>CM076580.1:984542661-985840463 GCA_034641835.2 Pinus albicaulis | reverse complement strand
GGAGTAGTTTGATAGGTGGAATACGTAGGCACCCCATTTGCCATTGATGTCAAAGGGGGAGAAAATGCTAGAATATTTCCATCAATGACAAAGGGGGAGATTGTTGGTCAATAATTGGCATTGATGGAAATATCATTAATGATTCTTGGATGAAGATATCCATAGCAACTCTGTTCAAGCTACTATCCTCCCATGCACAAGAAATACTAGGGAAAAATACTTAAGAAAATAAAGGCTCACTGTCCATAATTTTTTATGCACAGGAATACAAGGACAGTCAGCAAAAAAAATGGTTTTTGGGGGCATTTAAGGAAGGATATCAAAGTGAGCTCTTGTCCATCTTGAAGAAGACTCCTTCCTCTTTCCAACGAGTCCTCATATGCCCCAAAACTCCCTGTGGTTTGAAAGATATGAATTTTTGAAGTTGCGGAATAATTATTTTTTCCTTTTGAGCCGACTTGTTCTTGCTCCTAAAGTCGGTCTGCCTTAGGGACATGGTTGTTGACGTTCGATTAAACAAAGTCACCATATATATTCATGATTCGAACTTCATTTTTGCATCATCAATTTCGGTCATCTAATACAGTGAAGAGGATAACAGTTCACAACTCGTGAACTAAATGAGAGGAAGCATATATCTTAAAGAGAAAAGGGCTATGCTTGATATTTCTGGGTTATAAGACAGAGTTTTTAAACATCTCGAATTTGCTGAACAGTCTTGGTGAAGCTCGGTTTTTTTCTGTTGGACAGATCAATGCGTATGGTTCAGGGTTATTGCTAGTAGAGACCTTGTTTAGGTTAACCTTGGTCCATTCCTGCTGTGACTGGACAACCTTTTCTGTAGCTCAGACTTCTCACCACAGAGCATTGGTCTACTTGTTGTAACCCGGATTTCTCACCATAGAGCATCGGTCTATTTGCTGTAACTCGAACTTCTTACCACAAAGCCTTAGATTATTTGTGGCTCGGACCTCTTACCATTTGCTGTAGCACATTCTCAGAAGTGTGGAACATAACTCGAATCTTGTGGAGCTAAACAAGGACCCTGTGAAGCTCGGATCTACAGTGATCATTAAACTCTGAATTGGTGCAGTTATTCCATTGACATGAGCTATCTTATGGTGGATTATTCTCGGACCTTAAATCAGATTGAACAGTCAAAGCAACAGTGAACTTGGTATGACAGTGTTGAGAATCTTCTGTGGAATGAACTCACCAGTGATGGAGGCCTAAGGCTACAAGGATAGCACTAAGACACAGTCGATCAACTTGAAGCAATTGTGGTTAAATCATCAAGGCATAAGCAATCAATATTGGAGACTTAAAAGGTTGAGGAAATTTGGACAGTCAATCTTAAGTTGCTGTTGGAGCTAATTGGACATAAGAAGAATTGAACAGTGCAAAATTCTATTGAACTCAAGTAAATACATCATTCATTTTTATCAAAGAAGACTGAGGGATTGGTGTCCTTGGAGTAGGTGCCCCTAAACTCAAGGTTGGTGCCTTGATGAAGATAGGGTCGAAGCCCTAGAGGTCGGAGCCTCATTAAGTCCAAGTTGGTGCTTGGCAATCATTGTACCCATTCATTTAAAAAAAAGGATCATTATCCTTCCTTTTATAATAAAATTATTCACTTCTCTGAATTTTTGTGTAGAATCTAACTAGTTATAATAACAATTGAAAAGAAATACTGATTCACCCCCCTCTCAGTATTTCCAACACTTTTGCTCCACATGTGTAAGGGGAAAAAGACCTCCAAAGGCTATCGAACCAATAAGATCACAATGAGAGAATGTGAGATGAGATGATGATGAAATGACCTCCAAGTCTCTCCAATATATATCCATCAATGAGCGTGTGTGACACATCTATTAGGCATGTGAGCCTGTATTACAATTCTGGCCGACCTTGCACATGTGGAAAATAAATTCAAAATAAATGTTCTGCTCATCCGATCAAGATGATCTTTAGATCAATCTTGCACCTCTCCGAAAGAGGAATCCAACAAAAATATGACCATCATCATATGAGCAGTGCAACATGGAATTTGGACCTAGTTGCCCAAAATTAAAACTCCCTCTCAACTGGGGAGAACTCCATCTGTCCACAAGTGCCATCCATCATGTACCAAACCAAACACAATGCATCATCCCGCTGTAACTTGCTTTGCTGGCTCTTTAAAAAAAGGTGAGTCATAAAAACATCACACTCAGTTGACCTAAAGTCAACTTAGAGGTAAAAACCTCTCTTGGTTTCAATAAGAGTCTCATACTAACCCAAAGTCAGTTTAGAGGATAAAACCTCATCATACTTGATCCCAGATAAAGGTGTTGGACACGTGCCATCCTAGACATAGAGAGCACGACAATCTATGATGCGTCCATTGGTCTTGTTATGGTCTCTATCCACATTTCCCACCTCATTGGCCAAATGAGAGGTACTTCCCATGAGTCCGAAACTCCATGGGTAGGATGCGTGTGGGGCATAGATCAAAGAGAGGTGAACCAACTCAATATCATAATGGTGGGGCAGTAGCACCACAAGGTTCAACAAGCCTAGCCCTGTGAGTGCTTATAGCTCCAAGAAGCTATCCCCAAGCCCCCTGGAGCTCCCAGAGCTCATAGTCCAACTCAAGCAAGACCCCTAGAATAGGGTCTTTCCACGATTCCAAGCTTCTCACGGAAGGTTAGGAAATTGACCTTCCCCAGGGGTTTTATGAGAATATCCGCGACCTACTCATCAGTTCCTACATGATCGAGCCTTACGACACCTCGCTATACCATATTCCGGATAAAGTGTTACCTGATATCAATATGCTTGGATCGATCGTGGAACACGGGATTCTCAGAAAGACGAATCCCACTCTGGTTATCACAAAGGATAACGGTGGTATCTAGCACATGCTCGAACAACTCACTGAAGAGCTTTCGCAAGCAAACAGCTTCACAACAGCCCATACTCGTTGCAATGTACTCGGCCTCAGTGGTGCTCAAAGCCACCGACTTCTGCTTCCTGCTCATCCAAGATATCGAAGCAAAACCAAAGGTGAAGCAACATCCAGATGTGTTATTGTGATCCACCACACTGCCAGCCCAATCGACATCAGTATATCCATGGAGTCTCAAACTCCCGGCAGTGTATCTCAGCCCATGGTTGATTATGCCCCGAAGATATCTCAACGGATTCTTGGCACCAATACAGTGAATGTGATGAGGATCAACCATATGTTGACTCAAAGTGTTCACTACAAAACATACTTCCGGACGAGAGTTAACTAAGAACATCAAGCCCCTCATGAGTTGTCGATACTCAGTAGGATTTGCTGGCACGGGCCGAGCAACGTTTCCACTCAACTTCTTAAAGTTGAGTTCCATCGGTGTCAACACAGACTTACAATCCACCATACCAAATCTCTCCAGCAACTTCACGACATATTTTCCTTGAGAAATGAAAATCTCGCCTGGCCTCTGCCAGACCTCCAAGCCTAGGAATTAGTGCATCAGTCCTAGGTCTTTCATTTCAAACTCGGAAGCTAGCTCCCTCTTTACACTGATGAATGAGAGGGTCAGCACCTGTCAGGAAGAGATCGTCCACATAGAGAACCAGAATGAGAGGCCTTTCTCTATCAACCTTAAAATAAAGGTTCGAATCAGCATTACTTCGAGTGAAGCCTAGCTTCATCAATTAGTTATCTACCCTCTCATACAAAGCCCTAGGGGCTTGCTTCAACCCATAGAGGACTTTCTTCAACCTGCATACATGGGTGTTTCTATCTCGGACTTCGAACCCCAGAGGTTGCTCCACATACACTTCTTCCTTGATAGCACCATGTAGAAAAGTGGTCTTCCCATCCATCTGATGTAGACTCCATCCTTGCGTAGCAGCAAGGGAAATAATAGATCGGATGGTAGTATAGCGTGCCACAAGTGCAAATATATCATCATAATCTATGCCTTCTTTTTTAGAGAAGCCTTGGGCAAAAAATCTTGCCTCGTACTTTTCAGCACTTCCATCAGATTCATGCTTGATCTCATGCTTGATCTTATAGAGCCATTTCGAGGTAACAACAGATTTGTCCTCCGGTCTCGGGTCCACTTCCCAGACATCATTCTTCATAATGGACTCATATTCTTCGTGCATAGCATCCTTCCAAACTTGATGCTTTACGACTTCTTCAAATGTTCCAGGCTCAGATTGAACTATCATACTCATGGCTGCTAGATACCCTTGGTATCTCTTCGACTTCTTGCTTTCACGGAATGTCCCCCTTGGGGCAATATGTCTCTCGACATCTTCGAGAGTATCCCTGAACCATGAGGGTCTTCTCTTATTTGAAGGAGGTGGATCAATGGGATCCATAGGTCCTTCAACATCGGACATAAGGTCATCCTTCGACTCTTTGTCTTCCTTGGAGCTAGGAAGATTTCTCACTTTCTTGAGGGCAGTATCTTCATCGAAGGTGACATCGTGGCATATCTCCACTTCTCTTTGACCAGGCACATAGATTCTATATGCCTTCGAAGTTTCACTGTATCCCACAAACATTCCCTTCTTTCTAGAAGCATCCAGCTTGTTTCTCTTTTCTTTTGGCACATGAAAGTAAACAAGACAACCAAAAACTCTAAAATGAGAAACATCAGGTTTCTTACCAGAGAAGACTTCTTCGGGAGTTTTGGAGTCCAGAGTCGAATGTGGGCATCTACTTTGAACATACACAACAGTGTTCATAGCTTCTCCCCATAGAAGCTTCGGAATACCTTGGTCACATAGCATGGTGCGGGCAGCTTCCACGATGGTCCTGTTCTTTCTTTCAGCAACACCATTTTTCTCAGGAGTGTACGCAATTGTGGTCTCCCTCTTAATGCCAGCTTCTCTACAAAAGTCATTAAACTCATTTGACTCATACTCGATCCCATTGTCGGTCCTCAAAACTTTGATTTCTTCTCGGTTTGATTTTCCACCAAGGCCTTGAAGGTACAGAACCATTTGAATGCCTCGTCTTTCTTCTTCAAAAAATATATCTAGGTCTTGCAGGGGAAGTCATTCGTAAAAGTCATGTAATAGGAACATCCTCCCAAGGATGTCACAGGTAGCATACCAGATAAGTCAGAATGTATCAACTGCAAGATATCAGTTGTCTTTGTGACACTTGAGGGGAATGGTCCCCTTGTATGCTTCCCTTCGGCACAACCCTGACATATACCTTCATGATCATCTCTAAATTTGGGCATCCCTATCACCACCTTCCTTGCTTCAGGAAGGGCTTTGTAATGAAGGTATGCAAACCTCCGATGCCATAACTCTGTTTGAAGAGTTGTATCACATATCATAGCCCCCAATGGGCTTCCTCCAACCTGTTAGAGTGTATCAACTCTAAAACCAATAGAAAGAGCTTCCTTGAAGTTCTTCTTCCAAATGAGTACCTTTCCATCAACGAATGCCACCTTGAACCCTTTGTCTTACATTGCCGAAATGGACACAAGGTTCTTCTTCAAATTAGGTACATACAACACATCTTGTAATCGGATGACTTGACCTTGAGATAAATGGAGGGTCACAGTCCCCGTCCCTTTCATGGGATAGGTGGCATTATCTCCAAGAATAATTTCCAGATTAGTATCCTTCTCAACCAAATCAGTAAGGGCTTCTTTATAACCAGTGAGGTGCCTTGAAGCACCACTATCAATTAACCAGACATCCAGGGTATCGAGTGGAGATGCAGCAGATAGGGCAGATACAAGAATAAAATCATTTCTCTTATTATAAACAACATTAGAATCATCGTACCTGGAATTTCTTGACCTCTTGAAAGGTTGCCCATTTCCATTACGATCAAAGGGAGCCTTCCTTTTTCCTTGGAACCTGTTGTTCCTGCCATTCCTTCTCGAGTTGTTGTTGTCATCATCTTTGGGAGAGTCCCTTCTATTAGGGCACTCTCTTGCATAGAGACCAGTCTTGTTACAAGTGTAACATCTTCCCTTCCTTCCTTTGGGCCCCGCTCTACCATGGTTTTGATTTCTCGGGCCACCATGGTTCTTCTTCTTTGCATGAGCGGCGAAGGCAGTAGGGTCACTTCCATTACCATAAGAGGCATACTCCATCATTCTTGTTTCCTCTTGAGTGCATCTCGTCAATATGTCATCAAAATTAGGAATCACATTATTATTGAGAATAGTGGTATTGAATACATGCCAATCACGGGGAAGACCTCCAAGTGCAATAAGAACCATCTCTCAATCAAATATTGTTTCCCCAATAGCTAAGAGGTTATTTCTGATTTCAGTGAGCCTCATAAAATAGGATTGAATAGATTCATCCTTACCCTTCTTGATATTCTTCAATTGATTCTTGAAGAAGAGGATTTGATTAGTGTTGCTAGCCCTGAACATGCTCACCAACCTATCATACATCTCCTTAGATGTCTTCAGCTCAGAAATGTAAGAAACCAAGTGCTTATGAATAGAATCCCCAATAATCATTTTTGCTTTGATTTCCCCTTTTCTATACTTCGTCTTCGTGGCAGCAACTGCATTTGATCGAGGCTCTTGAATATTCCCCTGGGCATAGTCCATGGCATCTTGATCTTCTAGCACCAAATCCAAGGACATCTTCCATGCATGATAATCAAACTTATCAGTCAATTTATCATCAGCCTTGAAACCCTTGTAGGTTGAGGAGGCCATTTGTCCTTGATAGGATTTCTTCCTTCAAAGATAGCTTCTAACACCGTGTTGGACTCTTGGACTTTTTCTTCACCTCAGCTCTAATACCATGTTAAATTTAGATAACCATGGTGTTCTATGCTTGATGCACTTTTACTTCAATCTTGAAAGTAAAATATTGATAGAACACAATAATAGATCAATAGAAGACAAGCCAAATATAGATCAGATTTACAGTTCCTTTTGTCCAACGAAGATATGAGATATTGTTGTGTTACACCGGTTAGCAGGATGCTTCAACTAGCAAAGTCTTTCTTGGTCAGCCAACACTTCATGTGTCACACCCACAACCCTCAAAGATAGCTCATCACAAGTCAACACTAGTCAACTCACAAACAACACAGAAAAGTCAATGCAGGCAGCAACAGAAAAGTCAACACAACAAACTAGGGCTTCAATCAAACAGCCCGAAATTCCTCGATTTTAGTGCCCAACTGTACGGCCTCCTAAAATTGGATTTTCTACAAAATTTTGAGGTCAAACGACCAAGGGTTGACCACGGTCAACACTGGTACAAAAGTGCCATAAACAGATCCGCAAATTTCAGACTTCTGCTCCACACGTGTGAGGGGAAAAAGGCCTCCAAAGGCTATCAAACCAATCAGATCACAATGAGAGAATGTGAGATGAGATGATGATGAAATGACCTCCAAGTCTCTCCAATTTATATCCATCAACGAGGGTGTGTGACACATCTATTAGGCATGTGAGCCTACATTACAAATCTGACCGACCTTGCACATGTGAAAAATAAATTCAAAATAAATGGTCTGCTCATCCAATCAAGATGATCTTTAGATCAATCTTGCACCTCTCCAAAAGAGGAATCCAACAAAAATATGACCATCATCATATGAGCAGTGCAACATGGAGTTTGGACCTAGTTGCCCAAAATTAACAATAAGGAACAGAACGAAGGGCACAGAAAACAGAAGTCGCACCAAAGAAGACACGTAAGCCGCAGAGAGGCACAGAGGGGCTCGCCCAGCAAGCCAAGTCAGGTAGTCTTTGGGCAACGGTCTTTTGGTTGGATTTCTAGGTTTTTGGTTAAGTGTGCAAGTCATTGGACTGCACCAAGTTTCTATGTGGGTCTTGGTTGGTCGAGGTGTTGGCCTTAAGGCAAGGCATGACCTTGTAAATTCGAAGAGTTTTGGGCAGCGTGTTGGTTAAGCCACAGATGGATCATCAATTGTAAAATTGTTGTACATTATATTTTGAAGTGAAGTTAATATAAAGGGGAAGAGTTTGTATTCGGGAGTTCCCCCTCCCACTGTACATATTCATACTTGTTGAAATGTATTGTTTTGTGTTGTCATTTATAATTGAAGTTTGTTGTCGTTGTTATGTTCATTGTACATTATAAAGAAGTAAATGAACTATTAATTGAAGAATTGACTAAGTGTTGGAAAGACGAAGTGCCTGGATATTGTGTTGAAGTTACTTGGAACTTAATTCCGCAAAGTTAAGGGTGGCCTCACTATAAGAACACAGGCTAGAGGCATGGTCCAGGAGAAAGTAGTTGAGTGCCTTGATATGAAATCTCGTCAATGTCGCACACCCACAATGGTTAGGTCGTGACACACACAACCCAATAGCTCAATAAAACAAAATAAGCCACTAATTGCCCACTCGTGTGAGCCGAAAACGCTCTGTAAGCAATGACACCATGCCCTTTTAGGGCTAATAAGGCTCCAAAAGTGCAAGATATGGGCTAGATGCATCTCCAACCATCATAATCAACCATGAATTGAGGAAGAATCTTCAAATCAAGCCTCAAAACATCCCCAAGTGTCCAAAATCCAGTTATGGATGCCCTGCATCATCTCCATGGGTGCCATCAAGACAACGTAGTGCATCTCTCTCTAGCATTCAGATTCCATGAGGTAGTACAAGCCCTCCCTAATCATCCTGGGGATGATCATCATCATCTGAACTCTGGATCAAGACATGCCCGTCAAATAGTGTCAAGGCCAGCGTGGGGGCATGTTGGGTTTGTTGGGTACATCATCAAGAATCTCTAATGCTAAGCAAAGTGAAATTACTGTTTTAGCATTTAAGGGTACTTTGAGGTGTCAATCAACTTAGGATCATCAAAGTCCCCAACACTCTGTTGTGGAAGGGAAATGTTGCATTTTCAAGGTCAACATTGCTCTCTAGAAGTGTAGTACAACCTAGGCACCATGTGGAGTAGGCATGGAATGAGTGTGCCCTTAAAGCTTCTACTGCTCTGCATAAAACCGCCTCAAACTCAAGTGAAAGCAACCACTCATTACAGACAATGACCACAAATGCATTATAGTGGACCATACTTAACTGTTAATGACATAGTATGACTTCAAATTGGGATCACCTTCAAATATTTAACTAGACCAAGTCCTGTAAAAGTGGTCCCTACCTTGTTATAGCTAGCTACTTAATCAACCCTATTAGGTGCTTCCAACATCTAAGGGGAGGTAACATTTCCAAGGTCAACTCTTCAATTCATAGGTGTTAATGATAATAATAGCAATGGAGGGTAAGGACTTCATGACTAGGTGTCATGGTCATGGGACCAACTAATGGAGGTCCACATCCTGAGTGTATAGATGTAATGGAGGAAGTAATCACGAAGGCACGAGTTACTCCATTCCTTGGCCTACTTTTTCCACCCCTCTAGCACATTTTACTTCTTTAACTCAAGGATGTGGATGTATGGATGCCAAATCCCAATGGACCAATGACAGTTAACTCGAAGGATGGATATGATATCAAGGGAAAGGTGAGAAGTGGTAAGTATGGAATGGTTATTGACACACTACTCGATTTAAGTTTCCCAAGTAGTACCCCACCTGTAACCCTAAGGCCTCAGAGGAGGTCCTGTTGCCACACAATCTAGAAGGGGTCCTAGGATAGGGACCTAAGGGACAACTACTAGACTAAGTGACAATAATGGGACAGAGACCATTGTCACCTCAGTCAACATCCCCTGCTCTTTACAGAATTTCACGATGGAAGGAGTCTCGGTATGAAGGAAATCACTGGAAAAGATAGGATCAATGATAAGATAGAAAGTGGTTCCCAAGGCCCATTCAAAGGAGAGGCTCAATTATAGCTTGATGAAGGAAAGGCTCTCCAGGAAAGACCTAAGAGGAGAGTCAAGACCTAGGGTTATGAATATTCAATGATGATAAGTATGTCTAGGATCAAGACTTCCAAAGTGAGACAATATTTCTCTAGGGGCTTTACAAAATGATCCCTCTTCAAAATAGTGCTTTTGCTCCACTAGAGAAACCTAGGAAGAAACCTAAGTGAGACCTAGGTTTATTTGAGTAATCGTAGGAGGAATTCCTCCAATGTGATCACTAGGTCAAGCAAGGATAGGAAAGGGATCAAGAATGATTGATTTCTCAAAGTTTTATGTGCAAACAACCCTCAAGAAAACCTCTTAACCTATGACACTGAAGATGAGCTTCCAAAGTCAGAGCTAGGGCTTATGTTTTCTCACAATCCAACTGTGGAAATTCCTTGAAACCTTGAGGATCCCCTAGAAAAGAGATCAAAGCAGTTCCTTTTCCAGACAGAATTGGAAAACCCTTCCTCTAATGGAATTCGCAGGGAGCCCTGTCAAAGTCGTTTAGGATGGGAGGTTGAAGATTTTGGAGGAGAAAAAGAGAGGGAAAATAAGGGTGATCACCAAATTTTCTTGGACTAGTGCCTTACCCTCGGGCTATGGAGTCTATGTGATTCGAAATTTGGCTAAATCGTTTCTCAAGAAGGCTAAAAAGTGATGCCCTAGCACATACTTTTCAACAATTACCCACTCAAGATCTATGGACTTTCATGGAAGAAAAACAAGTTTCAATCCACTATGAACATTCATATACTTGTTATTCAATGAGTAACATGTGCAATTCCACAATCTAACAATCTTTACAATGCTTTTCAATAAATTAGGGCACAAAAGAAATAGTTAGTTGCAATAATTCCACACATTACACATCATTTATGAAAAATCTTCAACAAAATTTACTTCCAAGATAACAAGAGATATATCCAATCCAAGATCAAGAAAGCAGCTCCAAGAGACAACGAATTTAGCTCCCAAAAATATTGAAATGCATCAAAAGATCTCCATTAGACATCCAAGGAAAAAGTGCAAAATTATCAAGAGAGATAGATACAAGTGTGATGATGATGATCTCTCTCAATGGGAGAGATCTAAATATATATGATCCTCTAGCCTAAACAAATTAGCATAATATGCCCCTAAAATTATTTTAATGTGCAAAATAACATATATTTGGTGACAAGCCCACCAAATAGATATTAAATAAAGAATAAGCCATCCAAATGAAGTCGAAACGATGGTGCAAGAGGGTCGTTAGAGAGCCTCGTTGAGTCCTCAAGGTGCCATAATGAGAGTGAGGGCTCCATGAATGATAGTCAAGGGGTTCCCCCTTGATTTATAAGTAAAACATCATGTGGTACTCCAAAGTGGCTCTGGGGCACAAGTAGTGGTCTCATGGGTCTCCTGGTGTAAAATAATCCTATAGACTGCTCCAAATGAGGGCACAGAAGATGGTACTCGCCCTCCCATGTCTCAAGGATGAGACAAACCTCCTCTAGGCCTCGGTTCAACTACCAAACCCTGTATATACTGTAAAGCCAACTAGGGGCACTACTAGTCCAAGTGCATCATCTCTCATATGATGTGGGAAATGAACAAGTTGTTGAAGGTACTGAGGTTGCCCATGGCATGAGATAATGCTCTGTCACATGATGGAAACCCATGGCTCTCAACGCTTCCCTTACAAGTGTCAATATGATCCTTTGGTGGGCTTGGGCCCCAGTTAAGTTGTCCATCCCATGATGAAACCACCTGCCAATCTTGTATAAGATCCAATGTGTCTCCTCACCTTCAGACACAATAATTCATTAGTGCAACTGAGTGAATAAGCTAGTTAGTCAATGGCTAAAATGAGACTTCATAGTGGGTTTCCCTTCCAAATTTAGGGCTTTGAGCATGTAATGGTGTTACCTCCCTAGGTAGGAGTGGCTAATAAACAACCCTATTAGGTGTTCCCAACCCCTAAAGGGAAGGACATGTCCAAGGTACATCCTTCGAGTGGTAGGTGTCATGTGGATAATGATGAGGTGGATGGGGACACAAGGGTCTCAAGGCCAAATGCCATGGGCCCAAGGGTGGTAATGGTGAGGGATGCCCACATGTATGGGTGTATGAATGTAAGAGGGAGCAATCGTGGTACACGAGTCACCCCAACCTTTGTTTTTCCAACCTTCTTCATTATTTTTTTGTCGTTTATTGATATTTCTCTTATTTTACTACCCAAGGCTCCAGGGAATTCGAACATGATGTGTATGACATAGCAGTGATTACCCTCTTAAGATGGGGTAGTTCGTCGCCCACCAGGGGTTGGGACATGTTGTAGCTCAGATTGTACAGGCACTGCGACAACCTCTAAGGGCGGGAGTTATCACTCTAATCCCCACCCACTCTATTCTAGTTGTCTCCCAACAACAGGCTATGGGGGGTAATCCCTATGGAGACGAGGTGATGGAAAACAAGTTGGGAACTAACTTGTTTAGGAGACACAATTGATTGGCCTAGCTACTTGGTAAAATTTTACAAGATTAAATATTTGATTAGATTTAATATTGAGACCAGTGCCTAATGGAGTCAAACCTTCTTGCTTGTTTACAAATTATAGCCAAGTAACCAGATGGACAATTGTCGCTTGGATGATGAACTATCCTATATGAAGTGCAAGTACTAAGATCTAGATGGAGTGCAAGGATCTTGGTTAATTTTAGATTAAATGCTTAGTATAAGTTGAAACTTCCCCTTCACTACTTTGAGAACAGTTTTAGGAGTAGAATGTGGGATGGAAGCCAACGAGAAGCAGGCAAAAGCCTGATTAACGATACCTCCCCCTGTGTTCCAACCACCCAGTGCCTCCGGCGCTACAAAGATTGTGGCTCTAATGACTACAAGGTCACTGTTTTAACCACTAAAAAGAACTTAATCCCTCAAGCTAAATAAGAAAGGGTTCTCCTAAGAGTCTATCAACCATGCTTCTGCTTGGAGGTAAGTTGTTAATGCAACTACTCTTAGGATGAAATGCAAAGAGGCATGAATGAAGTTCTTAATTTGAGATTATCTTAAGTTTCAATCATTTATGTGTAATCTCACAACTAAGACGGTGCCAATAAATCAATCCACAAGATACTTAGAATAGATTATCCACTTATCAGTTAGCCAATGGTTACAGAATGCAAATCACAATTATTCAAGATGTTTTTATCACAATGCCAATTAGATTTCTAATGCTCAAATTGACTTAATTCATCAACAAGATTATAACTTAGATGTTTGAGTGTTTGAAGTACGAAGTTAATGAATTCTCAAATCTAACTCGAGCTTAACCACAACAAACTACTATTAAAAAGACCACTTGTGATGAGATTATGACAACAGTAAGAAAATCAATAAATACCCAAGAAACAACAAGCCTATTGATAGATAGAGATACTCAATAAGATGCCCAATGCTTTGCCTAATGTAAGTTATGAGTTTTGGCCACTTTAAGATGCAGTATTTAGAAAAAATTTGGATCTGATTCACTTATTACAGCAGTAAGAAAATGTGTCAACAGTGATATGCCAATGTTACAACAAGTACCAAAACATGCCCAAAACTTAAAATTAGCTTGCCAAACTGAAAATTTTGATTTTTTAGGACCTTTAAAGTATGATATTCAGAAAATATCAGATCTGAAAACTTCTTACAGCAGTGAGTAGATCAGAAAATCAGTGAGTTATTTATGCTACAATAAGTGTCAAATCTGGCCCAAAACTTGGAAAATTTTGTCAAAACTGGAAAATTTAATTTTTTAAGCCTTTTTAGGTGTGTGATTCAGAAAAATCCAGATCTGATTTAATAATTATGTATAGAATTTCTTGCAAGCTAAAATTTAAATCCAAGTGAGATCCTTAATGCCCAAGTGACCAAATTTCTAAAAAAATTGAATTATGCAATTTTAAAGTATTTTGACCAATTTAATGTGTTTCTTAGGGCTTTTAAGTCACTGTTATAAATCAGAATTTACAGTTGTAATAAAACAGTGAAAAATTAGCGTTTAGAGAGAAAACCCTAGGTCAAAGGCCTTGAAGAACACCTTGCCCAAACTTGCCACAAATTTGCAATGAAGTTGCCACTTGCAAATCAAACCTTTTGAACCCAAAATTCTGCAAAACCCACCAAGTATTCAGTCCATAAAAATTCATAAATGGCTAAGGGTCAAATTAGGGTTGGGAGAGGGCTAAAGGGTCAAGAAAAGCTAGCAGCTAGGAGAAAGAAGCAAGAGAGGGCTGAAAAGGGGTCAAAAAAGGCCAAGGAAGGGAGAGTGAAGGGAAAAAGAGGCAGAGGAAGCCCTAAAGGGATTGATGTTGGGGGAATAGGGAAAATTAGGGCCCTAAAAGGCCACGGCTAGCCTTTGAGGCAACCGTCTAGGGTTATGAAGAGGGGTCGAGGCCCCTAGAGGGTATGGCTTGCCCTAAAAGAATGACGCAGAGGGAAAAAAGGATGACGCAGGGGGGAGAGAGGCCAACATTGGCCTTGGAGAGGTCGGATCCGAGCCCGGAAGGGCTAAAACTTGGAACCCCAACTTCAGAAAAAATTTATTCCTTCAGATCTGCAATTCCGCTCAATTTCTTCAATGACTGGCCCTGCAAAAAATAAATAAATACTAGATCTTACTATCAAGGGCCTAGATCTAGCTCTATTCCAACTTTCTCCACTAGATCTCACCTGCACAAATAGATTTACAAATACCCAAAACCCCAATATATACAAAAAAAATCTAAAAACTCCAAATAGCAAAATAATATACAAAAAATAATTAACAAAATTATTTTACAAATATACAATGCTTGTAAGAAATTTTGGAGAAATATTTTTTTTATAGAATTTTTCTTTGATAAATGGCAAATAATACTTTGGAAAATTAATGCACACTATAGCCTTAGCAAAGTTAAATCAACCACATAAATATTTTGAATCCAAACAAGGTCGGTTCATGCCCACAATTTGTGAACTTGGAGACCAAGGACTGGGATACGTGCAAACACTATATATTTCTCAAGAAAATTTGTTAGACATACGACGAATCAAATCATCTAAGATAAACCCAAAATCTATCAATAGAATGGCTTTATCCCCATCTAATGAAAAACAAATTTTAGCATTAATCAGCACAATATAGGAAAGCTCGTACCCAACACATACCACAAATCAACGAACACTGAACACCTTGAACTGCAACCCAAAGTCTTTACTGTGATTCAAATAAACATCCCAGCGAGACAATAGTGTTACATCAATGCTTCTGCAACAATTTCTTAAGCAAACATCGGATGGCTTTGACACACAAATGACTCTATATATAGATAAATCCTCCAAGTGGAAAAATAATGGCTAGTTGGCTTGATCCTTGTCAAAATAATCCCTGGTCGTCGAAAAATACTTGATCATCTTTTAATCTTAGCCGTTGAATTTTTATTTTTTGAGGAATTTTTGAATTTTTTTTTTTTTACCCTTTTTTATTAGCTCAAAATTAATTATTTTGAACTAATTTCTTCAAAAATTTGACTTTGACTTAACCACCAAGGTCCAAAGGTCCAATTTTTCTTGATATATCCAATATTCCCTTGGTGGAGGACCTCCAAAAATTAATTCTTTTGGTACCCACGAATTTTTCCACTTGGAGAAATTAATTTCTCTAAGGCATTTAATTTAGACTTTAATTAATTAATTTTCTGGCTTAGGATTTATTTAATTTTTGCCAGAAAAATTAATTAATTGACACTTGAGGGGATTTAATATTTTTCCATCCCCTATTATTTTAGCCATGGCGTCTAAGTATTGATGGACCATGCACTAAAATAATTTTTACATAAGATTTTTATAAATTAACCCTCAAAGGGGGATACCCATTCGACTTAGACCCTCAAAATACATACCCAATTTGCAACACAACATGATCTAGTAGACCAAGTGATTTGTAATAAAATAATTTAGCCAACTAGTTTAAAATATTTTCAAATCACTTTTACACAAAACTCGACTAAAACGCTAGGACTCACCTAAGACTTTGACAAAGAATTCCACCGTAGCTTTGGGATGAGGTTGGAGAGAAAAACTCTGCCAACCATCCATTTTTAGAAACACAAATGAATTAGTGAGACGAAAAACCTCCTAAGATGAAACTTTCGCCAAAATAATAGGCTTACCTAGGTTGTTACATACATTCACGGTCTTACTAGCATCATTTACATTACAAGACACAGAATGGGTTTACAATGACACCTATAACTGTTGAAAGATGATTCGATCACTTGAAAAAAATTTGGCATATCTGCTTCCTTGAACTTTGACAAAAAGTGTGCAACACGACATACATGGATTCCTTAATGATGCAAGGGGCACACATAGGGGCCCTAGGAACCAGGGTGATGGATATAATGATAAGGGATAGAGCTCATGTTTGGCTTTTTTCCACATGCTAAATTTTATTGTCTCGACCATCTTTGCATTTTGTGGTATTATTTCCTTTTGTATGTGACCATATTATGCTTTTATCTTTTTTTTTTAGTTGCATCAGCCTCCGAGGCATCATTCTAGGCCCTACCCAAACATGTGGACAAGGGGAGGGGAGTACCAAAGCCTTGTGGACCCAAAGATGGAAGATGATGAAATAGGGCATGTAATGTGCGAAGGGGAGTGAAAAATGTGGAACAAGAAAATGGGACCACGCTACCAAAATCGAGATTTCCCAAGTAGTGCCCATCCTAAATCTATAAGCCAATAGGGGAGATCCCACGGGACTAGGGTTGAGGATTAACCCCCCAGTTAAGGTAAGGGAACAAGAAGGCTATAGTCAAAACCCTTCCTCCTTCCAAGTCACCCAATAAGCCATACCCAAGGGTGCCCAAGAAAAACAACATAAGCACCTGATTGCATAGTGAAAAACCATACCTTTAGGATTGAATGGCCCACCTTCAAACATAAAATCTCAACAGATGGGCAAGGGGACATATGACTGGCTCAAGGAGCGAAGACATGTAGAACAACATCGGCTACACTAGTGGTTGTCAGGGGTTGTTGGCTATCGGCTGAAGACACATCTAGGAGAAAAATTACCTTATGGGGTCACCCACTGGTGGTGGGTAATAGGTCCCATTGAACCAGGGCTAAAGACTAACCCCCCTCGTAATGTGGAAGAACAAGTTTACAGTCAAGATCAGTCAATCATCCAGGTCACCCCTTTATCCATGTTAGAATGCCCAAAACATTAAGTAAGAGCACTTGATTGCAAATGGTTAAAGTACCTTCCAACTCCAAGTGATAACCACCCTTCATTCAAGGGAAATGTTGGATGGTGAGATATGTACGAATAGTGCAAATGGTGAAGGAAAGTGGCATATCATCATAACTGAGCAATATATAGGGCCACTAGTTGGCTAGTTGTCCAAGATAGGAGAAAAGTTTTCTCCTATAGGGCTACCCACTTTTGGTGGGTAATAAGGACTTGCTTGGATACTATGAAATGATTCCAAAATTAGCTAAGCTTATATGTAAATTTTACCACACTGCTTGTAGCAACAGCATTTTTAGGCCCATATTTCCAACCATGACATTGGTTCTTGCTTACAGGTTGACCAAAATGTTAAACACCAAGCCACCTTGGGATGGAATTAATGAGGTTAAAGCCAATAAAGCAAGAATACATACAGAATTGGCAAATCTTGGAGTGGATAATCTTTCAATACCCCCTTGTCACCTTCCTCTATTAAATTCACATTGCACAATGTTGGGATCTAAATTTTCCATATAGCAGCACAAGACATTAAGAGAGGCATTTCAATGGTAAGTGGAGAAGGACTTCCATTCTAGTGTGTCGGGTCCGAGGAAAGTGCAGAAGTGAAAAATTAAAAATTTGTTAAATTTCTTGAAACTTTGCAACTACTTAGATGAACTTACTGAAAAAATCAAGACAACTGAAAACTGAAACCAAGTTTAACTTTCAACAAGATACAGAGTTTCTTAGCATTAGATGCAACAAAAAATAGTTGAATTAAAAACATATACACACTCAAATTTGACACCAGTGTTTTACCCAGGAAACCCAAATGGGAAAACCTGCATCCGTTGTTGTGGGATTTTTATTGATTGTTCTTTAAGCATATAGATCTTTTACAAATTCATTATGTTGCTACTGCAGCCAACAAATAGACTTTGAGGAAGCTCTCACTAATCTCAGCTCCACAATTGCTCTTAGCCTGCTGTTTGATCAATGCTCTCGACCTTGAAAAGATGCTCTTGGGTCTCGGCCCTGCCTCTTGATCTTGGCCTACACACAAATGTTTACTGCTGAAAACTAGTCTTGGCTTGCTCTTCAAACTCTGATCTTTGCTCCTCAATCAATGCACTCTACCAACAACAACGAATTATCCAACATTGTGCCTTCGTCCTTCTCTTACTTAGCAGATCTTCAATGCATGCAAGGAAGCCAAATTAGAATGGTTGTTCACATAAGTGCAACGAGTTCCTTTTGCTAGTTAAATAGAGCAAGTCTCAGTTCCACTTGGACTAGCTCTCAGTTAACTGGCTTGAATTGCTCCTTGATTTCCTCTAGTTGTGAACCGAGTACACTGAGGACTTAACTTGTCCTCTCTTCACTTGTCTTTGAAGTCTTAACAAGTCCTAATTGAACTTGTCTCTGTAGTCTTAACTCGTCCTAAATGGACTTGTTTTTGTCACCCCATCTTGAAGTGTAACTAAAGAAGATTCCAACGAACTGAAGCTCCAACACTACACATGCAATCTAATGATGACCATTCCAGTGAACTGGAAATCAACACATCACAACTGAAGTCTAACTTATATATTTTCATTCATGCTAGAGAAAGACAATTCAAAGTATTTACCGACTAAAGAACAAGCTAGGAGACCTTCCTTAGCTACATTATCAACACTCCCTCTTAGGGAGGAAGGGGGTTTGTACAACTCTCAACTTATCTCAAAAAAACATAAACTTGCCTTTGACTAAAGCCTTCGTCAGGATATCTACAACTTGCTCATATGTGGGAATTTATGGTAGTTTTCCTATCCCTTTCTGCACATAGTCCCTGAGATGATGGTACCTGATCTAGATGTGGTTGGAGCGGTCATGAAAAACTAGAATCTTTGAGAGCTTAATGCAACTCTAATTGTCACGGTAAATCACAACGGGCTCCAACTCCAACTTGAAAAGACCTACAAGCAACTTCCTCATCCAAATGGCTTCACATGCTGCCAAGCTAGTGTTGATTTTTGTAGCATCGGATGTGCTCTAGCCTTGAGATTTTGCAGAGAGGCTAAGGCACATATATTCTCCAAGACCCAGAAATCATTTGGAGAAATTCCACCTAGAGATGGCTTAATTAAAATAATTAATCAATTTTTTAATATTTCTTAAGTCTAAACTTAGGAAATATGATTAATTCAAAGGTATTAATTAAGTCAGGTGCAAATCTTCTAGAAAAATGTGTGGATCGAGTCTTAGTTAATCTTAGTCATCAATTAAGTTTTAATCATGGTCGTTGAAATCTCAACGAGAGATTATAAGAACTCAATGGGCACTTGGAGAACACACTTGAGAAATCGAATTCACTAGCAGATCGATTTCCAGAGTAGCAGTGTTAAGTTTCCTGAGAGATAGTCAATGAGCTCGTTGCAATGAGAGAGAGGAAGGGATAGTAAGGCCGAAGGAAGCTATTCCAGATCCAGTGAGTGCAAAGTAGAGAGGCAGCAAGTCGCACAGAGAGGCAATGCAAAGGCCACGCAGAGGCAACGCAGAGCTTCATGAGGAGATTATGTTTTTTCTGGGAGATAGAGTTGATTCAGTGCCAGAGACCGGAGTGAGAGATAGGAGGGCCAGGAAGTTTCCAGAAAACAGTTGATCAGATAGTCATTTCCCTAATAGCATCATCAAAGCCAAATAGGCCAACACAATCTCGATAAAACTGTATCTCGCGATTGATTTCACTACAAATCTCAGGATCAAGTACCATCCTCTGAATACAAGAATGGCGCCCTTCCACCTCACCATCAAAATCAAAGGCGCATTTGTATGAAAATATGGGGTTGAGAAAGAGTGTTGCTGCATGAATGGGTCAACGAAGCATCCCTATCCACTGACTATTAATCACATCCCATAACATCATATGTCTATCAAGCCCAACAGAACCCTTGTCTGCATAATAAGAACGAATGGCCTCGTTGGCTCTATCCATGGCCTGACACAAATAAGCCATTGTAGGCTTCCACCCATCTACCAATCTCAGAACCTTTACTATAGATTCACTAACTAAGCACACTTCTTCTACTCCCTGCCAGAATGTGTCAATTTACATTTTTGCAATGGCTCTCCCGTCCCGTCTCCTGTTGTATTTATAATCATGCCACTCATCAGAAACAAACATTTGCTTCAACACAACTAGCATCGAAGCAAAGACTGAAGAGTAATAAAGTTGGTGGAAAAACGTGTGATTGCAGGACATCACAACTCCTTGTTTCTAGTGTATCTCCTCATGAGGCTAAGAACCAAAGCATGGTTATATATAAATTTAGGGACGCTCCTAGCCATATCAATGGCCTCCTTGATGAAGGAGAGTTTCCCCATATCCTACAACAAATCGATACAATGTGCTGCACATGGAGTCCAGAACAATGTGTGATGCCTCTCCATAAGCATCTTGCCGGCAGACACATAATTAGTTGCATTATCTGTTATGACTTGCACCACATTCTGCACACCAATCTCACGGATGAACCCATCTAACAACTCACATATCAATGTTGCATCTTTTATATATGTCGATGCATCCATTGATTTAATAAACATCGTACCTTTAGGAAAATGTACCAAGAAATTTAGAAGAGTCCTACCCTTCCTATCTATCCAACCATCAGACATCACTGTGCATCCAGACACTTCCCATGTTTTTTTCAAATCTAACAATCTAGAGTTGATGTCCTGTTTTTCTGCTTGAAGGATTGGCCCCCTCAACTCCTCATATGTAGCACTTTTGTAACATGGGCCCACAACTGCAATAGCATCACACATTGGCTACCAAAATGGATTGGTTTTGGTGATGATGAGAGGCATGTCACTCCAGAAAAGACACCTCCCCATAACTCTATCTGCTTCTATGTTCTCCTTTTTTTTAACAACTGATTTTATGGAATGTTGTGCTCCATGTCCTATTCGTGGAACAAAAAATGATGACCTCCCACTCTCAGCAACATTAGCACTAGCAGTAGCAAGTGATGTTGTGGAGCCCCTACCACTACCCTCAACCTCAAAATCAGAAGAAGATATGCCGGAAGATCTACCTGCACGTTCAGCCTTGTTTCTTTCTGCCTCTATCTTCTTTCTGTCTTTTCATCAATTTCTTCAAGAGCTTTTTGTATAAGCTCCGCACTAGAAACCGTACAAAGCCCAACATCATGTCCAAGGAGTCTAGCCAGATGGTATTTCAATCGCGTAACCCCTCCTGTCATCTTGGTCCCACACAATTTGCATGATAGATATGTCTGATTTGTCCCACCATCAGGCTCCCAATACTCCCAAAATGGGTCCAAGGCTTTTGGCATATTTGAATTTTGTAGTGAACTAATTCAAACCTAGGGCACCCAAAAAACAAAAAATTGCCATTAAACACCCATGCATAAAAATTTAAAAATAATAAGTAATAACCACCTCATTTCAAAAAATATTTTTTTTACTACAAGACTACAATTATATTATTTGCAATGAATGAAAAATGGCAATAAGAGGGTGCATAAGAATGTTAAAAAAAAAATGAAGATTGTTGTCCAAATATGGAGAAAACCGTTGCATTGGCTCATGGGCATGAAAATCATAGTAAATGGAAAAAAAACAAAGAAGCACAATGTTGGTAAGCAAATAGGCAAGCATGCATAGCCCTAAATCTATGAAAAAATTCATTAACATATGGGTTTTTAAGAACATACATGTTAACAAAAGAAATGAAGTTTGTCTCATTGTTCTTCAATCTTTGATGATCAAAAAATTCTTAGTTGGTGGTGATAATGGTTGTTTGATCCTCAATCCCTCCTTGGCAACCTCCACAAAGCTTTCCCCTTCCTTCTCCAAGCCTCGCAATCCAAAATGAGCAAAACAAAGACAAATTTCCCTTTTTCTAACCGCAACCAAGAGTTCCCAACAATTTTTTAGGTCGTTGCGCAATATTTTCCCGAGATATCGCCGATATTTCGGAAATATCGCGATATTTTCGGGAGAGGAAGTATCGTGATATTTCTGAAAATCGTCGATATCTCGGCGATATTATCATCACTGGTTTAAATGAAAAAAAAGTGTATTTCAGATATTTCATATTAGCAGATCAAAATTTCGTGGAATTTCTCCAAAATTGGAGTAACTGGGACAAAACTTGTGAAGGAAGCCAAAATTGGGGCTAAATGGAAGGAAACTTCCAACCCCTCTAGTTAAAATAAGGAGAAGAGACCCCAAAGGGAGTCTATAAATAGGAGAGAGGAGAATCATTATTATTATCATGGTTGATTGGATATCTTTGTTTTTGTGTGTTGAGGCTCTGAGGGTTTTAAGACCCCTTTTTCGTCTGATTGGTTTCGGGGGTGAAATATGCCACCTAGCCAATCCCCTCTCTTTCTCTATTCTGTTAGCATAATCTCTGTGACATTCTTCATTCACTATGAGGCAAACAAAGGTTTCTTTGGTCAAATCTTGACAGCGAGGCAATCTTAAGAAATTGTTGGACAGCAGATTAGTACCAGGCTTACATTTGTGACAGTGGTCTTCCTTCTAGCACTTGCCTATGTCAGCGAAGGGATTTTTAATGACAGTTATGACAGCAGACCACCCCTGTGATAACACGGGTTTTTGAGGCAGGGTTGCAGACCAACTCTAGGGCTTAAATTCAAGCAGCAATGCATCTCCCAAGGCCCTGTTGTGATAGCGCCCTCCGCCCCCAAGGAATCTTCCATCTGATGTTGACAAACAAGGAATGGTTTCTCTAGAAGAATTGACTCAAGGAACAATTGGGTCGCATTAATGAGGCATCAGCAACCTTATTTTGGACCGAAAGTAGCCCTTGTTGCAACATAAAGGCCATTTCAGGGCAAAACCTTGGCACAGGAGTTTGCTAGGGCAATCCCAGGGCAGTGAAGCCTTTACCTTGGCCACAGGAAGCCTGATCTGGGGCAGCAGATTGGTCAAAGAAGAAGAATGTTGGGTAGCAAAGTATCCATAAGGAATTTCCTGAGACAGCAAAGATATTTATGAACTTATAAGCTGGTTATTGGTGTGTTTTGACAGTGGTTATAATTTTGGTGTAAAGTGTTGTAGTATGCAATAAAAGACAGTGATTGTTTATGAATGGATAAGTGTTGTACAACCAAGATTGTTGGTGCACCACCACTAAGAGTAAGAATGTGAATTTGTGTTTGTTGTGAGCTATTGGTGTGATGATGAGATCGATTGTTTGCCTACATAATTGTGCATTTAAAATGTTTAATATCTGTAGGTTTTAACCCTGAACAGAAATTATCTACACACGAATCTTATAACAGAAAATAAACAATAGCGAGAGCATAAAACATAAAACAGATAAACACAGAGATTTTCCCCTGGATCCCAAATTGGGACAACCAGCTTGATTTTTCATTATATTCCTTTTAGTGTTACAACACATATATATACATGCCAAAGCATACATAAACCCCAATCCATTAACCCTGGATTAGAACATAACCGTAGTTCACTTGACCGGATCTACAAAATACCAGGGGTTGAAAACCATCGTACCCCAAAAACCATGTGCAAACTCATGCACAAAACATGGGTGGGTCCGCCTATGAGTGGGACCGCACACCAAAAAAAATTTCGCCGGGGCGCTGCCCTGGACCCCGACAGGGGGGGCTGCCCCCCCCCCCTGTGAACCCCCTGCTGCGCCCGGCACAACGTACAACACGTGGGGCTAGTTGTCGAAAGAATATAACACATACCCAACATTCTCCCACTTGTTGTTTTCTTTCCACAGGGGGCCACAGGAGAGCTTAGTCATTGGGCCAATTCTTCAACACCCATTGTTTCTCTACACCAAGAGAACTTCTGAGTGCTTATAGACTTCGTGAATGCATCTGCAACATTCTTTAAAGTGTCCACCTTTACCAGCAACACCCTTTTAGCTTCAACCATATCTCTAACAAAGTGATATTGAACATCAATGTGCTTTGTATTTGAATGATAAGCAGGGTTCTTAGCCAAGAAAATTGCACTTTGGCTATCACAGTCTATCCTTATAGCTTGTTGTAACAACCCCATACTTGAACACAATCTCTGCAACCAAACTGCTTCCTTGCTTGCATGAGTGGCTGCTATGTATTCTGCCTCTGTAGTTGAAAGCGCCACTACAGACTGTCTTTTACTCATCCAACTGATTGCACCTCCAAATAGGCTAAACACATACCCACTTGTAGATCTTCTTTGGTCCAGATCTCCAGCCCAGTCTGCATCAACAAAACCACGAATGTCCAACATTCTTTCTAATCCTGGTCTTCCTTGGTAGCACAAGCCAAAATCACTTGTGCCACGTAAATATCTGAAAACCCACTTCACTGCTGTCCAATGCTCCTTCCCTGGGTTTAACATAAACCTGCTCAATGCTCCCACTGCATGTGCAATGTCTGGTCTAGTACAGACCATTGCATACATCAGGCTACACACTGCACTTGCATATGGAACACGGGACATATCCTCCTCTTCTTCTTGTGTCTTGGGACACTGTTCAGCAGACAGCTTTACACCTACAGGAATAGGAACATTCACCGGTTTACTATCCTGCATATTGAACCTCTGCAATATAGTCTCGACATACTTCCTATGGTTTAACCAGAGCTTCCTCTTTGCCCGATCTCTCTTAATTTCCATGCCCAAAATATAGTTTGCAGCACCCAGATCCTTCATGTCGAATTTGGAGAACAGTGGGTCTTCAAATCTTGGATAATTTCTTTGTCATTTCCAATCAACAACATATCATCCACATACAAGACCAAATAAATAACACGGTCACCAATTAATTTAAAATAAACACGGTGATCCTCCTTGCTTCTGGTGAAGCCAAGTCCCCGTATATAGGTATCAAATTTCTGATACCACATCCTTGGTGACTGTTTTAACCCATACAGAGACTTCTTCAACCTGCATACCAGTTTTTTCTTACCCTTCACCATAAAGCCTTCAGGTTGCTTCATGTAGATCTCCTCTTCTAGATCCCCGTGAAGAAATGTTGTCTTCACATCCATCTGTTCTATCTCAAAATCAAATGCGGCAGCAACAGATAAAAGTAATCTAATAGAAGTAACTTTGGCAACAGGAGAAAAAATATCACCAAAATCAATTCCCGGCACCTGGGAATAACCTTTCGCTACCAACCGAGCTTTGTATTTCTCCACCTTGCCTTCTGCATTCATCTTCTTCTTAAACACCCATTTGCTCCCAATGGGCTTCCTTCCAGCCGGCAACTCCACCAGATCCCATGCATCGTTTTTGTGCAAGGATGCCATTTCATCAGCCATGGCCTCCTTCCAGAGTTTTCCATCCTCTGAATCTACTGCCTCCCTGATAGTTCTGGGTTCATCATCAGTTATAGTTAAGGCAAAACCTGAACAAAAAACAGATGGACTATACCTTTCTGGTTGCCTTCTTTCCCGAACTGATCTTCTCAAAGCTGGAGTTTGTGGCTCTTCATCTTCTGAGTCTTCTTCTGTTGTAGAGTCTGATTCATCCTCCTTTAGCTCAAACTCTATCTTCTCGGGTTCCTTTGGTAGGACCTCATGTTTAACAACATCTTTCACTTCTCTAAACACCACATATCGGTTGTACACAACCTTCCTTGTTTCTGGGTTCCAAAGCTTGTAACCCTTTAAACCATCCTTATACCCAATAAAGATGCACCTTTCAGATTTATTATCCAACTTGGTCCTTTTCTCCTCTGGAACATGTACATATGCATCACATCCAAATACCCTTAGATGTGAAAGAGAGGGTTTCTTACCAGTCCATACCTCATGTGGAGTCTTATCCTCCAACGCTGATGAAGGTGATCTATTAACTAAGTAACATGCGGTCTCCACTGCCTCTGCCCAGAATTCTTGTCCTAACCCGGTACCACTGAGCATGCTTCTTGCCTTTTCCATCAGTGTTCTATTCATTCTTTCTGCAACTCCATTTTGCTAAGGTGTGTATGGAGTAGTCTTCTGCCGTGCTATACCACACTTCTTACAGAACTCTTCAAATTCCTTCTTGCAGAACTCCCCACCATTATCTGTCCTCGGCGCCTTTATCTTCTTCTCTGTCTGGTTTTCCACCAGAGCCTTAAATTCTTTAAATCTGTCAAAAGCTTCAGATTTCTTCCTCAAGAAATATATCCATGTATTCCTTGAGAAGTCATCTATGAATGAAACATAGTACACGGACTTTCCCAGTGATGGAACTGACACAGGTCCAAACACATCACTGTGCACAAGTTCTAATATCTTGTTCGCCCTCTTAGCACCAGAAGGAAAACTCACCCGATTCTGCTTCCCATATACACAATGTTCACAGAAATCGAAATCCAGAGAGCAATTAAACATACCTTCTACCATACCATTTCTATGTAGTATCCGAAGGCCCTTCTCTCCAATATGTCCAAGCCTTTGATGCCATAGCATGGTCTTTTCTCCAGAGACAGCTAGGCTTTCCGCTCCATTTTCAAGAACCACATAACTGTTACACCCATCAATAACAGTGCTACCTTGTAGCTTGTACAGAGTTCCAGTCCGAACTCCCCGCATTAATACCAGTGCTCCCCGAACCATCTTGCAGGCATCTTTCTCGAACACTGTTTTTACACCTGCATCATCCATCTTGCTTACAGAAATCAAATTTCTGGCCAATGCAGGAATATGCAGAACACCGGGAAGTGTTCTAATCCTTCCACCTTGCAGCTTCAGCTTGACCTTTCCACGTCCGATGATTCTGGCCTTCCTATCATCCCCTAGGAAGACATCACCACCATCATATTTCTCATACTCGCAGAACCACTCCCTATGGGGAGTGAAGTGAAAGGATGCACCTGAGTCAATCAACCATGACTCCTGATCTACATGTGTATTTGAAGAAGAAGCCAAATACACATCCCCACCTTCATCCGAGGTGGTTTTTGCCTCTGCAGAAGGAGCATCATCAGATCCCTTTCCTTTCTCGGGAGCTTTAGATCTGCAGTCCTTTTTGTAGTGCCCTTCCTTTCCGCATTTCCAGCACACCTTTACAAACTTTCCAGGAGATTTAGATCTCCCTCTAGATTTAGATCTCCCACTCGAAACCTTATTCTTGTTTCTATTCTGGGACCTTCCTCGTACGGATAAGGCATCTCCATTTTGACCCTCCATATTTCTCCGTCTCATTTCCTCCGACAGCAAGGCTGAGACAATGTCATCAAAATTCAAGGTAGTTGTATTGCTACCTATTGCAATAACCAGACTATCCCACGAGTATGTGAAGACACAACAAGGCGAAGATCATTCATACCGAGGATTTTGTATCAACCAGATGACGGTGACTTACCACGGTATTGAAGGCGTTCGAGATGCTCACATGCCGAGTCCATATCCTTCATCCTCGGGTTATACGGCTTTTTCCCGGGAACAACTTTATGCTGGGCGCCCAGACATTGTCGAACCCAGTTTTCCACAAATTCTGCAATGGCCCCTGGACATTCATATCTGGTCCAGACCTGCTTGTTGTCCCTTCAGATACGGGTTCTGGGTCTTCCTTGACATTCATGGTTTTAGACACGGATCTCATGAATCCCGCCGATCACTATCCACCAGTAGATCCTTCATCTTGAGCTTCCACAACTCAAAACTCTGACCATTAAATTTCTCGATCTCTATCTTTCCGCCGCTCGCCATATTCTTTCACCGCAAGAATCGATCCCGCAGATCTCCCACTGCACAGGGTCTACCAGAGGCCCGAGCAAAAAACCCTCAACAACAAAGACGTCCCCTTGAAGCAGAAACGGCTGGAAATTGCAAATGTGGTTTTAACCACGAACGAAATTATCTACACACGAATCTTATAACGAGAAAATAAACAATAGCGAGAGCATAAAGCATAAAGCAGATAAACACGAGAGAGATTTTCCCCTAGGATCCCAAATCGGGACAATTAGCTTGATTTTCATTATATTCCTTTTAGTGTTACAACACATATATACATGCCGAAGCATACATAAACCCCAATCCATTAACCCTGGATTAGAACATAACCATAGTTCCCTTGACCGGATCTACAAAATACCAAGGGTCGAAAACCATTGTACCCCAAAAACCATGTGCAAACGCATGCACAAAACATGGGTGGGTCCGCCTATGAGTGGGACCGCACACCAAAAAAAATTTCGCCGCGGTGCTTCCCGGGACCCCAACAGGGGGGGGCCCTGCTGCGCCCAACGCAACGTACAGCGCGTGGGGCTAGTTGTGGAAAGAATATAACACATACCCAACAATATCATTATTGTCTAAGATTGGAATAAATACAGTAATATTGGTAGAATTTGTCATATGTTCTTTAACCCTATGGGAAAAATTCCCTAAGGATATTACATGGCCCCTATTCAGCGTTAAAGGGGGATATGTGTAATGTCCTTTATCTATGACCCGTTATTCGAATTAAGGGGGGATGCTGAAAATAGGGGTGTAATCTTCACTTTCAGCCATGGCCAACCTTATATTGTATCATTATTATATTTGCAGGTCCGACTAAGGCCAACCTTGAGCATGTTATTGCTCAAACTAGCAGGGATCCTAGGAGGAGATCCTATAGAGCAACTACTAGGTCAAGGGGCAACAATGGAGAGATAGCCCATTGTCACCTTAGCGAAAGCTCCCTACTCTTTACAGAATTTCACCGATGGAAGGAGTCCCAGTATGAGAGGAATCACAAGAAGAGTTGGATCAATGATAAGACATGGAGTGATTCTGAAAGCCTATTCACAAGAGAGACTCAATTGAATAGCTTACTTGCTTGAGAGGCAAGGTGATAGGCTCTGTAGGAAGGGCTAAGAGGATACTTGAACCTAGGTTTAGAGGATACACCTTGACAAGGGGCTTCCTAGACTTAAGGATCCTTATGGAGAAAAGGTTTCTATGTAATCCTTGTGGAATTTGAATTGTAGAGTTGCGGGACCACAAAGAACGCAAGTGGACCCAGACTAGGTCAAGGGTATGAAGTTGATCAATCACGGAGGGGCTTGACCTAATTAGGGAAGAGGATAGGATCAAAGGACTAATTTTCTTTTCAAATTTGAATGCAATGATCCAAATGAGGACACTAACCCAAATTAGCCTAGGGAGAGAAATGGTCCTCAAGCTAGGGCTTGCGATATCTCGAGATTCCAACATCGAATTTGCTTCAAATTTGGAGGACCTCTTGAGCAAACTCCAGTGCAGTAAAGGACCAATTTTCAAGGTGATTGGATGGCTACAAAATATTTTACTTGATGCCCTAAGTGACCTTCCAGCGTTAGGCCTAGAATTGGGAGAGGTGAAGAAAAGAAAGATGAATTTGACCACCAAGGGGATGCGAGGATCAGTGCCTTGCTTAGGGGGCTTAATGGAGTCAAGATACACCTACATCGAGAAATTTCGAGAGATAAGGGGCCCTAATTAACCATCGCTAACCTATTCAAGGGCAACAACTAGGTAATTAGAGATTTACACTTCAAATTTGCCAAAGAGATGAAGTTTCGTGGCTTAAAACCTATTAGGTGCCTCTAGGAACATTCACCCACTCTCTTTAAGTACAATGTATGCATTAAATTACTTATTCAAGGTTCCTAGAAGAATTTCGGATTTATTTTAACCCATACAAGAATAATGATAACCATAACATGCAGTAAACCAGTAAAATAACAAGAATAGCATCAAAATTCGACTTACATGAGAGAGAGAGAGAGAGTATATTCACATCAACTTTGCATTATAAAGAAGCTCCAAAGACAAAAGCGAAAATCCAAACAACGTAGTGCATCAAGAAAGCTCCAAAATGTTTACCTAGCGAAAGGTGCGAAAATCCAAACATCGTAGTGCATCAAGAAAGCTCCAAAATGTTTACCCAGCAAAAGGTGCGAAAATCTCTCAAGAGATACTAATCCAATCCAAGTGATGAGCATGAAAATGAATCACCTCACTTCTATTTATACAATCACTAATGAGTTATAATTTGGCCTAATTGAGCCCCAAATAATAAAATAATGTGCAATAATAACATCCCTTGGGGACAACCCCACCAAGATAGCTCAATAACATAATAATAAGCCTCTCAAGAGGGTAGAATGATCAATAAAGTGAGTCATTGGGCCTTTGAGGAGGCTTAATGAAGTTCAGAATGTGCCATGATCTGAGAATGGACCTCAAATATAGTGGACAAGGGGTTGGCCCCTTGTTTTCCAAGCAAATCCCTGTGGTGCCCCCAAGTGGGTGCGAGGGGCACAAGGACATCCTCGTGGGTCTCCGAGTGGATCGAAAATGCCTGTAAACCATCTGTAAGGGCTAGGATGATGTCATAAGCCCTTGTTTGGACCCCAGATCATTTGTCGAGTGTATGGTACAAGTGTGGAGTCGGCTAGGCATGGTAACCAGGTGCATCACCCTCATCCAAAAGGTGGAACACGAGCAATCAATGAGTGGCGTTGGGGATCCATGAAGTACAATCTACTATGGTGGAGGCTCATGGCTCTCAATGCTCACCCTACAAGTGCCAATGTGGCCCTCTAGAGGGATAGGACCCCGTATAGGGAGACCAAGCCCCAAATGGAGACCCATCTGCAATCCTGCATAAGATCCAATGCATCCCCTTGCCCTCCAATACAACAAATCATTAGGGTAATCAAGTAAAAGAGCTTACAAGTCATGGAATCAATAAGGCATTTCACAGTGTCACTACCTTCCATAGTGGGCTTTGGCATGTACAAGTGTCTCCAAGCTCAATAGGGGGTTAATCAAGGACCCTATTAGGTGGTTTCAACCTCTAAAGGGGTTGACATGTCCATGGTACATCTCTCAAGTGGTAGGTGGCACATAATAAAGTAATGGAAGGGAGTGGGGATTAGGGGAATCATCCAGACCACATGTCATGGTACATGGGCAGCTATAATAAGGAAAGCCCACACTTGGGTATATGAGTGCAAGAGGGAGCAAATCATTGTACATGAGTTACCCCGACCTTTGTTTTTCCACCCTTCATCATATACCTTTTTCCTTTGATTGTTTTTCCACCCTTCATCATATACCTTTTTCCTTTTAAGGTGGGGCAATTCATCGCCCACCAAGGATTGGGACAATCATGGGTTCTTTAATGATGAAGGGAGCTTATCTAGGGCCATAGGAACCAGAGTGATGGCCATGGATAAAGGGTAGAGCTCATGTTTGGCTTTTTCCCACGTGCTAAATTTGTATGTCTCGGCCATGGATAAATTTTGTGGTACATTTCCAGTTGAGAGTGGCCAAATTATGCTTTTTCTTTTCTTTTTAGCTGCATCAACCTTCGGGACATCGTTCCAAGCCCGACCCAAGGTGTGGGCAAGGGTAGGGGGAGGCTAACCCTATGTGGACCCAGAGAACATATGTGGACCCGGATGGGAAAAGAGACGAATGGGGCTAAAATGAGTGGAAGGGGGCGATGTATATGGTGTCTGGAAGCGGGACCACGCAACCAAAATCAAGATTTCCCATATAGTGCCAACCCTAAAGTTAATGGTCAGTAAAGGAGATCCCATGGGACTAGGGTACAAGGTTACCCACGAAATTGGGCAGTGGAGAAAAGTGTACAAACCTAGCCCACTCTTTCCGTCGAATCCCCCCACCAATCCATGCCTTAAAGTGCTCATCCTCTCACTACATCCGGATGGAAGATGCCAAACTGATCTCCAAAGAAGATCACTACCTAAAAAGAAAAATCAAAGAGGCCATAGAAATCGAAAAAAGAAAAAATAATTACCCAAAGTCAATACCATAGGCTGACCCACCTACCTCCTTGCTCAATACCTTGCCAAGAAATTACGCCCCCTTGATGGAAACACCTCATTGTTCATCAAAGACTCTACATCTTTCGTTGATTGGACCAAAAACCTTGATATGAAAGACGAAGATCTCATGGTAAGTTTCGACATTGTCTCCCTGTACACCATGATACCTATAGATGAGGCCATCAATGTTATGAAATATATGACCGATAGCGAGACTGTAGATCTCCTCAAATTATGCTTAAAATCTTCTTTCTAAAGTTTCAAAGGAATAATTTATGAACAAACTCATGGAGTAGCCATGGGCTCCCCTCTATCTCCTATAATTACAAACATATACATGGAGCATTTTGAACAGAAAGTCCTCAAATCCTTTCCATTCACCTCAGAAGAATGGAAAAGATATGTAGATGATATTTTTGCAAAATGGACTCATGGTAAATCAAAACTAAATGATTTTTTGACTCACATTAACACTCTCTTTAGTCACATTAAATTTACCATTGAAATGGAAAAAGATAACCAATTACCTTTCCTGGATATCCTTTTAACCAAAAAAGATGGAAAACTTAGCACCAAAGTTTACAGAAAGAAAACTCACACTGAAAGATACCTTCACGCTAACTCACATCACCATCCCAAGCAGAAATATGCAATCATAAAAACCCTAACTACTAGGGCTTCCAGAATTTCTGACTCTCACCACCTAAAACATGAGCTAAACCACCTTCGCCAAGTCTTTCAATTTAATGGATATAATAAAAGCATCATCAACAAAACTATTCACCAAACCCTTAATAAAAATAACATTAAGAAAACTTTCGACATTCCAAAAATCTCTTTACCTTACATAAAAGGAACAACTAATAAAATTTCCAGAATCCTTAACAAACACAACATCAAGATCGCTTTCACTCCCCCCTAATACTATTAGAAATATTGTAGACTCCGCTAAGGACCCTATAAACCCTAGTTTGCAAAAAGGAGTTTACATTATACCGTGTTCTTGTGGAAAAGAATAATTTGGAGAAACTTGTAGATCCCTCAACATCAGACTTAAAGAGCATGTTGCTGACATATCTAGGAACAGAATTTCAAAATCAGCTTTGGCAGAACATGCTTTCTTATCCTCTCACTACATCCAGATGGAAGATGCCAAACTGATCTCCAAAGAAGATCACTACCTAAAAAGAAAAATCAAAGAGGCCATAGAAATCGAAAAAAGAAAAAATAATATAAATCGTGATGATGGCCTTATCATCAGCGATACTTGGAAACCCTTAATAAATCTTACCTCTCTTGACATCAAATTAAAAATAAATAAATAAATCCGAATGTATTTTTTGTCACTTTTCCTAATTCTTAATTTTCTTATCTTAATAAATACGGAAATAATAAAATAAATAAATCAAAATATAATAAAATAAAATTCTCTTATTAATTTTTCATATTTGTTAAAAATTCTTAGGTTTTATAAAATGTTTTATAACAATCACATTAATTTTTTACTTCAATAATCCCCACATTATTTATTATTTTTTAATATTTTAAATGAAATTTTAGTATTTCTTCCAACCGACCTTAAAATCTCTCCTTACTAATCACTATATACATATTTATTTATTTGCCCTAATCCTCTCAAATCTTCCCAAAGATCATTTGGCGTTTACCCCTGAAGATGGACTCACTTATGAAGTCTAAAACGTTGGGTTACTAAAAAACTCTGAACAAGTTATTCCTTTGTTTCTGAAATCTACTTCACCTATATGGATTCTCTTTTCAAAAACATACCTTTAGGGTCGAGAGGCCCACCTTCAAACATACAATCATAACAAGTGGGCGAGGGACCACATGGTTGGCTCAGGTGGCGGAGATAATGGCATATCGAGCTATCTAGTGGCTACAAGGGGTTGTTGGCTGCTGATTGAGGACCATCTAGGAGAAACATTTTCTCCTATATACACTTCCCACAGGGGGTGGGTAACATCTGGCTCCAACTGGGACATGAGCTCTCAGAGAGGTGCATGAAGCTACTCAAACGAGAGGTCATGAGAACACCAACAATCTCTTGGTACTGTAGACCTGTTACCTGCACATATCAAAAACCAAGCACCCGCCAAAGCATGTTTTTGTAGTGTCTTATGATCACCCATGCTTGACATTAGGCCACTAAAACCAACTAGCAAATAGATTTTAAATATAATTTCAAATGCAATCTTAATCTAAATGTAACTAATCTAGCATGATAATATCATATGATCTTAGTTCTAATGAGGAAAACTCTTGGTACTGTAGACATGTTACCTGCACATATCAAAAACCAAGCACCCGCCGAAGCATGTTTTTGTAGTGTCTTATGATCACCCATGCTTGACATTAGGCCACTAAAAACCAACTAGCAAATAGATTCTAAATAGAATTTCAAATGCAATCTTAATCTAAATGTAACTAATCTAGCATGATAATATCATATGATGTTAGTTCTAATGAGGAAAACGAACATGCAATGCATCCTAGCCTAACATGTATGTTACATCACCCAAATACTAAGTGTAATCATAGACCCAATGTAACCAGCATATCATCCAGTTAATATGAAAGCAACTGCCCTTATGCTCAATTATGCAATAGATCCAAAGGCAGGGGTAGGAATGACAACATGGAAGGTCACAAGGGGAGGAGGCAGGAAAATGAAGTGAGCATGCATGGAGTATCACGGGGAAAGAGGGAACCAAGGGATGCAATCTATTCCTCACGATCCTTTCTTCCAACCAAAATATATAGATATCAATAATTAAGCTCAAAAACCTCTGGTAGATAGCAACCTCAAGCATAACATCCCCATTATGGTCCCCATCATTAATGTCATGTTTAATGACCACCATATGGTCATGACTGGGAGGAAAGGGAGACCGATGACAAGGGGAGACACAACAAGCAAGTTGCTCATGATGATAATATTCAGAATCTTGAGGATACGAGGTGGGAGGAGGGATATAAGTTATAACTAATGGATATATCTTCCTCAACATCATACCTAGGAGGGGGAAAAGGATCATCAATGATGGTGCTAATGTGAGAAAGGGCAAGGTGTGGGCTTAGGCGTAATGTAGCTATGTTATTGGGATCATGGGGAAGGTATGGGAAAACAAGGCCTTCATCTAAGTCATCATCGGTGTCATAAATAGAGCCCATCGTTTCCAATGAACCTTCTTCATGCGTGGGAAAACCATGATCCTCCCTTTCAACGATGTGAGTAGGAATATCATCATGAGTAATGTCCTAGAGAAAAGGAGAATCAATTCCAGCCTCATTTTCGGTGTCAGTATCATAAATAGCATCGTAGGCAAAATGATGGTTTCTCACATCCCACTTTCCCTCATTAATGCATAAGAAATCGGAAATGTCATCATCATATGGAGCTACAATATTCATGCCTTATGTTAGGGTCCTATAATAATAGGGATCATAATTTTGAATTGGCTATGTTAAGTCTTGTAATATTGTACATACCTTTGCATTTCTGCAAATGTTTTCCGTATTAAAAAATGAAAAGAGAGTGTGTCCTAAAAGAATAATCAAAGGACCAAAAGAAAGACAGATCAAAAAGACAAAAAATATGAACCCCATAAAAAGAAACAAAAATAAAATCTGAAAGTGTTGCACATTCAAATGCCACTACTCTTAGTTTACTTTATGCAAATAAAATTGTGTGCAGCTTGTCCAAAATGCCACAATTCGTGATGATCATGCAATCTAATCTTGATCATTCATGCCTTTAAATTTTATGTCATGATATTTAGTGAATAAAGATCTGACCAAACCATTTAATCTTGGCATATCAGTAGTTAGGAAGAGAATAAAAATGAGCTCATAAGTTTAATTTGAGCCATTGGAAGATATAAAGTTAGAAATAAGTTAGTTTGCTTATCAAAAGAAAATAAAAGGGTCAGCAAGTTCAAATGCACCTAATAAAGGAAAGAGAAAATGTTAGGATAAATAAAAGGTAGATAAAATACTTTTCAAAAGTTATAGAAGCATCATTTTATTTTGCCTTATCAATAATATCTGTCTAACCCTTCCCCTTGCTAAAAACCCCTTTTCCCCTTTAAAAAACCCCTTTCCCTTACTAAAACCCCCTTTTCCCCTTGACTAACTTTATGTTTTCATACAACAAGAAAACCCACTTTTTCAAAGTTTAAAGGCACGAAATATTAAGTGGACCCCCCTTTTGACTTAACCCCTCCACCTAATATATTTCTTAAATTCCCGCTTAATATATTTCATAAACCCCCATTTCATTTTACAACTCCGCATATATATTCCCCGACCCACTTTATTTTAAACCCTCTGCCTATCAATTACCCGACCTCACTTCTCTTTGAAAACTCCCAACTCCTCCTACTGCTCAACTAAAAACCATTGATCAGATCTAACGGACTCCGAACCCTTTCGCACTCCCCATTGTTCAAAGTTTAAAATAGAAGGGGGGGCGGGGGGGGGGAGGGGGTGTGAAATGGGTGGTTTCATTCCCCCACTCCCCTGCCACGTGGTGCTTCCTCATTCTATCGCACCCCCCCATTCCCAAACCACTAAACCACCTTTCGTTGTGCGATAAACCACCAAACCACTTCCAAGACATGCGATAAACCACCACTATTTGAAATAATAGAACCCCCGCGCCATGCGATAAACCCCATTTTTCAAAAAAATATAATAACCCCGCAATACCATTCTTTCATTATCTTTGTTGATTTGCGAAAGAAACCAAAAGCCATTTCCAACCAAAATTGAAGCCCAGCTACTACTTGGACCCCTTCTACAACCACATCTCCGGTATTCCAAGTAGTTATGAATACCCGACACCATCAAATAAGCTTATTAATTCAATAATTGAACCAAATTGATGGCTTCCCAAAGCGTCCAAACTGTGAACCCTTTGCAACCACCCTTGTTAGATGTCGACCACACTCCTTTAGCCAATAAGGATTTTAAAATAAATGACACTGTGACTTATAGCAACCTTTTGGAGCTCCATTGTTGGATCCATGACAAATTTGCTGATCAGGCAGATGATGTTCATCTGTGGGACTCTAACCTGCCCAAATATATATTTCCACAGACCTACCAATTCCCTGAACTCATCAGACTATGCCAATTCAGCTATTTGCCAAATGAAAGAGCCATAGTCACCCCTGCCAAGAAATCCTATTTACTATCACTGCTCAATCTATTAATCAAATGCTACATATTCAATCACAACCAGAGGGAGTGCCTTTCTCCATTGAAACCCTTACTGAGCTTTACCTAAAGCTGGACTTCCCAAAAAGGTCTTAAATTTTTCAGACTTTCCTCCCTGAATCAGCTCAATTTTCGAAAAAAAACCCACCATACTCTGCTACCATATTTCCAAAAAGAACCAAGAAAATTGTAACCATGATGTCCTATATTTAAGGATATTTCACTGATGAGCATGTAGATGAATCCATCCTTGGTTTCCTCTCTATCTTTTATCCAGGTCAGCCTCCAAGTATAACTTTCAACTTTGCCCAATTCCTGGCAGATGCCATGCATGATCCATTGATTAGACTACCAAAAGAAGGAGTTTTCAAATACTCCTCAGTATTATTCCATTTGTTCATATATTTTCAGTCAGAAAATTTTGCAGTCAACCTACAAAAACTGGACACGGAGTGTAATCCCCAGTCTGTTATCTTTTGGACATCCTTGATCAAAAAGGATTCCACTGAATTCAATTTCAAAGACTTTATTGATTCTTTTGTATATCCAGTAGTTAATATGCTTAGCAATAGCATTCAGCCCAGAATCAGTGAGGAAATAAAAAAGGTTCTACAGTTATCAGATCAGAGCAAGACAAGAGACTGGTATTTATACTAGAATCACACAGAGATCAGAGTGTATGGAAGCTAATTAGTCCCTTACAAACTTCCCAAACACCTCCCAATGAGGATATTTGCTTTAGAATACATCAAACAGATCTTGAATTCTGATGAGATCAATTTCCTTTCAGCCAAAAAGAAAACTCAGTTCAAGATAAAATACCAACTAGGGCCTTTTATATGCAACAGTAGAAATGTTGGAAAGGAAGCAGACAGATGCCTACACGAGTTAAAGTTCAACAGCAATTTCAAATGGTCATATGACCCCTTGGGTGTCATAAGAAAATTAAGATTTAAGTTCAAACTGACCCCTTTCATCCATGAATCTAAACCTGAAATTGAGAAATATTCCAACCAGTCAGAGTGGTTGGAAAACACTCTACAGGAGGTGGAGAAGCAACTTAATACTAATTCCATCTTGCTTACTCCAGCCCCATAGGATAGAAATTCAAAAAGGGCTAGAGAAGAAAGCTCTTTTTCAGCAGAAACTACATCTGATAGTAATTCAAGCTTATGTACAGAAAGAAAACAAAGCTAAATCCAGTGATAGAGCAAGAAGAGACAATTGAAACCATTGAACAGATATTGTTATCAGGGATGATGCACCTACAACACTTTCAAAAGAAACACCTTTGCCATCAACTTCCAATGCACAAATTATTCAAAAGCAAAATAGTGTAGAGATTTCATCATCTGGCAAGCCAATTGAGAAAGAAAAAAAAATCATGGAGAAATATAAAAAAAATAAAATCGGAAATGAAACATTGAAGGCTGCTACATATGCACAATACTGGAAGCAAACACCTAGTGATCAAAGTAGGTTGCTTTCAGCTTTTGACCTCAAAACAAAGAAGATGCTGATGACATTCTACAGCCAAAGGTAAAGGCCCCCAAAACTTCAAAAGATTATAAAAAGACAGCCTTTGAAGTTCTTGCCAAGGTTGTGCAACCCATTTGACCAGATTGAATTTCACAAAATTTCACAAACAGGCAGGAGAAATGATATATTCAACCATGACATATAAAGCTCTAAGTGTCCAGAAGTTGCAGAATTCTCTAGCAAATATACAGTCACAGTTAAAGCTAGAGAGAGCCTCATCACAAGCAAAGGATAACAGAATTAAGTCACTAGAAGGTTTGGTAATTGAAGTTGGTTATAATCCAAAAGACATCAAAGCAGCGGAAGAACTTATAAAGAAGAAAAATGCAGACATAGTTGCACTAAAAAAACAGCTAAAATTACCAACTACTGAGCATCCACAAACCAAGGAGGTTTTGGAAACAAACAATCAAAAGGATGAGATGATGAATCTAATCATTTAGTTGACGGCTCAACTAAAGGAAATGGAGATAGAAATGGATAAACTTGTGCAAGAAAAACAAGTCAATATGGAAGCAGTTCCCATTACTGCTATTCCTATAGCATCTACATCAGCACTTGTGTCTACATCAGCTCCAGTAACTACAGCAGCACCAGTATCTATATCAACAGCAACATTAGCAATACTAATAGCTCATCCCACTGATGAGGCTAGCAAATTAATCAAAGCAATGGAAGACATGTCCATTCAAACTACAGAGATAAATAAGCTCAAGGAACAAGTAAAGAACTTAAAAGATGGAAATAAATTGGCAGAAGTAATGCAGCAAGCTGAAGTACAGAAAGCCAATAGATTGACTGACAAAATCCACAAGCTAGAAAAAGAGTTATCACTAAAAGAACCTTTAGCCCAAGCAAAACAGCAATTGTGGGCCAATATCATTAACTCAATTAATGATATTTGGCCTTCTATACAAATCATATTTGAGCATAATGACTTGGTGAAGGAAGCTGGTGATGCAATTCAAAAGGTCAAAGCCAATCTTGGAAAGAAACCAGAGGAAGCCTCTGAAACTATCAAATTCCTTAATTCAAAACACAAATATGAATTAGAAGAACTCGGGATAGTTGACAGAACAGAGACTATCTTAGAGGTGAAGAAAGTGATTTCCAAAAGAAATCTGATGGTACAGCTTGAAGAGAAATGGCAACTATCGAACTCGCAGTGAACAGGTTTTTGAACAAGTTTGATGTATTAAGACAAAAGGGTCTACCTAATCCTTTAGTAATCAATGATAAACTCATGAGACATGAAAATTATGACAAGAAGATAAGGAAAGTAGCCAAAGAAACTTCCAACAGTTTCTCAATGAAGGGTGTTCCTACAGGCAAAGTGCTCCTTCAAACTTTAGAAAACTTCTTTTACCTCCAACATGAGGTAAATCACCTTTTTGTAAATAAGCCCGCGTTTTCCAAATATTCAGAGGCAAATGAGATTTACCGTAAGATGGTGAAGATCAAGATCCCAGACAAAGAAACATGGGAGAAATGGTGTTATTTACTATGAAAGGTGAAAGAAAGACAAATGAAAGAACGCACAGATGAAAGAAAGACAGGCGAAAGAAACACAGATGAAAGAAACAAACAGATGACAGTAATTAAAGAATCAGGCCATATCTCAGTCAGCTGAAAGGTATCACTATCTTTTTGCATAAAGATATTTTATTTTCGTTGAATAAATCCTAGTCAGTTGACAGGATATTTTTGTAATATTTTGTATAAATACTTCATCATTTCGAAGTATCAAGGGTGGAATTCTGAATATTTCTGTAATATTCCCAATTAGCCTTGCTAATTGGAATATTTCATTTTTGCTTTATTTTGCCGCTTTAGCTAGAAATAATAAATAAAGTGAGAAATAAGAGGGGTCACCTCACTTTAGGCACCTCACTTTATAAATAAAGTGTTCTTTTCCTAGTAGATTGACGTTATAACTTAGAGAGGGGGCCTTGGGGGTCCACATGAGCATGATGGGGGAGGCATCAGGCTGACCCAAGGAAAACTGCGCAGGTCAAAGGAAAGTAAGGACGCAGTTAAGTTTTGGAGGGAGTTTGGCATTATAAAAGGAGAGGTTCTCACCTCATTTGGATCATCCATGATTTGATATTATTATTGAGAGCTAGACTTCTGTCTGCTTCAGCACGCCGGTTGTTTAGTCGGTCTGCAGCACTGTTTAGTGCACGAGTGTCTCCGGTCGGAGATCTCACCCTTAGCCTCGGGGGACTTCGAGTGCCTACCCTGGTAAGGTTATTTCTGGTTTCACCCTTAGCTTCGGGGGACTTCGAGTGCCTGCCCTAGTAAGGTTCTGTTCTGAGTACACCTTTCAGTTTCAGTAGCAAAGTAGCAGCAGTTTCTGGTGCAGTTTTGAAGAGGGAGGAGCCCTCTTGTGGCTGCGCAGTTCAGAGGAGGAAGGACGCTGTTTCAGGAGGAGAGAGGACGCTGATCAGCCTAGGAGAGTGAGGACGCTGTTCCAGGGAGGACGCAGTCCAGATCTGAGCAGAGGAAACGTTGTCCAGGAGGAGGAAGGACGCAGATCAGCCTTGGAGTGAGGACGCTGTCCAGTTCTGAAGAGGAGGACGCAGATCTGAAGGCACATTGATAGATCCAGCCTTGGAGAGGGTAGATCTGAGCAGATATTTGCAGATCTAGTTTTGTATGGTGTAGATCTGAAGGTATAGCACTAGATCCAGCTTGGGAGATTGCAGATCTGAGGAGATATTGGCAGATCTAGCCTAGATCTGAAGAGATAACATCAGATCCAGCCTTGGAGGCTGCAGATCTGAAGAGATATTGTCAGATCCAGCATTGATCTGAAGGTTTGGTAGCAGATCTGACCAAGGAGGACGCAGATCAGGAGGGATAGGACGCAGATCTGGTTTGGAGGCTTCAGATCCAGCAGATCTGAGCATTCAGGAGGCAGATCCACCAGGTAGGACGCTGATCTGAGGAGCAGGCTTGTGTGAGATGGGCTCAACAGCGTTTTCTAGCATTCAGTAGCTGATCCATCTATCTGGAGGTTTCGGTGATCAGTGCTTCATCTGTTTCTGCGCTGTCACTAGCAGAGACAGCGTTTTCCATTGGTGAGGGTTTGGAGTTTGAGATCAGCTATTTTCCAGTCTTCAGCTCATAGTACCAGCGCAGTCCAGCTTCGGTCTTCAGAGCAGCTAGGACGTTGTCCTTATTGCAGCCATTATTTATCTGAGAGGGTCTCCACTTGCCTAGGGCAAGGATAGGTGCACTTACTCTGATTTTCTTGTACTCCTCTCTATGTACTTTCAGATTAATAAAATGGCTCAGTTTTCTGGCATCCTAGGTGTAATTGTTCAGTGATCTGGTTCAGCATTGTATTTTCTATATCTGTCTGGCATATTTCTGTTTATTACTGGTTATTTCCCTTTGGGGATATTACATCGGGCGTGTCTCGCTACATACCAGACGCTATTCCCATTGTGACAGCGCAGAGACCCTATATGCCCACATTCGAAGACGCAGAGACAGGAGTGCGGGGTGGTGCACAGAGGGTCAATTCCACACCCACGCGACCCACCATGCCTACCTTTCCGGTAGAGGACGAGGGGTCGACAGCACCAAGAGATGGGGGTCCAGCTCAACATGCGGCCATTTTTGCAGACTGGCAGGGCCTAGGTCAGGCGTTCATGGATGCTTTCCCCTTAGAGCGCTATATCCAGTTCCGATGTGGCGGCAAAGCCCATGAGCAGGACCAACACAAGGGACGTGGATCCCACCGTGATAGTCACCGTGCAGCGAGTAAATTCCATTTACCGATGTTTGATGGTTCGCAGAAGACTACGGCAAGGTCCTGGGTGGAGAAGCTGGACATCTATTTTCAGCTTAACCAGATGCCAGAGAGGGAGGCCATTAAGATGGCTGCATTGCATTTAGAGGGTGAGGCCCAGGACTGGTGGTTTCACGGGATGACAACACTGGGACATGCCGCAGTGACGACATATGCTGAGTTCACCAGGAGAGTGGTGGAGCGTTTTGACAAGAAGGACCCGGAGCAGCCTTTCTTTGAGCTAACCAAGCTTAGACAGACGGGGAGTGCAGAGGCATACATCTCAGACTTCTTGAGGGTCTCACTGATGGTACCTGACTTATCGACAGCTCGGATGGTCTATATGTTTGTGGAGGGGCTGTCAGAGCCACTTCGTGGCCTAGTCCGGTCAAACAAACCGGCCACACTACAGGATGCTATCAGTAGGGCCCGTGACCTACAAGATGTCTTGCCTAGGACTCGGCCACCTTATCCCCAGAGACGGGCTTTCCAGCCTAAGGGTAAGGACACGAGGGTTCCACCTCCCAAGGCGAATCCAGGACGAGGACAGTTTGATGATGAGGCCAGGAGAGAGCTGAGACGGAAGCGATTATGCTTCACCTGCCAGGAGCCGTGGGCACCGGGACACAAATGTACGGCAGGGAAGGCACATTTCATAGAGGTCTTCTCCGAGAGCAGCGGGGAAGAGGATGAGGTGGATGATGAGGAGGCAGGAGGATGTTATGCAGCGCAGAGTACCTTACCACCTCCACCACCCGATGCAGGTGGGGCATCATTCGCACCTACTGGGGGAGCTCTAGCAGCATTACGAGGAGTCCCCAAGTATCTGACATTGCGCGTACGGGGGACAGTGCGCGGACAGCGGGTTTCGGTCTTAGTCGATAGTGGGGCCACCCACAACTTCATTGATGCCCAGATGGTTGCACGGAGAGGCATACCGACAGAGGGCTTTGATGGGTTTTCCGTTTTGGTACCAGGAGATCAGACCATGGCATGTGCCCGATATGTACCAGAATTATCAGTGACGATGGGCACCTATACATTGACCGATCACTTCTTTGTGGTGGACATCCCGGACACCAATGTGATATTGGGAGTTCAGTGGCTTATTACTCTGGGGAAGGTCACAATAGATTGGAAGGCCTTGGAGATGGAGTGGGATGATCCCAAGACGGGGAAGCATGAAAAGATACGAGGGCAGAACACATATCCACCTCAGACAGTATCGGCACACAGCATGGAGGCGACATTCCGCAAGGGAGATATAGAGTGGGCAGTAGAGTTGCGGGCATCAGAGGCAGTAGATACAGGACGGACGGTGCACCCTGATCTACAGACTCTCCTCGACAGATATGCGGTAGTTTTTGGAGACATTCCGCCAGGACAGCCACCAGATCGGGGGTTTGAGCACACGATCGAGCTGGAGCAGGGGATACAGGCAGTGATCACCACACCGTATAGGCATCCCAAGGCCTATCGGGATGAGATATAATGGGCCATTCAGGAGTTGCTGGCCCTTGGGCACATTCGAACCAGCACCAATCCTTTCGCTTCTTCAGTAGTGCTGGTGAAGAAGAAGGACGGTACATTACGCATGTGCATTGATTACAGGGCTCTGAACAAGAAGACCCTGAAGAACAGGTACCCCATTCCCAGGATCGACGAGCTGATGGATGAGTTGAGAGGAGCACGGTTCTTCTCAAAGATTGATTTGAGGTCCGGATACCATCAGATACGCATGAGGGAGCAGGACATTCCCAAGACTGCTTTCAGGTGTCATTATGGGCACTTTGAGTTTCTGGTCATGCCATTTGGGTTGACCAATGCACCTGCTACTTTCCAGTCTTGTATGAACCATATTTTCAGGGATCATCTGAGGAAGTTCGTGCTGGTTTTCTTTGATGATATCCTGATATACAGCAGGACCTGGGAGGAGCACCTACAACACATTGAGACGGTCTTGCACATTCTGGAGGGGCAGCAGTTCTTTGCCAAGCTCTCCAAGTGTGAGTTTGGATTGACGGAGATGCTATATCTGGGGCACATCATAGGAGTGGACGGGGTGAGAGTCCACGAGGAGAAGATCCGGGCTATCAGGGACTGGCCAGAGCCACGGAATGTAACAGAACTCCGAGGGTTCATCGGTATTTGCACCTATTACAGGAAGTTCGTCAAGGGCTTCTCTCAGCTTGCTGCACCCCTCACGGAGTTGACGAGGAAGGGAGCATTCAGTTGGTCGGATACGGCACAGCGAGCTTTTGATAAGCTCAAGGAGGTGATGAGTAGTTGTCCCGTGTTGGCATTGCCAGATTTTACGCAGCCCTTTGTCCTAGAGTGCGATGCATCAGGAGAGGGGATTGGAGCAGTATTGATGCAGGAGGGTCACCCGATTGCGTTCGAGAGCAGGAAGCTCCTTCCACACGAGAGAGTATATCCCATATATGATAAGGAGATGCTGGCCATCATGCATGCGTTGGCCAAATTCCGGCAGTACCTGGTAGGTGGTAGATTCAGGGTGAGGACAGATCATAACAGCCTGAAGTACTTTCTGGAGCAGAAACAGTTGCAGGAGAGGCAGCAGAAGTGGATCAGCAAGATCTAGGCTTATGACTTTGACATAGAGTATGTCAAAGGGAAGAATAACGTGGTGGCTGATGCCCTTTCCCGTAGACCAGCCACGCTATCACTCATGAGCTTGGACGCTGACTGGAAGGCTCGACTACTGGTTGAGTACTCCAAAGATAGATTTGCATGCGAGGTACTGGATGGGCAGGTAGCAGATAGCAGATACGGGGTGGCCGATGAGGTCATTTATTACAGGGACAGGATCTTCTTGACTGAGGGATCTCAGCTCAAGGAGAAGATACTCCAGGCTTCACATGATTCACCATTGGCGGGCCATCAGGGGTTCACCAAGATGTACAGGGCCATCCGGGAGAGGTTTGCATGGAAGGGCCTCAAGGAGGACGTATTCCGGCATGTCAGGGAGTGCGAGGTTTGTCAGCGGAACAAAGGAGAGATGAGCCATCCCGCGGGGTTGCTGCAGCCACTTCCCATTCCGGAGGGGAAATGGGAGAGTGTTTCGATGGACTTCATCACGGGGTTGCCCACAGTACAGGGCAAGGATTGCATCTTCGTAGTAGTTGATCGGCTAACGAAGTATGCTCATTTCTTCGCCATTTCGGCACATCACACAGCGGCACAGGTGGCAGAGTTGTTTTTCCGGGAGGTTTTCAGATTGCATGGTCTACCCAAGACCATTGTTAGTGACAGGGACAGCCGTTTTATGGGTGGATTTTGGCAAGAGCTCTTCCGATTAGTGGGGACCGAGTTGACACCGAGCACTAGTTATCATCCCCAGACGGACGGGCAGACGGAGATAGTTAACAAGTGGCTAGAGGGCTACTTGCGTAACTACGTCAGCGGGCAGCAGAGAGCGTGGCTGAAATGGCTACATCTGGGCGAGTACTGCTACAACACAACCCACCATATGTCTATCGGTATGACACCTTTTTATGCATTGTATGGATATCATTCCCTATCTTTTGTGGACATGATGTTTGGTGTTAGCAGGGCTCCGCGAGCCAAGTTATGGATCCAAGAGAGCCAAGATATCCTCCGGACTCTCAAGGACAACATAGCTACAGCACAAAATCAGCAGAAGTTGTATGCTGATAAGGGTCGGGTTGAGAGACACTTTGAGGTAGGGGACCTAGTCTACCTACGGTTACAGCCATACCGACAGTCTTCGCTCAAACAGAAGGGGGCAGAGAAGCTAAAGCCTCGTTTTTATGGACCATGCAGGGTGATACGCAGGATCGGGCAGGTTGCATATGAGTTGGAACTGCCCCAAGGCAGTCGGATTCATAACATCTTCCATGTATCATGCCTGAAGAAGGCATTGGGTCAGCATGTGACAGTCACCGGGGAGCTACCGCCTACAGATGATGAGGGGCACTTGGTGTTACAGCCGGAGGCCATTATTGACACCAGGGAGAGACAGCTGCGGAGCAGGAAGATCATAGAGTTCTTGGTGAGATGGAAGAATTTGCCGGATGAGGATGCCACTTGGGAGGATGAGAGGATCTTACAGCATCCATCACTTCAGTTGCTTGAGGACAAGCAACGTTTTGCCGGGGGAGACTGTAATATTCCCAATTAGCCTTGCTAATTGGAATATTTTATTTTTGCTTTATTTTGCCGCTTTAGCTAGAAATAATAAATAAAGTGAGAAATAAGAGGGGTCACCTCACTTTAGTCACCTCACTTTATAAATAAGGTGTTCTTTTCCTAGTAGATTGACGTTGTAACTTAGAGAGGGGACCTTGGGGGTCCACATGAATATGATGGGGGAGGCATCAGGCTGACCCAAGGTAAACTGCGCAGGTCAAAGGAGAGTAAGGACGCAGTTGAGTTTTGGAGGGAGTTTGGCATTATAAAAGGAGAGGTTCTCACCTCATTTGGATCATTCATGATTTGATATTATTATTGAGAGCTGGACTTCTGTCTGCTTCAGCACGCCGGTTGTTTAGTCGGTCTGCAGCACTGTTTAGTGCAACCGAGTGTCTCCGGTCGGAGATCTCACCCTTAGCCTCGGGGGACTTCGAGTGCCTGCCCTGGTAAGGTTATTTCTGGTTTCACCCTTAGCTTCGGGGGACTTCAAGTGCCTGCCCTAGTAAGGTTCTGTTCTGAGTACACCTTTCAGTTTCAGTAGCAAAGTAGCAGCAGTTTCTGGTGCAGATTTGGAGAGGGAGGAGCCCTCTTGTGGCTGCGCAGTTCTGAGGAGGAGGGACGCTGTTTCAGGAGAGGAGAGGACACTGATCAGCCAAGGAGAGTGAGGACGCTGTTACAGGGAGGACGCAGTCCAGATCTGAGCAGAGAAAACGCTGGCCAGGAGAAGGAAGGACGCAGATCAGTCTTGGAGTGAGGACGCTGTCCAGTTCTGAAGAGGAGGACGCAGATCTGAAGGCACATTGACAGATCCAGCCTTGGAGAGGGTAGATCCTCGAAGGCATATTTGCGCATCTAGTTCCGTATGGTGCAGATCCGAAGGCATAGCTATAGATCCTTGTACTTTGGGAGTTTGCGTATCCGAGGAGATATTGGGCGTATCTAGTCTAGATCCTAAGAGATAACATCGTATCCGGCCTTGGAGGTCGCGTATCCGAAGAGATATTGTCGATCCGCATAGATCCGCGGGTTGGTAGCAGCATCTCGACCTAGGAGGACGCATCGAGGATAGGACGCCATCTGGTTTGGAGGCTTCAGATCCAGCAGATCTGAGCCTTCAGGAGGCAGATCCACCAGGTAGGACGCTGATCTGAGGAGCAGGCTTGTGTGAGGTGGGCTCAACAGCGTTTTCTAGCATTCAGTAGCTGATCCATCCATCTGGAGGTTTTGGTGATTAGTGCTTCATCTGTTTCTGCGCTGTCACTAGTAGAGACAGCGTTTTCCATTGATGAGGGTTTGGAGCTTGAGATCAGCTATTTTCCAGTCTCTAGCTCATAGTACCAGCGCAGTCCAGCTTCGGTCTTCAGAGCAGCTAGGACGCTGTCCTTGTTACAGCCATTATTTATCTGAGAGGGTCTCCACTTGCCCAGGGCAAGGATAGGTGCACTTACTCTGATTTTCTTGTACTCCTCTCCATGTACTTTCAGATTAATAAAATGGCTCAGTTTTCTGGCATCCTATGTGTAATTGTTCAGTGATCTGGTTCTTGTATCTTCTATATCTGTCTGGTATATTTCTGTTTGTTACTGGTTATTCCCCTTTGGGGGATATTACAATTGACGTTATAACTTAAAGAGGGGGCCTTAGGGGTCCACATGAGTATGAGGGGAGGCCTCACGCTGACCCAAGGTTAACTGCGCAGGCCAAGGAGAGTGAAGGACGCAGTCAAGGTTTTGGAGGGAGTTTAGCACTATAAAAGGTGGGGGTTCTCACCTCATTTGGCATTGTTGATTTGATATTGATATTGAGAGCTAGACTTCTGTCTACTTCAGCACGCCGGTTGTTTAGTCGGTCTGCAGCACTGCTTAGTGCACGAGTGTCTCCGGTCGGAGATCTCACCCTTAGCCTCGGGGGACTTCGAGTGCCTGCCCTGGTAAGGTTATTTCTGGTTTCACCCTTAGCTTCGGGGGACTTCGAGTGCCTGCCCTAGTAAGGTTATTTTCTGAGTAACATCCTTCAGTTTCAGTGAGAATTGGTAGCAGTTTCAGGTGGAGATTTGGAGAGGAAGAAGCCCTCTTGTGGCTGCGCAGATCTAGAAGGCAGGACGCTGTTTCAAGGGGAGGAAGGACGCAGTTTAGATCTGGGAGGAAGGACGTTGTTCCAAGGGAAGAGAGGACGCAGATCAGACTTAGAGAGAGGACGCTGTTCCAGGGGAAGAAGGACGCAGATCTGAAGACATATTGTTAGATCCAGCCTTGGAGATTGCAGATCTAGTTCTGTAGAGTGCAGATCTGGAGAGACAGCATTAGATCCAGCCTGGGAGATTGCAGATCTGAGGAGATATTGTCAGATTCAGCCTAGATCTGAAGAGATAACATCAGATCCAGCCTTGGAGGTTACAGATCTGAGGAGATATTGGCAGATCCAGTATAGATCTGAAGAGACAACAGTAGATCTGATCTAGGAGGACGCAGATCTGGAGGGATAGGACGCAGATCTGGATTGGAGGCTTCAGATCCAGTAGATCTGAGCAGATAGGACGCAGATCCATCAGGGAGGACGCTGATCTGATGAGCAGGATCCTGTGAGTGGGGCTTGACAGCGTTTCCAGCATTCCTAGTCTTGAGGAGCTGATCCATTCATCTGGAGGTTTTGTTCTGCGCTGTCACTAGCAGAGACAACGTTTTTATTGGTGAGGGTTTGGAGGACTGATATCAGCCATCTTCTAGTCTTCAGTTCATAGTTCCAGTGCATTCCAGCTTCAGTCTTCAGAGCAGTCTTCAGCCAGCTAGGACGCTGTCCTTATTTGCAGCCATTGTTTGTCTGAGAGGATCTCCACTTGCCTAGGGCAAGGATAGGTGCACTCATTCTGATTATATTGTACTCCTATCTATGTGTTCCGAGATTAATAAAATGGCTTAGTTTTCTGGCATTCTATGAGTACTTGTTCCATTATCTGGTTCCAGCTTTTTGTTTTATTTATCTGTCTGGCATATTTCTGTGTATTACTGGTTATTTTCCTTTGGGGATATTACAGTGGTATCGGAGCATAGATCTGGCTCAGCGTGTGGTGCTAGCAGTCTATGACGCCCGGGGATAACCCCTATCGGAAGAGTCTTTTCGGGGGAAGTGATTCTGATCAGGAGCCACCTGAGACAGATTCTGAGGCAGAGCAGCCTGAGCAGGGCCCAGAACAGCGTAATCCAATGGCAGATGATGTGAGGTTTAAAGAGGCGGTCCTCCGTCACATACAGGAGACGTCACAGAGGCTTTCAGCCATAGAGATCAGTCAGAGGGGACCCCCTAGAATTCTTCAGGTCGGAGAAGGATCGGACATGTCTCGCCACATACCAGATGCTATTCCCATTGTGACAGCTCAGCGATCCACTATGCCCACATTCTCACCAGAAGACACAGAGACAGGAGTGCGGGGAGGTGCACAGAGGGTCAATCCAGCACCCACGCGACACACCATGCCTACTTTCCTGGTAGAGGACGAGGGGTCGACAGCCCCGAGAGAGGTGAGTCCAGCTCAATGGGCAGCCGCTTTTACAGAATGGCAGGGCTTAGGCCAGGCATTCATGGATACTCTCCCTTTTGAGCGCTATCTCCAGTATCGATACGGCCTCAAACCCCCTGAGCATGAGCAGCACCAGCACAAGGGGCGCGGATACCACCGTGATGACCACCGTGCGGCGAGTAGATTCCATTTGCCTATGTTTGATGGTTCATCAAAGACTACGGCAAAGTCCTGGGTGGAGAAGTTGGACATCTATTTCCAGCTTAATCAGATGTCGGAGACGGAGGCCATTAAGATGGCTACATTGCATTTAGAGGGTGAGGCTCAGGATTGGTGGTTTCATGGGTTGGCGACACTTGGGCATTCCACAGTGACGACATATGCCGAGTTTACCAGGAGAGTGGTGGAGCGTTTTGACAAGAGGGATCCGGAGCAGCATTTTGTTGAGCTGACCAAGCTCAAACAGACTGGGAGTGCAGAAGCATACATCTCAGATTTCTTGCGGGTTTCAGTGATGGTACCTGACTTATCGGCAGCTCGGATGGTCTATATGTTTGTGGAGGCGCTGTCAGAGCCACTGCGTGGCCTAGTACGGTCAAACAGACCGGCTACACTGCAGGATGCTATCAATAGGACTCGAGACTTACAGGATGTCTTACCCAGGACCCGACCACCTTATCCACAGAGACAGGCCTTCCAGCCTAAGGGTAAGGACACGAGGGCTCCGCCTCCCAAGGCGAATCCGGGACGAGGACAGTTTGATGATGAGGCCAGGAGAGAGCTGAGGCGGAAGCGATTATGCTTCACTTGCGAGGAGCCGTGGGCACCGGGACACAAATGTGCGGCAGGGAAGGCACATTTCATAGAGGTCTTCTCCGAGAGCAGCGGGGAAGAGGATGAGGAGGATGATGAGGAGGCAGGAGGATGTTATGCAGCACAGAGTACCCTACCACCTCCACCAACCGATGCAGGTGGGGCATCATTTGCACCTACTGGGGGAGCTCTAGCAGCATTACGAGGAGTCCCCAAGTATCTGACATTGCGCGTACGGGGGACAGTGCGCGGACAGCGGGTTTCGGTCTTAGTCGACAGTGGGGCCACCCACAACTTCATTGATGCCTAGATGGTTGCACGGAGAGGCATACCGACGGAGGGTTTTGATGGGTTTTCCGTTTTGGTACCAGGTGATCAGACCATGGCATGTGCTCGATATGTACCAGAATTATCAGTGACGATGGGCACCTATACATTGACCGATCACTTCTTTGTGGTGGACATCCCGGACACCAATGTGATATTGGGGGTTCAGTGGCTTATTACTCTGGGGAAGGTCACAACGGATTGGAAGGCCTTAGAGATGGAGTGGGATGATCCCAAGACGAGGAAGCATGAGAAGATACGAGGGCAGAACACATATCCACCCCAGACAGTATCGGCACACAGCATGGAGGCGACATTCCGCAAGGGAGATATAGAGTGGGCAGTAGAGTTGCGGGCTTCGGAGGCAATAGATACAGGACGGACGGTGCACCCTGATCTACAGACTATTCTCGACAGATATGCAGTAGTTTTTGGAGACATTCCGCCAGGACAGCCACCGAATCGAGGGTTTGAGCACACGATCGAGCTGGAGCAGGGGATACAGGCGGTGATCACTACACCATATAGGCATCCCAAGGCCTATAGGGATGAGATAGAACGAGCCATTCAGGAGTTGCTGGCCCTTGGGCACATTCGACCCAGCACCAGTCCTTTTGCTTCTTCGGTAGTGCTGGTGAAGAAGAAGGACGGCACATTACGCATGTGCATTGATTACAGGGCTCTGAACAAGAAGACCCTGAAGAACAGGTACCCCATTCCCAGGATCGACGAGCTGATGGATGAGTTGAGAGGAGCACGGTTCTTCTCAAAGATTGATTTGAGATCCGGGTACCATCAGATACGCATGAGGGAATAGGACATTCCCAAGACTGCTTTCAGGTGTCATTATGGGCACTTTGAGTTTCTGGTCATGCCATTTGGATTGACCAATGCACCAGCTACTTTCCAGTCTTGTATGAACCACATTTTCAGGGATCATCTGAGGAAGTTTGTGCTGGTTTTCTTTGATGATATCCTTATATACAGCAGGACTTGGGAGGAGCATCTCCAGCACATTGAGACGGTCTTGCACATTTTGGAGGAGCAGCAGTTCTTTGCCAAGCTCTCCAAGTGTGAGTTTGGGTTGACGGAGATGCTGTATCTGGGACACATTATAGGAGTGGACGGGGTGAGAGTCCACGAGGAGAAGATCAGGGCTATCAGGGACTGGCCAGAGCCACGGAATGTAACAGAGCTTCGAGGGTTTATTGGTATCTGCACCTACTACAGGAAGTTCGTCAAGGGCTTCTCTCAGCTTGCTGCACCCCTCACGGAGCTGACGAGGAAGGGGGCATTCAGTTGGTCGGATACAGCATAGCGAGCTTTTGACAAGCTCAAGGAGGTGATGAGCAGTTGTCCCGTGTTAGCATTGCCAGATTTTACGCAGCCCTTTGTCCTAGAGTGCGATGCATCGGGAGAGGGGATTGGTGCAGTCTTGATGCAGGAGGGTCATCCGATTGCATTCGAGAGCCGGAAGCTCCTTCCACACGAGAGGCTATATCCCATATATGACAAGGAGATGCTGGCCATCATGCATGCATTGGCCAAATTCCGACAGTACCTGGTAGGTGGCAGATTCAGGGTGAGGACGGATCATAACAGCCTGAGGTACTTTCTGGAGCAGAAGCAGTTGCAGGAGAGGCAGCAGAAGTGGATCAGCAAGATCCAGGCTTACGACTTTGACATAGAGTATGTCAAGGGGAAGAATAACGTGGTAGCTGATGCCCTTTCCCGTAGACCGGCCACGTTGTCACTCATGAGCTTGGACGTTGACTGGAAGGCTCGACTACTGGTTGAGTACTCCAAGGATAGATTTGCATGCGAGGTTCTGGATGGGCAGGTAGCGGATAGCAGATACAGGGTGGCCGATGAGGTCATCTATTACAGGGACAGGATCTTCTTGACTGAGGGGTCTCAGCTCAAGGAGAAGATACTCCAGGCTTCACATGATTCACCATTGGCGGGCCATCAGGGGTTCACCAAGATGTACAGGGCCATCCGGGAGAGATTTGCATGAAAGGGCCTCAAGGAGGACGTACTCCAGCATGTCAGGGAGTGCGAGGTTTGCCAGCGGAACAAGGGAGAGATGAGTCATCCTGCGGGGTTGTTGCAGCCTCTTCCCATTCCGGAGGGGAAGTGGGAAAGTATTTCGATGGACTTCATCACGGGGTTGCCCACCGTGCAGGGCAAGGACTGCATCTTCGTAGTGGTTGACCGGCTAACGAAGTATGCTCATTTTTTCGCCATTTCGGCACATCACACAGCGGCACAGGTGGCAGAGTTGTTTTTCCGGGAGGTTTTCAGATTGCATGGTCTACCCAAGACCATTGTTAGCGACAGGGACAGCCGTTTTATGGGTGGATTTTGGCAGGAGCTCTTCCGACTAGTGGGGACCGAGTTGACACCGAGCACTAGTTATCATCCCCAGACGGAGATAGTTAACAAGTGGCTAGAGGGCTACTTGCGTAACTACGTCAGTGGGCAGCAGAGAGCATGGCTGAAATGGCTACATCTGGGCGAGTACTGCTACAACACAACTCACCATATGTCTATCGGTATGACACCTTTCTATGTGTTGTATGGATATCATTCCCTATCTTTTGTGGACATGATGTTTGGTGTTAGCAGGGCTCCGCGAGCCAAGTTATGGATCCAAGAGAGCCAAGACATCCTCCGGGCTCTCAAGGACAACATAGCCACAGCACAGAATCAGCAGAAGTTGTATGCTGATAAGGGTCGGGTGGAGAGGCACTTTGAGGTAGGGGACCTAGTCTACCTACGGTTACAGCCATACCGACAGTCTTCGCTCAAACAGAAGGGGGCAGAGAAGCTAAAGCCTCGTTTTTATGGACCATACAGGGTGACACGCCGGATCGGGCAGGTTGCATATGAGTTGGAACTGCCCCAAGGCAGCCGGATTCATAACATCTTTCACGTATCATGCCTGAAGAAGGCACTGGGCCAGCATGTGAAAGTCACCGAGGAGCTACCGCCTACAGATGATGAGGGGCATCTGGTATTGCAGCCGGAGGCTATTATCGACACCAGGGAGCGGCAACTGCGCAGCAGGAAAATCAGAGAATTCTTGGTGAGATGGAAGGATTTGCCGGATGAGGATGCCACCTGGGAGGATGAGAGGATCTTACAGCATCCATCACTTCAGTTGCTTGAGGACAAGCAACGTTTTGCCGGGGGAGACTGTAATATTCCCAATTAGCTTTGCTAATTGGAATATTTCATTTTTGTTTAATTTTGCCGCTTTAGCTAAAAATAATAAATAAAGTGAGAAATAAGAGGGGTCACCTCACTTTAGTCACCTCACTTTATAAATAAAGTGTTCTTTTCCTAGTTGATTGACGTTATAACTTAGAGAGGGGGCCTTGGGGGTCCACAAGAGTATGATGGGGAGGCATCAGGCTGACCCAAGGTTAACTGCGCAGGCCAAGGAGAGTGAGGACGCAGTTAAGGTTTTGGAGGGAGTTTAGCATTATAAAAGGTGGGGTTCTCACCTCATTTGGACATGCATGATTTGATATTGATATTGAGAGCTAGACTTCTGTCTGCTTCAGCACGCCGGTTGTTTAGTCGGTCTGCAGCTGTTTAGTGCAACCGAGTGTCTCCGGTCGGAGATCTCACCCTTAGCCTCGGGGGACTTCGAGTGCCTGCCCTGGTAAGGTTATTTCTGGTTTCACCCTTAGCTTCGGGGGACTTCGAGTGCCTTTGTGGGTTATTTTTACGAGTAACATCCTTAGGTTTCGGTGAGGTGGTAGCCGGTTTCGAGGTGGAGATTTGGAGAGGAAGAAGCCCTCTTGTGGCTGCGCGGATCTAAGCGGAGACGGTTGTTCAAGGGGAGGAAGGACGCCGGTTTAGATGCAGGAGGAAGAATGACATTCCAAGGGAAGAGAGGACGCAGATCAGACTTAGAGAGAGGACGCTGTTCCAGGGGAAGAAGGACGCAGATCTGAAGACATATTGTTAGATCCAGCCTTGGAGATTGCAGATCTAGTTCTGTAGAGTGCAGATCTGGAGAGACATCATTAGATCCAGCCTGGGAGATTGCAGATCTGAGGAGATATTGTCAGATTCAGCCTAGATCTGAAGAGATAACATCAGATCCAGCCTTGGAGGTTACAGATCTGAGGAGATATTGGCAGATCCAGTATAGATCTGAAGAGACAACAGTAGATCTGATCTAGGAGGACGCAGATCTGGAGGGATAGGACGCAGATCTGGATTGGAGGCTTCAGATCCAGTAGATCTGAGCAGATAGGACGCAGATCCATCAGGGAGGACGCTGATCTGATGAGCAGGATCCTGTGAGTGGGGCTTGACAGCGTTTCCAGCATTCCTAGTCTTGAGGAGCTGATCCATTCATCTGGAGGTTTTGTTCTGCGATGTCACTAGCAGAGACAGCGTTTTTATTGGTGAGGGTTTGGAGGACTGATATCAGCCATCTTCTAGTCTTCAGTTCATAGTTCCAGTGCATTCCAGCTTCAGTCTTCAGAGCAGTCTTCAGCCAGCTAGGATGCTGTCCTTATTTGCAGCCATTGTTTGTCTGAGAGGATCTCCACTTGCCTAGGGCAAGGATAGGTGCACTCATTCTGATTATATTGTACTCCTATCTATGTGTTCCGAGATTAATAAAATGGCTTAGTTTTCTGGCATTCTATGAGTACTTGTTCCATTATCTGGTTCCAGCTTTTTGTTTTATTTATCTGTCTGGCATATTTCTGTGTATTACTGGTTATTTCCCTTTGGGGATGTTACAGAAGTCCTGTGATAAAATCCATAGACATGCTCTCCCATTGTCCCTCAAGAATGGGAAGAGGCCGCAATAATCTTGGTGGATGAGTCAACTCTTCCTTAGTCCTCTGACAGGGGTCACACTCCTGTACATATCTCAATACATCTCCCTTGAGGCCCTTCCAGGTGAAGAGCTCTCTCACAACCATACAAGTCGATTGAACCCCTGATGCCTCGACAATTGCGAATCGTGAGCTGCATGAAGTACTCGCCTTCTCAATTGCAAGCTTGTAACCAGAAATATGCGCCCCTTACAGTAGATAACCTCAACCATCACCCGATAGCGCTCATCTACATGAATTCCATCAGGATCTTACGTGCTCGACGATCCTTGGAGTACTCTACTAATAAATGTGCCTTCCAATCATGGCTATGCTCATGGGTGAAAGCCCTGCAGGTCTCCTAGATAGTGCATCAACTACCACATTGTGCTTTCCCCGCACATACTCAATATCAAAATCATAGGCTTGCACCTTGCTGACCCATCTCTGTTGTCTGTCATTAAGGCCCTGCTGCCCCATGAAGTGGCGAAGACTGTTATAATCTGTCTTCACCCTAAATCTGTTACCCACCAAATATTGTCTGAACTTGGCCAATACATGCTGTAATATTCCCAATTAGCGATAGCTAATTGGAAATATTAATTTTGACCAATTTTGCCTTATTATAGTTGGAGCATGAATCAAGTGAGTGAAATATTAAATAACTCACTTAGGATAAAGTGTTTCCCTAAAGTCCACATCGTATTTGAGGAAGTGGGGCCTAGTGGCCAAGTGGATAGCGCAGGGAGAGGGGGACGTAGACCATGTGAGCAGTGTGGGGCCTACCTCACACAGTTGAGAGGGGCAACATGGGCCAAGGGGCACGTAGGAGATGGTGGGGCCTAGGGTTGAGAGAGGCCCATCGTGATAAAAGGGAGGAGAGCCTCTTCATTTCATTATTCATGTTTATGCATCTTGAGCTTGTCATTTCGACTTGGAGCACGCTCACTGTTTAGCTTGTCTGCAGTACTGTTTAGTACACCGAGTGTCTCCGTGCGGAGATCCCACCCTCAGCGCCCAGAGACTTCGAGTGAGGTATTCTACCATCATCTTTGCAGGAGGATTTGTGGTTGCCTTCGTTGTGGAGCAGAGCATCTAGGGACTGCGCAGTCTTGTGAGGGAGGATGCAGTCCATCTTGGGAGAGTTCCAGATTGGTGCCATTTTGGAGGATTCAAGCCAGAGGATTGAGCAAGGTGCCAGCCCTTGCCTATTGGAGATATTTGGGAGAGAGGGAGTCCCTATTTTGGAGGTTATCATTCAGCATCAGCGTGGCCCTTGGGAGGATAGCGTAGATCCTCAAGGGAGGTATTTTCGGTGGATGAGCATTTCAGAAACGCTCTCTGGGCTTTTCTGGGTATTGTGAGTAGAGGTCGATTCCAGAGTATCAACATTTTCCGAGTAGGGGAGCAGCCCCAAATACTCATTTTGGTTCCAGCAGTTGCAGCAGCATGGCAGTATTTCAGCAGTTGGAGTTACAGCAGAGAGTAGCCATTTCCTTTGACATTTTGAGAGTATTCCTACACTTGCCTGGTGCAAGTCGAGGTGCCATCATTATGATCACCTTTGTACTTCTTTATATATCTCTTAGTATAATAAAAAGGCTTAGCATTCTCTATTTCATGTGTTTCTGCCTCATGGTTTGCTTCTAGCATTATATGTTTTGTTGTATGCTTTATATTACTGTCTATTTCCCCTTCGGGATATTACAGTGGTATCAGAGCCTCATTCTTGGCTCAGCCGTGGGGATCTTTTCCTATGAACAAAGAGGGTAGGCAGAATCTTACCCACCAAACGCAGTAGAGGTGGAAAATATGGGGGTCTCACAACAGTGTGACCAGCATTTACCAGCCTTCAGTAGGCCAACCAGGATCACGATGCCTACATTCTTACCTCCAGCACCGAGTGATCAAGATAGGCGGCATGATCATATACCCATGGGAGATTATTTCCGAGAATGACAATCCATGGGGGAAAACTTCAGAGCGGCTTTGTCCTTTAGAGAGTACTGCCATCTTAGGTGGGATGAAGAAGGAAGGAACAATGGGGGGTCTAGCGCAAAGAGTTCAGAGTTGTAGCGTACCATTGGGAGGACACCTTTTCCCATACATTATGGATCCACGGATTGCACGGTTCGGGATCGGGTGGAAAGAATGGATACCTCTTTCCAGCTTGACCGAATAACAGAGGGGGAAGCCATCAAAATGGCTACCTCGCACTTGGAGGATGAGGGCACACAGGATCATGGGGAGCATGTGGATACACCTAGTATGACGCAGGGGTCACCTATGTTGAAGACTTCTTTGACCATATCGGTTGACATCTTAGCAGAGAGAGTAGAGCTTACCCCAGTAGTGCCATCCATTGAGGTGATGACCGAGGTAGTGTCCGAGTCCTCGGGTGGTAGCAGCGCGTGACAAATGGGTGAGGTGCCAGGAGATGTATCCACCTTTGATGAGGCACTAAGAGATACAGAGTTATTGGACGATGGTCGCACACAATGGTGTCATCAACTTCGAGCCGACCTTCTAGTTTTGAAAGGGAAGGCCACATCAGTACGAGAGACTATTTTGTTACAAAACGAGGAGCTAGAGGGCATGAGAGTGGTTTGTGCCGAGTCAACGGCCAAGTTGGCTCACATTGGGGAATGGCTGGATTCCCTAATGGTACAGCTAGAGGGCACATTGGAGTGTCAAAGCAGCTCTCTTCAGGCATGCATAGACGGGGCTAGCAGCATTGTTGGCTCACCTCTTTCCATTTGAGAGAGAGAGGCGGAGCCACCTAGTCAGATCTCATACGTTGACTTGGTTAACAAGATGAGACGATCGGAGTTGCACAGGGTGCAACATCCACATGTTGAGATGGGATGGCAAGAGATTTTGAGTTGGTACCCGGTGGATTGGGTTATGGAGATAGTGGTGGACCTAGGTGTAGTTCAGCAGGAGTTTCCAGGTGCTGGGAATACAGGAACCCCAAACTGGCATTGGGATCTAGGCGGGACTACCTGTCATTTCCCAAGCAGGTCAGTTGACTATATCTTGGAGGGTACAGTTGGCCTAGCAGTTGAGCATGCGCATTCGCTAGGGGAGTTTCGGTCAGCTCCAGTGGCCAACCATTTTATGGGCAGACTCCCTAGGTTGTCTTGGTATGACACTTATACACAGGGTCACAGGGTGATCAACATACCTTGGCAGGAGCTTGTCGGAGGAGGTGGCATTGGCAGGCCACTAGATGGTTCCTTGTATGGAGCCAAGGATTCTTCACCTTTGTGTGGGGCACAGAGGTCACAGCAGAGCCGAGCAGTGGTGGTATCACTACTGACACATAGGGAGATTCACTTCTCGGACCCCTCGGGGAGGGTTTGGAGTGATGATCCATTCGTCGGCGGGTATAGCGATGCGACAGTGACAGAGGAGCTTCCGCCTACGGATGATGAGGGGCACTTAGTGCTACAACCGGAGGCCATTATTGATACCCGGGAGAAACAGTTGCGGAGCAGGACAGTCTGGGAATTCTTAGTGAGGTGGAAGAATTTGCCGGATGAGGATGCCACTTGGGAAAGTGAGAAGATCTTGCAGCATCCATCACTACAGTTGCTTGAGGACAAGCAACATTTTGCCAAGGGAGACTGTAATATTCCCAATTAGCGATAGCTAATTGGAAATATTAATTTTGACCAATTTTGCCTTATTATAGTTGGAGCATGAATAAAGTGAGTGACATATTAAATAAATCACTTAGGATAAAGTGTTTCCATAAAGTCCACATCATATTTGAGGAAGTGGGGCCTAGTGGCCAAGTGGACAGCGTAGGGAGAGGGGGATGTAGACCACGTGGGCAGCATGGGGCCTACCTCACGCAGTTGAGAGGGGCAGCGTGGGCCAAGGGGCACGTAGGAGATGGTGGGGCCTAGGGTTGAGAGAGGCCCATCGTGATAAAAGAGAGGAGAGTTTCTTCATTTCATTATTCATGTTTATGCATCTTGAGCTTGTCATTTCGACTTGGAGCACGCTAGCTGTTTAGCTTGTCTGCAATACTGTTTAGTACACCAGGTGTCTCCGTGCGGAGATCCCACCCTCAGCCCCGGGAGACTTCGAGTGCTTGCTCGGGTGAGGTATTCTACCATCATCTTTGTAGGAGGATTTGTGGTTGCCTTCGTTGTGGAGCAAAGCATCTAGGGACTGCGCAGTCTTGTGAGGGAGGATGCAGTCCATCTTGGGATAGTTCCGGATTGGTGCCATTTTGGAGGATTCGAGCCAGAGGATTGAGCAAGGGGCCAACCCTTGCCTATTGGAGATATTTGGGAGAGAGGGAGTCCCTATTTTGGAGGTTATCATTCAGCATCAGCGTGGCCCTTGGGAGGATAGCGTAGATCCTCAAGGGAGGTATTTTCGGTGGTCGAGCATTTCAGAAACACTCTTTGGACTTTTCTGGGTATTGTGAGTAGAGGTCGATTCCAGAGTATCAGCATTTTCCGAGTAGGGGAGCAGCCCCAAATACTCATTTTGGTTCCAGCAGTTGCAGCAGCATGACAATATTTCAGCAGTTAGAGTTACAGTAGAGAGCAGCCATTTCCTTTGCCATTCTAAGAGTATTCCTACACTTGCCTGGTGCAAGTCGAGGTGCCATCATTCTGATCACCTTTGTACTTCTTTATATATCTCTCAGTATAATAAAATGGCTTAGCATTCTCTATTTCACGTGTTTCTGCTTCATGGTTTGCTTCTAGCATTATATGTCTTGTTGTATGCTTTATATTACTGTCTATTTCCCCTTCGGGATATTACACATGCATAATAGCCAACATCTCCTTGCCGTATATAGAATACGACCTCTCATTTGGTAAGAGCTTCCTGCTCTCGAAATCACTGGGGTGCCCCTCTTGGGACATGACGTCTTCAATCCCCTCACTCAAAGAATCATACTCCAAGGTGAAAGACTGTGTGAAATTCGTAAGTGCCAAAACTGGGCAACTACTCATCACCTCCTTGAGGCGATCAAAATTTGCTTGAGCTCCATCTGTCCATGCAAAATCCCCTTTCTTGGTCAAATCTGTGAGGGGTGCTGCCAACTGTGAGAAGCCCTTGACGAACTTCCTGAAGTAAGTGCAAATTCCCAAAAATCCCCTCAACGCTGTCACATCTCTGGGCTCCGACCAATCTCGAATGACCCTCATCTTCTCGTCATGCACCTTAACCCCATCTGCGCCAATAATGTGTCCCAAGCACAACATCTCTGTCAGCCAAAATTCACACTTGGACAATTTGGCGTAGAACTGTTGCTCATCCAGAATACACAACATTGTCTCTAAGTGCTGCAGGCGCTCCTCCCACGTGCTGTTGTAGATCAAGATGTCATCAAAGAAAACCAATACAAACCTCCTCAACTACCCCCTGAACACATGGTTCATACATGCCTGGAACGTGGCCAGGGCGTTTGTCAATCCAAAAGGCATGACCAGGAACTCGAAATGCCCATAGTGACATTTGAAGGCCGTCTTCGGGATGTCTTGATCCCTCACCCGGATCTGATGATATCCTGACCGCAAATCTATCTTAAAGAAGAACTTGGCTCCTCTAAGCTCATCCATCAACTCATTAATGCGCGGTATGGGATATTGATTCTTCAATATCTTCCTGTTGAGCGCCCTACAGTCAATACACATGTGCAGAGTCCCATCTTTTTTCTTCACCAACACAACTGAAGAAGCGAAGAGACTGGAACTCGACCTAATACGGCCCAATGCCAACAAATCTCTGATAGCCCGCTCTGCATCCTTATAGGCTTTGAGATGCCTATAGGGAGTAGTAATGACTGCCTACACACAAGGCTCCATCTCTATGGTATGCTCGAATCCTCTATCTGGTGGTTGTCCGGGTGGTTTATCTCCAAAAAATCTTGCATATCTATCTAACATAGTTTGTATGTCCGGTGGTGGAGGCTTGATTTGTCCCCCAACCTCTGAAAGCCTCAGCTTAATTTCCCACGCTATGTCCCCATGCCTCAAGTCTGCCTCCATCCGATAAGCTGAAACTGTCTGTTGGCTATAACTCAACTTGAAGGTATGATGAACTCAACCCACAAATAAACTTCATAAAACAACTAACTCGTCCAATGAAGGAAATGGTTCTTGCCCTCTATTAGCAAGTATGAATGCAACCCAACTAGCTATAGAACTCAGCCTCAGATAAGAAAGCAAACTAAAATTGTTGAGATTTTGTGTATTTGGGGTAGCATCAGTTGTGCTCTAGGTCCCAAATTTTGAGGAAGGACTAGAGTTCACTTGATCTACATGACCTAGAAATGGATTTGGGAAATTTCATCTGGTTTAGGAGATATTAAATTAATTAATTATTTTAATGTATTTCCTAAGTTAAAACTTAGGAAAATAAAATAATTAAAGTGAATTTAATTAAACATGTGATGAAATTGTCTTAAGTCAAGATCTGATCATGGCCATTGATTCGTCAACGAGAAAAGTATAAAGGAAAGGCTTGGGGTCATTTGTAAAGACACACAGACGCAGAGCACTGAAGCTAAGCTAAAATTCTAGGGCGGGGTTACTAAGAATACTCAGAAGTGTTTCAGCTGCAGAGAGGGGAATTTAGATGAAGGGGATGATATGATCCTAGGGTCTAGAATACACAAGAGGCAGAGAAGAGATCAGCTCAAGGATAGCGCCAAGGAAGGCAACAGCAGCGAGGACAACGTAATTTTCAGGAAACCCTTCAGGGGTTATGCAGAGACCCTTAGGGGCAGCGTAGTGACTGTGCCACCCAGTCTGGGGTAACACAGTCCCTTCCGGAGCAGCGCTAAGGGTTTGGAGGCCATCCAAGGCTGACACAAAGGCTTTCAGGGGCTTCAGAGGCTGACGCAGAGCCTTTCAGGGGCAGCGCCGGGGTTTCTAGGCCTAGATTTGGTTGAGTTATGTAAATCCCATTTGAGGGTGTGGATCAGTCATTATTTTGGCCCTAGATCAACTAGTGAGCTATAGATCTAGAGTTTTCTCTGTCGGGTTTTCCAGATCTGGAACTCAAATTTGTGTATTCAGAAATATTCTTAATAATAGAATCCTCCAGCAGCCAGAGACCGGTTTTCCCACATTGGGTTTTTCTAGGGACTATTTGTCTAGAAATAACTGTGTCACTTTGTCAATGTGTGCATGTGCTTATTCTAGATCTGAATTGGTAGAGATTTGTTATGTGTTTTGCTTCGATGTTAAGTTGAATTTATTCAATTGATAACTTATCTAAGTAGGAGGAGCTTAACCGGATTAACAGTAATAATTTCTGCATAAGATATAAGATTCAGAAATTTCTACATGGTATCGGAGCGATTGCAGATCTAGTAGGGTCACTAGCAGAAGAATCTGAAGGATCGAGCTGCAAAAAGCAGCTGGAAAAGTAGCAGAGAGGTAGATTTGAAGGGACATCGCAGTGTTTAGGAGCAGATTCACGCAGAGGGAAGGGTGACACTGTCCAGCGCCGAGTCCTAGCAAGCCCACGCAATTACTGCGCAGAGGCAGCTTAGAAACAATGCTGGTTGGGTCTAAAGCCAGCCAGTGTGATTCAGATCTAAATCTATCAGATCCAGAAAACACTGCAGAAAAGCTGCAGAAATTCAGAAGAGCTGGTGGGGTTAAATTTCTGAAGTTTTTAGATTTTTAGCCTTAGCACAAGTGACAAAGATTGGGAGGAGATCAGCTTCTCAGAAAAGTTTCTTGCCAAAGGAAACTTGCAGTTTGATCAAAGGATCAAAGAAGAAGCTGAATCATAGTTGATTTGGTAGATTTCCAAGGAGGGAAATCAATTGTTAGAGGGAGCAGAGGGTGCCCAGTTTGTAAATGACCCTAGATCAAGATCTCTAGTATAGAGAGGAGCTTCGACAAATTCTGAGCAGATGGCTCCTCATGGACTGCGTGATCTCCTAGGATAGGCTAGAGGGCCTCTCAAACTTTTCGGTTTGGAAGGCAAGGATCCTGATTGTCCTTGAGGCGTACAATCTAAGAGACCATGCAGAGAAGACTCTGGCCACACCGACAAATGTGGATCTCCTACGGAAGCATAGGGAAGCTGCTGGGTATGCCAAGCGACTGATAATGGATGGTATCAAGGACCATATTGTACCACACGTAGCTGAGAAGAAGACAGCTAACGAGATGTGGAAGGCCTTGACTTCCCTGTATGAGGGAAAATCAGTCCGAAGGAAAATGCTGTTGGAGACCCAAATGAGGTCATTCATGATGACCAAGGGAGAAGACATGGAACACTTCCTCTTCAGATTGCAAGCAATTAGGGATCAACTGACTGCAATGGGTGCAATCGTAGATGATGCAGTGATAGTCAGGACTGCCCTCAATGTAGTCATCGATGAGTGGGAAAACTTTGTCCAAAGTATCTTGGGCAAAGCAGACCTCCCATATTGGGACAGCTTGTGGTCAATCCTGCAGCAAGAAGAACTATGTAGATTCACCAAGAGGTAGCACAACCCTGTGTTGAGCAAAGTAAAGAAGGAAGATGAGGAAGATGCGGCCTTGGCATCGAAGAAGCAACCGAAGAAGAAGAAGGATCTTTCAAAGATCAACTGCTTCCAGTGTGGCGAAATGGGACATTTTTCCAGCCATTGTCTGGAGAAGAAAAGGGACAAGGAAGCATCCTCTTCCAAGGCAGCTGTGGCAGATGATGGGTCAAGAGATGATGCAGCCATGAGTTCTCATGAACCACGAAGGTGAGGTGACATGGACATGTAGAGGAGCTACATGGAAGTAAGGCGGGATCCTCGAGCAGCTCATCTCTTGGATCACAAGCGAGCTATGGCAACCTTAAGACAATAGCAAGACAAGTGGAGCAGTGGGTGCATAGATCACAAATGAGGTAGAGGCAGAGGCAGATCTGAAGACTGGGAGGAGCAGCGTAGAGCAAAGCAGCAACAACGTAGAAGCAGTAGCAGCACAGAGGCTGATGTGACTTCAATAGCGCAGAGCAGTGCCGCTTACGCAATGCAAAGCTGCAGCAGCACAGAGAGCTTCAGAGGGACAACGCAGTGCAGCAATAGTGTGATAGATTTCAGCACAAGGAACTGATGTGGCTTCAGTAGTGAAGAGGGAGTCTGATTACACAGGCAGAGTTGTAGCTATGCATCGTTCTTTAGATGCCAGCACAGATCTGTAGCCTGTGGAGCTTCAGCGATGAGGATGTAGCCCATCAGACTTGTTTGTCAAAGATTGGGCAGGAGATTCAGTTGTTTCTCTCAACAACTCAAGATGTAGTGTAGTAGATCAGCAGTGGCAGTGCTATGAGCAGCATAGATACAACATATTGAGAGGGAGCTGCAGTACAGTGGTTGCAGTGGCAGAGTCATGGGTGGCAGTACAGAATGGCAGCAGCGATGCAGAGTTGAGTGGCAGCAGGCCAAGCTTCAGCAGCACAGAACTAGTACTCAAAGTCATGTAATGCATAGTGTGATGTATTGCTAGAGCACACCCTTGATGCTAAGAGGGAGTGTTGAGATTTTGTGTATTTGGGGTAGCATCAGTTGTGCTCTAGGTCCCAAATTTTGAGGAAGGACTAGAGTTCACCTGATCTACATGACCCAGAAATGGATTTGGGAAATTTCATCTGGTTTAGGAGGAGATATTAAATTAATTAATTATTTTAATGTATTTCCTAAGTTAAAACTTAGGAAAATAAAATAATTAAAGTGAATTGAATTAAACATGTGATGAAATTGTCTTAAGTCACACGGATCAAGCTTTCTTTTAATCTTAGCCATTGATCCAAAATCCGATTATGGCCGTTGATTTGTCAACGAGAAAAGTATAAAGAAAAGGCTTGAGGTCATTTGTAAAGACACACAGAGGCAGAGAACTAAAGCTAAGCTGAGATTCTAGGGCGGGGTTGCTAAGAATACTCAGAAGTGTTTCAGCGCAGAGAGGGGAATTTAGACCAAGGGGATGATCTGATCCCAGGGTCTAGAATACACAAGAAGCAGAGAAGAGATCAGCTCAAGGACAATGCAGAGGAAGGCAGCAGCAACAAGGATAACGTACTTTTCAGGAAACCCTTCAGGGGTTACGCAGAGACCCTTAGGGGCAGCGTAGTGACTACATCACTCAGTCTGGGGTAACGCAGTCCCTTTCGGAGCAGCGCTGAGGGTTTGGAGGCCACCCAAGGCTGACGCAGAGGCTTTCAAGGGTAGCGCTGGGGTTTGTAGGCCTAGATTTGGCTGAGTTCTGTAAATCCCGTTTGAGGTTGTGGATCAGTCATTATTTTGGCCCTGGATTAGCTAGTGAGCTATAGATCTAGAGTTTTCTCTGTCCGGTTTTCCAGATCTGGAACTCAAATTTGCGTATTTAGAAATATTCTTAAAAATAGAACCCTCCAGCAGCCAGAGACTGGTTTTCCCACATTGGGTTTTTTCGGGGACTATTTGTCCAGAAATAACTGTGTCACTTTGTCAATGTGTGCATGTGCTTATTCTAGATCTGAATTGGTAGAGATCTGTTATGTGTTTTGCTTCGATGGTAACTTGAATTTATTCAGTTGATAACTTATCTAAGTAGGAGGAGCTTAACCGGATTAACAATAATAATTTCTGCATAAGATATAAGATTCATAAATTTCCACAAAAATCGGCCCCTGAACAACTCTACGCTCAACAAGTAAACTCGTCCCCTTTTAAAAGAAACTCGTCCAGTTGGTTGCAGAACTTGGTCCCTCCAAGCGATGACTTCGAATAGCAAGGGAAAGTGGGTTTGGCTGCTATAAGATAACTCAGATTTGGCCCTCGACTAGCATAGATAACTCAATCTGCAAAGGGATTACAGAATTCCCAATATTAGAAGATAAAATCAATTGATAATATTATGGACTTACTTCTTTGTCCAAGATCTCCTTCTCCAATGAAGCACAAAGTCAGAATCTGAGTAATCCGGCTCCCAAACTAGCTAGGGTGTATAGTTTCAACACCCAAACTAGCAACCAGAATAAGAGTTTCCTAAAAACTCTAGACTATTTCTCAACAGCTCTCGAAAATTCAAATTTTCAAGTGAGAAAATGTAAGAATGAAGAGAGATTCCTAATTTTCCCTCTTTTATAACTCACTCGCCACTTTTGCCATCTTTTTACCATTTTATTTTAATAAAGTCACTTTAGTGGATTTTCTCACTTTATAATTTAAAAGTGATTTTTCATTAGCCCAGGGCCCATGTCCCCCTTTTCACCACTTTATATTTTGTAATTATTTCTCCTAGGTGAATTGTCTTCATTTAGTAATTTTTCCCATCCTAGCCTATAGGAACCTTATTAGGCTAGCGGATCCCCTTCCTTATGTATCCTAAACGGATGGGGACATTACAGTCCTCCCCACCCAAGATTGGTTGTCCTCGAGCAACTTTAATTGTAAGGTCCCATACACAGAGATTTAATTTAAAACCAATATTAAACTAAATGCATATTTAGCAGTAACATAAATCAGTGAAATGTAAGGTTCCACACACAGAGATTTAATTTGCAGACAAAATATATCCAGCAGTAAGGTATTTCGATGAAAATTTGCAGAGAAATTTGATTGAGAAGCAATTAAATACCTAAAGAAAATACCTGGAACGCAGTTAATGATCTTGATGATGGCTCTCCTCTCATGATGCAAATGCTGTGGATAGATAAACAGTTTACCGAAAACAACCAAGTCCTCCCAACCAATCCGGGAACAATCCCAGACCCAGAGGATGTCTCCTCTGCCCCCGTGCCCAGATAACCAAGAAAAACAGAGATTCCCAAGCAATTCAATCTCCCAATTCAGTCTAACTTCAGCAGAATTCCTTTTCTTTTTCCCCCCCCTCAAAACCTCCATATCACCTCCCTTAAATAAGTTCCATCCACCGCCTCCTACTTTCGAGGTCTTTTCCCCATATTAATTGTGATATTTTCTGTATTTATGGTGCTGTACCTTTCATTAAATTGAGATAGGAATATAAATTAAACAATCCTCCTCCACCGCCTCAAACCTCCCGAGGCCTTATCCATCCCTATGTTCATATTAAATGTTTCTTTTCATGGTGGGTGATCCACATTAAGGTGAGTACGAATATACATTTTATGAAGGTGGGATTATATAATTATTTTATTTATAGAGCTTGGGGCTTCATTTAAATTCCCTTAATATTAATTGTTTTAATATTGCATACTCATTTTAACTTAAGGATTAACTTTATTATTTCATTTCTTTTATTACCTCTTTTCATAAAATTTATACTTAGATGATCTTAATATATAGATCTGTAATCTTAATATTACGTTCCCAATCTATGTAATCTTGATATTAGTAGGTGGGTGTACTAGTGCGATGTGGGCGGTATAGGCAGGTGTAGCTATCAAATGCCTATATCGTTCACACGCTAATATCGTTTTGGGTATAACTTGGGAATGGGTCATTACATACTTCCTCCCTTCAGAAAACTTCGTCCCGAAGTTTATGGTTTTATATACTCAGATCAATATTGTGTTTTTAGAGATTAGGGTGATTGTAGAATGCTTGTATTTTAAGATTGATTTTCCGTTTAAATAAGTATGTATCTGTAATTTAAGTGTTACTTTACATCTTCACCGAATCTCCAGACTATTCTAAAATCATCCGATCCTTCCTAATCTCTTCCACTCCCATCCTATCCGTCCTCTACAGGAATTTGCCATGGCATCAGTTTTACTGATCCATTCATAGACCTCAATGATATCAGTGTCGATTACGTCGACCTGACATGCTAGTAGGCATCCGATAGTCATCATCACATGTCTAGGGGAGCGTGACTCGCACAGTCCTCCCATGACTCCAGGTATTGGAGGATAAATAGTGGGCAACACCTCTACTCCTCCCAGTAGGACCAGGGTCAACACCCTATCGTGGGATCTTGGGGAGTCTCAGCTGTTCTTGGAAATCTGTCATCACGTAGATTGTTTCGGTGAACTGTTTTCTGCATGATACTCACTGGTACATAATCTGCAATGTAAACACTCGTGCACATATTACAACATATGCATCTATATTGTTCATAACCATTTGTTACCCATATAACAACCTCTACATATTCAAAATACTTTGATATGTATGATATCAATCCCAGAACTTATATATATAAAAAGAAAATTTGTTTACATAGGTATCCATATGTTCAATAAAATTTCTCATTTCCGATGCTGCTTCTGTTTCGTTCATTCATGTTTTATTTATGATGCATTGCATTACCATTTTCAATCTGTATACCCATATGTTATCATATTCAAAATGTAGTTACTCTTTTATTTCCTTTCCTTGAATCATATTTGAAATGCAATGAAATAAATTGACAGATATTTTCGTCTATAATGTCTAATCTATGATTTCACATTCTTGCAATGTTAATTTAAATGACATATTGCATATCGACGTCCATGCACCAGTGAATCTTAAACAAACAACATATATCCTGTATCAGTAGAGTGAAGTAGCATTCTAGCTTTATGGGTATCCATGTACCAGCAAAATAAAAACTCATCTTTACATAGTGTTTCAAAATGTCAAGCATCAAAAATAGAGCAGTCATATACATAAAAGTTTTCAGTTCTCAAAATTTAGCATAAGCTGAGGTAATTCTGACAGAAAGTCTCAGCATCCTCCCAAGTCGCTGATCCAGGACTATACTTGTCCCACTGGACTTTCACTTGGTCTATCCGGCGGTTCCTGAGCTGTCGAACCCTACGTTCCAGAATACGTAACGGTTCGACCATTAGGATTCCCTCGTCCGATACCTGCAGTTCCTTCCATTGAAGGTCATGAGATTTATCAGCAATATAATGTCGTAAGGAAGATACATGAAATACATTATGAATTTTGTGCAGGTGGGGTGGCAGTGCAAGACGATAAGCGACTGGTCCTACTTTTTCTAGGACTTCAAACGGTCCAATAAACCGGGGGGATAATTTTGTCCCCCTCCCAAACCGAATGGTGCTCTTATTTGGTCTGATTCGAATGAAAACTTGATCTCCTACCACATAGCTTCTATCTGTCCTGTGAGTGTCCGCATAACTTTTTTGTCTATCCTGAGCCTCTTTTAACCATTGTCTAATCAGTTTTACCTGATCCTCCATCTCTTGGATCAAGTCTGGTCCGACAATTATTCGATCTTCTAACCTATCCCAACTTAACGGCGTTCTGCAAGGTCTTCCGTATAATGCTTCAAATGGCGGCATCTCGATTGAACTGTGATGGCTATTGTTGTAAGCAAATTCTACCAAGGGTAAGTACTTTTCCCATCGTGACTGTTGGTCCATGACATACATCCTTAGCATATCCTCGAGCACTTGATTTACCCTTTCTGTCTGTCCATCGGTCTCAGGATGATAGGCAGTACTCAAATTTAACTGAGTTCCCAAGGCTGACTGCATACAATTCCAGAACCTTGATGTGAATCGAGGATCTCTGTCGGATATAATTTTCTTAGGTACTCCATGAAATCTGATGATTTCATTTATGAATACCCTAGCTACATCAGCTACTTCATAAGTATCTCTTACTGGGATGAAATGGGCGCTTTTTGTTAATCTATCCACTACAACCAGAATGGCATTATGCTTTTGTTGCGTAAGAGGCAGCCCAACGATAAAATCCATAGAAATTATCTCCCATTTAGTCATAGGGATGTCATGAGGTTGTAAGAGACCTGCTGGGTGACGATGATCAGCTTTTACCTGCTGACATTCCAGGCATCTAGCAACAAATTGGACAATGTCATTTTTCATGCTTGACCAGAAGAAGAGTCTCTTGATGTCCGCATACATCTTCTTTACCCCAGGATGTGCACAATATACTGCGCGGTGTGCTTCCTTCAAGATGGTGTTTCGGAGATCTCCACTGTCTGGTATATACATCCTTCCATGAAACCGTAGAATTTCGTCTTCCTCCAAATCATACCCTTCGAACTTAGGTTCCTTCGAATGGTTGCTTTCGAGTCCCGACCTTACTTTTAAGTACCAACTATCTCTTACAAGATGTTCAAGCACTTGATTTCTCAAGTTCACCCTGATAGGTATGAGGGAGAATATTCGAGGCCTTCTACTTAATGCATCTGCTACAACATTCTCCTTCCGCTTGATATATGAAATCGCAAAATCGTATTCGCTTAGGAGTTCACTCCATCGTCTTTGTCTTGCATTCAAATCTCTCTGGGTGAATAAATACTACAAACTTTGGTGGTCACTTTTAAGCACAAAGTTTCTCCCCACTCAGTAATGTCTCCACATCTTTAAAGCTAAGACCACCACGGCTAACTCCAAATCATGCGTAGCATAAAGTTCTTCATGAGTTTTTAATTTTCTCGAAGCATATGCTATTACGCCACCTTCCTGCATTAAAACTGCACCTAACCCTTGTTTAGATGCGTCAGTACACACAGTAAAATCTTTATCCATATCCGGTACCCGTAAAATCGGTGCACTAGTCAATAATCATTTGAGTTCAGAAAAAGCTTTAGCACACTCCTTAGTCCACTCATACTTAACACCCTTGCGCTGAAGGTTTGTGATGGGTTTTGCAATCTTGGAGAATCCCTCCACAAACCTTCGGTAGTAACTTGCTAAACCCATAAAACTACGCACTTCATGTGCATTCTTAGGTATCGGCCACTCCCTGATTGTATTTACCTTTTCCGGATCTACGGAGATTCCTTCGCCTGATATGATATGACCTAAGTAATGGATTTCCTTCTGGAAGAAAGCGCATTTGGATAATTTTCCATATAACTTGTGCTCTCTGAGACAAGATAACACTATCCGAAGATGCTCTTCATGCTCCTTCTCATTCTTAGAGTAAATGAGAATATCGTCCAGAAAAACTTGTACAAATTTGTCAAGATATTTGCGGAGAACGCTATTCATAAGGTTCATGAAGACTGCAGGTGCATTGGTCAACCCAAATGGCACCACAATGAATTCATAATGCCCGAAACGAGTTCGGAATGCAGTCTTAGAAATATCACTCTCGCTAATCCTGAGTTGATGATAACCAGATCGCAGATCGATCTTTGAAAATACTGTAGCTCCTTTCATTTGATCAAAAAGGTCGTCAATGCGAGGCATTGGATACCTATTCTTTACCGTGGCCCGGTTCAAATCTCGATAGTCCACACACAGTCGTAATGAACCATCCTTCTTCTTGACAAAGATTACAGGAGCACCCCATGGTGAAACACTGGGTCGAATGTGCCCTACATCTAACAGTTCTTTTAGCTGTATTTGCAACTCTTGAAGTTCCGGGGCAGTCATTCGGTAAGGAGTTTTAGATATAGGTTCCGTACCAGGTTTCAATTCAATGGTGAGGTCTAGCTCTCTCCTAGGAGGCAGTCTAGGTAGTTCCTTTGGAAAAACATCCGAAAATTCTGCTAGAATCGGATATTGATCTAAGGAAGGCCCTTTTTCTTTGCTCACCATTTGAACGGCATATACTTGACAACCCTTCCTCAAGCACCGCTTCATCTGCATGGCTGAGATGAAACGCAAGGATACCTTTCTCTTAATACCTTGAATTTGGATTGTCTCACCCATATCATTTACGCAAAGTATTGTTTTCCCGGAACAATCTACCCATGCTCGATGAGATTCTAACCAATCCATTCCTATCACCAGGTCATAAGTACCTAGGGCTGTGACGTTTACTTTTAGTTTGGTAAAACAGGCTCCTAGATCAACTTTGCAATCTTCCACACATAATTCTACCGATTGAAGGTCTCCTGAAGCCATTTCTACCTGTCTAAAATCGTCTTGTTTGCAGGCTGCCAACCCACATTTATTCAATGCATAAGATGAAATAAAACTATCAGTAGCTCCAGTGTCAAACAAGATTTTGAGTTTTATTCCATTGATAGTACCTGAAGATTCCACTACCGTGGATTGATGCGCTGCTTGGTTGTTGTCGACGACAACATGGATTCTGTGATTGCTTTGGGCATCTGCTGACGGTTCTTTCCCTGTTCGCCGCGAGTCCTCCGGTTCTTTTCCTGTTCGCCGAGAGTTCTCTGGACAATCCCGTCGAAGATGGGGTCCTCCGCATCCCCAACAGTCCACTCGGGTTGGTCCTTTTGCGTTTGACTGAGAAATCCCCGACCAAGAACTTTGTCCCGTGGTGCTGCTTCCTCTCCCATTCCTTCCTCGATTACCAGTTCCTCGAGACCTCCACGCACTGTTGTTTGAAGACCCGGAAGCTATTGCGTTTATGGTCCTAGGAGCTCCTGCCCCCGCTCCTCTTGGGGTAAACCTGTTACCATAAGGAGGTGGTCTCGAGTTATTTCCTCGGAAGAAATTTCGGGGAGTCTTTCCTGTAAATGCCTGCGGTATTGATTCCGCTGGCCTGAAATCCCTTTTTATCCCCAGATGTTCTTCTGCATAACGAGCACATTCCACTGCCTCTGCCACGGTCGGTGGCTTCCACATTCTTACCATGGCTCTGATCCGAGGATTTAACCCGAATATGAAACGCTCGGCTTGGCGTTCATCCGTGTCTAGATAAGGAACATACTTCACAAGTTGCATGAACCTTGTCTCGTATTCTTCCACGGTTTTACCCCCTTGGGTTAGAGTATGGAAGGCTCCAGCTTGCTGCTCTTGAAAGAAAGGCGGTAAGTATTTCGCACGGAATCGGTCCACAAACAATTCCCAAGGAACGGTATCTGAAGTGAGATGCAGCTGTTTTTCCATATTCCCCCACCAAATCAGAGCATTCCCTCTGAGTTGGAATACAACGATCCTTGTTTTAGAAGTTGAAGAATATTCTCTTAATGCGAAACACCTGATCATCCCTTCCAACCATGCTTCGGCCTGCTCTCCAGCTCGTCCTCCAGAGAATTCAGGGAGTTTAATCTTTTGCAGTTCCCGTGAAATATCTTCTCTGTGAGGTTTGTCATCAAAATCCTTCGGCCTTTCTGAATGTCTTTCCTCTGACTGACGTCGCTCCTCCTTGTTCCTGGTCGACTGCGACCCTTTCAAGGTTTCCATAATGGCTTCTAATGAGCTCATCACAGTAGTGAGATCAGGCGGAGCAACAGGTGCTGACGGCGATCTTGATGGTGGTGAAGGCGATGGTGAAGGTGGAGGTGGCGGCGCTGCCGCCTTTGGTATGTGTTAAACATGGTAATTTTTCTGAAATACATAATAATAAATTCATGAGAAGAAGGTAAATCTTCAGACTGACAAAATATAATTTTCGCAAGATTTGAGCTGGCATACAGGTCTTACTGGTACCGAGGTCAAGGAGGGTGGCAACGCGACCTCCTTGTCCTATGCAGGGTAATGTATGCTAACTAAATCTAGAGTGAAATGCAAGGTTTTCATCGATCAAAATGTTAGTTTATAAACTTGTCTAGAAGGTTTTATTCCTAGATGCAGCTATAGAAGGGCAATAAATGAGAGTTAAAGTGCAATTTTCAAGTCTCCCCCCCCTTATTTTTTTTTTTTTTTTTTTTTTGAACTCTAAAATAATTTATTCATAATATAAATAGCATTATTCAATTTACACAAAATAATTACTATTTTATCAATAATATATATATATTTTAAACCTTACACGTTTTACCCCTAGATAACCGTATTTAACTTTATGTTATTTCATACTTTTTAAATTTATAAAATTTAAATATATAAAAAAATATTTAAATCAACCATGGCAACGAAAATTTGGAATAACGCGGATAGCATTGATTTATGACCAATGAATTTTTCATGTGAGCCCTGGCATAATATAACCCATACCTTTTCATTTAAATACCCATCGAAATTTGCAATATGACCTTTGAATTTCGATATACGTGATTTTTGCATTTATATACAAACTATGGTTTTATACGTGGATTGATATTTGTTTAATTTAAGGTTTTAATTACAATATATATAATTATGTGACATGGTTATATATGCATTTAACCCAAACCAACATACGATATAAATTTAAAGCTATTCAATATAATTTTTAACCACGTAATACCCAAACCCTACCTTTACATCATACGCTAAATTTTTAAATCTACATATATCCCTAGCTGGCATATGAAACTCGGCTTTTAAATACATTTAAAAATTTGATACCCGCATATAAATTGCAACCCGACGTGACTGCATACGATAACTCGGCTTTTAACTGTGTTTAAAATTTACAACTCGACTTTGCATTTGTTAATTCGGTTTTAAAATATGTTTTTAAAATTCACAACCCGCCAAACCCGTCATACGATAACCCGGATTTTAACTGTGTTGAAATTTTACAAACTCGACCAGCCAAACGATATATATACAAAAACCGTTCATTTAAAAACAATACTATATAGTTTTAAATCTATACGATATATTTTTAATCAAATAATACATACATAATCATACATGCGTATTAATTTATTCCGTCTATTGCACATTCGGTGGTATAAATGTATATCATGATACACAGAATATAAAATACATTACATCTTGTTGGCAAAATGACTCCAATACACGACTCAGATCGGATTTGATAGTTGGCTTTCCTTTATCAAATTTCATAACGTGGCTTCCTACCAAATTTAATAATTTGACAACGAGTCATATAGATACCCAGATGGCAACGCTGTCCTAAGATTTTTTTTTTTTTTTTATAAGTTTCTTTCTGTATTCGATGTTTAAAGCCGGGACGGTGGCCGTGGAAGTGATGATATGTTGCCCGAAATGGAGGTGTTAAGTTATCTCCACAGTTCACAGTTCAGTTCGATGATAACGCTCATTCGGTTGCATCTGAGTCTAACTTGTTAAGGTGACAGACCTAAATTGAGTCGGATCGGGGTCAAATCCCGTCCTCTCCATTTCAACCGACAGTGGAATATTTGTTTTAACTATATGGCATAACTTCAATGGTTTTTTGTAATGGTTTTTTTTTAACTATATGTTTTTGTAATCGTTTTAGAGTTGTGAAGGGGCATTGCAGCGGCGGGTGTCTTCTTTGCTGAGGCCATGGCTACGACATGAAGCTGCCTTGAAGTTTGAGTTGGGCTTCTTCAAATGCGAGGGCGTTTTTGATGCTTCTGAATTGGATGTCTCTGTTCTAAACAAAGCTTTTATGCAGTTGAGTACTTTGTTAACAAAGTTCGCAACAGTTCAAACCGTGAACATTACATTCACGCCGAGGCGTAATCTAGTTCTCACGTTTGTAATTAATGGTCTGTACATCGTTATGAGCCTGAGGCCGATGATGAGTTTTTTGGAAAAGAAAAACTAATCAACAGCGGATAGATGAGCAAGAGCAGGAGGAGGTATTACTTCACCTCGATCCACAGGGGTTTGCTTTGCATGATGCCGCAGAAAGAGTTACTGGAACTCGACCATCAATATTCCTGATCAATATGATATTACAGGGTACTAAGATAAAGTTAATTGACATTTCTGTCGAGTTACTTTTGTAGTGAAAGCTCTTCCTGAGATTCCGGCTGAATTGGTAAAACTGCAATTCATCCCATTCCCATTATTGAATAATGCCTATATTTATGATTTTATAATTTTACAGATGATCATGGTTATTGGGGGTAGTGGTTTATACTAGGCATATCACGAAGAGATGATCCCACAAGGTATTTGCACGACACTAATTTCTGGTTTATATATATATATATATATATATTTTTTTTTAACAACTGCGGTGTATGTTAGATGATTTGCCAATTCCTGTTTTATTGATGCTTAGCGGTTCTGCTAGATATATTTTCCTGTAGACAGTTAGCAGTTCCGGCTTTAACGTGTTACTTAAAAGGCATTTTAGTTATCTAACTTTTTATCTATGGGTATGAATCCTTAACCAAAACAACACGCTGGGGTGTTTGATAAGAGACCCATCTGAATAGTTATTTATTTCTGTAAACGGAGTTGTTGAGATCCAGAGAGATCACTTGGAATTGATCAGTAATCAAAATACTTGATCTTGAGTATATTTTAGAGGTTTCAACATTATGATTATATATTCGAGTTATGATTATATCAATAACGCCGAGTTTGTTCTTTGCTGGTCTAAATTTACCTACTTAAGGAGCCGAATTTGCTTTTATTCATGTTCACATATATTCCCAGGTTTACAGGTTGAGTTCTTTTTCTTGCTTGGCTGAGTTTATTGTTTGACAAAAAGGACAGAGGACAAATATCATATGGATGGGTCTACTCTTTACCATTTCCGATCTCTGTAAGTTTTGTTAAACGGTAATAAAGTGACTACATTATTGCTAGAACTGTGTTATTGTAATTTCTGGGTTGTTTTTACTCTATAATTTAAAACAGCGTAATATACAGGACGGCACATAACACAGGTCCGAAAGTTGAACCTGCTCCGATACCATATGTAAGGTCCCATACGCAGAGATTTAATTTAAAACCAATATTAAACTAAATGCATATTTAGCAGTAACATAAATCAGTGAAATGTAAGGTTCCACACACAGAGATTTAATTTGCAGACAAAATATATCCAGCAGTAAGGTATTTCGATGAAAATTTGCAGAGAAATTTGATTGAGAAGCAATTAAATACCTAAAGAAAATACTTGGAACGCAGTTAATGATCTTGATGATGGCTCTCCTCCCGTGATGCAAATGCTGTGGATAGATAAACAGTTTACCGAAAACAACCAAGTCCTCCCAACCAATCCGGGAACAATCCCAGACCCAGAGGATGTCTCCTCTGCCCCCGTGCCCAGATAACCAAGAAAAACAGAGACTCCCAAGCAATTCAATCTCCCAATTCAGTCTAACTTCAGCAGAATTCCTTTTCTTTTTTCCCCCCCTCAAAACCTCCATATCACCTCCCTTAAATAAGTTCCATCCACCGCCTCCTACTTCCGAGGTCTTTTCCCCATATTAATTGTGATATTTTCTGTATTTATGGTGCTGTACCTTTCATTAAATTGAGATAGGAATATAAATTAAACAATCCTCCTCCACCGCCTCAAACCTCCCGAGGCCTTATCCATCCCTATGTTCATATTAAATGTTTCTTTTCATGGTGGGTGATCCACATTAAGGTGAGTACGAATATACATTTTATGAAGGTGGGATTATATAATTATTTTATTTATAGAGCTTGGGGCTTCATTTAAATTCCCTTAATATTAATTGTTTTAATATTGCATACTCATTTTAACTTAGGGATTAACTTTATTATTTCATTTCTTTTATTACCTCTTTTCATAAAATTTATACTTAGATGATCTTAATATATAGATCTGTAATCTTAATATTACGTTCCCAATCTATGTAATCTTGATATTAGTAGGTGGGTGTACTAGTGCGATGTGGGCGGTATAGGCGGGTGTAGCTATCAAATGCCTATATCGTTCACATGCTAATATCGTTTTGGGTATAACTTGGGAATGGGTCATTACATTAATCTCGAACGTTAGAGCACATGTTCCCCTTCCAATGTGGCATCTTTAATAAGAAAATCTTTCCATTTCCCTAGGTACTCCTTAATAGTTTGGTTTCCCAGCTTTCGTTCCCTTAGCTCCAAAATTTTCTACTGCTCTTTCATGTCCATTAGTTGAGTTTTTCTTTTGTATAACTACTGAATGATATTGAAAATGTAAATGATGCTAACTGATCATTAGACGTAGTTACCATGATGAAGAAAATTTATTCTAGGTTGTTTTCCCCAGAAATGTCAACAACCAGGAGGTAAGACAGAGTTGGGAATAACGTGGGTTGGACTAGCCCCTACAAGTACGATCACCCCTACATAACTAGATGCTTCCATACACCATGAGTCCCAATGTGATCCACTCCAAGTCCTCCAATCCTATCTAGGATGAAAAGAGCTAATAGCAGGAACCAGAGGGACTTGTCATGGCTGACCATAATGGGCCAAGGGCATCTCAATACAAAAACTTGCATGGCGTACAAGGCTTTAACTTGCATCCTTGGACTTACAATGGTGTTATGAAAAGTGAAAAAATATTCGTATTTACTATGACCCCCGTTGAAATGAGGGGTAACAGGGCCATGACTAGAAGGGTAATTATTTTTCATATATCTATGCAAATAAACCTTCAAAGGCAGTTTAACCATTATTAACTTATTACTGTTAATTCTTGTGCCAAAAATGAACTTCAGCACCATGTTGGGGTAATTATTAGTTGAATAAGAAATTTCCTAGCTGTGACATTTTGTAACATAGTATTAGATTTATCTTAGCTTTGGAACTCCACTTAGCAGCATTTATTTTGCAGTACTTGGCACCATTAATTGGAAGCCTCAACTCTGCTCATCTTGTTCAGTCATCTTCAATTACATGTTACAAAACATTGTTTCTGATCTAGTGCTTCACTTTTTTTGTGTTTGGCCTTTCCAACAATAGCTTTCATCAAATTTAAGAATGTTTAGGGGATTTCCTATTACGTAATGGCTTTTAGTTTGCTCAAAAAATGTTCTATCAAAGTCAGCTTTGGCATATCTTAAAGGTTTCTACTATATGAAATGTTCTTAGATTTCTCTGGCTTTTCTGTGACAGGATCTTGAAAAATATGCAGGTCCAAATGCAGTGCGTGAATGGCAGAAATTACTTGTAAGATGCTCTCTCCTTAATTTATGTCTTGTATTTTTCGATGGGTGGCTTATTGCTAATTAGTAGCTAACATTTATTAATGGTTGAGGTCACGAACATTAGTCTTATTGATTCTTTCAGATATTATGTTCTCTGCTTACAAACTAGATTTTTGTATCTAAAAATTGAAGGTTTCTACACAGGTAAAACTTAGCATGTAAATGTTTCTATTCAGCTTTATCCATCATTTATGTTTGTAGCCTAGGTCATTGTTTTTCATGATTGAAAGCTTATCCACAGGTAAAATCCTTGCATGTGCAATGTTCAAACCACATTCTTAATATTTTTCAGCTTTGTCCATATCTAAGTTACTATTATGCTCAACTGCATTTTTTGTTTTTTCAGCTTTGTCCATATCTAAGTTACTATTATTCTCAACTGCATTTTTTGTTTCTTCTCCTTCTGTGGCTGTCATAAAAGATTCCTTTCTATTGCTCTCTATACTAGCAGTGTTGAAAATATCAGTATCGGCAAAATATCAACGAGGGTCCTTAAAACATCTTTTCGGAAATCGGCGAAAATATCGGAAAATATCGGCAAATAAAAAAAATGCATAATATATTCATTTTTTTCAGACTTTTAAACATATAAAGGAGTAACATGGAATAAACACATTGACACATAAATATGAAGAAAGAACTGATATAAATGATGTAGTGGATGTAAAATAAAAATGATACATCAAAGGCAATACCAAATCCGGTGTAATATTCCTAATGGGAATTTAAAATGATAAACAAAGAAAACATAGCAAAAATACACATTAAATTACACCACATTAAACACCTAGAAAATGCCAAAATCTGCGCTGAACTGAGCCATTTTATTAAGATAAATGTTCGGTAAAAATGAGATCAGAATTCATGCACTTGGGCAGAAGACTCGTGTGTAGGCTTAAGAAAGCCTTGTATGGACTTAAGCAAGCCCCTAGAGCTTGGTATGGTCAAATTGATGGCTACTTGCAGAAGATGGGATTCGTCAAGAGTGACGTAGATCCTAATCTCTACTATCTGAGAGTAGGGAATGAGCCTCTGATAATGGTGTTGTACGTAGATGATCTATTCCTAACAGGATGATCTAGGCTCATCAAGGACTGCAAGGAGAATTTAACTGCAGAATTCGACATGAAGGATCTAGGGCTGATGCATTATTTTCTGGGGTTGGAAGTTTGGCAGCAGAAGGGTGAGATCTTCCTTGTTCAAGGGAGATATGCTACAGAAATCTTGAAGAGGTTCAAGATGGAGGACTATAGACCCATGGCTACACCAATGATCACCAACTGGAAGAAGATTGATACTTCCGAAGATGATGAGGCTGATCCTACCTTGTATAGGCAGCTCATAGGGTCCTTGATGTATCTGGTCAACACTAGGCCAAACATTTGTTATGTTGTCAACACCCTCAGTCAGTTCATGGTGGAACCAAAGAGGGCACATTGGGCAGCAGCCAAACATGTTCTCAGGTATCTGCAGGGAACAATCGAGCTTGGATTGAGATACACCCAAGGCATTGACATCAGATTGAGTGGCTTGACGGTTATGACTTGCATTGAGCATTCGGGTGCAAGTGGACAACTTGCTCTGTTACCAGTATTATAGATCATTCATAAATTCTTGGCCAAGCATATGGTTCCATGTTTTCACTTCCTCACCAAGTTATTGATTTCCCTGTATCTATCTAGGACCATCCAGTTCGTTGTACATTCCTTGAACTTGACAATATCCCAGCCAACATCATTTTAGGTTTAGAGTTCTTGACCCACTGGTCTCCCATATCTATTGATTACCAGAAACTCCTATTCTCTATAACTATCTCTAGTAAGACTATACAGATCCCCCTTAAAACCACTTGTACATTCTCTGTTCCCCATGTACAGGAAAAAGAACAACTAAAACCTGCCGAAGTACAGAAAAAAGAAAGGATCATTTCCTTTGCCACGACACATCGACAGGAATACCTACAAACTATCTCTGAAAAGATCATCCAGCAGTGCTCATTAGATATCCCCAATGCTTTCTAGGCAAGAGAAAAATATGTGATCGATCTACCATATAACAAAGGCATTCAGATCCAACCACAGAAGGCATCAGCCGCTTTGATGTGTCCAACAGAGTTAGAATATTGTGAAAAGGAGATAGATGATCTCCTTGAGAAGGGTTTGATTGAACCAACAAAAAGCCCATGCGCATGCTGAGCCTTCTCTGTTAACAAACATTCAGAAATCAAAAGAGGCCAACCCCGAATGGTAATCAACTACAAACCCTTGAATGCAGTGCTGAAAAATATAGCATATCCATTGCCAAATCAAGCAGCACTTCTCCAAAAGATGAAAGGTTGTAACATCTTCAGCAAGTTCGACCTAAAATCTGGTTTCCACCAAATTGGAATTGCTACCAAGGATCATTACAAAACAACCTTTGTTGTCCCGCACGAACAATACTAATGGAAGGTAATGCCTTTCGGTTTAAAGAATGCTCCCAATGAATTTCAAAAAAGAATGGATAATGTATTTAGAGGATTAGACTGGTTAGTTATCTATATTGATGATTTACTTTTCTGTTCTAAGAATATCCAAGAATCTGAAGCATCTCCAAATATTTCATGAGCATTGTCTTAAACACGGATTAGCTCTATCAAAAATCCAAGATGGAGATTGGAATAACAAATGTAGACTTCTTAGGTTTAAATATTTCTGATGGTAGTATCACACTAAAAAACCATGTTCTTCTAAACCTACAGAATTTCCCAGAGCAAATCCTAGACAAAACTCAGTTGCAAAGGTTTCTTGGAAGTCTGGATTATATCAGACGATTTTATAAAGGACAAGCTCAAGTTTTAGTTGTCCTACAACAAAGATTGAAGAAGTCACCGATCCCATGGAACCAAGCCATGACTCAAGCGGTGAAAACAATCAAGGAGAAAGTCTAGCAACTTCCTCCACTCAAATTCCCAACAGATGAAGGATCTTACATCCTTGAAACATATGCATCAACTTTTGCATGGGGAGGCGTTCTATTAGAACGTTTAGATGGCAAAGAAGAGATATGTGGCTACACTTCAGGAACATTCCATGGAGTCGAACTTAACAATCCTTCAAGCCACAAAGAAGTGCTCGCAGTAAAAAGGAGCATCAGTCATTTCAGGATTTATCTTAAACCAATAAAATTTCTGGTCCAAACCGATCTCAAAATCATGCTAGGCATGATAAAAGCAAACCGTGATCTCGAGATAACAATGTTCGTATTCTAAGATGGGCAATCTGGCTTGACGGTTATGACTTCAGCATTGAGCATAAGCCCGGATACCTGAACTGCGCAGCAGATCTTCTTACAAGAGAAGCAGTAGACCAACCAGCTGGAAAGGAAGCAGCAGTGGGCCCATAACCCATAGGTCTATTTTAGGCATAAGTATTTGATTCGGTCCCCATATGTCTTCGGACCATTAAGGGATGAAATAAGGCAATTTGTCCTGTAATATCCCGTTTCGGGGATATCTTTAAAACACGGCAAACTCCAACCAGAGATGGACTGGGGGAGCGTTTACCAGATATGCCGCCTCTGGAAAGAGGACGAAATCTGGAGGCTGCCTGGCCCTTTCCAGACTCTGTCTAAGAGTATGAAATAAACACACCAAGTGGTATAGAACTAGAATGCTCAAGAATATATAAAAATAACAGTGCAGCAGACATATAATAACATAGAAAGAATGTACGGCAACTCATCTAGAAATATAGAGAGGAAATGCTAAGCCATTTTATTAAACTGAGAATTATAATGAAGTACAATAGGTGATCAGAGTGATGGCACCTAAACTTGCTCAAGGCAAGTGAAGAAATACTCTCAGAATACACCAAAAATGGCTGCTCTCTGAACTGCGTCCTAGCTGCTGGAAAACAGCCGTGTAGCTGTTACCACTGAAATGAACTGATAACTAGGGGCTGCTTCCCTTGCCGGAATGAGCTGAAAATCTGGAATCCTCCTCTACTCACCAATCCCGACAAAACCCAGAAACCATATTAGAAATGGCCGACCTCCGAAAAACACCCCCTTGGGGAATTACGCTGGCCTCCAAGGCTCTGCGCAGAGGCTAAATGAGAATGACTAAAATACCGCCTCAAACTCCACCAAAATCCTCCCAAAGGCAAAGGCTGATCCTCTGCTCAAAATCTCGACTCAAATCTCCTGCAAAAACCCCAATCCGGAACACCTCCTAGATGGACTACGCCCTCCCTCTCAGTGATTGCGCAGTCTCTATGAATGCTTAGCTCCGCAACAAACCCAAACACCAAAACATCCTGCAAAATGCTGAAGAAATAACCTTGCCCGAGCAGGCACTCAAAGTCCCCCGGGGCTAAGGGCGAGATCTCCGACCGGAGACACTCAATGCACTAAACAGTGCTGCAGACAGGCTAAACAACCAGCGTGCTCAAGAAGTCGAAACGACCAGCTCAATATCATCAACAACAGAATGAATCAAATGAGAAGGCTCCTCCCTCTTTTATAACGTTGGCCTTCCTCCAACCCGAAGGCCCATCTCCTCAACGTAGCCTCTCTCTCTTGCCACGTGCTCATCCCCATCTGCGCAGTAGCTTCTAGAGCATACGTGGGCCCCCTCTCTTCATGGTGCTTAGCCCCCCTTGGCTCCCCTTTAAGTCACAACATTGTGCTACTAGGCAGGGTGTTTTATTCCACTTCAGTGAGTTAGACCCTCTTCACTCACTTTTTATTTATTAATAAACTATAGACGGCAAAACTGAACAAAATCGAATATTCCAATTAGCTGTCGCTAATTAGGAATATTACATGTCCACTTGCACCCGAATCTATTTTAGGTTTCAATAATGACTAGCAGTCACCAGTCTTAGGTCACCAGACACTGGGTGAGAATACTATAAATGAGAGGTTGCGTCCCTCATAATACTCACGCTGAGTTGTTCTAGTATTTTGAGCAATTAGCCAGCTTTCTATTTCTCTTCTTCTTCATAGAGTGATGCTAGATTGTGCAGGTTGCAGCTTTACGCTGATCCTCTCTATGACTAAAGTATCAGTCACTCAAACATTGTGAGCCTGTAAATTATGAGTGCAAAAGTTTCTTTCAATATATCTAAATATCTGAAACCAGATATTTTAATTAAAATTTAATTCTTTCAAGTTTTTTGAATTATAATTTTTAAATAAAGTAAATATTTATATATATTTTATAAATATCAACTTATAACTTTGATGTCATTGTGATAAATATTATTTTAGTGGGATGGGGAGCATTAATTTTATTTAATAATCTTATACTTGTGAAATATTTATTATGTATATTCTGAAAATGGGTCATTACATACTTCCTCCCTTCAGAAAACTTCGTCCTGAAGTTAGATTTTATATAATATATTAGTAATTGCTTTAGTGATTAGTGTGATTATTTAAGGATTGCACTTCTTATTTGAATATCTATAGGTTTATAAATTTAATAGTTATGTCACATCTCAGCCAAGTTCCCAAGCTATTCTAGAATCATCCTATCCTTCCTAATCTCTTCCACTCCCATCTTATTTGTCCTCTTTTGGAGTATGAGTTGGCGTCATATATACTGATCTAACCATTCATAGACTCTAAGGGTGACATCGTTGATTATATCTACCTGATTTCTTAGTAGGCACCCGACAGTCATCATCACACGTCTAGGAGAGCGTGACTCACACTGTCCTCCCATGACTCCAGGTTTTGGAGGATAAACGGTGAGCAACACCTCCACCTCTTCCAATAGGACCAAGGTTAACACCCTATTATGGAATCTTATCGAGTCTCAGTTGTTCTTGGAATTTTGTTATCATGCGATCGGTTTGGTAACAATGTTATATGCAATGTAAACACTTGTCCATATATTATAACATATGCATCAATATATTCAAAACAATTTGTATTTATATAACAGTTTTGTATAATTCATACATGTTGTTATCTACGGTATAACATACTTGGCCATATCTAACTCATATATCAATAAGTTAGCTTTCATATCAAAATGTAGTCGTTCTTTTATTTCTGTCTCATCAATCATGTCGATATGCAGAAATGAAACAAATTTTTAAATATCTTCATCCATAATCTAATGCATGATTTATATTTCGTATCAAGGTTAATCAAATACTGAACTTCATATTGGTATTCATATCCTACAATGTTAATTAAATAACATATTTTATATTGGTATCCATGCACCAGCGGAGTTAAGAAAATAACATATATCATGTATTAGTAGAGTTAAAAAAAAAAACATCATATTCTTATGGATATCCATGTACCGACAAAAGAAAATTTATTTTTACATGTGATAGTTCAAAATGATAGTCTTAAATATCCAACTAAAAATATAGTTATATGCAAAATAAGGTTTTAAGTTCCTCAAAATCAACACAAGTTGGAGTATTTTTGACATATGGCCTCCGTATCTTCCCAAGTAGCTGATCCAGGGCTGTAATTGTCCCACTAGACCTTAGCTTCGTCTACCAGACAGTTTTAGAGTTGTCAAACCCTACGTTCCAGTATACGTAATGGTTCCCTCATCTGAAACCTATAGTTCCTTCCATTGAAGGTTATGAGATTTGTCAGCTATATAGTGTCATAAGACAAATACATGAAATACATTATGAACTTTATGCAAGTGGGGTGGCAATGCAAGAAGGTAGGTGACAAGTCCAACTTTTTCCAGGACTTTTAACGGCCTAATAAATCGGGGTGATAATTTTGTCCCTTTTGCAAATTGTATGGTGGCCTAATGCGGATGAAAACCTGATCTCTTACTTAATAGTTTCTATCTGTCCTGTGAACATCAACATAATTTTTTTTTCTATCCTGTGCCTCTTTCAATCGTTGCCTAATTTACTTTACTTGTTCCTCTATCTCTTGGATTAATTCTGGCCCTACTATTACCCAGTCTTCCAACTTGTCCCAACTCAACAGTGTTCTGCAGGGTCTTCCATATAAAATGCTTCAAATGGAGGCATTCTGATTGAATTGTGATAACTATTATTGTGTGCAAATTCAACTAAAGGTAAGTACTTTTCCCAGTGCAATTGTTGGTCCATAACATACATTCTTAGCATATCTTCTAATACTTGGTTTACCCTTTCTGTTTTCCCATCAGTCTCAGGGTGATAAGCTGTGCTTAAATTTAATTTAGTTCCCAAGGCTGATTGCATACAAGTCCAAAATCTTGACGTGAATCGTGAGTCTATATCTGATCTGATTTTCTTAGATACTCCATGAAATCTGATAATTTCATTTATGAATACCCAGGCTATGTCAACAACTTCGTAAATATCTCTTACAGGAATAAAATGGGCGCTTTTCGTTAATTTATCTACCACAACCAAAATGGCATTGTGCTTTTGTGGCGTAAGTGGTAGCCCAACGCTAAAATCCATAGAAATTATTTCCCATTTGGTCATAGGAATGTCGTGAGGTTGTAGGAGACCTGCTGGGTGACAATGGTCATTTTTTACTTGCTGACATTCAAGACACTTTGCAACAAATTGGACAATGTCACTTTTCATGCCTGCCCAAAAGAAGAGCTTTTTTGTATCAACATACATTTTCTTTACACCAGGATGTGCATAATACACTGCCCTGTAGACTTCCTTCAGAATGGTATTTTGAAGATCCCCACTATCCGGTATGTACATTCTTCCATGGAATCGTAAAATTCCATCATCTTCTAACTCATATCCTTCAAATTTAGGTTCCTTTGAATGGTTACTATCAAGCCCGGACCTCACTTTTAAGTACCAACTATCTCTCACGAGATGTTCTAGTACTTGTTTTCTTAAGTCTACCTTGATAGGTATGAGGGAAAATATTCATGGCCTTCTACTTAAAGCATCTGCTACTACATTTTCTTTTCCTTTTATATTTGAAATTCCAAAGTCATATTCACTCAAGAATTCACTCCATCGTCTTTGTCTATCAATCAAGTCTCGTTGGGTAAACAAATATTGCAGACTTTGATGGTAGCTTTTGAGCATAAAGTTTCTCCCTACCAAGTAGTGTCTCCATATCTTTAAAGTTAGCACCACTGCAGCTAACTCTAAATTGTGCATGGCGTAAAATTCCTCATGAGGCTTTTTAATTCTCTTGAAGCATATGCTATTACGCCTCTATCCTGCATTAACTCTGCACCTAATCCCTACTTAGATGCATTCGTACACCGTAAAATCTTTTTCCATATCAGGGACTCGCAAGATTGGTGCACTGGTCAACAATCTTTTAAGTTCGGAGAATACTCTATGTCATTCCTCAGTCCACTCATACTTAACGCCTTTGTGTTGGAGGGTTGTGATAGGCTTCGCAATTTTGGAGAATCCTTCTACAAACCTTTGATAGTAGCTTGCTAAACCCATAAAGCTTCACACTTCTTGTGCGTTCTTTGGTATCGGCCATTCCATGATTGCCTTCACCTTTTCAGGATCTATTGAGATCCCTTCACCAGATCTAATACGACCTAAGTAATGAATTTCCTTTTGAAAGAAAGAACACTTGGATAACTTTCCATATAAATGGCATTCCCTGAGGCAAGATAATACTATTCATAGGTGTTTTTCATGTTCTTTCTCATTCTTAGAGTAGATGAGAATGTCATCTAAGAATACTTGTACAAATTTATCGAGATATTTGTGGAAAACGTTGTTCATAAGGTTCATGAATACTGCTGGTGCATTGGTCAATCTAAATGGTACCACAATGAATTCATAATGTCTAGAACGAGTTCAAAATGCAGTATTAGAAACATCACTTTCTTTAATCCTTAGTTGATGATAATCTGATCGTAGATCAATCTTTGAAAAGACAAAAGCTCCTTTCATTTGATCGAAAAGGTCATCAATTCGAGGCATTGGATATCTATTCTTTACTGTAGCTCGATTTAAATATCGATATTCTATACACAATTGAAAGGAACCATCTTTCTTCTTGACAAAGATTATAGGAGCACCTCAAGGTGAATTACTGGGTCGAATGTGCCCTATATCTAATAGTTCCTTCAACTGAATTTGTAATCCTTGAAGTTCTGGGGCTGTCATTCTATAAGGTATTTTAGAAATTGGTTCCGTACCAGGTTTTAACTCTATTGTGAGATCCAGCTCTCTTTTAGGAGGTAATCCTGGTAGTTCCTTTGGAAAAACATCAGAAAATTTGGATAACACCGGATATTGTTCTAAGGACGGTCCTTTCTCCTTGCTTACTTCTTGAACTGCATATAACTGATAATCTTTTCTTAAGCAACGCTTCATTTGCATTGCAGAGATAAAGCGTAAAGATACTTTTCTCTTAATACCATGGATTTGGATCGTCTCTCCTTCATCATTCACACAAAGTATTATTTTCCCGTAACAATCTACCCATGCTAGATGAGATTCTAACCAATCCATCCCTATGACAAGGTCGTATGTTCCTAGGGCTATGACATATACTTTTAACTTGGTCGAACGAACTCCTAGATCAACTTTGCATTCCTCAACACTTAAATCTACAGATTGAAGTTCTCCTGAAGCCATTTTTACCTGTCTGAAATCGTTTTGCTTGCAGGTTGCCAACCCACATTTATTTAATGCATATGATGAAATAAAACTATCAGTAGCATCTATTATCCTTGAAAACAACTAGGTTTGTCTACGTTGGTCTTAGGTAAGTTAGGTTGGGTCATTTGGATGAAAATAAGGTCACGAAGTTCATTAAATTTCAAATATTGTACATAGTTTTAGGGGTCTTAATAGTCATTAGTCATGCAATAAAGGTCTTATCAAGGTAAATTTAAAACAAAACTGATTGCATGGGTAATAAAGGTCATTCTGTGACACTTGGAATTTTTTTCTGAGTTTCGCAGCGTAGTCATTGTAAAACAGTCTGATTTCGCTACGGAAGTGCCTGACAGTTTCCGTAGCAAAATGCTACGAAATATGTTTTTTCTGCTAAAAGTGGGAAAGGTTGTGTCTTGTCATGATTTTCATTGGTCAGTGCACACTTGGTCATCATGGTACTATTCTGTTATGTGTCATCATATGTCATGTGCATGCATGGTAATCATTATTCCTCACATCATTTCGTTTTTCCCGCTCATTTCCTCTTTCCTAATTTAGTCTGATCCCTAATTCGAAAAGAAACACCTCACTTTCATCCTTGTAAGTTGTTTGAACACTTTTTCCAGCAGTCTAGAGTCTTGAATTCTATCCTATAGTTGTCTTAGGCTCAATGTTACATGTGTCAAGAGAGTTTCTTGTTGTCTCAAAAGAATTCTATAGGTGTTAAAGAAGGAGCTGATTAGTGTTGTGTTTGAAAGCATGGCCTTACATAAAAAGCCAAACAAGGGTGGCATTGTGGTTAGATATGATCCCATGGATATGAGGCTAATTGCAGAAGACCCCAACTTCTTACAAGCTTTTGCCAAAGCAGGTTGCATGCGTTTCTGCCAGAAACTGCAAAAGGGTATCATGCACAGGTGTCTAAAGATTTTTTTGTAAATTTCATTGGTACAGGTTCGAAGGTGGGCACCCTCAATTTGCTGTGTCTCCTGACACAATTGCATAGGAAACCGAGATTCCAAGGTCTGGAGAGGAGTGGTTTAAAGCAATAAAGTTCAAACTTCAAAACTGTGATGAGTTTCTAAAGGAGGAGCACATAGGCATAGACATGAGCTCAAGCATCTCGAGGACTTGCCTCAAGGGCAATTATTCAAAAGTGTTGATGGTGATTCAAAAATACTTCACTTTTGAAGGTAGATTTCACATGATCTATCAATACCACTTCAGATTGTTGCTTCATTTCACATGTAAACAACCTTTGGATTTACTATTTTTTCTGTTTAGGATTTTAGGCAAAATGGCTGATAAGGTTCAAGCTAAACCTGAAAGCAGTGACACTTCTATTTTTCACCATGGGTTGATAAAATTCTTATTTATGGAGGAGTTAAAAAAGTTAAACAGGGATTGGTCCACTTTTCTGTTCTTGAGTGGGTACAAGGTTGATGTCCTCACTCCTAGAAAGACATCTAGATCAAAGGAAAATATTGCAAAGAAAGATAAAGACTCCAGGGCTGAAACAGAGGTTGAACATGAGGTGGAAGTGTAGACAGAGGGGCAGCCGATGGTGGAGCCTGTGGAGGTAGAAATTGAGCAATTGCAGGAGACAGTGGTGTCTAAACAAACCCCTACCAGCAGTAAAGTCAAAATTGATATAAGAACCCATAGAAGGATCACTAGAAGTCAGATAGAGGGGAAAGGCAAGCTAGAAGATATCTTGCAGGCAATTGACAGAGGAATCTCCCATTGTGAAGCCTGTAGAAGTTAGAGAAGCAAAAACCAAGAAAAAGAGTCTTAAAGCTAAGAAACTAGACTTTTCCAAAGAAGACTCATGTTTTATTTTTAAACATAGGAAGCCACTCACTAGGTCACAATTATCGAAGGGAAAAAAATCTGAGAAGCTACATAAAGAACCGGAAAAGGAAAAACAACCAGCAAGGGAAGAAATAATAGAGTTATCTCCAACAGAGGCAGAGGTGAGCAAGGCAAGAAAGGGCAAGGAAAATGTTCAAGAAAAATCTGAACTGGAGCTCTTAAAATAACAACTTAAGGAAGCTAGAGAAGAGATTTTGGAAACTAAGCTGGAGTTAGCAGACTTCAAACAAGAGAGGCAGGAGCTCACAGACTTTAAAAAAGAAGTGAACAAATAGATAGATTTTTATGATGAGGTTGCAGAGGGGTCAAGGAAGATGTTAAAGAGGACACTACCTCTGCACAGAATGATGAAATATATCTTCAGTAGGAATAGGTGGTTGCAATCAGAAAGAAGGAAGTTACAAAGCCAAGTCAAAGAATTGGAAATACAAATGGAGATGGTGCAAGTAGAGTTGAAGAAAAAGGGTTTAAAGATGATTGTGATGGAAGATGACCGTACTGCTCCATGAAAGATGGTAAGACACACCTTTTTTGGCCACTTTTTGTCTTAAGATATCATATCAAGTCATTTACAGGGCTGCAAAGATGTTTTTGGAGTTAGCAAGAAAAATTGCAAAATTTGGTGAAATTAGGCAAGTTTATAGCGAGCTCTAGGCTTCAAGCTGAGTTTTCGCTACGAACTCGCTGTAGAATTTTTTGAGGCAAAAATTCCCAAAAAATTTCATGTCAAGAGTAACTGGAGGCATGTATCTACCTTATTAAACCTTATGGAGATCCTCCCACAGGCAGAAGAGTCAAAAAAGTTGCAGAAGGTGGTGTTATGAAGATTCTACAAAAATTACGCTACGAACTTGCTTAAATACTATGTTTTTCCAACATTCTAAAGTTTTGGTCTTTTTGCGGCAATTCAATGCATTTCAAGAAAGAGATGAGTCGTCAAAAGAGATTATGAAGTGTCATTGCGACATCCGTTGATGGAGACAACTCAGCAATACACTTCAAAGGATTGACATAGCTAACAGCACATTACTTTTGCCACCTCACCAATGGACAACTCATCATCAAATTCGGTATATCAGGCCCTGAAATCCAGTATGACAGTTTGCCACCTAAACATGGTTGTTTGGTTCAATAGCCATCATTAGCATGGGTTATTAAAAGTTTTTGTTGATGCAGTTAATAGTGATAGAGTCCTGTTTTACTACAAACTCCTTGAAACATAATATCTCTATTTTTTCTCAATGTAATGGAATCCTTTTTGGATTAGATCTCTAGATCATATTCGAGAGTCTGGCCCAGGTGGCAGACCTATGTAAAAGGGATTTCACTCTATAAATAGTGGAGATTTAGAATGAGATGGGGTTTATGGATGTAAATGACCAGAGCTACTATTGTAATTTTTTTCACTCAGTTAATAGACAATTGCAGAAGTGTTTTGTTTAGATCTGAGATTTTGATTGAGATTTTATGTGTTTGTGTCCATTTATCTTTTGAATATTGATTCAGCTTGCTTATACATGATTACTTGGAATTCATAAAATCTTATGCTCCAACTTCCTTTATGTATTATGTTAGTTGTCAGAGTTATCTTGTAAAAGTTCATGTGCCTCAGTTTCCATGAATGATACTCATTTGTAATTGAATTTCCATGTTGACTCCATGCCCAATGGTAGCCCTCACTCATCTTCCACTTGTAAAAATCATCTAAAAACATATAAGAGTTAGCCATCTTTATTATAAGTTTGTTTCTTGAATATCTTACCTTTTTCTTGAGAGAACCCTCTCTGGTTGGAAGGGCTAACTTCCAACCCCAAGTGGTTTGAAATAGTTACATCAAATTGACTGTTGAACAACCCAATTAGTCTCAGTTTGGTGAGAACAACACCAATGTCAAATAAAATTTTGAGTTTTATTCCATTGATAGTGCCTAAGGATTCCACTATAGTGGACTGATGTGCAGCCTAGTTATTGTTGACTACAGCATGGATTCTATGATTACCTTGGGTATTTGATGATGGTTATTTTCTTGCTCTCTGCATTACATTTGACGAGACTTCTAGACAATCATGCTGAAAATGCGGTCCTCCACATCCCCAACAATTAACTTGGGATGGTCCCCTTGAGTCAGATTGTAAATTTCTAGAGAAGGAGCTTCAACCTCTTGTGCTACATCCTCTATTAACAATCCCTAGAGATTTCCATGGACTTGTGTTTGATGATTCGGAAGTTATAGTATTAACGGTCATGGGAGCTCTTGCTCCTACTCCTCTTGGGGTAAACCTGTTACCATAAAGAGGCAGTCTCAAGCTACTTTCCCTGAAGAAGTTCCGAGGAGTCTTTCCTGGAAATTATGGCTGTGAGGGTTTTGTTGGCATGATATCCCTTTTAATCCCTAAATGCTCCTTTGATACCAGATGTAGTACCCAAATCTGATAATTTAACCATAATTTAACCAAAGAGTTTTGTTACAATTTCATAATAGTGGACAGATCTAATTTTAACATTTAGTTTGGAGAATAACTGGAATTTCAAAGAGAATTTTAGTAGAATACCTGGCAATCTTTTGCAGCAATTTGTAGCAGTTCTTGTTGTACCAGTTACTCAAGTCGTTCTTACCTCCCAGCCTATCTGGGGTATACTTATACGGTCCCCATGTTGAGATTTTGGGGTAGCATCAGATGTGCTCTAGCTCTGAAATTTTGTGGAGGAGCTGGAGTACATGAGATCTTCAAGACCTAGAAAGCATTTGGAGAAATTCCATCTGATTTGATAGTTATTCAAATAATAATTAAAAATTTTAATTAAGGACTCCAAGTCTAACTTAGGAAAATTAAAAGATTAAAGTGAATTAAATTAAACCTGTGATGATAATGTTCTAAGTGATGTGCATCAAGCAACTTCTAATCTTAGCCATTGATTAGAGATTAGATCACGCCCGTTGGTTTGCCAATGAGAAAAGTATAAGAGAAGGGCTTGGAGTCAGTTGGAGAACAACACACATTGGCAGGGCATTGAAGCTAAGCTAAAATTCTAGGGCGTGGTTTGCTAAGAATTTAAGAGAGAGTTTGCAGTTCAGGGAGGGGCTGTATTGGCGAGGGATTCTGATCCAAAGCCATGAATACAACAACGGCAAAGAGATAGCATATCCATCAGCGCAGAGGCCAGCCAGTGCTACGCAGTCTAGCCAGAGACCAGTCAGGGGCAACGCAGAGGCAACAGGAACCATTTAGGGGTAACACAGGCCCAGTTAGGGGAGTGCAGGGGCAACGTAAGCCCAGAGAGGGTAACGCAAGCCTTTCCAGAGCAGCGCAAAGGCTAACGCAGGCCAGAAAGGATGACACAGAGGGCTGAGGAGCGGCGCTGGGGTTTCCGGTGGGCCAAAAAGAGCTCAAGTTCTGTAAATCCCGTTTGAGAGTGTGAATCAGCCATATTTTTTGTCTACGAGTGAAAGAGGTATTGTTGCCGTGAAATTTCTCTGTAGGGCAAACCAGTTTGGTGCCCAGGTATTGTTGTATTCAGATTCTTCATAATAATAAAACCCTCCAGAGCTAGCTGCACCGGGTTTCCCGCATTGGTTTTTCCGGGGACATTTGTCCGAAAAATCTGTGTGTCACTTTTTCATGTGTGTGTTATGTTCAGTAAATGATCTGTAAATGTTCAGTTGTGTTTACTTTGCTGATTTTATTGAATAATTCAGAAAATTAACTTGTAATTTAATTCAAGTAGGAAAAGTAAATCAAGACACTACAGTAGGATTTCTATGTTTAGAAATTTTCACATGGTATGAGAGCATTGCAGATCAAGTTGAATCACCAGCAAAACGGCTGAAGAAGGTAGCTGAAGCAGTAGAGTTCTAGAGAGGGCAGCGTACACAAGGAGGACGCAGTCCCGCAGAGGCCACGTAGGGGCTGACGTAGTCCCAGATGAGTGACACAGAGGCAGCGCAGAACCTTCCAAAGTGACGCAGGAGCAGCCTGCATTGCGCAGTCGCTGCACTGAGCCAGTTTGCTCACGCAGAGGCCAGCCAAAGGGACGTAATCCAGTTTTTAGGGTGTTGTACAGATCCGCTGTAGTCCAGAGGCGAAGCTTCAGATCTTCAGAGGTTGCTGGTGTGGCGGAGGTTTTGTCGGTGCAAAATCGTGCCTAGCTAATTTGAGAAAGAGCGGGAGGAGAACAACTGCTCAGCAGATTTTTACCAAAATCTGAGGATCGATCAGGAGGGTGATCGAAGAGGGATGATTCAGAGGATTTGGTAGATTTCTAAGGAGGGAAATCAATTGTCAAAGGGAGAAGTTACTATAGAGGGTGCCTTTTCGCCAAGGACCCTAGATCCGAGCTTCTGTTGAGAGTAGCAACAACAACAGGGAGAGGAGTTTCTGTTTCAACAGATTGTGTTGAGCTAGATGGTGTCGTACGGACTGCGTGATCAGGATAGGTTGGACGACTTGTCCAACTTTGTTATCTGGAAGATCAGAATCCTGACAGTCCTAGAGGCATACGCACTATGGGAACATGCAAAGAACGTCTTGGCTACACCAACCGATGTTGCTCTTCTCGCGAAGCATAATGAAGCGCAGGCGCATGCTAAGAGCTTCATCATGGACGGGGTCAAGGATCATGTGGTCCCACACATTGCCGAGAAGAAGATGACTAATGCTATGTGGACAGCATTGACCACAATGTATCAAGGGAAATCCGTCCAGAAGAGTATGCTTCTGGAGAACCAGATGAGGTTGTTTGTGATGAATAAGGGAGAGTAAATTGATCCTTTCCTCTTCAGGCTGCAGTTGATCCAGGATCAACTGATTGCCATGGGGGTCAAAGTGGAGGATGATGTCATGGTGAGGACTGCTGTAAATACAATCACAGATGAATGGGAAACGTTTGTCCAAAGCATCTTGGGCAGACAAGACCTTCCAAGCTAGGATGACTTGTGGCCTACCCTCCGACACGAGGAAATCCGTCGGATGACCAAGAGACAGGCTAGAACCAGATCCAGCAAAGTGAAGAAGGAGGAAGAGGAAGATGCAACCCTTGCATCCAAGAAGCAGCAAGGGAAGAAGAAGAGGGATCTATCAAAGATCTGTTACTTCAGGTGTGATGAACTTGGACACTTTGCCACCACTTGTCCTCTAAGGAAGAAGGACAAGGAAGTTTAATCCCAGGCTGCAACAACTAAAGAAAACGATGGCTCTGATGATGATGTGGCCATGAGTGCTCATGTGCCTCAAGAGAAGAGGTGGCGCGATATTGATCTGTAGAGCAGCTAAAGATATAGGCAGGATCCTTGAGTAGCCCAACTCTTTGATCACATAGTGCTACGGGAGCCTTAAGACAGTAGTGGGGATGATTGGAGCAGTGGGTGCAGAGGATCACGGTGAAGCGGAGGGTAGAGCTGGGATGCTGTAGAGGGAGCAATGTAGTGTGGAGGTAGCTACAACGTAAAAGCAACAACGCAGAGGGGCTGATGGGACTTCAGCAGTGCAGAGCTATAGCAGCGCAGTGGCTTTAGAAGGACAACGCAGAGCAACAGCCAAGAGAGCTTCAGTGATGAGATGCAGCCTGACTGACTTGCCTGTCAGTGTTTGGGCAGGGGTCCTTTAGTTGCTTACTTCTTGGCAACTGAGTTGCAGTGCAACAGTTGGCAGCACGATGCAACAACTTGAGAGGGAGCTGTAGTACAGATGTAGCAGTGATTGTGGCAGAGCCATGGGCAGTAGTACAGAGAGCAACAACAACATAGTGATGGAGGGCAGCAGGCCAAGCATCAACACGGGGACCGATGCAAGATATCAGGGCAATGATTCAGTATGGAAGTATTGCTAGAGCACACTCCTCGCTAAGTGGGAGTGTTGAGATTTTGGGGTAGCATCGGATGTGGTCTAGCTTTGAAATTTTGTGGAGGAGCTGGAGTACATGAGATCTCCAAGACCTAGAAAGAATTTGGAGAAATTCCATCTGGTTTGATAGTTATTCAAATAATTAATATTTTTAGTTAAGGACCCTAAGTCTAACCTAGGTAAATTAAAAGATTGAAGTGAATTAAATTAAACATGTGATGAGAATGTTCTAAGTGACGTGGATCAAGCAGCTTCTAATCTTAGCCGTTGATTAGAGATTAGATCACGACCATTGGTTTGCCAACGAGAAAAGTATAAGAGAAGGGCTTGGGGTCAATTGGAGAACAACACACATTGGCAGAGCACTGAAGCTAAGCTGAAATTCTAGGGCATGGTTTGCTAAGAATTTCAGAGAGAGTTTGCAGTCAGGGAGGAGCAGTATTGGCGAGGGATTCTGATCCAAGGCCAAGAATACAACAGCGGTAGAGAGGCAGCATATCCAGTAGCACAGAGGCCATCCAATGCTACGCGGTTCAGCCAGAGACCAGTAAGGGGCAATGCAAAGGCAGCAGGAGCCCTTCAGGGGTAACGTAGGTCCTGTTAGGGGAGCGCAGGGGCAGCGTAAGCGCAGAGAGGGTGACGTAGGCCTTTCCAGTGCAACGCAAAGGCTAACGCAGGCCAGAAAGGCTAATGCGGAGGGCTGAGGAGCAACGTTGGGGTTTCTAGTGGGCCAAAAAGGGCTCGAGTTCAGCCATTTTTTTTGTCTGCAAGTGAAAGAGGTATTGTTGCCGTGAAATTTCTCTGTAGGGCAAACCAGTTTGGTGCCCAAATATTATTGTATTCAAATTCTGCATAATAATAAAACCCTCTAGAGCTAGCTGCACCGGTTTTCCCACATTGGGTTTTTCCGAGGACATTTGTCCGAAAAATCTGTGTCACTTTGTCATGTGTGCGTTATGTTCAGTAAATGACCTGTAAATGTGTAGGCTGCAATTGTGTTTACTTTGCTGATTTACTGAAAAATTCTAGAAAATTAACTTGTAATTTAATGTTATATCCCAAATGAGAAAATAACAATAATAACATGCTAAAAGATATTAAGGAGACAACAAAACAAAAGCTAATATTGAAACAACAATCGAGCCATTTTATTTTTTTCTAGAAATGAGTACAGTGGAGGTGTTGGAATGAAGGCACCTGGTCTTGCTCAAGGCAAGCTAGAGAAGCCCTCAGAATCAATGCTAAAATCCCCCACTGATGGTATTTTGTATGGCTATAGCTCTTCTCTGCAATCTGCCAGAAATCTTGTTGCTGCTCCCGAAGAAATGTTGCTAGGGCTTGCTACACTGCTCAGAAAATTCTGGGACTTTAACCCCGGACTCTACTCAAGAAACCCACAAAAGCCCACGAAAAAATTGGTCAAATGTTGACCCCGAAATTTTGGCCCAATTTCCCCTAGCTCCTCTAGCTGCTGGCTGAGTTGGGATCTATGTTTGACATCTCAAATCTGCCGAGAAAATTCTGCCAAATTAATCTTGGCTTCTCCTCAATAAACCCAGAAAAACCCGCGAAGGGATTCTGGAAAGGCTGACCCTGAAAATTCACTCTCTAGGGATGGCTACACTCTCTTGCTGGGTATGTGTAATATTCCCAATTAGCCTTGCTAATTGGAATATTTCATTTTTGCTTTATTTTGCCGCTTTAGCTAGATATAATAAATAAAGTGAGAAATAAGAGGGGTCACCTCACTTTAGTCATCTCACTTTATAAATAAAGTGTTCTTTTCCTAGTAGATGAACGTTGTAACTTAGAGAGGGGGCCTTGGGGGTCCACGTGATTATGATGGGGGAGGCATCAGGCTGACCCAAGGTAAACTGCGCAGGTCAAAGAAGAGTAAGGGAGCAGTTAAGTTTTGGAGGGAGTTTGGCATTATAAAAGGAGAGGTTCTCACCTCATTTGAGCATCCATGATTTGATATTCTTCTTGATAGCTAGACTTTTGTCTGCTTCAGCACGCCGGTTGTTTAGTCGGTCTGCAGCACTGTTTAGTGCACGAGTGTCTCCGGCCGGAGATCTCACCCTTAGCCTCGGGGGACTTCGAGTGCCTGCCCTGGTAAGGTTATTTCTGGTTTCACCCTTAGCTTCGGGGGACTTCGAGTGCCCGCCCTAGTAAGGTTTGTTCTGAGTACATCTTTCAGTTTCAGTAGCAGAGTAGCAGCAGGTTCTGGTGCAAATCTGGAGAGGGAGAAGCCCTCTTGTGGCTGCGCAGTGCAGAGAAGGAAGGACGCTGTCTCATCAGGAGAGAGGACGCTGATCAATCCAGGAGGGTGAGGACGCTGTCCCAGGGAGGACGCAGTCCAGATCTGAGCAGAGAAAACGCTGTCCAGGAGGAGGAAGGACGCTGATCAGCCTGGGAGTGAGGACGCTGTCCATTTCTGAAGAGAGGGTTGCAGATCTGAAGGCACATTGATAGATCCAGCCTGGGAGAGGGTAGATCTGAGCAGACATTTGCAGATCTAGTTCTGTATGGTGCAGATCTGAAGGTATAGCATTAGATCCAGCTTGGGAGATTGCAGATCTGAGGAGATATTGGCAGATCTAGTCTAGATCTGAAGAGATAACATCAGATCCAGCCTTGGAGGCTGCAGATCTGAAGAGATATTGTCAGATCTGAAAGATAGATCCGAAGGTTTGGGATGTGATTCGATATAGGAGGGCTAAGATCAGAGGGATTGTGACGTTGCATCTGATATTTCAGATCTATCAGGGATCCAGCACCAGAGGCGGTGACCACTGTGTAGGACGCCGATCCGAGGAGCAGTTTGTAGAGAGGCTCAACAACCGTTTTTCCTAGCATTCCGCAGGGCCGATCTATCCGTCGTGGGTTTTGGTGAGTTGTGCCTCCCTTTTTCGCGCCGTCACTAGCAGAGACGCGTTTTCTTTGGTGAGGGTTTGCGCTCTGAGATCGCCCATTTTCCAGTCTTCGCTTCATTACGCTGTCCTTGCTGCAGCCATTTTTCTGTTGAGAGGGTCTCCATTTGCCTAGGGCAAGGATAGGTGCACTTACTCTGATTTATTGTACTCCTCTCTATGTACTTTCTGATTAATAAAATGGCTCAGATTTTGGTGTTACATGTGTCATGATTCAGTGATCTGGTTCAGTTTATATCTGTATTAGTGCATTTCTGTTTATTACTGGTTATTTCCCTTTGGGGATATTACAGTATGCTGGCCTCTCTGATGAAAACACTGAAAGAAGGACCTCCAAATCTCTAAAAAACTCAACTATGGAAGGGTTGATCCCCTCACAATCTCCCGACTGAAATATCGTGAAGTTCTCTCCTTCGGATGCTGCTCCTCTCTATGACTGCATAATCTCCCTGGAAGGCTGCGTTGCCCCTAGAAGTGATTGCGTAATCCTGAGGCTAAAATGGTATTTCTACTCTCCAAAAATAATGGTATGGCTCCTCTCCTGAGCGGGCACTCGAAATCCCCCGAGGACGAGGTTGGGATCTCCGCTCTGAGACACCCTTGTGCTAAACAGCACTGCAGACCCAGCTAAACAGCTTGAGTGTGCTCTAGTCTTGATAAACAAAAAATCATAAGATGCAAGAATGAATGAGAAAGGTTGCCTTCCTCTCCTTTTATTCTTGTGAACCCCTAAACTCCCTTGGGCCCACCTATGATGTGTTGTCCCCCTATGCTACGTTGTCCCTTGCTACGCTACGCTGCCTCTCCCACGCTGCCACTGCGCTGCCTGGACCCACGCTGCCACTGCGTTGTCCTAAGTGCGTACTCTCCTGCGTTGTCACTTGGCCTCATGGGCCCCACTTCATCTTTTAATTAATCAGCCCAGTGACTTTAGGAAAGTGATTTTATTCTAATGTTTTATTTTGGGGTCCCCTCACCCCTTTATTTCCGGCCAACATTAGGATTTGTCGAAATTAATCAAAATTAATATCCCAATTAGCTGACTGGTAATTTGGGGATATTACAGTCCTCCCCGCCAAAAATTTCTTGTCCTCAAGCAATGCCTGAACAAGCCTCTTCTCTAGCTGACGCTCCCCACTATCATTACAACATGTGCCTGGGTCCCAGATGCGCCTCTAAATCTTCCCTGTCCTCTGCATCGCCCTGATATGAAGGGATCTCTCACTGCCAGGATCCCAAGCCATCCTGTCCAACATGAAGCTCCAACTGGTCCACTCACCATCTTGCCATGCTAATGAAGTCCCCCACTCCATTAGTGACTCGCTAAAGCCCAATGGAAGATCTACATGATCTCCCCATGTAATATACAACTCACCCATAAAAGCTATAAAGTTGTGTAGAGCTGTAATGCTCGGATCCCCTGCTAATCTCGGGGAGGTACCACCATGCTGATGCTGCATTGCTCTGATCATGAGATAATCCCCATCATGTGTATACTGTATCATCCTCTCATGGGACCTAGTGGCAAGAGATCTGTGAGAGAAAATCTCCTCCAGCCCAGTCATCGCCATGATGCCGATACCTACCCCTCCGAATGCAACTCTGAATCTATGCAGCAACAAAGAAAGTCTGCCTTGCCATCCGATGAAGGCCTCTGTGTACCTGCATGTGCCAACCCAACAGTGAACTATATCACTCTCTGTCCTGACTCCGACCATCATGAGACAGAATGGGTTATCAATCAACTGAATCTCTGCATCCCATAGTCGAACCTGCTGCACCATAGCTCTCACAACTGCAGGAATCCCTCTGTGCCTCATCTCTAGTCCCTGCATGTGACCAATATAGAGGGTCCATATAGCATGGGCAAATTTGATGCATGCTAACTTGCCCTGTGCTTGCCACTGTGTAATATCGATGAACGTTGGAAGCCACGTGTGACAAATAGCCACCCCCTGAATGCAACCAATAGATGGATATCTGATACTTGTAATCGACTGACAGTATGTGGATCCCTCCTATCCCTACCAACCATCTCCACTGGGTTTGCCATCCACCCTCTCGATAATGTGCCAATACATTGTCTGGAGCCCAGACACATACTAGGATGCTACCTCTGCTATACCTAGTATCCTCTGCTCATGCATGGTCTCGACATGTCCTGAGAAAAGAGTGGCGCATGTCTCCCTCATAACCCGCTCCCCAGGCATATGCTCAACGATGATTGATGTGCCACCCCTACATATGATCATCTCATCCCCTAACCTGTGGTTGTCAACTAGCGCACTGACTTGATGCCACTGCTGAGAAGTCTCTCCCCTAGTGTGTTGAGTGTCATCCAAATATCTTGGGTGAGCCTCGCGTACCCCGCTGCTCATGCCCAGAGTGCCAAAGGACAACAACACAATCGACTGTGCCCGTGAGTGATGTAGAAGAGGGTCAGGAGTGTGAGTCCCCATGGGTACTATCAAGTTTTGCTCTTCTGTCTCCCTGTCAATCCTGGATGAACTACCCCCAAAGGTATGCCCAGTGTCTCTGTCCATGAGTCTCCCTGGAGGCAATACTCTAAGACCCTGTTGTGCAACACTGTACATCCCCACATACCACCAATCATCCATGTACTCCTCGACATGCCACTGCACACTACGGCATATCCCTGTACACTGCTGGACACCCCCTGCTATTGCTGTACCACCCTGTATTGTCACGTGCCTTTTATGTCTCAAGGCACCGGTCACTCCTCGCGTGTACTCAATGTGATGTAATACACTCCTACTCCACAATGCAGTCCCACACACTACGGTACACCACCATGCACCTCCATGTCCACTGGTAGTCCTCTCCTCAATGCTAGATGCTCCCACACATCCTTGGATGTGATGGCCTAGAGTTGTTTCTCTACATGTCGGACCACCCCCAATCGGTATCATCACCTCCACCGTCGCATCACTACACCCACTGATGAATGGATCATCACTCCAAATCCTCCCTAAGGGGTTCGAGAAGTGAATCTCCCTATGTGCCAGTAGTGATGTCGTCACTGGTCTGCTCCGCTGCGGCCTCTGTGTCCCACACAAAGGTGAAGAACCTTGGCTCCATACAAGGCACCATCTGGTGACTTGCCAATGTCACCTCCTCCGACAAGCTCCTGCGAAAGTATGTTGATCACTCTGTGACCCTACCTGCAAATGTCGTACCAAGACAACCCAAGGAGTTTGCCCATAAACTGGTTGGCCACTGGAGCTGACCGGAACACCCCTAGTGAATGTGCACGCTCAATTGCTAGGCCAACTGTACCCTCCAAGACATAGTCAACTGCCCTACTTGGGAAACGATAGGTAGTCCCACTCGGATTCCAATGCCAATCTGGGGTTCGTGTATTCCCAGTGCCTAGAAACTCCTGCTGAACTACACCTAGGTCCACCACCATCTCCATAACCCACTCCATCAGGTACCAACTCAAAATATCTCGCCATCCAACCCCAACATGCAGATGCTGCACCCTGTGCAACTCCGATCGTCTCATCCCGCTATCCAGGACAACATATGAGATCTGACTAGGTGGCTCTATCTCTCTCTCTCTTCAATGGGAAGAGGTGACCCAATAGTGCTACTAGCCCTATCTATGTATGCCTGAAGGGGGCTTCTTTGACGCTCCAATGTGCCCTCTAGATGTACTATAAGTTGCTCTGGCTGAATCATGACAAGTGACTCATCATCCTGAATATCTCCCATAGAGTCCCTCGATACAAAATGCACACTGGAATACAAAACCAACCTACTGTCATCAACTCTGCATGACTGCTCATGTTCCCTAGAAGCATCCTCATATGTCCCCATGGACTCATCCAAAGAAGAGTCCTCATCGTGACATAAAGAAGGAATGTCCTCTTGCTCTACCTCTATATCTCTTAGCGCCTCATCAAAGGTGGATACATCTCCTGGCACCTCACCCATCTGCTGCGTGTGGTTGTCAGCTAAAAACTCAGACACGACTTCGGTCATCACCTCAATGGATGGCTCTAATGGGGTAGGTTGTACTCTCTCCACTAAGATGTCAACCGACACGGTTAGGGTAGTCTCCAACAAGGGTTAGTCCCACGTCACACTAGGTGTATCTACGAGCTCCCCACAATCCTGTGTTCCCTCATCCTCTAAGTGCGAGGTAGCCATTTTGATGGTTTCCACCTCCGTTATTCGGTTAAGCTAGAAAGAGGTATCCAACTTTTCCACCTAATCCCAAGTCGTGCAATCAGTGGATCCATCATTCATGGGAAAAGGTGTCCTCCCAATGGTACGTTGCAACTTTCAATTCTGTGTGCTAGACCCCCCATTGTTCCTTCCTTCTTCATCCTACCTGAGCTGGCAGTAATCTCTGAAGTTAAAAGCCACTCTGAAGTTTTCCCCCATGGACTGCCATTCTCGGAAATAATCTCCCATGGGTATATGATCATGCTGCCTACCTTGCTGACTTGGTATTGGAGGTAAGATTGTAGGCATCGTGATCCTGGTTGGCCTACTGAAGGCTGGCGGGTGAGTGGCTGGTAAAGGGTGGTCACACTGTTGTGAGACCCCCGAAGTCTTCCCAACTAGGGATTCCTGATGGATGTGCTCATTCTTATTTTGTTGCTCGAGTGTTTCCAACATCCCCTTCTGTCCTTTGGCTAAATCATTTAGGGCTTTAAAAATGTTACCAAATGCTACTTCCCCTTTTCTCCTTGACTCCCCCATATTTCCCACCTCTACTCCCTTTCGTGCGTAAGATTCTGCCTACCCTCTTTGTTCATAGAAAAAGATCCCCACGGCTGAGCCAAGAATGAAGCTCTGATACCACTTTAATATCCCAAATGGGAAAAATAATAATAATAACAGGCTAAAAGATATTAAGGAGACAACAAAACAAAAAGTGATATCGAAACACCAACGGAGCGATAAAATACTACTAATCCATTTTATTGATTTGCTAGAAATGAGTACAATGGAGGTGCTGGAATGAAGGCACCTGGGCTTGCTCAAGGCAAGCTAGAGAAGCCCTCGGAATCAATGCTGAAATCCCCCAGTGATGGTATGCTGTATGGCTATAGCTTTGCACTGTAATCTGCTAGAAATGTTGATGTTGTGCCCGAAGAAATGTCACTAGGGCCTCCTACACTGCTCAGAAAATTTTGGGACTTTAACCCCAGAATCTACTAAGGAAACCCACAAAAACACACGAAGGAATTGGCCAAATGTTGAACCCGGAATTTCGGCCCAATTTCCCCTAGCTCCTCTAGCTGCTGGCTAAGTTGGGATCTATGTTTGACACCTCAAATCTGCCCAGAAAATTCTGCCAAATTAATCTTGGCTTCTCCTCAATAAACCCATAAAAACACGCGAAGGGATTCCGGAAAGGCCGAACCCGGAAATTCACCCTCTAGGGATGGCTACCCTCTCCTGCTAGGTACGCTAGCCTCTCTGATGAAAACATTAAAATAAGGACCTCCAACTCTCTGAAAAACTCGGCTATGGAAGAGCCGATTCAGGAATTTTTGTAGATGTTCTATGCTTGATGCAACTTTATTTTTTATCCCAATATCAGTCAGCAATCACATAAACAATGAAGTAAAATGCTGATAGAACATACCAGTAGATCGAAAAAAGACAAGCCAGAAATATATAAGTGTGTTGGTGCATTACGACAGTGAATAGGATGCTTCAACCAGCGAAGTCTCAATATGGTCAGCCAACCAGAAGTGTCACACAACCCTCTAGGACAGCAAAAAAATTCAACCCAAAAGTCAACGTTGTCAGTCAACGATCAACGCAAATAGCAGCAGTAGCTAGGTCAATGCAACTAAGTCAAAGTCAATGTACAACCTCGAGAATTGTGCCAAAAAATGTGGATTTGGAAAATCAAAAGTTCAAGAGAGTTTTAGGTCCGTTTGACCTTACGTTGACCAAAGTAAACGTTGGTCAACACTGCTGTAGAAACCCTAGGCCGAAAACATAAAATTGCTTCTTGATGAAATTTCCCACGTGTGAAGAGAAGAGCCTCCAAGGTGATCGAACCAATCAGATGAGGAGAGAGAAATGTGTGAGGATGAGATGAGTGAAAATGTCCTCCAATGTTGACCAACATATATCCATCAATGAGGGTGTGTGACACAATTGATGGGGCATAGAACCTTTAGGCCGACCTACACATATTTTGAATAAATTCAGAATAAATGTTCTGCTCATCATATCAATATGATATTTAGATTGATCTTGCACCTCTCCGAAAGAGGAATCCAATAAAAAAATTAGCATCTTCATCTGAGCATCACAACATGGAGTTTGTACCTAGTTGTCCAAAATTAACACTCCCTATCAACTAGGAAGAACTCCATCGACCTGTGCAATCCAAACATCGTGCGTCATCCTGCCGTAACTTGCTTTGCTGGCTTCTTTATTTCAGAACAAAAGTGGGTCAATCAGAAAGACATCATTCTCGGCTAACAAATTCAACCCAGAGGTCCGAAACCTCTATAGGACTCACAAAGAGTCTCATAGCAACCCGAAGTTAGTTTATTTGACTAAGTCGCCTAAGGTTCAAACCCACCGATTGTCTGTGGATCAAGTGGTTGGACCGTGCCATCCTAGATAGAGAGTACGGCAATCTCTGATGCGTCCATCAGTCTTTGCTATTAGTCTCTAGCTTTTCCCACCTCATTGGCCAAATGAGAGGTACTTCCCATGAGCCCCGAACTCAATGGGTAGGATGCATACGGGGCACAGATAATGAGAGGTGAACCAACTCAATAATCATAACAAGGCGTAATCACACTAACAAGGTTCAAGTGCTAGCCCTGTGGTTGCTTATAGCTCTGAGAAGCTATCGCCAAAGCCCCCAGAGCTCCCAGAGGTCATCATCCAACAAGACCCTCAGTATAGGGTCGTTCCACAATACCAAGATTCTCATGGAAGGTTAGGAACTTGACCTTCCCTAAGGGCTTTGTGAGAATATCTGCGACCTGGTCATCAGTTCTTAAATGATCGAGCCTTATGGCGCCTCATTGTACCATATCTCGAATAAAGTGGTACCTGATATCAATATGCTTGGATCGATTGTGGAACACGGGATTCTCGGACAACCGAATCCCACTCTGGTTACCACAGAGTATCACGGTGGTATCTAGCACATGCCCGAACAACTCACTGAAGATCTTTCGCAACCAAACTGCTTCACAACAGGCCATACTCGCTGCAATGTATTTGGCCTCCGTGGTGCTCAAAGCCATCGACTTCTGCTTCCTGCTCATCCATGATATCGAAGCAGAATCAAGTGTGAAGCAGCATCCCGATGCGCTCTTATGATCCACCACACTGCCAACCCAATCGACATTAGTATACCCAAGGAGTGTCACGCTCCCGGCAGTGTATCTCAGCCCATGGTTTATCGTGCCCCGAAGATATCTCAATAGATTCTTGGCACCAACCCAGTGAAAGTGATGAGGCTCAACAATATGTTGACTCAAAGTGTTCACTGCAAAACATACATCTGGACGGGTGTTTACTAAGAACATCAGGGCCCCTACGAGTTGACGATACTCAGTAGGGTTTTCTAGCACAGGCCCAACAGCACTGCCACTCAACTTCTTGAAGTTGAGCTCCATTGGTGTCGACACGGACTTACAGTCCACCATGCCAAATCTTTCGAGAAGCTTCACAATATATTTTCCTTGAGAAGGGAAAATCTCGCCAGGTCTCTACCAAACCTCCAAGCCTGGGAAGTAATGCATCAGTCCTGGGTCCTTCATCTCGAACTCAGCAGCGAGCTCCCTCTTGCATTGATGAATGAGAGGGTCAGCACCTGTCGGGAAGAGGTCATCCATATACAGCACCAGAATGAGAGGCTTTTCTCTATCAACCTTGAAGTAAAGGTTTGGATCAGCATTACTACGAGTGAAGCCCAGCTTCATCAGATAGCTATCTATCCTCTCATCCCAAGCTCTGGGTGATTGCTTCAACCCATAGAGGGCTTTCTTAAACCTGCAGACATGGGTGTCCCGATCCTGGAGTTTGAACCCCAGAGGTTGCTCCACATACACCTCTTCCTTTATCGCACCATGCAAAAATGTGGTCTTCACATCCATCTGATGAAGACTCCATCCTTGCGTAGCAACAAGGGCTATGATAGATCGGATGGTGGTATATCGGGCCACAGGTGCAAATATATCATCATAGTCTATGCCTTCTTTTTGAGAGAAGCCACGGGCTACGATTCTTGCCTTGAACTTTTTAGCACTTACATCAGATCCATGCTTGATCTTGTAGAGCCATTTTGAGGTGATGACTGTTTTGTCCTCCGGTCTTGGAACCACATCCTAGACATCATTCTTCATTATGGACTCATACTCTTCGTGCATAGCATCCTTCCAAACTTGATGCTTTACAACTTTCTCAAAAGATCCAGGCTCAAATTGTACGATTGTACTCATGGCTGCTAGATACCCTTGGTATCTATTTGGCTTCTTGCTTTCACGAAATGTCCCCCTCGGGGCCATATGATTCTCGGCATCCTCGAGAGTGTCCCTGAGCCATGATGGTCTTTTCCTCATTGAAGGAGGTGGATCAATCGGTTCCATTGGTCCTTCAACATCGGGCATCGTCTCATTCTTCGTTTCTTCTTGATTTCCAAGTCTTGCTTCATTATCTTCCTCAAATCTCGGAAGATTGACTACTTTCCTCAGGGAAGCATCTTAATCAAAGGTAACATCATGGCATATCTCCAGTTCCCTTTGACCAGGCACATAGACTCTATACGCCTTTGAAGTTTCATTGTATCCCACAAACATCCCCTTCTTCCCAGAAGCATCCAGCTTGTTCCTCTTCTCTTTCAGCACATGAAAATAAACAGGACATCCAAAAACTCTAAAATGTGAGATGTCAGGTTTCTTACCAAAGAAAGCCTCTTCGGGAGTTTTAGAGTCAAGAGCGGAATGCGGGCATCGGTTTTGTATGTACACAGCAGTGTTCACAACTTCTCCCCACAAAAACTTTGGTAGACCCTCATCACATAGCATGGCACGGGCAACTTCCACAATGGTCCTGTTCTTTCGATCATCAACGCCATTCTGCTCAGGAGTATAGACAATTGTGGTCTCCCTCTTCATGCCAGCTTTTCTACAATAGTTCTTGAATTCGTTCGTCTCATATTCAGTGCCATTATCGGTCCTCAATATCTTGATCTTCTTCCCTGTCAGATTTCCCACCAAGGCTTTGAAGGTACGGAACCACATGAAAGCCTCATCCTTCCTCTTCAAGAAGTATATCCAGGTTTTGCGAGAGAAGTCATCTATGAATGTCATATAATAAGAACATCCTCCCAAGGATGTTATGGGCAGCATACCAGACAGATCAGAATGAATCAATTGCAAGACATCAGATGTCTTTGTGACACTTGAGGGGAAAGGTCCCCTTGTATGCTTTCCTTCGACACAACGCTGACATACACTTTCATGATTATTTGAGAACTCAAGCATCCCCGTCACCACCTTCCTTGCTTCGGGAAGGGCCTTGTAGTGAAGGTGTCCAAACCTCCGGTGCCATATTTCAATCTGTCAGATAGTATCACACGTCATCCCTCCCAGTGGACTTCCTCCAACCTAGTAGAGTGTATCAACTCTAAACCCAATCGTGATAGCTTCCTTTAAACTCTTCTTCCAGATACGCACCTTCCCATCAATGACTGCCACATTGAAACCTTTGTATTCCATGGCAGAGACAGACAGAAGGTTCTTCTTCAAATCGGGTACATAGAGTACATCCTGCAAGTGGAGGACTTGACTTTGAGACAAGTGGAGGGTCGCAGTCCCTGTCCCTTCCATGGGATATGTGACATTGTTTGGAATTTCTCGACCTTTTGAAAGGTTGACCATTTCCGCCGGAGGGAGCCTTCCTCTACCCCTTGAACCTATTGTTCCTTTGATTGCCATTCCTCTGGTTGTTGTTGTTGTCATCATCATCCGGAGAATCCTTCTTGAAAGGGCATTCTCTAGCATAGTGACCTAGATTGTGACAAGTGTAACAATTGCCCTTCTTTCCTTGGGCCCCTGCTCTTCCTTTGTTCCTTGGACCACCAAAGTTCTTCTTCTTAGAATGAGCAGCGAAGGCAACATTTCCTTCATTTTCATATTCCTTCATCCTTGTCTCTTCTTGTATGCATCTCGATAGCACTTCGTCAAAATCAGGTATCACATTATTATTGAGAATGGTAGTGTTGAATACATGCCATTCGGATGAGAGACCTCCAACTGCGGTGAGAACCATCTCTCGATCAGCTATTGTCTCCCCAATAGCCACTAGATTATTCCTGATTTTAGTCAACTTCAGAAAATATGATTGAATGGACTCATCCCTGCCTTTTTTTAGATTCTTCAATTGGTTTTTGAAGAATAGGACTTGATTCTCATTGTTGGCCTTGAACATGTTGACCAACTTATCATACATCTCCTTGGATGTGCCCAGCTCAGAGATGTAGCCAACCAGACTCCTATGAATTGAGTCCCTGATCATTAGCTTTGCTTTGATTTCCCCCTTCTTGTACTTTGTTTTGGTAGCAGCAGTTGCAGTGGATGGAGGCTCTTAGATTTTACCCTGCACATAGTCCATGACATCTTGGTCTTCCAAATTAAGATCCAATGTCATCTTCTAGGTATGGAAGTCATCCTTCCCAGTCAATTTGTCATTAGCCTTAAAGCCATTGTAGGCCATTGTAGTTAGAGGAACCCGTGCTCTTCTTCGGTGATTGCTACAAACTAGGGCTTTGTCTTCACCTCAACTCCGATACCATGTAAATTTTTGTAGATGTTCTATGCCTGATGTAACTTTACTTTTTATCCCAATATCAGTCAACAATCACATAAAAAATAAAGTAAAATGCTGATAGAACATACCAGTAGATTGACAAAAGACAAGTCAAAAATATATGTGTGTTGGTGTGTTACGGCGATCAACAGGATGCTTCAACCAGCAAAGTCTCAAATTTCAATATGGTCAGCCAACCAGAAGTGTCACACAACCCTCTAGGACAGCCAAAACAGTCAACCCAAAAGTCAACGTTGTTAGTCAACGCAAATAGTAGCAGCAGCTAGGTCAATGCAGCCAAGTCAAAGTCAACGTTCAGCCTTGGGAATAGTGGCAAAAAGTGCGGATTTGGAAAATCGGAAGTTTGGGAGAGTTTCAGGTCCGTATGACCTTGCGTTGACCAAAGTCAACGTTGGTCAACGCTGCTGCAGAAACCCTAGGCCGAAAAGAGAAAATTGCTGCTTGCTGAAATTTTCCACGTGTGAAGGGAAGAGCCTCCAAGGTGATCGAACCAATCAGATGAGGAGAGAGAAATGTGTGAGGATGAGATGAGTGAAAATGTCCTCCAACATTGACCAATATATATCCATCAATGAGGGTGTGTGACACAACTGCTAGGGCACAAAACCTTAAGGCCAACTTGCACATATTTTGAATAAATTCAAAATAAATGTTTTGCTCATCGGATCAAGATCATCTTTAGATCGATCTTACACCTCTCTGAAAGAGGAATCCAATAAAAATATTGGCATCTTCATTTGAGCATCACAAAATGGAGTTTGGACCTAGTTCTCCAAAATTAACATGATCCCCTCATAATCTCCCGGCTGAAATCTCGTGAAGTTCTCTCCTTCGGATGTTGCTACTCTTTATGACTGTGTAATCTCCCTGGAAGACTGTGCTGCCCCTGGAAGTGACTGCGTAATCCTAAGATTGAAATGGTATTGCTGCTCTCCAAAAGTGATGGTATGGCTCCTCTCCTGAGTGGGAACTCGAAGTCCCCCAAGGACGAGGTTGGGATCTCCGCTCTGAGACACCCTTGTGCTAAACAACACTATAGACCCATCTAAACATCTTTAGTGTGCTCTAATATTGACAGAAAAAAATCATAAGATGCAAGAATGAATGAGAAAGGTTGCCTTCCTCTCCTTTTATGCTTGTGAACCCCTAAACTCCCTTGGGCCCACCTATGTTGCGCTGTCCCTTGCTACGCTACGCTGCCTCTCCCACGCTGCCACTGCGTTGCCTGGCCCCACGCTGCCACTGCGCTGTCCTAAGTGCCTCCTCTCCTGCGTTGTCACTTGGCCTCATGGGCCTCACTTCATCTTTTAATTAATCTGCCTAGTGACTTTAGGAAAGTGCTTTTATTCTAATATTTTATTCATGGGTCCCCTCACCCCTTCATTTCCAGCCAACATTAGGATTTTCTGAAATTAATCAAAATTAATATCCCAATTAGCTGACTGCTAATTTAGGGATATTATAGTCCTCCCCGCCAAAAATTGCTTTTCCTCAAGCAATGCTTGAACAAGCCTCTTCTCTAGCTAACGCTCTCACTGTCTCTACAAAATGTGCCTAGGTCCTAGATGCGCCTCTGAATCTTCCCTGTCCTCTGCATCGCCCTGATATGAAGGGATCTCTCAATGCCAGGATCCCAAGCCATCCTGTCCAACATGAAGCTCCAACTGCTCCACTCACCATCTTTCCATGCTAATGATGTCCCCCACTCCATCAGTGACTTGCTAAAGCCTAGTGGAAGATCTACATGATCTCCCCATGTAATACACAACTCGCCCCTAAAAGCTATCGAGCTGTGTAGAGCTGTAATGTGCAAGTCCCTTGCTAATCTCGGAGAGGTACCACCATGCTGAAGTTGCGTTGCTCTGATCATGAGATAATCCCCATCATGCGCAGACTGTATCCTCCTCTCATGAGACCTAGTGGCAGGAGATCTGTGAGAGACAAGCTCATCCAGCCCAGGCATCGCCATGATGCCAATACCTACCCCTCTGAATGAAACTCTGAATCTATGCAGCAACTGAGAAAGTCTGCCTTGCCATCCGATGAAGGCCTATGTGTACCCGCATGTGCCAACCCAACAGTGAACTAGATCACTCTCTGTCCTGACTCCGACCATCATGAGACAGAATGGGCTATCAATCAACTGAATCTCTGCATCCCATAGTTGGACCTGCTGCACCATAGCTCTGTCAACTGCAGGAATCCCTCCGTGCCTCGTCTCTAGTCCCTGGATGTGACCAATATAGAGGGTCCAGACTCCATATATCATGGGCAAATCTGATGCATGCTAATCTGCCCTGTGCCTGCCAATGTGTAGTACCGATGAACGCTGGAAGCCACATGTGAAAAATAGCCACCCCCTGAATGCAACCAATAAATGGATATCTGATACTCGTAATCGACTACGTTATGTGGATCCCTCCTGTCCCTGCCAACCAAATCCACTGGGTCTGCTATCCACCCTCTCAATAATGTGCCAATACATTGTTTGGAGCCCAGACACATACTGGATGCTACCTCTACTGTACCCAGTATCCTTTGCTCATGCATGGTCTTGACATGCCCTGAGAAAAGAGTGGCGCATGTCTCCCTCATGACCCGCTCCCTAGGCGTAGGCTCAACGATGACTGATGTGCCACCCCTACAGATGATCATCTCATCCCCTAACTTGTGGTTGTCAACTAGCGCACCGACTTGATGCCATTGCTGAGAAGTCTCTCCCATAGTGTGCTGAGTGTCATCCAAATATCTTGGGTGAGCCTCGCGTACCCCGCTGCTCATGCCCAGAGTGCCAAAGGACAACAACAGAATCGACTGTGTGCGTGAGTGATGTAGAAGAGGGTCATGAGTGTGAGTCCCCACGGATATGGTCAAGTGTTGCTCATCTGTCTCCCCGTCAATCCTGGATAAAATACCCCCAAAGGTATGCCCGTGTCTCCGTCCATGCGTCTCCTTGGAGGCAATACTCTAAGACCCTGCTGTGCAACACTATACACCCCCGCATACCACCAATCATCCATGTACTCCTCGACATGCCACTGCACACTGCTGCATACGCCTTTACACCGCTAGATACCCCCTGCGACTGCTGTACCACCCTGTATCGTCCCGTGCCTTGTCTGTGTCAAGGCACCGGTCACTCCTCGCGTGTACTCAATGTGATGTAAGACACTCCTACTCCACAATGCAGTCCCACACACTATGGTACACCACCATGCACCTCCATGTCCACCGAGAGTCCACTGCTCAATGCTAGATGCTCCCACACATCCTTGGATGTGATGGCCTAGAGTTGTGTCTCTACATGTCAGACCACCCCCAATCGGTATCATCACCTCCACCATCACATCACGACACCCGTTGATGAATGGATCATCACTCCAAATCCTCCCTAAGAGGTCCGAGAAGTGAATCTCCCTATGTGTCAGTAGTGATGCCGCCACTGCTCTGCTCCACTGTGACATCTGTGTCCCACACAAAGGTGAAGAACCTTGGCTCCATACAAGGCACCGTCTGGTGACCTGCCAATGTCACCTCCTTCGACAAGCTCCTGCGAAAGTATGTTGATCACCCTATGACCCCGCCTACAATTGTCGTACCAAGACAACCCAAGGAGTCTACCCATAAACTGGTTGGCCACTGGAGATGACCGGAACACCCCTAGCGAATGTGCACGCTCAACTGCTAAGCCAATTGTACCCTCCAAGACAGTCAACCGCCCTGCCTAGGAAATGATAGGTAGTCCCACCCAGATCCCAATGCGAATCTAGGGTTCCTATATTCCCAGTGCCTGGAAACTCCTGCGGAACTGCACCTGGGTCCACCATCATCTCCATAACCCACTCCATCAGGTACCAACTCAAAATATCTCGCCATCCAACCCCAACATGCGGATGTTGCACCCTGTGCAACTCCGATCTTCTCATCTCGCTATCCAGGACAACATATGAGATTTGACTAGGTGGCTCTGTCTCTCTCTCTCCAATGGGAAGAGGTGACCCAATAGTGTTGCTAGCCCTGTCTATGGATGCCTAAAGGGGGCTGCTTTGATGCTCCAATGTGCCCTCTAGATGTACCATAAGTTGCTTCGGCTGAATCATCACAAGTGACTCATCATCGTGAATATCTCCCATAGAGCCCCCCAATACCACATGCACACAGGAATACGAAACCAGCCTACTGTCATCAACTCTGCATGACTTCTCATGCTCCCTAGAAGCATCCTCATATGACCCCATGGACTCATCCAAAGAAGAGTCGTCATTCTAACATATAGAAGGAATGTCCTCTTGCTCTACCTTTATATCTCTTAGCGCCTCATCAAAGGTGGATACATCTCCTGGCACCTCACCCATCTGTTGTGTGTGGTTGTCACCCAAAAACTCGGACACGACTCTGGTCATCACCTTAATGGATGGCTCTAATGGGGTATGCTCTACTCTCTCCACTAAGATGTCAACCGACACGGTCAAGTTAGTCTCTAACAAGGGTGAGTTGTGCGTCACACTAGGTGTATCTACGAGCTCCCCACAATCTTGTGTGCCCTCATCCTCGAAGTGCGAGGTAGCCATTTTGATGGCTTCCCCCTCCATTATTCGGTCAAGCTGGAAAGAGGTATCCAACTTTTCCACCCTATCCCGAGTCGTGCAATTAGTGGATCCATCATTCGTGGGAAAAGGTGTCCTCCCAATGGTATGCCTCTAAATTATGTGTGTTAGACCCCCCACTGTTGTTTCCTTCTTCATCCTTCCTGAGTTGGCAGTAATCTCTGAAGGACAAAGCCGCTCTGAAGTTTTCCCCCATGGACTGCCATTCTCGGAAATAATCTCCCATGGGTATATGATCATGCCGCCTACCTTGCTCACTCGGTACTGGAGGTAAGATTGTAGGCATCATGATCCTGGTTGGCCTACTGAAAGCTGGCGGGTGAGTGGCTGGTAAAGGGTGGTCACACTGTTGTGAGACCCTCGAAGTCTCCCCAACCAGGGATTCTTGATGGATGCTCTCATTCTTATTTTATTGCTTGAGTCTTTCCAACATCCCCTTCTGTCCTTTGGCTAAATCATTTAGGGCCTTAAAAATGTTACCAAATGCTGCTTCCCCTTTTCTCCTTGACTCCCCCATATTTGCCACCTCTACTCCCTTTGGTGGGTAGGCTTCTGCCTACCCTCTTTGTTCATAGAAAAATATCCCCACGAGTGAGCCAAGGACGAAGCTATGATACCACTGTAATATCCCAAATGGGAAAATAACAATAATAGCAGGCTAAAAGATATTAAGGAGACAAGAAAACAAAAACTGATATCGAAACACCAACGGAGCCATAAAATACTGCTGAGCCATTTTATTAATTTGCTAGAAATGAGTACAATGGAGGTGCTGGAATGAAGGCACTTGGGCTTGCTCAAGGCAAGCTAGAGAAGCCCTTGGAATCAATGCTGAAATCCCCCACTGATGGTATGTTGTATGGCTATAGCTCTACGCTGCAATCTGCCAGAAATGTTGTTGCGCCTGAAGAAATGCCGCTAGGGCCTACTACACTGCTCAGAAAATTTTGGCACTTTAACCCCGAACTCTACTCAAGAAACCCACAAAAACCCACAAAGGAATTGGCCAAATGTTGACCCCGGAATTTCGGCCCAATTTCCCCTAGCTCCTCTAGTTGTTGGCTGAGTTGGGATCTATGTTTGACACCTCAAATCTGCCCAGAAAATTCTGCCAAATTAATCTTGGCTTCTCCTCAATAAACCCAAAAAAACCCGTGAAGGGATTCTAGAAAGGCTAACCCCGGAAATTGACCCTCTAGGGATGGCTACGCTCTCCTGTTGGGTACGCTGGCCTCTCTGATTAAAACACTGAAAGAAGGACCTACAACTCTCTGAAAAACTCAGCTATGGAAGGACTGATCCCCTCACAATTTCCCGGCTGAAATCTCGTGAAGTTCTCTCCTCCAGATGTTGTTCCTCTCTATGACTATGTAATCTCCCTGGAAGATTGCGCTGCCCCTGGAAGTGATTGCGTAATCCTGAGGCTGAAATGGTATTGCTTCTCTCCAAAACTGATGGTATGGCTCCTCTCCTGAGTCGGCACTCGAAGTCCCCCAAGGATGAGGTTGGGATCTCCACTCTGAGACACCCTTGTGCTAAATAGCACTATAAACCTAGCTAAACAGCTTGAGCATGCTCTAGTCTTGATAGACAGAAAATCATAAGATGCAAGAATGAATGAGAAAGGTTGCCTTCCTCTCATTTTATGCTTGTGAACCCCTAAAATCCCTTGGGCCCAACTATGTTGCGTTGTCCCTCTGTGCCACGTTGTCCCTTGCTATGTTGCGCTGCCTCTCCCACGCTACCACTGCGCTGCCTGGCCCCACGCTGTCCTAAGTGCCTTTTCTCCTGCGCTGTCACTTGGCCTCATGGGCCCCACTTCATCTTTTAATTAATCTACCCAGTGACTTTAGGAAAGTGCTTTTATTCTAATGTTTTGTTCATGGGTCCCCTCACCCCTTTATTTCCGGCCAACATTCGGATTTGCCGAAATTAATCAAAATTAATATCCCAATTAGCTGACTACTAATTTGGGGAAATTACATTTAATTCAATTAGGAAAAGTAAATCGAGACACTACAATAGGATTTCTATGTTTAGAAATTTTCACACCCCAGACCTAGAAGGCGATCTTCTGGCCCTCCGTGGCCAGAATTCCAAAAACAAGCAAAACTCTCAATCAGTATTATTATCAGAATTCCTCTGCTCCCTTCAATTTCTCCTCCCCTTCAGAATTTCTTCTCTGTTCCGTCCCCTTTTTGTTCAACATGAACTAGTTTAAGTACCCAATCCCACTAAAATAATATTTATCACCATGACATCAAAGTTATAAGTTGATATTTATAAATATATGTAAATATTTATTTTATGTAGTAATCTTATACTGATGAAATATTTATTATTTATATTCTGAAAATGGGTCATTACATCCCATTATAGTCAATCATATACCATATGCTATTGCAATGAGACAAAGGTATAATTATACCAAGAGAAAGATCATAATCAGATAATGAACGTTCAATGATTTAGTGTCCATATAGTTGAGTTACATATTCAAAGCATTCCTGAGATGCGAGTTGAGGTGTCTACAGTGATGAAGGAGCATGCCATTGTCCAAGAGTATAGTACAGATTTACAGCATCAAACGTATACCTTCAAGAGCGAGAGATCTATGACATAGGTGATGAGAAACGTTGTTCCAGAATTCTTCTAACTTAAATATGCTCCAAATGAAGTGACCCTAGAATAGTCCTGGAATCTCAATCTTGAAAGATCATTACAGCTGAATAACTTAGCGACTACCAGAGATCCATCCTTCCTTCTGTTGAAGATCAATTAGGCAGTTTGCAGTCATTAGTCCACTTGATTTTGACTTATCTTCAAACTTCAGAGAGGGAGAAGATCATGGATACTTTGACAACAAACTTCTTTTAGTGATTTCTTTCCTTTGTCTTAGGCTTGTCCTCACTTTTTCTCTGATACCATGTTAATTTTGATTAACATGTTCTTTGCTTAGTACAATTACTTCAGTGTTCCATTAGAGCCCATTTATTAATCCATCTTATTCCAATCAGCAATCACATTAATTATACTGACAGTAACTGAAGAAAGAACATATATGCTAAATGCAGAAGACAATCCAAGAACACAAGGATATGGCACCAACCAGGGAAAAACCCCGAGAAGGGGAAAACCCTTGATCAATTCTTCTTATTATCAATATCAAATATTCAGAGAGAGAGAAAGTACATTAATTCAACATCCATATTTGAAGATCCAATATCACAGCCTTTAGACTAGAAGATGACCCAACCAATACTGCAAATTAATTACTCTGTTAACAACAAACAAGTTTTGCCTCGTCCAATGGTCAATGATGGTCATGACTTCAGCAAAGTGGTCTTTGTTGAGCTGGAACTTCTTCAGAAAGAGACTGAATCCTGATAAGGGTTTATTGGTTGATTGCTGTAACTGGTTTACATACCTCTAGACCTTCCTTCAGGGTTGCGACACTTCTACTAGGAATGTTGATCATATTCTCAGGTTGATCTGGGCTAGATTCAACCCTCAATATTTCCACAAGGCTTTCCGGCTGTCAATGAAATGACTGTGGCAAACCCTAAGCATCTTATGACCTTTGATTGAACACCTAAAGTTTGCGGCCTGCCTAAATTAACCTTACATTGTTGCGGCTTACCTAAATGAGTGAAACCCTATCTTCAATATGCTTGAAACATCTCCCAAACAATCTTGAGGCCTGTGGAATCTTTCCTGAGAGATCTCAGCCTGTAGAGGAGAGTGAAAGTTGCAAAGGATAGTTCTTCAATATGCCCAGATTAGCCCTTAACATATTCAATCTAGATTGCCTAAGAAGCTCGACTCACTGTCCAACAAGGTAAGGTCTTAGTTGCGGCTTGCTTGGAGGAGAGTTTACACATCATAGAACATTTCCAAACACACCAGTTCCTGCGGTCAGCCTCAGAGAAAAACTCGAACATGCAATAAGAGAGATATGCCCCACGCCTAGTCCCCAATCATCTTCGCTGCCTCAGAGATATATTATCACAAGAATGAGAGCTCAAAAATCATATATGTGAGATTGGAGACCACTCCTTTATATATAAATCGTTGAGGTCAAGAGTCATGACGTTTGGGCTCTTATGAGCCTACATTAGGGTGAGGTCTTTAGATTTTGATCCTCTCGAGAAGAGGAATTTAATGCAATGATTGTCTTCATCAGATGAGTTGTCCAAAGTGGAATTTGGACCTACTTGCCACTTTTAACAGTTTATGCTATGTATGCTTGTTTATCATTTTAAATTTCCCTTAGGGATATTCCAATAAACCAGCATAGATCCATCTTAACCCTATATCTATAGAGTGTTGAGAAGGATTACAAATATAAAACTGAAATGCAAACATCTTGGTGCTTGAAAGATCGAGGTTTAAGATGGATATGTTCTAGTTTTATATTTATGTACACATTTGTTTGTTTGTTTACATTACAGGCCTCATTTTTTTATTTTATTTTTTGCATTATGGACCTCAGCCTTTTTTCATTTTGGTTTGTAAGTGTTACACACATGGATGTGGCACATGTCATCCATACTACACTGCAAAGTGGACCTTTCTTCTCTTGGTGCAATGAACAATATAAGTAGTTGATGTAAATGTTTTTTATGTAGCAAGAAGTTGAATAGGAATAGGAGTTGACATGGTAACAATGTTGCTTGGTATGTCTAAACACAGTCTCTCATATGCAAAGTATTAGAGAGATTATGTAATCGATTTTGTAATTCAAGTTAAACTATAATATGAAATTAAATTAAATCATATTTTCCGAGTATGCATTCTATTTTGTGATATCGGAGATACTATGACTTACTAGAATTTTTTTTCTGTATTTGTTATGAAAAATTGTAATTGAAACACCTAAATTGACCTTCAGCTTGTTGGTTTGTAATATTCCTAACGGAAATATACAATGATACAAAAAGCAAACATAGAAAAAATACACATAAGATTTGCACACAAATCAGACACCCAATATAGAGCCAAAAACTGCGCTGTTCTAAGTCATTCTATTAAAAAATCATGGGGTTACAATATGATATTTGGAAAGTGTGCACCTGGGCTTGTCCAAGGAAAGCTATCAAAGCCCAAGTGATGAAAGCAAGTGCCCTAACTGCTGCGTAGATGTCTCCTCTATGGCTCTGCGCTGATCATCCAAAAACTGAACTGCTGGCTGTAAAGAATGGTTGATTTGACCCTCTTTCGGTGCTCAGAAAATTCCGGGAAATTAACGTCGGTCTCTCCTCCAATAACCCACCAAAACCCAAAAAAGGTTTGGCGAAATGCTGACCTCGGAATTTCGGCCCAATTTCCCCTAACTCCTCTAGCTGGTGGCTGAGTTAGGATCACTGTTTGACCCCTTAAATATGCCTAGAAAATTATGCCAAATGAATTCCGGCCTCTCCACCAAATACCCATAATAATCCACGAAGGAATTGGCCAATGATTGACCTTGGAAATTCTCCTCTCTTTTCTCTCAATGGATCTACTATTGGGTAATTCAAGCCACCTATAAATCCTGCTGCAAAGAATCCCAAAAATGACTGCAACCTCCCTCAAAACACTTCCCCAGACGACTCCTCAAGTTTCAGGCCCAAAGTCCCTTCTTTCCTCAACAACCGACTTCTCTCCTCAACAATTGAGTGTGGCTCCTCCAAGGACTGCGCTGCTACTGCTGAACCCCTCCACAAACTCGAGTTCTCTGCTTCTGGTATGAGATGGAATTGGTAGGACTCCCTCCTTGGGATGGCATTTGAAGTCCACCGAAGCAAGGTTGAGGTTTCCATTCAGAAACACTCGTGTGCTGAACAACACTTGCAGACTTGGCTTCAGCTCAAGCGTGCTATGTCAAAGAAAGTTTTGCAATTGATCATGAATGAGCCAAATGAGTGCCTCTTGCTTTTTTTGTCAAAGAGCCTCCAAAATTCCCATGTGGGCCCTACTCAACTTTCCCCCACCAACTTCGCTCCAATGAGAGCGTGCTTCCTCATGTGGGTCGTAATTCTCCATGGGTGGCCCCCACTCTCCACTAAGGCCACAATATCTCCCTCCAGCTCTAATGTTCGGGCTTGCTTAAAGTCAAAAATACATGTGGGGTCTCTAAACCCACATTCCTTAATAGCAAACATGAATTAAGACAAAATTTTCCAAAATTGATATTTCACTTAGCAATATTGCTAAGTGGGAATATCACAGTCCTCCCCGCCAAAATGTTGCTTATCCTCAAGCAACTGTCGAACAAGCGCTCTCTCCATGTTGACCCAACTACCACTGCTAGCAATACCAGGGTTCCAATTATGCCACTGAGCCACTCTCGATCCCTGTGCTAACTTGTCATAAAGGAGTCCCCCAATACTAGGGACCCAAGTCATCCCACTCAATGTGAAGCCCGACTCACTCCACGTGGAGACCCAAGGTGTAGGGGTGTGAGGGTCCTCCTACCTCTTGTCAGTAAGAAGGGCATCCCGATGCTGCCAAAACCCTGTTGACTCGACAAAACGTTGTCAATTGATCCTGGGTACTTCAAGAGGGAACTCCTAAAGATACAACCCAAGTCCCATAAAATAGATCCCTTGTCCTGGAGTTCCAATCATGGCCACCTCCTGCCAGTCGTGTAGACACCTAAGTGAGGTGTTATCCTCTCTCAACTGGTCTCTGGGAAGTGGAGTCCCAGCTATCAAACGGAGTCCCAATGGAAGCTCTGGGTGACCTCCCCCTATGGGAACCCACTCTCCCCAATTCGTAACCCAACTACTGAGCCATGTAGCTCTCGGGTCCCAAACTAATCTCAAAATGAGTCCACCAAGTGGATGCTGCCCCGACCTGGTCCTAACTGCGACCCACTCGTGCTCCTATAGAATCATCCACTCCGGTAAGCCTCCACTACACACCCAATAAGGGGAAACTCCACCGTGCGCAGGTCTATACTGTCAGGGAAGCCTGCCAAAGTTACCATCTACCGATGCACGCCAAATCTCATGTCGAAACAATAGCGAGAAAGGCCTTCCTCGCCTCGTAGTGTTCATCCTGCTGGTCTCTGACATGTCATTTGAAGGAGAATGCGATCCTGTCTGTGTCATCCCCATGATCTCCCCAAAAGAAAGTAGTCCTCTAACCCAATGGATTCCTGGATCCCACAGTCAAATTGGAGGCCCATCACTCCCAATTCCTGCTACTTGTCACTGAGTAGTGCCAATGACCGCCAAATCCCACATGTGTCAGTCATCCTGAGATACTAGCACAATGCCCCAAGTCATCAACGAATCTCTGGGGGCCGAACTACTCTCCGTGCAACTGAAGCCCGATGGAAGACCTGTACTACCTTTCCCTATAGAACTAGCACATCCCTGAATGTGGCTGAACTACCAAGCCTCGACAGGCGGGATCTCATGTTGAACGTAAAAGGAAACTGCCATGTTGATGTTGCGGCTCCCTAGTCATAACCGGCAGTGCAACCAGTGTTTTAAAAACAGGCCGGTTTGAACCGGAAACCGGCCAAACCGGCCGGTTAGATAGCCCACCGGTCGAAACCGGCCAGGCAACCCGGCTACTAGGGCATTTCGCCTGTTTTTTGAAAAAACCGGACCTAACCGGCCGGTTAGGTGCTAACTCATCCGTGGACCCACATTTTCGGCGACAGTTATGTTTTAGGGCTGATTTGGAGCCAATGGGAGGGTTCATTTAGCTACTCTTTCCCTATGTGGACCCACGCACGGCCAGAAATGAGTTTTAGGGCTGATGTGGAGGTAAGGGAAGCATTGACATTTCATGATAATGTTAAATTCTTAAAGTAAAAGTGACATTTCCTTTATTTTTCATTTTCATCCTTTTACTTAAATTTTTAACATTACCATGAAATGACTCAGGATGTTTAAGAGTGGTTTTGACCTCATTGGATTTCATATGGAGAAACTAGAATTTTAGGTTTCACTCAAAATTCAGCAGACTTAATGGTTTTCAGGGTTTCATGGTTTCGGAATTTGCAATGTTCCCATTTGATTCTATCATGTGTAAGGGTATGATAATGGCATTTGATCAAGAGCATGAAGTCCTTTAAGAACCTTGATGTACCCTTCAATCAAAGGAAAACAACTAGTTAGACATGCTAATCTTTTTCTATCGCATTTTAAGGTTGAGGAAATGAACCCTTCACTCAAACCAAAATCATTGGTTAGGCATGTTAAAAATTTTCAATTTCTATCATGTTATAAGGTTGAGCAATCCAAGTCTGAAGACTTTGAGCTAGATGATGTTTATGTATCTCTTGTTGATGATCCCATTTCTAGTAGCGATGAATCAATGATGAGTTTCATGAGAGACCATGTTGCTCAATGATTTGTAGTTTTGATGTCTATTTTTGCTACTACTACTACTACTAAAATTGTAGAGGAGTTTTAGGAGTCCTCAAACTTTGAGCCATATTATTTATGTAGCTCATGTTGATGATCCCTTGTCTATTAGTGGTGATGATTTTGATCATGATGAGGAGTGATCATGTTGTTGATCACTAATATGTAGTCTTGTATTAGGCCAATGGCCTCATAGCTTGTAGCATTGTTTTTGGACTTTATGGGCCATTTGGAGCCTCATTGCTTATGTATTTTTCGATGATATGTATTGCACTCGATGCCATTTTGATATATTCACCTTTGCATGGTATATAAATGAGAAAACTTTGCATATTTTGTCTCTATTGGCTTGGAATCATGGTTGCAAATCTTAAAAATAGTTTTTTTTATTAAAAAAATAATTATTTAATGTATTTTTTTTAAACCGGTTCATTGGCATCTGATACCCACCTCGCCATGTGGAGAAAGCCTCAGTGATCTCCCATGTGCTGACCCAAGAGTGGGCTAGATATCTCTCTGTCAGGGTCCTACTCATCTCGAAGGGGAGTGATCCACTTGTCAACTGAAACCTTGGCTCCCCAGTTTGCAGTGACATAACTTTGACAACAGATGTGATCCTTCTGCGCCTCACCTCTGATCCCTGCAGGTGTAGGCTCCATATATCAAGGGACAACTTGGTGTATACCCCATGGCCCTGCTCCTTCCTGGTCACACGATGAACCCCACCATCCCATCTCAGGATGGTGTACCCAAAAACTGCTAGAAGTCTAGGTGCCCTCCTATAGTACAGGTATATAATCCCCTGCGTTGCGTTCCCTTGCAATGCTTTAGAATGCCCTACTGAATGTGTGTCATACAGATCCCCCATAATCGTGCCCTCAAGGAGGGACTCGGGAGCAAAGCATATGCTACCTCTGCAATATACCATGTCATTGTGAAATTTTGATACCCAAATCCTACTACAGCAACTGATGTTAATTCTTCTAATTTTTTAATTAAACGAACAATTTACTTGCATTTTCTTACAACAAATATCGAATTAAATTCACTGTAGCCTACACAACATAAAATATTGTGAAAAATACAATGGAAGAAAGATAGAAACCCACACACACACAAGTACACTGTTGTTTTTGGACAATCATCCCGGGAAAAACCTAATGTGGGAAAACTGGTGCAGCAACTGAAGGTTTTAATACTATGCAGTAGTAATTTGAGTACAAATCATTGCATGCCCAAATTGGCTATCCAATACAGAGAAATTAACTGACGAAGAGATAATGAGAAAATATCACACTGACATGGGAGAACTGACATTGATTTGAACGAGAGACAAGCTGCTCTACGCAGTAACTGCGTCTACCTACACAGTCATTGCGTCACAGCTCTTCGAATTGCGTCACACCTCCAGCTTATCTCGTATTGAATGGAAACTCCACTCTCTGGCCCTCCGGTCTCACACCTCGGCTTCTGGCACTATATCTCAACTGTCTCCCAGCAGAATTGCAGACTCCCTCTGAAGCTCTGCGTGGCACTGCACTGCCTCTCTATGGCTCTAAACATCTTCTCTGCTTTTCACTTCTCGGATATGGAAAACTTCCTCCGGTCTACTATCCCTGCCCCTCACTACAACGATCTCGCTCAATCTCTCTCTAGCAACTCAATGCTGCCTTTCTAAGAATTCGATCACCCAGCAAAATCGATTGGCAAATCTCAAGTGTATGTTCTCCAAGTGCCCATCGAGCTCCTTATAACATCTCGTTGACATATCAACAACCAAGATTAGATCTTAATCAATGGCTCAGATTAACTTGGACTCGATCCACCTTTATCTAGAAGATTTGCACCCGATTTAATTAATACCCTTTAATTATTCTCATTTCCTAAGTTTAGACTTAGGAATCCATTAAAAATAATTAATTATTTTGATTAAATCCTCTTAGGGTGGAATTTCCCCAAACGATTTATGGGTATTGGAAAATGCATGTGCCTTAGCCTCTCTGCAAAATCTCAAGGCTAGAGCACATCCGATGCTACAAAAGTCAACACTCCCTCTTAGCGAGGAATGTGTTCAAGTGTTGCAACCCATTGAAGCATCACTCTAGTTCTACACCATCTCCTGCTGCGTTGTTGATGTCTGGCCCTACTGCCCACCAACTACTGCGCAAATTTTGTGTTACATCTATGCTGCTGCTGACTCTGCTTACTATTGCCACTGTAACATCTGCAACTGTCTCTCATCTGCTGCTGCTGCAACTGAGAGATGTACATCATAATGAACCAACTGTGTTCAGTTTGATGCATCTGTCACCTGAGTTTTGACTGCTGCTAGACTCTACGCTGTCATTGAAGCCTTTGCGCTACTGCTGACTCTACATTGTTCCCACTGCACTGCTGCCAACTCTGCTCTACGCTGCTCAGTTCCTAACACTGCTAACCACGACATCTATCACTCTAGCATCTGACTGCACCAACTGTCATTGGTCCAACCTGCTACTGCTGCTATGGGCTCCCGTAGCAATTAATTGATCCAAGAGGTGGACTCCTCAAGGATCTTGCCCATCTTGTAGCTCTCTGAGGCTACAAAACCAAATCACCCTACCTCACCCGTGGAGGTATCTCAGTGATCATGGCAAACTCTTCCTCCAGTTTGGAAAAAAGCCTGTCGATCTCTGCAGATGCAGCCAGATGATCCTGCTTCTCCCCTTTGTCCCTCTTCCTGAGAGGACACTGGGTAGCGTAGTGACCAAGTTCACCACACCTGAAGCATTTGATATTCGAAACGTCTTTATTTATGCTGCGCTGCTCCTGTTGTGCCTTTGATGCAAGGGTTGCATTCTCCTCTGCTTTTGTCCCACTACTACTGCTGCCTTCAACATTGCTCTTCACCAAGTCTCGCCTTAGCTCCTCTTACTGCAGACCTGCCCATATGCGATCCCACTTTGCCAATGTTTCCCTGCCCAAAATACTTTGGACAAACACTTATCATTCTTCTGAGACAACATTTAGAGATATTCGCACCATCTATATAGGTTGAGGCGCTGACTCTATAGCGTCCAACTGATCCCGGACATCCTAAAGCTTGTGGAGAAAGTGGTATATGCGTTCTCCCTTCTGCATACGTGTGCTCCGCAAATTCTCTTCCAGATACATCTTCCGCTACTCGGAAGATCTCTCGTACAACGTGGCAAGGGAGTCCCACATCTCTTTGTTTGTTCCAAGGGCCTCTATGTGAGATCGACATGATACGAACTCCATAAAGGATCATCCTTTTCGCCTTAGCCATTTCCTTCTTGTATGCCTTCAATGGATCTGGATCTATGGGGACAACCACCATTGTTAAATTTAGATAGACATGGAGTGTTCTATGCTTAATGCAAATTTACTTCAATCTTTCTTAGGCGCGATTCAATTTAGCAATCACATAAACATGAAAGAAAAATGCTGATAGAACACAATAATAGATCAACAAAAGACAAGCCAATAATATAGATCAGATTTTAGAATTCTTCTTGTCCAGCAAAGAAATAGGATAGTGTGCGTTACGACAGTCAACAAGATGCATCAACCAGCAAACTCTTCTTACATCAGCCAACCCTCCAAGTGTCACACACATAGGCCTCAAAGACAGCTCATCAAAAGTCAACATTGGTCAACCAAAGTCAATGCAGAAAAGTCAACGTACGACAGTCAACGCTACGGATTTAGGGCTTCGATCAAATTGCTCCTTTTTCCTCGATTTTTGTGCCCAGTTGTATGACCTACAAAAATTGGATTTCCAGTAAAGATTGGAGGTCAAATGGTCAAGGGTTGACCATGGTCAACGTTGGTCAACGCACAACAAAACAACCCTAAACAGATCCGCAGATTTTCCCCAACTTCAGCTTCGCACGTGTGAAGGAAAGAGGCCTCCAAAGGCTATCAAACCAATCAGATCACAATGAGAGAATGAGTGATGAGTTGATGAGCAAATGACCTCCAAGTCTCTCCAATTTATATCCATTAGTGAGGGTGTGTGACACATCTATTTGGCTTATGAGCCTACATTACAAATCTGGTCAACCTTGCACATGTGTGGAAAATAAAATCAAAATATATGTTATGCTCATCCAAACAAGATGATATTTAGATCAATCTTGCACCTCTCCGAAAGAGGAATCCAACAAAAATATGATCATCATTATATGAGCAGTGCAACATGGAGTTTGGGCCTAGTTTCCCAAAATTAACAACCACACTATCGATGTAAGTTTTGAGATTGTACTCGTCCAGAAGGAAGCAGATCCTTGCCTTCCAGATCACGTGGTTAGACGCTTCGTCTAACCGATCCTGATCTCTCAATGTAATATCCCAAATGGGAAAATAACAGTAATAACAGGCTAAAATATATTAAGGAGATAGTAAAACAAAAACTGATATCAATACACCAATGGAGCCATAAAATATTATTGAGCCATTTTAATAATACTGGTAAAATGTGTACAACAGAGGTGCTGGAATGAAGGCGCCTGGGCTTGCTCAAGGCAAGCTGAAGATAGCCTTAGAACAAGCCTGAAATCTCCCCCAGAAATGTACATTGCGTGGTTGTAGCTCTACGCTTCTCTACCCAGTCACTTGCCAGAAATATTGCTGCTACTTCGGCTCGACGTAGTTACTCCTGCTCTGCGCTGCTACTCTTGCTCTGTGTTGTTACTCCTAATCTACGTTGTTACTCCTACTTTGCACTGTCACTGGCCAGAAATGTTGTTGCTTCTCCGAATGAAATGCTGCTAGGGCCTGCTACACTGCTTAGAAAATTCTGGGATTTTAAGCACAAACTCTACTCAAGAAACCCACAATAACCCGTGAAGGAGTTGGCCAAATATTGACCTCGAAATTTCTACCGAATTTTTCCCTAGCTCCTCTAGCTACTGGTTGAGTTGGAGTCCTTGTTTGGCCTCTTAATTCAACCCAGAAAATTCTGCCAAATTAATCTTGGCCTCTCCTCAATAAACCTAGAAAAACCCAGAAAGTGTTTGTCCTACTTTTGACCTCAGAAATTGGCCCTCTTGAGCTTGGCCCACCCAATCGCTGGGAAATTCGGTCCTCTTGGAAATTCTGCTGCTGGAGGCCACCAAAGTACCTAGAAAACCCCTGTTAGGAAGCTCTAAGCCTCCCCACCAAGTTTCCTCCAAAATCTCCTCTCACTTCTCACCTCCCGGAACAATCTCCCCACTGGACTGCGTCCCTATTGTGCAATTACTGTGTCCTCCACATAGTTCTTGAAGTGATCACACTCCTCCTGCAATCTCAACTATGAGACGTTCCACCAAAATGGTAAAACTCCTCTCCTGAGCAGGAACTCGAAGTCCCCAGAGTCAAAGATTGAGATCTTCGCATGAAGATCTCGTGTGCTAAACAACACTACAAACTTGGCACCCGACACAAGCATGCTCTTGTCAAAGACAAAGTCAAAATGGATGATTGAATGAATGATAAAAAATGAGGAGCTTTCTTCCTTTTAACTAAGCCTACCCAACGTTCCCTTGGGCCCCACCTCAAACTACGTTGCCACTAGCTCGTACCAATGAGTTGTGCTGCCACATGTGGGACGCAGTCTCTCCTCATTGGGCCCACATCCTCCACTACAACCGCAGTATTTGACTTGGCCTAATGTTTTAATCTCTATAGTTTCCTAAGCCTAATTGTGGGCCCCCAAACCCACATCCTCATAGTCAAAATGTAATAGTTAGCAGAATATCATAATTTAATATTCTAATTAGTGGAATTGCTAATTAGGAATATTGCAGTCCTCCCCGCAAAAAATTGCTTGTCCTCAAGCAATGCCTGAACAAGTATCCTCTCTAGCTGAAGCTCCCCACGATCGTTGAAAAATGTGCCAGGGTCCCAAATGCGTCACTGAATCATACTTGATCTCTGCATCGCCCTGATATGAAGAGACCCTTCAATACTAGGATCCCAAGCTGTAATATCCCTGTTTAGGGCAGCCTCCCTGTTGAGGGTCTGGTGGGCCTTGACACGCTGCCGGGGTCTGCGAGGCTGCTTAGCTACGGGGCTGTTTAGCTGCCGTCCTCGAGATGCTCCGGTGGGCCTTAAGACCCCACCCTTAACACCCTGGGATGCCGCCCTCACTAACAGTTCGAGCTTTTGGTGTAGTGGTTGGGCCTTTGTGGTATCAGAGCCGAGGTCTCGAGGTCGAGACTCGCGGAGCGTGGTGGGCTGTAATATCTCTGTTTAGGGCAGCCTCCCTGTTGAGGGTCCGGTGGGCCTTGACACGCTGCCGGGGTCTGCGAGGCTGTTTAGCTGCGGGGTTGTTTAGCTGTCGTTCTCGAGATGCTCCGGTGGGCCTTAAGACCCCACCCTTAACACCCTGGGATGCTGCCCTCACTAACAGTTCGAGCTTTTGGTGTAGTGGTTGGGCCTTTGCTGTAATGTTCCCATTTTTGGTATCACCCGTGACAGGGCTAGGAGGGACTTCCAGAGTTAGGAGCAGACAGGTCACATGTACAGATTGGTGCTATCAGTGGGCTCAGAAGCTTTTCGGAGGAGTTTTGAGGAGTTTTCATGGTGTTCGGAGGCATTCGCTTGATATACTCCACCATCCGAGCAATTTGGCTTTCGTTCCGATGCATTCCGATAACTTTCGGAATTTTGAGTTATTTATGGGCTTAACTCAGCTGATTATGCTCAAGGTGGCATTCCGGGAGGAATACATGATGGAACACCTTAGTGTAATAGCTCATTGGAACCGGGACAAGGAGACCTACACGACGGGACAGTTAGACAGAGATTTCAGTGACCGGAGGAGGCGTGGTAGCCGATATACCCTTTTCTGCATTAAAAAGGAATATTTTATAATATTTTAATAAAAGGGAAAAGTGCTCCATAAATAAAATAATAATAAAATAATGCTCTAGAAGGCTCCAAGGGATCTATAAAAGAAAGGGAGGAGGCCATTGGGAGATATCTTTGGAGTAGATCATTTTCTTGTATATGAGAGGTTTGAGGACGTGGTTCTCTACTTCATGCAGTAGCCCCAGGACGGAAACCCTCGGGTGATTTGTGAGTATTGGACGGAAACCCAGTACTCTTGAGGAGACTTCACATAGGAGTTTCACAGAGCTTCAGAGTTTGGTGTGAGGATCATTCAGATCTTCAACTTGGGCTTCATCATTTTCAGTGGGTTCAGTGTCAGCTGTTGCCGGAGGGAGAGTGCAGCAGTTCAGTGTGTGGTCAGCGCCGTTCAGCAGCTTATCCTGGTGGCCAGTTTTCTATCTCAGCTCTTTCTGGGTCAGATCTATATGTAAACCCCTTTCTATTATCTATAATAAATGCTGAGATTCTTCTTCTGTTTTATATGGTATGGGATTGCAGTGTTTCCTGTTTCTTATTTTACATGGCAATCTTCTGTTGAGTGAATGTTTATTTTACGGCAAATTGTGGTATTCAGTATTTTTCTGCATTTTTAGTTAAAATATCCCATCCGGGATATTACACAAGCTATCTTGTCCAACATGAAGCTCCCTCTGCTCCAATCACCATTCTGCCAGGCATAAGTAGCAGAAGCCCTCTGCACAACATCAGTGACTAGGGAATCATGATAATATGGCACTATGCCCAACTCCTCATGAAGTTGCCCTACCAAGTAATCCATCCCATACACTCCAAGAGTAAACCGTCGAAGATACCACCTAATACCTGCAGAGATAATGTCTCGCTCACATAAGCCCCTCCTACTATCATATTGCTGAGAAACCTGCCATGCTAATGAAGCCCCCCACTCCATTAGTGACTCGCTACAGCCCAATGGAAGACCTACATGATCTCCACATGTAGTTTGCAGCTCATCCCTAAAGATTATCGAGTTGTGTAGAGTGGTAATGCTTAGGTCCCCCGCTAATCTAGGAGAGGTGCTACCATGCTAATGTTGCGGTACTCTGACTATCACATACTCCCCATCGTGCGCAGACTGTATCCCTCTCTCCTGGGGCCTTGTGGCGAAAAATCTATGAAGGCCAAGCTCATCCTGCCCGGGCATCTCCATGATGCCAATGTCTACACTGCCACTGCCAATCTCGACCCTGAGCAACAACAGGACAAGTCTGCGTCGCCATGCAGTGGAGGTCTCAGTGATCCCCTATGTGTCAAACCTAAAGTGGACTGGATCATCCTCTGCCCTGACCCTGCTCATCACAAATTGGAGTGATCCACCCGCTAATCGGATCCCTAGATCCCTCAACCATACTGGGAGCTCGCAACTCTCACTCCTCACAGGGTGTCGTGGCGTAACGCTACTACATGCTAGAACCCATATGGGCTTCATCTCTGACCCCTGTATGTATCCCCTAGGTGGACCCCAAGTATCAAGAGTCTGTCCCATGGATGCAAAACTTCCTTGTTCATGCTAGACCACGCAGTGAAATCTGCTATCCCCACCCTCGATGATACATCTTGACACTGCTCGGAGTCTGGGTACCCTCCTCCCAGGGATGGAACATATGCTACCTCGGCAATCAATCACACCATCCCTAAGCCAGTATCCATCAAGTCGTGCACCTACCAAGTGTCTCAACTAGAGAGTCTCCTCCAGGCTCATGATACACGGTGTCTCATATAACTGCTTAGGGCGAGCCACCCATGCCCTGCTGCCTGAATGGAGAGTGTCAAGGGGCAACTACCAAACAACTTGCGACTATATGCAATGCTGGAAGATGACGGGTGGGTATGTCCCAAAGGGTATGATCAAGAGTCTACCAGAATGCTCAAGAGTAATCCTCCAGAAGACACTCTCCCTGCCTTGGATCTGCTGATAATCCCCTCGTAGCCCTGTCTCTGCAAAATGTGGTGTCCCCAAATGCTCAACAATGTCCTCATCGATCCTAAGTGAGCTGCATCCCATGGTACACCTAATGCCCCTATCTATAATTCTCTTTGGAGGCAACGCTCCAAGAGCCCGCTACTCTGCATCATGTGTCACTGCATGCCACCAAGTACCACCACACTCCTCAACATGCCATTGTATGCCGCAACCTGTCCTTGTACACCACTGGATACCCTTGGCTACAACTATATCGTCCTGTACCATCATGTGCCCCTCTTATGTCGCTGCACCTGTTACGCCCCGCATGTACTCAATGTGATGGGAGGCATTCCTACTCCACAACGCAGTCCGATATACTACAAGAGACCCCCAGCATCTCCATGCCCATCTGCAAACCACTGCTCAATGCTAGATTCTCCTACGCGTCCCTGGATGTGATGGCCTAAAGCTGTGTCCAGATGCGTTGACCCATACTCGACTGATACCATCACCTCCACTGTCGCATCACCATACTCTCCAATGAATGAATCTCCCTTCCAATGTGATGTTCCTAATTAGCAGTGGCTAATTGGAATATTCGATTTTGCTCAATTTTGTCGTCTATAGTTTATTAATAAATAAAAAAGTGAGTGGAGAGCGTTTAACTCACTTAGTGGAATAAAACACACTCCCTAGTAGCACAACATTGTGACTTAAAGGGAGCCAAGGGGGGCCAAGCATCACGTAGAGAGGGGGCCCACGTATGCTCTAGAAGAGACTGCGCAGATGAGGATGAGGACGTGGCAAGAGGGAGGCTACGTTGAGGAGATAGGCCTTAGGGTTTTGGAGGAAGGCCAACGTTATAAAAGAGGGAGGAGCCTCCTCATTTCATTCATTCGTTGTTGATGATATTAAGCTGGTCATTTTGACTTCTTGAGCACGCTGGCTGTTTAGCCTGTCTGCAGCACTGTTTAGTGCGTTGAGTGTCTTCGGTCGGAGATCTCGCCCTTAGCCACGGGGGACTTCGAGTGCCTACTCGGGCAAGGTATTTCCTTCAGCATTTTGCGGGAGGTTTTGGTGTTTGGTTTTGCTGCGGAGCTGGGCATTCATAGAGACTGCGCAGTCATTGAGAGGGAGGACACAGTCCATCTAGGAGGAGCTCCGGTTTGGGATTTTTGCAAGGGTTTTGTGCCGGGAGATTGAGCAGAGGATCAGGCTTTGCCTTTGGGAGGATTTTGGTGGAGTTTGAGGCAGTATATCATTCATTCCTATTCAGCCTCTGCGCAGAGCCTTGGAGGCTAGCGTAATTCCCCAAGGGGGTGTTTTTCGGGGGTCGGCCATTTCTGATATGGTTTCTGGGTTTTGCCGAGATTGGTGAGTAGAGGAGGATTCCAGATTTTCAGCTCATTTCGGCAAGGGGAACAGCCTCTAGTCTTCAGATCATTTCAGCAGTAACAGCTACACGACAATTTTCCAGCAGCTGGGACGCAGTTCAGAGAGTAGCCATTTCTTGTGTATTCTAAGAGTATTTCTTCACTTGCCTTGAGCAAGTTTAGGTGCCATCACTCTGATCACCTATTGTACTTCATTATATTTCTCAGTTTAATAAAATGGCTTAGCATTCTCTCTCTATATTTCTGGATGATTTGTCGTATATTCTTTCTATGCTATTGTATGTCTGTTGCACTGTTATCTTTATATATTTCCAGGAATTCTAGTTCTATACCACTTGGTGTGTTTATCTCACACTCTTAGACAGAGTCTGGAAAGGGCCAGGTAGCCTCCGAATTTCGTCCTCTTTTCAGAGGCGGCATATCCGGTAAATGCCCTCCCAGTCCATCTCTGGTTGGAGTTTGCCGTGTTTTAGAGATATCCCTGAAACGGGATATTACAGTGGTATCAGAGCATAGTTTTGGCTCAGCCTGTGGAGCTAGTTGTCTATGACACCAGGAAAGAAGCCATATATTTGTTACAAAGACAGGAAGTACAGAGATCGTGAGCGTAGGTTGGAGAACACCTACGGAGAGGGAGACTGTGTTCGGGTGCTGGACACAGAGCAGGAGGAGCCTGTGACAGACGCAGAATAGGAGGAGCCTGTGTTAGATTTAGAGCAGAGAGAGCCGATGGCAGATGATACTGAGGCCAAACAGTTTGGGGAGGCACTCATCAAATCGGTGCAAGATTTAGCGAGGCAGATTGAGGTGATGGGTCAGAGATTCACCGCTGTAGAGGCTAGACAGCATGAGACCCCACGGGTATTCCAGGTAGGTGAGGAATCAGGTACATCCCACCATTTTCCGGAGCATGGTGCTGCTTAGCGTGATACTATTCAGTCGATGGCTTCACATGCACCTACACGCTCTACCATGCCCACTTTCTTGGGAGCAGACACAGGGGTAGGAGCCCAGCAGGAGGCAGAGCCCAGACACATGGGCGAGTATTTTGCAGAGTATCAGGCATATGGGCAGGAGTTTAGGGATGCTCTCTCATTCCGAGATTTTGTTCAGCGCCAGCGGGACAGTAGACCCCGCGACCATCATATAGGGCACCGGCATTATCATGATGGAGATAGCCACCGCACATCTAGCAGATTCCATTTGCCTACGTTTGATGGGTCATTAAACAGTTCGGCAAAGTCTTGGGTGGAGAAGCTGGACATCTATTTCCAGCTTAACCAAATGTCGGAGACAGAGGCCATCAAGGTGGCGACATTACATTTGGATGGTGAGGCCCAGGATTGGTGGTTCCATGGGATGGTCACACTCGGACACTCTACAGTGACGACGTATGCCGAGTTTACCAGGATATTGATGGAGCGATTTGACCAGAGAGATCTGGAACAACACTTTGTTGAGTTGACGAGGCTCAAGCAGACTGGGAGCCCAGAGACATACATTGCAGATTTCTTGAGGGTTTTAGTGATGGTGCCAGACCTATCCGCAGCACGGATGATCTATATGTTTGTGGAGGGGTTAGCAGAGCCACTTCGGGTTCTAGTCAGATCTACTAGACCAACTACACTTCAGGATGCTATTAGCAGGACTTGAGACTTACAGGATGCATTGCCCAAGACTCGGACACCTTACCCCCAGAGACAGGGTTTCCAGCCCAAGGGGAAGGATGTGAGGATTCCGTCCCCAAAGGGGAATCTTGGACGGGCACAGACAGATGATGATGCCAGGAGGGAGCTGAAGAAGAAGCAGCTGTGCTTTACTTGTCAGGAGCCATGGGCACCAGGACATAGGTGTGCTGCTGGCAAAGCACACTTCATTGAGGTCTTCTACGGTGATAGTGGGGAAGAGGATGAGGAGGATGACGAGGAGGCAGGAGACAGTCAGACGGCCCAGGATCAGTTGCCACCTCCACCTCCAGGGACAGGAGGTGCAGCTTTTGCACCCACAGGAGGGGCCCTTGCAGCATTGCGAGGAGTTCCCAAGTACTTGACACTGCGCGTACGAGGGACAGTACGTGGCCAGCAAGTGTCAGTTTTGGTTGACAGTGGGGCAACCCACAACTTCATTGATGCACAGATGGTCGAGCGGAGAGGTATACTGACCGAGAGCTTTGACAGTTTTTTAGTTTTGGTCCCAGGAGCCCAGACGATGCAGTGTGCCCGGTATGTTCCAGAGTTGGCAATGACGATGGGTACCCACACCGTGATCGATCACTTTTTCGTGGTCAACATACCAAATACCAATGTGGTATTGGGTGTTCAGTGGTTGATTACTCTGGGGAAGGTCACCACAGATTGGGAGGCCTTAGAGATGGAGTGGGATGATATGAAGACCGGGAAGCACGAGAAGATCTGCGGGATGCACACTTACCCACCTCAGACGGTTTCGGCACACCGGATGGAGGCATATTTCCGGAAGGGAGACATAGAGTGGGCAGTTGAGTTGCGGGCATCAGAGGCAGAGACCACCTATCAGGCAGTTCATCCTGATATACAGGCCATCCTTGACAGGTATGAGGCAGTGTTTGGGGATATACCACCAGGTCGGCCACCGGACTGAGGGTTCGAGCACACCATAGAGCTTGAGCAAGGCATTTAGGCAGTGATTACTACCCCCTATAGGCATCCCAAAGCCTATTGGGATGAGATTGAGCGGGCCATCCAGGAGTTGCTAGCTCTTGGGCACATCAGACCGAGCACGAGTCCGTTCGCTTCTTCCGTGGTGTTGGTGAAGAAGAAGGACGACACCTTGAGGATGTGTATTGACTACAGGGCCCTGAACAAGAAGACCCTGAAGAACAGGTATCCTATACCCAGGATCGATGAGTTGATGGATGAGCTGAGAGGAGCCATGTTCTTCTCAAAGATTGATTTGAGATCAGGGTACCATCATATTCGCGTGAGGGAACAGGACATTCCCAAGACCGCCTTCAGGTGTCATTATGGGCATTTTGAGTTTCTGGTTATGCCCTTCGGGCTAACTAATGCCCCAGCTACTTTTCAGTCTTGCATGAACCATATCTTCCACAGTCATCTGAGGAAGTTTGTATTGGTTTTTTTCAATGACATACTCATATATAGCAGGACTTGGGAGGAGCATCTCCAGCATATAGAGGCAATATTACATATCTTGGAGGAGCAACAATTCTATGCTAAGCTCTCCAAGTGTGAGTTTGGGATGACGGAGATGTTGTATTTGGGTCACATCATTGGAGTGGACGGAGTCAGAGTCCATGAGGAGAAGATCAGGGCCATTAGAGATTGGCCGGAACCGAGGAACGTGACGGAACTTCGAGGATTCATTGGCATATGTACTTATTACAGGAAGTTCGTCAAAGGTTTCTCACAGCTTGCTGCACCCCTTACAGATTTGACAAAGAAGGGGGCATTCAATTGGTCGAATACAGCGCAGCGAGCCTTTGACAGGCTCATGGAGGTGATGAGTAGCTACCCAGTGCTTGCATTGCCGGATTTTACGCAACCATTTGTTTTGGAGTGTGATGCGTCGGGAGAGGGGATCGACGCAGTATTGATGCAGGGAGGACACCCTATAGCCTTTGAGAGCCAGAAGCTCCTTCCGCATGAGAGGTTGTATTCTATATACGACAAGGAGATGTTGGCCATTATGCATGCATTTGCCAAATTCCGGCAGTATATGGTAGGGAACAGGTTCAGGGTGAGGACTGATCACAACAGCCTCAGGTTCTTTTTGGAGTAGAAGCAACTACAGGAGAGGCAGCAAAAGTGGATCAGTAAGATCCAAGCATATGACTTTGACATTGAGTATGTCAAGGGTAAGAATAACGTGGTAGCAGATGCCCTTTCACGTAGACCAGCCACGTTATCTCTTATGAGCTTGGATACAGATTGGAGGGCTTGACTTTTAGTGGAGTACTCCAAGGACAAATTTGCATGTGAGGTTCTGGATGGATAGGTGGCGGATGACAGTTACAGGGTGATCGATGAGATCATCTACTACAGGGACAAGATCTTCTTGACTGAGGGATCTCAACTCAAGGAGAATATACTCCAGGCATCACATGATTCACCATTGGCGGGCCATCAGGGGTTTACCAAAACCTACAGGGCCATTAGAGAGAGGTTCTCATGGAAGGGCCTCAAGGAGGACATACTCCAGCACATCAGGGAGTGCGATGTTTTCTAGAGGAACAAGGGGGAGATGAGCCATCCCGCAGGATTGTTGCAGCCTCTTCCCATTCCGGAGGGGAAATGGGAGAGTATCTCGATGGACTTCATCACAGGGTTGCCCATGGTGCAGGGCAAGGATTGTATCTTTGTCGTCGTTGATCGACTGACAAAGTATGCGCATTTTTTTGCCATATCCGCGCACTACACAGCAGCACAGGTGGCCGAGCTGTTCTTCAGGGAGGTTTTCAGGCTACATGGTCTTCCTAAGACCATCATCAGTGACAGGGACAACCGCTTCATGGGCGGATTTTGGCAGGAGCTTTTCCGGTTAGTGGGGACGAAGTTGACACCGAGTACCAGTTATCACCCACAGATGGATGGACAAACGGAGATAGTTAACAAGTGGCTGGAGGGCTACTTACGTAACTATGTCAGTGGGCAGCAGCGAGCATGGCTGAAGTGGTTGCATCTGGGGGAGTACTGCTATAACACGACACATCACATGTCCATTGGTATGTCACCATTTTATGCTTTGTATGGGTATCATTCTTTATCTTTTGTTGATGTGATGTTCGGTGCTAGCAAGGCTCCTAGAGCCAAGATTTGGATCCAAGAGAGTCAGGACATTCTCCGAGCTCTCAAGGATAATATGGCTACAGCACAAAACCAACAGAAGTTGTATGCTGATAGAGGTCGGGTCAAGAGACAATTTGAGGTAGGGGACTTGGTCTACCTACGATTACAGCCATACCGACAGTCGTCACTGAGGTAGAAGGGAGCTGAAAAGCTCAAGCCCCGCTTTTACGGGCCATACAGGGTGATACGCAGGATTGGACAGGTTGCGTATGAGTTGGAGCTGCCCCAAGGCAGCAAGATCCATAACATTTTTCATGTATCATGCCTGAAGAAGGCACTGGGGCAGCAGGTGACAGTGACAGAAGAGCTACCACCCACGGATGATGAGGGGCATTTGGTGTTGTAGCCAGAGGCTATTATTGATACCAGGGAGAGGCAGCTACGGAGCAAGACAGTCCGGGAATTCTTGGTGAGGTGGAAGAATTTGCCGGATGAGGATGTCACTTGGGAGAGTGAGAAGATTTTGCAGCATCCATCACTTCAGTTGCTTGAGGACAAGCAACATTTTGCTGGGGGAGACTGTAATATTCCTAATTAGCAGTGGCTAATTGGAATTGGAATATTCGATTTTGCTCAATTTTGCCGTCTATAGTTTATTAATAAATAAAAAGGTGAGTGGAGAGGGTCTAACTCACTTAGTGGAATAAAACACACTCCCTAGTAGCACAACATTGTGACTTAAAGGGAGCCAATGGGGGCCAAGCACCACGTAGAGAGGGGGCCCACGTATGCTCTAGAAGAGATTGCGCAGATGAGGATGAGGACGTGGTAAGAGGGAGGCTACGTTGAGGAGATAGGCCTTAGGGTTTTGGAGGAAGGCCAACATTATAAAAGAGAGAGGAGCCTCCTCATTTCATTCATTCGTTGTTGATTATATTGAGCTGGTCGTTTTGACTTCTTGAGCACACTGGCTGTTTAGCCTGTCTGTAGCGCTGTTTAGTGCGTTGAGTATCTCCAGTCGGAGATCTCGCCCTTAGCCCTGGGGGACTTCGAGTGCCTACTTGGGCAAGGTATTTTCTTCAGCATTTTGCGGGAGGTTTTGGTGTTTGGTTTTGTTGTGGAGCAGAGCATTTAGAGAGACTGTGCAGTCATTGACAGGGAGGACGCAGTCCATCTAGGAGGAGCTCCGGTTTGGGATTTTTGCAGGGGTTTGTGCCGGGAGATTGAGCAGAGGGTCAACCTTTGCCTTTGGGAGGATTTTGGTGGAGTTTGAGGCGGCATTTCATTCATTCCTATTCGGCCTCTGCGCAGAGCCTTGGAGGCCAGCGTAATTCCCCAAGGGGGTGTTTTTCGGAGGTTGGCCATTTCTGATATGGTTTCTGGGTTTTGCCGAGATTGGTGAGTAGAGGAGGATTCCAGATTTTCAGCTCATTCCGGCAAGGGGAACAGCCCTAGTCTTCAGTTCATTCCAGCAGTAGCAGCTACACGGCAGTTTTCCAGCAACTGGGACGCCGTTCAGAGAGCAGCCATTTCCTGTGTATTCTGAGAGTATTTCTTCACTTGCCTTGAGCAAGTTTAGGTTCCATTACTCTGATCACCTATTGTACTTCATTATATTTCTCAGTTTAATAAAATGGCTTAGCATTCTCTCTCTATATTTCTGGATGATTTGTCGTATATTCTTTCTATGCTATTGTATGTCTGCTGCACTGTTATCTTTATATATTTCCAGGCATTCTAGTTCTATACTACTTGGTGTGTTTATCTCACACTCTTAGATAGAGTCTGGAAAGGGCCAGGTAGCCTCCGGATTTCGTCCTCTTTTCAGAGGCAGCATATCCGGTAAATGCCCTCCCAGTGCATCTCTGGTTGGAGTTTGTCGTGTTTTAGAGATATCCCCGAAACGGGATATTACATCCAAATCCTCCCTGAGTGACCTAAGAAGTGAATCTCCCGAGGTACTAGTAGCGACGCCACTCCTACTTTGCTCCTTCATGTCCTCCATGCGCCACACAAATGTGAAGAATCTGCAGCTCCATACAAGGCACTATTTGGTGGCCTATCAGTGCCACCTCCTCCGACAAACTCTTGCCAGAGTATGTTGATCATCCCGTGATCCTGTGTCAATCCTCGTACCAAGACAACTCAAGAATTTTGTACATAAACTGGTTGGACACGAGTGCTGGCTAAAATTCCCCTGGTGAATGTGCATGCTCAAGCGTTAGGTCAACTGTACCCTCCAGGTCGTAGTCAACCAATATACTTGGGAAATGATAGGTAGTCCCACCTGGATTCCACCAGTCTAGGCTTCCGGTATCCCCAGTGCCTGGAAGTTCCTGCTGGGCTACACCAAGGTGCACCATCATCTCCATAACCCACTCCATCGAGTACCAACTCAGAATCTCTAACCATCCAACCCCAAGAGAGGGATCGAATGCGTGAATCTCTAGCCATCCAACCCTGTGCAATTCAGGTCGTCTCACCCCGCTGTCCAAGTCAACGCATGAGATCTGACTAGGTAGCTCTGTTTCTCTCTCTCCAATGACCCAAGGTGACACAACCGTGCGGCTAGCCCTGTCTATATATGCCTGAAGGGGGTTGTTCCGACACTGCAATGTGCCCTCCAGCTGTACCATAAGGGAATCCAACCATTCCCCAATGTGGGCCAACTTGGTCATTGACTCGGCACAAACCACTCTCATGCCCTCCACCTACTCATTCTACAATAGAATACCCTCTTGTACTGATGTGGCCTTCCCCTTCAAAGCTAGAAGGTCGGCCTGAAGCTGATGACACTGTTGTGTGCGACCATCGTCCAATTCCTCTGTATCTCCTAGCGCCTCATCAAGGGTGGATACATCCCCTGGCATCTCTCTCATTTGATGTGTGCTTCTATCACCCAAAAACTCGGACACTACCCCGGTCATCACCTCAATGGATGGCACTACTGGGGTAGGCTCTATTCTCTCCACTAAGATGTCAACTTACACGGTCAAGGAAGTCTCCAACACGGGTGACCCCTGCGTCATACTGGGAGTATCTACTTGCTCCCCATGATCCTGTGTAGATGGCTACACCCCCATAGCACGTGCAACTCTAGTGCCTCTTATATAAGGAAGAGGATAGATCTCTTCTGACATCTTCATCAACTCGGTCAAGAATTTGCGGCAATTGAACCTTCATTGTGCCATGGTTTGCCTATGGTTTAACCCATCATTATGTATACATGCACCAATCTTCCCTTATCTAATTGGTTACCCTACAACTGGACAAGATCATGGCTCTAATACCACTGTAATATCCCAAATGGGAAAATAATAGTAATAACAGGCTAAAATCTATTAAGGAGACAACAAAACAAAAACTGATATTAATACACCAATGGAGCCATAAAATGTTACTGAGCCATTTTATTAATACTGGTAAAATGTGTACAACAGAGGTGCTGGAATGAAGGCACCTGGGCTTGCTCAAGGCAAGTTGAAGATAGCCTCAAAACAAGCCTGAAATCTCCCCCAAAACTGTACACTTCGTGGTTGTAGCTCTACGCTGCTCTTCCCAGTCACTTTCTAGAAATACTGTTGCTACTCCAGCTCGATGTTGTTACTCCTGCTGTGCACTGCTACTCCTGCTCTGCGTTGTTACTCCTGATCTACGTTGTTATTCTTTCTTTGCGTTGTCACTGGGCAGGAATGTTGTTGCTTCTCCGAATGAAATGTTTAACCACAGAATCTACTCAAGAAACCCATAATAACCTGCAAAGGAATTGGCCAAATATTGACCTTGGAATTTTTGCCCAATTTTCCCCTAGCTCCTCTAGTTGTTCGCTGAGTTGGGATCCTTGTTTGGCCTCTTAATTCTACCTAGAAAATTCTGCAAATTTAATCTTGGCCTTTCCTCAATAAACCAAGAAAATCCCAGAAGGGGTTTGTCCTCGTTTTGAACTCGGAAATTGGCCCTCTTGAGCTTGGCTCACCCAACAGCTGGGAAATTCGGTCCTCCTGGAAATTATATTGCCGGAGGCCACCAAACTACTTGTAAAACCCCTGTTAGGAAGCTCTAAGCCTCCCCACCAAGTGTCCTCCAAAATATCCTCTCACTTCTCACCTCTCGGAACAATGTCCCCACTGGACTGCGTCCCTACTACGCCATTACTGCATCCTCTGTTGTCACTCCTAGAGACAGTCTCCGGGTTGTCAAGAAACCAGTGCCTAGGACATCTTAAAATCAGAGGATATTGATCCTGTTGAGACTTTGTGTAGTTGGGGTAGCATCGGGTGTGCTCTAGCCTTGAAACTTTATGGAGGGGCTAAGAATCACATCCACTCCAAAACCCAAAAAGCGTTTGGAGAAATTTCATCTATTGTTAAAGTTATTCAAATAATTAATTATTTTAATGTATTCCCTAAGTCTAAAATTAGGGAAATTAAATAATTAAAGTGAATTAATTAACACATGTGTTGAAATGTTCTAAATGACATGGATCAAACAATCTTTTAGTCTCAGCCGTTGATGAGTATTTTAATCTCGGCCGTTGATGTGTTCAACGAAAAAGTATAAGAGAAAGGCTTGAGGGTCAGTTGGAAAGACACACAGATGTAGAGCTGAGAGACTGATTTGGAATTATAGGGCAGGGTTTGCTAAGAACTTCCGGAGGAGTTTCTACAGCGAGGGGTAGTATTGGCTGAGGGGATGATCTAATCCCGGAGCCAAGAGTTAGCAAGAGGCAGAGGAGCAGCTTTCCGGGACAGCGCAGAGGAGCAAGGGCATCAGCAGCAGCAGCTACGCAGCGCAGAGGCTTTAGCCGTTACGCAGGCCCAGGAGGGGCAGCGCTGTAGCTTCAGAAGGCTTCCACAGTTACAAAGAGGCCTCTAGAGGCAACATAAGGATTGCGTCACCCACTCTGGGGTTACGCAGTCCCCTTCTGAGCAGTGAAGAGGCACGCAGAGCCTAACAGGGTTGACGCTAGGGCTTCAGGGGCAGCGTTGGGGTTTCTAGGGCCAGATCCGGGCTGAGTCTTGTAAATCCCGTTTGAGAGTGTGGATCAGTCAGAATTTTGGTCTCATAACAGCAGGTTAGCTGCAGATTTATTTTTTCTCTGTCGGGTGAACTAGATTTGGTGCCCAGATTTGTTGTACTTAGAATCTACTTAATAATAATAAACACTCATATCTGCTGCACCGATTTTCGCGCATTGGGTTTTTCCGTGGACTTATGTCGAAAAATCAGTGTCACTTTGAATGAGCGTAATATTAAGTAAATGATCTACATGTGTAGGCTATTAGTTGTGTTTACTTCAGTATTTTCTGAGTATTATTTCTAAAGATAACTTGTATAATTTAATCAAGTAGGATAAGTAAACCATGATACTACAGTAGGATTTTTGCATAACTGTGTTCAGAAATGTTCACAAATCCTACTTGCAGCTTCCTCTGGATTCTTTGATTCAAGAAATTTATGGTATAACGGTTCAAGAATAATGAAGGTTCTTGATGCTGATGTTATAGAGGAATTAGGACTAGAAAAGGGCTTCGACAAACTATATTTAAATGGAATGCATTGACATGACCAAACTTAAACCAATGAACAAACTTCAATCTGAAAGTGCTGTGAAATGAAGATTCTAAGAAGTAATCCCGACGAGATGGGGCTTCACAAGCTAAGCATCTGAGTCATCAAGGATTAGAAGAAAAGATAGTATGGAAGAGACATACAATGGTGGGATTCCATGGAGCGCGATTTAAGGTTGCATACCAATTCAAAAGCACGAGTGTTATCCTTCCTCTACGAGAACATAAACAAATTCATGAAATTAAACAAGTTGCAACCAACGGCTTTTACACACAGAATCCGAGAAATAAAATAAATAGAATGACTGATAAACGTCAATTAGAGAAAACACATAGACATACTGTTCACCAAAGTAAGTGGAATCTAGTCGAAAGCAGGATTTATATTATATTAGCCGCAAAATAAATTCTCAAAATATGCAGTTCATAACCCAAAATGCTTATACATGATTCATAACAAATAGGACCAAAAACTTAGACAAAATTCAGAACCTTTTGTCTGTCTCTGATTCTCCCTTTTATAGTTTTCTTTGGGGCTCTACCCAAGATATTCTTTCTTGATCTTACAGTTCAACATCATGATTCAAAATGGAGTGTGATTCGAGCACGACTCTCTAACAGAAAAAAAAAAAATTAAAAAAAAAAATTAAAAATAAAAAAAAATAAAAATAAAATAAAAATAAAATAAAAATAAAAATAAAAATAAAAAATAAAAAATAAAAAAATAAAAAAAATCAACAGTGAAACCATAATTTCATTGTAGGACAAAGTAAAAGTAAAAACAAAAATATCTGAAGGCCACATGGGCTAGATCTTGAAACATCTATCTGATGCAACGAAGGGTTGTAGAAGGCCCTGATTTCTGTGACCGCGCTGCGTTGGACAATGACCCAAAATGATGAGATGGCACGGGGGCTCTCGGCTGTGAAGTGGAGGCTCCAGGCAGATTGGCGTGTTCGTAGCACCTTTTCCACATGATCTCTGTGGGCAGGGGTCGTGCTAAAAATCTCAAACAGAGCACGGAGCTGAGTTGACTCGGAGTAGTCCAAGTTGGCCGAGAAGAGTTGTTTTACCTTGGCCAAAAGCATGAATTCTTTTCTGAGAGTGGTCACCAAAGTTTTGGCCTTCAACCAAGCCGTTTTCTTCTGTGCTGAGTGAGCTCTACATTTAATTTCCACTAGTCTCTTCTCATAAGTCGCCCAGGGGATCAATGCACCTTGCACATCGCAACAAGTAGGTAATCCTACCTCAAAGACTTGCCTAGTTCACTGTCGAAAGCTTCCACTCCTTTGGCAACAATCCCCAGGTACCCAGTGGCTTTAGCCGAGCGTCTTCTTTTCGTATCATCATCATTGTCCCAAATCGATCCACCACTCTGCGCACTCCTAACTCCTCGGTCAGGAGTTCGTTCACGAACTGGATGTAGTTTTGTGCAATCATTACGTTTTCAGTCCCTTCCCACCGGCCTGAGTCAACTTGAGTTTTATAGTCGCACATGGTGATCTTCGTATCATTAGCCAGAATGATATGCTCCCAGTGATCTTTTACCTCTTTCATAACATCGTCCCACACCATTTGCCTGGCTTCTACCAGTGTCATATTCCCCTTTAGGGGGCTTTTAGGATCCTTGACCAATTTGTTCAACTCCTGTACCTCTCTATGATCGGCGTTGACCTCCATCTACTTATCTTTCTCGGCCAAAGTTTCATTAGACTCTTCCAGGTACCTGCGTACTGTCCGAGTCTCATCTTTTGAGACTTTCAGCTCAACGAGTGCCTTGGTCAACTGATCTGAGGGATTCTGTGGATCTTCTGCTATGGGTACTCTGTAGACGTGGCTATCCAATTTTTGTTGCATCTCTATCAGCCTTCTCCTTAAATCCGTTGCCTCGTTGTTCTTCTGGACGAGTAGTGTTGACAGAGCTTCCTTTTCCTTCTCTACTTGAGCGAGGTCGGGAGTTTGAATGTGTTCTGAACCAGGGATTTTCAATCTTCGTTGGAGATCCTACACTTCTAACTCTGCCCTCTGGAGAAGAGTCTGCGTGGTAGATGTGAAAATTTCTAAACATAGAAATCCTACTGCAGTGTCTCAATTTACTTTTCCTACATGAATTAAATTACAAATTAATTTTCTAAATTATTTAGTAAAATCAACAAAGTAAACACAGTTGCAGCCTACACATTTACAGATCATTTATTGAACATAACGCACACATGACAAAGTGACATTGATTTTTCGGACAAATGTCCCTGGAAAACCCAATGCGGGAAAACCGATGCAGCTAGCTCTAGAGGGTTTTATTATTATGTAAAATCTGAATACAACAGTATTCGGGCACCAAACATGGTTGGCCCTACAAAGAAAATACACAGCAATAATACCTCTTTCACTCAAAGACAGAAAATATGGCCGATTCACACCCTCAAATGGGATTTATAGAACTCGAGCCCTTTCTGGCCCACTAGAAACCCCAACACTGTCCCTCAGCCCTCTGCATCAAAGTTTCTGGCCTGCGTCAGCCTCTGTGCTTCCTTGTAAGGGCCTACGTCACCCTCTCTGGGTTTACACTGCCCCTGCGCTGCCCTGACTGGGCCTGCGTCATCCCTGAAGGGTTCCTACTGCTTCCACGTTGCCTTCTGCGTGGCTCTAGCTGAACTGCGTAGCTGTGGCTGCCTCTGCGCTGCCTGGTATATTGCCTCTCTTTCGTTGTTGTATTCTTGGCCTCGGATCAGATCATCCCTCGCCAATCTCTGCCCCTCACCGCACTGCAAACTAACTTCGAAATTCTTAGCAAACCACACCCTAGAATTTCGACTTAGATTCAGTGCTCTGCCAATGTGTGTTTTCTCCAACTGAACCCAAGCCCTTCTCTTATACTTTTCTTGTAGGGAAACCAACGACCGTGATCTAATCTCTAATCAACGGCTAAGATTAGAAGCTGCTTGATCCATGTAAAAAGATTAATTATTTGAATAATTATCAAACTAGATGGAATTTCTCTAAACGCTTTCTGGGTCTTGGAGATCTCATGTCCTCCAGCTCCTTCACAAAATTTTGGAGCTAGAGCACATCCGATGCTACACCAAAATATCAACACTCCCTCTTAGAGAGGAGTGTGTTCTAGCAATACTTCCACACCGAAGCATTGCCCTGATCTCTAGCATTGGTCCCCGCGTTGAGCTTGGCCTGCTGCCCTCCATCACTGCGCTGCTGCTGCTTTCTGTACGGTTGCCCATGACTCTGCCAAGTCACTACCACATCTGTACTACAACTCCCTCTCAAATTGCTGTATCATGCTGCCCACTGTTGCACTGCAACTCAGTTGCTGAGAAGTAAGCAACTGAAGGACCCCTGCCCAATTATTGACAGACAAGTCAATCAGGCTGCATCTCATTGCTGAAGCTCCCTTGGCTGCTGCTTTGCGCTTTCCTCCTGAAGTCACTGCGCTGCTACAGCTCTGAACCGCGTAAGCATTGCTCCCTCTGCGCAGCTGAAGTCCAACCAACCCCTCTGCGTTGCTGCTTCTACGCTATTGCTGCCTCTGCACCATGCTACTCCCTCTACAATGTCCCAGCTCTGCCCTCTGCTTCACTGTGATACTTTGCACCCACTGCTGCAGCCATCCCCGCTACTGTCTTTAGGCTCCCGTAGCACGTATGTGATCCAAGAGTCTGGGCACCACAAGGATCCTGCCTACACTTTGTAGTTGCTCTACAAATCAATATCACCCCACCTCTTCTCTGGAGGCACATGAGCACTCATGGCTACATCATCATCAGAGCCATCGTCTTCTTTAGCTGCCGCAGCCTTGGAATCAGCTTCCTTGTCCTTCTTCCTTACAGTACAACTGCTGGCGAAGTGTCCAAGTTCACCACACCTGAAGCATCGGATCTTGGATAGATCCCTTTTCTTCTTCCCTTGCTGCTTCTTGGATGCAAGGGCTGCATCTTACTCTTCCTCCTTGAATTTGCTGGATTCGGTGTTGGCTTGTCTCTTGGTCATCCGGTGGATTTCCTCTTGTCGGAGGATAGCCCACATGTCTTCCCAGCTTGGAAGGTCCTGTCTGCCCAAGATGCTTTGGAAAAACGTTTCCCATTCATCTGAGATTGCATTTAGAGCAGTCCTCACCATGACATCATCCTCCACTTTAACCCCCATGGAAATCAGTTGATACCGGATCGTCTGCAACCTGAAGAGGAAAGGATCGATTTCCTCCCCCTTTTTCAGCACAAACAACCTCATCTGGTTCTCTAAAAGCATCTTCTTCTGGACGAATTTCCCTTGATACATTGTGGTCAACGCTATCCACATAGCATTAGCTGTCTTCTTCTCGGAAATGTGTTGGACCACATGATCCTCGACCCTGTCCATTATGAAGCACTTAGCATGTGCCTCCACTTCATTATGCTTCGCGAGAAGAGCAACATCAGTTGGTGTAGCCACGACGTTCTCTGCATGTTCCTGTAGTGCATATGCCTCCAGGATCGTCAGAATTTTGGCCTTCCAGATAGCGAAGTTGGACAAGCCATCCAACCTATCCTGATCACGCAGTCCATATGATGCCATCTAGCTCAAAACAATCTGTTGAAACAGATACTCCTCTCCGTGCTGTTGTTGCTACTCTCAACATAAGCCCGAATCTAGGGTCCTTGGTGAAAAGGCACCCTCTATAGTAACTGCTCCCTCTGACAACTGATTTCTCTTCTTGGAAATCTGCCAAATCCTCTGAATCAACCCTCTTCGATCACCCTCTTGATTGATCGTCATATTTCTTTGGAAAAAATATGTTGAGCGGTTGTTCTCCTCCCACTCTTTATCAACTAGCTAGGCATGATTCTGCACCGACAGAATCTCCACCACACCAGCAACCTCTGAAGATTCGAAGCTCCTCTTCCAGACTACTACAGATCTGCACAACACCCTCAAAACTGGATTGTGTCCCTCTGGCTGACCTCTGTGAGCAGACTGGCTCAACGCAATGACTGTGTAGCGCAAGTTGTTCCTGCGTCACTCTGGAAGGCTCTGTGTTGTCTCTACGTCACTCAGCTAAGACTGCGTCAGCCCTTGCGTGGCCTCTGTTGGGACTGCGTCCTCCTAGTGTTGCGCTGCCCTCTCTGGAACTCTGTTGCCTCTTTGCAGCAAAAAAAATTCTTCAGCCGTTTTGCTGGTGATTTAGCTTGATCTGCAATGCTCTGATACCATGTGAAAATATCTAAACATAGAAATCCTACTGCAGTGTCTCGATTTCTTTTCCTACTTGAATTAAATTACAAGTTAATTTTTTGAATTATTCAGTAAAATCAACAAAGTAAACACAACTGCAACCTACACATTTACAGATCATTTACTCAACATAACGCACACATGACAAAGTGACAGATTTTTCGGACAAATTTTGCCGGGAAAAACCCAATCCGGGAAAATCAGTGCAGCTAAATCTAGAGGGTTTTATTAGTATGCAGAATTTGAATACAACAGTATCTGGGCACCAGACATGGTTGGCCCTACAGAGAAAATACACGACAATAATACCTCTTTCGAGTCGGAGGCAGAAAATATGGCTGGTTCACACCCTCAAACGGGATTTACAGAACTCGAGCCCTTTCTGGCCCACCGGAAACCCCAGCATGTCCCTCAGCCCTCTGTGTCAGCGTTTCTGGCCTGCGTCATCTTTTGCGCTGCCCTAGAAGGGCTTGCGGCACCCTCTCTGGGCTTACGCTACCCCTGCGCTGCCCTGACTAGGCCTGCGTCACCCCTGAAGGGTTCCTATTGCCTCTACACTGCCTTCTACGTGGCTCTGGCTAAATACGTAGCTCTGGCTGCCTCTGTGCTGCCTGGTATATTGCCTCTCTGCCGCTGTTGTATTCTTGGCCTCGGATCAGATCATCCCTCGCCAATCTCTGCCCCTCACCACACTGCAAACTCACTTCGTAATTCCTAGCAAAGCACGCCCTACAATTTCGACTTAGCTTTAGTGCTCTGCCAATGTGTGTGTTCTCGACCCCAAGCCATTCTGTTATGCTTTTCTCGTTGGGAAACCAACGATCGTGATCTAATCTCTAATCAACGAATAAGATTAGAAGTTGCTTGTTTGACGTCACTTAGAACATTCTCATCACATGTTTAATTTAATTCACTTTAATCTTTTAATTTTCCTACATTAGACTTAGGGTCCTTAATTAAAAAGATTAATTATTTGAATAATTATCAAACCAGATGGAATTTCTCCAAACTCTTTCTAGGTCTTGGAGATCTCATGTACTCCAGCTCCTCCACAAAATTTAGGAGCTAGAGCACATCCGATGCTACCCCAAAATCTCAATAGCAGACAACTTCTTAGTCCCCTTCCCTTTTAGCATTCCTTTATACCGGGTGAGCTATTGACAGAGAGCCCTCGAGTTTTTCCTTTCCCTTTTGAGATTTTCTACCGTCTTGTCCAGTTGATTCTGCGCTCTTTCCAGGGCTATGGTGTGGTTCAAGACTTCATTATGTAGCATATCCCCATTATAATTTTGGAGATTTAATTTACCTTGTAGGGGGGTAGAGGTTAAGTCCAAGATCATCTCTAGTGCTCTGTATTTTGATCCAGGAGGGAGAGGGTGAGAGGATGGGTGTTCCACTAAAACCACCAATTGGTCATTCTCGACATCTAGGGCCACTAACAGTCTAGTGTGGTGTTTGTATATATGCTGAGCCAGCTCTGCCCTCAACTTTTCCTTGACTGACTGGCTCTTTTCGTTGAACCTTTCTCCTAAAGGCCATTCCATCCATGTACCTGTCTCTGCCTCTGAGGGGCCGTCACTTGGGGCGATTACCTGTGAAGAAGCAGACAGTGCTTGTGAGGAGGCATCGTCCAAAGAAACCCAAAAACCTAGCTTTTTCTCACCTCGGTCTATGTAAGTCAGGACCACCTCATCTGGTTTTCCGGTGACCTGTCCTTCAAGTCCTTCTGTCCTTGGTTTTTTAACGTGGCCCTCTTCCTCCACCTCGATGAAACCTTCCATCTGTACATAGTCCTCCTACTCCCAAAACTTCCCTTCACCTCCTATTCTTTCTTCTTCTTGCACACTGTCTCCCATCAGTGGCTCGTCTGCAGTTGGGGAGCCAGTCTCCATCTCTGTATCCAAAGGCCATGATTCAGAATTAGCTTTCCATTCAATATTTCATCTAGGCTCATGTTCATATGTTGACTTAATATTCTTCCTCCTTTGTGCAATGACTCCCTTAGGATTGTAATGCCATCTGTCTCCTTGTCGGAAGTTCATATTCTGTAGCAGCTCCTCAACCAAGGGGAATGCATGTCATGAATTTATTGTAAACAACCCTACTACGCTCGGGAGTTTGAAGATATGGCCTTTCTTTGCAGGCACAAAATGGATTTGGTCCAAGGTTACTTGGAAGCAGGAGCGAAGCGCGGAGCGCCATTTTTTAAAGTTTTCGGGTCCGAAGCGTTTTCGGGAGCGTTTATATATATATATATATATTTTTTTAATATTTTTTATATTTTTTATATTTTGATGCATATATGTCAACAAAAACATGTAGAATGATGAATTAGACATAAAAAACATAAAAACATAGATTGAATCATATAACATCAATCATCTAGAAGTTATAATCTTCATCAACCACGCCCACGAGTTGGAAGCATACAACATATTGACTCTTGAGTCTCGCAAATCATCAATCTGAAGGTTTCAAGCTTTCAAAATTCAATATATAACATTTGTCATCATTGATATATAACATTTATCATCATTGATTCATTGATTTCAAAATTCAATATACATTTATCATCATTGATATATAACATTTATCATCATTGATTTCAAATTTCAATATCTAACATTTATCATCATTGATTCATTGATTTCAAAATTCAATATATAACATTTATCATCATTGATTCATTGATCACCATATAACTTTCATGAAGCATCATGTTCATAATTCATAATGACTTGTAAACAGTAAACTTATAAATGCCAACTTCAAAGTTTCACCTTTCAAATTCAAACTTCAAACTTAAATTGTCATTAAATATATGAAATCATAAAGAGTCAAGTTTCAACTGTTCAACTGTCAACAACAAATAGAAAATAGTAAACAACAAATATATTTTATCTGGCTGGCCCCTTGCCACGCCCACGAGAAATGTCTAATTTTTGTGAGCCACGAGGAACTGTTGGTCTTCTAGTACTCTCAGGAGTACCACGACCACGACTAGAAGGTGGAGGCTGGATATGCAAAGGAACAATAGTGTGATATCGAGGAGTGGCACTAGCACTGGCACTGGCACCCGCACTGCTACCAGTAGATGGTGGGACTGGCCCTGTGTGTGGCGGTGCTGCTGATGCTTCATCATCATCCCTATAAAGTTTTGCTTCCAATTCTTCCAGATGTAACGTGCCGTCCTCCAAATTATCATCCTCTGGGTTGTTGTCCCAGACTCTGTATGATTGATCCTCATTTGCCCGATCACAGTAATGGCTCAACAACCTCAAGTTATAATGCACATAAACCAAGCTTTCAGCTCGGTTTTCATTCAGCTTGTTTCTTCTCACATTGTGTATAAAGTTGTAGGTGCTCCAACACCTCTCTGCAGAAGAAGTGTTCACAACTTGTGAGAGAACTTTTTTAGCCAACTTTGGCAAAATTCCCATGCCGCCATATGCTTCCCACCATGTGAGAGCATCAAATCTGTCCCTGTCTTCCATTGCATGGAAAGAACCAAAGTTAGCAGTGCAATTGAAGTATTTGCCTAATTCAAGGCGCAATCTAGCACACTCTTCCCTGTCAGGTACCAATTTGTCCAATGCCTTCATGTACCCCTCTTGTACCTCTGGATCTGTGTGAGGTTTCACCCTAACCCCACCTCCAGGTGCAGTTTGGTCCAACCAAGATGGAGAGTAATATTTTGGCGTAAGGATATATGCCAAAGCATGTAGTGGAACATTGAGTTTATTCCACCGTGCACACACACAGTCATGAATCATAGCATACAAGTTGGGATCATTATCCTTAACAATATCTTTTATTTGCCCCAACATACTATCCATCTGCTCATAAACCTCTCCAATCACTGGTTTATCAGTATCTGCAAAGCGAATCATGTTATAAATGGGCTTGGTAAAACTCACAATTTCCCTCATACGTGCCCAAAACAGATGGTCAAGGGCGGTCTCCTCCACATGTTCGAAACCTTGCCTGTCAACTATTGTTGTTGCCCTGTCCTTTAATAGCTGCCAGTGTGGGCTTGATACCATTGCAGCCAATGGCTCTCTTACCTTCAAAAGGTGCCTGAAGGTGAGGTAATAGCTAGCAAATCTAGTTTTTGCTATTTTCAACAACTCCAATTTGGAGTGAGTATGGAAAAGCCCATGGGTATTGCTATGATTTGTAATAAATTTTATCATTTTTACCTCTCTTGGTACAAATCACCAAGCTACTTGAATTGAGGTTGTTTGTTTTTGATGATATCATGCATCAAAAGGTTCATTGTGTGAACTAAATACCCAAAGTCCTGCATCAAAAATGTTGTGTATTTATCCCTCAATAATTGCTCCTCACGCCTTAATAAATAGCAAGACATTATCATGATGACCCGTATGACATTGTATGGATGCCCACTTTTTCAATTATATCAAGTAATGGTTCTGCAATGTTAATGCCGCATGAATTTCTCTCAATAATCATAAGTCACGGTAAAGATCGCACCACTAACCGACCACAGCCAAAACATTTATCAATGGTTTTCCTTTTACATTGGTCCATCCATCAGAGACAATGGACAGCCCATGCTCAATCCACGAACTTGTCATTCTAGCCAAAGAATTGTTTATTTTAGCTCTTTCATGATCAAGACCCACGGTTCTGGCCTTGTCATACCCAGGGCTTTTGTATCCTTTGAGGGAATCATTAATGGTAGAAACCATTTCATGCCAATAAGGTGAGCGAAGAACAGTGAATGGCACCCCACATGCATATAGAAACCGGTAAACTTTTGAATCCACATCATTCCTACACCCTTGCGTCTAGGAAATCGGATATGGTTCTACGCCGTAATCCAATGCCACTGCCTCCAAAACCACTGGCATGTGTGGAAGTTGAACTTGTTTGTCCATGATGTGTTGGGCCTGAATCAGCGAAACCCCTAGATCTTTTAGATGATCTCCGTAGGGCAGCCCCCTCTTCCTTCCTATATACCTCTCTCGGTGCTGCTGGCACATTAGTACAAACTTTGATTCCAATATTGTTAGTTCCATCCCCTGGCATTATCCCACAAAGGTGCCTTCTCGCACGGGTGTATGAACCATGGTATTGTTTATTGCAATGGGGGCAAATAAATTTAGTGGTTCCACCACCTTCCCTCCTTCCATTTTCTGAACATATTTCCACAAAGGAGTTTGGTCTTGTTTAGTTGGGGAATCTATGTTCTCACGTTCTCCACTCCCCACATCCTCCTCAGCATAATCCTCCTCCTCTTCAGGATTTTCTTCAGATCCACCATAACCCTCCTCTTCATCCTCCTCTTCTCTGAATTGCCTCTTTCTTCTAGCACTCTCCAACACCATTATCACAAAGAAAGGAACCAACACGAGAAAAATCCATATAGCCATGATGGAAACAAGTTTCAAGTTTCTAGCCTGCAAAACAAATGGAAAAATGCCAAATGGGAAATAGGAAATGCAACATAGGAAAAAAAAAATTCATTTTTTAAGTTTTAAATCCAATAAAATGCAACACTTAAGAAAAATTCAAGTTTTCATCTTTAAACAATTTAACAATCTACAAATTCATCCTAGAAAATACTAAATTGGATTAGAAAGCCTACCTCTTTCTTGCAATTCTCCTGTCAGCCTTGCTCCTTGCTCTCCTATCAGCCTTGCTCCTTGCTCTCTTGTCAGCCTTGCGCTCTCCTTGCTCTCCTTCTTGCTCTCTCTCTCAACTCAAGAGAGTTGAGAGCGAACGCTCCCCGAGCGCTTCCGGCGTTTAAAAAACGCCCCGAAGTGTTTTCTAAACGTCGGAAGCGCTCAGGGAGCGTTCGCTCTTTTCGGGAGCGAACGCTCCCCGAGCGCTTTCGGCGTTTAAAAAACGCCCCGAAGTGTTTTCTAAACGTCGGAAGCGCTCAGGGAGCGTTCGCTCCCGAGCGCTTCCTGAAACGCTCCCGAAAAGACAGGGAGCGTTTTAACAGGTTCGGAAACGCGCTCTCGAAAACGCTCCCCTCAGGAAGCGTTTTCGGGAGCGCGTTTCCGAGCGTTTCCGAAACGCTCCCGCACGGAGCGCGTTTCGGAAACGAGAGCGAAGAGGGTTTGAATCTTCCCCGCAACCTAGATTTGGTCTACACGCAAGATTTGCCTAATGAACTCGAGAGCGAAGATTCTCATGGACATGAATATTGCCAAGTGGAAAGGAGGAAGCTCACAGCCATAAACTCTGACTTCAGTGTGATCCTCGAACGAGTACCGATCCCCTACGCAATTTGTCTCGTTGAACGGGAGCAACTCCTTTTCAGGAAAAATCCTTGGCGGAGGAGTCCTGTGTATAATTGTATAGGCCCTATACATGAAGTTTGTGATCAATTTTGCATAACCCTGATTTAGGCTCACTCCATTTCTTAGAAAACTTGTCCAGGCCTAATCCATTGAACTTGTCGGCATTCGCGAACAGGAATAAATAGAACACTAGTGAATAGTACCTGAAACAACTTGATGTTGACAAGTATTGGAGGTGGGCTTGGATGGCTGAGGCTAGGAATGAGGGAATGTCAAGTAAGACTCCTGGTTGCATCATGAGGTCGAAAAACCCTAAGCAGGCATTAGTGACCCAACTGGAATTGTCCTGCCAAAACATACCTGAGATAATTTCCAGGGATGGCTTGATGGTATCACGAAAGAGGGACATGGGGAATTTTTCAGTGGGGGGTGAGGTAGACACTTTTACGACTGTGAGTAATTCGAGGAGAGACCTATGCTTCTCAAGAGGGAGGTTCGAAAAGTGATACATGAGGGTTACCTTGGAAAATTGGAGGCAATCTTGAGAGGGTGGGTAGCATAGGGCTTTTTGGATTAACCGGGGGTGATTTCAAGTATTTTAGTCCCTTGTGAGGAGAGGAAAAAGCCCTTCTATTCAATGTATGCATCAGTGAGCCAAAAAATAAATTAAGGGAAATGATGGACCGAGGGAGCTATTTGATAGTACAATCCCGACTCTACAACCCTAAACGGGTCTTCACCTCGCCACTAATAACCCATGAGCTCATGACGCTCGTTTTCTACATTGAAAGGGTAGATGGGGTCACAAAGCTAAGCTTGGGCGTCCATGAGTGGGTCAGGGCCAGAGGTGGCCCTGACCTCTTGGGCCTGAGGAGTCTCGGGGGCAAACTTTTTCATTATTAAACAAAGGAGAGTTAAACAGTAAAAGAAGTAAAACTGGGGAACTGACCAAATACCTGAGACGATGAGAGCAACTTGAGGAGAGGCGTGTGCACAAGACTGGTCCTTTTCCCGGGATCCTGACTGGTAACGGCACAAACAACAAAAGACAATGGTTAGGCGAAAAATACGGAGGGAATGCACCTTTTTAGGATGAAAGAGGGACAAGTGGAGGGCTTACGTCAGGATGCCGTCAGTCGACTGACACGTGTTGCATGGGGATTGGGTGAGGGAGACCGGGTAGGTGAGAGGCCATGTGTCGGGTGTGTGGAACATATCGCATTCAAATCTTACCTTCCGCCCTTGATTACTTCGGGCCTTGTTCAGGTGGTCCCCACCATGATTTTTGGTGGGCCATGAGAGCCTTCGAACTCTTTGGAAACAAACCCCGAAACGCCTCTGATTGGCTGGCCTGTCAACTGACGTCAGCCTGTCTTGGGGGTTGGCTTCGTCCTCCGCCTGCAGTTTGGCACCCGATGGAACACGCCCTCACGGTGGCTTGATCGACCCACGTAGTGACTACGCACCCTCATGGTTGCTTGATCGACCCGCGCAGTGACTGCACACCCTCATAGTTGCTTGATCAACCCGCGCAGTGACCACGTGCACACCATTGACCCTTATGCATCCTTCATGCATATTTTGCCTTAATACGCAGATTTCTTCCTCTCTTGGTGTCTTAAGAGATTTTCCGAGGTTAGCATGTAAACATTGGCTCCAATTGGGGACAGTGTGCGGCAATTTGCACGTTGAGAACCTGCAGACCAGATTTCTACATACTTTTGGGTATGGAGTCATCTTATTTCAAAAGTACTTGGAATGATAATAAAAGGGATGGGAGACAGAACTGAAAACAAATTATTTAGAGTGAGATGATATGTACAATGAACCAGGGGTACCTTTTCAGTGTTGGAAATAGAACTTGAGGAACTGCCCATTGACAGGCATATCAAGTATATCACCTTTCAAATACTCAAGCATGAATGTGTTATTTTCCTTGGCTTCTACAATCCTGAATGGTCCAAACCTCAGTTGGTCGAACTTTCCGTGCTTCCATGTGTCGACCCTTCTCACGTCCCATCTTAACACCAAATCTCGTTGTTGAAAACCTCTATCCTTGGCTTTCGGGTCAAACAAGGCTTTCATTTTGTCTTGATAACTCGCCATTTTATGATTCACCTGTTCCCTGCTGTCATGAAGTTCAACCAACTGGTTCATCCTCCTTGTGAGAGCGTTAGGTTCTTCCTCACTATCTGGCAAGGACCGTGGCACTGGTAATGCCAGCTATGTGGGAAATACTACTGCTCTATCGTATACAAACTCATAAGGAGATTTACCTGTGGACCTTTTGGTTGTAACTTGGCTCGCCCATAGAACAAATTTCAATTGGGTGTCCCAATTCTTCTAATTCTCACTTATCGTCGTTTTTAAGATCCTGACCAAGGTCTTGTTAGAGGACTCGGCCAACCCATTTCTTTGGGGATAGTAGGCAGTTGAATGTCCCAGCGAGATATTATATTTTTGACATAAGTTTACGAAATTTGCAGATTTGAAAGCCTGGGCATTGTCAGTTACTATTTTCGTTGGACATCCAAACCTTGAAAGTATATTGTCTTCCAAAAATTTCATCACTACTGCATCTGTGGCATTCCTGGTTGGTATCGCCTCGACCCACTTCGTGAAGTATTTAGTGGCAGTTAGGATCCACCTGTGTTGGTTGCTGGATGCCAGATGAATTTCACCAATGAAGTCAATTCCCCATTGCTTGAATGGTTCTTCCACGTGAGTCGGAATGAGTGGGAAAGGCGTGAATTTTTTCTTCTCGGCGAAAGCTTGACACTTTTCGCAAGCCCTAACATGCGCTTGGACGTCTCCAAACAATTTAGGCCAGAAGAAGCTTGCGTTCAGTATTTTGTGAGTGGTTGCTCGCCAACCATAAGGCCCAATGCGTACACCGTTGTGGAACTCGATCATCACCTTCTCGGTTTGCTCCTCTGTTAGACATAATAGTAATATTCCCACCGGGTCTCTCCAGTATAAGCACCCATTTTCCACTATGAACCTTTGTGACCTTAGCCTTAGAGCACAGTACTTTACTTTGTCAAATTTTGGTGGACACCTCAGTGTCAGTATTCCACTGTCTTTGTACTAGGGGGACACCAAATACTTGACATGGGTTTTTTGTGTCGAGGTCTCTATTCCAGAATGTAAATCTTTACACCCATCTTCTTCGCCACTGACTGCTGTTGATATATTTATCCCTAGGGCTTGGAAATTTGACTCTAATAGGATCTTTTCAACCCTTGCCCCTTGATCAACTTCATGGGCTTAATTTCCATCTCATTCTCTTGTATCTTAGCTATCCATTTGCCTTTCTTTCCTTCACTGTCACCTTGTAACAAGATATCTTTCACAGCTGCAGTGGGTACGTAAGGCGTAACAAGAGATTGTAAACTGTATACCCGGAAAGCCTTCAAGGCCTTGACCAGGGCATATGCCTCCTTTTCCAATATATTGTATTTCAACTACGTCTCTAAGCACTTGACTGAAGAATGCAATGGGTTGCTCGTGTCCATCGTCGTTCTTCTGCAATAACACCACGACTATAATGTGAAAAGATGCAAAGGAGAAAACGAAGAATGGCTTCAGATAATTCGGACGAACCAAGACTAGTGCTTCGACAAAGGCTTGTTTGATTCTAACAAACGATTCCCTGGATGGGGCAGTCCATTTTACCTCGTTGTCCTTTTTCAACATCTGAGTGATACTTCTGACTATCTCAGGATAGTTGGGTATAAACCGTCTTAAAAAAACTATTTTCCCAAGGAAGACTTGTATTTATTTCTTATTTCTTGGCAGTGGAATCCCATTTATCATCTCAACTCTTTGAGGGTCGATCTTAACTCCTTCTCTAGCTACTATATGCCCCAATAGTTTTCCCTCCTTCAATGCAAACTGAGATTTTTTGGGATTTAATGATAACCCGTACCTTCTGCATTTCTCGAAAGTTTGTTTTAGGTGCTCAATGTGCTCTTCATTGGTTTTAAAGAAAATTGTAATGTCGTCCAAGTAGACAACTACGAATTTATCCTGATCACCAACAAATGCGATGTCCATGCCTCGCTGAAACGTGGCTCCCGCGTTTATGAGACCAAAAGTCATTCAGGCATACATGAAGGTTCCCCAAGGCGTGGTGAATGTTGTTTTATTTTGGTCTGCAGGGTGCACAGCTACCTGATTATACCCCGAGAATCCTTCCATCATGGACATGCGGGTGGATCCTACAAACTTCTGTAAAATATGGTCCATTTTTGGCAAGGGGTAGTTGTCTTTCAGTGATGCCCTGTTCAGGTTCCGGAAGTCCATACACAGCCTGATTTCCCCATTTTTCTTTCTTACTGGTACTAAGTTCGCCACCCATTCAGAATACCTTGGGGGTATGATGATCTTTGCTTGTAATAGCTTTTTTATTTCTTTCTCAATGGCAGGGAGTAGGAGTGGGTTGATTTGCCGCAATTTTTTTTTATGGGTTTGGCATCTTCCTTCAGGGGAATTTTATGTTGTATGATATTCACATCGAACTTCTTCAAATCCTGATAAGACTAAGCGAAGACGTCTTTATAAGATCTGAAAAGTTCCAATTATTGTTGTTTGAACTCCCCGGGACTCCTTTAGACAATTTTATGAATTTGGGGTCTTCTTTTGTCCTGATGTTGAAATCCTGCCCCTGTTCATCTGGTTCTGGCTTATGAGGATTAATAGGGACATATTTTTGTTGAAAAGCGTCTCCAAGGGTAACAGGCCCCTAGGAATGGTGTTCCCTTTCAATTGGAGAACTTTATGCCCAACAATGGTCTCCTCCCACTGCGAATTACGTTCTTCACCCGTTGATTCTTCTTCTTGATCGATTACTTATTTTGAGAATTCTCCCACCGTTCCCATGAAACGCTTAATCTGATCCTCATCTTCAAAGATTTGCTAATGTTTGACATTGTCGGGGATGAAGGGTCGGTATCTGAACTCAACTTCGTATCTCAAAAATGGGTTTTGGGGGGGGTGGAAATGACTAGCTGCCATGACTAGTGAGTCTGCCATCCTATTTCTTTCACGAGGCATAAACTGAATATTCAAAGTTGAGAAAAAAATTTCAATCAAATCCCATACCTCATTCCTGTAGGCCCCAAGCCGAGGATGCTTTGCTTGGCATTAGTTCCCAAGGAAAATTTTAAGGATGCATATCTATTTGAAAGTTTAGAAACCTAGGCGAATATTAGTAACCTATAATAGAAAATTTGTAAAATGTTTGATGTTTTTTTTTTTAAAATATCTAAAATTCTATTTATATTATATTAGTCTATATAAGATCTTGGCGATTTTTAAGGAAAAATAATTTCATACTATAAAACTTGGGCGAATTATTTTTAGAAAAAATGGAAATTGGTGAATATTTTTTTTGGAAAAAGTATATAAAATTAGCCCACCTACGAATATTAGCCCCTAAAATTTTCCCTGTTGGTTCCTCCCCTGTTTCACCACCAGCTCCAAGTCTCCGAACACCTTGAGACACTGAATATTCATGTTTTTTGCTAATTGTAACCCCAATAATAACGCTTCATACTCGGCCACATTATTTGTGGCTTCGAACTCCAGTTTGAAAGACGGGAATTTAACAACCTTCAGGCGATATCAACAAGATGTCAACCCCATTTCCTTCCTTAGAATAGGCTCCGTCAAATTGCAGCGTCCAGGTTTCGTTCATTTCTTTCTTCTGATCGTCTATCTGCTTCGAGGGCAGGACCGTAGTCTCCTCAAGAATCAATTCATCTTCCTCTAGCATTAAGCAGGAGAATTCACAATCTTTCCCATATACAGGAGAGTTGGTGGAGCCATTGACCCGAGTGACCATTTTCATGAATCTAGATTCTCAGTATAATATTCGTTCTTCTCCACCAAAAACGAGGATGGTGGCATAGGTCAAATCAAGCTTTATCGAACCTTCGATTTTTGACCCCCACGATCTGGACAACAACATCACAAACCTAGCCGGTCTGTCCGCCACCACGATGTCCATCACCACTCTCTTCACTGGGACCTGAGCCAGATTTACCACCAAATCTTTTATCATCCTTAGGCATTTTACTCTCTTAGAGTCAAATGAGTACAGGTCTTTGTAAGGCCTCGTAATTTTCAACCCTTGTTGTTCCATGACCGACAGTGGTAGCAAGTTATGAGATGCTCCTGAGTCCAACATACAGTTATGAAGAAGGAGATCATGGATTACCAAAGTCACATAGAACTAGGGCGTCGAAGGATCTTGATCTTCTATATGAGGTCCAAAAACGACCATAGGTCTCTTTTCCTAGAGATTCAGACTGTCTGGGACAGGGGACGCACAGGAAGGATGCGTGAATTGAGACACATGGGCCTTATATGATGGTTGTTTCAACTATTCGGTAAGAGGTACCGGGATCTTAACTTTCTATAGTTCCTTTTGGAGATTAAAAGTGGGAGGACAATTTGCAGCAAGATGTACTTTGGTTGGTTCCCTATCATGGTCAGCCCAGGATGATGATAATATGGGGGAATTTTCAACTTTAGCTGTCTAGGACTCCTGAGCAGTTGGGTTGGACACGGTGGCCTGTTGATGGTGGGTTTAAACTACCGACTTCTTCCCTTTATCAAGAGTACTTAGGGGGTTATGGATTTTCAACACAGACTCTTCACTTTGGTCTTGCATCCAAGTTCTCTTCCGGGTAGACCTAAGGTCATATTTATTATGTAGTTGATCCTGCATAAAATCTACGAACTGCCTGCAATAGTTGTCAATGTCCTTATCATTTGGGGGGGCCTCCTGTTCTTCCCCTTTTTCTTGCAATGTCAGTTCACCTTCTTCATCATCAGATTAAGAAAAGAACCGATTCTCTTGAGCGTCTATGACCTCGTCTGTATGCCCCTCCACCTCTCCTTCTAAATACAATGGAGGCTGAATGTGGTCTTGCTACTCCTTTCTTTCCCTTTGTAATAGCTGCAGAGGAGGTTTGTGGTACTGAGGGTAGAAATCTCCATTTGGAGCCATTTGATTTGAGCGAGGAGGGAAATTCTTAGTCTCTAGTTCAAGCTTGACCAGCTTGTTGGATAGATTTCTTATTAACTTGTTCATTTATTCTTTTCTGTAATCCTGAGATTCTATCTCCTGATTCGAAGTAGTAGCTTCCTCCTTGCCCCTCCTTCTTTCTCCTTGGTCCGATTTTCCCTTGAATTTCCCCGTAGAAGAGAAATTGGCTTCTACTTCCAATGCATCCATCTGGATCTGATCCAGGGATGTAGATTTCCTTTCTCGGAGGGTGAACCCGAACTCAGGTTCAAAAGCCCTGAAGAATACTACCTTAGCAGTAGCCTGAGGAGGTTTTATCTTTGTAGGGAGATTATTGTATAGCTTGTTGAATCTCTTAATAAACTTTGTGACATCCTCGTGTTTCTTCTTCATAGCATTGAACTCAGTGAGGATGTATCCATGATCCCTCTTCTCTCCCCATTTTTGTGTAAAGACATTTTCCATCTCTTCCCAAGTATGGACTGAGTGATCTGTTAAGGACTTATACCATTTCTGAGCTTCGCCATCCAAAGATTGGACGAAGAGTCTCAACACCACATCTAGGTGTTCCACATTTAAGTTTACTGCAAAAGCACAACACTTCTCAATTTGTCTCTGCGCTGCAATGTTATCTTCTCCTGTGAACCGAGGAAGGAGCTTCAGATAGTCTTGAGGCATGTCATTCAGTAACTGGGGAAGAGCCAAGGGGACGTACTTGTTTAGCAGAAAGCTAGGTACTACCATATTGTGCACAGGAGGGGGGAGATTTATGGTCTGAATTTCCTAATGCAAAATATGAGGGATGATAGGTATATTCTGTGAGGATGGAGTGTTTGTATGGAGGGGGAGGTAACTTTCTGGGATCTCTTTAACCTCTTTGACCTCGTGTGTGGGTTGAAACCCAAGAAAGGAAATGTCACTTGACTCTACCTTGTCTTTCACGAATAGTTTTAAAGGATGCAAGACATTAGGAGAGTACTCCAAAACTCGGGCAGCAAAATCCGGTCCACATATGTCAGCTCTTTGTGTGGAGGAATATGCTTCAAGGGAGAAAGGGGGTAGATCAGACTGACTGGGGACCTTTTGTTTCCAAATTCTCTTGAAGATTAATTTCTCGAGGTCAAATACAAAGGGTGTTTTTTGCTGAGTGGTATTTGACCAGGTGTGAGGCCTGGTGAAAGCTAGGGTTACTTATACTTTGAATTTTATGTTAGTGGAGTCGCCAAGACGAGATATATGCAACCCCGAACCCTTTTTTCTCACTTGACTGAAGGGTGGATTATGTCGTATCGCAGGGAAAGATTTTCTAATTCGTTCCCCGACAATGGCGCCAAAAAGATGTCACTCCTAGAGACAGCCTCCGGGTTGTCAAGAGACCAGTGCCTAGGACATATTAAAATCAGAGGATATTGATCCTACTTGTAGCTTCCTCTGGATTCTTTGATTCAGGAAGTTTATGTGAAAATTTCTGAATATTTTCAAACAAAAATCCTATTGTTAAATTTCGGATTTACTTCTCCTACTGACATTAAGTTATTAATCTAAAATCTTTAGCATTAACATCGAAGTAAATACATTAACAACCTATACATACAGATGTAAACTGAATAACATGTACAATGACAAAGTGACACACGAGGATTTTCTGGACAACTGTCCCCGAAAAAGCCAATGCGGGAAAACCGATCTTCTGGCTGCTTGAGGGTTTTTATTATTAAGCAGAATCTAAATACAACAGATCTGGGCACCAAACTGGTTAAACTGACAGAGAAATAAAATACTGCAGCTATACCTCTGTTCTAGAGACAGAAAAACAGACTGATTCACACCCTCAAACAGGATTTATAGAACTCAACCTTTTCCAGTATTCAGAAACCCTAGTGTTGCTTTGAAGCCCTCTGCATCAGCCCAGTTGGCATGCGTCAGCCCCTGCGTTGCTCAGGAAGGGCATGCGTCACCCTAGACTAGGTTACGCTGCCCCTGCGCTACCCTAGTTGGCCAACGTCAGTCCTCCTGGGACTGCATCAGCCCTTTTGGCATTGTGTCAGCCCTGTTGGCCTCTTTTTGGCTCTGCATTGCCCCTGTTGGGCTATGGCTGCACTGCGTAGCTATTGCTTCCTCTGCGCTGCTCTAATCCGCTGCTTATTTTCCCTCGTTGCACTCTTGGCCTGGGACTACACCATCCCCCTCGCCAACACTACCCCTCACTATAGCTGAAACACTTTTGAAATTCTTAGCCTAGAATTCCAACTTTGTTTCAGTGCTCGCCACTGTATGTGTTCTCCAATTGACCCCAAGCCCTCTTCTTATACTTTTCTCGTTGAAACATCAACGGTTGTGATCTAATCTTGAATCGACGACTAAGATTAGAAGATGCTTGATCTGTGTGACTTAAGTCATTTTCATCACATGTTTAATTTAGTTAACTTTAATCTTTTAATTTTTCTAAGTTAGACTTAGGATCCTTAATTAAAAATATTAATTAATTAAATATCTCTTCAACATGATGGAATTTCTTAAATTGCTTTTTGGGTCTTGGAGATCTCATGTACTCTAGTCCCTCCACAAAGTTTGGGAGCTAGAGCACATCTGATGCTACCCCAACACCCCAAAATATCAACAGTTTATGGTATAATGATTCAAGAATAATGAAGGTTCTTGATGTTGATCTTATAGAGGCATTAGGACTAGAAATGGAATGCATTGACGGGGCCAAAGTTAAACCAATGAACAGACTTCAATCTGAAAGTGCTGTGAAATGAAGATTTTACGAAGTAATCTCGACGAGAGGGGGTTTAACAAGCTAAGGATCCGAGTTGTCAAGGATTAGAAGAAAAGACAGTATGGAAGAGACATACAATGGTGCAATTCCATGTAGCGCGATTTAAGGTTGCATACCAATTCAAAAGCATGAGTGTTATCCTTCCTCTATGAGAACATAAATAAATTCATGAAAGTAAACAAGTTGCAACCAACGGCTTTTACGCACAGAATATGAGAAATAGCATATATAGAATGACTGATAAACGTCAAGTAGAGAAAACACATATACATATTGTTCACCAAAGTAAATGGAATCCAGTCGAAAGTAGGATTTATATTATATTAGCCGCAAAACAACTTCTCAAAATATGCATTTCATAACCCAAAATGCTTATACATGATTCATAACAGACAGGACCAAAAACTTCGACAAAATTCAGAACCTTTTGCCTATCTCTGATTCTCCCTTTTATAGAGTTTTCTTCGGGGCTCTACCCCAAATATTCTTTCTTGATCTTACGGTTCAGCATCATGATTCAAAATGGAGCGTGATCCGAGCACGACTCTCTAACAGAAAAACAAGCTAAAATATCAACAGTGAAACCGTAATTTCACTGTAGGACAAAGTAAAAGTAAAACAAAAATATCTGAAGGCCACATGGGCCAGATCTTGAAACATCTATCTGATTCAGCGAGGGGTTGCAGAAGGCCCTGATTTCCGTGACAGCTCTGGGTTGGACGATGAGCCAAAATGATGAGATGGCACGGGGGCTCTCGGCTGTGAAGTGGAAACTATTGGCAGATTGGCCTATTCGTAGCACCTTTGCCACATGATCTCTGTGGGCAGGGGTGTCGTGCTAAAAAGTTCAAATAAAGCACGAAGCTAAGTTAACTTGGAGTAGTCCAGGTTGACCGAGAAGAGTTGTTTTACCTGTGAAAATTTACAACCAGTTGCAGTGATAGACTTATTTCTCCTTCTTATTATTTCAATAAGTTATTATTCATAAATCTTTAGGCAAATATCGAAATAAATACTACTGCAACATTCACAATTATATATGCAGAGAAATAAACAGTAGAGAACATAAGCGCAAGAATCAGTCACATGTACACAGTTATTTTTGGACAATTATTCCCGGAAAAACCCAATGTGGGAAAATCGGTGCAGCAGATGAGGGTTTTTTTAATTCTTCAGCAAATGATATCTTTACAGGGAAAATATTCGGCAGCTAAATTCTAACCCCCCTGAGACTGAATATCCAGCTTACTTGGAAAATTTTCTAACACCCAGAATAGCCCTTGCAAGCCCTTGCGTCAGTCTGCGTGATTCTCTACGCAATCCCAGCGCTGAACTGCGTGGAGACAGCGTGGGGTCTCTATGCTGCAGCTTCAAGCTGCCCTAGTGACCCACTGCTGCTCTCCGACCCTGATCTCGATCACCCCTGACCTCCTCCTGCTCCTGCAACTTCTTGCCTTACAAACTCTCCCACTGAGATCGAATTCTACATCAGAATGGATCTCCTTTGGGTACTGAGTGTGTGCCTGGCTTCTCTTCCAAGTGACCCTCAGCCTTCTTTTATAATCTTCTTGTTGGAGAACCAACGACCCAGATTAAATATTAATCAATGGCTACGATTAAATCTTGACTTGATCCATGTTTTCTAGAAGATTCACGCTCTGACTTATTAATACCCTTTAATTATTTTATTTCCCTAAGTTGGACTTAGGGTCTCCATTAAAATAATTAATTATTTTAATAAGTCTTGAACCGAGTGGAATTTTCACAAACAGTTTCTGGGTTCTTTTGAATGCTGCTGTCCAGGCCTCCCTGCAAAGTTTGAGAGTTGGAACACTTTCGGATGCTACAAAATCAACACTCCCTCTTAACGAGGAAGGTGTTCCAACAATATGCCTGTTGCATGCTGCTCTGATTCTGAAGCACCCTCTGCGCTGCTGATCTTAGGACTCTGCTCCCCCGTCTGCTGCGCTGCTGCCCCCTATACTGTTGCCTTTGAAACTGACACTGTAACTTTCTAGATTCGTACCACAGGTCCCTCTGAATACAGAATCCTCCATTCTTGCTACTAGAAGGGATTCTTCATCATCCCCATCTTCTCTCTGAAGTAGACAAACTTTGTCTTTCCCAGAGCCTTGGTGAGGATGTCTGACACCTGTTCTCCGATTGGAGTGTACTGTAAATGAACAACTCCATGTTGGACACAGTCCCTGATGAAGTGACACCAGATGTCAATATGTTTCAACTTATCATGAAACACAGGATTCTCAGAGAGCTTCATGCAACTCTGATTATCACATAAAATTTTGGTCGCTTCCATTTTCTCCTTGAGTAGATTTACTAACAGTTTCTTAAGCCATATGGCTTTGCACGAAGCTATGCTAGCTGCCATATACTCTGGCTCTGCTGAACTCAGTGCCATGGACTTCTGTTTCCTACTGCACCAAGATGTCATTCCTGATCCCAGACTAAAACAGTACCCACTGGTACTCTTCCGATCAACTGAACTTCTAGCCCAATCTGCATCAGTAAAGCCACTCAACCTGACATCATTGTCACGGGTGTACTTCAATCCAAGCTCGATTGTCCCTCGAAGGTACCTGAGAACATGTTTGGCTGCTGCCCAATGTGCCCTCTTCGGTTCCACCATGAACTGACTTAGAGTATTAATAGCATAATAGATGTCTAGCCTTGTATTTACCAGATACATCAATGACCCTATGAGCTGTCTATACAGCGTAGGATCAGCTTCATCATCTTCGGACGTGTCGATTTTCCTGCAGTTGGTAATCATTGGAGTGGTCATGGGCCTACAATCCTCCATCTGAAATCTCTTCATAATCTCTGTAGTGTATCTTCCTTGACTAAGGAAGATCTCCCCATTCTGTTGCCAAACTTCCAATCCCAGAAAATAGTGCATTTGTCCCAGGTCCTTCATGTCAAATTCTTCAGCTAAATTCTTCTTGCAGTCTGTGATGACCCTTGATGATCCTGTCAGGAACAGATCATCAACATACAGTACCAGTATCAATGGATCACTCCCTACTCTCAAATAGTAGAGATTGGGATCTGCATCACTCTTGATGAATCCCATATTTTGCAGGTAGTTGTCAATCCGACCATACCAGGCTCTGGGAGCTTGCTTCAGTGCATATAAAGCTTTCTTCAGTCTGCACACATGAGTTTTCTGATCATGTGTCTCAAAACCCTCTGGTTGTTCTATATACACTTCTTCTATCACACCATACAAGAATGTTGTCTTGACGTCCATCTGGTGAATTTCCCATCCCATCTGCGTAGCAAAGGATATCACGGACCTGATAGATGTGTATCTGGCTATCGGGGCGAAGGTTTCTTCACAGTCTATTCCTTCCTTCGGAGCATACCCCTTAGCCACAAACCTGGCTTTAAATTTCTTGATGTTGTCGTCTGCAGCATACTTGATCTTGTAGATCCACCTAGATCCTACAACTGATCTCTCTTGCGGTCTGGGTACCACTTCCCAAACATCATTTGTCATGATGGAACTGTACTCTTCCACCATTGCATCAACCCACACCTAGTGTTGAGCTGCTTCCTGAAACTAGAAGGTTCTTCGACTTGAGCAACTAAGGCTTGATACCTCTCAGGCTACTTACGTTGTCTCTTCTCATTCCGGGGATGTCTGACAAAATCCTCTGCATCCTTCAGAATCTGTCGAAGTTCCCTGCTCGTTCTTCCATTGGTGGTGGGTGGATTTACCGGCTCTCCTTCTTGCAAATCCTCGGGAGACCCATCCTTTGGATCACTATGCCTTGGAGAGGCAACTAAATTTTCTATTGCTGGTTGTTGGGGTTGGACCAGAGGCTCTTCCTCTAACTGCGTGGCAGAAGGGAGTTCTCGTGATCTTCTGAAGGCTTTCTCCTCCATGAATTTCACATCTCTTCGCACCACTACTTTCCTGCTCTCTGGAATGTAGATGCGATAAGCCTTTGCATTCTTGTTGTATCCTACTAAATACCCCTTTTCAGCAGTTATTTCCAACTTCTTCTTCTTCTCACTGGGTACATGACAGTACGCTGTACTGCCGAAGATCCTAAAGTGACTCACTTCGAGCTTGCTGCCAGTGAAGACACTTTCTGGCGTGATCTTTCCCAGTGCAGTGTGAGGAGTTCTGTTCAGAATGTAGACAGATGTATTACACGCTTCAACCCATAGAAATTTGGGCATGTCTTGCTCATACAGCATGACTCTGGTTGCTTCAACAATAGTCCGGTTCTTCCTTTATGCCACTCCATTCTGTTTCGGATTGTATGGAGTTATCCATTCTCTTTTGATGCCTTCCCTTGTGCAGAATCCGGTGAATTCTTTATCTACATATTCACCTCCATTATCTGATCGCAATACCTTGATCTGCTTCCCTCTCAGATTTTCTACCAGAGCCTTAAACTCTTTAAATCGACTGAAGACTTCATCCTTGGTCTTCAAGAAGTAGATCCAGGATTTCCTGGAATGGTCATCAATGAAGTTGATGAAATATTCAGCACCACTAAGAGCTCTGGTGGACATCGGCCCGCAGATATCTGAATGTATTAGATCTAACACAGCCTTGGCCCTATTGATGCTTCTTTGATATGTTGCCTTGGCATATTTCTCTAATACGCACCCCTTGCAGACATCATCCCGTTTGGTGCTCAGTTCTAGAACACCTGTGACAGTCTTTTGGAGAGTTCTCAACGCTCCATGATGCAAGTGCCCCATCGTCTTGTGCCATAGCTCATTCAAATCCATTTCATTTGCGCTGCCAACTAGTGCCATTGGGGAATCAAGCTGTAGTTTGTACAACTTGTTGCTTCTTGCCCTGATTTGTGCCTTATTCTTCCAACTCGGGTGCTTGGCGTAGACTCTATTGCCAATAAAGTAGACGTCATATCCTCGGTTTTGAAGTTGTGACACTGAGAGTAGATTCATCCCCAACCCCGGCACATGCAGTACATTAGTGGCCCGGATTCTGTTCCCTGCCTCGGCCTGAAAAACTACGGTACCTCTCCCAATGGGAGTGCACTTTTATTTATTACCCATGGTTATTTTGAAATTCATCTGCTCTTCTTGGTAGTCAGAAAAACAGTCCTATACTCCTGTCATGTGAGCAGAGGCTCCACTGTCAATATACCAGACATCTGAGGACGTAGTGCTTGATACATAAGCAAAATATTCCTCTAGTTTGGATGCCAATACAGATACATCGTGATCCATTTGTTCTATCGTGCTTCTTCCCCCTCCTAGAGAACTGCGTGAACCCTTCTGCACTGTTGCTGCAACAACAGATCTTCGTTCACTGATAGATGCCCCCTCTCTATTATTCATCTCTGGCTCTGATACCATGTGAAAATTTACAACCAGTTGCAGTGATAGATTTATTTCTCCTACTTATTATTTCAATAAGTTATTATTCAGAAATCTTCCGGCAAATATCGAAATAAATACTACTGCAACATTCACAATTATATATGTAGAGAAAAAAGTAGTAGAGAACACAAGCACAAGAATCAATCACATGTACACAGTTATTTTTGGACAATTGTCCTCGGAAAAACCCAATGTGGGAAAATCGGTGCAGTAGATGAGGGTTTTATTAATTCTTCAGCAAATGATATCTTTACAGGGAAAATATTCGGTAGATATATTCTGAACCGCCGAGACTGAATATATAGCTTACTTGGACAAATTTCTGACACCCAGAATAGCCCCTGCAAGCCCCTGTGTCAATCTGCGTGATTCTTTGCACAGTCCCAGTGCTGGACTGCGTGAATCTGCATGGGGTCTCTGCGCTGCAACTTCAAGCTGCCTCCAGTTACCCATTGCTTCTCTTCGACCCTGATCTCGATCACTCTTGCCCTACTCCTGCTCCTGCAACTTCTTGCCCTGCAAACTCTCCCACTGAGATCGAATTCTACATCAGAATGGATCTCCTTCGGGTACTGAGTGTGTGCTCGGCTCTACTCATAAAACCAAAAAAAACCCAAAAAGCTTTCCACCAAACTCCAATCTTCAAAATTTGGCCTTTCTATGCTTGGCCCTCTTCTAATTTCGAATTCTGCTGGGTTTGCAGAGCTATGTGCTGAACTGAAAGAGAAAATGTCTGCAACTACTCCCCAAAGCTCAACTATTGAAGGGGTGACCCCTTCACTTGATTCCAAGTTGAAGTGCCTTGGAATTTCACCCTCACCTGAATGTCTCTGATGCTGGACTACGTGAGTCACTGAGTGACTACACTGCTATAGAGGGGCTGCAAGTGGCCTGATGTCGGATAATAAGATCAGCTCACGACGGATAGTAGGAATCCTCTCCTAAAGCTCCGTGAAACTTTTGAATGAAGTCTCCTCCTCTCCTGAGCAGACAATCGAAGTGTTAAAATTGGACAACTAGGTCCAAACTCCAGGTTGTGCTGCTCAGATGACGATCCCAATATTTTTATTGGATTCCTCTTTCGGAGAGGTGTAAGATTGATCTAAAGATCATCTCGATCGGATAAATGAGAACATGTACTTTGAATTTATTCCACTTATGTGCTAGGTCGGCCTAGAATATAATATAGACTTAAATGTCTTAAAGAGCATGTCACACACCCCCAAAGATGCCTATATATTGGTAGAATACATCTATATATGCTCCTGAGCTAATATCATTCCTGAACGAAAGAAGAACCTCATGGCTCAAAGATATATGGCTTCAGAGGGGGAAATTCCAAAAGAAAACCGAGAAGCCATATAAATACAAGGGGTATCTAGCTGCCATGAGTACAATATGAGTCTGGATCATTTCCAGAAACTGGAAAGCATCAAAGTCTGCCTAGGATGCGAGGGTGATGTCTAGGATATGGTTCCTAGACCACCGATCAAAGCTAGTGTCACCTCGATATAACATCAAGCATGGATTTGATGGGAAAATATGTTGCTTGAAGGCACTGATTATTATTGCGCCTATAATCTATTATTTCCCTTGGTGCTACAGATGGATGTAAAGACCGTTTTTTTGTGGCATGGTGCGATAAAGGAAGAGGTGTATGTGGAGCAACCTCTGGGATTCAAAGTCCAGGATCGGGACACCCATGTTTGCAGGTTGAAGAAAGCCCTCTATGGGTTGAAGCAAGCACCCAAAGCTTGGTATGAGAAGATAGATAGCTACCTGATGAAGTTAGGCTTCACTCGTAGTAATGTTGATCCAAACCTTTACTTCAAGGTTGATAGAGAGAAGCCTCTCGTTTTGGTGCTGTATTTGGACAACCTCTTCTTGACAGGTGCTAACCCTCTCATTCATCAGTGCAAGAGGGAGCTCGCTACTGAATTCGAAAGGAAGGACCTAGGATTGATGCACTACTTCCTAGATCTGGAGGTCTGGCAAAGACCTGGCGAGATTTTCCTTTCTCAAGGAAAATACATTGTGAAGCTTCTGGTAAGATCTAATATGGTGGACTGTAAGTCCGTGTCAACTCTGATAAAGCTCAACGTTAAGAAGTTGAGTGGCAGCGCTGTTGGGCCCGTGTTAGCAAATCCTACTGAGTATCGTCAACTCGTAGGGGCCCTGGTGTTCTTAGTGAACACCCGTCCGGACTTATGTTGTGCAGTGAACACCTTGAGTCAACACATGGTTGATCATAACATTCACTGGGTTGGTGCCAAGAAACTCTTGAGATATCTCTGTGGCACGATAGACCATGGGTTGAGTTACACTGCCGGGAGCATGACACTCCTTGATATACTGATGCTGATTGGGCTGGCAGTGTGGTGGATCATAAGAGCACATCTGAATGCTACTTCACAAGTAGATCTGCTTCGGGCAGGAAACGAAAGTCGGTAGCCTTGAGCACCGCTGAGGTCGAATACATTGTAGCATGTATGACCCGTTGTGAAGTCACTTGGTTGCATAAGCTCTTCAATAAGCTGTTAGAGCATGTGCTAGATGCCACCGTTATCCTTTGTGATAAATAGAGGGGATTCATTTGGGTTCCACGATTGATCCAAGCATGTTGATGGCTGGTACCACTTTATCCGGGATATGGTACAGCGAAGTGCTGTAAGGCTTGATCATATAGGAACTGATGAGTAGGTCACGTATATTCTCACTATGCCCTTGGGGAAGATCATGTTCCTAACCTTCCGTGAGAATCTTGGAATCATGGAACGACCCTATTTTGAGGGTCCTGTTGGACGATGAGGTCTGGGAGCTCCAAGGGGGTTTTGGGAATAGCTTTGGTGCTATAAGCAACCACAGGGCTAGGCTTGTCAAACCTAGTTGGTGTGCTTCTACCCCACCGTGATGATATTGTGATGGTTTACCTTTCTCTGATCTGTGCCCCGTATGCATCCTAACCATGGAGTTTCGGGCCCATGGGAAGTACCTGTCATTTGGCCAATGAGGTGGGAAATGTGAATAGAGACCATAGCAAGACCGATGGACGCATCGGAGATTGTCGTACTCTATGTCTAGGATGGCACGTGTCCAACTACTTGATCTGGGATCAAGTTTAGCGAGGTTTCAGACCTCCAACTGACTTCAGGTCAGTGAGACTAACTTTGGGTTAGTATATATGACTCTCTTGAGTCCAAGTGAGGTTTCGGACCTCCTACTGACTTCAGGTTAGATAACCAACTTCGGGTTGGTATGAGACTCTTTGTGAGTCCTATAGAGGTTTCGGACCTCTGGGCTGAATCTGTCAGTCGGGTATGATGTCTTTGTGACTGACCCACCTCTGTTCTGAAATAAAGAGGCCAGCAAAGCAAGTTACGGCGGGATGACGCACGATGTTTGGATTGCAATAGTGGATGGAGTTCTCCTTAGTTGAGAGGGAGTGTTAAAATTGGACAACTAGGTCCAAACTCTGGGTTGTGTTGCTCAGATGACAATCCCAATATTTTTATTGGATTCCTCTTTTGGAAAGGTGTAATATTGATCTAAAGATCATCTCGATCGGATGAGCAGAACATGTACTTTGAATTTATTCCACTTATGTGCTAGGTCGGCCTGGAATATAATATAGACTTAAATGTCTTAAAGAGCGTGTCACACACCCCCAAAGATGCCTATATATTGGAGAGACTTGGAGTTCATTATACACACATTGTGTGGAGGATTTTCTTCTCTCTTGATGGCGATGGAGTTGCGTTCTTGGTGTTGTGTATTTATGGAGTGTTCTTTGTTTGGGTTGTTCTGGGGTTATGTGTGACACGCTTGGCTAAATGACCTATTGGAGACTTTGCTGGTTGAAGCATCCTGCTGATCGCCGTAACACCACCATTCATTATCTTTGTTGGCATGTCTTCCATCGATCTATTAGTATGTTCTATTTGCTTCAGTATTGTGTGCCCTAGTCTGAAATGGCATAGAACATGTTTAGAAATTAACACGAAGTCACCCGAGGATGAGGTTGGGATCTCCGCTTGGAGACACCTGTGTGTTAAACAACACTGCAGACTCGGCTAAACAGCTCCAGCATACTCAAGTCGTAAAGACCAGAAAATCAGAATAATCAAGAATGATTTCCATGGCTGCCCTCACCCCCTTCTTATTCTTGTGAAATGTAATATCCCGGAAGGGAAATAGACAGCAATACAAGCATACGACAATATAGAAAATGCCGGAAATGGAACATAAAGCAAATACTCATAAAAATGCCGGGAATGCTAAGCCATTTTATTAATCTGAGAATATAATAAAATACAATGGATAATCAGAATGATAGCACCTATTCTTGCTCAAGGCAAGTGAAGAGCTTTCTCAGAAGAACGACTAATATGCTATAAAGCTAAGTCATCGGGCTAGCCATCGTCAGCTGACTAATGTGAGATGGACCAGAGCAGGGCTGATCCCCTTGCCGGAATGGGCTGAAAATGCGCGATCACTGTGCTCACCACCCGGACAAAATAGAAACCGTCCAAGAACGGTCGACCTCGAAATCACCAAGGAGCCTCCCAAAAAGAATTCGCGCTACGCAAGGCTCGAGTGAGATGCCAAACTAATAGGCTGACGACGGTCACCTCAAACTCCTCAGGAAACCTCCTCCTGGAAAAGACTGATCCTCCACATCGGATATCAACTGAAACTCCTGCAGAAAATCCCGCAACGGAACACCTCCAACTAGAACTGCGTCCTCTCTCCCAAAGACTACGCAGTCACAAGAGAAGCCCAGCTCCTCAGCCAAACAACCAACCAAATCTCTTCAAGGCGAAGAGCTTATTGCAGAAACGGTACTCGGAAGTCCCAAGGCTAAGGGTGAGATCTCCGACCGGAGACACTCAACGCACTAGCGATGATGCGACCGGACACAAACGGCCAGAGCGTGCTCGAAGACAGATGTCTGAAACTCCAATATCATCTTCAACAACAGAATGCCAAATGAGATAGAGGATGGCTCTCCCACAACACATTGAGGCGGCCCAACCTCAAAACCCTGCGTGGCTCCTCTCCTCCATTGCTCCTCATCAAGCGCAACGAAGCTCCTACCTGGGCTACGTGAGCCCACTCCTCGCAGTGGTGTTGACCCCCATGGCTCCCCATAAGTTATAACTGTTGTGCTACTAGTGAGATACTTTATTTTACTTAAGTGAGTTAGACCCCTCTTCTCACTTTTATTTATTAATAAACTATAGTTGGCAAAACTATACAAAAATTGAATATTCCAATTAGTCGTTGCTAATTAGGAATATTACAGTCTCCCCCGGCAAAATGTTGCTTGACCTCAAGCAACTGAAGTGATGGATGCTACAAAATCTTCTCATTCTCCCAAGTGGCATCCTCATCCAGCAAAAATTGCTTGTCCTCAAGCAACGCTTGAACAAGCCTCCTCTCTAGCTGATGCTCCCCACCGATACTGCAAAATGTGCCTGGGTCCCACTGAAACCTCTCTGACCTCTACATCACCCTGATACGAAGGGATATCTCAATGCCAGGATCCTAAAGTGACCTCTCACAGTACTAGCCAACCAATAATCCTCCCGGATCCCATCGCCACTGTGGCCAATAATCGCACAAGTCCCACGGCTCGGACTGTGCACTGCCTCTGGCTATGACCAATGCTCTAAGAGGTGAAGACCACCAACAAGCATCAATGCTCCCGGGCTCCTGCTGCGCTGTACCTGTAGCTGCATATGCTACCCCTCCAACTGCATACCAACTCATCACCTCTCTCCAACCCAAGTTGTGACTCAATCCCATGCTGACCCTTCTCTCCTGAAATCGGGATGGAGTGCTGAAGAAATGATGTCCCGTGCCACCTTGCCAGCTGGAATCTATAACCTCTGTTATGTCCAAGGGCCCCTGCTCGACTGTGCTCCCTACGAAGAATACCGTACCATCTAGAGGGTACCAACTCATGATCTCCCGCTAGTCCATCTTGGAAGAAGAATCTGATGTAGCAATAACAACGGCATATGGAACACGCCTGAAGTGTTGCCGCCAACCCGTAATCAACTCCCACTGCTCTGCCCTGTCTGCCAATGAGAGCTGCCTGTAGAAGGAAACCCCTCTCTCTATAATGGGCCAAAGTGGGCAAGATATGCTGCAAGCTCCATCGATGTACTCCTGGAGAGGACTACTCACTGAAAGTACTGCAGCTCGACCGACTGTATGTACATCTATCTGTATCTCATCAATGTGTTGGCCAAAAGATGAATGCTCCACCATATCCAACAGCTCCTGCTGTCTACTAGCCCCCTGCATAACAATCCCATCAACCTCCAACATCTCTAGAGGATATGGATCTGCAATTGCCGTCATTGTACTCAGTGTCAATGCATCTGACTGCTCCTCCTCAATGGCTGACCCCACGGTTAGCCGCATATCCATCACCGACTCGATGTGAGCCTCCATCTGGCTCTCCCCCAAAGGACTATCATGCATGATGTGCATAGCATCCTCCTCTACTGACTCAGGCTCCATCACATATAGCTCTAACTGGATCATCACAAGTGTCTCATCGCCTAGAGCATCTCCCATAGAGTCCCTTGACTGCTCACCCTGTATACTGGAATGCAGCTCTGGTCTACTGTCTCCATCCCTGCGTGACTGCTCTCGCTCCCCAGAAGCGACCTCAACTGATCCTATGGACTCATATGAAGAAGATTCCTCACCCTGGCATACAGGAGGAAGGCCCTCCTGTTCTTCCTCTGCCACCTCATCTGCATTGAATAGGCCATCCACCCTCTCGATGAACTGTCGATACAATGTCTGGAGTCTAGACGCATGCTGGAATGCTACCTCTGCTGAACCCAGTATCCTCTGCTCATGCATGATCTCAACATGCCATGAGAGAAGAATGATGCATGTCTCCCTCATGACCCTGGGTGAACTACTCCCAAAGGTAAGCCTGGTGTCCCTATCTGTGAGTCTCCCTGGATGCAACACTCTAAAACCCTGTTGTGCAGCACCGTATGCCCTCGCATACCACTGATCATCCATGTACTCCTCGACATGCCACTGCACATTGAGGCATACCTCTGTATACTGCTGGATACCCCAAGCTACTGTGGCACCACCCTGTACCGTCTCGTGCCATGACTGTGTCCAGGCATCGGTCACTCCTCGCATGCTCTCAATGGGATGTAGGACACTCCTACTCCACAATGCAATCCCACACACCACGGTACAACACCATGCAACTCCGTGTCCACCGGAAGTCCACTGCTCAATGCTAGAGGCTCCCACACATCCCTGGATGTGGTGTCCTAGAGCTGTGCCTCTACATGTTGGACTCCCTCCAATCGGTATCATCATCTCCACCGTCGCATCACTATACCTGCCGACATCATCACTCCAAATCCTCCTCGAGGGGTCCGAGAAGTGAATCTCCCTATGTGTCAGGAGTGTTACCACCACTTCTCGGCTCCGCTGCGTCCTCTGTGCCCCACACAAAGGTGAAGAATCCTTGGCCCCATACAAGGCGCCATCTGCTGGCCTGCCAATGCCACCTCCTCCGACAGGCTCCTGCCAAGGTATGTTGACCACCCCGTGATCCCGTGTATAAGTGTCATACCAAGACAACCTAGGAAGTCTTCCCATAAACTAGTTGGCCACTGGAGCTAACAAAAACTCCCCTAGCAAATGTGCATGCTCAACTGCTAGGCCAACTGTACCCTCCAAGACATAGTCAATCGACCTGCCTGGAAAATGATAGGTGATCCCACCTAGATCCCAATGCCAATCTGGGGTTCCTGTACTCCCAGCACCTGGAAACTCCTGTTGAACTATACTTGGGTCCACCACCATCTCCATAACCCACTCCACCGGGTACCAACTCAAAATCTCTCGCCATCCAACCTCAACATGTGGATGTTGTACCCTGTGCAACTCTGGTCGTCTCATACCGCTATCCAAGTCAACGTATGAGATCTGACTAGGTGGCTCCGTCTCTCTCTCTCCAATGGGAAGAGGTAATCCAACAACGCTGCAAGTCCCGTCCATGTATGCCTGAAGGGGAATGATATGACGCTCCAACGTGCCCTCTGATTGTACCATCAGGGAATCTAGTCGTTCCCCAATGCGGGTCAACTTGGCCGCCGACTTGGCACAAGCCACTCTCATGCCCTCCAGCTCCTTGTCCTGCAACAAAATGGCTTCCCGTACTGACGTGGCCTTCCCTTTCAAAACTAGAAGGTCTGCCCGAAGCCAATGATACCGCTGTCTGCGACCATCATCCAATACCTTTGTATCTCCTAGTGCCTCATCGAAGGTGGAGACATCTCCTGACACCTCACCCATCTGTCATGTGCTGCTACCACCCGAAAACTCGGACACGGCTCCGGTCGTCACCTCAATGGATGGCTCTACTGGGGTAGGCTCTACCTTCTCCACTACGATATCAACCGACACGGTCGAGGAGGTCTCCAATGAGGGTGAGTCCCGTGTCACAATAGGTGTATCCTCGAACTCCCTGCAATCCTGCGTGCCCTCATCCTCCAAGTGCGAGGTAACCATTTTGATGGTTTCCCCCTCCGATACTCGGTCAAGCTGGAAAGAGGTATCCAACTTCTCCACCCAAGCTTTTTCCAAACGCTTGGATGACCCATCAAATGTCGGTAAATGGAGTCTGCTTACTGTGTGCTGTAAGCCCCCATCATGTGAGTGCCTGTTCCCACTATGAAAGTTGTGGGGTTTGCTATCCCGCTGGAGCTGAACAAAATCTCTAAATGGAAGGGCATCCTTGAACTCCTGCCCATATGCCTGATACTCAGCGAAATAATCACCCATGTGGCCAGGCTCTGGCTCCTGCTGTGCTCCTGCCCCTGTGTCTGCACCCAGAAAAGTGGGCATAGTGGAACGTGTGGGTGTATGTGATGCCATATACTGAGTGGAATCATGCTCCGGCAAATGGTGGGATGTGCCTGATCCCTCGCCAATCTGGAAACCCCTTGGGGTTTCACGCTGTCTAGCCTCCACAGCGGTGAATCTCTGCCCCATCACCTCAATCTGCCTCGACAGATCCTGTACTGATTTGAGGAGCATCTCCCCAAATCTCTTTGCACCATCATCACCTGCCATCGGCTCCTCCTGCTATGTGTCTACAGGCACCTCATGAAATGGCACTGCTGCTCCAAAACTATACTGCAACTTGTCTTCGGCCTCTGATTTACCCACTGAAAACTACTCAGAAAATTCTAGGAACTTGGGAAGGTGATCCTTGCCCAAAACCCAGAAAAACCTCAAAAGGGTTTCTTCTAATTCCAAACTTCAAAATTTTACCCTTTGTATTTTGGCCCTTTTTCCAATTTCGTTTTTGGTACTGCAACTGCTATTGCTCTCCAAAATTCCAGCAAACCTCTGTATGATCTCTTTCCCGATGTCATAGACCACAGGCTGAGCTAGAACTACGCTCTGATACCATTGTAATATCCCGGAAGGGAAATAGACAACAATACAAGCATACGACAATATAGAAAATGCCAGAAATAGAACATAAAGCACATACTCATAAAAATGTCGGGAATGCTAAGCCATTTTATTAATCTGAGAATATAATGAAATACAATGGATAATCAGAATGATAGCACCTATTCTTGCTCAAGGCAAGTGAAGAACCCTCTCAGAAAGACAGGAAATGGCTGCTACAAGAAACTGCGTCCTCGCTGCTAGAAAACTGTCGTAAAACTGCTGCTGCTGGAATGGACTGAAACTAGGGGATGATCCCCTTGCCGGAATGAGCTGAAAATCTGCAGATCACCTGTACTCACCACCCCGGACAAAACCCAGAAACCGTATCAAGAATGGTCAGCCTCCGAAAATCACCAAAGAACCCTCCCCAAGGAATTACGCTGCCTCTGCAAGGCTCAGCGCAAATGCCAAATGAAAATAGCTGTGACAGTGCCTCAAACTCCTCAGGAAACCTCCTCCTGGCAAACACTGATCCTCCACACCGGATATCAACTGAAACTCCTGCAGAAAATCCCGCAATGGAACACCTCCAACTAGAACTGCGTCCTCTCTCCCAAAGACTGCGCAGTCACAAGAGAAGCCCAGCTCCTCAGCCAAACAACCAACCAAATCTCCCGCTAAAGACTGAGGGAAAAACCTTGCCCGAACAGGCACTCGAAGTCCCCCGGGGCTAAGGGCGAGATCTCCGACCGGAGACACTCAGCGCACTAAACAGTGCTGCAGACAGGCTAAACAGCCAGCGTGCTCAAGAAGACAAGATGTCTAGCTCCAATATCATCAACAACAAGAATACCAAATGAGATGGCTCTCCCACCTTTTATAACGCTGGCCCTTCTCCAAAACCCTAACGTGGTCTCCCTCTCCTCCACGTGCTCCTCCTCAATCTACGCAGAAGCTCCTAGAGGCTACGTGGGCCCCCTCCTCTACATGGTGTTGGACGCCCATGGCTCCCCATAAGTTATAACGTTGTGCTACTAGGGAGATACTTTATTTTACTTAAGTGAGTTAGACCCCTCTTCTCACTTTTATTTATTAATAAACTATAGTCGGCAAAACTATACAAAAATCGAATATTCCAATTAGCTGTTGCTAATTAGGAATATTACATGAAACCCCAATAACCTTGGATCCACCCATTAACTGTGCTATCACTTGGCCCCTTGGCATTCACACATGCTGCGCTGCTTTCTTGGCCTCTTGGCCCCACAAGATGTTGCGCTATTAACACTAGCTCTAGAAAAGAGGTTTTATTCAAACTGTTGGGTTTATGGGTCCCTTCACCGTTTTATTCACCTACTAAACTTAAGAAAACAAAATTGGAAAAATTTAATATTCTTAATTAGCTACTAGCTAATTAGGAATATTACATGGAACTTATCTAGATGAACTCCCTCCTCCATGGGTATGTCCTGTCTCATCTCATCACTACCTTTGCCTCCCATCTTCATCTATGCAATATTAATACTAGAGTTTCATTCAATAATCATGCTCCTTTTATTTTCTTCACCTGTAGGTCAACAACTTTTGTTTCTTCTTACTGCCCTTGCTGACAACCACCCTTCGAGCTACCGCACCAGCCTCTCGGTGCTCCTAGTAACATTTTCAGATTTCTCCTGTTGAGACATTTTTGGGCACAAGTTCAATCTGGAGAATAATGTGGGACTAGTGTTTTAGCCTTCGGAATTCTAGTCCACAATAACACTTGAGCATTTGCGTTATTTAGATCCACAACTGGCCAAAATCATGCTACGATACCACTTTAATATTCCTAACAGAAATATACAATGATACACAAAGCAAACATAGCAAAAATACACGAGATTTGCACACAAATCAGACACCCAATATAGAGCCAAAAATTGCGTTGTTGTAAGCCATTTTATTATAAAATCATCGGGTTACAATCTGATATTTGGAAAGTGTGCACCTGGGCTTGCCTAAGGCAAGCTAGCAAATCCCAAGTGATGAAACCAAGTGCCCCAACTGCTGCATACTTGTCCTGACTATGGCTCTGCACTAATCACCTAGAAACTGAACTGTTGGCTGTAAAATGGTTGATTTGACCCTCTTTCGGTGCTCAGAAAATTCCGGGAAATTAACCCCGGTCTCTCCTCCAATAACCCACCAAAACCCAAAAAGAGTTTAGCCAAATGTTGACCCTATAATTTCGGCCCAATTTCCCCTAGCTCCTCTAGTTGTTGGCTGAGTTAGGATCCCTGTTTGACCCCTCAAACCTACCTAGAAAAATCTGCCAAATTAATGTCGGCCTTGTTGTCGCACAGATTGTCAAGGCACCGCGACAACGGCTCAGATTGGAGGCTGTCACCTTTATCCCCAATCTCTCTATTTAAACTGTCTCCTTGCAAGCTAAGGGAGGTAGACCCTATTAGAAATGAGGATGAAGAATCAAGGAGACACAACTAAGACATCAAATACTTGATAAAATGAACGAGATTCCACAGATCTAAATTAGATTTCACGTTTAAGACCAATGCCTTATGGAGTCAAACAAAATCCCGTGTTGCAATTATAAACAAGTAAGTGACGATTAACTGCTGCTTATTAAAACACGATTGATCAATGATATTCAATTGAAAAACACCACAACCATGCATTAAAATATCTTAAACCCACAACAATATTATCACAAGATGAAAATGCCAGATATTCGCAATATTTCCAGATTTATGATGCTTCAATTAATTTCGATCCAGACAAATCAAAGATGTTATATAGTCACTCTTAAGATAAAATTTCAAAAGCTCATTTGACTATGGAAAATATGATTTTTTTTTTTATATATATTCTTTTGTATTTTCTAAATTTTTTAAGATTTTTTTGAAATTTTTTATTTTTTTATTATTTTTTTATTTTAAATCTAAAAACAAAAATCTAAATTAAAATCTAAATCCAAAAAAAAAAGTTCTAATCTAAATATTAAAATACAACTCTAAACACAACTAGAATTAAAATCAAACTAAATGAAACTAATTTAAAATCTAAAAGCTAAAACTAAACAAACAAACCTAAGATCTAAACTAAATTTAAATTAAAATTTAAATAGAAATCTATCTAGCGCTAAACTAGATCCTAAAAGTTTTAAATATCTAAAACCTACGCTATTCACACTAAATAAAAAAGGAAAGGTCTAACACTACGGCTAACAAAGAAAACCGACTAAATAAAATATGAAACCTAACAGTATTAAAACTATGAAAAACGCTGTCTAACAAAAATTTCGACTTACAAAAAAAAATTTCAACGCATGCAGAGTGTTTGACTTTCAAATTTTGCGTTTATACTTGTCGTTTAGCGTTTGCAGGTGGTCGTGTCGACGTTGTGAGGAAGGCTTTGATGGTTGGGCAGCAGACAGAAACGCGGCTGAGGGAGAATGACGGACGGCAGGCAGAGACAGTTTTGTGATTGTGCAGGTTGGACGGGGTATAACACTGATCGGACAAGCGTGAGGAGGCTAAGGAGGAGCCGGCTGGATGAGGTCGATAGCGTAAGGACGGAATGCAGAGTTTTGAATGCAGGATCGAAGCTAGAGGATGCTGGACGGAAAGAAATGAATAGCTGTAACGCAGCGTGAGGAGAGAGGCAAGGATAAGGTCGATATCAAATGGAAAGAGGTGGATGGCAGACGAGGGTATGGAGCAGCGATACACAAATTTTCCAGCAGATTCAAAATTTTCCTCAAATAAACTCAGATTTTTATGCTAATTAAATGCACCAGAGATCTTTTCCTTTAATATTGTGTCCGAATCTGGAAGCTGACCCAATCTTGAGGCCAGATCCTGCTCAGATTTCAAGATATTTCGAGAAAAAAAAAAAAAAACTTCCTGCACTCCTGCAATAAAACCAAAAAGAACCAAAACTGTATACAAAAACAAACCCTCAGATCCAAGAAATAATTACAAATTTACAAGACTAATTTACAAATGTAAAACCCTCATGGTCAGATCTGAATTCATTTTAGCACAATTTTCAGAGATTTAAAGTTTTAGTGAGAGGCACAAGCCTTTGAAACCCTGCAAAATCACAAATATCGTAAGATAGACCTGGAATTTAACAAATAAAGAGCTTATCAGATTTATGTTTATTGAGAGTCGGCTGGTCCAACTGAAGACTTTTCCAGACGCCCAATCTTTAAAAAAAATTTCCCTGCACACTTAGATTTGAATCTTAGATCGATAGAGATTTAAGAAAACAACATGAGACCTTTGCAGAAAAATCAGAATGTTATTTTATAAACCCAGAAAACTGCATAAGATACCTATATGCAGATTAATCCATGAAGGCCATCAGCCATAAAATGCAAGAAACCAAGTAGCAGAGTTTAGAGACAATTCACCACATAGATCTGAGAAGGAACATCCAGATTTGTAACCCCAAAGTCTTTATGTTTTATTCCTCAAAAAAGTTTACAAGAGCTTCTAAGAGCAAGTGCACGATCCTGAGATCAGATGACTCAAAAATGAGAAAGACCTCTAAATTTATAGGACAAGATCTCTAACGGCTAGTTTGGATGATCCTCGTCAAAATAATCTCAACCGTCCAAAAGATTTAATTATCTTTTAATCCGAAGCGTTGAAATTAAAATTTTGGGAAAAAAACGAATTTATCATTTAATTCAATTTTAATTAACTCAAAAATATTATTTTTGAGTTAATTACCCCAAAATTTTGACCTTGACTTAACCACCAAGGCCCAAGGGTCCAATATTTCTTAAAATTCGCAATATTCCCTTGGCCCGGGGCTTTCAAAATCATTTTCCAAGGACCCACAAATTTTGCCTTTAAAGATTTAATCCTAATTTAGGACCCTAAATTAATTAAATTTCTGGTTTAGGATTTTATTAATTAATTGACCAGAAAATTTAATTAATTGACTAAGAGGGGATTATTGTAAGGTCTCTGTTCATCTTATAAAACAAAAAAACACTTATCTGATTCCTAACAGTTCAGCAGGATTTAATTTGAAAGAGAATTTAAACATGATTCTAAGTTAATTCTAAGTAAAATCACAGTAACCAGCTAATGCTAAATCACAGTGACTAGCTGATGCTGAAACATAATAATTAACTGAACCTAAGAGGAGGAATACCTGGAAACGGTGAGATCCAAACCAGAATACCTGGAACCGTGATCCTCCTCTCCAGCTGATCGGACAGATTACAGAACCAAAATGTTCCTCCCAGCCAATTTAGGATTTAATCCTAAACTCAGAGGACGCCTCCTCTGCCCCCGTGCCCAGAATCCCGAGAACAGTGAGTCTCCTTTCCACCCTTGATAAATTTTACCACAACAACCTTCTCAAATTCATCACAACAGCCTCTCTCCCCTTTTCATCTCCGAAAAAAGGACCCCTCCCTCCTTCATGTCTTCTTGATTAAATAACAATCTGCCCCACCGCCACAACACCATCCAGCTAACATCCCACCGTCACAACTCCATCGAGATAAGACGTTCATAAATGTAGAAATGAATTTTTTCAAAGAGGTGTCATTCGAATGATATGGTTTGCATTAATGAGATGTCCTTTGAATGTAGTATGATAAGGTCGTATTAATGAGAGGTCATTCGAATAAGAGGATATGATTATATTAATGAGAGGTAACTCGAATGTAAGAGGATAAGATGTATAAGGTTGTATTAAACAACTGTCATTTAAATGAAAAAGGATATGATTGTATTAATTTGAATGTATTTAATCGGGGTGCGTTGAATGTTTAATTAATTATTCTAATTATTCTTTTAAAGTTAGTTTTTCTTTATGTTGGTATATTATATTTAACTATTAGTTAAATATAAGGAAGGAGGAACTTAGGGTGTGGGTTGTTACATACTTCCTCCCTTCGGAAAACTTCGTCCCGAAGTTAGGGTTTCATATACTCGTATCAATGATTGTATTTTAGAGATTAGGGTGATTGTAGAAGGCTGATTTTTAAGATTGACTTTCTGTTTGAATAAGTATGTATCTGCAATTTTAATTGTTACTTCCCATCTCAACCAAATCTCCAGACTATTCTAAAATCATCCTATCCTTTCTAACCTCTTCCACTTCCATCCTATCCGTCCTCTACAGGAATATGCCATGGCATCAGTTTTATTGATACATTCATAGACCGTAAGGATATCAGCGTCGAGTACGTCGACCTGATATGCTTGTAGGCATCCGGCAGTCATCATCACACGTCTAGGGGAGCGTGACTCGCGCAGTCCTCCCATGACTCCAGGTATCGGAGGATAACCAGTGGGCAACACCTCCACCCCTCCCAATAGGACCAGGGTCAACACCCTATCGTGGAATCTCAGGAGTCTCAACTGTTCTGGGGATTCTGTCATCACGTATTTTGGTTCTGTAATCTGTATTTAGCAAAGCAACTACTTGTACACAATCTGCAATGTAAACACTCGTACGCACATTACAGCACATGCATCTATATTGTCCATAACAAATTGTTACCCATATAACAATCTCTACACATTCCAAATATACTGTTATCAATGTAAACATTCGTACACACATTACAGCATATGCATCTATATTGTTCATATTCCTGCAATGATAATTTAAATGACATAAGGCATGTTGGTATCCCTGCACTTAGTAAAGTCACAATAGCATATATTCGGTATCACTAGAGTTAAGTAACATCCGTTCTTTATTGTTATCCATGTACCAGTAAGTAAAATTCATTCTTAAGAGATAATTCAAAATAAAGTTTACAAATTCATGGATAGGCTATGACCACTCTCTATACATGACCAATAAGCTGTGTGATTGTGATTACAAAGTTGTATGTTAGGCTAGTATTTGATTATGTCATACTCTTCATAGTTAATAAAATCAATGGGAATCAGTGAAGATAGTGGTACGTTAATAAAGAATATTGAACCTTTACCCTTAGCTCCATATTAGTACAATACTATCATGTTTATTATGTAACATGACGAGAGATAAACCTCTATACAAAAGAGCTTTTATTACCGTTATAAAAGGTTAACCATGTGAATCCATTGGATAGTATAGCTTATATAACACTGATCTTATGAATATGTGGACTACTAGAATCTTATAACAAGCCCAAGTATCACTACTGGTCAAGTATGGCTATTTCCATAATAAGTATACCATGTGAAATAGGTGAAGCAAGAAGGTCTCTCTTATAAACGAGTAGAAGTTATAGCAGATAGGATTCCTCTTTATCAAGCCTATGATTGCCATTACATCTATCCTTATTTATACTTAACTAGTGAATGGTACAGGTTTATTACGGAATCACTTAGAGCACTCGAAACCAAGCTTTTATATGTAAGCTCTAATCCAACTAGATATGGTATTACACTCAGTAAGCTATGAAGATCATATGGTTCACTGTCATTCAAATATTGCACTCACTCTGATTATGGTTATACACTCCTTGTTATTACCCAATATACGTGTTACTTAAGCTCATTGATCAGTATTTATTATGGATACTTATTAACTATAACCATTGTTATAATCACAACTGTAATTAACAGAGTCAAGTAGATCACAGTTGTTGCACTAGTAATAAGCAGATACGTATGTTATTAGAATACCTGTATTTTAGATAATGAGTGCCATTTGTGAGTATCCATCCTATCGCTTCCCTTTTGTTCCCATAGATATGGAACACAGTTAATCTCATAATGGGACTGGACAAATGGGCAGATAGTATAACCACCAAGTAATGGAAATGATTATGTTATCCTAATCTTATTACTTATATATATGTAGCAGTAAACCCATTACACTGTTATGATAAGCTCTATTATGAGAAAATTCCATGAAATCATAATTACTATGCACTTAGTATCTATACATGCCTAATTACTCCTATATGAGCATAGTGAATGTTCCTTTACTTCATCTATATGCATAGAGTCGTACAGTCAATCTATGATATGGAACTCGGTTACTGGTAGAGATAGGTAGTACTAAGATCCTTAAGAGGATAGAGTCACCACTATTCCATGAACATGGGCTTGTATCCTTTTGTCATATGAGATGGTGGTACTCATTCAGACCAAAGCTTAGAGAATAGGTAACACTAATGAGAAAACCCAATGTACTAGTAATATGCTACAAGCTTATACTGCTAATCAAAGAAATGAGAATATCGTAATCAAGCATTATAACAAAAGTACTAGTAGTTACTGTGGTAAGCTAACTGCAAGCCTGCTTAGTTATAACACTAGTTAAGTAATCATGTATCCATAAGGTTGAACAAGCTAGCGATTTATTTAAGCATGGTGAATCAATAAGGATAGTAAGCACAGTGTTGATTGGGCTAATATTAGTCAGAAAGTACAAGCGTAAATTCAAGTAATGTGATATATAGAACAAACAAGGTTACTAATACAGCGTATACGAGCTTAGATCAGCTAAACTAGAGAGAAAGAGTGATATCTCAATAGTAAGTATTTACCTAATTAACTTTATTCGCTCAGATTAGTATGAGTAAGTTATGCAATAAACCTGAAATCACCTATACCCCTTAGATATGGCACTCTAACCTATTCGTTTGTACCCCTTGTACCACCCTGAGTTGAATATTATTACATAAAGCATGTAAAATATAAGACATATAGGGAATATACTGAATATAACATATGTTGGTCGATGTGAAAATACACGTGTCGTATTTATAATTTTATACTACAAAGCCTGTAGGAACACATCCCTGTGTAAGGATAATATCATCTGTTGTTATTATATAGCATATATTATTTATAATATAGGGTATATCACATTTTTAGCATCCACAAATGGTCTATGGTGAGTTTTGATAGGTAGCAGAGTTTTTGGTCGATGCCAAGTTTATTTTACTTTTTCAGTCATTGCCAACACAGTTACTCTGCACCAGATTCTTGAATTCAAAAGGAAACATCTGAGGATCATTCATATCTATAGTTATGATTGCCATATTTCACATGTGATTGCCAACATCCAAAAATTGCTCCAATAGTCATACTTCTCATAGTTTCTATTAATGTTGATATAATTATGATAGTCAATAGATTTGCTTATATGTGTTCAATCTATAACCAAGATGTGGACATACGAAAAAGCCGCTCTATATTGAACAATTTGATATAGATCCTCTATACACCAAAGTCAACCAGACGTTTATATACATAGCAATTGCTATTAATTCCAAGAAATACCAGAAACTCAGATTAGCCAATTTAGTTTCTTGATGCAACAAGGCCTGCAAGGTAGCACAACCTCTGCTAAGAATACAGACTTATGCTAAGGCTCCCAATTGTGTTTAAACACAAATGGTTAGCAAAATACAGGTTTTAGCAGTTTTGGTCTTATAGATGTTTTATGACTAACAAGGTACCTAAAATTTAATATAATACTCAGAAGAAAAATGTTGGACCACCAAACAGCATGTTAATTCAGGATAAATGTTTAATATACTAGTTACAGCCTTGGCATTTTACTCCACAGATTGGAAGTATGAGACATTTTGGAGTGCAGCTGAGGGTTACCATGATATGTCAGCAGGGAATTTCAAGCAATGGGCAAGTGGATATGTCCACTGTCCTCATTTCACAAAATCATAACTCAGTAATAAAGGGAGGCTAGGAAAGGTCCCGCTCCATTTTGTATTTTCCATTTGCATTCCCACCTATAGTTAGCAGCAATTCGTTATCTATGCAATACATTTTGATTTTGTTGACTTGATCAGAAAGCTACAGAAAACTACAACTTATGGTTCTAATTTCTTGTCTGTTTTCATACTGTCATCATTGATGTGGTACTAGTTATATGGTTGAATTGGAATGTATTATAAATGCAAGGACATTAGACCACACACCCTGTTATGCAAGACATGCAAATGATAGATAGAGGTTCACCCAGTAAGAGTCTAATAGATTTAACTCTATAACTTTCTCTAAGCACTGTAGTTTTCAGTTTTGGATCTTATCTGGACATGGTATTTCTCCACATATGGATATCTTTGAGCACCAGTATTCCTGTTAATTTCATTTACTAACTAATATGGGAACCATCCCAAGCACATAACCATGGATGCATTAATCCTTCAACTAGTTTAATGAATTGGTAACACAAAAAAAATATTTCTTTGACATGACAGTGCTCCACAGCTTTTCATAAAGCAAAGCAGCTGTAAATATCATTAATATTCCTACAATTTTTTTTTTTTTATAGCATAACCTCACAACAGTTAATGGGAGCCTTACTGAATGAAGGGTCAGGGGAGATTCAATTCAGTTGTTCAGTCCTCAAGAACATTCTCCGTATAAAGCAATGAATGATGAATCATTTTGAAGCCAGGCATGGTACCAAGATACATTGTCTGCTATGAATATTAATATTTTCTTTATATTTTGATTCACAGAAAAAGCAATACAGAAGAAAGCTACCCCTTATTTTTATAATATCTTTCACATTTATCTCAAACAAACAATATATAAAGAATGTAGGAATCAATTTATAGACCGATTAATGGTATGAATCACATTGAAATACGACCCAGAAAAAGTGAAACAGTGATTGGCCGATTTACTTGTTCAGGTTAAGAGATTTCTCACTTTCAGCTAGCTGGGTGTTTTCCTTGTCTTGAACTAGGTAACTGGCAGGAAACCAAGGATCTATAAAAAGCTCTGATGAGACTATTGCAATTTATGTCATGAAAAAAAGACAAGATCATTTTCTGTTCATAATGATAATTAAGGTGGAATGTAGACAATCTGCAATATTTTATATTTGTACCTCCTATGGTAGGAGGCATTTATAATCTCACCTAACTGTTAGAGAGCTAACACAGTATTCTTCAAAGCATTAGTATTAGAAAGGTCATCATTACTGTTAATGGCCAGGCCAAGATCTCTGAAAAGTTCATAGCAGCACAGTTTGGTAAAGTACTTATCTGCAAGCATGTCTCATCCAAGTATCAGGCAAGTTCACAGATGTGTTAAGGTTGATTTGTTCAGATGGTTGCCTCACCCTATCAATCTTGTTGATAACATCAAAACTTTGTGCAACATCTGAAATATATGAACCTCTCAAATGCTTGTTTTCTGTGCCAAGTACCAGACCATCATGCTAAAACTCCAGAATAATTTATTTATAATATAAATAGCATTATATAAAAAAATAATCACTATTTTACCAATAATATATATATTTAAACATTATACCTTTTAATCATAAATAACAGCATTTAATTTTTATGTTATTACATACTTTTAAATTTATAAATTTTAATAAAATTTAAATGTAAATTTTTTTTTTTAAATTCGTCTAATGCAATGGCTATTGGAATATTCCAATATGATTAAGTTGTATTGGACCCTTGAGATGAAATAATCATTTACCTAAGTTTACGTAAAATCATCCCACTCTAGAACAATATTCTCTAAATCAAACTCAACCCATACTCAAATACAACTAATAATGCACTTTTTTTTTAAACTTGACCCAAGTATCTTTTAATAATAATATTAATACGTATCCACTGCCACCAATATACCAAACGTGTCTACCTTATCTAAACACAAAATTCACGTTATTTCCATGTAGGCATCCCGCTATCGTATCGTCTGTAACGAAGGATGTAATTTTCGGGGAAAAAGGCAATACACATTAGGTAGCCACTCTTGTAGCTTAAAACATATCCATTTACCAGCACCGTCAGCATCTACGAAATTGTCACGTCAGTTGCCAGCGTGGCATAACATTCATTCCACATTGCATTCAGTAGAAACGGAGGTCCGTCAGTGTCCGGCGGGTTCAGCTGACGGAATGTAAAATCATACAATTTAAATATAAAATTTAAATGTAAAAAAAAAAATTAATTCATAACTTATATGACATGGCCTACATATATATATTTAAAATCATACAATATATATATTTAAAACCCTACGATATATACCTTTAGCAAAACAAAACATACCATATAAATTAAAACCATACGATGAAATTTTAACCCAATAATACCAAACGATATATATACAAAAACCGTTCATTTTTTTTTTTAACACTATACTATATAGTTTTAAATCTATACGATATATTTTTAATCAAATAATATATACATAATCATACATGCGTATTAATTTATTCCGTCTATTGCACATTCGGTGGTATAAATATATATCATGATACACAGAATATAAAATACATTACATCTTGCTGGCAAAATGACTCCAATCCACGACTCAGATCGGATTTGATAGCTGGCTTTCCTTTATCAAATTTCATAACGTGGCTTCCTACCAAATTTAATAATTTGACAACGAGACATATAGATACCCAGATGGCAATGCTGTCCTAAGATTTATTTTTTTTATAAGTTTCTTTCTGCATTCGATGTTTAAAGCCGGGACGGTGGCCGTGGAAGTGATGATATGTTGCCTGAAATGGAGGTGTTAAGTTATCTCCACAGTTCACAGTTCAGTTCGATGATAACGCTCATTCGGTTGCATTTGAGTCTAACTTGTTAAGGTGACAGACTTAAATTGAGTCGGATCGGGTTCAAATCCCGTCCTCTCCATTTCAACCGACAGTGGAATATTTGTTTTAACTATATGGCATAACTTCAATGGTTTTTAACTATATGTTTTTGTAATCGTTTTGGAGTTGTGAAGGGCATTGCAGCGGCGGGTGTCTTCTTTGCTGAGGCCATGGCTACAACATGAAGCTGCCTTTAAGTTTGAGTTGGGCTTCTTCAAATGCGAGGGCGTTTTTTATGCTTCGGAATTAGATGTCTCTGTTCTAAACAAAGCTTTTATGCAGTCGAGTACTCTGTTAACAAAGTTCGCAACAGTTCAAACCGTGAACATTACATTCATGCCGAGGCGTAATCTAGTTCTCACGTTTTAAATTAATGGTTTGTACATCGTTATGAGCCTAAGGCCGATGATGAGTTTTTGGAAGAAAACTAATCAACAACGGATAGATGAGCAAGAGCAGGAGGAGGTATTACTTCACCTCGATCCACAGGGGTTTGCTTTGCATGCTGCCGCAGAAAGAGTTACTGGAACTCGACCATCAATATTCCTGATCGATATGATATTACAGGGTACTAAGATAAAGTTAATTGACATTTCTGTCGAGTTACTTTTGTAGTGAAAGCTCTTCCTGAGATTCCGGCTGAATTGGTAAAACTGCAATTCATCCCATTCCCATTATTGAATAATGCCTATATTTATGATTTTATAATTTTACAGATCTTGTATTTCCTCGACACTAATTTCTGGTTTATATATATATATATATATATATATATATATATTAACAACTGCGGTGGATGTTAGATGATTTGCCAATTCCTGTTTTATTGATGCTTAGCGGTTCTGCTAGATATATTTTCCTGTAGACAGTTAGCAGTTCCGGCTTTAACATGTTACTTAAAAGGCATTTTAGTTATCTAACTTTTTATCTATGGGTATGAATCCTTAACCAAAACAACATACTGGGGTGTTCGATAAGAGACCCATCTGAATAGTTATTTATTTCTGTAAACGGAGTTGTTGAGATCCAGAGAGATCACTTGGGATTGATCAGCAATCAAAATACTTGATCTTGAGTATATTTTAGAGGTTTCAACATTATGATTATATATTCGAGTTATGATTATATCAGTAACGCCGAGTTTGTTCTTTGCTGGTCTAAATTTACCTACTTAAGTAGCCGAATTTGCTTTTATTCCTGTTCACATATATTCCCAGGTTTACAGGTTGAGTTCTTTTTCTTGCTTGGCTGAGTTTATTGTTTGACAAAAAGGACAGAGGACAGATATCATATGGATGGGTCTACTCTTTACCATTTCTGATCTCTGTAAGTTTTGTTAAACGGTAATAAAGTGACTGCATTATTGCTAGAACTGTGTTATTGTAATTTCTGGGTTGTTTTTACTCTATAATTTAAAACAACGTAATATACAGGACGACACATAACACAGGTTCGAAAGTTGAACCAGCTTCGATACCAAGTGTAAGGTCTCTGTTCATCTTATAAAACAAAAAAAGACTTATCTGATTCCTAACAGTTCAGCAGGATTTAATTTGAAAGAGAATTTAAACATGATTCTAAGTTAATTCTAAGTAAAATCACAGTAACCAGCTAATGCTAAATCACAGTGACTCGCTGATGCTGAAACATAATAATTAATTGAACCTAAGAGGAGGAATACTTTCGTGAATCAGTGAGACAAAAAACCTCCTTGGATAGAGATCATCAACAACATGCTAGGCTTACCTAGGTTGTTACATACATTGACGGTCTTACTTAGATCATTTACATCATTACATGCAGAATGGGTTTACATCATTATAAAACTGTCGATCGACGATGAAATATGGATGACACGAGCCTCGAACATGATAAGTCCCATTTGAAAAAATGGGGGTGTACTACTATGGGGTCGTTGACAAAGTGTGGTCAACAGGCCTCACCATCAAATACCCATAATAACCAACAAAGGAATTGGCCAATGATTGACCTTGGAAATTCAGCCCTCTTTTCCCTCAATGGCTCTACTGCTGAGTAATTCGACCCACGTGTCAATCTTGCTACAAAGAGTCCCACAAATGACTGCAACCTCCCTCAAAACACTTCCTCGAACTCCTCCTCAAGTTTCAAGTCCAAACTCCCTTCTCTCCTCAACAACCGAGTGTGGCTCCTCTAAGGGTTGCACAGTCACTGCACTGCTACTGCTGAACCCCTCCAAAAACTCGAGTTCCCTACTGCTGGTACGAAATGGAATTGGTAGGACTCTCTCTTTGAGCTGGCACTCGAAGTCCAATGAAACAAGGGTTGAGGTTTCTACTCGGAAACACTCGTGTGCTGAACAACACTTGCAGACTTGGCTTTAGCTCAAGCGTGCTATGTCAAAGATAGTTTTGCAAATGATCATGAATGATCCAAATGAGTGCCTCTTGCTCTTTTTGTCAAAGAGCCTCCAAAATGCCTATGTGGGCCCAGTTCGACTTTCCCCTACCAACTTCGCTCCAATGAGAGTGTACTTCCTCATGTGGGCCCTAATTTTCCATGGGTGGCCCCCATGCTCCACTAAGGCCGCAATATTTCCCTCCAACTCTAATGTCCGGGTTTGCTTAAAGTCAAAAATACATGTGGGGCCTCTAAACCCACATTCCCTAAGTGCAAACATGAATTAAGACAAAATTTGTCAAAATTGATATTTCACTTAGCAATAATGCGAAGTGGGAATATCACATGGTTAAATCCTTACCATGTGAGCTGTCTAAAGTGGAAAATATCTTTCACTAGTTCAGTGATATCAAATGTTAAACATCCACAAGTACACTAATGTGATTATAAAGCCCCAAGCTTTCATATCTCGTTTTCACTAATTATGTATTGCAGGGATTTTCAACATGTAAATTAGACATATATGGACGTACCGTGTTCACCTAGCATCCATAATGCCTATAAACCTTCATAGATACCCGGTGTGCTATTGCTAAGGACTTCAAATCATGGCCACCTCATCACATGGTCAAACAGTAAACTGGAAAAACCTTTTCAGCTGAATACTGAGGACTCTCAACCAAGGGTCCTCCATGTCCATAATATATTACTATTTAGTATTATGCAATCTACATGGAGGGTCCTTTTGTGGAAATAACCTGGCTTCGTCTGGGCAACAATTCTTGCTACATTCTCATCACAAATGCCAATGCCTAGTGACAGTTTCAGTTGACGAATTAACTTCAACTAAACAATAGGAAGAGTTTCCAAAGAAATGATATGTGACTTGGTGCCCTCACCTTAGACGTATGCATACACAGCATTGGATTTTATAAGTGCTTACCAGACCACAGAAAATATGAGATTTTTAATGCAAGATCCTATATAACTGACTTCCCAAATCACCTAAATTTCATTTGCAGTGAGATAATTAGCAGGAAAAAAATTTATTGTCAAGACAAATGACCAGGTATGGAAAGAGCGGGTGAGTTATGATTCCATTTTTTATTCTGTCAGGTTGCTTTGATGCTGTCCTCATTTTGATGTAATGAGTAACTTTGACATTATTAATCTGCTTGCACTATAATCTCTTCACATCGTCTCTAAGAAAATCATCCACCAACTAATTTGTTATTTTAATTTGTATGGTTCATGTTTGCTTTGGACTTTATGAAGTGAAATTGAAATTATGTTGCAGGACACAGTTCTCCCACTATCATCTGCTGCAATGGCCCTTCCACCTGCAGCTATTCGAGGAGATTGGGGTGTTCTCTTGACTGCAGTAGCACGTTATGCACCTTCTCTGCTGGAGTCTTTTATCAAGATGGGACCTCAAGGAGCACTTTCTGCAACCAAGCTGCTTCGTCCTTTTTCAGAGATTATTGACTCCTTAGATTTAAAAGATCCATTTATACGTAACTGGTTGGATCTACTTTGTTTTCTGCTTTCAGGATTAAAAGCCGATGGGACACTAGCTGCAGAAATTGTAAGTTCTTAAATCACTCGCCTTTAATTTTATACAAGCCAATTGGTCTCTACACACCCCTGGTCCCTTGAATCTCTTGTCCTATGCTTTTACTTAATTTTTTTGTCATATCATGTTGAAAAGGAAAAGGACGCACAAAACTTAAAAGCACATTCTTTTCAGAGGACAAATGTTTTGTCTTTATTGTTGCTTTTCTCATATTTTTTATTCCATCCTCCTTGGCCATCATGTTTTCCATAATTACTTCATCCAATGCCATAATTCTACATTTCCCTTTCCAGGTGTATATGTTTGCAGAATGGTATAAGCCAGGTTCTGTTCTTGAATACCCTCTTCATGGTTCTGGAGCAATAGTCAATGCACTTGTTCGGGGACTGGAAAAATTTGGAGGAAGGCTTTCCCTGGGTTCTCATGTTGAAGAAATTGTTATTGAAGGTGGTCGAGCTGTTGGTGTCAAGCTGACAAGTGGACTTGTAAGTGGGTGACATTGTTGAAAGACAACATATACTATATTCTCAAGATTAGGGAATCAGATGACCATTCAATATTATAGAATCCGTTGTTATGCTTTTGTTGCAGTTTATAAATGCAAAGAAGGCTGTCGTCAGTAATGCATCAATGTGGGACACCATGAAATTGGTACCTACAGCTGCATTGCCAAATGCCTATCGGGAAAAAGTGCAAAAGACACCCGAATGTGACTCTTTCATGCATCTCCATCTTGGTTTTGATGCAATGGTAAACATGACTTCTCCTAATTAATCTGATTTGATTTAATTTCCTCTAAATCAGAATTATTGACTGCTTCTAATATCCTCCTTGGGAAATCCCAAGAAGGTCAATTAGACTTAAAAGAGACGACGGCAAATCTGCCAGTTTTTGCTGATATCGTACAGAAACCAGTATTCAGATATTTTGCTATCAGAAAAACCAGTGAACAAAATCCCCAAATGAAAAGCTTCAAAAAGTAAGAAAGTTACTAAAAAATGTAGTGCTTGTAATGTTTTTCTCTGCCATTGTTGATATTGCACATTATTTTGTTTACTGTCATGTTGTTTTTATGAATACCTGTCCAATAAGGAGACTAATGAGTAAGCAGTTTCCTTCCTTTTTCTTAATGGTTTTTGTGATTATTGCCACCATAGTGTAATATCCCGGATGGGATATTTTTACTAAAAATGCAGATAAATAAATAAACTCCACAAAATGCCGCAAAATCAACATTTACTTACAGAAGATTGCCATGTAAAATTAAACACATAAATACTGCAATCGAATACCATATAGAACAGAAGAATCTCAACTTTTATTATAACTAATAAAAGGGGTTTACATATAGATCTGACCCAAAAAATGCTGAGATAGGAAACTGGCCAACTATACAATCTGCTGCACTGCTACACGGTGATGGCCTCCCAAAACTGAACTGCTGCCCTCTCCCTCCGGTAACAGCTATCAATCAACCCACTGGAGACGATGAAGCCCAAGTTGAAGATCTGAATGATCCTCACACCAATCTCTGAAGCTCTGTGAAACTTCTAAGTGAAGTCTCCTCAAGAGTATTGGGTTTCCATCCAACACTCACAAATCACCCAAGGGTTTCCGTCCTAGGGCTATGGCTGAAGTAGAGAACCACGTCCTCAAACCTCTCATACACAAGCAAAATGATCTCCTCCAAAAGATATCTCCCAATGGCCTCCTCCCTTTCTTTTATAGATCCCTTGGAGCCTTCTAGAACATTATTTTATTATTATTTTATTCATGGAGCACTTTTCCCTTTTATTAAAATATTCCTTTTTAATGCAGAAAAGGGTAAATCGGCTACCACGCCTCCTTCCGTCACTGAAATCTGTGTCTAACTGTCCCACCATGTAGGTATTCTCGTCCTGGTTCCAATGAGTTATTACACTAAGGTGTTCCATCTTGTATTCCTCACGGAATGCCACCTTGAGCATAATCAGCTAAGTTAAGCCCATAAATAACTCAAATTTCCGAAAGTTATCGGAATGCATTGGAACGAAAGCCAAACTACTCGGATGATGGAGTATATCAAGTGAATGCCTCGAGACACCATGAAAACTCCTCAAAACTCCTCCGAAAAGCTCCTGAGCCCGCTGATAACACCAATCTGTACCTGTGACTCGTCTACTCCTAACTCTGGAAGACCAACCTAGCCTTGTCGTAGGTGTCACCAAAAATGGGAATATTACAGACCTTCCGCCCCAAGATTGCTTGCCCTCAAGCAATCGAAATATGTGGGCCACTCTGTTGGCCCGCCACATCTCAGACCCAATGCCTGGATCCCATACCAACCTCTGGGTGCTGCTATGCACCTGTGTCAAACCTCTCGGAACAGACCCCTCAATGCCAGGATCCCAAACTGATCTCTCTCTGTCCCAGTCATCAAACAATCCTCCTGGATCCCAACGCCACCATGGCCAATCATCGCCCAAGTCACGCGGCTCGGGCTGCGCAGTGCCTCTGGCTATAGCTGATGCCCCATGAAGTGAAGCCTGCCAACAAGCATCAATGCTCCCTGACTCCTGTTGGGCTGTACCTCTAACTGTATAAGCTGCTTCACCAACTGCATACCAACTCATCACCTCTCTCCAATCCAAGTCCTGACTCAATCCCATGGTGATCTTGCTTTCCTGAAATCAGGATGGAGTGCTGAAGGAAAGACGACCTGTGCCGTCCTGCCAACTGGAATCTGTAACAGCTACTATGTCTAAGGGCCCTTGCTCTGCTGTGCTCCCTACGAAGAATATCGTACCACCAAGAGGGTACCAACTCATGATCTCCCGCCAGTCCATCCTGGAAGAAGAATCCAATGTACCAACAACTGCACATGGAACATGCCCAGGGTGTTGCTGCCAGCTTGTAATCAAATCCCATTGCTCTGCCCTGTCTGCCAAAGGAAGCTGCCTGTAGAAGGAAGACCCTCTCTCTATAATGGGCCAAATTGGGCAAGATATGCTGCAAGCCCCATCGATGTACTCCTGGAGAGTGCTACTCACTGAAAATTCTGCAGCTCTGTTGTCTGTGTGTAAATCTATCTGCGCCTCATCCCTGTGTCGACCCACAGATGAATGCTCCACCATATCCAACAGCTCCTCCCACTCCTGATCAGGAATGTCATGCTCCTGCTATCTACTGGCCCCCTGCAGAACAATCCCATCAACCTCCAACACCTCCAGAGGATATGGATCTGCAACTGCTATCACCGTACTCGATGTCAGTGCATCGGACTGCTCCACCTTAATGGCTAACCCCAATGTTAGTTGCATATCCATCATAGACTCAATGTGGGCGCCCATCTGGCTCTCCCCCAAAGGAATATCATGCTTGACGTGCATAGTATCCTCCTCTGCTGACTCAGGCTCCATCATATGCTGCTCAGGCTGAATCGTCACAAGTGACTCATCACCCAGAGTATCTCCCATAGAGTCCCCTGACTGCGCACCCTGCACACTAGAACACAGCTCTGGTCTACTGTCATCATCTCTGCATGACTGCTCTCGCTTCCCAGAAGCATCCTCAACTGAACCCGTGGACTTATCTGAAGAAGAGTCCTCACTCTGGCATACGGAAGGAATGCCCACCTGTCCTGCCTCCGCCACATCATCTGCATCTCTCAAACATGAGTGATTAGGCCCCCAAGGTTCTTTGCAAATGAAGCAAAGTCCCTTCCTCCTCAGCTCGTTTCTGCTGCCTGACCCACCAAATTGGAGCAGCTCCTCCCTGATCAACTGTCTCCTGAATAGCCCAATGTTCTGCTCAACTAGCCCTTGGGCTAGCTCATAAGCAGCGGGCGAGACCATCTGCTCTCTCCTCCAAATGCTCAACAACCTAGCTTGCAGCTCCCGACAAATGGCATCACGGTCTCCCATGCATGACGACAGGATAGACTGTATGTGAGCTATGGCTATGTCAGAATGATGTCTCCTAATGCTAAAGAAGCATTGGAACATCTGCAACATCAAGCCATCACACTCAAGATCGATCATGACCTCATAAGTCCGGGTCATGGCCATGATTTCTAAAACCTTAAGCTTCCTGCCAAATGTAGAGCCTGCACAATTGTCCAACTCCCGAAAGGTTCCTACTATCAATCTGAAAATTCTTCTCATAATATCATCATTGTAGGGAGGAAAGGGTGTTGTTATCCTCAAAATATCACTGAAACAGGAGGCAACTATAAGCTGGACTCTCTCACTTGGATGTTCCAAGAGTCTGGCTTGTACCAATGCAAGCATAGATGGCTCCAAAGCCCAATTTAAACTCCAATCAGATTGCTCTACCTTTGAAAGGCAGGATTCCAGTTTCTCTAACATGGGAAAGTCATTTTCTGATCTTCCACTCTTTAAGTCCATCCCAAGTGCATAGAGCCAATTTCCCACTTTCTCCTCCTTTTGTAAATTCCTCGGATGTCTTTGTTGGAGAAAATTATGTACCTTCTTGGAGAAGGGTCTGTTGTTCTGTTTAGTTGCTGGTTGTGTGTCATGGTTCACTGGGGTGTTGTTGTGTTGGTTAAATAAGTGTTTTAAAACTTCATGATTCCATGGCTGTGTTGGCCCCCTAGCAGCACATATATGAGGCTTATGGTAACAACTCTAGAACATATTCTCACTCACAGTGGCTTGGCATCAACACTAATCTGCCATTACATTGCTCGTTAAACTCTTTCGTGATACAAACCTAACTTTGGACACGCAGCCATACAATGGACAGTAAAATTCAGATCTCACTAACACTTACACCATGCTGGCGGTTCAAACAACACCATTACTGATGACAATGTGTGAAAATGGCAATAACACTACAAAGGTAATGTCAGGAACTTGTGGCTCAAATTTGAGATGAATCATGAAACACCAGGAAACTACCAGCAACTTGGAAAAGAAAAAGAAAAAAAAAAAAAATTTAGAAAAGGGAACCTGGTATTGATGCAGTGACTCAACTGGTGTAAGATGATCTTGCCGCGTCCAATGAAGTGCCCAAAATTCGTTCTACGTTGTAATATTCCTAATTAGCACCGCTAATTGGAATATTTGATTTTTGTATAGTTTGTCGACTATAGTTTATTAATAAATAAAAGTGAGAAAGGGGGTCTAAATCACTTAAATAAAATAAAGTGTTTCCCTAGTAGGTGCAACGTTATAACTTAAGGGGGGAGCCTTGGGGGTCCACACCACGTATGAGGGGAGGCTCACGTAGCCTCTAGGAGCTTCTGCGCAGTCTTATGAGGAGCACGTGGGAGAGAGAGGGACCACGTTAGGGTTTTTGAGGAGGGCCAGCGTTATAAAAGGTGGGAGAGCCATCTCATTTGGCATTCTTGTTGTTGATGATATTTGAGCTAGACTTATGTCTTCTTGAGCACGCTGACTGTTTAGCTTATCTGCAGCACTGTTTAGTGCGTTGAGTGTCTCCGGTCGGAGATCTCGCCCTTAGCCCTAGGGGACTTCAAGTGCCTGCTCGGGCAAGGTTTTTCCTTCAGACTTTTACGGGAGATTTGGTTGTTTGTTTTAAGGAGGAGCTGGGCTTCTTTTGGTGACTGCGCAGTCCCTGGGAAAGAGGACGCAGTTCTTGTTGGAGGTGTTCCGGTGCGGGGTTTTCTGCAGGAGTTTCAGTGAGATCCGGTGTGGAGGCTCAGTTTTTACCAGTTGGAGATTTTCCGGGGAGTTTGTGGCCCTGTTCCAGCATCTATCATTTGGCATCTACGATGGGCCTGGAGGGATAGCGTAATTCCTTGAGGAGGGTTTCCTTGGTGATTTTCGGAGGTGGTCCATTTTTGTTATGGTTTCTGGGTTTGGTCCGGGTTGGCGAGTACAAGTAATTTGCAGATTTTCAGCCCATTCCGGCAAGGGGATCAGCCCCTAGTTTCAGTCATTCCCACAGCAACAGCAGTTTACGGCAGTTTCCTAGCAGCTGGGACGCAGTTCCTTGTGGCAGCCATTTCCTATCTTTCTGAGAGAGTTCTTCACTTGCCTTGAGCAAGAATAGGTGCTATCATTCTGATTATCCATTGTATTTCATTATATTCTCAGATTAATAAAATGGCTTAGCATTCCCGACATTTTTATGAGTATTTGCTTTATGTTCTATTTCTGGCATTTTCCATATTGTCGTATGCTTGTATTGCTGTCTATTTCCATTTCGGGATATTACAGTGGTATCGGAGCATAGATCTGGCTCAGCCTGTGGAGCTAGCAGTCTATGAGGCCGAGGGATAGACCCTACATCTATTACAGAGGTAAGAGATACAGAGACATTGAGTGTAGGTTGGAGAACACCTACGGAGAGGGGGACTGTGTTCGAGTGGTGGACACAGATCAGGAGCAGCCTGTGACAGATACAGATCAGGAGCAGCCTGTGACAGATACAGAGCAGGAGCAGCCTGTGGTGGACGCAGAGCAACAGGATCCTATGGCAGACGAGGAGGATGCGAGGAGATATAGGGATATGCTCCTCCAAACAATGCAGGATCTGTCGAGACAGATGGAGACGGTGGGACAGAGACTCACTGCGCTGGAGGTTAGGCAGCGGGAAGCCCTGAGGGGTTTTCAGATTGGTGAGGGGTCGGGCACATCCCACCATATGCCAAAGCGTGAGGCTATCCCCATTATGGCATCGCATGCACCCACGCGATCCTCTATGCCCACGTTCCTAGCGGAGGACACAGGGGCAGGGGCACAACAGGAGCCAGAGCCTGAGCCTGGCCAGATGGGCGCCTATATTGCAGAATACCGGGCATACGAGCCGGAGATCAGAGATCTTATCTCATTCAGAGACTTTGTTCAGCTCCAGCGTGAAAATAGACCCCGTGATCATCACAGAGGGCACAGGCATCATCATGATGACCACCGCGCAGCTAGCAGATTTCATTTGCCCACGTTTGATGGCTCATCAAACAGATCGGCAAAGTCTTGGGTAGAAAAGCTGGACATCTATTTCCAGCTTAATCAGGTGTCGCAGTCAGAGGCCATTAAGGTGGCAACATTACATTTGGATGGTGAGGCCCAGGACTGGTGGTTTCATGGGATGACGACACTCGGGCATTCTATAGTGACGACATATGCCGAGTTTACCAGGAGGGTGATAGAGCGTTTTGACCGGAGGCATCCGGAGCAGCACTTTGTTGAGCTGACGAAGCTCAAGCAAACTGGGAGTCCAGAGACTTACATTTCGGATTTCTTGAGGGTTTCAGTGATGGTGCCAGATCTATCCGCAGCTCGGATGATCTACAAGTTTGTGGAGGGATTAGCTGAGCCACTTCGTGGCCTAGTCAGGTCGACTAGACCAGCTACACTTCAGGATGCCATCAGCAGGACCCGAGATTTACAGGATGTCTTGCCCAGGACTCGGACACCTTACCCCCAGAGACAGGCTTTCCAGCCTAAGGGGAAGGACACGAGGATTCCGCCTCCCAAGGGGAATCCTGGACGGGTGCAGGTTGATGATGAGGCCAGGAGGGAGCTGAAGAAGAAGCGGTTGTGCTTCACTTGCCAGGAGCCATGGGCACCGGGACATAGATGTGCTGCAGGGAAAGCACATTTCATTGAGGTCTTCTCCGAGAGCAGCGGGGAAGAGGATGAGGAGGATGATGTGGAGGCAGGAGATAGTTGTGCAGTGCAGGGTACCTTACCACCTCCACCACCAGTAGCAGGTGGTGCGTCATTTGCACCTACTGGAGGAGCTCTAGCAGCATTGCGGGGAGTTCCCAAGTACTTGACGCTACGCGTACGAGGGACAGTGCGTGGCCAGCGAGTCTCAGTCTTGGTCGACAGTGGGGCAACCCACAACTTCATTGATGCACAGATGGTTGAGCGGAGAGGTATACAGACTGAGAGTTTTGATGGATTTTCAGTTTTGGTCCCAGGAGATCAGACCATGGTGTGTGCTCGATATGTTCCCGATTTATCAGTGACGATGGGCACCTATACATTGACAGATCATTTTTTTGTGGTCGATATTCCGGACACCAACATGATACTGGGTGTTTAGTGGCTTATTACTCTAGGGAAGGTCACGACAGATTGGAAGGCCCTAGAGATGGAGTGGGATGATCCCAAGACAGGGAGGCATGAGAAGATACGGGGACAGCACACATACCCGCCTCAGACTGTTTCGGCACATCGGATGGAGGCAACCTTCCGTAAGGGAGACATAGAGTGGGCAGTAGAGCTGCGGGCTTCGGAGGCAGCGACTACAGGACAGGCAGTGCATCCAGAGGTACAGACCATCCTTGACAGGTATGCCATAGTATTCGGGGATATTCCGCCAGGGCAGCCACCGGATCGGGGGTTCGAGCATACCATTGAGCTGGAGCAGGGTATACAGGTGGTGATCACCACAGCTTATAGGCATCCCAAGGCCTACCGGGATGAGATTGAGCGAGCTATTCAGGAGTTGCTGGCCCTTGGGCACATCCGGCCGAGCACGAGTCCTTTTGCTTCTTCCGTGGTGTTGGTGAAGAAGAAGGACGGCACATTGCGGATGTGCATTGATTACAGGGCTCTGAACAAGAAGACCTTGAAGAACAGGTACCCCATTCCCAGGATCGATGAGTTGATGGACGAGTTGAGAGGAGCACGGTTCTTCTCAAAGATTGATTTGAGATCTGGGTACCATCAGATTCGCGTGAGGGAACAGGACATTCCCAAGATCGCTTTCAGGTGTCATTATGGGCACTTTGAGTTTTTGGTTATGCCTTTTGGGCTGACCAACGCACCAACCACCTTTCAGTCGTGCATGAATCATATCTTCCGCAGTCATCTGAGGAAGTTTGTGTTGGTCTTCTTCGATGACATACTCATATACAGCAGGACTTGGGAGGAGCATCTCCAACATATTGAGACAGTGTTGCGCATCTTGGAGGAGCAGCAGTTCTATGCCAAGCTCTCCAAATGTGAGTTTGGATTGACGGAGATGTTGTACTTGGGACATATTATAGGAGTGGACGGGGTGAGAGTCCACGAGGAGAAGATCAGGGCCATCAAAGATTGGCTAGAGCCGAGGAACGTGACTGAGCTTCGGGGATTTATTGGCATTTGCACTTACTACAGGAAGTTCGTCAAGGATTTCTCACAGCTCGCTACACCCCTCACAGATTTGACAAAGAAGGGAGCATTCAGTTGGTCAGACACAGCACAGCGGGCCTTTGAAAGGCTCAAGGAGGTGATGAGTAGCTGCCCCGTGCTTGCGTTTCCAGATTTCACGCAGCCATTCGTCCTGGAGTGTGATGCGTCAGAGAGGGGATTGGTGCGGTATTGATGCAGGGTGGTCATCTTATAGCTTTTGAGAGCCGGAAGCTCCTTCCGCATGAGAGGTTGTATTCCATATACGACAAGGAGATGTTGGCCATTATGCATGCATTGGCCAAGTACCAACAGTATTTAGTGGGCAGCAGATTCAGGGTGAGATCCGATCACAACAGCCTCAGGTTCTTTCTGGAGCAGAAGCAGTTGCAGGAGAGGCAGCAGAAGTGGATCAGTAAGATCCAAGCCTATGACTTTGTCATTGAGTACGTCAAAGGCAAAAATAACGTGGTAGCCGATGCCCTTTCACGTAGACCGGCCACGTTATCTCTTATGAGCTTGGACGCAGATTGGAGGGCTCGACTGTTGGTGGAGTACTCCAAGGACAGGTTTGCATGTGAGGTGTTGGATGGACAGGTAGCGGATGACAGGTACAGGGTGGTTGATGAGATTATCTATTACAGGGACAGGATCTTCTTGACTGAGGGATCTCAGCTTAAGAAGAAGATACTCCATGCTTCACACGACTCACCATTGGCCGGCCAACAGGGGTTTACCAAAACCTATAGGGCCATTAGAGAGAGGTTCTCATGGAAGGGCCTCAAGGAGGACGTACTCCAGCATGTTAGGGAGTGCGATGTTTGTCAGAGGAACAAGGGAGAGATGAGCCATCCCGCAGGATTGTTGCAGCCTCTTCCCATTCCAGAGGGGAAATGGGAGAGCATATCGATGGACTTCATCACAGGATTGCCCATGGTACAGGGCAAGGATTGTATCTTCGTCGTCGTTGATCGACTGACGAAGTATGCTCACTTTTTCGCCATATCCGCACACTACACAGCAGCACAGGTGGCAGAGCTGTTCTTCAGGGAGATTTTCAGGTTGCATGGTCTTCCTAAGACCATTATCAGTGACAGGGACAACCGCTTCATGGGCGGATTCTGGCAGGAGCTTTTCCGGCTAGTGGGGACAGAGTTGACACCGAGCACTAGTTATCACCCACAGACGGATGGGCAGACAGAGATAGTTAACAAGTGGCTGGAGGGCTACTTGCATAACTATGTTAGTGGGCAGCAGCGAGCATGGCTGAAGTGGCTGCATTTGGGAGAGTATTGCTACAACACGACGCATCACATGTCCATTGGTATGTCACCGTTCTATGCTTTGTATGGGTATCATCCTTTATCTTTTGCGGATGTGATGTTTGGTGTTAGCAAGGCTCCGAGAGCCAAGATTTGGATCCAAGAGAGTCAGGACATCCTCCGAGCTCTCAAGGACAACATGGCCACAGCACAGAATCAGCAGAAGCTGTATGCTGATAGGGGTCGGGTGGAGACAGTTTGAGGTAGGAGATCTAGTCTACCTACGATTACAGCCATACCGACAGTCGACATTAAAGCAGAAGGGGGATGAGAAGCTCAAGCCCCGCTTTTATGGACCATACAGGGTGATACGCAGGATTGGACAGGTTGCATATGAGTTAGAGCTGCCCCAGGGCAGCAAGATTCATAACATTTTTCACGTATCATGCCTGAAGAAGGCATTGGGTCAGCAGGTGACAGTCACGGATGAGCTACCACCCACGGATGATGAGGGGCATCTAGTGTTGCAGCCAGAGGCTATTATTGATACTAGGGAGAGGCAGCTGCGGAGCAGGACGGTCTGGGAATTCTTGGTGAGGTGGAAGAATTTGCCGGATGAGGATGCCACCTGGGAGAATGAGAAGATTTTGCAGCATCCATCACTTCAGTTGCTTGAGGACAAGCAACATTTTGCCGGGGGAGACTGTAATATTCCTAATTAGCACCGCTAATTGGAATATTTGATTTTTGTATAGTTTGCCGACTATAGTTTATTAATAAATAAAAGTGAGAAAGGGGGTCTAACTCACTTAAATAAAATAAAGTGTTTCCCTAGTAGGTGCAACGTTATAACTTAAGGGGGGAGCCTTGGGGGCACACCACGTATGAGGGGAGGCTCACGTAGCCTCTAGGAGCTTCTGCGCAGTCTTATGAGGAGCACGTGGGAGAGAGAGGGACCACGTTAGGGTTTTTGAGGAGGGCCAGCGTTATAAAAGGTGGGAGAGCCATCTCATTTGGATTCTTGTTGTTGATGATATTTGAGCTAGACTTTTGTCTTCTTGAGCACGCTGGCTGTTTAGCTTGTCTGCAGCACTGTTCAGTGCGTTGAGTGTCTCTGGTCGGAGATCTCGCCCTTAGCCCCGGGGGACTTCGAGTGCCTGCTCGGGCAAGGTTTTTCCTTCAGTCTTTTACGGGAGACTTGGTTGTTTGTTTTGCGGAGGAGCTGGGCTTCTTTGGGTGACTGCGCAATCCCTGGGAGAGAGGACGCAGTTCTTGTTGGAGGTGTTCCGGTGCAGGGTTTTCTGCAGGAGTTTCAGTGAGATCCGGTGTGGAGGCTCAGTCTTTACCAGTTGGAGATTTTCCGGGGAGTTTGTGGCTCTGTTTCAGCATCTATCATTTGGCATCTGCGTTGGGCCTGGAGGGACAGCGTAATTCCTTGAGGAGGGTTTCCTTGGTGATTTTCGGAGGTGGTCCATTTTTGTTATGGTTTCTGGGTTTGGTCCGGGTTGGCGAGTACAGGTGATTTGCATATTTTCAGCCCATTCCCAAGCAAGGGGATCCGCCCCTGTTTCAGCTTTCATTTCCGCAATACAGCTAGCTTATATGCCTCTAGCAATGACGCAGCTTGTGGTACCATTTCCTATCTTTCCAGAGAGTCATTCACTGTCTGAGCAAGAATAGGTGCTATCATTCTGATTATCCATTGTATTTCATTATATTCTCAGATTAATAAAATGGCTTAGCATTCCCGGCATTTTTATGAGTATTTGCTTTATGTTCTATTTCTGGCATTTTCCATATTGTCGTATGCTTGTATTGCTGTATATTTCCCTTTCGGGATATTACATACGTTCAGTTGATTAAATAGGGTCTTTGACCCATGACATGGCCCATGGATTTGGCCCAAGTCTCAGGATTTAATAGTGTATGGAATGTTCAACATCTAAGTACATAGCTAGACTGCATTTGCTCCTCCGTCCTCCATCACTTGAGAAATACGGGCAAGTGAGTATCGTTCTATTAACCGAACCTCTGATACAGGTATTCAGGCATCATCTCATGTGTGCACAACTGCTCAACAAGGAGATTACAGACTCTATCTCATTCACGTGCATTCCAATCAGCTGCATATCACACTAGCTGTCATGCAATGCCCCAACTCTGCTAGCTTTGCACAACAACCACCAGACTACACACTACGCCGTCAGCATTTGTGTGTCTTATGGATTGGCTCCATGATTGCCCAAATTGATTCACACGTTTTCAACACTTCTGCATCGATCCCGACTCATCGTGTTCAGGCAGCTAGTGGCCAATAGCGTGACTCTTTGCATGATCTGTCCCTGTCATAAATTTTCAGCATGCAATCGACGGTCCAGTCCATTTTTCGTAGCTTTGGTGAGGAACGAATCTCACTCTGCATGAGTTCACCTATGATTTCTCAATTGCATCAATATGAGATGTTTCTTACCCCCGCGTTCAACCCAATTTTGTGCATATCGAACGCAATCTGGAGACGAAGGATTAATAATGCCCAATCAAAATACACAGCGGACTCACACTGGTCTTGTGCAAGGATTAAAACAATCGGCGCCTGGAATTTTAACTTGCCCTGATAATATCACAATGGAAATTCGACGCCGTGATTTAAAAATGAATTTCAGCGGAGCCTAGTAGCTCACTGATAGACTTGGCTTTTACTCAGCGTGGGTAATGGAGCACTGGCGGCATCATCACACTGAGCAATTGCATGTGCGGCTCAACGTCTACCTGTAATATCTCATCGATTTTCTTGACGATGACGTTCTTCTCACACCAATCACCTTCCACATGCAATTAGATCTTCCCCTACTCAAAATTTGCTCAGTCGCAGAGGGAATCTTGAACTGGCAGCAGTGGGTATTTACACCCAAGGATATATGGAATTTCGGCCGAGACTTTAAAGATAAATTCAATCCCTCACCAAAAAAAATTATTTTATTTCTTTCCTCTGCGTCTCCATAACGCAAAATTCTCATGGCCCTTTTCTTTTTCCTTTTACAACAGACTTCCCGACCCTTTGACGACACCCATGCTCGGCTTCTGACAACAGCAGAACGACGACAACGCAATGGTGGCCTTCGGCCCTCGACACTTTGCGTCAATCAAACCCAGCTGAACCGGTATTCTTCAGATTTGGGTCAATTCTTTTTTTTTTTTTATATATATTTATTTATTGATGGAGTTATGAAAATGATCGATCGCTGGTACTTGAAATTCTGAAAAATGCGTTTGCTCCTTTCAACAGTAATCAAACTTCATATTGGAATCGGCCTCTAGAACGGAGATTGAAAAAAAAAAGTAGATTCTTGTTTTACTGCGTTTTCGACCTTTCTAGAAACCCATCAACAAGAATGGCCGCAACTGAAACTGAAAAACTCGCAGGCTGAGCCAAAACCAAGGCTCTGATACCACTGTAATATCCCGGATGGGATATTTTTACTAAAAATGCAGATAAATAAATAAACTCCACAAAATGCCGCAAAATCAACATTTACTTACAGAAGATTGCCATATAAAATTAAAAACATAAATAATGCAATCGAATACCATATAGAACACAAGAATCTCGACTTTTATTATAACTAATAGAAGGGGTTTACATATAGATCTGACCCAGAAAATGCTGAGATAGGAAACTAGCCAACTATACAATTTGCTGCACTGCTACACGGCGATGGCCTCCCAAAACTGAACTGCTGCCCTCTCCCTCCGGCAACAGCTATCAATCAACCCACTGAAGATGATGAAGCCCAAGTTGAAGATCTGAATGATCCTCACACCAATCTCTGAAGCTCTGTGAAACTTCTAAGTGAAGTCTCCTCAAGAGTATTGGGTTTCCGTCCAACACTCACAAATCACCCAAGGGTTTCTGTCCTGGGGCTATGGCTGAAGTAGAGAACCACGTCCTCAAACCTCTTATACACAAGAAAAATGATCTCCTCCAAAAGATATCTCCCAATGGCCTCCTCCCTTTCTTTTATAGATCCCTTGGAGCCTTCTAGAACATTATTATATTATTATTTTATTCATGGAGCACTTTCCCTTTTATTAAAATATACCTTTTTAATGCAGAAAAGGGTAAATCGGCTACCACGCCTCCTCCGGTCACTGAAATCTGTGTCTAACTGTCCCACCATGTAGGTATTCTCGTCCCGATTCCAATGAGCTATTACACTAAGGTGTTCCATCATGTATTCCTCACGGAATGCCACCTTGAGCATAATCAACTGAGTTAAGCCCATAAATAACTCAAATTTCCGAAAGTTATCGGAATGCATCGGAACGAAAGCCAAACTGCTCGGATGATGGGGTATATCAAGAGAATGCCTCCGGACACCATGAAAACTCCTCAAAACTCCTCCGAAAAGCTCCTGAGCCCGCTGATAACAGCAATCTGTACCTATGACCTGTCTGCTCCTAACTCTGGAAGACCAACCTAGCCCTGTCGTAGGTGTCACCAAAAATGGGAATATTACACATAGACACTTTGACCTCGAGAATGTTCCCAAATTACCACTGGTAAAAATGCTTAGTGAACGTATTCTGACATAAAGTTCAGGGAACATCAGTGGAATGCCATGTTACTATAAAGATAAAGCAAAGCATTGTGTAGTTGTTGAAAATTTGAAATTCTGTGGAATTTGCAAGGGTGAAATGAAAATAAAAAAAGTTGATCTCACATGAGATTTGTTGCATCTAAGGACTGAAATCCTAGAAAAGGTTATGAGTTCCTTAAGAAGTTCCCAAGAATTCCTTTCACTGTTCGAATGTTAGGACTTACGAATACAATCGCAAACAACAATAAAGGTTACAAGCAAATTCTTTAAAAGGCCCCCATCTATTCTCATTTGGAACTGTCGCTAAAAATGGGTTCAAAGGTCAGGAATACATTTCCAAGAAACAATGCTTCTAACATACATACTTTACCTGTACTGCCTAATCCCACAAGATGAAGATCTGGATTTTATCATGAAAAGATAATGCAGAATCATAAGCAAAGATAATGCTTATCTCTTCTTGTAATATTCCTAATGGAAAATTTTCAATGATAAACAAGAAAAACATAGAAAAAACACATACAAAAATTAATAGCACATTTACTATCAAAAATCTCCATGAACTGCATTGATCTAAGTCATTTTATTAATAAATCAGTGAGTACAATATGGTGCTGGAAAGAGTGCACCTGGGCTTGCACAAGGCAAGCTAGCGAAGCCCAAGGGAGATATGAAGCCCCTCTCTGATCTGCTACTGCTCTTTACTGAACACTGCACTAAAACTGCCCCAAAATATGCTGCTGGTTGCAAAGGATTGCTGCTATGGCCTCCTTTGATGCTCAGAAAATTACTGGAAATTAACCCCCGACTCTCAAACAATAATCCACAAAAACCCATGAAGGGATTGGCCAAATGTTGATCGCGGGATTTCGGCCTAATTTTCCCTAGCTCCTCCAGCTGCTGGTTGAGTTGGGACCCCTGTTTGGCCCCTCCAGCTACTGGCTGAGTTGGGGTCCCTGTTTGGCCCCTCAATTCCACCCAGAAAATTCTACCAAATTAATCTTTTGCTTCTCCTCAATAAACCCAGAAAGGGTTCGACCAAAGTTCTACCTTGGAAATTGGCACTCTTGGGCTTGGCTCTCTAAACTGTTGGGCAATTCGGACCTCCTTATAAAACTACTGCTGGATGCCACCAAAATGCCTATAAAATCCCTATTAGAAGGCTCCAAGCCTTCCCTCCAAGTCCAATGTGAAAATTCCACTCAGTCTTTGGCTCTCGAAGTGAATCCCTCGAGGGACTGCACAACTGGGAATGTCTCTGCGCTGTTGGTGAAGTAACTACGTTGTAGATGAGGCTCTTTGTTGCTAGACTGATCAAATCTGTGGTGAAGCACCTTTTTTGGGCTAGCACTCGAAGTCCACTGAAGTAAAGGCTAGGATCTCTGCTCGAAGACACCCGTGTGCTGAACAACACATGTATACTTGGCTCACTGCTCAAGCGTGCTATTGTAAAGAAAATTTCGAAATTGATCAATAAATGAGAGAAATGAGTCTCATGCTTCCTTTTTATCCAAGGCTGCCCAATGTTCCCTTGGGCCCCACCTTGTGCCTCTAGCCTCCAACACGCACCAATGACAGCGTTGCCTTCATGTGGGCTGCAGTTCATCCTCATTGGGCCCCATCCTCCACTATTGCCGCAGTACTTTGCCTTAGCCTAATGTTTTGAGGCCTATAGTCGCCTAAGTTTATTTGTGGTTCCCCAAATCCACATTTCCTAAGTCAAAACGGTGATATTATCAAAATTGGACAAAATTAATATTCAAGTTAGCAGAGTTTCTAAACAGGAATATTACAGTCCTTCCAGCCAAAAAATGTTTGTCTTCAAGCAATGCCTGAACAAGCAATCTCTCTAGCTGACGCTCCCCACTGTCACTGCAAAAATGTGCTAGGGTCCCAGATGCGTCACTGAATCGTCCCTAACATCTGCACTATCCTAACATGAAAGAGTTCCTCAATACCAGGATCCCAAGCCATCCTGTCCAACCTGAAAATCCCCTCGCTCCACTCACTATTCTACCCGGTATAGGTACCAATATTCCCCTGTATACCACCAATGAGTAGGGGAGCATGATAATGTGGCACTATACCCAACTCCTTGTGAAGTTGTCCTACCATGTAGGCCATCCCATGCACTCCAAGAGTATACTCTCGAAAATACCACCTAATCCCTGCAGAGATAGCGTCTCGCTCACGTGAGCTCCTCCTGATATCCTCCTGCTAGCCCCCCTGTCGTGCTAAAGAATTGCCCCACTCCATTAGTGACTCCCTAAAGCCCAATGGAAGATCTGCATGATCTACCCCTGTAGTAGCCAGCTCATCCCTAAAGGTTATTGAGCTATGAAGAACGATGATGATCAGGTCCCCTGCTAATCTCAGAGTGGTGCCACCATGCTGACGCTATGCTACTCTGATTATGACATACTACCCATCGTGTGCAAACTGTATCCCCCTCTCCTGGGGCTTAGTGGCGAAAAATTTGTGAAGGCCAAGCTCATCCTGCTCGGGCATCTCCATGATGCTAATGTCTACCCCTCCACTGCCAATCTCGACCCTGAGCAACAACAAGATAAGTCTACCTCGCCATGCAGTGGAGGTCTTAGTGATCCTCCATGTGTCAAACCCAAGGTGGACTGGATCACCCTCTTCCATGACCGTGCTCATCACAAAGTGGAGTGATTCACCCACCAACAAGATCCCTGGATCCCCTAACCATACTGGGAGCTCGCAACTCCCACTCCTCACGGATGTCATTGTGTAGCACTGCTACTGGCCAGAACCCATCTGGGCCTCATCTCTGACCACTGTTTGTATCCCCTGGGTGGACCCCAAGTATCAGGAGTCTATCCCACGCATGCGAAACTGCCCTGCTCCTGCCATACCACGCAGTGAAATCTCCTATCCCCACTCCTGATGATACAACTAGACGTTGCTCAAAGTCTGGGTACCCTCCTATAGACAAAGTCTACCATGCACCATCCTTCAAGTGTGAGCCTAGGGGTGGAACATATGCTACCTCGGTATTCAACCACGCCATCCCTAAGCCCTCATACGTCAAGTCGTGCACCTACCAAGTGTCTCAACCGGAGAGTCTCCTCTTGGCTCATGACACACAGTGTCTCATCCAACTGCCTAGGGTGAGCCTCCCATGCCCTGCTACCTAAAGGGAGAGTGTCAAGGGGCAACAACCAAACACTCTGCGACTGTAAGAAACACTAGAGGATGATGGGTGGGTATGTACCAAAGGGTATGATTAAGATTTTGCCGGAATGCTCAAGAGTAATCCTCCAAATCACACTCTCCGCCTCGGATCTGCTAATAACCCCCTTGTAGCCCTGTCTTTGCTAAATGTGGTGTCCCCAGATTCTCAACAATGTCCTCATCGATCCTAGGTGAGTTGCATCCCATGGTACGCCTAATGCCCCTGTCCATAAGTCTCCTTGGAGGCAATGCTCCAAGGGCCTGTTGCGCTGCATCACGTGTCACTGCATACCACCAAGTATCACCGCACCCCTCGACATGCCACTGTATGCCGCAAGCTGTCCATGTACACCGATGGATACACCCAACTACGGCTATACCATCCTGTACTGTCATGTTTCTCGCTTGTGTCACTGTACTTGTCACTCCCCACATGTACTCAATGTGATGTGAGTTACTCCTACTTCATAACGCAGTTCGGCATACTATGACACACCCCCATGCATCTCCATGCCCATCTGCAAACCACTACTCAATGCTAGATGCTCCTACACGTCCCTGGATGTGATGGTTGAAAGTTGTGTCCATATGCATCGACCCGAACCTGGCCGGTGCCATCACCTCCACTGTCGCATCACCATACTCTCCCATGATTGGATCTCCCCTCCAAATCCTCCCTAAGGGACCCAAGAAGTGAATCTCCCTAGGTGTCAGTAGTGAAGCCACCACTCCTCTGCGACCCCTGTGCCCCACACAAAGGTGAAGAATCCCTAGCCCCATGTAAGGCATTGTCTGGTGACCTGCCAATGGCACCTCCTCCGACAAACTCCTGCCAAAGTATTTTGATCACCCTGTGACCCTGTGTACAAATGTCATACCAAGATAACTCAAGAAGTTTGTCCATAAACTGGTTGGCCACTTGTGTTGACCGAAACTCCCCTAGCGAATGTGCACGCTTAACTGCTAGGTCAACTGTACCATCCAGGTCATAGTCAACCATCATACCTTGAAAGTGATAGGTAGTGCTGCCTAGACTCCAATTCCAGTCTGGGCTTCTGGTATGCCCATTGCCTGGAAACTTCTGCTAATCTACACCCAGGTCCACCACCATCACCATAGCCCACTCCACCAAGTACCAACTCAAAGTCTATCGCCATCCAACCCCAAGAGGGGGATCGAATGCACGAACTCCTGCTAATAGAACAACCCCAACATGCAGATGTTGCACCCTGTGAAATTCAGGTTATCTCATCCTGCTATCCAGGTCAAGGCATGATATCTGACTGGGTAGCTCTGTCTCTCTCTCTCCAATGGCCAAAGATGACCCAACATTGTTGCTAGCTCCATCTATGTATGCTTGAAGAGGGCTGCTCCGACTCTCCAATGTGCCCTCTAACTGTACCAATAGGGAATCCAACCGTTCCCCAACATGAGCCAGCTTGGTCACTGACTCGGCACAAACCACTCTCATGCCCTCTAACTCCTTGTTCTACCGCATAATAGCCTCTCGTACTGATGTGGCCTTCCTTTTTAATGCTAGAAGGTCGGCCTGAAACTGACGACACTATTGTGTGCGACCATCGTCTAATACCTTTGTATCTCCTGGTGCCTCATTAAGGGTGGATACGTCTCCTGGCACCACATCCATCTGTTGTGTGCTGCTATCACCCAAAACATCATACACAACCCCGGTCACCACCTCGACAGATGGCACTACTCGGGTATGCTCCACTCTCTCCACTAAGATGTCAATCGACACGCTCATGGGAGTCTCCAACACGAGTGACCCCTACATCACACTAGGTTTGTCTACTTCCTCCCCACAATCCTGTGTAGATGGATGCACCCCCACGACTTGTGCATCTCTAGTGTCTCTTCTGTAAGGAAGAGGATAGATCTGGTCTGACACCTTCATCAACTGGGTCACGAATTCGCGCATATTAAATCCTCTTTGTTCCATGGGTTGCCTATGGTTTAACCCATCACTGTGTATACATGTACAAATCTTCCCTTATCTAATCGGCTACCCCACAACTGGCCAATATCTTGGCTCTGATACCATTGTAATATTCCTAATGGAAAATTTTCAATGATAAACAAGAAAAACATAGCAAAAACACATACAAAAATTAATAGCACATTTATAACCAGAAATCTCCAAGAACTGCGCTGTTCTAAGCCATTTTATTAATAAATCAGTGAGTACAATATGGTACTGGAAAGAGTGCACCTGGGCTTGCACAAGGCAAGATATCAAAGCCCAAGTGTCAGATATGAAGCCCCTCTCTGATCTGCTACTGACTCTTTGCTGAACACTGCACTAAAAATGACCAGAAATATGTTGTTGGTTGCTAAAAACTGCTGCTATGACCTCCTCTGATGCTTAGAAAATTCCAGGAAATTAACTCCCGACTCTCCAACAATAACCCACAAAAACCCAGAAAGGGATTGGCCAAATGTTGACCTCGGAATTTCGGCCCAATTTTCCCTAGCTCCTCTCGCTGCTGGCTGAGTTGGGATCTTGTTTGGCCCCTCAATTCCACCCATAAAATTCTGCCAAATTAATCTTGGCTTCTCCTCAATAAACCCAGAAAAACCCAAAGAGGGTTCGCCCAAAGTTTGACCCCGAAAATTGGCACTCTTGGGCTTGGCTCTCTAAACTGTTGGGAAATTTGGTGTTGATTTCTGGTAGCATCGAATGTGCTCTAAGTCTCAAATTTTGCAGGGAGGATTGGACACATGTATTCCAAAGAACCCAAAAAGTGTTTTTGGAAATTCCACCCGGATTGTGTTTTATTAAAATAATTAATTATTTTTAATGGCAGCCTAAGTCTAAACTTAGGGAATTAAAATAATTAAAGTATATTAATAAAATAGGGTATGAATCTTCTAGAGAAAGACGGAGATCGAGTCAAGTTAATCTTAGTCGTTGATTAGCGATTTAATCTTGGTCGTTGAAGTCTCAACAAGAAGATTATAAGGACTTTATGGGCTTTTGGAAAAACACACCAAGTGACTCTAGAGATCGATTTTCTCAAGTGAGCAGTGCTCAAGAGTGGAGAAGATAATCGAGTTGATTCGATTGCAGTGAGGGGCAGTGATAGTTCAGGTTGGAAATTCTTTTCCTGAGCCGGGAATACATAGCAGAGAGGACAGAGAAGAGGACGCAGAAGAGGCAGCGTAATAGCTACGTAGAGGCAACGTAGGGTCACACAGAGGCAGTGCATCAGCCTTGACGAGATCAGTGATTTTGCTGAGGATCAGTTAGATCCATTGTCGGAGAGTCGTGGTGTGAGACCGGAGGGGCCAGAAGATCATATCCAGCTAGCAGAAGATCCAACAGAAGGAGCTAACTCAGTGCCTAGCTAGGGGGACGCAGATCTGCGCAGAGCCTCTGCAAACGTAGCGTGGGGCTGTCTAGTTCAACGTGGGGTCAGTGCCTGATCTCCAGTGTTAGTGTGAGGACATTTTCTCACTAATTCTCTGTCAGTAATTTTCTCTGTATGGATGGCCGGTGAGGCATCCTAGTTGTATTCATAACTTCTACTTAATAATGATGTGATTAATTCGACAGACATTTATCTAAATTATGGATCACAAAAGTCTTAGATCTAACATAAAATATAAAATAGAATATCAAACCCTCTGCTGCTGCACTCGTTTTCCCGCATTGGGTTTTTCCGGGGACTTGGTCCAAAAATAACGATGTCGTGTGTGTTGTTTTCTTTGCGTAGATCTTGTTTCTGCATTTAATTACCGCAGTTTATTTAAGTGAAGGTTGCAGTGTGATGTATTTAGTGTTTTCCGTAGATAACTGCAAATAATTTGTTAAGCAAAAGTTAACAATTAGATGAATATTTTTCAGTTACTGCAATAGGATTCTGGTGTAGGAATTTCACATGGTATCAAAGCTTGTATAGTAGTGCAGGAGAAGCAAGAGAGCATATTGGAGGAACTAAGCATTGAAGAAGAAGTGGGAGGTCGAATAGCTGCATAGGCAGTTGATCGAATCCTCAAAGGATTGCGCAATTCAAGCCAGGAGGGCTAGATTCGCGAGAAAAATCTCTCTCCGAGTGAGTTGACAGAGCGGTCAGATTTCCAAATTTGTGATTTGTCAGTGGCAGAGGGAGCAGCGCAGCAGTAGCTTCAGCGCAGAGAATCTTTGCGGGACATAGTTTTTCTGCAGCATTTTGTTGGGCAGAAAAGAACCAAAAAGAAGAAGAAGACATAGTTGAGGGAATTTTCTTCCTCAGTGAATTCTTAGCCAAGGGATTCTAATTCTTAGTTGATGACCAACAGTGTTGAGAAGCAAATCTACTAACTCCAGCAGGGAGTGCGTAGGCCAGCCTAGCAGTTACGCAAAGGAGAGAGAGGGTGTAGTTTGACATTTTTTTCAGTCGGCAGAGATGGCAACAAACAGGCTGAGAGATCAAGATCGGTTGGAGGGAGCCTCTAACTTTGTGATCTGGCAAGAAAGGATTAAATGCCTATTAGATGAGCATGATCTCAATGCTTTCATCAATGGCATGGGAGCTGTCCTCGTGGATGAAAATCCGTTGAAAGCATACAAGAAAGATATGGCAAAGGCGAAGCATTTGATCCTCGACGGAGTGAGGGATCATGTCGTATGCTACATCACAAGCAAAGGGACCACAAAGAAGATGTGGGATGCCTTAGCAATGCTATATCAAGGATCTTCCGAGCAACGAAAGATGTTCTTGCAGGAAAATATGCGATCAACACGGATGCAGAAGGGAGAGCGCATTGATCTGTTCGTGTCTAAGCTTCAGGAAGTCTGAGATCAGCTGGAAGCTGTGGGCCTCAGGCCACCGAGATGGAAAATTAGCCCTGAACTCAGTTTCAGATGAATGGCAGGTCTTTGTCCAGAGCATCCTGGGTAGAGAAAGACTACCTAATTGGGAGGCGATGTGGGCTTCTCTTCAGCAGGAAGATATGAGGCGAGACATGATCAAGTGTAACCTTGATGGTAGCAGCAGCAATGGGACGAAGCCCAAGGAGGAGGAGCATGCAACCCTTACATGAAAGTGACAGCAGGAGCAGTGGAGATGGAAAAAGGACGTTTCAAAGATCAAGTACTTCCAGTGTGGGGAGTATGTGAAAGTTTCAAAACAGAAACCCTACTGCAGTATATAGATCTACTTCACCTACTTGTTTCATTAACATTTAACAAGTTATTTAAGTGAAATATTCAGAAAAACACTAAAGGAGACACTAACTGCAACCTACATATCTACAGATCATTTACTGAATAGTACACACATGTGACAAGATTACACACGATTTTTCGAACAAATGTCCCCGAAAAAACCCAATGCAGGAAAATCGGTGCAACAACTCTAAAGGTTTTATATTATTATCCAAAATCTGAATACAACAATCTGGGCATCAGACATGGTCGTCCCTATAGAGAAATTACACGACAATAAGTACCTTTGACTCAGAGACAGAAGATATGGATGTATCACACCCTCAAACGGGATTTACAGATCACGAGCCCCTTCTGGCCCACTGGAACCCTTAGCGCTGCCTCTGCAGCCTCTGCGTCAGCCCTTAATTGGCCACTGTCCCCACTACGTCACCCTGTCTGGTGCTACGCTGCCCCAGCTGGGACTGCGTCACCCTGGTTGGTGCTGCGCTGCGCTGGCTGGGTCTTCGTCACCGTGGCTGGGATTACGCAGCCTCTGCGCAATCTATATGTGGAGCTGGCTAAACGGTATCCTCCTGGTTAACTCTGCGGTGACTGGTACTCACTGCCCCTCCATCTTGTTGTATTCTCGGCCTTGGATCAACTCATCCCTCATCGATCTCTGCGCCTCACTACACTACAACTCGTTTCAAATTTCTCAGTAAAACCTTGCCCAAAAATTCGACTTAGCTTCAGTGCTCTGCCAATGTGTGTGTGTCTCCAACTGACCCCACGCCTTTCTCTTATACTTTACTCGTTGACACATCAACCACTGTGATTTAATCTCTAATCAACGACTCAAATTAAAAGACTACTTGATCCGCGTCACATAGAACATTTCATCACATGTGTTCAATTAATTCACTTTAATTTTTCTAATTCCCGAAGTTAGACTTAGGGTCCTCATTAAAAGAATTAATTACTTAATATCTCACACATCAGATGAAATTTCTCCAAATGCTTTCTAGGTTTTGGAGGTCTTGTGTGTCTTAGCCCTTTCTCAAAATCTCAGGGCTAGAGCACACCCGATGCTACCTCAAAATCTCAACAATCCCTCTTAGCGAGGAGTGTGCTCTAGCAATACATCCACACCAAGTATTGCAAGATCTCCACATTAGCCTCTGCGATACTGATGCTTCGCTTGCTGCCCTCCATCCATTGCACTGCTGCTTCCTATAATATTGCCCATGTCACTAACACTGACACTGCTACATCCGTACTGCAACTCCCTCTCAAATTGTTGCATCGTGCTGCCCACTGTTGCACTGCAACTCAGTTGCTGAGAAGTAAGCAATTGAAGGACCCTTGCCCAATCACTGACAGACAAGTCAGTCGGATCTACATCTCATCACTGAAGCTTCCTTGGCTGTTGCGTTTTCCTCCTGAAGCCATTGCGTTGCTACAACTCTACACTGCGTAAGCACTTCCCCTCTGCGCTGCTGAAGTCCCATCAACGCCTCTGCGTTGTGCTGCTGCTGCCTCTGCACTACGCTGCTCCCATCTACAGCGTCCCAACTCTTCCCTCATCTTCACCGTGATCTCCTGCACCCACTGCTCCACTTGTCCCGCTACCCTATTAAGGTTCCCGTAGCTCGTATGTGATCCAAGAGTTGGGCACCTCAAGGATCCCGCCATCTCCATCTGTAGCTTCTCTAGAGATCAATGTCGCCCCACTTTCGTGGCTCATGAGCACTCATGGCTACATCATCATCACTCCCATCATCTCCCTTAGTTGTTGTTGCCTTCGATTTGGAAGATCCCTTGTCCTTCTTCTTAGGACAATGGCTGGCGAAGTGTCCAAGTTCGCCACAATTAAATCACCGAACCTTGGATAGATCCCTCTTCTTCTTCCCTTGTTGCCTCCTTTCCTTCAATGCAAGGGCTGCATCCTCCTTATTTGTCTTCTTTACTTTGACTGTCTCGCTGCTGTTGCTCTGCCTCTTGGTCATCCTTCTAATTTCCTCGTGTTAGAGGATTGCCCACATATCTTCCCAGGATGGTAACGCTGCCCTGCCCAAGATGCTTTGGACAAACATTTCCCATTCCTTGGTGATTGCATTCAGGGCAGTTCTCACCAAGAGTCCATCATCCAGATTCGTACCCATGGCAATCAGTTGATCTCGGATAGTCTGAAGTCTGAAGAGGAAGGGATCTATGTTGAGATTTTGGGGTAGCATCGGATGTGCTCTAGCTCCCAAATTTTGTGGAGGAGCTGGAGTACATGAGATCTCCAAGACCCAGAAAGCGTTTGGAAAAATTCCATCAGGTTTAAGAGATATTCAAATAATTAATCTTTTTAATTAAGGACCCTAAGTCTAACTTAGGAAAATTAAAAGATTAAAGTGAATTAAATTAAACATGTGAAGAGAATGACTTAAGTGACGCGGATCAAGTAGCTTCTAATCTTAGCCGTCGATAAGAAATTAGATCACGATCGTTGGTTTCCCAACGAGAAAAGTATAAGAGAAATTTTTGGGGTCAGTTGGAGAAAACACACACATTAGCGGAGCACTGAAGCTAAGATGAAATTCTAGGGCATGGTTTGCTAAGAATTTCAGAAGTGTTTGTAGTGCAGCGAGGGGAAGTATGGGCAAGGGGATGATCTGATCCCAGGCCAAGAGTACAACAGTGGCAGAGAGGCAGCATACCAAGCAGCGCAGAGGCAAACTAGAGCCACACAGTCTAGCAGAGGCCACGCAGAGGCAGCAAAAGCCACATAGGGCTGACGCAGGCCCAGTTAGGCAGCGCAGGGGTAGCGTAAGCCCTTCAGGGATGACACAGGCCCTTCCAGAGCAGCGCAGAGGCCGGCACAGGCCAGGAAGGATGATCCAGAGGGCTGAGGAGCAGCGCTGGGGTTTCTGGTGGGCCAAAAAGGGCTTGAGTTCTGTAACTCTCGTTTGAGGATGTGAATCAGCCATATTTTCTGTCTCCAAGTGAAAGAGGTATTGTTGCCGTGTTTTTCTCTGTAGGGCCAATCATTTATGGTGCCTAGAAATTGTTGTATTCAGAATCTGCTTAATAATAAAACCCTCCAGAGCTAGCTGCACCGGTTTTCCCGCATTGGGTTTTTCCAGGGACATTTGTCCAAAAAACCCATGTCACTTTGTCATATGAGCGTGCTATTCAGCAAATGATATGTATGTGTAGGCTGCTATTTGTATTTACTTCGTTGTTTTTCTGAACAATCAAATTAATAACTTGTGTATTTAATCAAGTAGGAAAAGTAAATCGAGAATTAGCAGGAGGGTTTCTTAGGTTAAGAAATTTTCACATGGTATCAGAGCGATTGCAAATCAAGCTGGATCTCTAGCAAATAGGCTAAAGAAATTTTTACTGCAGAGTAGCAACTAAAGCAGCAAAGAATCCGGAGAGGGTAGTGCAGCACCAGGAGGATGCAATCCCAGCAGAGGCTACGCAAGGGCTGACGCAGTCCCAAATGGGTGACGCAGAGACAACGCAGTGCCTTCTAGAGGGACGCAGGGGTAGCCTGCACTGCGCAGTCGCTACGCTGAGCCAGTTTGCTTATGTAGAGGCCAGCCGGAGGGAAGCAGTCCAGTTAAAAGCATTGTGCAGAGTTGTCGTGGTTCGGAAGCAGAGCTTCAGATCTTCAGCAATTGCTGTTGTGGTGGAGATTTTGTCGGTTCAGAATCATATCTAGCTAAGTTGACAAAGAGTGGGAGGAGAATAGCCACTTAACAGATTTCCGCCAAAGAAATCTGAGGATTGATCGTAGGGTGATCGAAGAGGGTTGATTATGAAGATTTGGCAGATTTCCAAGGGAGGAAATCAATTGTCAGAGGGAGCAGAGAGTTCCTTTCTCGCCAAGGACCCTAGATCCGAGTTTTTGTTGAGAGTAACAACAAAAGCAGGAGAGGAGGATCTGTTCTGATCGATTATTTCTGAGCAGATGACACCACACAGACTGCGTGATCAGTATAGGTTGGACGTCCTGTCCAACTTTTCTATCTGGAAGGCTAGAATCCTGACAGTCCTTGAGGCATACAGTATACAAGAGCATGCAGAGAGCGTCTTGGCTACACCAACTGATACTACTCTTCTCGTGAAGCATAATGAAGCAGTGGCACATTCCAAGCGCTTCATCATGGACGGGGTTAAGGATCATGTGGTACAACATATAGCCGAGAAGAAGACGACTAATGAAATGTGGAAAGCTTTAACCACACCATATCAAGGGAAATCTGTCTAGAAGAAAATGCTTCTGGAGAACCAAATGAGGTTATTTATGATGACTAAGGGAGAGGAAATCGATCCTTTCCTCTTCAGGTTGCAGGCCATTCGAGATCAGCTGATTGCCATGGGGGTCAAGGTGGATGATGATGTCATGGTGATGACCACTCTAAATGCAGTCACAGAGGATTAGGAAACGTTTGTCCAAAGCAGCTTGGGCAGACATGACCTTCCAAACTGGGACGACATGTGGGCTATCCTCCGACAAGAGGAAATCCGCTAAATGACCAAGAGACAATCCAGCACCAGATCAAGTAAAGTGAAGGATGAAGAGGAAGATGCAGCCCTAGCATCTAAGAAGAAGCAAGGGAAAAAGAAGCGTGATCTATCTAAGATCAAATGTTTCCAATGTGGTGAAATTAGACACTTCGCCAACAATTGTCCTCTAAGGAAGAAGGACAAGGAAGCTTCTAGTTCTGAGGTTGTGACAGCTAAAGAAGACGATGACGTAGCCATGAGCACTCATGTACCTCGAGAGAAGAGGAGGGGCGATATTGATTTGTAGAGTAGCTACAGAGTGGTGGCGGGATCCTTAAGTAGCCCAACTCTTGGATCACATCCGTGCTACGGGAGCCTTAAGACAGTAGCAGGAATGACTGGAGCAATGGGTGCAAAGGATCACAGATGGAGCAGAGGCAGTGCTGGACGTTGTAGAGGGAGCAACGTAGTGCAGAGGCAGCAACAATGTAGAGGCAACAGTGTAGAGGCGCTGATGGGACTTCAGTAGTGCAAAGGAGGCATGCTTACGCAGTGTAGTGTTGTAGCAGCACAGTGGCTTCAGGAGGACAGCGCAAAGCAGCAGCCTAAGGAGCTTCAGTGATGAGATGCAGCCCGACTGACTTGTTTGTCATTGGGTAGGGGTCCTTCAGTTGCTTACTCTCAGCAACTGAGTTGCAGTGCAGCAGTTGGCAGCACGATGCAACAATTTCAGGAGTTGTAGTACAGATGTAGCAGTAACTGTGGCAGAGTCATGGGCAGTAGTACAGAGAGAAACAACAACGCAGTGATGTAGGGGAGTAGGCCAAGCATCAGCGCAGAGACCGGTTCCAGAGATTAAAACAGTACTTAGGGGTGATTGTATTGCTAGAGCACATTCCTCGCTAAGAGGGAGTGTTGAGATTTTGGGGTAGCATCAGATGTGCTCTAGCTCCCAAATTTTGTGGAGGAGCTAGAGTACATGAGATCTCCAAAACCCAGAAAGCGTTTGGAAGAATTCCATCAGTTTTAAGAGATATTCAAATAATTAATCTTTTTAATTAAGGACCCTAAGTCTAACTTAGGAAAACTAAAAGATTAAAGTGAATTAAATTAAACATGTGATGAGAATGATCTATGTGACATGGATCAAATAACTTCTAAACTTAGTCGTTGATTAGAGAGTAGATCATGGCCGTCGGTTTCCCAACGAGAAAAGTATAAGAGAAGGGCTTGGGGCCAGTTAGAGAAAGCACACACATTAGTGGAGCACTGAAGCTAAGCTGAAATTATAGGGCGTGGTTTGCTAAGAATATTAGAAGTGTTTGCAGTGCAACGAGGGGCAGTATTGGTAAGGGGATTATCTGATCCCTGGCCAAGAGTACAATAGCGACAGAGAGGCAACATACCGAACAACGCAGAGGAAACCCAGAGCCACGTAGTCCAGCAGAGGCCACGCAGAGGTAGCAGGAGCCACGCAGGGCTGACACAGGCCCAGTCAGGGTAGTGCAGGGGTAGCGTAAGCCCTTCAGGGGTGACACAGGGCTTTCCAGAGCAGCGCAAAGGCTGATGTAGGCCAGGAAGGCTAACGCAAAGGGCTGAGGAGTAGCGCTAGGATTTCCGGTGGGCCAAAAAGGTCTCAAGTTCTATAAATCCCATTTGAGGGTGTGAATCAGCCATATTTTCTGTCTCCGAGTGAAAGAGGTGTTGTTGTCATGCTTTTCTCTGTAGGGCCAACCATGTCTGGTGCCCAGAAACTGTTGTATTCATAATCTGCTTAATAATAAAACCCTCCAGAGCTAGTTGCACCGATTTTCCTGCATTGGGTTTTTCCAGGGACATTTGTCCGAAAAATCTGTCACTTTTTCATATGAGCGTGCTATTCAGTAAATGATTTGTATGTGTAGGCTGCTATTTGTATTTACTTCGATGTTTTTCTGAATAATCAGATTAATAACTTCTGTATATAATCAAGTAGGAGAAGTAAATCGAGAATTAGCAATAGGGTTTCTTAGATTAAGAAATTTTCACAATCTATGTCCTCGCCCTTCTGCATCTAGAACAACCACATCTGATTCTCCAGAAGCATCCTTCTTTGGACTGAGCCTCCCTGATACATCGTGTCCAAGGCTACCCACATTTCATTTGTCATGTTTTTCTCGGCAATATGTGGCACGACGTGGTCTTTGACACCGTCCATGATCAAGCGCTTTGCTCGTGCTTGATTCTCCCTGTACTTCTTCAGAGGATCTACATCGACTGGCACAACTAGGACTCTCTCAGCATGGTCCTTGATGCCATGCTCATCCAGGCCTGTGAGGATCCTGGCCCTCTAGATAACGAAGTTGGAGATGCCGTCAAACCTGTCCTGATCTCTCAGTCCATGACACACCATCTTTGCTCAAATCTGTCAGAACAAATACTCCTCTCCCTCTTTCTGCTGCAACACTCAACAGAAATACTGGATCTCGGTTTCTTGGTGATTAGAAACCCTCTATAGTAGCTGCTCTCTCTGGCAACTGATTTCCCTCCCGGAAATCCTCAACCAAAAAACAACTGAACAGTTCTCTATGATCACCCTCTTGATTGAATCCTAGACTTGTTTGGGCACAGATCTGCTGAGCAACTGTCCTCCTTCCGCTCTTGTCACCTTTGTTAGGCACGATTCCGCACCGACAGAACCTTCGCCACACCAAAAACCTCTAAAGATCCAAAGCTCTGCTTCTTGACTATGGCAAATCTGCACAACAACCTCAAAAATGGACTGCGTTCCTCTGGATGGCCTCTGCGTGAGAAAACTGGCTCAGCGCAACCTCTGCGCAACTCATGATGCTCCTGCGTCACTTTAGAAGGCTCTGCGCTGCCTTTGCATCACTCAGTTGGGACTGGGTCAGCCCCTGCGTGGCCTCTGTTGGGACTGCATCCTCTTGGTGCTTAGCTGGCCTCTCAGGAACTCTGCTACTTTAGCTGCCTTCTCTGCAGCAATCCTCTTTAGTCGCTTTGCTGGTGGATCAACTTGATCTGCAATGTTCTGATACCATGTCAAAGTTTCAAAACAGAAACCCTACTGCAGTAGCTAGGTCTACTTCACCTACTTGTTTCATTAACATTTAACAAGTTATTTAACTGAAATATTCAGAAAAACACTAAAGCAGACACTAACTGCAGCCTACACATCTACAGATCATTTACCGAACAATATGCACATGTGACAAGATTACACACAATTTTTCGGACGAATGTCCCCGGAAAAACCCAATGTAGGAAAACCGGTGCAACAGCTCTAGAGGGTTTATATTATTATGCAGAATCTGAATACAACAATCTGTTCACCAGACATGGTTGGCCCTATAGAGAAATTACAAGGCAATAAGTACCTTTGACTTGGAGACAAAAGATATGGTTGTATCACACCCTCAAATGGGATTTACAGATCACGAGCCCCTTCTAGCCCACTGGAACCCTCAGCGCTGCCTTTGTAGCCCCTGCGCCAGCCCTTAACTGGCCAGCATCTCCACTGCGTCACCTTGACTGGTGCTGCGCTGCCTCTGCACTACCTCGAATGGGACTGCATCACCCTGGCTGGTGTTGCGCTGTCCCTGCACTGCGTTGGCTGGGTCTACATCACCCTGGCTGGGATTACGCAACTTCTGCGCAGTCTCTGTGTGAAGCTGGCTGAACTGCGTCCTCCTAGCTGGCTCTGCACTGACTGGTACTCACTTATCCTCCGTCTTCTTGTATTCTCGGCCTTGGTTCAACTCATCCCTCGTTGTTCTCTACCCCACACTGCACTGCACTGCAACTCGTTTCAAATTTCTTAGCAAAACCTTGCCCCAAAAATTTGACTTAGCTTCAGTGCCCTGCCAATGTGTGTGTGTCTCCAACTAATCCCAAGCCTTTCTCTTATACTTTTCTCGTTGAAACATCAACAGACGTGATTTAATCTCTAATCGACGACTCGGATTAAAACACTGCTTGATCCGCATCACTTAGAACATTTCATCCCATGTGTTTATTTAATTCACTTTAATTTTTCTAATTCCCTAAGTTAGACTTAGGGTCCTCATTAAAAAAATAATTATTTTAATATCTCACACACGAGATGAAATTTCTCCAAACGCTTTCTGGGTTTTGGAGGTCTTGTATGTCTTAGCCCTTTCACAAATCTCAGGGCTAGAGCACACCCGATGCTACCTCAAAATCTCAATAGAGTATGGTCATTACGCCACATAATGTCCTCTCAAGAAGAAGGACAAAGATGAGAAGCATGATCCGCAAGTTGCAATCGCAAGGATCGAGGAGGAGAACTTCGCCATGATTGCCCACATATCTCCTAGGGAGAATTGGGGTGATTTAGAACTGTAGTTGAAAAGAGCGATAGTTGAGCAGGATCCTTGAGGAGTCCACCTCCAGGATCATTACCTTGCTACGAGAGACCAAATTAAAAGTAGCAGGATGGATAAGTGTCAGTTGGTGTAGAGGACTGCAGAAGTGACAACGCAGTGGGTAGTGAGAGCCAGAGTCTGAGCAACTCAGAGTAGGGTTGGTAGCAATGCGGAAAGGCACAGCGCAGAGTCAACAACAACGCAGTAGCTTCAGAGGGTCAGCACAAAGTCTAGTAGCAATCCGATATTCAGTATCAGATGCATCATGATGAACACTTAGTTCAATGTTTGGATGTTTTTTTGTTGCATCAGGCAGCAGAGTTGCAGTGCAGTAGAAGTTGGTAGCAGTACGCAGGGTCAACAACAGTGCAGTTGCTGGTGTGCAGCAGTGTCAGACATCAGCAGCGCAGAGGGAGATCTTGCAGAATTAGTGTAGTGCTTCAGCAGGATGCATTACTAGAGAACATTCCTCACTAAGAGGGAGTGTTGATTTCTGGTAGCATCGGATGTGCTCTAAGTCTCAAATTTTGTAGCGAAGCTTAGACACATGTATTCCAAAGAACCCAGAAAGCGTTTTGGGAAATTCCGTCCGGATTGTGTTTTATTAAAGTAATTAATTATTTTTAATGGCAGCCTAAGCCTAAACTTAGGGAATTAAAATAATTAATGTATATTAATAAAATAAGGTATCAATCTTCTAGAAAGAGACGAAGATCAAGTCAAGTTAACCTTAGCCGTTGATAAGTCAGAATGTATCAACTGCAAGATATCAGTTGTCTTTGTGACACTAGAGGGGAATGGTCTCCTTGTATGCTTCCCTTTGGCACAACCCTGACATATACCTTAATGACCATCTCTCAATTCGGGTATCCCTGTCACCACCTTCCTTGCTTCAAGAAGGGCTTTGTAATGAAGGTGTGCAAATCTCTGGTGCCATAACTCTATTTGAAGAGTTGTATCACATGTCATAGCCCCCAATGGACTTCCTCCAACTTGGTAGAGTGTAACAACTCTAAAACCAATAGAAAGAGCTTCCTTGAAGTTCTTCTTCTAGATAAATACCTTTCCATCAACGAATGCCACCTTGAACCCTTTGTCTTCCATTGCCAAAATGGACACAAGGTTCTTCTTCAAATTAGGTACATACAACACATCTTGTAATCGGATGACTTGACTTTGAGATAAATGGAGGGTCACAGTCCCTGTCCCTTTCACGGGATATGTGGCATTATCTCCAAGGATAATTTCTAGATTAGTATCCTTCTCAACCAAATCAGAAAGAGCTTCTTTGTAACCAGGGAGGTGCCTTGAAGCACCACTATCAATTAACCAGACATCCAGGGTGTCGGGTGGAGATGCAGCAGAGAGGGCAGATACAAGGATAAAATCATTTCTATTATTATCAACAACATTAGACTCATCGTACCTGGAATTTCTTGACCTCTTGAAAGGTTGCCCATTTCCATTACGATCAGAGGGAGCCTTCTGTTGTTCCTGCCATTCCTTCTCGAGTTGTTGTTGTCATCATCCCTGGGAGAGTCCCTTCTATTAGGGCACTCTCTTGCATAGTGACCAGTCTTGTTACAAGTGTAACATCTTCCCTTCCTTCCTTTGGACCCCGCTTTAACATGGTTTTGATTTCTCAGGCCACCATGGTTCTTCTTCTTTGCATGAGCGGGGAAGGCAGTAGGGTCACTTCCATTACCATTAGAGGCATACTCCATCATTCTTGTTTCCTCTTGAGTGCATCTCGTCAATATTTCATCAAAATCAGGAATCACATTATTATTGAGAATAGTGGTATTGAATACATGCCAATCATAGGGGAGACCTCCAAGTGCAATAAGAACCATCTCTCGATCAGATATTTTTTCCCCATTAACTAGGATGTTATTCCTTATTTCAGTGAGCCTCATAAAATAGGATTGAATAGATTCATCCTTACCCTTCTTGATATTCTTCAATTGATTCTTGAAGAAGAGGATTTGATTAGCATTGCTAGCCCTGAACATGCTCACCAGCTTATCATACATCTCCTTAGATTTCTTTAGCTCAAAAATGTAAGCAACCAAGTGCTTATGAATAGAATCCCGGATAATCATCTTTGCTTTGATTTCTCCTTTTCTATACTTCGTCTTTGTGGCAGGAACTGCATTTGATGGAGGCTCTTGAATATTCCCCTGTACATAATCCATGACACCTTGATCTTCTAGCGCCAAATTCAAGGACATCTTCCATGCAAGATAATCAAACTTATTAGTCAATTTATCATCAACCTTGAAACCCTTGTAGGTTGAGGAGGCCATTTGTCCTTGATAGGATTTCTCCCTTCAGAGACAGCTTCTAACACCAGCTTGGACTCTTGGACTTTGTCTTCACCTCAGCTCTGATACCATGTTAAATTTAGATAACCATGGTGTTCTATGCTTGATGCACTTTTACTTCAATCTTTCTTAGGCCCAATAATCACATAAACTTGAAAGTAAAATGTTGATAGAACACAATAATAGATCAATAGAAGACAAGCCAAATATAGATCAGATTTACAATTCCTTTTGTCCAACAAAGATATGAGATATTGTGGTGATACGACAGTCAGCAGGATGCTTCAACCAACAAAGTCTTTCTCGGTCAGCTAGTACTTTCATGTGTCACACTCACAGCCCTCAAAGATAGCTCATCACAAGTCAACACAAGTCAAACCAGGGACAACATAGAAAATTCAACGCAGGCAGCTTTAGAAAAGTCAATGCAGCAAACTAGGGCTTCGGTCAAACAACCTGGAATTCCTCGATTTTAGTGCCCAACTGTACGGCCTCCTAAAATCAGAATTTCTGCAGAAGATTGAGGTCAAACGACCAAGGGTTGACCACGGTGAACGCTGCAGTAGAAAAGCCCTAAACAGATTAGTGCAGAAAACAACAGCTTCGCTCCACACGTGAGGGAAAAATGCCTCCAAAGGCTATCGAACCAATCAGATCACAATGAGAGAATGTGTGACGAGATGATGAGAAATTGACCTCCAAGTCTCTCCAATTTATAGTCATGAATGAGGGTGTGTGACACATCTATTAGGCATGTGGTATAAATCTGGCCGACCTTGCACATGTGGAAAATAAATTCAAAATCAATGTTCTGCTCATCTGATCAATATGATCTTTAGACCAATCTTGCACCTCTCCGAAAGAGGAATCCAACAAAAATATGACCATCATCATATGAGCAGTGCAACATGGAGTTTGGACCTAGATGCCCAAAATTAACACTTACACTCCAGCATAATGACAAATTGCACCATAAATTGTACCAAGAGCTGAGTCATTTTATTAATTGGGAAAAAAGGTACATATAAATGAAGAAGAAGAACTTGGGCTTGTTACAACAAGCTAGTCAAGTACCAGAAGAAAATGGAGCTACACAAGTGTTGGAAACTGCTCTCCCCAAGTCTTTGCTTTGACCCAATAAATTTTGTTGCTGCTGGCTGGAATGGAATTGGTATTTCAGGCCACTAAACTGCTAAAAAAATTCTAGGAAATTAATTGGAGCCTCCACAAAAGGAACTCAGAATAACCCAAAAAAATATCACAGACCCAACTGGTGGAAATGGTCCCAGAGTGAACTGTGCCCTTCTCCAATAATTTCTACCATTGGCTGCTGACTAGAACACTGGTTCCTGCCAGAAATACTGCCCAAAATAATCTATGAAATTAACCCAGGACTCCTCTCACCAAACCCGCAAAAACCCAGTAAGGGTTTGGCCCAAATTCGTCGACCCGAAATTACCCAAAATTGGTGTGTTCTCCTCCAACTGCTAGCCCAACACCTAGTCAAGAAATATCTACTAAATCCATGCTCCAAAACTCCTCCACTTAGCTGGAAATTTACACAATATTTATTCTAGAAGAGAAGTGAGAGTCTAGCCTTCAAATCCCAATAGCTCTAAGTGATTTTTCTGCTACAAGCTAAGCCCAAAAAATGACTCTGCATGCCTTAAGAAGGAAAATTCATCTGACCCTGAACCAAGTACCTCTAGCCCTTAAAAAACACTCCAGAGTTTCGTACTCACTCAAGGAAATTTCCTGTAATTTCCCGAAGGGAAACTCCCTGGGGATCTCCTCCCCTAAGCACCACGAATTAGCTTATGTGTCCCTGTCAAAAGATAGAAAAATCAACCCAAGTGATAGCCTCCAATCCAGCCCGAAAAATCATTGCCCAAACTTTGGTCTAACAATAAGAGAATTTCCAGCAAAAACACGGAGCCTCTAACCCACGCTTACTCCCACAATGTGCACCACGAAAATACCTCTGCGCCCAAGAAATGTGCATTGCTAAGTAAACTCCTGCAATGACGTCCAATGGTAACTCTGATTGAGATCCCCAAATTGCCTAACTAGGGAGACACTCAAAGTTCTCCGAAATGAGGGTGGAATTCCTGCTCGGAAATTCCTTATGCTGAACAACACAGTTGTCTTGGCTAAGCATCTCAAGAGAACTAATGTTAAATTTTGAAATGATCAAAGATGTCCCAAACGAGAGCCTCCTTGCTCCATTTATAATTGTTGGTCCTTCTCTCCCTTAGTGGGCCCCACTTTCCACTAATTCACACCCCTTTCTTTTTTTCTCTTTTGCTCCACAAGTGCACATTCCCTTTTTCTCTCTCTTGTGGCCCCCACTTGCCAATGAGCTTCCATATTTCTTTTTCACCGAAGCTCCTCAAGCCGAAATCATCTCCTAAACTCGAACTACAAAATTGTGTTATCACTAGCACCTCCCCAATAAACTTCGTTAATCTCCTCAAATGAAAAATCAAAATTGGGGATATTACACCATCTTGTACTAGCTTCTGAATGTAGTGATACTTGTTGTTTATATGCTTTGTTTTTCCATGAAACATTGGGTCTTCAGACAACCTTATACAGGTGGTGTTATCACAATATATCAATGTAGGGTCCATTAGTCCTTCAAACAAGTCAGACAATAGTTTCCTCAACTATATAGCTTCTCTGCTTACCTCACAGGCTGCAATATATTCAGTCTCAGCACTACTCAAAGCAACCGATTCTTGCTTTCAACTCATCCATGTGACCATGGAGGATCCCAAACTAAAACATCCTCTTGTAGTGCTTCTTCCATCCTGCTCATTGCTTTCCCAGTCATAATCTGTATATCCAATCAAGTGGACATCATTCCTCCTATCATATTTCAAGCCGTAGTGGATTGTTCCTTGTAGATATCTCAAAATGTGCTTGACTGTTATCCAATGATCATACTTCGGCTCAACTTGGAACTGATTGAGAACATTTACTGCAAAACATATGTCTGGTCTATACCTGGTCGGATCTACTGGGGTCAATTCGTAACTCCTTAGCCTCTTCAAGTTTGTGATCATGGGGGTTGTCATGGTTTTGCAATCCATCATGTCAAACCTCTTCAGCATCTCGATCACATACTTTCCTTGACCTTGATAAATCTCATCATGTCCCTGCCAAACTTCCAATCCCAAATAGTATTGCATTATCCCAAGATCCTTCATATCTAATTCTGCTGCTAGTTGCTTCTTGCATTCTTGGATTCGACCTTCTACACCTGTCAAGAGAAGATCATCCACATATAGAAGAATTTTTACAAGCTCATTCCTCACAACTTTGATTTAGAGATTCGGATCAACAACACTCTTTGTGAAGCCCAATCTCTGTAGGTATGCATCCATCCTTGCATACCATGCCCTTGGTCCTTGCTTAAGGCCATATAATGCCTTCTTCGACTTGCAAACATAAGTCTCTCGATCTTTGACTTCAAATCCCAAAGGTTGCTCTATATAGACTTCTTCATCAATTTTTCCATTCAGGAATGCAGTCTTGACATCCATTTGATGAATATTCCATCCCATTGATGCTCCCAAAGAGACCAGTGAGCATATAGTTGTATACCTTACTGTTGGAGCAAATGTCTCTTCATAATTGATGCCTTCTTGTTTAGAGAAGCCCCTAGACACAAATCTTGCTTTATACTTGTCAATATTTTCATCTTCTGCATGTTTAATCTTGTAAAGCCATTTGGAAGTCACCACAGATTTGTCTTCAGGCCTAGGTACGATCTCCCAAACCCCATTCTTCATTATCAATTGATATTCTTCATTCATGGCATCCTTCCATTCTTGGTGATTGAAAACTTCTTCAAAGGTGGATGGCTCTACTTCTATTAGTTTTGTCATATATGTTGCATACCCAGAATATCTTTTGGGCTTCTTCGTTTCTCTGAATGTGCCTTTAGCTGCTCCATGTCTCGCTGCATCTAATAGTGTAGATTTCAACCAGTTAGGCCTCTTTCTAGTTTCGGGGTGGTAGTTTTTGTAGCATCGGATGTGTTCTAGACACGAATTTTTGTGGAGAGGCTAGAATACATGAGTTATCCAAAACCCAGAAATCGTTTCTAGAAATGCCACACAGAAGTGTCTCAATTAGATTATTAACCAATTTTTAATTATTTCCTAAGTCTAAACTTAGGGAATATGGTTAATTAATCAATATTAATTGAGATAAGGCAAGAATGATCTAGAAACTCACACGGATCGACTCCAAGATGATCCTAGCCATCGATTATGTTTTAATATTGGTCGTTGGTGCTCCAACAGAGGATTATAAGAGGAGGTCGATGTGGTGATGAAGAGTACACTTCAGCAGTTTGATTTAATAGGCAGATTGATTTCTAGAGTAGCAGCATTTAGTTTCCGAAGAGAGAGTCAGTGAGATTGAAGCAGTCTGAGGGGTAGGGACAGTGATCTGGAGGAAATATTTTCTAAATCCAAAGAGGCAGTAGCAAGAGGGCTGAGTTATCCCAGAGAGGTAGCGCTAAGGGACAATGCAGTTGCTTTAGCCAGGCAATTCGATTTGGAGGAAGGAAAAATCATTCTCAGTTTCGGAGGCCGGGAAGAAGTCCCAGAGCGCTGGAGAGATGTTTTTCTCAGCATCCAAAGGAAGAACGACTTCATCAGAGCCCGATCTGAGGCAAGCTGTCTAGCCAGCTACACAGAGCAACGCAGAGGCTGACGCAGAGCTCTAGGAGACCTAGTTTTGGTAAGATAGTCATGCCAGAAATTGCTTGTGGGATAAGGGTAATTTTACCTTCAGTATTTTGCCCGGATTTTCTTCTTGTTTGGATTGCCGGTTGGGCATCTGTAGATGTACTCATATTTCACTGTTGCATAATCAAAGAAAGCCCTCACTGCTGCACCAGTTTGCCCAATTTGGGTTTTTACGAGGACTTTTGTCCAAAAATAATTGTGTTATTTTATGTGTGTGTGCTAGCATTTCTTCCAGCATTTATTCTTCCGCAGTTTTATTTGTGTAGATTGCAGTGTGATTTATTCAGTATTTTCCGTAGAAAACAACAAATAAATTATTAAATAAAATTAACAATTAGGAGAATAATTTCCAGTTGTTGCAATAGGATTCTGGTGTAGGAATTTTCACATGGTATTAGAGCACAGTTGATCAGCCGGAGAGCTCAGAAGCGAAAGGAACGAATTTCATTGTTCAGTGTGGGCAGAAGATCGAAATTCTCAGGGGCAGCGCAGTCACTTTGCCAAGAGGTCGAGTTGCTTGAGCAAATTTGATTTTTTTGAGAGGAAGAAAAAATCGAGTATTCCAAATCGAGTGGTTCTAGAGGCAGAGGGAGCAGGTCAGTATTTTTCGTTGAGCAGATCTCTAGCTGTACGCAGAGCGTTTTGCTGTAGTTTTCTAGAGCAAAACCTGCGTCGGGTGGAAGAAGAGCACACACTGAGGGAAAATTTCTCTCAGGGAACTTCTAGTCTCGGAAGTTTGAATTTTTTGTTGCAGATCAAAAGTAGCAGCTAGCAGAGCCACGCATTCTAGGAGGGATTGCGAGTAGCAGAAAAACAACCGAGCACATGGGAAGAGGGAGTTTTCGACATTTTTTTCAAAGATGGCCACTGCAGGGTTGAGAAATTAGGACAGGTTGGCTGGTGCTTCCAACTATGTCATCTGGAAGGAAAGGATCTCCTTCCTTCTAGATGAATTTGGCCTGAAGGCATATATCGATAATGTGGTGGCAGTTCCCACGAATGCAAATCAGCTGAAGGAGTACAGGAAGGAGATGGCGCGAGCCAAGCTGTTGATACTGCCAAGAAAATGTGGGATGCTCTCGCCACGTTGTATCAGGGTACTTCCGAGCAGCAGAAGATGTACCTCGTGGAAAAGTTGAGATGTATTCAGATGCAGAAAGGGGAAGGCATAGACCCCTTCCTCACCAGGATTCAGGAAGTCTGGGATCAGTTGTCGGCTGTTGGGGCAACGCCTCAAGCTTTGGACCTAGTGCGGTTGGCGCTCAATAGCGTCTCAGAGGATTGGCATGTATTCATCAAAGGTATATTGGGCAGAGACACACGAACTGGATGGGACAAGATGTGGGCTGACTTGCAGTAGGAGGAGATCAAACGAGCTCTTCTGAAGAGCTCCATCAGTGGCAGCAGCAGTGGATCGAAGCAGATGAAGGAGGAGGAGAACGCATCAAGGGTCCCAGGAAGGGATAGGGGGAACAGAGGAAGAAGAAGAAGGACCTGTCGAGGGTAAAATGCTTCAGGTGTGGTGAGCTCGGTCACTACAGTACCCAGTGTCCTCTCAAAAAGAAGGACAAGGAGGAGAAGCAGAACCAGCAGGAAGCTTCTGCAGAGATCGATAGGCTTTCCTCCAGGCTAGAGGAAGACTTCGCTATGTTTGTCGATATATCTCCAGGAGTGAGGTGGGGTGACTTGGTTTTGTAGCCCCAGAGCACTACAAATGGGCAATATCCTTGAGGATTCAACCTCTTGGATCAGTACCTGGCTATGGGGGCCCCCAATATTTAGTAGCAGGATGGACCAGTGGCAGTTGGTGCAGCTAGATGCCAGAGTGGCAGTTGCAGACTAGTAGCAGTCAGATGTTGGGGAGCGCAGTAAAGATATGGAAACAATGCAATTGGCATAGTGCAGAGTCTTCAATAGACATTGCAGAGGCTAGTAGTAGTCAAGACTCGGGTGACAGATGCATCATACTGAACATAGTTGGTTCAGTATTTTGGATGTTTTTTTGTTGTAGATGTTTCAGTTGCAGCAACAGTAGATGAGAGGGAGTTGCAATGCGAATTCAGTGTTGGCAGCAGTTCAGCAGGGTCAGTAGCAGCATAGATGCAACTCATATTAGAGTTGCAAAATGGTTGGTGGGAAGCAATAGCCAGACACCAACAACGTGATAGGAGATGATGCAGAGACAGGGTGTTGTGGCAGCAGGTGCAACACTAGAACACATTCCTCGCTAAGAGGGAGTGTTAGTTTTTATAGCATCGGATGTGTTCTAGCTACAAAATTTTGTGGAGAGGCTAGAATACATGAGTTCTCCAAAACCCAAAAATCGTTTCTGGAAATTCTGCCTAGAAGTGTCTAAATTAGATTATTAACCAATTTTTAAATATTTCCTGAGTCTAAACTTAGGGAATATGATTAATTAATCCGTATTAATTGAGATAAGGCGAGAATGATCTAGAAACTCACACGGATCAACTCCAAGATGATCTTGGCCATCGATTATGTTTTAATCTTGGTCGTTGGTGCTCCAACAAAGGATTATAAGAGGAGGTCGATGTGGTGATCGAGAATACACTTCAGCGGTTCGATTTCATAGGCAGATCAATTTCCAGGGTAGCAACAGTCAATTTCCAAAGAGAGAGTCAGTGAGATCGAAGCAGTGTGAGGGGCAAGGAAAGTGATCTAGAGGAAATATTTTCCAAATCCGGAAAGGCAACAACAAGAGGGTCGAGTTATCCCGGAGAGGTTGCGATGAGGGACAACGCAGTTGCTTTAGCTAGGAAGTTCGATTTGGAGGAAGTAAAAATCTTTCTCAATTCCAGAGGCCGGGAAGAAGTCCCAAAGAGTCGAAGAGACAATTTTCTCAGTATCCAAAGGTATAACGACTTCATCAAATCCCAGTCTGAGGCAATTCGTCTAGCCAGCTACGCTGAGCAGCGCAGAGGCTGACGCAAAGCTCCAAGAGGCAGAGTTTTGGTAGGCAAGTCGTGCCAGAAATTGCTTGTGGTAGAAGGGTAATTTTCCCTTTAGTATTTTGTCCAGAATTTCTTGTTGTTTGGATTGCCAGTTGGGCGTCCATAGATGTACTCAAATTTCACTGTTGCATAATAAAATAAAACCCTCACTGTTGCATTGGTTTTCCCAAGTTGGGTTTTTCTGGGGACTTTTGTCCAAAATTAATTGTGTTATTTTATGTGTGTGTGCTAGCATTTCTTCTAGCATTTATTCTTCCATAGCTTTATTTTTGTAGATTGTAGTGTGATTTATTCATTATTTGTCGTAGAAAATAACAAATAAATTGTTAAATAAAATTAACAATTAGGAGAATAATTTCCAGTTGCTGCAATAGGATTCCAGTAGTGGAATTTTCACATGGGGATGACCACAGGTTGCACGGGTTCACTGGGACCCTCATCTTCATGATTTGATTCTTCTTCTTCCCTAGTACCTTTCTCTTCAAATATAGGAAGTTCTTCATCATCAGAGTCCAAAAGGAGATTCTTTGATTTCTTGAATGCAATACTTTCATCAAATATCACATCTTGACTAACTTCTATTCAGTGTCCTTATTTTATGTAGATCCTATAGGCCTTAGAAGAGTTACTGTAGCCAATAAATGTTCCCTTCATGCCTAAAGGATCCATCTTCTTTCTCGTCCTTTGGTATATGAATATAGACAGGATGTAATATTCCTAATTAGCAACAGCTAATTGGAATATTCGATTTTTGTATAGTTTTGCCGACTATAGTTTATTAATAAATAAAAGTGAGAAGAGGGGTCTAACTCACTTAAGTAAAATAAAGTATCTCCCTAGTAGCACAACGTTATAACTTATGGGGAGCCATGGGGGTCCAACACCACGTAGAGGAGAGGGAGACCACATTAGGGTTTTGGAGAGAGGCCAGCGTTATAAAAAGTGGGAGAGCCTTCTCATTTGGCATTCTTGTTGTTGATGATATTTGAGCTAGACTTTTATCTTCTTGAGCACGCTGGCTGTTTAGCCTGTCTGCAACACTGTTTAGTACGTTGAGTGTCTCCGGTCGGAGATCTCACCCTTAGCCCCGGGGGACTTCGAGTGCCTGCTCGGGTAAGGTCATTTCTTCAGTCTTTAGCGGGAGGTTTGGTTGGTTGTTTTGCTAAGGAGCTGGGCTTCTCTTGTGACTGCGCAGTCCCTGGGAGAGAGGACGCAGTTCTACTTGGAGGTGTTCCGTTGCGGGGTTTCTGTAGGAGTTTCAGTTGATATCTGGAGTGGAGGATCAGTCTTTGCCAGTAGGAGGTTTCCCGAGGAGTTTGTGGCACTGTTTCAGCTATTATCATTTGGCATCTGTGCTGAGCCTTGGAGGGCAGCGTAATTCCTTGAGGAGGGACTTTCTGGTGATTTTCGGAGGCTGATCATTTTTGATATGGTTTCTGGGTTTTGTCCGGGTTGGTGAGTACAGGTGGTCCGCAGATTTTCAGCTCATTCCTGCAAGGGGATCAGCCCCTAGTTTTCAGTCTATTCCAGCAGCAGCAGTTTTACGGCAGATTTCCAGCAGCTGGGACGCAGTTTCTTAGAGCAGCCATTTTCTGTCTTTCTGAGAGAGTTCTCCACTTGCCTTGAGCAAGAATAGGTGCTATCATTCCGATCATCTATTGTATTTCTTTATATTCTCAGATTAATAAAATGGCTTAGCATTCCTGGCATTTTTATGAGTATTTGCTTTATGTTCTATTTCTGGCATTTTCTATATTGTCGTATGCTTGTATTGCTGTCTATTTCCCTTTCGGGATATTACAGTGGTATCAAAGCATAGTTCTGGCTCAGCTTGTAGTCTATGACATCGAGAAAGAGATCATACAGAGGTTTGCTGGAATTTTGGAGAGCAATAGCAGTTGCAGTACCAAAAACGAAATTGGAAAAAGGGCCAAAATACAAAGGGTCAAATTTTGAAGTTTGGAATTAGAAGAAACCCTTTTGAGGTTTTTCTGAGTTTTGGGCAAGGATCACCTTCCCAAGTTCCTAGAATTTTCTGAGTAGTTTTCAGTGGGTAAATCAGAGGCCGAAGACAAGCCGCAGTATAGTTTTGGAGCAGCAGTGCCATTTCATGAGGAGCCTGTAGACACATAGCAGGAGGAGCCGATGGCAGGTGATGATGGTGCAAAGAGATTTGAGGAGATGCTCCTCAAATCAGTACAGGATCTGTCGAGGCAGATTGAGGTGATGGGACAGAGATTCACTGTTGTGGAGGCTAGACAGCGTGAAACCCCAAAGGGTTTCTAGATTGGCGAAGGTTCAGGCATATCCCACCATTTGCCGGAGCATGATGCCACTCAGCATATGGCATCACATACACCCACACGTTCTACCATGCCCACTTTTCTGGGTGCGAACACAGGGGCAAGAGCACAGCAGGAGCTAGAGCCTGGCCACATGGGTGATTATTTCACTGAGTATCAGGCATATGGATAGGAGTTCAGGGATGCCCTTCCATTCAAAGATTTTGTTCAGCTCCAACGGGATAGCAGACCTCGCAACTTTCACAGAGGGAACAGGAAGTCACATGACGGGGGCTTGTGGCGCACAGTGGGTAGATTCCATCTACCAACATTTGACGGGTCATCCGAGCGTTCGGAAAAAGCTTGGGTGGAGAAGTTGGATACCTCTCTCCAGCTTGACCGAGTATCGGAGAGGGAAACCATCAAAATGGTTACCTCACACTTGGAGGATGAGAGCACACAGGATTGTAGGGAGTTCGAAGATACACCTAGTGTGACAGAGGACTCACCCTCATTAGAGACCTCCTTGACCGTGCCGGTTGATATCGTAGTGGAGAAGGTAGAGCCTACACCAGTAGAGCCATCCATTGAGGTGATGACCGGAGTCGTGTCCGAGTCTTCGGGTGGTAGTAGCACACAACAGATGGGTGAGGCGACAGGAGATGTATCCACATCCAATGAGGCACTAGGAGATACAGAGGGATTGGATGATGGTCACAGACAGCAGTATCATCGGCTTCGGGCAGACCTTCGAGTTTTGAAAGGGAAGGCCACGTCAGTACGGGAGGCCATTTTGTTGCAGGACAAGGAGTTGGAGGGCATGAGAGTGGCTTGTGCCAAGTCGGCGGCCAAGTTGGCTTGCATTGGGGAACGACTGGATTCCTTAATGGTACAACCAGAGGGCACGTTGGAGCGTCAGTTCATTCCCCTTCAGGCATGCATGGACGGGACTAGCAACGTTGTTGGGTTACCTCTTCCCATTGGAGAGAGAGAGACGGAGCCACCTAGTCAGATCTCATACGTTGACTTGGATAGCGGTATGAGACGACCAGAGTTGCACAGGGTACAGCATCCACATGTTGAGGTTGGATGGCGAGAGATTTTGAGTTGGTACCCGATGGAGTGGGTTATGGAGATGGTGGTGGACCCAAGTATAGTTCAGCAGGAGTTTCCAGGTGCTGGGAGTACAGGAACCCCAGATTGGCATTGGGATCCAGGTGGGATCACCTATCATTTTCCAGGCAGGTCGATTGACTATGTCTTGGAGGGTACAGTTGGCCTAGCAGTTGAGCATGCACATTTGCTAGGGGAGTTTTGGTTAGCTCCAGTGGCCAACCAATTTATGGGAAGACTTCCTAGGTTGTCTTGGTATGACACTTATACACGGGATCATGGGGTGGTCAACATACCTTGGCAGGAGCCTGTCGGAGGAGGTGGCATTTGCAGGCCACTAGATGGCGCCTTGTATGGGGCCAAGGATTCTTCACCTTTGTGTGGGGCACAGAGGACGCAGCGGAGCCAAGCAGTGGTGGTAACACTACTGACACATAGGGAGATTCACTTCTCGGACCCCTCGAGGAGGATTTGGAGTGATGATCCATTTGTCGGCAGGTATAGTGATGCGACGGTGGAGATGATGATACCGATTGGAGGAAGTCCAACATGTAGAGGCACAGCTCTAGGACACCACATCCAGGGATGTGTGGGAGCCTCTAGCATTGAGTAGTGGACTTCCGGTGGACACGAAGTTGCATGGTGTTGTACCGTAGTGTGTGGGATTGCATTGTGGAGTAGGAGTGTCCTACATCACATTGAGAGCGTGCGAGGAGTGACCGATGCCTGGACACAGTCATGGCACGAGACGGTACAGGGTGGTGCAACAGTAGCTTGGGGGATCCAGCAGTATACAGAGGTATGCCTCAATGTGCAGTGGCATGTCGAGGAGTACATAGATGATCAGTGGTATGCGAGGGCATACGGTGCTGCACAGCAGGGTTTTAGAGTGTTGCATCCAGGGAGACTCACAGATAGGGACACCAGGCTTACCTTTGGGAGTAGTTCACCCAGGATCGATGAGGAGACATATGAGCGAGACTTGATGGTATCAGAGGGGATTCACATATCCGACCCTCTTCTACATCACTCACTGGCACAGTCGATTTTGTTGTTGTCCCTCGGCACTTTGGGCATAAGCAGCGGGGTACGCGAGGCTCACCCAAGATATTTGGATGACACTCAGCACACTAGGCGAGAGACCTCTCAGCAGTGGCACTGGGTTGTTTTACTAGTTGACAGCCATAGGTCGAGGGATGAGATGATCCTCTACAGGGGTGGCACATCGATCATCGCTGAGCCTACACTCGGGGAGCAGGTCATGAGGGAGACATGCATCATTCTTCCCTCAGGGCATGTTGAGATCATGCATGAGCAGAGGATACTGGGTTCAGCAGAGGTAGCATTCCAGCATGCGTCTAGACTCCAGACATTGTATCGACACTTCATCGAGAGGGTGGATGCCCTGTTCAATGCAGATGAGGTGGAAGAGGAAGAACAGGAGGGCCTTCCTCCTGTATGCCAGGGTGAGGACTCTTCTTCATATGAGTCCATAGGATCAGTTGAGGTCGCTTCTGGGGAGCGAGAGCAGTCACGCAGGGATGGAGGCAATAGACCAGAGCTGCTTTCCAGTATACAGGGTGAGCAGTCAGGGGACTCTATGGGAGATGCTCTAGGCGATGAGACACTTGTGACGATCCAGTCAGAGCTATATGTGATGGAGCCTAAGTCAGTAGAGGAGTCCTTTGGGGGAGAGCCAGATGGAGGCTCACATCGAGTCGGTGATGGATATGCGGCTAACCGTGGGGTCAGCCATTGAGGAGGAGCAGTCAGATGCATTGACACGGAGTACAATGACGGCAGTTGCAGATCCATATCCTCTAGAGATGTTGGAGGTTGATGGGATTGTTATGCAGGGGGCTAGCAGACAACAGAAGCTGTTGGATATGGTGGAGCATTCATCTTTTGGCCAACACATTGATGAGATACAAATAGATGTACATACAGTCGGTCGAGCTGCTGTACTTTCAGTGAGTACATCGATGGAGCTTGCAGCATATCTTGCCCACTTTGGCCCATTATAGAGAGAGGGGTTTCCTTCTACAAGCAGCTCTCATTGGCAGACAGGGCAGAGCAGTGGGAGTTGATTACGAGTTGGCGGCAACACTTCAGGCGTGTTCCATATGCCGTTGTTATTGCTACATCGGATTCTTCTTCCAGGATGGACTGGCGGGAGAACATGAGTTGGTACCCTCTAGATGGTAGGGTATTCTTCGTAGGGAGCCCAGTCGAGCAGGGGCCCTTGGACATAACAGAGGTTATAGATTCCAGCTGGCAAGGTGGCACAGGACATCATTTCTTCAGCACTCCATCCCGATTTCAGGAGAGCAGGATCAACATGGGATTGAGTCACAACTTGGATTGGAGAGAGGTGATGAGTTGGTACGCAGTTGGAGGGGTAGCATATGCAGCTACAGGTACAGCGCAGCAGGAGCCCGGGAGCATTGATGCTTGTTGGTGGTCTTCACCTCTTAGAGCATTGGTCATATCCAGAGGCAGTGCACAGTCCGAGCCGTGGGACTTGTGCGATTATTGGCCATGGTGGCAATGGGATTCGGGAGGATTATTGGTTGGCTGGTACTGTGAGAGGTCACTTTGGGATCCTGGCATCGAGATATCCCTTCGTATCAGGGTGATGCAGAGGTCAGAGAGGTTTCAGTGGGACCCAGGCACATTTTGCAGTATCGGTGGGGAGCATCAGCTAGAGAGGAGGCTTGTTCAAGCGTTGCTTGAGGACAAGCAATTTTTGCTGGATGAGGATGCCACTTGGGAGAATGAGAAGATTTTGCAGCATCCATCACTTCAGTTGCTTGAGGACAAGCAACATTTTGCCGGGGGAGACTGTAATATTCCTAATTAGCAACAGCTAATTGGAATATTCGATTTTTGTATAGTTTTTCCGACTATAGTTTATTAATAAATAAAAGTGAGAAGAGGGGTCTAACTCACTTAAGTAAAATAAAGTATCTCCCTAGTAGCACAACGTTATAACTTATGGGGAGCCATGGGGGTCCAACACCACGTAGAGGAGAGGGAGACCACGTTAGGGTTTTGGAGAGAGGCCAGCGTTATAAAAGGTGGGAGAGCCTTCTCATTTGGAATTCTTGTTGTTGATGATATTTGAGCTAGACTTTTGTCTTCTTGAGCACGCTGGCTGTTTAGCTTGTCTGCAGCACTGTTTAGTGCGTTGAGTGTCTCCGGTCGGAGATCTCACCCTTAGCCCCGGGGGACTTCGAGTGCCTGCTCGGGTAAGGTCATTTCTTCAGTCTTTAGCGGGAGGTTTGGTGGGTTGTTTCGCTGAGGAGCTGGGCTTCTCTTGTGACTGCGCAGTCCCTGGGAGAGAGGACGCAGTTCTACTTGGAGGTGTTCCGGTGCGGGGTTTTCTGCAGGAGTTTCAGTTGATATCCAAAGGAGAGGATCAGTCTTGCCAGTAGGAGGTTTCCTGAGGAGTTTGTGGCACAGTTTCAGCTATTATCATTTGGCATCTGTGCCGAGCCTTGCAGAGGCAGCGTAATTCCTTGAGGAGGGTTTCTTTGGTGATTTTCGGAGGCTGACCAATTTTGATATGGTTTCTGGGTTTTGTCCGGGGTGGTGAGTATAGGTGGTCTGCAGATTTTCAGCTCACTCCGGCAAGGGGATCAGCCCCTAGTTTCAGTCCATTCCAGCAGCGGCAGTTTTACGGCAGTTTTCCAGCAGCTGGGACGCAGTTTCTTATAGCAGCCATTTTCTGTCTTTCTGAGAGAGTTCTCCACTTGCCTTGAGCAAGAATAGGTGCTATCATTCCGATCATCTATTGTATTTCTTTATATTCTCAGATTAATAAAATGGCTTAGCATTCCCGACATTTTTATGAGTATTTGCTTTATGTTCTATTTCTGGCATTTTCTGTATTGTCGTATGCTTGTATTGCTGTCTATTTCCCTTCCGGGATATTACAGTGGTATCAGATCTTTGAGCCATATTTCCCTATACAGCATTCCTATTGAGCAGCTTGGCAATATTCCTGAAAAAGGGATATTACACAGGACTACCAAAAATTCGGAGATGGTCAATCTTGGTTTCTTCCCAGTGAAAGCTTCTTCGGGAGTCATGTTATCTAGTGACCTGTGGGGACTTCGATTTTGTATGTATACATTTTTCTTAATAGCTTCACCCCACAGAAATTTCGACAAATCTTGATCATGTAACATGGATTTTACACTTTCTTCAATGGATCAATTCTTTCATTCTACAACTCCATTTTGTTCGGGATTATATGCGAGTCGAGACTATCAACTCCCTCTTAATCCAAGATTCCTTACAGAAGGCTATCATTTCCTTTGATGTGTATTCTCCTCCATTATCAGACCTTAAAATCTTGATTCTCCTTTCTGTAAGGTTTTCTACTTTAGCTTTGAATTCTTGAAATTTGATGAATACTTCATCCTTGGATTTCATTAAATAAACCCAAGTTTTCCTTGAATGGTCATCAATAAATGTTACATAGTATAGATGACCTGCAAGAGACTTTGGAGTCATAGGACCACAAACATCAGAATGAATGAGATCCAAAATTTCTTTGGACCTTGAAGCACTGCTTCCAAATGGTCTCTTGGTGTTTTTACCCAATGCACATCCCTTACATACTTCTTCGTGATCTTCTTTTAGTTCGAGAATGCCATTCACTATTGAAGTTAGGGTTGGTAATATTTTCTAGTGAATATGACCAAATATTCTATGCCAAAGTTCACATGGGCTAACTTCAATGTGAACCAAAGTTTGAGCGAGGGGAGTTAACAATCTATAAAGTCTTCCTTCACAAATCCCAATCATCCTTGCATCTTCTATGCTTGAGTTATTACCCCATACTACAACCTTTCCATTTTTGAAAGCAATTTTATCTCCCTGATCTTCTAGACATGAAATGGAAAGAAGATTCTTATGCAAACATGGAAGAAACAAGATATTGTTGAGATGAATATTTCCTCCATTCTCCAGCTCTAGCGAGGTAGATCCAATTCCTATCACGTTGTAGCTCTTATTGTCACCAAGTTCAATGGAGTAAACAGACTTTCCTCTTGATAATGTTTTTAGTTGCTTGTGTTGATCAGTCATGTGTATTGATGCTCCACTTTCGATTACCCAAATATTCTCATCTTGAAATGTGCCAGTGAGTGCTGAGAATAGTCCTTCATCCTTTGTAGATGTCTTGGTCACTTCCTTCTTAAGAGAAAATAAGAGATCCCATACTTCTTTGATTCCCTTCTTGAGATGACTTGTCACCATTTTACACTTCTTTAGGAACTTCTTCAATGTAGTAGAGATCTTCATTATGCCCTTAGCCAACCTTAGCTCTGATTCCATGTTAAGAAATCTATAGGGCGGTAGTTAGGCTCTTTCTATATAACTTCTTGTGATATTTTTTTACTTTTTCTTACTTATTATCTTCTTCTCTTATTATTATGTTTGTTCTTATCATCAAACAACTACCAAAACAAGAAGAACAATAGTACATGAACACAACATATAGGTTTCAAGTCAAGGCCAAAACCTCTCCACTTGAGAGGAAAACCCATAAATCTCTTCTCTTCTTATAGATTCTTCAATTGACGAATTCCAAGACCTCTAGACCAAGATAAATACCCTTCCAAGACCAAGTCCAACCTCTCCTGATGATGTGCTTCCTTTGTCTAAGTAAAACCCAGTCAAATCTATTCCAGCAGTTCAACTTCGACCCCAGCTTCAAAATTGCAGCCTCTATTGTGGGTCTGAAATTTTTGGCCCCCTGCAACTGCTATTGCATCCACACATGTGATCGAAATTAAGTCTCTCAGCAACTTCACTTGATTTGCTTCCTTGTCTAGGGCTAGTAGGTGACCTAATAAGCCCTTATTCCAACAACTTTGATCCTCTTCGAACATTTAGATAATTTTGACCTTGAAGCAGCAAACCCTAACCTTCCTTCTTCGCACGTGTGAGAGAGAATTATCCCAGAAACCTCTTTCTTCGTCCTCCTTCGCTAGCCTTCTTGTGATTCTCCTTTGCTTGGATGATGTGAAGTGAATGTGTCCAAAGGAGGTCGAGTTCCCTCAATATAGTCTTCTAAGGTGGATTTGGCTCCACAAAATAAGCCGAATTCTTCGTTGCCAGGCCGAGTTGGTCTTGAAGGGTATTTTGACACTTTTAAGTACAAAAATAATTCTTTTTACAAGTTACAATGTGCTCAATGGGGTCTGTAGTCGCATAGAATGTCTAGGCACCGCGACAACGGCTCAGATTAGGGGTTGTCACCCTGATCCCCAATCTCTCTATTTAAGTTGTCTCCCTATTAAGGGGGGTAGACCCTATGGAAATGGAATGAAGGAGAACTAGTTAGGAACCAACCAGTTCGGGAGACACAATTAAACGACCAAATACTTGTAATAGATCTAGCAATATTAAAGGATTCGATTAGATTTGAATGATTGATGTGCCTTATGGAGTCAACTATCTTGCTAAGAATTTGGGACTAATTACTTAAGAAACTGTTACTTGGATGAATAACTATCCTATATGCAATGCAAACTTAGAATGCAGAATGCAAGGAGAATGATTAGAAGATGGAGCCAGATGAAGCAAGCTTTGAAGATAAGAGGTGATGTTAAAATCTCAAAACACTTAGATTACAAATTCTGCAAGAGGTCGACAGTGAACCTCATGACATTCATTGAAGAATCATCCCAATGATCCATCTACAACAATCAAGAGATGAAGTCTTCAGCCATACTTCAAATCTTCATGAGAAAATAAAAAATATTTATGATAGGAAGACAAAAGCAGATGATTTCAAGCTTGGTGTAATATCCTGAAGGGAAATAGACAGTAATATAAAGAATACAACAAGACATATAATGCTAGAAACGAACCATGAAGCAGATACACATGAAATAGAGAATGCTAAGACATTTTATTATACTGAGAAATATAAAAAGTACAAGATATGATCAGAATGATGGCACCTCAACTTGCACCAGGCAAGCGTAGGAATAATCTCATAATGTCAAAGGAAATGGATGCTCTCTGCTCTAACTGCAACTGCTGAAAGACTGTCGTGCTGCTGCAACTACTGGAACGAAAATGAGTATTTGGGGCTGCTCCCCTACTCAGAAAATGTTGATACTTTGGAATCGGTCTCTACTCACAATACCCAGGAAAGCCCAGAGAGCGTTTCTGAAATGCTCGACCTCCGAAAATGCCTCCCTTGAGGATCTACGCTATCCTCCAAAGGGCCACGCTGGTGCTGAATGACAACCTCCAAAATAGGGACTCCCTCTCCCCCAAATGTCTCCAATAGGCAAGGGCTGGCCCCTTGCTCAATCCTCCAGCCCGAATCCTCCAAAATGGCACCAATCCGGAACTCCCCCAAGATGAACTGCATCCTCTCTCTCAAGACTGCGCAGTCCCTAGATGCTCCGCTCCACAACGAAGGCAACCACAAATCCTCCTGGAAAAATGATGGTAGAATACCTCACCCGAGCAAGCACTCGAGGTCTCCCAGGGCTGAGGGTGGGATCTCCACACGGAGACACCCGGTGTACTAAACAGTACTACAGACAAGCTAAACAGCCAGCGTGCTCCAAGCAGTGTTTTAAAAACCGGCCGGTTTGAACCGGTAACCGGCCAAACCGGCCGGTTAGATAGCCCACCGGTCGAAACCGGCCAGGCAACCCGGTTTCTAGGGCATTTCGCCTATTTTTTGAAAAAACCGGACCTAACCGGCCGGTTAGGAACGAAATCGGCCGGTTTATGCATAAACCGGCCGGTTTTGTTCCTAACCGGCCGGTTAGGTGCTAACTCATCCGCGGACCCACATTTTCGGCAGCAGTTATGTTTTAGGGCTGATTTGGAGCCAATGGGAGGGTTCATTTAGCTACTCTTTCCCTATGTGGACCCACGCATGGCCAGAAATGAGTTTTAGGGCTGATGTGGAGATAAGGGAAGCATTGACATTTCATGGTAATGTTAAATTCTTAAAGTAAAAGTGACATTTCCTTTATTTTTCATTTTCATCCTTTTACTTAAATTTTTAACATTACCATGAAATGACTCAGGATGTTTAAGAGTGGTTTCGACCTCATTGGATTTCGTATGGAGAAACTAGAATTTTAGGTTTCACTCAAAATTCAGCAGACTTAATGGTTTTCAGGGTTTCATGGTTTGGGAATTTGCAATGTTTCCATTTGACTCTATCATGTGTAAGGGTATGATATTGGCATTTGATCAAGAGCATGAAGTCCTTTAAGAACCTTGATGTACCCTTCAATCAAAGGAAAACAACTAGTTAGACATGCTAATCTTTTTCTATCGCATTTTAAGGTTGAGGAAATGAACCCTTCACTCAAACCAAAATCATTGGTTAGGCATGTTAAACTTTTTCAATTTCTATCATGTTATAAGGTTGAGCAATCCAAGTCTGAAGACTTTGAGCTAGATGATATTTATGTATCTCTTGTTGATGATCCCATTTCTAGTAGCGATGAATCAATGATGAGTTTCATGAGAGACCATGTTGCTCAGTGATTTGTAGTTTTGATGTCTATTTTTGCTACTACTACTACTACTAAAGTTGTAGAGGAGTTTTAGGAGTCCTCAAACTTTGAACCATATTATTTATGTAGCTCATGTTGATGATCCCTTGTCTACTAGTGGTGATGATTTTGATCATGATGAGGAGTGATCATGTTGTTGATCACTAATATATAGTCTTGTATTAGGCCAATGGCCTCATAGCTTGTAGCATTGTTTTTGGACTTTATGGGCCATTTGGAGCCTCATTGCTTATGTATTTTTCGATGATATGTATTGCACTCGGTGCCATTTTGATATATTCACCTTTGCATGGTATATATATGAGCAAACTTTGCATATTTTGTCTCTATTGGCTTGGAATCATGGCTGCAAATCTTAAAAATAGTTTTTTTTATTAAAAAAATAATTATTTAATGTATTTTTTTTAAACCGGTTCATTGGCATCTGACCGCTGCCGGTTAGACCGGTTCCGGTTAGAAACCCGGTTCATTAGGCCACCGGTCCGGTCACCGGTTCCGGTTTTTAAAACATTGGCTCCAAGTCGAAATGACAGGCTCAAGATGCATAAACATGAATGATCAAATGAAGAGGCTCTCCTCACTTTTATCACAATGGGCCTCTCTCAACCCTAGGCCCCACCATCTCCTACGTGCCCCTTGGCCCACGTTGCCCCTCTCAACTGCGTGAGGTAGGCCCCACGCTGCCCACGTGGTCTACGTCCTCCCCCTGCGCTGTCCACTTGGTCCCTAGGCCCCACTTCCTCAAATACGATGTGGACTTTAGGGAAATACTTTATCCTAAGTGAGTTATTTAATATTTCACCCACTTTATTCATGCTCCAACTATAATAAGGCAAAGCTGGTCAAAATTAATATTTCCAATTAGCTATCGCTGATTGGGAATATTACAGTCTCCCCCGGCAAAATGTTGCTTGACCTCAAGCAATTGTAGTGATGGATGTTGCAAGATCTTCTCACTCTCCCAAGTGGCATCCTCATCTGGCAAATTCTTCCACCTCACTAAGAATTCCCGGATTGTCCTGCTCCACAACTGTCTCTCCCGGGTATCAATAATGGCCTCTGGCTGTAGCACCAAGTGCCCCTCATCATCCATAGGCGGAAGTTCCCTTGTCACTGTCACCTGCTGTCCTAGTGCCTTCTTCAGGCACGATACGTGAAATATGTTATGAATCTTGCTGCCCTGGGGTAGCTCCAAATCATAAGCAACCTGCCCAACTCTGCGTATCACCTTGTAAGGCCCATAGAAACGGGGCTTGAGCTTCTCAGCTCCCTTATGCTTCAGAGTAGACTGTCGGTATGGCTGCAAACGTAGGTAGACCAAGTCCCCTACTTCAAAATGTCTCTCCACCCGGCCCCTGTCGGCATACAGCTTCTGCTGGTTCTCCGCTGTAGCCATGTTATCCTTGAGAGCTCGGAGGATGTCCTGACTCTCTTGGATCCAATCCTTGGCTCTCGGAGCCTTGCCGGCACCAAACATCACATCAACAAAAGATAAAGTATGATAACCATATAATGTGTAAAATGGAGACATACCAATGGTCATGTGATGTGTGTTGTTGTAGCAGTACTCTCCTAGGTGCAACCACTTCAGCCATGCTCTCTGCTGCCCACTGACATAGTTACGCAAATAGCCCTCCAGCCACTTGTTAACTATCTCTGTCTCCCCATCTGTTTGTGGGTGGTAGCTAGTGCTCGGTGTCAACTCTGTCCCCACCAACCGAAAAAGCTCCAGCCAAAACCCGCCCATGAAGCCGCTGTCCCTGTCACTGACAATGGTCTTGGGAAGACCATGTAACCTAAAGATGTCCCTGAAGAACAGCTCCGCCACCTGTGCTGCTGTATAATGTGCGGATATGGCGAAAAAATGCGCATATTTCGTCAGTCGATCAACGACGATAAATATACAGCCCTTGCCCTGCACCATGGGCAACCCTGTGATGAAATCCATCGAGATACTCTCCCATTTCCCCTCTAGAATGGGGAGAGGCTGCAACAAACCTGCCGGATGGTTCATCTCCCCCTTGTTGCGCTGACAAACCTCGCACTCCCTGGCATGCTGGAGTACGTCCTCTTTGAGGCCCTTCCATGAGAACCTCTCTCTGATGGCCCTGTAGGTTTTGGTAAACCCCTGATGGCCAGACAATGGTGAATCGTGAGAAGCCTGCAATATCTTCTTCTTGAACTGAGAGCCCTCAGTCAAGAAGATCTTGTCCCTGTAGTAGATGATCTCATCCATCACCCTATATATGTCATCTGTCACCTGCCCATCCAAAACCTCACAAGCAAATTTGTCCTTGGAGTACTCCACCAATAGTCGAGCCCTCCAGTCTGCGTCCAAACTCATCAGAGACAACGTGGCTAGTCAGCGTGAAAGTGCATCAGCCACCACGTTGTTCTTCTCTTTGACATACTCGATGTCAAAGTCGTAGGCTTGGATCTTGCTGACCCACTTCTGTTGCCTCTCCTATAGCTATTTCTGCTCTAAGAAAAACCTGAGGCTGTTGTGGTCAGTCTGCACCCTGAACCTGTTACCTACCAGGTACTGCCAGAATTTGGCCAATGCATGCATTTTGGCCAGCATCTCCTTGTCGTATATGGCATACAACCGCTCATGTGGTAGGAGGTTCCGGCTCTCAAAAGCTATAGGGTGGCCTCCCTGCATCAATACTGCTCCTATCCCCTCTCCTGATGCATCACACTCCAGAACGAATGGCTATGTGAAGTCTGGTAATGCTAGCACTGGACAGCTGCTCATCACCTCCTTGAGCTTGTCAAAGGCTCGGTGCGCTGTGTCTGTCCAACTGAATGCCCCCTTCTTCGTCAGATCTGTAAGGGGTGCAACAAGCTGAGAGAAACCCTTGACGAACTTCCTATAGTAGGTGCAGATACCTACAAACCCTCAAAGTTCTGTCACGTTTCTCGGTTCTGTCCACGCCCTGATGGCCCTGATCTTCTCCTCGTGGACCCTCACTCCGTCCACCCCTATGATGTGTCCCAAGTATAGCATCTCCGTCTACCCAAACTCGCACTTGGAGAGCTTAGCATAAAACTGTTGCTTCTCCAAAATACGCAACACTGCCTCTATGTGCTGGAGATGCTCCTCCCATGTCCTGCTATATATCAATATGTCATCAAAGAAGACCAACACACACTTCCTCAGGTTGCTGCGGAAAATGTGGTTCATACATGACTGGAAGGTGGCCGGTGCATTGGTTAGCCCGAAGGGCATCACCAAGAACTCAAAATGGCCATAGTGGCACCTGAAAGTGGTCTTGGGAATGTCCTGTTCCCTCATGTGAATCTGATGGTACCCGGATCTCAAATCAATCTTTGAGAAGAACTGTGCCCCTCTCAACTCATCCATCATCTCGTCAATCCGTGGAATAGGGCACCTGTTCTTCATGGTCTTTTTGTTCAGGGCCCTGTAATCAATGCACATCTTCAATGTGCCATCCTTCTTCTTCACCAACACTACCGAAGAAGCGAAAGGACCGGTGCTAGGCCGAATGTGTCCAAGAGCTAACAGCTCATAGATAGCCCTCTCGATCTCGTCCTGATAGGCCTTGGGGTGCCTATAGGGTGTGGTAATGACGGCTTGTATGCCCTGCTCTAGCTCAATCGTATACTCAAATCCCCGATCCGGTGGCTGTCCTGGTGGTATCTCCCCAAACACCGCGGCATACCTGTCAAGGATGGTCTGTACCTCTGGATGAACTATTTGCCCGGTAGTCTCTGCCTCTGACGCACGCAGCTCTACTGCCCACTCTATGTCTCCCTTCTAGAAGTCTGCCTCCATCCGGTGAGCTGAAACTATCTGAGGTGGGTAAGTGTGCATGCCTCGTATCTTCTCGTGCTTCCCGGTCTTCTTGTCATCCCACTCCATCTCCAAGGCCTCCCAGTCTATGGTGACCTTCCCCAGAGTGATCAGCCACTGTACTCCTAATACCACATTGGTATCCGGTATGTTAACCACGAAAAATTGGTCAGTCACTGTGTAGGTGCCCATCGTCACTGCCAGCGCTGGGACATAACTAGCACACTGCATAGTCTGATCTCCTGGGACCAACATTGAAAACCCATCGAAGCTCTCTATCTGTATGCCTCTCCACTCTACCATCTGTGCATCGATGAAGTTGTGGGTTGCCCCACTGTCCACCAGTATTGATACTCGCTGCCCCCGCACTGTACCTCGGACGCGCAGCATCAGATACTTGGGAACTCCTCGCAATGCTGCAAGGGTCCCCCCGGTAGGTGCAAAGGTTGCACCTCCTGCTCCTGGGGGTGGAGGTGGCAAATGATCCTGCACTGCATGGCTGCCCCCTGCTCCCACATCATCATACTCATCTTCTTCCCTGCTGCTCTCGGAGACGACCTCGATATAATGTGCTTTGCCAATAGCACATTTGTGTCCTGGTGCCCACGGCTCCTGACAGGTGAAACACAATCTCTTCTTCTTCAACTCCCTCCTGGCATCATCATCTAACTGTCCTCTACCCTGATTCCCCTTTGGAGGCGGAATCCTCACATCCTTCCCCTTAGGCTGGAAACCCTGTCTCTGGGGGTAAGGCGTCCTGGTCCGAGGGAAGGCATCCTGCAAGTCCAGTGTCCTGCCAACTGCGTCATGGAGTGTGGTCGGTCTAGTGGATCTGACCAATCCCCGAAGCGGATCTGCTAGCCCATCAATGAACATGTAGATCATCCGTGCCACGGATAGATCTAGTACCATCACCAAGAGTCTCAGGAAATCTGAGATGTATGTATCCGGACTTCCGGTCTGCTTGAGCTTCGTCAGCTCAACAAAGTGCTCCTTCGGATCCCTCCGATCAAACATCTCTATCAACCTCCGGGTGAACTCGGCATAAGCTGTCACTGTCGAGTGCCCGAGTGTAACCATCCCATGGAACCACCAATCTTGGGCCTTGCCATCTAGATGCAGCGCTGCCACCTTGATGGCCTCCATCTCCGCCATCTGGTTGAGATGGATGTATATGTCCAGCTTCTCCACCCACGCCTTTGCCGAACTGTTTGATGAACCATCAAACATAGGCAAATGGAACCCGCTCATCGTACGCTGAGTGTCTCCGTCGTGATAATGTCGGTGCCCCCTATGATGGTCACGGGGTTTGCTATCCCGCTTGAGCTGGACAAAATCACGAAATGAAAGGGCATCCCTGAACTCCTGCCCGTATGCCTGGTACTCAACGAAGTAATCACCCATGTGGCCAGGTTCCTGCTCCTGTTGTGCTCCTGCCCCTGTGTCTGCAGCCAGAAAAGTGGGCATAGTGGAACGTGTGGGTGCATGAGATGCCATGTGCTGAGTAGCATCATGCTCATGCAAATGGTGGGATGTGCTTGATCCCTCACCAATCTGGAAACCCCTTGGGGTTTCACGCTGCCTAACCTCTGCTGCCGTGAATCTCTGCCCCATCTCCTCTATCCGCTTCGACAGTTCCTGTACTAACTTGAGGAGCATTTCCCCAAACTCCTTCGCGGCACTATCATTTGCCATCGGTTCCTCCTTCTCTGCGTCCCCTACTAGAGCGCAGCCACCCTCTCCGTAGGTGATTTGCAACCTACGCTCTCGGTCACGGTACTTCCTACCCCTGTAGCAAATATACGGCTTCTCTTCCGGTGTCATAGACAACTTGCTCCACAGGCTGAGCCAGGTCTATGAGCTCTAATACCACTGTAATATCCCAAAGGGAAATAGACAGTAATATAAAGCATACAACAGTGCATATAGTGCTAGAAACAAACCATGAAGTAGATACACATGAAATAGAGAATGCTAAGCCATTTTATTATACTGAGAAATATAAAGAAATACAAGAGGTGATCAGAATGATGGCACCTCGACTTACACCAGGAACGTGTAGAAATACTCTCAGAATGTCAAAGGAAATGGCCGCTCTCTGCTCTAACTCCAACTACTAGAACCAAAATGAGTATTTGGGGCTGCTCCCCTACTCGAAAAATGCTGATACTCTGGAATCGGCCTCTACTCACAATACCCAGAAAAGCCCATAGAGCGTTTATGAAATTCTCGACCCCTGAAAATGCCTCCCTTGAGGATCTATGCTATCCTCCTAAGGTCCACGCTTGTGCTGAATGACAACCTCCAAAATAGGGACTCCCTCTCTTCCGAATATCTCCAATAGGCAAGGGCTGGCCCCTTGCTCAATTCTCCAGCCCAAATCCTCCAAAATGGCACCAATCCAGAGCTCTCCCAAGATGGACTATGTCCTCTCTCTCAAGGCTACGCAGTCCCTAGATGCTCTGCTCCAAAACAAAGGAAACCACAAATCCTCCTGCAAAAATGATGGTAGAATACCTAACCTGAGCAAGCACTCGAAGTCTCTTGGGGCTGAGGGTGGGATCTCCGCATGGAGACACCCAGTGTACTAAACAGTACTGCAGACAAGCTAAACAGCCAGCATGCTCCAAGTCAAAATGACAAGCTCAAGATGCATAAACATGAATGCCCAAATGTGGAGGCTCTCCTCCCTTTTATCACAATGGGCCTCTCTAAACCCTAGGCCCACCACATCAATCAACGCCCCTTATTTGTGCCCCTCCTAGCTGATGGCCAGTGGGCCCCACGCTACCCACATGGTCTACATCCTCCTCATACTTGTTGTCCTTGGTCCCTAGGCTCCTTCCCTCAAATACGATGTGGACTTTAGGGAAATACTTTATCCTAAGTGAGTTATTTAATATTTCACCCACTTTATTCATGCTCCAACTATAATAAGGCAAAATTGGTCAAAATTAATATTTCCAATTAGCGATATTACACTTGGGGATGTTGTTCTTTGCTGGGATGCCCGAAATGAAGATAAGAGTAAGCATGGAAAGTTCGACAATCTATGGAAAGGACCTTACAAGATCACTGCATTTAGAGGAAACAAAACATTTTTAATAGAGGATCTTGAAGGGCAAGAAGTGATGGGAGGACCAATCAATGGTAGGTTCCTCAAACACTATCTAACTTGATCATTGAAGAAGAAAGTCACTGTCATTGTACATATCATTTTAAATTTGATGTCTCAGCAAATAAGGAAGTTGTTGTAGAAGTTTGAAGTCCGAGGAGAAGACCATGAGACTTCTACATACAACTCATGTTTTCTTTCAAAAAGTTAAAAAAGTTTCAGTTAGTTGTCAAGTCAGAGTCAAGTCAGTTGTTTCTAGTCAAAGTTTCAAGTGTGTCAAAGTTTTTCAAAGTCTAGTTTGACTCCATCGCCCAATGGTAAGGCTACTTGATCTACGATGTTCTTGACACCTCCTGAAGGAGCTGCCATCCCCAGCTAAAGCCAATGTTAGTCTAGGTATGTCAGTGAACAAATGACTCTTTTAGTTGTTTTCCATTAAGTCATAGGTCAATTTTTTTTAGTTTTTCGAACAAGTTCTCAGAAATAACTTTGGTCACTGAAAAAGGTTTAAACCATGTATGTTGCTCCTTCATTTCATTTATCATCACCATTGTCAAGGTCAGCGCCATCTCATACTTGAGCCATTCACCATGCACGAAATTAATTCTTCGCCATTGGCTAGAAGATTCTTTCAAAGAACTCAGTGGCTAGCATTTTGTGAAAGGCTTATGGAAGGAGGGTATCATCTTTAGTTGTCCATCCTTTTTGCAACCAGCTACAATATGGGAAAGGTCACTCTTGTGGGTATGGAGATCAGCTTATCATCTGACCTAATTGCTTCAGCTATAGGTATCCCCTCTCATGGAGAACAGTGGTTCAAGGGTAATGGACACTTATGACTTTTTTTTTTGGAGACATTCAAATGGTGATTTCTTTACATGGATGGATGTATTTTGATTATTACATCATATATTAGTAACCCTCCTGGCATGACAAGCTGCAATTTGGGAGAAAAAGCTCAAAAATAACCTATTTTTCATGTTTCTGCCTCCTTTTTGGACCCTCTGTTACGCTTTTGAGTGACTCTGGGAGAATGGATTTTTGAAGGGCCTTCCCGTGGTCCATTTTTTAAAATTCAAGATGTTATGGAAGCTAGACACACAAGGCTAGTTGACCGTTTTTCAGAAGTGAATTTGGACTTCTCAAAGTACCTCAAAAGTGCCTCCAAAGTTTTGTTATGTTTCTACAAATTGTTTTTAAAATCTTTAGTCGGAATTGTCACAGTTCAACGTTGAATTCCCTCATGACACTTGTCAAGCTCAGAAATGGTCACAAATTCGAGGCTATGAGTTGTCATTAGAGTTATTAGGTTGGTTTTTGCTTCCTATTATGATGGAATTTGTAATTAATGTAAGGAACAAACACTCCTAGATTGTAGCTAAAATTCAGGGAATGGTTTCTAACCTCCCTAGAAACTAGGAAATGACTCATCTTTTGCATTTATGATCCATTTTGGATGGGATTTTGACCTGATGAGGTGTCATGGTCTATATTTTCTATAAGTAGACTCTCTTTTGTCTTTGGTGGGGTTGGAGAGTCTCATATTTTGCAGTGGAGCTCTTGTAACCAGCTTTTGGAGTGAAATCAGAGACAAATTTGCAGGAATTGTGTTGAGATACTTGTGGTATGATTTGGAACATCTGTGTTTCCCATGTTTGCTTATTATCTTATGCTTAATACCATGTCTACTTCTTCATATATTTCTATCTTGTAAGTTTGAGAGCAGAATTCATGTTATGCATGTTCTGTTTTAGACAAGATTCACCATATTATGTTTATTTGCTTCTTAAATTGAATGAATTCTATAGTAACCTTGTTAGATAAATTCCTAAATTTTACACTTAATTTCAGAGAATTTCAGAGTTTTTTCTGGAGAGAAAGACTTAGCTAAATCAACAAACAGAGAATCACTGCTGCTTCTAAAGATTATTCCAAGTTTTTACACTTAATTAAGACCACTGTTACAAACTATCATTCTTCCCCTGAATACAATTTAAGACATCATTTCCATGAATACATCTAAGCATATATAAACATAAATCAGTAGTAATACGATTTCATTGTAATATCCCGAAAGGGAAATAGACAGCAATACAAGCATACGACAATATAGAAAATGCCAGAAATAGAACATAAAGAAAATACTCATAAAAATGCCGGGAATGCTAAGCCATTTTATTAATCTGAGAATATAAAGAAATACAATAGATGATCGGAATGATAGCACCTATTCTTGCTCAAGGCAAGTGGAGAACTCTCTCAGAAAGACAGAAAATGGCTGCTCTAAGAAACTGCGTCCCAACTGCTGGAAATCTACCGTAAAACTGCTGCTGCTGGAATAGACTGAAAACTAGGGGTTGATCCCCTTGCCGGAATGAGCTGAAAATCTGCGGACCACCTGTACTCACCAACCCGGACAAAACCCAGAAACCATATCAAAAATGGTCAGCCTCCGAAAATCACCAGAAAGTCCCTCCTCAAGGAATTACGCTGCCCTCCAAGGCTCAGCGCAGATGCCAAATGATAATAGCTGAAACAATGCCACAAACTCCTCGGGAAACCTCCTACTAGCAAAGACTGATCCTCCACTCCGGATATCAACTGAAACTCCTGCAGAAACCCTGCAACGGAACACCTCCAAGTAGAACTGCGTCCTCTCTCCCAGGGACTGTGCAGTCACAAGAGAAGCCCAGCTCCTCAACAAAACAACCAACCAAACCTCCCGCTAAAGACTGAAGAAATGACCTTACCCGAGCAGGCACTCGAAGTCCCCCGGGGCTAAGGGTGAGATCTCCGATCGGAGACACTCAACGCACTAAACAGTGCTGCAGACAGGCTAAACAGCCAGCGTGCTCAAGAAGACAAATGTCTAGCTCAAATATCATCAACAACAAGAATGCCAAATGAGAAGGCTCTCCCACCTTTTATAACGCTGGCCTCTCTCCAAAACCCTAACGTGGTCTCCCTCTCCTCCACATGCTCCTCCTCAATCTGCGCAGAAGCTCCTAGAGGCTACGTGGGCCCCCTCCTCTACGTGGTGTTGGACCCCCATGGCTCCCCATAAGTTATAACGTTGTGCTTCTAGGGAGATACTTTATTTTACTTAAGTGAGTTAGACCGTCTTCTCACTTTTATTTATTAATAAACTATAGTCGGCAAAACTATACAAAAATCGAATATTCCAATTAGCTGTTGCTAATTAGGAATATTACAGTCTCCCCCGGCAAAATGTTGCTTGACCTCAAGCAACTGAAGTGATGGATGCTGCAAAATCTTCTCATTCTCCCAAGTGGCATCCTCATCCAGCAAACATTGCTTGTCCTCAAGCAACACTTGAACAAGCCTCCTCTCTAGCCGATGCTCCCCACCGATACTGCAAAATGTGCCTGGGTCCCACTGAAACCTCTCTGACCTCTGCATCACCCTGATACGAAGGGATATCTCGATGCCAGGATCCCAAAGTGACCTCTCACAATACCAGCCAACCAATGATACTCCCACAATAATCGCACAAGTCCCACGGCTCGGACTGTGCGCTGCCTCTGGCTATGACCAATGCTCTAAGAGGTGAAGACCACCAAGAAGCATCAATGCTCCTGGGCTCCTGCTGCGCTGTACCTGTAGCTGCATGTGCTACCCCTCCAACTGCATACCAACTCATCACCTCTCTCCAATCCAAGTTGTAACTCAATCCCATGCTGATCTTGCTCTCCTGAAATCGGGATGGAGTGCTGAAGAAATGATGTCCTGTGCCACCTTTCCAGCTGGAATCTATAACCTCTGTTATGTCCAAGGGCCCCTGCTCGACTGTGCTCCCTATGAAGAATACCGTACTATTTAGAGGGTACCAACTCATGATCTCCTGCCAGTCCATCTTGGAAGAAGAATCCGATGTAACAATAACAATGGCATATGGAACACGCCTAAAGTGTTGCCGCCAACTTGTAATCAACTCCCACTGCTCTGCCCTGTCTGCCAATGAGAGCTGCCTGTAGAAGGAAACCCCTCTCTCTATAATGGAACAAAGTGGGCAAGATATGCTGCAAGCTCCATCGATGTACTCCTGGAGAGTACTACTCACTGAAAGTACTGCAGCTCGACCGACTGCATGTACATCTATCTGTATCTCATCAATGTGTCGGCCAAAAGATGAATGCTCCACCATATCCAACAGCTCCTGCTGTCTACTAGCCCCCTGCATAACAATCCCATCAACCTCCAACATCTCTAGAGGATAGGATCTGCAACTGCCGTCATTGTACTCAGTGTCACTGGATCGTCACAAGTGTCTCATCGCCTAGAGCATCTCCCATAGAGTCCCTTGACTGCTCACCCTGTATACTGGAATGCAGCTCTGGTCTACGGTCTCCATCCCTGCGTGACTGCTCTCACTCCCCAGAAGCGACCTCAACTGATCCTATGGACTCATATGAAGAAGAGTCCTCACCCTGGCATACAGGAGGAAGGCTGTTCTTCCTCTGCTACCTCATCTGCATTGAATAGGCCATCCACCCTCTCGATGAAGTGTCGATACAATGTCTGGAGTCTAGACGCATGATGGAATGCTACCTCTGCTGAACCCAGTATCCTCTGCTCATGCATGATCTCAACATGCCCTGAGGGAAGAATGATGCATGTCTCCCTCATGACCCGCTCCTTGGGTGTAGGTCAGCGATGACCGATGTGCCACCCCTGTAGAGGATCATCTCATCCCTCGACCTGTCGCTGTCAACTAGCAAAACAACCCAGTGCCACTGCTGAGAGGTCTCTCGCCTAGTGTGCTGAGTGTCATCCAAATATCTTGGGTGAGCCTCGCGTACCCTGCTACTTATGCCCAAAGTGCCAAAGGACAACAACAAAATCGACTGTGCCAGTGAGTGATGTAGAAGAGGGTCGGATACGTGAGTCCCCACTGATACCATCAAGTATCGCTCATATGTCTCCTCATCGATCCTGGGTGAACTACTCCCAAAGGTAAGCTTGGTGTCCCTCTCTGTGAGTCTCCCTGGATGCAACACTCTAAAACCCTGCTGTGCAGCACCGTATGCCCTCGCATACCACTGATCATCCATGTACTCCTCGACATGCCACTGCACATTGAGGCATACCTCTGTATACTGCTGGATACCCCAAGCTACTATTGCACCACCCTGTACCGTCTCGTGCCATGACTGTGTCCAGACATCGGTCACTCCTCGCATGCTCTCAATGTGATGTAGGACACTCCTACTCCACAATGCAATCCCACACACTACGGTACAACACCATGCAACTCCGTGTCCACCGGAAGTCCACTGCTCAATGCTAGAGGCTCCCACACATCCCTGGATGTAGTGTCCTAGAGCTGTGTCTCTACATGTTGGACTTCCTCCAATCGGTATCATCATCTCCACCGTCGCATCACTATACCCACCGACAAATGGATCATCACTCCGAATCCTCCTCGATGGGTCCGAGAAGTGAATCTCCCTATGTGTCAGTAGTGTTACCACCACTGCTCGGCTCCGCTGCGTCCTCTGTGCCCCACACAAAGGTGAAGAATCCTGGGCCCCATACAAGGCGCCATTTGGTGGCCTGCCAATGCCACCTCCTCCGACAGGCTCCTGCCAAGGTATGTTGACCACCCCGTGATCCCGTGTATAAGTGTCATACTAATTAGGAATATGACACTCAACGCACTAAACAGTGCTGCAGACAGGCTAAACAACCAGCGTGCTCAAGAAGACAAATGTATAGCTCAAATATCATCAACAAAAAGAATACCAAATGAGAAGGCTCTCCCACCTTTTATAACGCTGGCCTCTCTCCAAAACCCTAACGTGGTCTCCCTCTCCTCCACGTGCTCCTCCTCAATCTGCGCAGAAGCTCCTAGAGGCTACGTGGGCCCCCTTCTCTACGTGGTGTTGGACCCCCATGGCTCCCCATAAGTTATAACGTTGTGCTACTAGGGAGATACTTTATTTTACTTAAGTGAGTTAGACCCCTCTTCTCACTTTTATTTATTAATAAACTATAGTCGGCAAAACTATACAAAAATCGAATATTCCAATTAGCTGTTGCTAATTAGGAATATTACATTCATGCAGTTCAGAAATGAAATTTCAATTTTATCTATACATGGAAAATACCTGGAATACAACAGATGATTTAATGGTGGCACTCCTCAGGCACTCCTCCTGTGATGCTATGGACAGAATGAACAGTTCACCGAAACAATATAATCCTCCCAGCCGATCTAGGAACAATCCTAGATCCAGAAGATCACTCTTCTGCCCTCGTGCCCAAAATCCCAAGAACGGTGAAACTCCCTTCCAATGCTGATAGTATCCTTCAATCTTCCCTTTTGACAGAATGCAGAATTTTTCCTCCAAAGACCGTCCCCCCTCCTTCACATCCCTTTCTCTTATATTAATTTTCTCCACCGCCCTCAACCCCCGTAGATATTATCTCATTTATGAGGGTGGGTATGCATTTAAGGAGATATTTAACTTAGAGATAAGGTTTTGGGGTTAAGTGCATGAATTATCCATATTGAATCCTTATCTAGATACGTAGATGTGAAGGCTTTATGTAAGGTCTTAATTTGAATTTAATTTGCATTATGTTTGTTTTTATCTTAATTAATTTGCCTTAATTAATTATACTATTACTTTATTAGTTCACCCATATATAATTTTTAACTAAATTATAACCTGATTTTCTTAAATAACACTCTCCCATGCATATGCAGATAGAGCGGTATACATGTTAGGTATCCTGTTGATATTTCGTTATATCATGGCGAGATAAAATATATAGTAATATTCAATTCGTTATTCTTACTTAGGCAGTCTTAATACTAGTGCGGGGTATGCAATATAGGCATGTGTAGCTATCATATGCGTATGTCGTATACTCGCTAATGTTATTTTACTTATCAATTAGGAATGGGTCGTTACATACTTCCTCCCTTCAGAAAAACTGTCTCGAAGTTAGGGCTTCATATACTCATATCAAGAATTATGTTTTTAGAGATTAGGGCACATGCGAGAAGGTTTGTATTTTAAGATTGAATTCCGTTTGAATATGCATGTTTTTTTTTTTTTGTAATTTATTTGTTACTTCTCATCTCAACCGCATCTACAGACTATTCTAAAATCATCCTATCCTTCCTAATCTCTTCCACTCCCATCCTATCCGTCCTCTACAGGAATATGACATGGCATCAGTTTTACTGATCCATTCATAGACCTTAAGGATATCAGCGTCGATTACATCGACCTGACATGCTTGTAGGCATCCGGCAGTCATCATCACACGTCTAGGGGAGCGTGACTCGCACAGTCCTCCCATGACTCCAGGTATTGGAGGATAAACGGTGGGCAACACCTCCACCCCTCCCAGTAGAACCAGGGTCAACACCCTATCATGGAATCACATGGAGTCTCAACGTTCTGGGATTCTGTCATCACGTCTATTGTTTCGGTAACCTGTGTTCTGCGAAGTAATCACTGGTACACAATCTGCAATGTAAACACTCGTACACACATTATAGCATATGCATCTATATGGTTCATAACAAATTGTTACCCATATAACAATCTCTACACATTCCAAATATATTGTTATCTATGATATTGATCCTAGAGCTTATATATCATACTTGGTTTAAAACATTTGTCCATGTATGTATCAATATGTCTAATACAATTTTTCGTTTAGATACTGTTTCCGTTTAGTTCATACATGTTCCATCTATGATGCATTTGTTTTAACTATTTTCAATCTATATACCAATATGTATTTTCATATTTAAAATGTAGTTACTCTTCTATGTCCTTTCCTTCAATCATATTTGAAATGAAATGAAATAAATTGATAGATTGTTTCATCTATAATGTTTAATCTATGATTTCATATTCTTGCAATGTTAATTTAAACGACATATTGCATATCGGTGTCCATGCACCAGTAAATTTTAAACAAACAGCATATATCCTGTATCAGTAGAGTGAAGTAGCATTCTATCTTTATGGGTATCCATGTACCAGCAAAGTAAAAACTCAACTTTACGCAGTATTTCAAAATTTCAAGTATCAAAATAGAGCAGTCATATACATAAAAGTTTTCAGTTCTCAAAAATTTAGCATAAGTTGGGGTAACTCTGGCAAAAAGTTTCAGCATCCTCTCAAGTCGCTAATCCAGGACTATACTTGTCCCACTAGACTTTCACTTGGTCTATCCGGCGGTTCCTGAGCTGTCGAACCCTACGTTTCAGAATACGTAATGGTTCAACTGTTAGGGTTCCCTCATCCGATACCTGCAGTTCCTTCCATTGAAAGTCATGAGATTTATCAGCAATATAGTGTCGTAAGGTAGATACATGAAATACATTATGAATTTTGTGCAGGTGGGGTGGCAGTGCAAGACGATAAGCGACAGGTCCAACTTTTTCCAGGACTTCAAACGGTCCTATAAACCGGGGGGATAATTTTGTCCCTCCCAAACCAAATGGTGCTCTTATTTGGTCTAATGCGGATGAAACCCTGATCTCCTACTACATAGCCTCTATCTTTCCTGTGAGTGTCTGCATAACTTTTCTGTCTATCTTGAGCCTCTTTTAATCGTTGTCTAATCAGTTTTACCTGATCCTCCATCTCTTGGATTAAGTCTGGTCCGACGATTATTCGATCTTCTAACCTGTCCCAACTCAACGGCGTTCTGCAGGGTCTTCCGTATAATGCTTCAAATGGCGGCATCCCGATTGAACTGTGATAGCTATTATTGTAGGCGAATTCTACCAAGGGTAAGTACTTTTCCCAGCGTGACTGTTGGTCCATAACATACATCCTTAGCATATCCTCGAGTACTTGATTTACCCTTTCAGTCTGCCCATCGGTCTCAGGATGATAGGCAGTGCTCAAATTTAACTGAGTTCCCAAGGCCGACTGCATACAATTCCAGAACTTTGATGTGAATCGAGGATCTCTGTCGGATATAATTTTTTTAGGCACTCCATGAAATCTGATGATTTCATTTATGAATACCCGAGCTACATCAGCTACTTCATATGTATCTCTTACTGGGATGAAATGGGCGCTTTTTGTTAATCTATCCACCACAACCAGAATGGCATTATGCTTTTGTTGCGTAAGAGGCAGCCCAACGATAAAATCCATAGAAATTATCTCCCATTTGGTCATAGGGATGTTGTGAGGTTGTAAGAGACCTGCTGGGTGACGATGATCAGCATTTACCTGTTGACATTCAAGACACCTAGCGACAAATTGGACAATGTCGTTTTTCATGCCTGACCAGAAGAAGAGTCTCTTAGTGTCAGCATACATCTTCTTTACCCCAGGATGTGCACAATATACTGCCCGGTGTGCTTCCTTCAAGATGGTGTTTCGGAGATCTCCAGTCTCTGGTATATACATCCTTCCGTGAAATCGTAGAATTTCGTCCTCTTCCAAATCATACCCTTCGAACTTAGGTTCCTTCGAATGGTTGTTTTCGAGCCCCGACCTTATTTTTAAGTACCAGCTATCTCTTACAAGATGTTCAAGCACTTGATTTCTCAAGTTCACTTGATAGGTACGAGGGAGAATATTCGAGGTCTTCTACTTAATGTATCTGCTACAACATTCTCCTTCCCTTTGATATGTGAAATCGCAAAATCGTATTCGCTTAGGAGTTCACTCCATCGTCTTTGTCTTGCATTCAAGTCTCTCTGGGTGAATAAATACTGCAAACTTTGGTGGTCACTTTTAAGCACAAAGTTTCTCCCCACCAAGTAATGTCTCCACATCTTTAAAGCTAAGACCACTGCGGTTAACTCTAAATCATGCGTAGCATAAAGTTCCTCATGGGTTTTTAATTTTCTCGAAGCGTATGCTATTACGCCTCCTTCCTGCATTAATACTGCGCCTAACCCTTGCTTAGATGCGTCGGTACACACAATAAAATCTTTATCCATATCCGGTACTCGCAAAATCGGTGCACTAGTCAATAATCGTTTGAGTTAAGAAAAAGCTTTATCACACTCCTCAGTCCACTCATACTTAACACTTTTGCGCTGGAGGTTCGTGATTGGCTTTGCAATTTTGGAAAATCTCTCCACAAATCTTCGGTAGTAACCTGCTAAACCCATAAAACTACGCACTTCATGTGCATTTTTAGGTATCGGTCACTCCCTGATTGTATTTACCTTTTCAGAATCTACAGAGATTCCTTCCCCTGATATGATATGACCTAAGTAATGGATTTCCTTCTGAAAGAAAGCGCATTTGGATAATTTTCCATATAACTTGTGCTCTCTGAGACAAGATAACACTATCCGAAGATGCTCTTCATGCTCCTTCTCATTCTTAGAGTAAATGAGAATATCGTCCAGGAAAACTTGTACAAATTTGTCAAGATATTTGCGAAGAACGCTATTCATAAGGTTCATGAAGACTGCAGGTGCATTGGTCAACCCAAATGGCACCACAATGAATTCATAATGCCCGAAACGAGTTCGGAATGCAGTCTTAGAAATATCATTTTAGCTAATCCTGAGTTGATGATAACCCGATCGCAGATCGATCTTTGAAAATACTGTAGCTTCTTTCATTTGATCGAAAAGGTCGTCAATGCGAGGCATTGGATACCTATTCTTTACCGTGGCCCTGTTTAAATCTCGATAGTCCACACACAGTTGTAATGAACCATATTTCTTCTTGACAAAGATTACAGGAGTACCCCAAGGTGAAACACTGGGTCAAATGTGCCCTACATCTAACAGTTCTTTCAGCTGTATTTGCAATTCTTGAAGTTCCGGGGCAGTCATTCGGTAAGGAGTTTTAGATATAGGTTTTGTACCAGGTTTCAATTCAATGGTGAGGTCTAGCTCTCTCCTAGGAGGCAGTCCAGGTAATTTCTTTGGAAAAACATCCGGAAATTCTGATAGAATCGGATACTGATCTAAGGAAGACCCTTTTTCTTTGCTTACCTCTTGAACGACATATACTTGACAACCCTTCCTTAAGCACCGCTTCATTTGCATGGCTGAGATGAAACACAAAGATACTTTTCTCTTAATACCTTGAATTTAGATTGTCTCTCCCACATCATTTAAGCAAAGTATTGTTTTCCCGGAACAATCTACCCATGCTCGATGGGACTCTAACCAATCCATTCCTATCACCAGGTCGTAAGTTCCTAGGGTCGTGACATATACTTTTAGTTTGGTCAAACAGACCCCTAGATCAACTTTGCAATCCTCCACACTTAATTCTACCGATTGAAGGTCTCCTGAAGCCATTTCTACCTGTCTAAAATCGTCCTGTTTGCAGGCTGCCAACCCACATTTATTCAATGCATAAGATGAAATAAAACTATCAGTAGCTCCAGTGTCAAATAAGATTTTGAGTTTTATTCCGTTAATAGTACCTGAAGATTCCACTACCGTGGATTGATGTGCTGCTTGGTTGTTGTTGACGACAGCATGGATTCTATGATTTCTTTGGGCATCTGATGATGGTTCTTTCCCTGTTCGCCGAGAGTTCTCCGAAAAATCACGTCGCAGATGAGGTCCTCCACACCCCCAACAGTCCACCCGAGCTGGTCCCTTTGAGTCTGACTGAGAATTTCCAGACCAAGAGTTCCGTCCCCTGGTGCCGCTGCCTCTCCCATTCCTTACCCGATTACCTGTCCCTCGAGATCTCCAAGCACTGATGTTTGAGGACTCGGAAGCTATTGTATTTATGGTCCTGGGAGCTCCTACCCCCGCTCCTCTTGGGGTAAACCTGTTACCATAAGGAGGTGGTCTTGAGCTATTTCCTCGGAAGAAATTTCGGGGAGTCCTTCCTGTAAATGCCTGCGGTATTGATTCAGCCGGCCTGAAATCCATTTTTATCCCTAGATGTTCTTCTGCATAACGAGCACATTCAATCGCCTCTGCCACCGTTGGTGGTTTCCACATTCTTACCAGGGCTCGGATCTGAGGATTTAATCCAAATACGAAATGCTCGGCCTGGGGTTCATCCGTGTCTAGATAAGGAACATATTTTACAAGTTCCATGAACTTTATCTCGTATTCTTCCACGATTTTACCACCTTGGGTTAGAGTATGGAAGGCTCCAGCTTGCTGCTCTTGAAAGAAAGGCGGTAAGTATTTCGCACGGAATCGGTCCACAAACAACTCCCAAGGAACGGTATCTGATGTTAGACGCAGCTGTTTTTCCATATTTCCCCACCAAATCAGAGCATTCCCTCTAAGTTGGAATACAACGATCTTCGTTTTAGAAGTTGAAGAATATTATCTTAATGCGAAGCATCTGATCATCCCTTCCAACCATGCTTTGGCATGTTCTCCAGCTCTTCCTCCAGAAAATTCCGGGAGTTTAATCTTTTGTAGTTCCCGTGAAATATCTTCTCTGTGAGGTTTGTCATTAAAATCCTTCGGCTTTTCTGAATGTCTTTCCTCTGAATGACGTCGTTCCTCCTTGTTCCTGGTTGACTGCGACCCTTTTAAGGTTTCCATAATGGCTTCTAATGAGCTCATCACAGTGGTGAGATCGGGCGGAGCAACAGGTGCTGACGGCGATCTTGATGGTGGTGATGGCGATGGTGAAGGTGGAGGTGGCGGCGATGCATTTCGCTGGCGCTGGCGCCTTTGGTACGTGTTAAACATGGTAATTTTTCCTGAAATACATAATAATAAATTCATGAGAAGTAGGTAAATTTTTAGACTGACAAAATATAATTTTCGTAAGATTTAAGCTTGCATACGGATATAGTTCTTTTGCTATTTTACCTGCAAGCAGGTCTTACTGGTACCGAGGTCAAGGAGGGTGGCAACGCGACCTCCTTGTCCTATGCAGGGTAATGTATGCTTACTAAATCTAGAGTGAAATGCAAGAGTTCTTGTAGATCAAAGGATTGTGGTGAACTAATAAGATTATATGTTGCATTTTACTTTATTCATTACCTAATTTATAATTAACCTGATATATGATATCTCTAATATTATATTATAATTTATTAATATTTTATTAAATCTAGATTTATTATGAATTCCTTAAGTTATTAAACCTGAAAATGATAGGATTTAATGTCATATGTTTTATATATTTATTTCAACCTAATGATATATATTTAAACCCTGCGCTATATATATATTAACCCAAATGATATATATATTTATATATATATCATTTTAAACCATTCCATGTATACATTTAACCAAATAGTATGCATATATTAAACCCAAACGAAATATCAAGCACATGGAGCTTTACTAAACCAATCTTTATATTTACATTTGGTGATTATAAATAAAAGTTATTCTAAACCATAGACATAAGATCAAAGGCTACAAAATCTAAATCACTGATATCTCTTCACCGTAATAGATTTAAAATACAAAATCTATAAGATTCCTCCACATGCCACCATTTATAAGTAATGTATCATTCATTTAATGATGAAGCCTCAAGAATCAAAACTGACATTCACCCTTAAAATTAGATCTAAATCTTATGTTAAATATATACCCAGAACTACGTACGTTATTACCCAAATGAGATATATATATATATATATATATATATTTTAAACCATTCCATGTATATATTTAACCAAATAATATGCATATATTAAACCCATCGAAATACATATATATTAAAAACAGCATGATATATATATTACCCAAATGATATATATCTATATTTAACCAAATAATATGCATATATTAAACCCATCGAAATACATATATATTAAAAACAGCATGATATATATATTACCCAAATGATATATATCTATTTGACCAATCGAAATATATATATGACATATTCTTTTAAAACCTTACGATATATTTTTCATATTTTTAGTCAACACGTTTTGTAAATGACAACGACACACAACCCAGCCGGATACGACACCTCTGGAAATTATTGGCAAGTCACGCCATGCGGTGTTGGTGTCTTCGGTGATCAGCTATCGGGCTATTAACAGCTGTATGACCCATAAGGATCGCATCTCTTTCACGAATATACTCCTGTCGCCGTGTCGGTCCCCGTGACCCTTTCCAAAATCGATAACCCCATTATAAATAACCGGCGGGACTTGAATTTCAGTCATAATTTCTGTATAAAATATCGATAATTGAAGCCACAAACACTCCGTAATCTTAGTACCTCAAATGGTTATGGTGCAATTTTTTAAATGGTTTGTTTGTCTTTAGGAGCCCGAGCAGACCCTTTTCATTGTTGTTTGTTTCAGAGTTTGAGTAATTATCCCATTGGATTTCATTTAATAAGTAAACGATTGAGCACTAGGGGCCAGAAATTTCATAAATCTTTCCTAACATTTTAGAGCTAGCTGCCTTGGGATTATGTGACATTTATACATATTTTTAATTTCACATGGAAAAATAATTAGAGTACAATATCAACCATGATATAACATGCATTTAATGCGATTCCGACATTCGTAGTTGCACACGTCACAAGTTTGAAAAATTATCCCTCCTGCACCTGCTCGCCGTCACTCTCAACTTTGAAGGCCGATAAATGTAGATCGGCAATGAGAGCTCTCACGCATCTGAAAGGCCACTCGATTTCCTTCATTTGAATCGAGTAAGTCTGCAAATCTGCTTTTATGTTGGATTGTTATTACAATATTGAAGAATTTTGTGTCTCATATTTAGTATTTTTCTTAGCAAGTTTAGTGTCAATAATTTGCAAAACATTTTAGGAGTCAGATAGTTTGATTAGCACATATGTACTGGTTATGGTTTTTATTTGGATTGGGATATTTTTGCATTTGATAACTTGCAATGTTCGTATAACGCAGCAGGATCGAAGAGTCTATTTGCCAACATGGCCAATTTTATCACGGCTCTGGCTTCTGTTGTTCTCTGTGTGTTTGTGATCTATGGCGGCGCTGTCAATTCTATGCCAAGTCCCGTGGCGGGTCTTTCTTGTGAATATAGACAACAAGAGTCTAAAATCAAATGTTTTGGGAATTGATAAATGACAGATCTCTTCTTATCATTGCATTTGACACATCTTTTCTACAAAGTATGTAATGAAAATATCAGTCCTCCAATACCCAAATCCGTTACCCAAATGCAGAGACCGAGAGCCAAAACTTTAACTTATTCTTGTAAATATTATGTGTTATATTTAGAGTATTTTGAGCTTATTATTGTTTATTATTGTTGTGATTATAATCTGTAACTAAATCTTTGGATTTGATGCATATGATGGTCTGCAATAAGATGCATATGATGGTCTGCAATCAGGTGAGAAAGGAGGAAAATTATGTAAGTAAAATACCCTAACCGATCAGTCATCTACAGTAATAGCTGAAGGTACACCAGCAGAGGTCAGGTCAGGGTTTGCAGCAGGACATCCTCAGAGATATTCTTGGCAGCAAGCAGATTCAAGGCATCTTCAGCTACAGCAGTGGCCAAAAGACTTAAAGGTACAGAAGTATGGCCCGCTATCGGAAGTTTTAATGGATATGAGCATCGGTCTATCCATTTTGAAGCAATTGCTAAGAGTGAAGCCATGGCTAAGAGTTAAAACCAGTGCCAGGGTCCTCTTTACCAATACTGATCCATGTAAACTTTGTTAAAAACCGTAATAAAGTGGCTGAATATTACCAGAAATGTGTTATTGAAATTCTGGGTTGTTTGTAGTAGAGATTTTACTGTTTTAATGAATATAAACCAGAATGGCAGTGTCCCTTAAAATGAATGTTGAAGCATATTGCTCTTTTTAAATGGCTTATAACACAGTCTTTTTATAACACAGTTAACTTATAACACAGTTGCTAATTTAAGCTTAAAATCTGTCTACCTTCCATAACATCATCTTACTAACAGGTCCGAGAGTTTGAACAGGCTTTGATCTGTATTAACGTTTGTCTTTTTTTTTTTTAAATTTTGGAACAACCAGAGACTGGTTTACACAAGCAGCAGCTTATAAATGAATTTTTAATGGGCCTATAAGGTCGTAAGAGGGTTTGAAACACCCTCTGATACCATATGTAGTAACCTTGTTAGATAAATTCCTAAATTTTACACTTAATTTCAGAGAATTTCAGAGTTTTTGCTGGAGAGAAAGACTTAGCTAAATCAACAAACAGAGAATCACTGTTGCTTCTAAAGATTATTCCAAGTTTTTACACTTAATTAAGACAACTGTTACAAACTATCATTCTTCCCCTGAATACAATTTAAGACATCATTTCCATGAATACATCTAAGCATACATAAACATAAATCAGTAGTAATACGATTTCATGCAGTTCAAAAATGAAATTTCAATTTTATCTATACATGGGAAATACCTAGAATACAGCAGATGATTTAATGGTGGCACTCCTCAGGCACTCCTCCTGTGATGCTGTGGACAGAATGAACAGTTCACCGAAACAATATAATCCTCCCAGCCGATCTAGGAACAATCCTAGATCCAGAAGATCACTCTTCTGCCTCTGTGCCCAGAATCCCAAGAACGGTGAAACTCCCTTCCAATGCTGATAGTATCCTTCAATCTTCCCTTTTGACAGAATGCAGAATTTTTCCTCCAAAGACCGCCCCCCTCCTCCTTCACATCCCTTTCTCTTATATTAATTTTCTCCACCGCCCTCAACTCCCGTAGATATTATCTCATTTATGAGGGTGGGTATGCATTTAAGGAGATATTATGTTCATTTAAGGAGATATTTAACTTAGAGATAAGGTTTTGGGGTTAAGTGCATGAAATATCCATATTGAATCCTTATCTAGATAGATGTGAAGGCTTTATGTAAGGTCTTAATTTGAATTTAATTTGCATTATGTTTGTTTTTATCTTAATTAATTTGCCTTAATTAATTATATTATTACTTTATTAGTTCACCCATATATAATTTTTAACTAAATTATAACCTGATTTTCTTAAATAACACTCTCCCATGCATATGCAGAGAGAGCAGTATACATGTTAGGTATCCTGTTGATATTTCGTTATATCATGGCGAGATAAAATATATAGTAATATTCAATTCGTTATTCTTACTTAGGCGGTCTTAATACTAGTGCGGGGTATGCGATATAGGTATGTGTAGCTATCATATGCGTATGTCGTATACTCACTAATGTTATTTTACTTATCAATTAGGAATGGGTCGTTACAAATTCACCTCAGTGCTCATTCAAACTCCACTTTGTCTTCATCCTATACTCAATTACTGATTAATATGTTGCCAAACTACCTACCTTGCCTCACACACTCTCTTCAGTTTAACCTTGAAGTTCAGACCTAAAAACCTCATTTACAGTCCATTCATTGACTTTCCTATCCAACATTCAAAATATCAAACAAATTTTACTCATTTAAGCTTACATATCTAGCCTAAAATCTTATGATATTCAGCCATTCATTTCACTGTTTAAAGTGACAAAGAGAGAGCCCTCTCTGGTCTGTGTAGGGCTAGCTACCTGACCTAAAGTTTGGTCTATGGTTACCTTTCTCCAATCCTACTGTCAGCCTTAGGAAGTTGGGGAGAGTGATAACATAAGGCACAATGGTTTCCTTCTTGATCCCTTCTTTCTTGCAGAATGCTATGAATTCTTTTGATATTAGTTCTCCTCCGTTGTCAGACCTGAAAACATTGATTCTTTTCCCTGACTGATTTTCAACCAAAGCTTTGAATTCCTGGAATCTTTCGAAGTCTTCATCCTTGTGCTTGAGGTAGTACAACCACGTCTTTCTTGAGAAATCGTCAATGAAGGTGATGTAATATAGATGACCACCAATTGAGTGTACAGGCATTGGACCACATATATTTGAATGATGAGTTGGAGGATGTCAGTTGTTTTGTTCTTATTGGAGGGGAATGGTCCCCTTGATTTCTTTCCACTTGTGCAACCTTGAAAAACTCCATCATGCCGTGCTTGAACATCGGGAATACCTGATACCAGTCTCTTCAATTTCGGAAGAGCATCATAGTGTATATGGCCAACCTGCAGTGCCATAATTCACTGAGATGATTGGTGTTGTGAACCAATGCTAGAAGTGGTTTTCCTATGACTTTGTAGAGTCCCTCAGATCTCAGACCTAATGTGAATGCATCTTTCATATGTGAATCAGCAGGCCAACTTAAGACCTTTCCATCGATGAAGGAAACCCTCATCCCTTTATCTTCTAATGCAAATATAGAAATCAAATTCTTCATAAGACCCGACACATACATAACATCATGCAGCAATATTGATTCCCCGGAGTTCAACTGAAACTTGACCAATCCAAATATTTTACGGGATGAGTGGAGATATCTCCAATAATAATTTTCAACTTGGTCTCCCTCTCTACCAGATTAGAGAGGACTTCTTTGTATCCAGAGAAGTGATGAGTGGCCCCATTGTCAACCAACCAACTATCCCACGAATCTGGTGGAGAAGAACTAGTAAGTGCAGAAATCAGAATATATTATGTTTCATTCACAACATTACTTTCATACCTGGGAGCCTTTTACTTCTTTTGAGAATGATTTTCTTCTTCACGATTGCTTGAAGAATATATTCTCCTTTAATATTTTCTGTCGCGGTTGTACCTTTGATTGTCTCTTCTTTTATCATTGAAATTTATTTTGGTTTTATATCGTGGCCTCTTTCTCTTTTTGGGAAAATCACGAGCATAGTGACCTTTCTTATGGCAGTTGTACCATTCAATATGTGCTAGTGACCTGTTCCTTTTGAGCTTTGAGGAGGAGGTCTTCTGGAAGGGCCTCCTTCTGATCTCTTTCTTTTTTTATGGGCGACATATGTAGCAGGCTCTCCTTCTTCATGCTTTTGAAATGCTCCCTCTTGCTATCATTCTCAATTATTCTTGAGTGAGCTTTCCAACAATCTCATCAAATGACGGAAGGATGTTGTTGTTACTGATAGTAGTGATGAAATTTTCCCAAACAGAAGGTAGACCTCTAAGAGTCACAACAACCAGCTCTCTTTCAGGTACATTCTCTCCAACCCTCTGGAGTTGATCTCTAAGACGAGAGATCCTCATAATGTAAGACTGAACAACTTCACCTTTGTTCATATTCACTTCCTTGAGTTGATCTTTCAAGGTGATTATCTCATTTAGATTATTTACTTCATACATGCCGAATATCTTGTCATACATGTCTTTAGACTTTCTTAAATTCCCAACATATGCAAGTAAATGATCTTGTAAACCATCAACTATGATTTGCTTTTCTTTGGACTCACCTTTCTTATATCTATTCTTGACGGTGGCGGAGCATCTTCCGAAGGCTCGGGTATCCTTCCTTGAATGTATTCTAGCACATCGTTTTTGTCATCTATGATCTCCAATCTGACTTTCCATGCAACAAAGTTAGATGCATCACCCAGTTTCTCGTGCTCCTTGAAGGTAGAGAAAGACATCTTGACCTTGACTTATAGATTTGCTTTCTGATAATGAGGGCTTCACTGCTTGTCTTCTCTTGGGCTTTTCCTTCACCTTAGCTCTGATACCATGTTAATTTTTCATATTGTTCTATGTTGAATCAATTACTTTAGCCCAAATTACTTTTCACGTAAGAAACTGGATTTGCTTGATTGGGCCATCATGTCCCGAATCTAGCAAATCAGACGCGATTCTGCCGGATTCTGTCCGGTGGATCGTGTCCATACAGGACACATCGTGTCTCGATCGTTTCCTGTATGGACGTGTCCCAATCCGCCGGACACGACCGGCGGAAAAAAACCCTCCGTGGCTTTTAAAAAGGCCGTTTGGCCTCTCATTTCTCACTTTGTGCATGCTTGAGGCAGCTCTGCTTGGCCATAAACAGGGAACAAAAATGCTCCAGATGCATTAACAAATCTACAACAAAAAAACTTCAAACATGCATCAGTGAAATGTGTGAACTAAGAAAAAAGGCACAACCTATACAACGCCTCACTCACACATTTATATATCTTTGAATTATCTATGTAAGAACATGAATATATAAAAGTCAGACCTAGCAAACAAAGCATTCCATACCAAGTGCAGCACAACAATACTTCCTTCAACCTAAAATTTTATCAGAACAAGATGTTTCCATTTCCAAACAACACACAGCAAAATTAAATTAATTTGTTGCAGTTGAAACAAAACTTACTTTGCTACCCATGGTTAATAAATAATATAAATATTAAACATACTAACATTTACAAATCAAAATGTACAAAAAACAGAGTATAATCCAAACATGATTGTGCTAAATATTATGATAGATTCCTCAATGATTTAATATACAAGAATGGGGTGTGTCACTTTGAGAATCTGCACCTGCAAAATTACATTCAGTTGTCTCTATTTTCAATGAGAAACATAGACCCTCTGAATAGAGTACTATTAGTCTTTTAAACATAAACAGAGGCTGGAGCTACCAGAATACCAATTGCACGTCATTAAGCAGAACAAAAGTCTTCACTGTAAGTATCTGCCAGCACATGCCAACCATATGAGGTTTAAACCTCAAAACATAAAGAATACAGAGATGGTTTCAGATCTGCAATTGAACATCTAAGTAAAGGTGCATACAGGGGCAGCATACAGATCCATGGACCACTTGTTATACACTATATATGCAAAAGCAGATAATGAATACTGAATTGGGATGCAGACAAAAGAAAATACAACAGAAAGTCGCTTATCTATTGAATATAATGGATTAGACTCGGAATTGAATCTTAGAGGATAAATGAGACACATACAACTACAAAAATGATGATCGCACTGATGAACAGATTGAGTTGAAGCTGCATTTAAACAAGAGAGTGAAATATAAATGCACTGTAATATGTTCCAAGATTTCATTTTTGGAATTATTCTGGCCTAAGTGGATGATCTTATGTGCAGACCACCATGGCCTCAGCCAACTACTCATAATTGTCTTTTGAGGATTCAGATGACTTGAAAATGTGTAGAAAAGCAAAACTTACTAAGTTACTACATTGAAATCCACCATCAAGAAAGTGTTGTAGAGTTGTCTGTATGATACAAAACTGCAAGTTGTTAGATATTTACAAAGACATGCATGCACTCAGTATATGTCACAATTGTATTGGATCATTGATGAATATGTCACAATTGTATTTGTAATATGTATACATAATGTTACTTTGTATGATTGTATCTTTGTAAAACTTACATCTAGATGAAGATCTATGTTTGAATCAATGAATTTGTATGAATTTGTGTAAGAAATATGTTAAAATTGGACAACTAGGTCTGTAATGACCCATACCAGATGATAAATAATATAAATCATTAAAATGGTATGTGGCTGACCCAATAAATTAATAATATAAATTAATTAAGGAAAATTAAGTAAGTTATAAACAAACCTAAAGTCATCACATCCATTTCTAAACTTATAAATAAAAACAGTTAATTAAACCAAATTAATTAAGTATTAAACAAACTTAATACAAGTGAGCCTCCATAAAGTCATCTCCTCTACGTAAGTGGATAAAGACTCAACAATGATATTTAATTCACTTAAATCCCAAAACGTGTCTCAAACATTAAATAGACTCTTAAATGAAGATAAGGTCGCCTTAAATGATGGCAGACCCTCATAAATATGGAAAAGATCTTCGGGAGTGAAAGGCGGTGGGAGATGGTTATAAGGGGGAGGATGTGCAGGAGTAAGGGGCGGTTGGAGGAGAAGAAAATTCCTATATTCTGGAGCAACTGGAGCAAATGGATTGAAGGATACGGTAGCTTTGAAAAGAGAGTTTCACCGTTCGGGATTTTGGGCACGGGAAGTGCAGAGTAATCGGGTCTATGATTATTCCAGATCGGCTGGGAGGATTGTTGTTTTGGTGACTGGCCCATATTCGCCTACCGCATCCCGTGTATTTTCCATATAGCACAAATTGAAATTTTATTTCTGAACCGCATGAAATCGTATTTCTATTTGATTTCCGTTTGTATATGGTTGGATATATATGAAAATGACTTAAATCGTACAAAAGGGAAAGTTGATGAATTGCAACTGTTGCCTGAATTAGATTACATAAACTGGGAATAATTTTAGAAACAACAGTAATTCCTGTTAAATGATTTAGTTAAACTCTGAAACTGTCTGAAACTAATTGAAGAATTGAGAAGAATTTAGAAATCCAATATTTAGGTTCTCACATTTGGTATCAGAGGGTGTTTCAAACCCTTTTTCGACCTTATAGGCTCATTAAGTTTCATTAAGTTTCATTATAAAGCTTCTGCAGGTTTAAAACCAGCCTAGGGCTGTTCCAATTCCAACTTTTAAAGTGGACAAAGCGCTATAATTACCCTGAACTACAAAGGATACCATCCAAAATTCCTGTTGAATGTATGAACATATTGTTTCAAACTCTGTATACATTCAGTCAGCCATTCGATAAGTAGACATAATAATTTCAAAAGCTGAATTATTTCCTATAACTGTTGAAGCAAGTCACAGGCACAAATACAGATTCTACAATACTGAGCCTTACAGGAAAACTGAATGGATTAAGGCAGAAAAATAGAATATAAACCCTCCTATCTTGAATTCAGCTGAACAGCTAGAGACAGTCACTATATATATAGGATGACTCGGCCTTATGAACAGCGTCAATCTCGGTTGAATCTGCAATAGATGAAGGTTACATAGAAAGGAGTTAGGGGAATCTTCAAAAGAAATAAGACCTATCATATCTCTGTTTGGACGCCTCGCTCTTTTTCAGAGAAGCTGGAGGAGACTACAGTAAGGAAAATACCACTGAATATCTCTTTATACCACTGAATGGCAGATTTGCCTCTAGCATCAATAGTTGCTGCCCACAGAAGAAATTGTATTAGTACTAGGTACATACAGAATCGAAATGAAATTCTACACTCAATTACAATATTGCATATATACTGAATTCTATGAACATATACGTGAAATATGAATCTGATTTCAATATAACAGTAGATATCTTCTATGCATGCATGACTATAAAATTTTCCAGTATTAGTACGATTGTTGATTAACCAATGAATAAGTAATCCACTAAAAATAATTCAGACTGTGCTGACAAATGTCCTATCTGCTGCTACCTGCGCTTCTAAATAGCTTGCAAAGTCATTTCCCTGCAAATAGAAATCTCCACCTTCACCAACGACTGTCACATAATGATTTAAAAATAACCTTGAAAGCCAAAATAGCCATCCCAAATCATCCTACTGACACGCCTAAATTCACGAGATGGCTGAAAATCATGCCTTAGAGCTCGAAGTTTCGGAACTTCTTGTACTGTAACACCAAATGGGAGCTGATTCAAATAGTAGGCCCTGTCTGAGATGGCCGCAAATAAAAATAAAGCAAATTCACTTTGTCTCAAAGACTAGGCTGCACGGCTGAATTGTGCCAAGGTCAAATGACAAAGGCAGTGCCGAGGAGGGAGTTCTATCCTCCTCAAACAGTAGGCTTGTCGTCTGCTGTAAAAATAAAAATAAAAATTTCATAAGATATAAGTAAGGAAAGTTTTAAACTGCAAATATCCATCTGGGTTACCTATGATCTGTTGTCGAAAGCTCGAAATCGGTGGTAATTTCGGTAAAGCCAGCAGGGCATTCCGTGTGGTTACGCTGTCTACAATCTGGTGTCGTGTCGCGGGAATACGAGTAGGAAGTATCCAAATTTAGAGAAAAAAAAAAAAAAAAACAAAAACAAAAACGTGCCACCGTCTGCTAATTAAATACAAACCATAGTCTCGCATATAGTTAATTGTTGGTTTATTCCCGGTGATTTTATATCATAGGCATATTCCAAAAAGAACAAAAACTATGGTCCGTGGCATATATATATAAACCTATAGATTTAAACCACATGGTTTAATTACGGTGGCAAGTTCGAAATATAAATTGCATTGGTCGAGTTATACATTACGGTGGCAATGTTTCATAGCCAAATTTCAAACCATAGTCCGGAATAATTATACTTCCAGGAGCATATTCAAAGGAGAGGTTTTATAAAGGTTTCGTTTGGAGCGCACATGTTGAAATGTGGAAAAACATATATCATACAAGTACGGGAGTCGGTCAAAACCCACGACCACCCCGACGCCAACCTCCACTGTTTCCAATAGACATATTATATCATATGGTATGATGGCGTATTTTAATGGGGAATCAAACATTATACAACGTGATTTATATGCAATGTTTTACGGTGCAAAAAAAAAAAAAAAAAAAACGTGTCCCCATGCAAAATAATTCAGCGTGTATACATTAGTTTTGAAACTTTGTATTTTCGTTATCACATAAAGGAAAAAAATTGTGGCTGTCAGATCGTATTCTGTGCCTCCACGGCCACAATGGTTTGGTTATTGGTTAACGACCTCCGTTTAAATATAAACCAACCGAACTATGGTTTGCCATACCATATGTTTATAAAGCTAATGGATATTATAATATTGCCACGGAACCTTAGCATATGTAATGCCATTGTAATGTTTAAAAGATTTCGAACTTGGATTTCGTTAATAAAAATCTATATATGTAGAAATTAAATCTATATATGTAGAAATTAAATCGGTATATGTAGAAATTAAATTTAAATTAAGAATTGAAATTTAATATTATATATTAATATATATAATAAAGCTAATATATATATATATGATGCGGTTTTGAACTTTAATAAAAGCCGCGATTAATGAGTGAAGAAATGGAATGATTTTATTACAACACTATTAGTAGCATTGAACACGTGAAATTATAATGAAATTACTTAAAAGTATTTTTACAATTCAGAAAATATTTGTTAACATTTATTTGAGTTGATCTCTATTTTCAAGGTTGATGCAATCAATCCCATGTTAATTATAAACTTTCTTAACCTTGAAAACTCCACAACATCTAGGGGCATCATTATTTTTATTTTGTTCTTGCAATTACTGCTCACGTGCTTCTACTAGAAAAACGAAACATATACCAACCTATTCCGAATTCTAAATGACGAAATTTCGTGAGATTGGTAAGTCGGTTTTGTTAGTGACCATCCACAAATCAATTTTCATGTTGACAAGCTTGCACATAAAATAGTTCAAATGATGAATGAATCGTGTCCGTCATTTTTCAAGACACACACTTTATTTTTTAGCTTTTAAACCGCATAAAATCTTTCAAAGTGGGTGGAATTATGATCAAATTATTGTTGTTATGCTAAAATTTGGAATTGTCGTGGATACGATATATGTATACGATATATGTATATATCTAGTAATGCCGTTAATTTGAAATTTAAAATAAGGTTCGTCATTTATATAATATGTGTATATACATATATATCTGATCAATAATCGTTGTCCCTTACATCAAATTAATATGTTAAAAATCGGGATTTATATAACAGGGTTATACATGGTAAATGGTGGATACGTCCAATTATATAACATATCATCAGACAGAGCGATTGATAGTATCGTGTGCTCTGATCCCGTATGCATTGTGATACCTTAATCCTATAGTTAAATTACGAAAATAGTTTAAAAATACCTAACCAGACGATTCATGTTGAGTCGGGATTAAATAGGTCTTAAACCTTGCATTTCACTCTAGATTTAGTAAAGCATACATTACCCTGCATAGGACAAGGAGGTCGCGTTGCCACCCTCCTTGACCTCGGTACCAGTAAGACCTGCCTGCAGGTAAAATAGCAAAAGAACTATACCCGTATGCCAGCTTTAATCTTGCGAAAATTATATTTTATCCGTCTAAAAATTTATCCACTCCTCATGAATTTATTATGCATTTCAGGAAAATTACCATGATGAACACGTACCAAAGGCGGCAACGCCAGCGAAATGCAGAGCTGCCACCTCCACCTTCACCATCGCCTTCACCACCATCAAGATCGCCGTCAGCACCTGTTGCTCCGCCTGATCTCACTACTGTGATGAGCTCATTAGAGGCCATTATGGAAACCTTGAAAGGGTCGCAGTCGACCAGAAACAAGGAGGAGCGACGTCAGTCAGAGGAAAGGCACTTAGAAAGGCCGAGGGATTTTGATGACAAACCCCACAGGGAAGATATCTCACGGGAACTGCAAAAGATTAAACTCCCAGAATTCTCTGGAGGACGAGGTGGAGAGCATGCCGAAGCATGGTTGGAAGGGATGATCCGATGCTTTGCATTAAGAGAATATTCTTCAACTTCTAAAACGAAGATCGCTGTATTCCAACTCAGAGGGAATGCTCTGATTTGGTGGGGGAATATAGAAAAACAGCTGCATCTGACATCGGATACCGTTCCTTGGGAATTGTTTATGGACCGATTCCGTGCGAAATACTTGCCGCCTTTCTTTCAAGAGCAGCAAGCTGGAGCCTTCCATACTCTAACCCAAGGGAGTAAAACCGTGGAAGAATACGAGACAAAGTTCATGGAACTTGTGAAGTATGTCCCTTATCTAGACACGGATGAACGCCAAGCCGAGCGTTTCATATTTGGGTTAAATCCTCGGATCAGAGCCATGGTAAGAATGTGGAAGCCACCGACGGTGGCGGAGGCAGTGGAATGTGCTCGTTATGCAGAAGAGCATTTGGGAATTAAAAGGGATTTCAGGCCAGCTGAATCTATACCGCAGGCATTTACAGGAAAGACTCCCCGAAATTTCTTCCGTGGAAATAACTCGAGACCACCTCCTTATGGTAACAGGTTTACCCCAAGAGGAGCGGGAGCAGGAGCTCCCAGGACCATAAACGCAATAACTTCCGGGTCTTCAAACAACAGTGCGTGGAGGTCTCGTGGAACGGGTAATCGAGGAAGGAATGGGAGAGGAAGCAACACAAGGGGACAGAGTTCTTGGTCGGGGATTTCTCAGTCAAACGAAAGAGGACCAACCCGAGTGGACTGTTGGGGATGTGGAGGACCCCATCTTCGCCGGGATTGTCCGGAGAACTCGCGGCGAACAGGAAAAGAACCGGAGAACTCGCGGCGTTCAGGAAAAGAGCCGTCATCAGATGCTCAAAGCGATCATAGAATCCATGCTGTCGTCAATAACAACCAAGCAGCGCATCAATCCACGGTAGTGGAATCTTCAGGTACAATCAACGGAATAAAACTCAAAATCTTGTTTGACACTGGAGCTACTGATAGTTTTATTTCATCTTATGCATTGAACAAATGTGGGTTGGCAGCCTGCAAGCAAGACGATTTTAGACAGGTAGAAATGGCTTCAGGTGACCTTCAATCGGTAGAATTATGTGTGGAAGATTGCAAAGTTGATCTAGGGGTCTGTGTGACCAAACTAAAAGTTTATGTCACAGCCCTAGGTACTTACGACCTGGTGATAGGAATGGATTGGTTAGAATCTCATCGAGCATGGGTAGATTGTTCCGGGAAAACAATACTTTGCGTAAATGATGTGGGTGAGACGATCCAAATTCAAGGTATTAAGAGAAAGGTATCCTTGCGTTTCATCTCAGCCATGCAGATGAAGCGGTGCTTGAGGAAGGGTTGTCAAGTATATGCCGTTCAAATGGTGAGCAAAGAAAAAGGGCCTTCCTTAGATCAATATCCGATTCTAGCAGAATTTCCGGATGTTTTTCCAAAGGAACTACCTGGACTACCTCCTAAGAGAGAGCTAGACCTCGCCATTGAATTAAAACCTGGTACGGAACCTATTTCTAAGGCTCCTTACCGAATGACTGCCCCGGAACTTCAGGAGCTGCAAATACAGCTAAAAGAACTGCTAGATGTAGGGCACATTCGACCCAGTGTTTCACCATGGGGTGCTCCGGTAATCTTCGTCAAAAAGAAAGATGGTTCATTACGACTATGTGTGGACTATCGAGATTTGAACCGGGCCACGGTAAAGAATAGGTATCCGATGCCTCGCATTGACGACCTTTTTGATCAAATGAAAGGTGCTACAGTATTTTCAAAGATCGATCTGCGATCAGGGTATCATCAACTCAGGATAAGCGAGAGTGATGTTTCTAAGAATGCGTTCCGAACTCGTTTCGGGCATTATGAATTCATTGTGGTGCCATTTGGGTTGACCAATGCACCTGCAGTCTTCATGAACCTTATGAATAGTGTTCTCCGCAAATATCTTGACAAATTTGTACAAGTTTTCCTGGACGATATCCTCATTTACTCTAAGAATGAAAAGGAGCATGAAGAACATCTCCGGATAGTGTTATCTTGTCTCAGAGAGCACAAGTTATATGGAAAATTATCCAAATGCGCTTTCTTTCAGAAGGAAATTCATTACTTAGGTCATATCATATCTGGCGAAGGAATCTCCGTAGATCCTGAAAAGGTAAATACAATCAGGGAGTGGCCGATACCTAAAAATGCACATGAAGTGCGTAGTTTTATGGGTTTAGCAGGTTACTACCGAAGGTTTGTGGAGGGATTCTCCAAAATTGCAAAGCCAATCACAAACCTTCAGCGCAAGGGTGTTAAGTATGAATGGGCTAAGGAATGTGATAAAGCTTTTTCTGAGCTTAAGCGATTATTGACTAGTGCACCGATTTTGCGAGTGCCGGATATGGATAAAGATTTTACTGTATGTACCGACGCATCTAAGCAAGGGTTAGGTGCAGTTTTAATGCAGGAAGGAGGCGTAATAGCATACGCTTCGAGAAAATTAAAAACACATGAAGAACTTTATGCTACGCATGATTTGGAGCTAGCCGCGGTGGTCTTAGCTTTAAATATGTGGAGACATTACTTGGTGGGGAGAAACTTTGTGCTCAACAGTGACCACCAAAGTTTGCAATATTTATTCACCCAAAGAGACTTGAATGCAAGACAAAGACGATGGAGTGAGCTCCTAAGCGAATATGATTTTGCAATTTCATATATAAAAGGGAAGGAGAATGTGGTAGCAAATGCCTTAAGTAGAAGACCCCGAATATTCTCCCTCGTACCTATCAAGGTGAACTTGAGAAATCAAGTGCTTGAACATCTTGTAAGAGATAGTTGGTACTTAAAAGTGAGGTCGGGACTCGAAAGCAACCGTTCGACGGAACCTAAGTTCGACGGGTATGATTTAGAAGAGGACGGAATTCTACGATTTCACGGAAGGATGTATATACCAGACAGTGGAGATCTCCGAAACACCATCTTGAAGGAAGCACATCGAGCAGTATATTGTGCACATCCTGGGGTAAAGAAGATGTACGCTGACACCAAGAGACTTTTCTTCTGGTCAGGCATGAAAAATGACATTGTCCAATTTGTTTCTAGATGCCTTGAGTGTCAACAGGTAAAAGCTGATCATCGTCACCCAGCAGGTCTCTTACAATCTCATGACATCCCTATGACCAAATGGGAGATAATTTCTATGGATTTTATCGTTGGGCTGCCTCTTACGCAACAAAAGCATAATGCCATTCTGGTCGTGGTGGATCGATTAACAAAGAGCGCCCATTTCATCCCAGTAAGAGATACTTATGAAGTAGCTGATGTAGCTAGGGTATTCATAAATGAAATCATCAGATTTCATGGAGTACCTAAGAAAATTATATCCGACAGAGATCCTCGATTCACATCAAGGTTCTGGAATTGTATGCAGTCAGCCTTGGGAACTCAGTTAAATTTGAGTACTGCCTATCATCCTGAGACCGATGGACAGACAGAAAGGGTAAATCAAGTGCTCGAGGATATGCTAAGGATGTATGTTATGGACCAACAGTCACGATGGGAAAAGTACTTACCCTTGGTGGAATTTGCTTACAACAATAGCTACCATAGTTCGATCGGGATGCCGCCATTTGAAGCATTATACGGAAGACCTTGCAGAACGCCGTTAAGTTGGGACAGGTTAGAAGATCGAATAATCGTCGGACCAGACTTGATCCAAGAGATGGAGGATCAGGTAAAACTGATCAGACAACGGTTAAAAGAGGCTCAGGATAGACAGAAAAGTTATGCGGACACTCACAGGACAGATAGAAGTTATGTGGTAGGAGATCAGGTTTTCATTCGCATCAGACCAAATAAGAGTACCATTCGGTTTGGGAAGGGGACAAAATTATCCCCCCGGTTTATTGGACTGTTTGAAGTCCTGGAAAAAGTTGGACCAGTCGCTTATCGTCTTGCACTGCCACCCCACCTGCACAAAATTCATAATGTATTTCATGTATCTGCCTTGCGACATTATATTGCTGATAAATCTCATGACCTTCAATGGAAGGAACTGCAGGTATCGGACGAGGGAATCCTAACGGTCGAACCATTACGTATTCTGGAACGTAGGGTTCGACAGCTCAGGAACCGCCGGATAGACCAAGTGAAAGTCCAGTGGGACAAGTATAGCCCTGGATCAGCAACTTGGGAGGATGCTGAGACTTTTTGCCAGAATTACCCCAACTTATGCTAAATTTTGAGAACTGAAAACTTTTATGTATATAACTACTCTATTTTGATACTTGACATTTTGAAACACTATGTAAAGATGCGTTTTTACCTTGCTGGTACATGGATACCCATAAGTCTAGAATGCTACTTCACTCTACTGATACAAAATATATGCTGTTTGTTTAAGATTCACTGGTGCATGGACACCGATATGTAATATGTCATTTAAATTAACATTTGCAAGAATATGAAAAATGAAATATATCGATATATAAATTGACAGGGGTAAAGCAATGCATCATAAATAGAACATGTGTGAACTAAACAGAAGCAGTGTCGGAAATGAGAAATTTTATGGGACATATTGATACCTAGGTAAACAAATTTTCTTTTTATAAGATTTTGGATTAATATCATAGATATCAAAATATTTTGAATATGTAAAGGTTGTTATATGGGTAACAATTGGTTATGAACAATATAGATGCATATGCTGTAATATGTGTACAAGTGTTTACATTGCAGATTGTGTACCAGTGATTGCCTCGCAGAACACAGATTACCGAAACAATAGACGTGATGACAGAATCCCAGAACGTTGAGACTCCATGTGATTCCATGATAGGGTGTTAACCCTGGTTCTACTGGGAGGGGTGGAGGTGTTGCCCACTGTTTATCCTCCAATACCTGGAGTCATGGGAGGACTGTGCGAGTCACGCTCCCCTAGACGTGTGATGATGACTGCCGGATGCCTACAAGCATATCAGGTCGATATAATCAACACTGATATCCTTAAGGTCTATGAATGGATCAGTAAAACTGATGCCATGTCATATTCCTGTAGAGGGCGGATAGGAAGGGAATGGAAGAGATTAGGAAGGACAGGGTGGTTATAGAATAGTCTGCAGAGGCGGTTGAGATATGAAGTAACAAATAAATATCAAAGAAAAGAAACATGTATATACAAACGAAATTCAATCTTAAAAATACAAACCTTCTCACTTGTGCCCTAATCTATAAAAACATAATTATCAATATAAGTATATGAAGCCCTAACTTCAGGACGAAGTTTTCTTAAGGGAGGAAGTATGTAATGACCCATACCTAATTGATAAATAGTATAATCGTTAAAATTATATGTGGCTGATCCAATAAAATAATAATATAAATTAATTAAGGAAAATTAATTAATTTATAAACAAACATAAAGTCATCACACCCATTTTCTAACTTATAAATAAAAACATTTAATTAAACCAAATTAATTAAGTATTAAACAAACATAATACAAAGTGAGCTTCCATAAAGTCATCTCCTCTACGTAAGTGGATAAAGACTCAACGAAGATATTTAATACACTTAATCCCAAAAACTTATCTCAAACATTAACTATACCCTTAAATGAAGAAAAGGTCACCTTAAATGGTGGCAGACCCTCATAAATATGATAAAAGATCTTCGGGAGTGAACGGAGATGCGGTTATAAGGGGAGGATGCAGATAATGCTTGCTTATGAGTAACAGTACCCTATATTCTGAGCAACTGGAGCAAATGGACGACGAATGGATAATGCAGAGTTTGTTAGAGAGCTGCACTGCCTCCTGGGAGCCTATATCAAAGGGTAAGAGGCATCTTCCTGGTGTAGTGACGTTGTCTTGATCGGGCCGGAGTGATTGTTGTTTTATGATTCGTCCATATTCGCCATCAGTAGATCCCATTTTCTCATAGCATAAATTGAATTTTTATTTCTGAACTGCATGAAATCGTACTTCTATTTGATTTCTGTTTGTATATGCTTGGATATATATATGAAAATGATCTCTTAAACTGTACAAAAGGGAAAGATGATAAATTGTAACTGTTGCCTGAATTAAATTACATAAACTTGGAATAATTTTTAGAAACAGCAGTAATTCCCTGTTAAATGATTTAGTTAAACTCTGAAACTGTCTGAAACTAATTGAAGAATTGTGAAGAATTTAGAAATCCAATATTTAGGTTCTTACAAGGTCCAAATTCCAGGTTGTGCTGCTCAGATGATGATCCCAATATTTTTATTGGATTCCTCTTTTGGAGAGGTGTAAGATTGATCTAAAGATCATCTTGATCGAATGAGAAGAACATGGACTTTGAATTTATTCCACTTATGTGCCAGGTCAGCCTGGAATAAAATATAGAAATGTCTTAAAGGACGTGTCACACACCCCCAAAGATTCCTATATATTGGAGAGACTTAGACTTCATTTGACACACATTGTGTGGAGGAATTCCTTCTCTCTTGATGGCGTTGGAGCTGCGTTCTTGATACTACGTATCTATGGACTGTTCTTTGTTTGGGTTGTTTTGGGATTATGTGTGACACGTTTGGCTGAATGACCTATTGGAGACTTTGCTGGTAGAAGCATCCTGCTGATCGTCGTAACGCCACCATTCATTATCTCTATTTTTGGCTTGTCTTCCATCAATCTATTAGTATGTTCTATCTCCTTCAGCCCTAATCTGAAATGGCATAGAACATGTTCAGAAATTTACATGGTATCAGAGCTTAAGGGGAAGACAATGCCCAAATCTGTGGTAAAGTAGAATTTCTCCTGTGCCCTAGACACAGCTACCACAGCAAGGAGGAGTTCCGCTTGGGTTTATTAACTACTGTAATGAAGGTTGAGCTTGCTAAATGTTAGATCGAGCCCTTGAGGACTAAACGCTGCACTGTTTGGGCACTATTTTTGGAGGACCGAAGGCTCTAGGCTACCGTGTGCTAGGCCGCAGGCCACAGCACCACAGCAAGGCTTGCATGAGAGCAAAATCAAAAGCTACAAGCCTTGAGGCTTCACTAAAATCTTGTTGCAGCAAAAGAAGTCGGCCAGCATGTAGAAATAGAGTTGTCTGAAGCCTATTTCAGGAGGCCAAAGATGCTGCTAGAAGGCCGAGCCAAGATTTTTTTTTTAATTCAAACCATGGCCTCAAATTTTTACGACTTCTAGACGTCGAGTGTAGGCTCCACTTCCTACGAACATGCAACCTGCCATCCGGGAATCGAATGCAGTAGTTGCAGCAGTCCTACATGTCCGCATGTTGGGCGTCAATGATCACATTCAAATTCGTGGGTTGTTTCATGCGACAGTCATATTTGCCATCTAAGATAGTTGAGCCCTCACGACAGTCATTTTTGCAAGGTAAAATTGCAAATTGGTCGGACCGTAATCGGCGATGGCTCTACAAATAGAGAAATTAACAAAGGTTGATATCCGTCAGGCCAACATTATGGCCGACGATGGCTCTACGACGGTCGTGGTCGTTGCGGGGGCATGGTCTTGGTCTTCTCATAGGGGCGTGGTCGTGGTCTTGAAGCAGTACATGAATTTGCTCGAAAAGGGGGTTCACCCAACCATCATCTTGGAAGCCCTCCACAAGACTTCAGAAAGGCCATCGAAGTTTTTGACAGCAATATCGGTGCCAGTGCAACTGACGGATCGAGTGTCCCTTCTCTCTCCTTTAGCTGTTGACATTGTTTTGAATGTTGTGGACCTTGTGAATCCTGATATCGTGGATTTAAGAGACACAAAGGTTTTGGTCTTTGAAAAGAAGGAATGGCCGTGGGCAAGATCGTTGTGGCAGAAATCGGTTATTTTAAATAATTTGGTGAACCTGAGTTCATTAAAGTGTTATCGAACCTTCATCACTATGGTTCTCCGAGTTACTGTTCTGTAGTGGAAGGTCGATTCATGACGCTGCAAATCTATGTAAGCAGGGTATGTATGCATGAGTTTTGAAATCCTGGCAGCTGATTAAGATTCCAATTTTGAATACCCTTTGTGAATTTTGGGTGGCCACCGAGTTCAAGTGTTGTCGTCTTCATTGAATTCAATTGTGGAAGGGACAAGCAATTGGAGCCAGGGCACATGTTGAAGATGGGGTAGAGATGCTTAGTTCTTCTCCTCATGTTTTTTTTTTTTTTTGGCTCTTCGGATGGAGTTGAGAGCCCGAATGAGGTGACAGAGCCATGGGCTAAAGTTAGTTTTAGTCATGGGTAACACAGTGCTTCAAGGTGATTCAAGCTTAAATAAAACAAAACGTTGATAGGCCTTGACTGTCCAGCGACTATTGACCTTGTCTCTGCCGTGGAGCAGTCTTACAATGTGCAGGCTTCATTATTTTTGAAGGTTCAATCAACAATTTCCATAGTTTAACATCGTTACAAAGTTCCTAATTTGCAGAGATAAATTTCTGAAGGTGAATCTTGTATTGGCTGGAATGGTGCACCAATCAAGTAAGAATACGCACTTCAGAAGTAGAAGGGAATTCGATTGTGACTAAAACTGTATGAAGCTGGATGTTAAATTCTGAATCTGAGTTATTGTTAAAGCACTGGTGCGGTAATTAAAGGTGCTGTGCAGTTTGATGGCGTCATGATGGTAGCATGGTTGTACGTTGTGGCAGCCCAGAACAGTCTTATCTCAGAGAAACTGTGTAGCTGTTAAGTGGGTGAGGAATGTTGCTTACGGGACTTGCACAAGTTGTTGGTAAAGCAAAATGACTGATACGAAGAAAGACATTAATTAGAGCAGGGAACGAGCTTAGTCTGTTTTCATCCTGTGCCTACTAGTCTTAAAGAGAAACATTCTAGGTATGCTGAGTTGCTAGTATGACGGTGCTAGTCAAGCAGGTCCTTGAATGTATGTAACAACGTCATGAGAAATTGATGTGTATTTTCCAGTGCCAGACTTCATTGTCATTGAATTTCTTGGCATACCTAGTGCTGTAGCTTCAGAAGATTGAATTTACGAGCTGAAAAGTGTCGTGTTCTCATAGCCAGAAGTCCTGGCTGTTCCTCATCATGTGTTGATTGATGCAAATAACCAGAGGTAGGCCGCTGGTTTTACTGAAGTTTTTGGGTTCATTGTGATAAAGAGGAGCCGATTGTTTGAGTAGAAAGGGGTCTCCTTAACCTTGCTAGAAGAACCACCGATTTTTGATCCTCTTTGTGCCATTAAAAGATGAGCTAAATCTGTCATTATATGTCACTGTCTGCATAAAGTCTGTAAGTTGGAGGTAAGGCCATTTTTGAAGGCGTTAAGGCGAAGGACAGTGGTGTTGCCATCCGAAGGCACAAAGACTTATCATTCTTATTCAGGTGCATTTTTATATCTTTCTGAAATGGCTGGTCATAGTAATGAATATGAATTCATCACTGGTAATCCTGAACATAAGAGATTAGCTAGGCAAAAGAGATGGTCTTTTATGAGTAGATTTATGAATAAATCTAGTGAAGAAAAAATTTATGATGAAAGAGTTTTAGTTCAAGAGTTTGAACCACAGCCTAATTGGACACTGCCAGAGATTGGAGTAGATAAATTATACAGTCTACCTGTTTTTCAGTTTCGAGCAGCACAGTTGTTTAGATTTACATCCGTAAATATCCCTATTTCAATTGGCCAGGATGTTTATCAGATTCCTTTGATAAATAGAGAAGACATTCAATGGGGATTAGAACATGGTTATAAATATGTGCATATTGGCATGATTCAGTTTGGGATCAATCCTTTGGTCCGTCCAGGTTTAAATACTTCATGTTTAACTTGTATGTTAGATACTCGCTTAAACAACTTCAATGATGCTTTATTGGGAGGATTTCAAAGTCCTATGAATAATTGTAATATCTCGTTTCGGGGATATCTCTAAAACACGGCAAACTCCAACCAGAGATGGACTGGGAGGGCATTTACCAGATATTCCGCCTCTGAAAGGAGGACGAGATCCCGAGGCTACCTGGCTTTTTCCAGACTCTGTCTAAGAGTGAAAGATAAATGCACCAAGTGGTATAGAACTAGAATGCTCCAGAATATATAAAAATAACAGTGCAGCAGACATATAATAGCATAGAAAGGAAATACGGCAAATATGGCAACCCATCTAGAAACATAGAGAGGAAATGCTAAGCCATTTTATTAATCTGAGAAATATAATGAAGTACAATAGGTGATCAGAGTGATGGCACCTAATCTTGCTCAAGGCAAGTGAAGAAATACTCTTAGAATATACAGGAAATGGCTGCTCTCTGAACTGTGTCCCAGCTGCTGGAAAACTGCCGTGTAGATGCTATTGCTGGAATGAACTGAAGACTAGGGGCTAATCCCCTTGCCAGAATGAGTTGAAAATCTGCAAACCTCTTCTACTCACCAACCCGGACAAAACCCCAAAACCATATAAAAAATGGCCAACCCCCAAAAACCACTAGAAAATACCTCCTCAGGGAATTACGCTGGCCTCCAAGGCTCTGCGCAGAGGCTAAATGAGAATAGCTGAAACACTGCCTCAAACTCCCCCAAAATCCTTCTACTGGCAAAGGCTGATCCTCTACTCAAAATCTTGGCTCAATCTCCTGCAAAAATCCCGATCCGGAGCACCTCCAAAATGGACTGCGTCCTCTCTCCCAGTGACTGCACAATCTCTATGAAAGCCCAGCTCTGCAGCAAACCCAAACAATAAAACCTCTCACAAAATACTGAAGAAATAACCTTGCCCGAGCAGGCACTCGAAGTCCCTCGGGGCTAAGGGCGAGATCTCCGACCGGAGACACTCAATGCACTAAAAAGTGCTACAGACAGGCTAAACAACCAACGTGCTCAAGAAGACAAACGTCTAGCTCAATATCATCAACTCCAGAATGAATAAAATGAGAAGGCTCCTCCATCTTTTATAGCGTTGGTTTCCCTCCAAAACCCCGACGTAGCCTCTCTCTCCTCCACGTGCTCATCCTTATCTGCGTAGTAGCTTCTAGAGTGTACGTGGCCCCCCTTCTCTACGTGGTGTTTGGCCCCCTTGGCTCCCCCTTAAGTCACAACGTTGTGCTACTAGGAAGGTGTTTTATTCCATCTAAGTGAGTTAGACCCTCTCCACTCACTTTTTATTTATTTATAAACTATAGACGGCAAAACTGAACAAAATCGAATATTCCAATTAGTTGTCGCTAATTAGGAATATTACAGTCTCCCCCGGCAAAATGTTGCTTGTCCCTCAAGCAACTGAAGTGATGGATGCTGCAAAATCTTCTCGCTCTCCCAAGTGGCATCCTCATCCGGCGTATTCTTCCAACTCACCAAGAATTCCCGAACTGTCCTGCTCCGTAACTGCCTCTCCCTGGTATCAATAATGGCCTCTGGCTGCAACACCAAGTGCCCCTCATCATCCGTAGGTAGTAGCTCCTCTGTCACTGTCACTTGCTGCCCTAGCGCCTTCTTTAGGCATGATACATGGAAAACGTTGTGGATCTTACTGCCTTGGGGCAGCTCCAACTCATACGCAACCTGCCCAATCCTGCGTATCACCTTGTATGGCCCGTAAAAGCGAGGCTTGAGCTTTTCAGCTCCCTTCTATTTCAGCGATGACTGTCGGTATGGCTGTAATCGTAGGTAGACCAAGTCCCCTACCTCAAACTGTCTCTCCACCCGACCTCTGTCGGCATACAGCTTCTGTTGGTTCTGTGCTACAGCCATATTGTCCTTAAGAGCTCAGAGGATGTCCTGACTCTCTTGGATCCAAATCTTGGCTCTAGGAGCCTTGCTAGCACCGAACATCACATCAGCAAAAGATAAGGAATGGTACCCATACAAAGCATAAAACGGTGACATACCAATGGACATGTGATGTGTCGTGTTGTAGTAGTACTCCCCCAAATGCAACCATCTCAACCATGCTCGCTGCTGCCCACTAACATAGTTACGCAAGTAGCCCTCCAGCCACTTGTTAACTATCTCCGTCTATCCATCCGTCTGTGGGTGATAACTGGTACTCGGTGTCAACTCCGTCCCCACTAACCGGAAAAGCTCCTGCCAAAATCCGCCCATGAAGCGGCTGTCCCTGTCACTGATGATGGTCTTAGGAAGACCATGTAGCCTGAAAACCTCTCTGAAGAACAGCTCGGCCACCTGTGCTGCTGTGTAATGCGCGGATATGGCGAAAAAGTGCGCATACTTTGTCAGCCGATCAACGACGACAAAGATACAATCCTTGCCCTGCACCATGGGCAACCCTGTGATGAAATCCATCGATATGCTCTCCCATTTACCCTCCGGAATGGGAAGACTCTGCAACAACCCTACGGGATGGCTCATCTCCCCCTTGTTCCTCTGACAAACATCGCACTCCCTGATGTGCTGGAGTACGTCCTCCTTGAGGCCCTTCCATGAGAACCTCTCTCTAATGGCCCTGTAGGTTTTGGTAAACCCCTGATGGCCTGCCAATGGAGAATCATGTGATGCCTAGAGTATCTTCTTCTTAAGCTGAGATCCCTCAGTCAAGAAGATCCTGTCCCTATAGTAGATGATCTCATCAACCACCCTGTACCTATCATCCGCCACCTGTCCATCCAGCACCTCACATGCAAATCTGTCCTTGGAGTACTCCACTAAAAGTCGAGCCCTCTAATCTGTATCCAAGCTCATAAGAGATAACGTGGCTGGTCTACGTGAAAGGGCATTTGTTACCACGTTATTCTTACCCTTGCCATACTCAATGTCAAAGTCATATGCTTGGATCTTACTGATCCACTTCTGTTGCCTCTCCTGTAGCTGCTTCTGCTCCAAAAAGAACCTGAGGCTGTTGTGATCAGTCCTCACCCTGAACCTGTTCCCTACCAGATACTGCCGGAATTTGGCCAAGGCATGCATGATGGCCAACATCTCCTTGTCATATATAGGATACAACCTCTCGTGCGGAAGGAGCTTCCGACTCTCAAAGGCGATAGGGTGTCCTCCCTGCATCAATACTGCGCCGATCCCCTCTCCTGACGCATCACACTCCAAGACAAATGGCTGCGTAAAATCCGGCAATGCAAGCACTAGGCAGCTACTCATCACCTTCTTGAGCCTATCAAAGGCTCGCTGCGTTGTATCTGACCAACTGAATGCCCCCTTCTTCGTCAAATCTGTAAGGGGTGCAACAAGCTGTGAGAAACCTCTGACAAACTTCTTGTAATAGGTACATATCCCAATGAACCCTCGAAGTTCCGTCACGTTCCTCGTCTCCGACCAATCTCTGATGGCTCTAATCTTCTCCTCATGGACCTGTTGACCACACTTTGTCAACGACCCCATAGCAGTACACCCCCATTTTTTCAAATGGGATTCGTCATGTTCGACATGGTTGTGCCATTCAGATTCCATCATCCAGATTTCATCGACAGTTGACATTGTTATAAATGATGTAAACCCATTCTGCATGTAATGATGTAATTGATCTAAGTAAGACAGTCAATGTATGTAACAACCTAGGTAAGCCTAGTATGTTGTTGATGACTTCCATCCTAGGAGGTTTTTTGTCTCACTGATTCACGTAAGTGATCGGCAGAGTTTTTCCCTCCAGCCTCACCCCAAAGCTAGGGTGGATTTTGTCATCAGCATACTAAATGAGTCCTAGTGTTTCTATCGAGTCCTTGTAAAAGTAGTTTCAACTACTTGGTCTACTAGATCATGTTTTGAGTCGCAGAATTGGGTATTTATTTGAGGGTCTATACAAATGGGTATTCCCCCTTCATGTATGTAAATGTGTTATTTCATGTAAAAGAGGGTTGGAAAAATAATTATAATCCCCTCTCGGTCAATTAATTAAATTTTCTGGTCAATTAATTAATAAAATCTTAAACCAGAAATTTAATTAATTTAGGGTCCTAAGTTAGGATTAAATCTTTAAAGGAAAAATTTGTGGGTCCTTGGAAAATGATTTTGAAAGCCCTAGGCCAAGGGAATATTGAGAATTTTAAGAAATATTGGACCCTTGGGCCTTGGTGGTTAAGTCAAGGTCAAAATTTTGGGGTAATTAACTCAAAAATAATATTTTGAGTTAATTAAAATTGAATTAAATGATAAATTCGTTTTTTCCCCAAAATTTTAATTTCAACGCTCCGGATTAAAAGATAATTAAATATTTTGGACGGTTGAGATTATTTTGACGAGGATCATCCAAACTAGCCGTTGGAGATTTTGTCCTATAAATTTAGAGGTCTGTGTCAGTATTGAGTCATTCGATCTCAGGATCGTGCACTTGCTCTTAGAAGCTCTTGTAAACTTTTGAGGAATAAAGCATAAAGACTTTGGGGTTACAAATCTGGATGTTCCTTCTCAGATCTATGTGGTGAATTGTCTCTAAACTCTGCTACTTGGTTTCTTGCATTTTATGGTTGATGGCCTTCATGGATTAATCCGCATATAGGTATCTTATGCAGTTTTCTGGGTTTATAAAATAACATTCTGATTTTTCTGCAAAGGTCTCATGTTGTTTTCTTAAATCTCTATCGATCTAAGATCCGGATCTAAGTGTGCAGGGAAATTTTTCTTAAGATTGGGCGTCTGGGGAAGTCTTCGGTTGGACCAGCCGACTCCCAATAAACATAAATCTGATAAGCTCTTTATTTGTTAAATTCCAGGTCTATCTTATGATATTTGTGATTTTGCAGGGTTTCGAAGGCTTGTGCCTCTCACTAAAACTTTAAATCTCTGAAAATTGTGCTAAAACGGATTTAGATCTAACCATGAGGGTTTTAAATCTGTAAATTAGTTGTAAATTTGTAAATTTTTAGGACTGTGAGGGTTTAATTGTTTCATGGTGTATATATCTTCAGATCTGGCTGTCTTTTGCAGGTTAAGGGTTTAAATCAGAATTTTTTTTTAAGATCTGAGGCAGATCTGGCGTCCAAAGGCCAAATCTGTCCTCAATTTCCTACTGTGGGCGAAATCTAAACGTTATTGAGTTCAAGGAGCATATAAATCTGAGTTTTGAAAGGAAATTTTAAGTTCTGCTAGAAATTCGAATGTACTGGGTTCATCTAGCTGCAATAATCGATTGCCCAACTCCTTTGCGTCTTCCGCTTTGCTATTCAACGTCCAGCATCTCTCTCTGTCTGCTGTCAATCGATTCTTTTGTTGGCTTTTTCCCTTGCAAATCGAACCTTCCTGTCCAGCCTCATTGCCGTCACTCCAGCGCTTGCCATTTGCATCGTCTATCTCCCTACCGCCCTCACTTCATTTCTGCTTCATGATATACCCTCTCATTTGATCAAACGTCCATCCTCTGCCCTTGATTTCGAATTTTCCACGATTTTCTTCACGCATTTTCTCACGCCATTCTCTGCTGCCGTCCCCCCTCCGTCCGCTTTCCCTGTTCTCCATCGATTTCAATCCGTCATCTCTGCCGCAACCTTCCGTGCCATTGTTCCTATCTGCTCATCGAACGTTCATCTCCTCCTGTCCGTCGACCTGCACACGGAAACGATTAACGCACAGATGTATATACTTTGATGTTAATTGTTTTCTTTCTTTTTTGTGTAAAGTTAGTTTTGATTTTATTTCATTCGATTGTAGTTTCGATTTTTAGTGTTAGCTGTAGAGTAAGGTGTTAGGAACGTAGTTTAGTTTTTTTTAACTTTAGATTTTTAATTTTCTAACTTTTTAGATTTTAAATTAATTTAGTTTTTGTTTCAAATTTAGTTTTAGATTTTTGGTGGTGGTTTAGTTTAGTTTTTATTTAGATCTAACTTTTTTTAAGTTTAGTTTTAATTTTTATTTAGTTTAAGTTTGGTTATAATTTCATTTGGTTTTAATTTAGATTTTTAGTTTCATTTTAAGTTTAGGATCTAGATTTAAGTTGTAACTTAGATTTGGAATTTTGATTTTAAAATTCAAAAAATAATAAAAAAAAATATAAAAACTTCAAAATCCTAAAAATCTAGAAAATACAAAAAGGTTGATTTTTTGTTTTCATGGTCAAAGTGAGCTTAATATTTTTATCTAAAGTTTTGACTATAGAAACATTTTCTGGATCGAAATTAATTGAAGCATCATAAATCTGGAAATACTGCAAATGTCTGGCATTTTCATCTTGTGATAATATTACTGTGGGTTTAAGATATTTTAATGCATGGTTGTGGTGTTTTTCAATTGAATATCATTGTGATCAATCGTGTTTTAATAAGCAGCAGTTAATCGTCACTTACTTGTTTATAATTGCATAACGGGATTTTGTTTGACTCCATAAGGCACTGGTCTTAAACGTGAAATCTAATTTAGAACTATCGAATCTCGTTTATTTTATTAAGTATTTGATGTCTTAGCTGTGTCTCCTGGATTCTCCATCCTCATTTCTAATAGGGTCTACCTCCCTTAGCTTGCAAGGAGACAGCTTAAATAGAGAGATTGGGGATAAGAGTGACAGCCCCTAATCTGAGCCGTTGTCGCGGTGCCTTGACAATCTGTGTGACAACAGGACCCTCACTCCGTCCACTCCAATAATGTGACCCAAATACATCTCCGTCATCCCAAACTCACACTTGGAGAGCTTAGCATAGAACTGTTGCTCTTCCAAGATGCGTAGTAATGCCTCTATATGTTGGAGATGCGCCTCCCAAGCCCTGCTATATATGAGTATGTCATCGAAGAAGACCAATACAAACTTCCTCAAATGACTGCGGAAGATATGGTTCATGCAAGACTGAAAGGTGGCTAGTGCATTGGTCAGCCCAAAGGGCATAACCAAAAACTCAAAGTGCCCGTAGTGACACTTGAAGGCGGTCTTGGGAATGTCCTGTTCCCTCACGCGAATCTGATGGTACCCCGATCTCAAATCAATCTTCGAGAAGAACTTAGCTCCTCTCAGCTCATCCATCAACTCATCGATCCTGGGTATAGGGTACCTGTTCTTCGGAGTCTTCTTGTTCAGGGCCCTGTAGTCAATGCACATCCTCAAGGTGTCGTCCTTCTTCTTCACCAACACCACGGAAGAAGAAAACAGACTCGTGCTCGGTCTGATGTGCGCGAGAGCCAACAACTCCTGAATGGCCCGCTCAATCTCATCCCGATAGGCTTTGGGATGCCTATAGGGGGTAGTGATCACCTCCTGAATACCCTGCTCAAGCTCAATGGTGTGCTCAAACCCTCGGTCCGGTGGCCGACCTGGTGGTATATCCCCAAACACTACATCATGCCTGTCAAGGATGGCCTGTATATCTGGATGAACTGCTCGACTGGTGGTCTCTGCCTCTGATGCCCACAACTCAACCACCCACTCTATGTCTCCCTTCCGGAAGTCTGCCTCCATTCGGTGTGCCGAAACTGTCTGAGGTGGGTAAGTGTGCATCCCACGGATCTTCTCATGCTTCCCGGTCTTCTTGTCATCCCACTCCATCTCTAAGGCCTCCCAATCCGTGGTGACCTTCCCCAGAGTAATCAACCAGTGAACACCCAATACCACATTGGTATCTGGTATGTTGACCACGAAAAAGTGATCAGTCACGGTGTAGGTACCCATCGTCACTGCCAACTCTGGAACATACCTGGCACACTGCATCGTCTGGGCTCTTGGGACCAAGACTGAAAATTCGTCAAAGCTCTTGGTCGGTATACCCCTCCGCTCGACCATCTGTGCATCAATGAAGTTGTGGGTAGCCCCACTGTCAGCCAAGACTGATACTCGCTGGCCACGTACTGTCCCTCGTACACGCAACGTCAAATACTTAGGAACTCCTCGCAAAGCTGCAAGGGTCCCTCCTGTGGGTGCAAAAGCTGCACCTCCTGTCCCTGGAGGTGGAGGTGGTAACTAATCCTGGGCTGTCTGACTATCTCCTGCCTCCTCATCCTCTTCCCCGCTATCATCGGAGAAGACTTTAACGAAGTGTGCTTTGCCAGCAGCACACCTATGCCCTGGTGCCCACGGCTCCTGACAAGTGAAGCACAACCGCTTCTTCCTTAGCTCCTTCCTGGCATCATCATCTATCTGTGCTCGTCCTGGATTCCCCTTTGGAGGTGGAATCCTCACATCCTTCCCCTTGGGCTGGAAACCCTGTCTCTGGGGATAAGGTGTACGAGTCCTGGGCAATGCATCCTGCAAGTCCCGTGTCCTGCTAATAGCATCCTGGAGTGTAGCTGGTCTAGTAGATCTCACTAATCCCCGAAGTGGCTCTGCTAACCCCTCCACAAACATATAGATCATTCGTGCTGCGAATAGATTTGGCACCATCACTGAAACCCTCAAGAAATTTGCAATGTATGTCTCTGGGCTCCCAATCTGCTTGAGCCTCGTCAACTCAACAAAGTGTTGTTCTGGATCCCTCCGGTCAAATCGCTCCATCAACCTCTTGGTAAACTCGGCATATCTCATCACTGTAGAATGCCCGAATGTGACCATCCCATGGAACCACCAGTCCTGGGCCTCACCATCCAAATGTAATGTCGCCACCTTGATGGCCACCGTCTCTGACATCTAGTTAAGTTGGAAATAGATATCTAGCTTCTCCACCCAAGACTTTGCCGAACTATTTGATGATCCATCAAACGTAGGCAAATGAAATCTGCTAGAGGCACGGTGGGAATCTCCATCATGATAATGTCGGTGCCCTATATGATGGTCGCGGGGTCTACTGTCCTGTTGGAGCTGCACAAAATCTCGGAATGAGAGAGCATCCCTGAACTCCTGCCCATAGGCCTGATACTCTGCAAAATACTCGCCCATGTGTCCGAGCTCTGTCTCCTGCTGGGCTCCTGCCCCAATGTCTGCTCCCAAGAAAGTGGGCATGGTAGAGCGGGTAGGTGCACGTGAAGCCATCGGCTGAGGAGTATCACCCTGAGCAACACCATGCTCCGGAAAATGATGGGATGTACCTAATCCCTCTCCTACCTGGAAAACCCGTGGGGTCTCACGCTGTCTAGCCTCTACAGCGGTGAATCTCTGACCCATCACCTCAATCTGTCTGGCTAAATCCTGCACTGATTTGAGGAGTGCCTCCCCAAACTGTTTGGCCTCAGTATCATCTGCCATCGGCTCTCTCTACTCTGAATCTAACACAAGCTCCTCCTGTTCTGCGTCTGTCACAGGCTCCTCCTGTTCTGTGTCCACCACCCGAACACAGTCTCCCTCTCCGTAGGTGTTCTCCAACCTACGCTCACGGTCTCTGTACTTCCTGCCTCTGTAACAAATATATGGTCTCTTCCCCGGTGTCATAGACTACAGGCTGAGCCAAAACTATGCTCTAATACCACTGTAATATCCCGTTTCGGGGATATCTCTAAAACACGGCAAACTCCAACCATAGATGGATTGGGAGGGCATTTACCAGATATTCCGCCTCTGAAAGGAGGACGAGATCCGGAGGCTACCTGGCCCTTTCCAGATTCTGTCTAAGAGTGAAAGATAAACGCACCAAGTGGTATAGAACTAGAATGCTCCAAAATATATAAAAATAACAGTGCAGTAGACATATAATAGCATAGAAAGGAAGTACGGCAAATACGGCAACTCATCCAGAAACATAGAGAGGAAATTCTAAGCCATTTTATTAATCTGAGAAATATAATGAAGTACAATAGGTGATCAGAGTGATGGCACCTAATCTTGCTCAAGGCAAGTGAAGAAATACTCTCAGAATATACAGGAAATGGCTTCTCTCTGAACTGTGTCCCAGCTGCTGGAAAACTGCCGTGTAGCTGCTACTGCTAGAATAAACTGAAGACTAGAGGCTGATCCCCTTTCCGAAATGAGCTGAAAATATGCAAACCTCCTCTACTCACCAACCCGGACAAAACCCAGAAACCATATCAAAAATGGCCAACCCCCGAAAACCACCAGAAAATACCTCCTCAAGGAATTACACTGGCCTCCAAGGCTCTGCACAGAGGATAAATGAGAATAGCTGAAACACTGCCTCAAACTCCCCCAAAATCCTTCTACTGGCAAAGGCTGATCCTCTACTCAAAATCTCGGCTCAATCTCCTGCAGAAATCCCGATCCGGAGCACCTCCAAAATGGACTGCGTCCTCTCTCCCAGTGACTGCGCAGTCTCTATGAAAGCCCAGCTCCGCAGCAAACCCAAACAAGAAAACCTCTCACAAAATACTGAAGAAATAACCTTGCCCGAGCAGGCACTCGAAGTCCCCCAGGGCTAAGGGCGAGATCTTCGACCGGAGACACTCAATGCACTAAAAAGTGTTGCAGACAGGCTAAACAGCCAGCGTGCTCAAGAAGACAAACGTCTATCTCAATATCATCAACTCCAAAATGAATCAAATGAGAAGGCTCCTCCATCTTTTATAACGTTGGTTTCCTTCCAAAACCCCAACGTAGCCTCTCTCTCCTCCACGTGCTCATCCTTATCTGCACAGTAGCTTCTAGAGTGTACGTGGCCCCCCTTCTCTACGTGGTGTTTGGCCCCCTTGGCTCCCCCTTAAGTCACAACGTTGTGCTACTAGGAAGGTGTTTTATTCCATATAAGTGGGTTAGAACCTCTCCACTCACTTTTTATTTATTTATAAACTATAGACAGAAAAACTGAACAAAATCGCATATTCCAATTAGCTGTCGCTAATTAGGAATATTACAATAATGGTCCTATCTGGTCTTCCATTGTTCCTCGTTATCAAGTCTCGCTGCAGGATCCTTATATCAATGAGTTTTTGAATGCATATATTCAATTTAATGGTTTTGATGTAGCTCCACAAACCCATGTTGCCCAGTTGCACAGTTCTGTCTGTCTTCGGTTTGTGTCTACTTCTATGCCTCCTTTAAATCCTAAATTGAATAAAAGAGCACTACGAGAAGGAGTAATTGTTGGCCCAGGCAATACTGCTCCACTTCAGATAGGATTCTCTGAATGTACTTTACCTGAAGAATGGAATGGTACATATACTCCTCTTTCTCAGAAATATCCACAACTGCATTCAGTCCCTCAGCCTAAGCAATTACATCTAGTAGACAAACCTGATGGAACAAAAAGTCTTTGTTTTACCAATCCTCAACTAGCTCACTCCATGTCCCAATCTTTTGCTCGCTCTTCTTTTGGGGTGGTAGATAGAATGGTTCCTCCATCAAAAACTAAACCTACTCCTCGAGCTTTAACATCAATGGATAAACAGTCTTCCAAATTACCTGATGATTGTGAATTTTGCATCACTACACCATCTTCTTCAGGAACCAGTTCCAAATTCCAAATCGAGATTCCTAAACATAAAGGTCAGCATCAAAATTGTGAGGAATGTGTCAAAATTATGATTCCTGAAATAAAAAGTTTCACCCTTCCTAGAGCTCAGAATGAAAGTACTGCAAGAATTCAAGAAAGACATCTAGAACCAGGAAATGTTAGAAGAACTTTCAAGAATAGAACTATGAAGACAGATTTTCAATGGATCCAGATGAGAAATCTGACAGATCCAGAATCTAGTGAATCAGAGAAAATGCAGAATTATACAAACTACCAAATAGTTTGTATGTTACAGAATACAGATGACATAGCCAAAGATGTGTTAGAAATCAAAGAACACATAAAGAAACTTCATACTGGCTATAATGAAGCTCTCGGTTTTCATAATGAGCATACACAGGCTTTAAATGATATTCAGTCAAATATGGGCATAATCTCTAAATCATTGGATCATTTGACTTCAGCACTTCCAAAGCCCCTGTCTCCCCCTAAATATCATGATGTTGATTTGGCCAGCTCTAAGCTAAAGATTCCAGTTTCTTCAGGTTCTAACCAACCTGACAAAGGACTTAGAAGCCTTGTTTTCAAAGGGATTGAAACTATCCAAAATGTTGATTTTGAAAAGATAATGTTGGGAATCCAATTAGCAAGAGAAAAGACTGATTTAATGAAGAAGAAATTAGAAAAGTTTCCTTCTATCCAAGCTCAGTCAGTACCAAAGAACTATGCGAGTCTCCAAAATCTTCTTGAGAAAAAAACTACAACAGCTCCTCTAGTCTTAGCATTTTTTGGACCTCAACCAACTAAGGAAGTCAAATCTAGAACACCAGGTGAACAAGCTACTGGTGAATCCAGTAAAAGAGAAAGAGAAGAAAACTTGTTCTTTTTTAATAAAGGAAATAGAAGCCCTGGATCAAGATCAGCCCATGCAGCTACCTCCTCTAGTCCCTTTTCTAGATTTAGAGGAAACCTCGAAAATCTCTCTGCTAAGATTGAAAATCCTCACCTAAAAGGATTTGGAAATACATTGTTAGTCAATATTGATTGTCTATCCTATGCAGAAGTAATTGGTACTTTTCATCATCTACATGCTTGGGCATTACAAAGAAAAGCAGAAACTAAAGCCCGGTGGTCAGATATAGTCACTCAGATAGTTTGGTCTTTTACAGGAATTTTAAGACAATGGTGGGAGAAACTCTCTGAGAATGAGAAAAATGAAATTGTTGAGAATGAAGATTCCCTCAAAGAATTGTTTGATGCTTTAATCCATGAATTTGTAGGACAAGTTCCATCTGATTCTACACATCGTTCCCAATTATTCCTTTCTCAAAGACTATGCAATATAGATTATCTGCATGAGTATTATTGTGTAATGCAGAAACTTCTGTATCAAGCAACAGATCCCCATAATGTTGCTTATCTGAGATATTATATAGCTTCCATGCCAGGCAAGATTCCAGATTTGTTGGATCAGTATATCCAATCAAATAATATTCAGATTGAATCTATGTCTTTTGTTGCCTTGCAATAGCTTATAATCACTGTCTTACAGAAGGAATGTGCAGCAGAAAAAGCCAAAAAGAATTTTAAGAAACAAATGAATTTCAGTACAAAATTATGCAATAATTTTGCTGAAACCTATGATTTTGGCTGTCAAAAAAAGTCAAGAAAGAAGGTTGCAACCAAGCAGTGTCATTGTCCTCCTAGTAAATATGTTCCTCAAAGGAAGAAGTATTTTCCTACAAAGAAAGATAGGAGACAACGTGTAATTTTCAGGCGAAGAATCAAACCTAATAGACACACCAAATGTTTTATCTGTGGAAAAGAAGGGCATTTTGCAAATAAATGCCGAGCTAAAAAGACTAATCAACAGGTGAAAATAATGGATATATTCTCTACAATCCATGATCCTCAAGAATGGGATCTCATATCCCACTCTGATGGTGAATATTTTGAAGTATTTGACACTTCTTCTGATTTAGAAACTGATATTGAAGAATTGAGAGATTTTAATAAGGTAGCTATTGGTTCATCTTCTGACAGTTCTGATTCTGATGAAACATTTATTCCAAATATAAAAATGTTTCATATATCTCCTCTTGATAATCTTCAATCTCAAATTGACTCTGTTAAGTCACAGTTATCTAAACTTGCACCAGGACAGTTCACTGTCAAAAGAAGACTTCAAGATAAATTGCATACTCTTGAAAGCCATGTTCCTTCTTCAGGGATAAGGATAAAAGATGAAGAATCTGAAGTCGAAATTGAAAAAGAATTTGAAGATCTTTTTAAACCTCTAAGAATCACAGGAACAACTTCACCAGGTAATGATTAGGTATCCATATTACGCAATCAGTTAAGGCAACTTGAAACAGTCATTCAGCAAAAAAGATATCAAATGGTACAACTTTCCTCTAAACTTCAAGATAGTCTTGCTGAATATGAAGAATGTAATTCCAAATTGACAAAACTATTAATGGTTGATATTCCAGCTGATTTGCCTATGAAATCCAAAGATGTTGATGTTGATCTTGTTGATATACTTAGTGTGGGAGATAGAGTAGTCATTCCTATCAGGATAAAAGTTCCTAATATCAAGGAATATACTCTAGATGCCCAAAATGATTCTGGTGCCATGAGCAGCTGCTGTAAATATGGAGCAATCCCTGAATACTATTGGCAGCCTACAAATATTTCTTTTAGAGCTGTTAACAAAGAAATCATGGAAATTAAGCATATTGCTCCTGACTTTCCCATATTTTTAGGTGACACCCCAACACATGTTACCTTATACTGCTATGATACTGGTTCTGATATGCTCTTAGGACAGGATTTCCTTAAAAGGTTTATTCCTGTTACTTTTACTCATGAGTCAGTGATCTTGACTACATCTTCTGGTCCTGTATCACTTCCTTCTAAAAGTGATTACAATATATTTGTTCCTCCTGAACAATCCGATCTTTTACATACAAATTTGACTGATCTTTCCAAGATATAGAAGATAATCAAGAATGTTGAATTGCATGGGAAAAAGACGCTACAACCAGTAGCAGATAAACTACGTAAAGATTGTACATCAGAACGTCCAGATGCTTTTTGGACAAGAGAAAAATATTTTGTGGCTATGCCTTACAAAGAAGGTTATGTTCCTCGCCCACAAAAAGCAAGTGCAAATCATATGAGTCCAACAGAGAAAGCATTGTGTCAAAAATAATTATCACAATTACTGGATCAGAAGTTAATTGAACCTTGCAAAATTCCTTGGGCTTGTCCAGCATTCTATGTTAATAAATATAGTGAGCAAAAAAGAGGAAATAAAAGGCTTGTCATCAATTACAAAGCCTTAAATGAAGCCTTGCTTCCTATCAGATATCCTCTTCCAAACAAAGAATTGTTGCTAGCCAAACTTGCTAATGCCAACATTTTTAGTAAGTTTGATCTCAAAAGTGGATTTTGGCAGATTGGCATACTTCCGAAAGAAAGGTATAAGACTGCATTCACAGTTCCACATGCTTAGTTCCAGTGGGCTGTAATGCCTTTCGGCCTAAAAAATGCTCCATCAGAATTCCAGAAAAGGATGGAAGATATTTTTGGGAGTACAAATTTTATTATTGTATATATAGATGATTTACTTATTTTCAGTAGAGATGTAAATGAACACAAAATGCATCTAGAACAATTCTATAGACTAGTTTTTCAGCATGGCTTGGTTTTATCAGATACTGCAGAAAAGTTCTAGATTGGTAAAGTGTCTATTGATTATCTTGGTTTGCATATAGAACAAGGCCAGATTCAGCTCCAACCACACATCCTGATAAATCTCCTCAAATTTCCAGATGTTTTGCCAAATATAAAATCCGTCCAAAGATTTTTAGGATGTTTGAATTACATCAGACAATTCTATGAGCACCAAGCAAGAGACACTAAGGTTTTGTGGAAAAGGCTAAAGAAAGAATCTTATTGGACTCCAGAAATGACAATCGCTGTCAAAACAATAAAAGGTAAGATTCAGAATCTGCCTAAACTAAATTTGCCTGATACTAATCTTCCTTTTGTCTTGGAAACAGATGCTTCAGATCACACTTGGGCAGCAGAATTATTGCAGAAACATGGAAAGAAAGAATTATTTTGTGGCTACACATCAGGGTCCTTTGATTCAGCAGAAACCAAGTATCCTTATTCTCACAAAGAAATACTTGCAGTAAAAAAGGGAATCAAAAGGTTCCTCTTATTTCTCAAAAGCTCTAAGTTTATTGTCAGAACAAATTTAAAGCATATGAAAGGCATCCTTTCTAATAAAAGATTACTTGAGCAGGGGAGCACTCGAGTGTTAAGATGGGCTCTTTGGTTAGATGGTTTTGATTTTGATATCATCTACAAATCAGGTGCAGAAAACTATTTGGCAGATATGTTAACCAGAGAAGGTGCTTCAAAGAATAGAGAAATTAAAATGTTCCGACCAATTCTGCAAGGAGAATCTTCTGCAACTCAAAGACATATAAGGTCTTGTCAAGTCAGCATTTGTAGTCAATGTAAATATGAATTTTGTTGGGACTTTTTAGTTGCCAGAATTAAGTCTCTTCCTCCTGAAGTCTTGCAAATAGTTTTGCGAAAATGGTTTGATTCAAAGTCTTGCATATTAGGGTATAATAGTGAGTTACCATATAGAGATAGGGTTTGGTGGGTTTATTATAATCTGTCTCCAGAAAAAAATCCTGTATATTTTGCATTCATTCAGAACACTAATTGGTCATGGCAAGATTATTTCATCATACACCAAAGAGCTAGGATTCAGGGTTCTGTCAGAATTTTACCTTATGCATCAGAATTAGCTAGTCCTTGAAATACTTGGAGTTCTTGGTTCAAATTATTCTTATATAAATATATGCCACGCACTTCCTGGATGCTTGACAGTAATTTCAAAGAGACAATAAGTACTCTTTCTTGGGAACTGAACATAGCAGGAAGAAATGATTATACGGTGGAATTTGAATTCAGACATGAAGATTCAGTAGTGGATCTGATAGAAGACAGTCATACAGTTGAACCACATTTTAATATATTTGTGAGTTTTATTGGGATAATTTCAGTAGAACCAGGTCTTTGGCCTTCCAATACTTTCTCTTTTCCATTCTGTTGCTGTCTTCGAGAATTTGCACCTTATTGGCTAGATAATGTCGTCCCGGTAGACATCAGAAATTTTGATATTGAAGCACGCCTTGAACAAATTGAAGCTAACAGATTCCAAGATAATGATTTTGAAGAATGGGAGAATAGTGACTAATAGATTATGATCACTCTTTGATATCATAAGTCTTTTGAAATTATTAAGTAATTCCACTTTATTTGATAAGGCTTTCGTGGGATTCGTCCTTGTAAGAACCTCCACTATGTTTGATAAGGCTTTCGTGGGGTTCGTCCTTTAAAGAATATCCACTGTGTATCTACTTTAGGGATTCTCTCTTATCTTAAAAGAGTCGATGTCCTAGAATCCTGCCAAAGGGAATGATGGGATGAGATCCGGTTTCCGGTAAAAGTTATAACCGGATGACCTTGCAAAATCCTTATAAAAGGATAAGAAGTAGCATTGACAAGCATTCAAAGTTGGAGTCGGGGTTTGAGTGTGAGTCTGTAAAGGGTCTTTTATTTTGTATATGAAAGAAGTATTTGAAAATATTTGATTCAAGATCTGAGAAGCCTGCGTGTCAATGTGCTCGGCACTGATAAGAATCTAAAGTGGCCAGATCTATGATATGTTTGAGTGTTTGAGTTTATGTGATCTGAGTTTGTGTTTGAGTTTATGGTAACAGAGCAAACATTGTGTCAAAAAGAATTATCACAATTGCTGGATCAGAAGTTAATTGAACCTTGCAAAAGTCCTTGGGCTTGTCTAGCATTCTATGTTAATAAACATAGTGAGCAAAAAAGAGGAAAGAAAAGGCTTGTCATCAATTACAAAGCTTTAAATGAAGCCTTGCTTCCTATCAGATATCCTCTTCCAAACAAAGAATTGTTGCTAGCCAAACTTGCTAATGCCAACATTTTCAGTAAGTTTGATCTCAAAAGTGGATTTTGGCAGATTGGCATACTTCCGGAAGAAAGGTATAAGACTGCATTCACAGTTCCAGTGGGTTGTAATGCCTTTTGGCCTAAAAAATGCTCCATCAGAATTCCAGAAAAGGATGGAAGATATTTTTGGGAGTACAAATTTTATTATTGTATATATAGATGATTTACTTATTTTCAGTAGAGATGTAAATGAACACAAAATGCATCTAGAAAAATTCTACAGACTAGTTTTTCAGCATGGCTTGGTTTTATCAGATACTGCAGAAAAGTTCCAGATTGGTGAAGTGTTCTATTGATTATCTTGGTTTGCATATAGAACAAGGCCAGATTCAGCTCCAACCACACATCTTGATAAATCTCCTCAAATTTCCAGATGTTTTGCCAGATATAAAATCCATCGAAAGATTTTTAGGATGTTTGAATTACATCAGACAATTCTATGAGCACCAAGCAAGAGGCACTAAGGTTTTGCAGAAAAGGCTAAAGAAAGAATCTGATTGGACTCCAGAAATGACAATTGCTGTCAAAACAATAAAAAGTAAGATTCAGAATTTGCCTAAACTAAATTTGCCTGATTCTAATCTTCCTTTTGTCTTGGAAACAGATGCTTCAGATCACACTTGGGCAGCAGTATTATTGCAGAAACATGGAAAGAAAGAATTAGTTTGTGGCTACACATCAGGGTCCTTTGATTCAACAGAAACCAAGTATCCTTCTTCTCACAAAGAAATACTTGCAGTAAAAAAGGGAATCAAAAGGTTCCGCTTATTTCTCAAAAGCTCCAAGTTTATTGTCAAAACAGATTTAAAGCATATGAAAGGCATCCTTTCTAATAAAAGACTACTTGAGCAGGGGAGCACTCGAGTGTTAAGATGGGCTCTTTGGTTAGATGGTTTTGATTTTGATATCATCTACAAATCAGGTGCAGAAAACTATTTGGCAGATATGTTAACCAGAGAAGGTGCTTCAAAGAATAGAGAAATTAAAATGTTCCAACCAATTCTGCAAGGAGAATCTTCTGCAACTCAAAGGCATATAAGGTCTTGTCAAGTCAGCATTTGTAGTCAATGTAAATATGAATTTTGTTGGGATTGTTTAGTTGCCAGAATTAAGTCTCTTCCTCCCGAAGTCTTGCAAATAGTTTTGCGAAAATGGTTTGATTCAGAGTCTTGCATGTTAGGGTATAATAGTGAGTTACCATATAGAGATAGGGTTTGGCGGGTTTATTATAATCTGTCTCCAGAAAAAAAATCCTATATATTTTGCATTCATTCAGAACAATAACTGGTCATGGCAGGATTATTTCATCATACACCAAAGAGCTAGGATTCAGGGTTCTGTCAGAATTTTAGCTTATGCATCAGAATTAGCTAGTCCTTGGAATACTTGGAGTTCTTGGTTCAAATTATTCTTATATAAATATATGCCACGCACTTCCTGGATGCTTGACAGTAATTTCAAAGAGACAATAAGTAATCTTTCTTGGGAACTGAACATAGCAGGAAGAAATGATTATACAGTGGAATTTGAATTCAGACATGAAGGTTCGATAGTGGATCTGATAAAATACAGTCATACAGTTGAACCACAGTTTAATATATTTGTGAGTTTTATTGGGATAATTTCAGTAGAACCAGGTCTTTGGCCTTCCAATACTTTCTCTTTTCCATTCTGTTGCTGTCTTCGAGAATTTGCACCTTATTAGCTAGATGATGCCGTCCCGGTAGAAATCAGAAATTTTGATATTGAAGCACGCCTTGAACAAATTGAAGCTGACAAATTCCAAGATGATGATTTTGAAGAATGGGAGAATAGTGACTAATAGCTTATGATCACTCTTTGATATCATAAGTCTTTTGTAATTATTAAGTAATTCCACTTTATTTGATAAGGCTTTCGTGGGGTTTGTCCTTGTAAGAATCTCCACTGTGTTTGATAAGGATTTTGTGGGGTTCGTCCTTTAAAGAATCTCCATTGTGTATCTACTTTAGGGATTCTCTCTTATCTTAAAAGAGCCGATTTCCTAGAATCCGGCCAAAGGGAATGATGGGATGAGATCCGGTATCCGGTAAAAGTTATAACCGGATGACCTTGTAAAATCCTTATAAAAGGATAAGAAGTAGCATTGACAGGCATTCAAAGTTGGAGTCGGGGTTTGAGTGTGAGTCTGTAAAGATTCTTTTATTTGGTATATGAAAGAAGTATTTGAAAATATTTGATTCAAGATCTGAGAAGCCTGCGTGTTAGTGTGCTTGGCACTAATAAGAATCTAAAGTGGCCGGATCTATGATATGTTTGAGTGTTTGAGTTTATGTGATCTGAGTTTGTGTTTGATTTTATCGTAACAGAGCAAGCATTGTGTCAAAAAGAATTATCACAATTGCTAGATCAAAAGTTAATTGAACCTTGCAAAAGTCCTTGGGCTTGTCCAGCATTCTATGTTAATAAACATAGTGAGCAAAAAAGAGGAAAGAAAAGGCTTGTCATCAATTACAAAGCCTTAAATGAAGCCTTGCTTCCTATCAGATATCCTCTTCCAAACAAAGAATTGTTGCTAGCCAAACTTGCTAATGCCAACATTTTCAGTAAGTTTGATCTCAAAAGTGGATTTTGGCAGATTGGCATACTTCCGGAAGAAAGGTATAAGACTGCATTCACAGTTCCACATGCTCAGTTCCAGTGGGTTGTAATGCCTTTTGGCCTAAGAATGCTCCATCAGAATTCCAGAAAAGGATGGAAGATATTTTTGGGAGTACAGATTTTATTATTGTATATATAGATGATTTACTTATTTTCAGTAGAAATGTAAATGAACACAAAATGCATCTAGAACAATTCTACAGACTAGTTTTTCAACATGGCTTGGTTTTATAGATGATTTACTTATTTTCAGTAGAAATGTAAATGAACACAAAATGCATCTAGAACAATTCTACAGACTAGTTTTTCAACATGGCTTGGTTTTATCAGATACTGTAGAAATGTTCCAGCTTGGTAAAGTGTCTATAGATTATCTTGGTTTGCATATAGAACAAGGCCAGATTCAGCTCCAACCACACATCCTGATAAATCTCCTCAAATTTCCAGATGTTTTTCCAGATATAAAATCCGTCCAAAGATTTTTAGGATGTTTGAATTACATCAGACAATTCTATGAGCACCAAGCAAGAGACACTAAGGTTTTGCAGAAAAGGCTAAAGAAAGAATCTGATTGGACTCCAAAAATGACAATTGTTGTCAAAACAATAAAAATTAAGATTCAAAATCTGCCTAAACTAAATTTTCCTGATACTAATCTTCCTTTTGTCCTAGAAACAGATGCTTCAGATCACACTTGGGCAGCAGTATTATTGCAGAAACATGGAAAGAAGCAATTAGTTTGTGGCTACACATCAGGGTCCTTTGATTCAGCAGAAACCAAGTATCCTTCTTCTCACAAAGAAATGCTTGCAGTAAAAAAGGGAATCAAAAGGTTCCACTTATTTCTCAAAAGCTCCAAGTTAATTGTCAGAACAGATTTAAAGCATATGAAAGGCATCCTTTCTAATAAAAGACTATTTGAGCAGGGGAGCACTCGAGTGTTAAGATGGGATCTTTGGTTAGATGGTTTTGATTTTGATATCATCTACAAATCAGGTGTAGAAAACTATTTGGCAGATATGTTAACCAAAGAAGGTGCTTCAAAGAATAGAGAAATTAAAATGTTCCGACCAATTCTGCAAGGAGAATCTTCTGCAACTCAAAGGCATATAAGGTCTTGTCAAGTCAACATTTGTAGTCAATGTAAATATGAATTTTGTTGGGATTGTTTAGTTGCCAGAATTAAGTCTCTTCCTCCTGAAGTCTTGCAAATATTTTTGTGAAAATGGTTTGATTCAGAGTCTTGCATGTTAGGGTATAATAGTGAGTTACCATATAGAGATAGGGTTTGGCGGGTTTATTATAATCTGTCTCCACAACAAAATCCTGTATATTTTTCATTCATTTAGAACACTAATTGGTTATGGCAGGATTATTTCATCATACACCAAAGAGCTAGGATTCAGGGTTCTGTCGGAATTTTAGCTTATGCATCAGAATTAGCTAGTCCGTGGAATACTTGGAGTTCTTGGTTCAAATTATTCTTATATAAATATATGCTACACACTTCCTGGATGCTTGACAGTAATTTCAAAGAGACAATAAGTACTCTTTTTTGGGAACTGAACATAGCAGGAAGAAATGATTATACGGTGGAATTTGAATTCAGACATGAAGATTCGGTAGTGGATCTGATAGAAGACAGTCATACAGTTGAACCACAGTTTAATATATTAGTTTAATATATTTGTGAGTTTTATTGGGATAATTTCAGTAGAACCAGGTCTTCGGCCTTAAAATACTTTCTCTTTTCCATTCTGTTGTTGTCTTCGAGAATTTGCACTTTATTGGCTAGATGATGTCGTCCTGGTAGACATCAGAAATTTTGATATTGAAGCACGCCTTGAACAAATTGAAGCTGACAGATTCCAAGATGATGATTTTGAAGAATGGGAGAATAGTGACTAATAGCTTATGATCACTCTTTGATATCATAAATATTTTGTAATTATTAAGTAATTCCACTTTATTTGATAAGGCTTTCGTGGGGTTCGTCCTTGTAAGAATCTCCACTGTGTTTGATAAGGCTTTCGTGGGGTTCGTCCTTTAAATAATCTACACTGTGTATCTACTTTAGGGATTCTCTCTTATCTTAAAAGAGCCGATGTCCTAGAATCTGGCCAAAGGGAATGATGGGATGAGATCCGGTATCCGGTAAAAGTTATAACCGGATGACCTCATAAAATCCTTATAAAAGGATAAGAAGTAGCATTGACAGGCATTCAAAATTGGAGTTGGGGTTTGAGTGTGAGTCTGTAAAGAGTCTTTTATTTGGTATATGAAAGAAGTATTTGAAAATATTTGATTCAAGATCTAAGAAGCTTGCGTGTCAGTGTGCTCAGCACTGATAAGAATCTAAAGTGGCCGGATCTATGATATGTTTGAGTGTTTGAGTTTATGTGATCTAAGTTTGTGTTTGAGTTTATGGTTTAAGGGATTGAAACTATCCAAAATGTTGATTTTGAAAAGATAATGTTGGGAATCCAATTAGCAAGAGAAAAGACTGATTTAATGAAGAAGAAATTAGAAAAGTTTCCTTCTATCCAAGCTCAGTCAGTACCAAAGAACTATGTGAGTCTCCAAAATCTTCTTGAGAAAAAAACTACACCAGCTCCTACAGTCTTAGCATTTTTTGGACCTCAACCAACTGAGGAAGTTAAATCTAGAACACCAGGTGAACAAGCTACTAGTGAATCCAGTAAAAGAGAAATAAAAGAAACCTTTTTCTTTTCTAATAAAGGAAATAGAAGCCCTGGATCAAGATCAACCCATGCAGCTGCCTCCTCTAGTCCCTTTTCTAGATTCAGAGGAAATCTCGAAAATCTCTCTGCTAAGATAGAAAATCCTCATCTAAAAGGATTTGGGAATACATTGTTAGTCAATATTGATTGTCTATCTTATGCAGAAGTAATTGGTACTTTTCATCATCTACATGCTTGGGCATTACAAAGAAAAGAAGAAACTAAAGCCCAGTGGTCATATATAGTCACTCAGATAGTTTGGTCTTTTACAGGAATTTTAAAACACTGGTGGGAGAAACTCTCTGAGAATGAGAAAAATGAAATTGTTGAGAATGAAGATTCCCTTAAGGCATTGTTTGATGCTTTAATCCATGAATTTGTAGGACAAATTCCATCTAATTATACACATCATTCCCAATTATTCCTTTTTCAAACACTATGCAATATAGATTATCTGCATGAGTATTATTGTGTAATGCAGAAACTTCTGTATCAAGAAACAGATCCCCATATTGTTGCTTATCTAAGATATTATATAGCTTCCATGCCAGGCAAGATTCCAGATTTATTGGATCAGTATATCCAATCAAATAATATTCAGATTGAATCTATGTCTTTTGCCGCCTTGCAACAACTTATAATCACTGTCTTACAGAAGGAATGTGCAGCAGAAAAATTCAAAAAGAATTTTAAGAAACAAAAGAATTTCAGTACAAAATTATGCAATAATTTTGCTGAAACCTATGATTTTGGCTCTCACAAAAAGTCAAGAAAGAAGGCCGCAACCAAGCATTGTCATTTTCCTCCTAGTAAATATGCTCCTCAAAGGAAGAAGTATTTTCCTACAAAGAAAGCTAGGAGACAACGTGTAATTTTCAGGCGGAGAGCCAAACCTAATAGACACACCAGATGTTTTATCTGTGGAAAAGAAGGGCATTTTGCAAATAAATGCCGAGCTAAAAAGACTAATCAACAGGTGAAAATAATGGATATCTTCTCTACAATCCGTGATCCTTAAGAATGGGATCTCATATCCCACTCTGATGGTGAATATTTTGAAGTATCTGACACTTCTTCTGATTTAGAAACTGATATTGAAGAATTGTGTAATATCCCCCGCAGGGGAAACAACCAAGAATACACGTAAATATGCCGTACGTAAACACATAAAACAAATGCCGGAAAAACTGCATAGTAGATCAAGCACACATAGAATGCCGAATGCTAAACTATTTATTAATTTCAACACATGTATTAAGTACAAGATAATCAGAGTAAGTGCACCTATCCTTGCCCCAGGCAAGTAGAACCCCCTCTAATAGACAATGGCTGCAAATAAGGACAGCGTCCTAGCTGGCTGTAGAAGAGCTGCTGCTGGCATGCACTGGAGCTACAAACTGAAGACTGAAAAAGGCTGATCTCAATCCTCCAAACCCTCACCCACAGAAACGCTGTCTCTGCTAGTGACAGCGCAGAAACAGATGGAAGGCTGGCCACAAAACCCTCCAGATGAAAAACTCAGCTCCTCAAGGCTAAAGACCCTGGAAAACGCTGTCAAATCCTGCTCACATAACCCTGCTCATCAGATCAGCGTCCCTCCTGATGGATCAGCGTCCTGTATGCTCAGATCTGCTGGTTCTGAAGCCTTCAATCCAGATCTGCGTCTTCCTCCTCCAGATCTGCATCCTCCAAGGGCAGATCTACTGCTGTCTCTTCAGATCTAGGCTGGATCTGACAATATCTCCTCAGATCTGAACCATCCAAGGCTGGATCTGATGCTATCTCTCCAGATCTGCACTCTCCAAGGCTGGATCTACCAATATCTCTTCAGATCTGAATCACCCAAGGCTGGATCTAATGCTACTCCTCCAGATCTGCACCCTACTGAACTAGATCTGCAAATATCTCCATCAGATCTACAATCCCCAAGTCTGGATCTGTCAATGTGCCCTCAGATCTGCGTCCTTTTGCTTCTGGAACAGCGTCCTCTCTCTCTAGGCTGGATCTGCGTCCTTTCTCCCCCAGGAACAGCGTCCTTCCTCCCAGATCTAAACTGCGTCCTTCCTTTCCTTGGAACAGCGTTCTGCCTACTAGATCTGCGCAGCCAAAGAAGGGCTTCTTCCTCTCCAAATCTCCACCTGAAACTGCTACCAAATCTCCACTGAACTGAAGGGTGTTACTCAGAAATTAACCTTACTAGGGCAGGCACTCGAAGTCCCCTGAAGCTAAGGGTGAAACCAGAAATAACCTTACCAGGGCAGGCACTCGAAGTCCTCCGAGGCTAAGGGTGAGATCTCCGACCGGAGACACTCGGTTGCACTAAACAGTGCTGCAGACCGACTAAACAACCGGCGTGCTAAAGCAGACAGAAGTCTAGCTCTCAATATCAATATCAAATCATGAATCATCAAATGAGGTGAGAACCCCACCTTTTATAATGCTAAACTCCCTCCAAAACTCTAACTGCGTCCTTCACTCACCTTGGCCTGCGCAGTTAATCTTGGGTTAGCCTGATGCCTCCCCATCATACTCATGTGGACCCCCAAGGCCCCCTCTCTAAGTTACAACGTCAATCAACTAGGGAAAGAACACTTTATTTATAAAGTGAGGTGACTAAAGTGAGGTGACCCCTCTTATTTCTCACTTTATTTATTATTTCTATCTAAAGCAGCAAAATTAGACAAAAATGAAATATTCCAATTAGCAAAGCTAATTGGGAATATTACAGTCTTCCCCGGCAAAACGTTGCTTGTCCTCAAGCAACTGAAGTGATGGATGCTGTAAAGTCTGCTCGCTCTCCCAAGTGGCATCCTCATCCGGCAAAAATTGCTTGTTCTCAAGCAATGCTCGAACAAGCCTACTCTCTAGCTGATGCTCCCTGCCGATACTGCAAAATGTGCCTGGGTCCCACTGAAACCTCTCTGTCTCCTGCATCACCCTGATATGAAGGGATATCTCAATGCCAGGATCCCAAACTGGCCTCTCATGGTACCAGCCAATCACTAGTCCTCCCGGATCCCATCGCCACTGTGGCCAATAATCGCACAAGTCCCATGGCTCGGACTGCTCACTGCCTCTGGCTATGACCGAAGACCATGACTGCTGCTGCTCTGCATCTATGACTGTGTAAGCTGGCCCATCAACTGTGAACCAACTCGTCACCTCTCTCCAATCAAGGCATGGAGTCGAAAATATAATGAGTAATATCTCCCTCCTGTGGATCCTCCATCTCCAAGCAATCATCCAGACAAAATGAGCCACCTCCCAACAAGGCAACTCCTGAAAATCTCCTTCCACCTCAAGCTCTGGTAATGAAGGTGGGCTGAAAATATGGACTTGGCAAGCATCATAGCTTACCCCATGCTGTCCTTCTCTCCACTCATGACAAGTGTAGAGTCTATGCTGATCCTGGGCTGCAAAATCATTGCCTTGCAATGGCAAAGTGAAAAATAATCCACCATAGAAGGTTCCCCTATCGATGAAGAACAAGCTGGCCCAAAACAACCCATCCATGAAGAATATGACATGGTCATCATGGATCACCCTAATGAGATGTTTGCTGAAGGTTCTACATGAGGATACATAATGCAAACAATCTCTCACAAGGATACAACGCAGTCTCATCCATTGCAACTTCAGGAAATTACATGGCAAGCAACGTACAAGATTCATCGCATCTACTAATGGATAGTAAATGGCTGAATATGACAACAACATAAGGCCAAACACTTGCCCATAGCTGTACAATGGATGAATATCAATCCCATGGCCCACCTCAAAAGAGAGCACATATGTAGTAGTGGTGGCCATGCCTCCTCCCATGCTCCCATTAGAACATGTAGTGCAGAAAATACTCAAGGACACATCCAGCTCATGTGTCTCTCTCATAATCAAGCCTCCCATACAAATCTGATCTATATCAGCAAATGGAGACATGATCAGCAACAAAATGAAGGAAACGCTGAAGGTTACATGTGATGAAAAGAGGTACCAACAGCTTCCCCAACAAGTACAGCGCAGTTTTACAAGTTGCTGCTTGATAAGAGTACAAGGCAAAGTGTTTATGTTAAACATGCATGCCTTCATATAATACATGATATAGTGCTGCAAATGAACATACATGAGGTGATAAAACACTTTCCCAAAGCCACAAAAGATATGGTTGCCTCCATCATGTAGTTTGGCCCGATAAAACTCACGGAGCAATATGACAAGCTTGCCCCCTTGTGAAGCAATGCACTGCATAGGAGTGTGCAAATCAATGAATGTATAGGCAAACTCCTCACCATATGCTGGAGGTAAGATGGTACATGGATCCATAAATGAGTCCTCCATATTGTTTTGGCATGCTATGAAGAAGAATGAACCATGTGCTACAAGAAGATAATCCTCCTTATGCTTGGAAATCCAAGTTAAGAAGAATATGCCATAGCGATAAATGTCTCTATCATCATTACCTCCCCTTTGTTCATCAAGTGCAACAAATATGAAGTGATCCTGGGACCTATGGGTTATAGATCCACCATATCTCTGCTGCGCACACTTCATCCATAATGTCCTGATCCAAGGTGACAACGCTGTGAGCTCATGCAAATAAGCTCCTGTCAATACCAGACTCTGTTCTTTGACATGCTCCTTATCAAAGACTCCTCCAATAATGCTACAACAAGTGCGGAATACTTCCCAAGATGGAAGTGCTTCCAAGCCATCATCAAGGATCAAAGAGATAGTGCCATCCCCTCTTCATGCAACATCATACAAAGTGTGAGAGCAAATCTGCCCTTGCTCTCCTAGGAACAAACCAAGCAACAAGACATTGTGTTGCCTCCCCATACCTCCATCATACAACTCATGTGATGGAGACACAATGAATGATAGGAGCAACACATCAACACCATGCATCCATACTCTACGCTGCTCAGTGATGCAAGTATCCATCCATCTTTTCCCCATCCTCCTACTCTTAAGAAGAGTATTTGCCAAGTGATGGCCAAACTCTTTCAAGAGTAACCAGTGCAGCCAAGCCTCCTGCTGCCTTGTGTCATAGATCTGCAAGTAGCCCCCTAGCTCCTTGCTCATCAACCACGTCCACTCAATCACTTGTGGATGCCTTCTTCTTCTCCTCATCCTGGTATTCCTCCCATGAGGGCTACCATCCTCCCAAATCAAGTTTCTGACTTTGCACTCCATGGGATCTTGAAATATAAACTTCTCAAGGATCAATGAGACCCTATCAAGAATCAAATAGTTGGTAGGCAAAAACCTCCCATCATGATGTGTATGGCTCAAGGGATGTCCAACACAAGCATGAGAGATGTTATCCATCCGAAGATGTCCTTCATCTCCTATCTGCTCTTGTGAGAAGGGAACCAAATCATTGTGTTCCATAGCCCGCTCCACCGAGTACCAACTCAAAATCTCTCTCCATCCAATCTCAACATTTGGATGCTGTACCCTGTACAACTCTGATCGCCTCATACCGCTATCCAAGTCAACATATGAGATCTGACTAGGTGGCTCTGCCTCTCTCTCTCCAACGGGAAGAGATGACTCAACAGCACCGCCAGTCCCATCCATGCATACCTGAAGGGGAATGACCTGACGCTCCAATGCGCCCTCTGGTTGTACTATCAGGGAATCCAGCTGTTCCCCAATGCTGACCAACTTGGCCGCCGACTTGGCACAAGTCGTTCTCATACCCTCCAGCTCCTGGTCCTGCAACAAAATGGTCTCCCGTACTGACGCGGCCTTCTCTCTCAAAGCTCGAAGGTCTGTCCGAAGCCGATGATATCGCTGTCTGCGACCATCATCCGATACCTCTGTATCTCCTAGTGCCTCATCAATAGTGGATATATCCCCTGATATCTCGCCCATCTGTTGTGTGCTACTACCACCCGAAGACTCGGACGTAGCTCCAGTCATCACCTCAGTGGATGGCTCTACCGGGGTAGGCTCTACCTCCTCTACTATGATATCAACCGGCACGGTCAAGGATGTCTCCAATGAGGGTGAATCCTGTGTCACACTAGGTGTAACCTCAGACTCCCTGCAATCCTGTGTGTCCTCATCCTCCAAGTGTGAGGTAACCATTTTAATGGTTTTCCTCCCCGATACTCGGTCAAGCTGGAAAGAGGTATCCAACTTGTCCACTGTGCGCTGTAAGCCCCTATCATGTGAGTGCTTGTTCCCTCTGCGAAAGCTGCGAGGTCTACTATCACGCTGGAGTTGAACATAATCTCTACTCGCGGTGCGGTGGTAGTCTCCACCATGATGATGCCGGTGCCCCTGGTGTTGATCATGGAGTCTAATGCCATACTGGTACAGGATATATCTCTCGAAGGGAAGAGCATCCATGAATCCCTGTCCGAAAGCCTGATATTCTGCAAGAATGTCAGCCATCCGAGCCGGATCTACCTCTCGCTGTACTGCTATTCCTGTGTCCTCTGGCAAGAATGTGGGCATAGTGGGACGTGTGGGTGTACATGATGCCATATGCCGAGTGGCATCATGCTGAACGATCTGAAAACCCCTAGGGAGTTTTCTCTGACTGATCTCCACGGCCAAGAGCCTGCGCAGTGTCTCCTGCCTAATGGAGGATTGCCTCCGATTTCCTATCTACGTGCGCCATCGGGTCCTTGCTGCGGGTCCCTCACGGGCTCCTCGAGCTGCCACCGGGCTGGCACAAGGAAATATCTCCATTCATAACTTTGACCTCAGGTTACCCATTGGCTTTCCTCAGAAGATTCCGGGAATTTGGGAAGGTGATCCTTGTCAAAACCCCAGAAAAACCCAGAAAACGTTTTTCCTAATTCCAAACTTCAAAATTTGACCCTTTTTATTTTGGCCCTTTTTCCAACTGCGTTTCTGGTATTGCAACTGCTATTGCTCTGTATGACCTCTTTTCCAATGTCATAGACCACAGGCTGAGCCAGAATTATGCTCTGATACCACTGTAATATCCCCAAAGGGAAATAACCAGTAATACACAGAAATATGCCAGACAGAAATACATAAAACAAATGCTGGAACCAGATAGTAGATCAAGTACACATAGAATGCCAGAATGCTAAGCCATTTTATTAATTTCAGAACATATAGACAGGAGTACAAGATAATCAGAGTAAGTGCACATATCCTTGCCCCAGGCAAGTAGAACCCTCTCTAATAGACAATGGCTGCAAATAAGGACAGCGTCCTAGCTGGCTGTAGACGAGCAGCTGCTGGCATGCACTGGAGCTACAAACTGAAGACTGGGAAAAGGCTGATCTCAATCCTCCAAACCCTCACCCACAGAAACGCTGTCTCTGCTAGTGACAACGCAGAAACAGGTGGAAGGCTGGCCACAAAACCCTCCAGATGAAAAACTCAGCTCCTCAAGGCTAAAGACCCTGGAAAACGCTGTCAAGTCCTGCTCACATAACCCTGCTCATCAGATCAGCGTCCCTCCTGATGGATCAGCGTCCTATATGCTCAGATTCTGCTGGTTCTGAAGCCTTCAATCCAGATCTGCGTCCTCCTCCTCCAAATCTGCGTCCTCCAAGGGCAGATCTACTGCTGTCTCTTCAGATCTAGGCTGGATCTGACAATATCTCCTCAGATCTGAATCATCCAAGGCTGGATCTAATGCTACTCCTCCAGATCCTGCCTCTCCAAGTGGATCTGCAATATCTCTATCTCTTAGTCCCCGAATCTCTCTCTCGATCTAATGCTCCTCCCGGTCCCGCACCCTGCGAACTAGATGCAAATATCTCCATCGAGATCTAAGATAAAGTGCGGGCATACGTCAATGTGCCCTCGATCCCATAAAATTTTGCTTCGGAACAGCGTCCTCTCTCTCTAAGTGGATCTGCGTCCTTTCTCCCAGGGTGGGGCTTCCTTCCTCCCAGAGATCTAAAGCTGCGTCCCTTCCCTTTCCTTGGAGCAGCGTGCTGCCTACTAGATACCAACGCGTGAAGGGCTTCTTCACTCTCTAGAATCTCCACAGAAGCGCTGCAATCTCCTGGCGAAGGTGTTGCACTCGAGAAATTAACCTTACTCGAGGCGAGGGCACTCGAAGTCCCCCGAAGCTAAGGGTGAAACCAGAAAACCTTACCAGGGCCGGCACTCGAAGTCCCCCGAGGCTAAGGGTGAGATCTCAGACCGGAGACACTCGTGCACTAAACAGTGCTGCAGACCGACTAAACAACCGGCGTGCTGAAGCAGACAAGAGTCCAGCTATCAATAAGAATATCAAATCATCAATGATCAAATGAGGTGAGAATGGTGAGAACCCACCTTTTATAGTGCTAAACTCCCTCCAAAGAAACTCTATTTGCGTCCATTACTCACCTTCAACTGCTGTGATTAATCTTGGGTTAGCCTGATGCCTCCCCATCATACTCATGTGGACCCCCAAGGCCCCCTCTCTAAGTTACAACGTCAATCAACTAGGGAAAGAACACTTTATTTATAAAGTGAGGTGACTAAAGCGAGGTGACCCCTCTTATTTCTCACTTTATTTATTATTTCTATCTAAAGCGGCAAAATTAAACAAAAATGAAATATTCCAATTAGCAAAGCTAATTGGGAATATTACAAATTGAGAGATTTTAATAAGGTAGCTATTGGTTCATCTTCTGACAGTTCTGATTCTGATGAAACATTTATTCCATATATCAAAATGTTTCATATATCTCCTCTTGATAATCTTCAATCTCATATTGACTCTGTTAAGTCACAGTTGTCTAAACTTGCACCAGGAAATTTCACTGTCAAAAGAAGACTTCAAGATAAATTGCATACTCTTGAAAGCCAGGTTCCTTCTTCAGGGATAAGGATAAAAGATGAAGAATCTGAAGTCGAAATTGAAAAAGAATTTGAAGATCTTGTTAAGACTCTAAGAATCACAGGAACAACTTCACCAGGTAATGATCAGGTATCCATCTTACGCAATCAGTTAAGGCAACTTGGAACAGTCATTCAAAAAACAAGAAATCAAATGGTACAACTTTCCTCTAAACTTCAAGATAGTCTTGCTGCATATGAAGAATGTAATTCCAAATTGACAAAACTATTAATGGTTGATATTCCAGCTGATTTGCCTATGAAATCCAAAGATGTTGATCTTGTTGATATACTTAGTGTGGGAGATAGAGTAGTCATTCCTATTAGGATAAAAGTTCCTAAAATCAAGGAATATACTCTAGATGCCCAAATTGATTCTGGTGCCATGAGCAGTTGCTGTAAATATGGAGCAATCCCTGAATACTATTGGCAACCTACAAATATTTCTTTTAGAGCTGTTAACAAAGAAATCATGGAAATTAAGCATATTGTTCCTGACTTTCCCACATTTTTAGGTGACACCCCAGCACATGTTACCTTATACAGCTATGATACTGGTTCTGATATGCTCTTAGGACAGGATTTCCTTAAAAGTTTTATTCCTGTTACTTTTACTCATGAGTCAGTCATCTTGACTACATCTTCTAGTCCTGTATTACTTCCTTCTAAAAGTGATTACGATATAGTTGTTCCTCCTGAACAATCCGATCTTTTACATACAACTTTGACTGATCTTTCCAAGATACAAAAGATAATCAAGAATGCTGAATTGCATGGGAAAAAGACGCTACAACTAGTAGCAGATAAACTACGTAAAGATTGTACATCAGAACGTCCAGAGGCTTTTTGGACAAGAGAAAAATATTTTGTGGCTTTGCCTTACAAAGAAGGTTATGTTCCTCGCCCACAAAAAGCAAGTGCAAATCATATAGTCCAACAGAGAAAGCATTGTGTCAAAAAGAATTATCACAATTGCTCGATCAGAAGTTAATTAAACCTTGCAAAAGTCCTTGGGCTTGTCCAGCATTCTATGTTAATAAACATAGTGAGAAAAAAAGAGGAAAGAAAAGGCTTGTCATCAATTACAAAGCCTTAAATGAAGCCTTGCTTCCTATTAGATATCCTCTTCCAAACAAAGAATTGTTGCTAGCCAAACTTGCTAATGCCAACATTTTTAGTAAGTTTGATCTCAAAAGTGGATTTTGGCAGACTGGCATACTTCCTGAAGAAAGGTATAAGACTGCATTCATAGTTCCACATGCTCAGTTCCAGTGGGCTGTAATGCCTTTTGGCTCAAAAAATGCTCCATCAGAATTCCAGAAAAGGATGGAAGATATTTTTGGGAGTACAGATTTTATTATTGTATATATAGATGATTCACTTATTTTCAGTAGAGATGTAAATGAACACAAAATGCATCTAGAACAATTCTACAGACTAGTTTTTCAGCATGGATTGGTTTTATTAGATACTGCATAAAAGTTCCAGATTGGTAAAGTGTCTATTGATTATCTTGGTTTGCATATAGAACAAGGCCAGATTCAGCTCTAACCACACATCCTGATAAATCTCCTCAAATTTCCAGATGTTTTGCCAAATATAAAATGCGTCCAAAGATATTTAGGATGTTTGAATTACATCAGACAATTCTATGAGCACCAAGCAAGAGACACTAAGGTTTTGCAGAAAAGGCTAAAGAAAGAATCTTATTGGACTCCAGAAATGACAATTGCTGTCAAAACAATAAAAAGTAAGATTCAGAATCTTCCTAAACTAAATTTTCCTGATACTAATCTTCCTTTTGTCCTGGAAACAGATGCTTCAAATCACACTTGGGCAGCAGTATTATTGCAGAAACATGGAAAGAAAGAATTAGTTTGTGGCTACACATCAGGGTCCTTTGATTCAGCAGAAACCAGGTATCCTTCTTCTCACAAAGAAATACTTGCAGTAAAAAAGGGAATCAAAAGGTTCCGCTTATTTATCAAAAGCTCCAAGTTTATTGTGAGAACGGATTTAAAGCATATGAAAGGCATCCTTTCTGATAAAAGACTACTTGAGCAGGGGAGCACTCGAGTGTTAAGATGGGATTTTTGGTTAGATGGTTTTGATTTTGATATCATCTACAAATCAGGTGCAGAAAACTATTTGGCAGATATGTTAACCAGAGAAGTTGCTTCAAAGAATAGATAAATTAAAATGTTCCGACCAATTCTGCAAGGAGAATCTTCTGCAACTCAAATGCATATAAGGTCTTGTCAAGTCAGCGTTTGTAGTCAATGTAAATATCAATTTTGTTGGGATTGTTTAGTTGCCAGAATTAAGTCTCTTCCTCCTAAAGTCTTGCAAATACTTTTGCAAAAATGGTTTGATTCAGAGTCTTGCCTGTTAGGGTATAATAGTGAGTTACCATATAGAGATATGGTTTGGCAGGTTTATTATAATCTGTCTCCAGAACAAAATCCTGTATATTTTGCATTCATTTAGAACACTAATTGTTCATGGCAGGATTATTTCTTCATACATCAAAGAGCTAGGATTTAGGGTTCTGTCAGAATTTTAGCTTATGCATCAAAATTAGCTAGTCCTTGGAATACTTGGAGTTCTTGGTTCAAATTATTCTTATATAAATATATGCCACGCACTTCCTGGATGCTTGACAGTAATTTCAAAGAGACAATAAGTACTCTTTCTTGGGAACTGAACATAGCAGGAAGAAATGATTATACGGTGGAATTTGAATTCAGACATGAAGATTCGATAGTGGATCTGATAGAAGACAATCATACAGTTGAACCACAGTTTAATCTATTTGTGAGTTTTATTGAGATAATTTCAGTAGAACCAGGTCTTCGGCCTTCCAATACTTTCTCTTTTCCATTCTGTTGTTGTCTTCGAGAATTTGCACCTTATTGGCTAGATGATGCAGTCCCGGTAGACATCAGAAATTTTGATATTGAAGCATGCCTTGAGCAAATTGAAGCTGACAGATTCCAAGATGATGATTTTGAAGAATGGGAGAATAGTGACTAATAGATTATGTTCACTCTTTGATATCATAAGTCTTTTGTAATTATTAAGCAATTCCACTTTATTTGATAATGCTTTCGTGGGGTTCGTCCTTGTAATAATCTCCACTGTGTTTGATAAGGCTTTCGTGAGGTTCGTCCTTTGTCAGGTTAGTTAGAGCCTGAAGAAACTGGAATCTTTAGCTTAGAGCTGGCCAAGTCAACATCACGATATTTAGGGGGAGACAGGGGCTTTGGAAGTGCCAAAGTCAAATGATCCAATGATTTAGAGATTATGCCCATATTTGACTGAATATCATTTAAAGCCTGTGTATGCTCATTATGAAAACCGAGAGCTTCATTATAGCCAATATGAAGTTTCTTTATGTGTTCTTTGATTTCTAACACATCTTTGGCTATGTCATCTATATTCTGTAACATACAAACTATTTGGTAGTTTGTATAATTCTGCATTTTCTCTGATTCACTAGATTCTGGATCTGTCAGATTTCTCATATGGATCCATTGAAACTCTGTCTTCATAGTTCCATTCTTGAAAGTTCTTCTAGCATTTCCTGGTTCTAGATGTCTTTCTTGAATTCTTGCAGTACTTTCATTCTGAGCTCTAGGAAGGGTGAAACATTTTATTTCAGGAATCATAATTTTGACACATTCCTGACAATTTTGATGCTGACCTTTATGTTTAGGAATCTCGATTTGGAATTTGGAACTGGTTCCTGAAGAAGATGGTGTACTGATGCAAAATTCACAATCATCAGGTAATTTGGAAGATTGTTTATCCATTGATGTTAAAGCTCGAGGAGTAGGTTTAGTTTTTGATGGAGGAACCATTTTATCTACCACCCCAAAAGAAAAGCGAGCAAAAGATTGGGACATGGAGCGAGCTAGTTGAGGATTGGTAAAACGACGACTTTTTGTTCCATCAGGTTTGTCTACTAGATGTAATTGCTTAGGCTGAGGGACTGAATGCAGTTGTGGATATTTCTGAGAAAGAGGAGTATATGTACTATTCCATTCTTTAGGTAAAGTACATTCAGAGAATCCTATCTGAAGTGGAGCAGTATTGCCTGGGCCAACAATTACTCCTTCTCGTAGTGCTCTTTTATTCAATTTAGGATTTAAAGGAGGCATAGAAGTAGACACAAACCGAAGCCAGACAGAACTGTGCAACTGGGCAACATGGGTTTGTGGAGCTACATCAAAACCATTAAATTGAATATATGCATTCAAAAACTCATTGATATAAGGATCTTGCAGCGAGACCTGATAACGGGGAACAATGGAAGACCAAATAGGACCATTATTCAAAGGACTTTGAAATCCTCCCAATAAAGCATCATTGAAGTTGTTTAAGCGAGTATCTAACATACAAGTTAAACATGAAGTATTTAAACCTGGACGGACCAAAGGATTGATCCCAAACTAAATCATGCCAATATGCACATATTTATAACCATGTTCTAATCCCCATTGAATGTCTTCTCTATTTATCAAAGGAATCTGATAAACATCCTGGCCAACTGAAATAGGGATATTTACGGATGTAAATCTAAACAACTGTGCTGCTCAAAACTGAAAAACAGGTAGACTGTATAATTTATCTACTCCAATCTCTGGCAGTGTCCAATTAGGATGTGCTTCAAACTCTTGAACTAAAACTCTTTCATCATAAAGTTTTTCTTCACTAGATTTATTCATAAATCTATTCATAAAAGACCATCTCTTTTGCCTAGCTAATCTCTTATCTTCAGGATTACCAGTGATGAATTCATATTCATTACTACGACTAGCCATTTCAGAAAGATATAAAAATGCACCTGAATAAGAATGATAATTCTTTGCGCCTTCGGATGGCAACACGACTGTCCTTCGCCTCAACACCTTCAACGATGGCCTTACCTCCAACTTACAGACTTTATGCAGATGCAAAGCTTTGCAGAGATCAACTAGATAGAATCTAGAAAAAACAGCTTGGACAAAGAACCAGATGGCTCAGTGACATAGATAGACACCTATGTAGCAGTAAGCATGTGACAGTAGCAGTTTCACATTGGAGCGTAATGGTAAAATGTGTTTTTGCAGCTTTCAGACACATTGTTGGAATCTTGAACCATGATCAGCAAAGCCTGTTGGATGGCTTTGACTGTGGGAGATTATGTCCCCTTTCCAAGTTGGTGTCTGGGATGACCTCATTTAAAATAGATGTCTTCTCTCTCGAGAGAATCTGGCATTACGAGGGAGAATACAACTGCATATGCTCCTAAACGGATACCATTGCTAAACGAAAGAAGATCCTCATGACTCAAGACATATGGCTTCAGAGGGGGAAATTCCGGAGGAAAACCAAGAAGCCATATAAATACCAGGGGTATCTAGCTGCCATGAGTTCAATATGAGCCTAGATCATTTGAAGAAGCTGTAAAGTATATAAATCTGCAAGGATACGAGGGTGATGTATGGGATATGGTTCCTAGACCACAGATCAAAGATGTTGTCACCTCGATGCAAAATCAAGCATGGATCTGATGGAAGTGCTGAAAATTTCTAGGAAAGATTCGTTGCCCGTAAGGAAGGCATAGACTATGATGACACTCTTGCACCTGTGGCTCGATATACCACCGTTCGATCAATCATAGCCCTTGCTGCTACGCAAGGATGGAGTCTTCATCAGATGGATGAAAAGACCGCATTTTTGCATGATGCGATAAAGGAAGAGGTGTATGTTGAGCAACCTCTGGGGTTCGAAGTCCAGGTTAGAGACACCCATGTCTACAGGTTGAAGAAAGCTCTCTATGGGCTGAAGCAAGTACCCAGAGCTTGGTACGAGAAGATAGATAGCTACCTAATGAAGCTGGGCTTCACTCGTAGTAAAGCTGATCCGAACCTTTACTTCAAGGTTGATAGAGAGAAGCCTCTCATTCTGGTGTTGTATGAGGATGACCTCTTCCTAACAGGTGCTGACCCTCTCATTCATCAGTGCAAGAGGGAGCTCGCTGCTGAGAGCGAGATGAAGGACCTAGGACTAATACTCTACTTACTAGGCCTGGAAGTTTGGCAGAGATCTAGCGAGATTTTCCACTCTCAAGGAAAATACATTATGAAGCTTCTGGTATGGTGGACTATAAGTCCGTGTTGACACCGATGGAACTCAACTTTAAGAATTTGAGTGGCAGTGCTGCTGGGCCCGTGTTAGCAAACCCTATAGAGTATCGTCAACTCGTAGGGGCTCTGTTGTTCTTAATGAACACCCGACCGGATGTATGTTGTGTCGTGAACTCTTTGAGTCAACACATGATTGATCATAACATTCACTGGGTTGGTGCTAAGAAATTCTTGAGATATCTCTGTGGCACGATAGACCATGGGCTGAGTTACACTGTCGAGAGCATGACACTCCTTGATATACTGATGCCGATTGAGCTGGCAACGTGGTGGATCGTAAGAGCACATCTGGATGCTACTTTACAAGTAGATCTGCTTCGGGCAGGAAACGAAAGACGATAGCCTTGAGCACTGCTGACGTCAAATATATTGCAGCATGTATGACCCGTTGTGAAGTCACTTGGTTGCAAAAGCTCTTCAGTGAGCTATTCGAGCATGCGCTAGATGCCACCATTATCCTTTGTGATAACCAGAGGGAGATTCATTTTTCATAAGAATCTTGGGTTCCACGATTGATCCAAGTATGTTGATGGCTGGTACCACTTTATCCGAGATATGGTACAGTGAGGCACTGTAAGGCTCGATCATATAGGAACTGATGAGTAGGTCGCGTATATTCTCACAATGCCCTTGGGGAAGGTCATGTTTCTAACCTTCTGTGAGAATCTTGGAATCATGGAACGACCCTATTCTGAGGGTCCTGTTGGACGATGAGCTCTGGGAGCTTCAAGGGGGTTTTGGGGATAGCTTTGGTGCTATAAGCAACCACTAGGCTAGGCTTGCCGAACCTAGTTGGCGTGTTTCTACCCCACCGTGATGATATTTAGATGGTTTCCCTCTCTCTCTCTGATATGTGCCCCGTATGCATCCTACCCATGGAGTTTCAGACTCATGGGAAGTACCTCTCATTTGGCCAATGAGGTGGGAAATGTGAATAGAGACCATAGCAAGACCGATGGACGCATCGGAGATTGTTGTACTCTCTATGTCTAGGATGGCACATATCCAACCACTTGATCTGGGATCAAGTTTAGTGAGGTTTCGGACCTCCAACTGACTTCGGGTCAGTGAAACCAACTTCGGGTCGGTATGTGACTCTTTGTGAGTCCTATAGAGGTTTCAGACCTCTGGGCTGAATCTGTCAGCCGGTATGATGTCTTTGTGACTGACCCACTTATGTTCTAAAATAAAGAGGCCAGCAAAGCAAGTTACGGCGGGATGACGCACGATGTTTGGATTGCACTAGTGGACGGAGTTCTCCGTAGTTGAGAGGGAGTGTTAAAATCAATGTTGTAGGAAACGTCCCCCCCCCCCCCGGCTCCAAGGCCCGAACCGCGTCCCGTACGGAACCGTACGGGATCCGTACCCGGAACCGCGGATCCGATTTTCGGAACCGCGGATCCCAAAAAAAATTGCGGTTCCTGGTTTTTCGGATCCGTATACTCGGATCCGCGATTCCGTACAGTGGATCCGCAGATCGTACGACGGATCGCTGTACGGAACCGCCGCGATTCTGGGACGGATCCGTACGGATCTTGAACGGTTCCGTACAGTTCCGTACGGATCCGACTAATGTAGGTCAGAAAAATGATTTTTTTGATTTTTTTTTTTTAAATTTTTGTCTTTGGTTGGGTTAGTAGGTGAGTTAGTGCTGAGTTAGGGATAGGAGGAAAAAAATATAAGCTCTCTTTTACCTCCTTAGATATTTCTTAGATGCTCCCTCATGGTAATGTTAAATTCTTAAAGTAAAAGTGACATTTTCATTTATTTTTCATTTTCATCCTTTTACTTAAATTTTTAACATTACCATGAAATGACTCAGGATGTTTGAGAGTGGTTCCAGCTTGATCGGACTTCATATGGAGAAAATAGAATTTCATATCCTCTTCCAAATTCAGCAGACTTAACAGTTTTCAGGAATTCAGGATCAGTGGTATGGTGGCATGTCATTATATTATATCATGTATGAGGGTATGTGATTAGCATTTAATCAAGAGCACCAAGCCCTATATGTACCCTAGTGTTGGTGGTGTTAATTGTTGAACTCCTTTGTCATGTCGTTAGCAAAAAATTACATTTCAATCAAGTCAAAATAATCGATCAAGCATGTTAAGTTATTTCTACCATTTTTTAAGGCTTGCATTAGGGTTTGATCAAAATTGGGCAATTTTGACTAATGTCCCTAGATAATCGAGTTAGAGGCAAAGGCTAGATAAGAGGAGAAGAATCTAGATTATAGATTGTTGATGCATCTATTCTAAATGGTTGATGCTCAAATAATTAATTATTAATGTACAATGGATGTCATATCTATCTTGATTTATGTACAAATATGCATGCTTCCATGTCTTCTACAATTAATTTGGTATTTTGGATATTTTTTTAATATAAATGCAAAAAAATAAAAATAAAAATATATATATAGTAGACGCTTCCGAGACGCTTCGCTTCCTAGATTTTTTGGAAATGACGCTTCCGCGTCCCCGCTTCCAAAAAACGTCCCCGCTTCGTCCCCGCTTTGTGCAACATTGGTTAAAATTGGACAACTAGGTCCAAATTCCGGGTTGTGCTGCTCAAATGACGATCCCAATATTTTTATTGGATTCCTCTTTTGGAGAGGTGTAATATTGATCTAAAGATCATCTCGGTCGGATGAGCAAAACATGGACTTTGAATTTATTCCACTTATGTGCTAGGTCGGCCTCGAATAAAATATAGACTTAAATGTCTTAAAGGACGTGTCACACACCCCCAAAGATTCCTATATATTGGAGAGACTTAGAGTTCATTTGACACACATTGTGTGGAGGAATTCCTTCTCTCTTGATGGCGTTGGAGCTGCGTTCTTGATACTACGTATCTATGGACTGTTCTTTGTTTGGGTTGTTCTGGGGTGATGTGTGACACGCTTGGCTGAATGACCTATTGGAGACTTTGCTGGTAGAAGCATCCTGCTGATCATCGTAACACCACCATTCATTATCTCTATTTTTGGCTTGTCTTTCATCGATCTATTAGTATGTTCTATCTCCTTCAACCCTAATCTGAAATGGCATAGAACATGTTCAGAAATTTACAAAATATCTAATTTTTAATATATATATATATATATATATATGTGTGTGTGTGTGTTTTAATAAAATAATATATAACGTGTCCAGACGTGTCCTGTTCCTGGGGATCACCGTGTCCGTGTCCGACACTCGAATCCTTGTGTCGTTCGTGTCCTGTGTCCCCTTGTCAGGTGACTTAGCTTTTCTTTAACAGTGCATCCAAATAATAGCAATGTAAATAACCATAAGCAGTAACTAAAGATAGAACAATGCAAGCAGTGACAGAGAAGACAATAGCACAACCATAAGAGATAGTAGATTGGTCCAAGACCAGGGAAAAACCCCACTGTGGGGGAAACCCTTTCAAATCTTCTTCTTCAATAGATCGTCATAAAAAGTTTTCAGTAGAGAGTACAATGAGCCCAATACATATATGCAATGGAAATAAACAAATCAGATCTATAGATCTGCAGATCTACAATATCAAAAGCACGGATCCGATGAATCACCAAAACCAAGTGATCTCAGCTGCCAAGTCCTAGATCTGAATCCAGGATGTTGTCGAAGACTATTCTGAAGCGATTGTGACTGCGTGACAGAACGATGAAGGCATTGCACAATCGACTGAATGAGATCCAATCTAGATTTTCTTATGAAGTCTCTTAACTATGGCCTTAACATTCTCAACCCGCAATTGAAGCACCCTTTAACGCGACTTGGACGTTCTGTGCTCACTACTAAGGGTCTGATTAGCCCAGAGCCCTAGCCGTGCCCTAAAAACGGTCTGCCCATGACTTTACCAACTCAATTGCGACCTTGACAAATCCTGCCCACAGTTCTGGCTCACCTCAGCCCATGGCCTGCCTGCGGTTATGGCCCAGAACACCTAGATCAGATGCGAGACCCTGTTGGTGTTCCCAATCCTTTGCGCAAGCTTCTCCTGATGTACTTGTGCAAGCCAAGATAGAAAAATACGAACCAATACCAAGAGAACATGAAGACGATCTCATGAGAAAATGTATGCAAATGATCTTGGGGTCGCTTCTATTTATAACTTTGTGCGAGACCACTTGGGGCTTTAACCGAATCCACATGAGTTTAGGTCGACCCATAAAAATAATAAAATAATTCATAACTTAACTTCTGCTTAACCGAATGGGGCGATCTATAGGTCGATTTTGGTCCTCTCGAAAAGAGGAATCTAATGAAATTATAATCTCATCCATCTGAGTTTTCAAAAGTAGAATTTGACTCTAGTTGCAAAAATTAATAGTCCATTGACTCGACACACTTCATTCTGAGTTCCTTGATGTTACTATTTTATTACAAGATAGTGCCTCAAACTATTTGGATCTTTTGCTTCAATGCCATAAGATCTATCCTGAATTGCTCAATCTTCTCCTGGTGGCTACTAGCTGAAAGTGTTGCAGCCCTGCTAGTCGCCTATGCATTTATTTGCACCTCATCGATGGGTGAACCCAAATATGGATGCTCAACCACGACTCCAACTTGAGCCTTTAACTAGCTCTCTAAATATGGGTCGTCATGCACACTATGAATATCATCCTCCTCATCTTACTCATGCTCCTTTTTGTGCTTCCCCTACTGGATTATCACTGCCAGCTCATCACACTAAATGTTTTCTCCTCGGCCTTCTCCACTCATGGGGACCATTTGTTGCTCATCACATTCATCCATTAAATATGGATGCACATCAAAGATATTGTCAACATCTTCATATGATGGTGTGAAAAATCCTAGATCCGGATTCCTACTGCAACAAATCTTAATTACTTCTCCTATTATTTTGATAATTATTTCATTACATTGAAATACTGAAGTAATCAGTGAAGCAGTCTACACAAATAATGTTGCGGAATAAATCTAAGTGCTGAAACAAACTAAACAAAATGTAATGGAAAACAACCACATTTGACACAGTGATTTTTGGACTAAGTCCCCGGAACAACCCAACTTGGGAAAGCCGGTGCAACAGATCTGAGGGTTTGTATTATTAAGCAACAGAATCTTAAGTACAACTAGGGTGCCAACATCCGGCAAACCCTTTAGAGAAATCTAGACAACAAATGTAATTGTGAGATATACCTCACACTGCAAATCCCTGGCTGATCTAAACAGCACTGGTGAAGCCCCTCTTTGCCTTTGCGTGAGTGCCTAAGCTGGAACTGCTTAAGCCTGCGTGGGCAAGCTCTGGAACTGCGTCACCCCTACTCAATAACTGATCTAGTCTGTTCCAGAACTAGATTTTGGCCCTCCTGGCTCAGAAACCCCAGCTCCCAGCTATCTCCGGACTGAATCAGAGAGACTCTGCATCAGTTCTGCATGGGCAGCTTCAGTAACTGCATCACCCCTTCAGAATACTGCATTGTCTCTCTCTGTGTGAATGTTGCCTCTCTCTGAAATGTACTCCTGGTCCTCCTAACCAGTCTCTGCTTCTGCCCCTCTCTGAATCTGATCACTGAATCAACATCACTTAGCAAACCCTGCCCTAGTGATTTTATCCTTGATCAAAAGTTGTGTCTCCTCACACAACTCGAAAAAGCTCAATGGCTCAAGTGTCTCAATGTCATTTCCATAGGCCCCTCACCCTCCTTCTTATATTCTTCTGTTGAACCTTCAACGGCTAAGATTAAAACATAATCAAGGGCTAAGATTAACTTGGAGGTGATCCATGACTTTATCTAGAAGATTCACACTTGATTTAATTAATACCCTTTAATTAATCAATTTCCCTAAGTTTAGACTTAGGAAAACATTAAAAAACGATTAATTAATTTAATTAAATCATCTCTTAGTGGAATTTTTCAAAACCATTCCTGGGTTTTATGGAATACAGTGTCCTAGCCTATATACAAAGTTACAAGGCTAGAGCACATCCGATGCTACCATAAATCAACACTCCCTCTTAGCGAGGAAAGTGCTCTAGCAAAACAACTCAATGTGCTGCTTCTGACTTCTGGAACATCTGCTGCTGTGCTGTTGATGCTGCCCACCAACACTGCAAAAGAAAATGCTGCAACTATACTGCTGTTGACTCTACATGTTGTTGCCAACTGCCACTTGTTGAAAAGTGTAACTAGGTCGATTTTCATGTTGCCTATGTAATTATGAAAAGAAGATGTCAAAGATAATAAAATGTATTCTTGGTGTACTTGCTCCATGGGTTTCATGAGCAAGATTTTATTATTATATTGATAGACTTATTTTGATGTCTACTAGGCTTCAGTCTTCTAAGTAAAGAATATAGTTATAATGTCATGTATATATATGAAGGAACCTTTCATTAGTATATGCTCTAGATCTTGTCAAGAACCTTGTCTCACATCCAAGAATCGATGGAAGGAATGCCTACAGATGGACCTCTCTCGACGCTGGAAGAAGAAGCTATTATAAAGTGTTATAGTCGGCCCATATTTCGATGAGAAGTCGGCCTACAAGTATAATAACAGGTTGGCCTAAAAGTTGAACAATCATATGTATATATACCCCTATTCTTGCGAATCAAATACACACAATGGAATACGGATTCCTCTGAAACTGCGGACAAGCATAAGTTAGTTTTTGTGGACTGTTTTTGAGGAAGATAATCAAACAATGCTGAAGTTACCTTGCGGATAATAAAAGGACGTGAGGATAGATCCACCGCAGGAAGTTTTTGATAACACCGAAATTGAAGTGCGGACAGCAGGACATATCTACCGTAGCCAAATTTGATAACACCGAAATTGTATTGCGGACATTATGACAAATCAACCGCAAGTAAGTTTGTAGATACACCTCAACAACTAAGTGCGGACAAGACAGATAATTAAAGCAACACATAAATGCAAATAAAGGTTAATTTATGAATGCGAAATTGAAGGAAGTCTGTGAATAAAAAGAGGACAGTCTGCAGATAGTCAATAACAGTTTGTAATAGCAAGGTATAGTGAAGTTTAAGGAACAGATCTAAGTGGTTGATATACATAGTTAAGGACTGTGATATCAAGATCATATTAGCAAAAGATTGAGACAGTAATCAGAAGGAGAAGCGGGAGCAATAGTGAGGAAGGTAAATCCTTGATTTACCTTCCCACAGTTCAAGCAATTCAAATAGAAGCATACACAAGGTGAAGATCAAGGTTTTGGAAGCAAATTTAGGTCTAGGGTCTAAGTGTGGGTCATGGTACTTGTCATTTGAAGATCAATAAGAAGAATTCTTTGCGGGTTTTCCTCTCCAAGAGGGAGAGGTTTTTCCCTGGCTCTAGGAGCCTAACGTTCGTGTCTTGTGCTCTTTGATAATTGACTTGATGAAATATTAACTAAACTAAAAGAAGAGAAGACACAAGTATCATAAGTAAGGTCACAAGTAATTATCAAGAAGAGAATTTGTATTAACCTACAGCCCTTCAAATTCTCAAGATGGTATCAGAGCTAAGGCGCTGAACAAAAGGGTTTCTTGTCATCAAAGACACTCAAGGAAGCGTAGATCTAAGTTTGGGTTGGAAATTCAAATCAGTCTACAAAGAAGACTATCTAGCTACTTCAAACATCCTCTACTATCAAGAATTCAAGATCACCTAGATTGAAGAATTCTATCTTGAAAGAAGTTCTTAACCTCTTCGTTATCATCAAGAAAGCTGCTACAGAAGAAAGTCACTCTCTCAAGTAAGTATCTATGACTTCATTTGAATTTGCCCAAATGACTTATTGTTTAGAAAGCAATAAATTGGTTGGATTATCTAACCTCAATGCATGGAAGAAAAGGATAGATCTAAAGCTAATTGAAAATGAAGTCATGGGTTTCATAGAAGGACCTACTATACAACCTCCAAAAGAAGATATTCCAGCATATACCAAATACATGTAGGGAGATATAAGAGCCTGAAGGATTCTTATAAAATCCATAAAAGACACTCTTATTCCCTATGTATCAAAGCTAGAATCCTCAAAAGAAATATATGATAAATTGCTGCCAACTGCCACTGCACTACGACTCCCTCTGATTTCTGCAACCATGCTGTTGTACTGCGTGAGCACTGCTCCGCACTACGTGAGCACTACTCTGCACTGCACTGTTGCTGCTCATCTGCTGCTGCTGCACTGTTGCTAATTGAAACAGAAAAACATCCGAAATTGGACAAGAAAATCTGCAACTGAAGAATAAGACTGACTGCTGCTAGTTTCTACACTAGCTCTCTGAGAAATACTACGCTGTTGCTGCTCTGCACCGTGTGAGCACTTCTCTGCACTGTGCTACACCAGTGTGCACTGCGCTGCTGCTGCTCAACTGTTGATGCTGCTGCTCCCTCTCTGTGCTGATCAGGCTCTAGTACTGCTAGCCACTGCACTGTCTTCTCATCTTCCGCTGCAACTGTCCATCCTGCTACTGTCTTTAGGCTGTCATAGCTCACATGTGATCCAAGAATTCGGATATACTCAAGGATCCCACCTCCTTGTAGATTCTGGATCTACAAATCCAAGTCAGTCCACTTCTCTCCTTTCGGAATATGACCTAACATGGCACAATATTTTTTGGCCTCAATCTTGGCAGCTCCTGCTTGTGGATCTTCCTTCTCCTCTTTATCCTTCTTCTTAGGAGGACACTGTGTGGCATAATGCCCCATTTCCCCACACCGGAAAAACTTGATCTTGGACAGATTTTTCTTTTCTTCTTCTATTGCCCTTTTGATGCAAGGGCAGTGTTATCTTCTTCCTCCTTCTTGACCTTTTGAACTGCTACTACCATCCTCCAAGTGGATTTTTAGGAGATCTCTCCTCAACTCTTCTTGCTGTAAGGCCGCCCACATTGCTTCCCATCCTAGAAGTCTTTCTCTGCCCAATATGCTTTGGGCAAAGACTTGATAATCCTCTGAAACAGAGTTCAGCGTGAGCCTTACTAGCTCTGAGTCTCTAGGAGCAGATCCTACTGCAGACAGTTGATCTCGGTTTTCCTGAATCCGAGACAAGGAGTCAAAATGATCTCCCTTCTTCATCCTGATATTCTGCATCTTCTCTTCAAGGTACATCTTCTGCTGCTCGGAAGATCCTTGGTATAGCTTTTCCAGCCATACCCACATTTCTCTAGCAGTGGTCCTTGCAGCTATGTGGGGTAGGATATGATCCTTTACTCCATCTAGGATCAACCGCTTGGCTCTTGCCATATTCTTCTTGAATTGTCTCAGGTGTGCTGCATCAAGAGGTTCTGCAACTGCACTGTCTATGAGGGCTTTTAGATCATGCTCATCAAGGAGAAACTTTATCCTTGATTTCCAAATAACATAGTTGGAGGAACCCTCCAATCTATCTTGGTCACGCAGTCCATTGCTGGCCATCTCCTCAACTTTGTTGAAATATTCCTCTAACCCTCTGCTCAGCTAGAATTACGCACTCCTTGAGGAGTAAGTCACTGCTTCTGCTGCTGCACGGGAAAAAACTGGGTTTCTTTGAGTAAGAAAACCGTTCTGAGGTCAAGAAATCCCCAATATGTGTTTCTCAGAAATTTTCTGATGCTTTATGCACCAACTCTTACTGTTGTGCAGTAACTGCGTCCTTCAGCTACGCTTCTTCTTCTGCAATTGAAAAAGCTTACCCCTCTGTCAACTCTCTCAGAGGGAGCCTTTTTTGCGCTGGAATGCCCTCCTGGCCTGGACAACGTAATTTCTGGGAGGGTCTGTTGCTGCTTACGCAGATCCCAGACTCTTCAATGCTGATCTACTGGTTCACTTGTGTTTCACCTGCACTTCAGCTTGAATAAGCTCTGATACCATGTGAAAAATCCTAGATCCAGATTCCTACTGCAACAAATCTTAATTACTTATCCTATTATTTTGATAATTATTTCATTACATTGAAATACCGAACTGAAGCAGTCTACACAAATAATGCTGCGGAATAAATCTAAGTGTTGAAACAAACTGAACAAAATGTAATGGAAAACAACCACATTTGACACAGTGATTTTTGGACTAAGTCCCCGGAACAACCCAACTTGGGAAAACCGGTGCAACAGATCTGAGGGTTTGTATTATTAAGCAGCAGAATCTTAAGTACAACTAGGGTGCCAACATCCGGCAAACCCTTCAGAGAAATCTAGACAACAAATGTAATTGTGTGATATACCTCACATTGCAAATCCCCGGCTGATCTGAAGCCCCTCTCTGCCTCTGCGTGAGTGCCTACGCTGGAACTACGTAAGCCTACGTGGGCAAGCTCTGGAACTGCGTCACCCCTGCTCAATAATTGATCTAGTCTGTTCCGGAACTGGATTTTAGCCCTCTTGGCTCAGAAACCCTAGCTCCTAGCTATCTTCGGACTGAATCAGAGAGACTCTGCGTCACTTCTGCGTGGGTAGCTTCAGCAACTGCGTCACCCCTTCAAAATACTGCGTTGTCTCTCTCTGCGTGAATGTTGTCTCTCTCTGAAATGTACTCCTGGTCCTCCTGACAAGTCTCTGCTTCAGCCCCTCTCTGAATCTGATCACTGAATCAACATCACTTAGCAAACCCTGCCCTAGTGATTTGATCCTTGATCAAAAGTTGTGTCTCCTCACACAAACTCAAAAAAGCTCAATGGCTCAAGTGTCTCAATGTAATTTCCATAGGCCCCTCACCCTCCTTATATTCTTCTGTTGAACCTTCAACGACCAAGATTAAAACATAATCAAGGGCTAAGATTGACTTGGAGGTGATCCATGACTTTATCTAGAAGATTCACACTTGATTTAATTAATCAGTTTCCCTAAGTTTAGACTTAGAAAAACATTAAAAAATGATTAATTAATTTAATTAAATCATTTCTAAGTGGAATTTTCCAAAACTATTTCTGGGTTTTATGGAATACATGTATCCTAGCCTATATACAAAGTTACAAGGCTAGAGCACATCCGATTCTACCATAAATCAACAGATGGTTCATGTCTTCCAACGGTGTCTTTTTGAAAACCGATGGACTCATCCATCATTGCTTCCTGAGCCTTAAATGGGCTCTCCAAAAGAGTAGGCTCGTGATGAGATTCAAGCATTTCTGAACCATGCCTATGCAAGTTGGAGTGTTCCTCATGTGACTCTTGTCCAACCATGGACCCTTAAATTAACTAACTTGAGTTCTTTGCCACTGCTCGCTCTTCTTCAATGTTTGCAGCCTCATCTACTTCTCTTCCCTTCTTGTCCTTACATTTGTGATCTAATGTCCATGCTCTATGACATATGAAGCAAATCTACTCTCTCCTCATTTGATTTCTACTCTTTCTTGGGAGTTTTTGAGATTTCCTTTGCTTTCGCTTTTCATCTTTTCCAGATTTGAATCCTCCAAAAATTCTCCTCATAAAATTTCTTCTAAGATGTGTTGGCACTGATGGCTGCAAGCTATCTTAATGACTCATCCAACCTCTGTTGACCCTTTGCCAATTTATTCCATGCTCTTGACAGATCATCCATGAGCAATAAATTTATAGATTTTCAAATTCCATTTAATACTTCACATCAAGCTTACATGGCTTGATTGAGACACATCAGCCAGACCACACATGCAAAGGCTATTCAGGACTCTAACTTTTTTACTGATCCTCTGAGTGTCAACTTTACCAATAGTATACAATAATACTTGACTCAATACCAAACACAACAACAATTTTTTCTACATGGCCACTGACTCAAAATATAGACCTCAAAATATATTTGTAATATCCCTGTTGACCACTGGAGTGGCACCTGATGATAATGTGAAGACTCCATGCCCAAGGATGAACCAGAAGACACTTGTGCCATCAGATATCATCATGTTCAACAGAGTTTTTAAACTCTACTTCTTCTTCTCATCATTTTCTTCTTCAGTCTTCAGATTCCGCAGCCCTTCGGGGATATTGTATAAATGTCACTAGCATGATGAATAAAGCCATGTAACAGGCCTAGGATGTTGGGACTCGATCAACAAGCGAGTACACCTTGGAGTGTTTTTTTTACTTGGTTAATTATTCCTTCTTTTTAGCGGCGAATAATTTTCCAGGTTTTTTCACTCATTGCATTACCCCAAAGCCGGGGTGACGGCTTGAAGGTTGAGCCCCTAACGCATCTTAGTGTCTAGAGTCGATGTATATTACCATGCTAGGTCATCTCTGAAATTTCACGGAATTTGACTAAGTCTAAGTAGGTTTTTTTAATAATTAAAAATTTCCCGCAAAACGGGATTTTTAAATTATTTTCTATGTAATGATGTAAATAAGTGGCCTTAGGAAATGTCTGGGGCGTGTGACTACTCGAAAATCATCCTCAGAGACCCAGCATTATCCTAGGACCCACTTTGGGGGTCAAAAAATGACTTATGATCGCTCAAAAGCCGATTTTCCTAATGTTAGGGGCAAAAAATGAGAAAAAATAAAAAAAAAATGAAAAATTGGAAAAATTTTAGAAAATTTTCTAAAGTCAAATAAGTCAAAATTTGTCATGGGAATTAAGAGGGGAAGCCAAGGGTGATGTAGCAGCAATATGGGGCCCATCACATAAGTGAAATTCAAAGATCCAAATTCCAAGTCAAGCTGGTCCCACGTTGGTTGCATGAAACTTACGTATGGCCAAAAGTCAAGTATGATTTAATTCAAATGAGAATGGCATATTATAAAGTTTAGGCTCTAATAAAGCAAATGGGGAATGGACCCACCTTACATGGTGTACGCATAATTATGAAGATTTATGCACATGCCACTAAAGAAGGTTCCACGCAGCAACATAATATTACACAACAAATTTTATGGGGAAATAAATACGCTCTCATTTCAGCTCCACGTACTCAACACTTCAGCAGCACTTCAGCAGCGAATAAGACTCCACGCAGGCAGCAGTCAATGGTCAACATAGTTATCACATGTACGCAGCCAGCACAGGGAAACTCCACAAAGTTGGCTGCCAAATCACACTTGCCCACTCAGCATACATGTGGTTTGATGTGTTTGGTATTTGATTGGAGGAAATCGTGGAGTGTGTCTCCACCAATCCTCACACAGCTGTACACAAAATCAACAGCTACACGCAGCATATGAAGAGCAGTACGTTGGCACTTGTGATAGGTGTCAATGCACAGAATTTTGTTGGAGATTTTCGTGGGATATTTGCTCCCTCATCACCAGCGTTCATACACTTGGCACCAGCTCTCATACTTCAGCTCCTACGCAGCACTATTGGCAGCCCACATGTTGATCACGTACATCTCTACCTGACAGTTTCCATTAGTTACACAGCAGTCCACAGAAAGTATGAACAACAGTCAATTAGCTTGTTTATCAGAGGTGGCAGAGTGTGCTTCTTTAGTGGAGAATTCGATGGGAGTTTGCTCCCCTTTCACTTGCTAACATCTAAACTTGGTAGCCACCAAAGATATGCACATGAAGAAAAACTTGTACGCTGGCCTGAACAGAAGTTATACACCAAAAAGGGAGCAGTTTACAGTAGTGATCTCCAGCACTTGGACAATTATGGTGCCACTTGTGCAAATTCGTTTTTTGCATTGGGATTATCTCCCTTCTCCACTTGTCATTTGATATTTAATTGGGATTTGCTCCCATAGTTCTATTTAAATGAGCCTTGGGCTCTCATTGTAAGGGTGGTTTTTTGAAGCTTGTGCTTATTGTTACTATGCTGAAATTGTTATTAAGCTGAATAAAGAAAAGTCTTTGGGGTTACTAGCTTCTCTTGTGGTGCATTCTTTGGTTGATGAGGTATACTTGTTTCATTTGATGTTGTTATTTATTTACTTCACATTGCAATCTAGTTGGTTTTTTCTTTGCATTTGCCTGAAGGCACTATTGTCTAGGGAGGGGAGATTTGTAGCTATCTCAGATCTTCTTTGGACTTGGTATGTTTTGTGCTCTTGTTGTAGCTTGTTATTTTCGATGAAATGACAAGCTCAACGTGGCCTCTATATGCCAAGTTTCTTTTGCACTAACAATTGGTTTGCAGAAATTTGTGTGTTCAAAGGACAGGTTGCCAAGTCCATTGGAGTGTGAAGACTTCTTCGGTTGGAATAAGTCAGCTCCAAGGATATCAGAGGTCTGACAAGTTTTTCAAGCCAACAATCTCATAAGAAATCAAGAGATTTATCTAAAAGGAGGTTTCATGAGCCTTTTGCTTCTATTCCATCTCAAAAAATTCATATATTTCTTCTCTCATTTGTACACATATCTATTTTATCTAGCATTTGAGGCTAAGTTGTTGGATTTAAATCCTAATTCTCACTCACTAAATCAACTCTTTCAAGCTGATCTTAGTGAGGGAATTTGTAACATAAAGTGTATTTTATATTTGCATTGAGTTTCTAACTTTTTTCTTTGCATGCATGTGATTTCCTCTTACATATTTCAGCACTATTTCTTTGGCATGCTAACTCTTTTGCTTGTTTGCCTATAGGTGTTCTTGGAAGCAATCTAAGTTTTGAAGAAAGGGAGCTAAAGCATAGGCTAAGGAACACTCTTCCGTTTGGAACCTCAAATCCAAGTTCCGCCTTATCACTTCACCTCTACTTCTAAAGTCTCATTCTTTTGAGGAATTGTAACCGCCATTCACCTCAAGGCTTTAAGCCTTTACTTTGTAAACATCTCACAAGTAATTTTTTTTTTAAATCTTACACTTGTAACTTTGGGAAAGAGCAAATTTAAAACGCATATTGTAAGCTCTCCCCAATCCCCTCATTTCTATAAGAGGACCTCACTTTCATTAATAAAGAGTTGACTTTTCTTGAGGGAGCTTGGGAAGTTTTTCCCATGGTATCTCACCTACTCATTTAGAGGGAGTAAATCCTCTTGAGTGGTTAACTTTTTTTTCTTTTTCTTTTTTTTTTTCTCAACTAAATCACTTGCATTCATCATTTCATTTGCTAATCTAATTTAGTTGCATGTGAGTAACTCATATTTTCATTTCATTAATTGCTTAGATCACATAGTCCTTTAAATTTCCTAGTTTGCAATCTCATTTGCCATCACTTACTTATGTTTTGTGATCTATTTCTCATTTGGATAAGTTTCACAATATACTACAAGTAAAGAAGCATAACACTTTCAATTTATGGCAACTTGAATTATTGTTCTAACTATGAAGCATATTTAATTGAATCATCTCCATCTTTTACATAGCACTTACAAACTCATTTTCATATCATTTAGGCATTTCACTTTTTCATACTAGACTTGCATCTGTAAAATTTACCTCCAAATTAAGTTGGTTGAATAGATGTTTTAGGGACCCTCTACCTCTATGGACTCCTCACTGTGAGATCCAAATATTTGGGCGAGGGTGAGGTCTGAGGATTAGAGTTCAATTGTAACCTTGCTTTAGAATTAATTAATAAAATAAACCAAGAGCACTATCTCATCACATTTACTTGCAAAGTTCCCAAATTTTTTGCTATCTTGATGGTTTAAAGATTCACATGCAAATATTATCTCAAGAAGCACTTTGGATGCAATCATTTTAATTCCTTAAATTTTGCAACAAGTTTAATTCTATGGTACTTGGAAATTTGCTTCTACATACAACTTCATTGCATGTTGTCATTTTAATGATCATTATGCTTATGGATGATTGATATATCTCGTTTCATTGGCAAATACCCTTATTTGGTGTTGCAAATTTAATTGCATATTGTGATCTTGGTCTAACACTTACTTTGTGGGATTATTGTCATTATATCTTGAATTTCATTTTTGAGCAAGCATTTGTCATCCACTTTAAAGCACTGGTCTATATTTGGAACACGTCATTGAATATTGCTCATATGCTTTTTTACATATTGGAATCGAGTCATCTTTGATAATTAATTCTTTCTAATCAATTCTCCTAGAAATCTCACATCCTTAACTTAGTTTTCCTTTAGAGACCACCCCCCTTAGCTAACCTAGGAGATAGCTTAAACGGAGAGAGTTGGGAATAGGTGACAACCCCTTCTCTGAGTTCCTTGTCACCAACCACACCTGTGGGGTTGAAGGCTTTTCCCACTAGCTATAGGTAGGTGTAGGCGGCAAGCGATAACAATCCCAAAAGGGAAATAACCAGTAATACCAAGCATACAACAAGATACAAAATGCTATAAAGTTTAAACTGAACATGAAGCAAATACACATGAAATAGAGAGAATACTGAGCCATTTTATCATACTGAGAAATAGAAATGAGTACAAGAGGTGATCAGAGTGTTGGCACCTCGACTTGCACCAGGCAAGTGTAGGAATACTCTCAGAATATCAAAGAAATGGCTGCTCTCTGCTCTGCGTCCAAGCTGCTAGAAAACTGTCGTGTTACTACTACTGTTGGAACAAAATGAGTATTTGGGGCTGCTCCCCTACTCGGAATGAGCTGGAACTCTGGAATCCGCCTCTACTCACAATACCCAGAAAAGCCCAGAGAGCGTTTCTGGAATGGATGACCACCGAAAATACCTCCCTTGAGGATCTACGCTATCCTCCCAAGGGCCACGCTGAGGCTGAATGAAATCCTCCAAAAGATGGCCTCCCACTCTGCCAAAAGTCTCCAATAGGCAAGGGCTGGCCCCTTGCTCAATCTTCTGACCAAAATCCTTCGAAATACTGCTACTCCAGAGCTCCCTCCAAATGGACTGCATCCTCCCTCTAAAGATTGCGCAGTCTCTATGGCTCTGCTCCTCCCACAAAATGCCAACACCAATCCTCCTGAAAAATACTGATGAGACTACCTCACCCGAGAAAGCACTCGAAGTCTCCCAAGGCTGAGGGTGGGATCTCTGAACAGAGACACCGGATGCACTAAACAGTGCTGCAGACAAGCTAAGCAGCCAGCGTGCTCTAAGTCGAAGTGACCAGCTCAATATGCATAAACTCGAATGAGGAAATGAGGAGGCTCTCCTCCTTTTTATAACGAAGGGCCTCTCTCAACCCTAGGCCCCACCATCTCCTACGTTGCCTCCATTTGGCCCAAGTTGCCAACTCAACTGCGCTGGCCATGCTCACGCAGTCCATGTGGGTCCTCCCTTCACGTGGTCACTTGGCCCCCCTTGGCCCACCTTAGTCACAATGTTGATGTTACTAGGTGACTTTAGGGAGTGCACTTTATCTTAAGTGAGTTATATCCCCCTCTTACTCACTTTTATTTATATTTTAACTATAGAAGGCAAAATTGATCAAAATTAATATTTCCAATTAGCTATCGCTAATTGGGAATATTACAGTCTCCCCCAGCAAAATGTTGCTTGACCCCAAGCAACTGTAGTGATGGATGTTGCAAGACCTTCTCACTCTCCCAAGTGGCATCCTCATCCGGCAAATTCTTCCACCTCACCAAGAACTCTCGGACTATCCTGCTCCGTAGATGTCTCTCTCTGACATCAATAATGGCCTCTAGCTATAGCACCAAATGCCCCTCATCATCTGTAGGCGGAAGCTTCTCTGTCACTGTCACCTGCTATCCCAAAGCCTTCTTCAGGCATGATACCTGAAAAATGTTATGAATCTTGTTGCCTTGGGGCAGCTCCAACTCATAGGCAACCTGTCAAACCCTGCGTATCACCCTGTAAGGTCCATAAAAGCGAGGCTTGAGCTTTTCAGCCCCTTTCTACTTCAGATTCGACTGTCGGTATGGCTGCAAGCGTAGGTAGACCAAGTCCCCTACCTCAAATTGTCTCTCCACCCGACCCTTGTCGGCATACAGCTTCTGCTGGTTCTGCGCTGTAGCCATGTTATCCTTGAGAGCTCGGAGGATGTCCTGACTCTCCTGGATCCAATCCTTGGCTCTCATAGCCTTGTTGGCACCAAACATCACATCAACGAAAGATAAAGCATGATAACCATATAATGCATAGAACGGAGACATACCGATAGACATGTGATGTGTGTTGTTGTAGCAGTACTCTCCTAGGTGCAGCCACTTCAGCCATGCTCTCTGCTGCCCACTGACATAGTTACGCAAGTAGCCCTCCAACCACTTGTTAACTATCTCTGTCTGCCCATCTGTCTGTGGGTGATAGCTGGTGCTCGGTGTCAACTCTGTCCCCACCAACCGGAAAATCTCCTGCCAAAATTTGCCCATGAAGCGGTTGTCCCTGTCACTGAAAATGGTCTTGGGAAGACCATGTAACCTGAAGATATCCCGGAAGAACAGCTCTGCCACCTGTGCTGCTGTATAGTGTGCGGATATGGCGAAAAAGTGTGCATATTTTGTCAGTCGATCAACGATGACAAATATACAGTCCTTGCCCTGCACCACGGGTAACCCTGTGATGAAGTCCATCGAAATACTCTCCCATTTCCCCCCTGGAATGGGAAGAGGCTACAACAACCCTGCTGGATGGTTCATCTCCCCCTTGGTGCGCTGACAAACTTCGCACTCCCTGACATGCTGGAGTACGTCCTCCTTGAGGCCCTTCCATGAGAACCTCTCTCTGATGGCCCTGTAGGTTTTTGTAAACCCCTGGTGACCAGCCAATGGTGAATCATGAGAAGCCTGTAGTATCTTCTTCTTGAGCTGAGAGCCCAGGGTCAAGAAGATCCTATCCCTGTAGTAGATTGTAATATTCCTAATTAGCGACAGCTAATTGGAATATTTGATTTTGTTCAATTTTGCCGTCTATAGTTTATTAATAAATAAAAAGTGAGTGAAAAGGGTCTAACTCACTTAAGTGGAATAAAACACCCTCCCTAGTAGCACAAAATTGTGACTTAAAGGGGAGCCAAAGGGGGGGGCCAAGCACCACGTAGAGAGGGGGCCCATGTATGCTCTAGAAGCTACTGCGCAGATGAGGATGAGCACGTGGCAAGAGAGAGAGGCTACGTTGAGGAGATAGGCGTTAGGGTTTTGGAGGAAGGCCAACGTTATAAAAGAGGGAGGAGCCTTCTCATTTCATTCATTCGTTGTTAATGATATTGAGTTGGTCATTTCGACTTCTTGAGCACGCTGGTTGTTTAGCCTGTCTGCAGCACTGTTTAGTGCATTGAGTGTCTCCGGTCGGAGATCTCGCCCTTAGCCCCGGGGGACTTCGAGTGCCTGCTCGGGCAAGGTTATTTCTTCAGCATTTTGTGGGAGATTTTGGTGTTTGGTTTTGTTGCGGAGCCGTGCATTCATAGAGACTGCACAGTCACTGAGAGGGAGGACGCAGTCCATCTAGGAGGTGTTCCAGATCGGGGTTTTTGCAGGAGATTTGAACCAAGATTTTGAGCAGAGGATCAGCGTTTGCATTTGGGGGGATTTTGGTGGAGTTTGAGGCAATATTTCAGCCATTCCTATTTAGCCTCTGCGTAGAGCCTTGGAGGCCAGCGTAATTCCCCAAGGGGGTGTTTTTCGGAGGTCGGCCATTTCTGATATGGTTCTGGGTTTGGTCGGGATTGGTGAGTAGAGGAGGATTCCATATTTTCAGCTCATTCCAGCAAGGGGAGTAGCCCCTAGTTATCAGTTCATTTCAATGGTAGCAGCTACACGACAGTTTTCCAGCAGCTGGGACGCAGTTCAGAGAGCAGCCATTTTTGGTGTATTTTGAGAGTATTTCTTCACTTGCCTTGAGCAAGTTTAGGTGCCATCACTCTGATCACCTATTGTACTTAATTATATTTCTCAGTTTAATAAAATGGCTTAGCATTTCCTCTATATATTTCTTGATGAGTTGCCGTACATTCTTTCCATGTTATTATATGTCTGCTGCACTGTTATTTTTATATATATTTGAGCATTCTAGTTCTATACCACTTGGTGTGTTTATTTTATACTCTTAGACAGAGTCTGGAAAGGGCCAGGTAGCCTCCAGATTTCGTACTCTTTTCAGAGGCGACATATCTGGTAAACGCCCTCCCAGTCCATCTCTGGTTGGAGTTTGCCGTGTTTTAGAGATATCCCCGAATCGGGATATTACAGTGGTATCAGAGCATAGTTCTGGCTCAGCCTGTGGAGCTAGTTGTCTATGACACCGAGAAAGAGGCCATATATTTTTTACAGAGGCAGGAAGTACAGAGATCATGAGCGTAGGTTGGAGAACACCTACGGAGAGGGAGACTGTTTTCGGGTGGTGGACACAAAGCAGGAGGAGCCTGTGACAGACACAGAACAAGAGGAGCCTGTGTTAGATTCAGAGCAGGGAGAGCCGATGGCAGATGATACTAAGGCCAAACAGTTTGGGGAGGCACTCCTCAAATCAGTGCAGGATTTAGCGAGGCAGATTGAGGTGATGGGTCAGAGATTCACCACTGTAGAGGCTAGACAACGTGAGACCCCACGGGTATTCCAAGTAGGTGAGGGATCATGTACATCCCACCATTTGCTGAAGCATGGTGCTGCTTAGTGTGATACTACTCAGCCGATGGCTTCACATGCACCTACACGCTCTACCATGCCCACTTTCTTGGCAGGAGCCCAACAGGAGGCAGAGCCCGGACACATGGGCTAGTATTTTGCAGAGTATCAGGCATATGGGCAAGAGTTCAGGGATGCTCTCTCATTCCGAGATTTTGTTCAGCTCCAGCGAGACAGTAGACCCCGCGACCATCATAGAGGGCACTGAGATTATCATGATGGAGATAGCCACCGCACATCTAGCAGATTCCATTTGCCTACGTTTGATGGGTTATCAAACAGTTCGGCAAAGTCTTGGGTGGAGAAGCTGGACATCTATTTCCAGCTTAACCAGATGTTAGAGATGGAGGCCATCAAGGTGGCGACATTACATTTGAATGGTGAGGCCCAGGACTGGTGGTTCCATGGGATGGTCACACTCGAACACTCTACAGTGACGACGTATGTCGAGTTTACCAAGAGATTGATGGAGCGATTTGACCGGAGGGATCCGGAACAACACTTTGTTGAGCTGACGAGGCTCAAGCAGACTGGGAGCCCCGAGACATACATTGTAGATTTCTTGAGGGTTTCAGTGATGGTACTAGATCTATCCGCGGCACGGATGATCTATATGTTTGTGGAGGGGTTAGCAAAGCCACTTCGGGGTTTAGTGAGATCTACTAGACCAGCTACACTCCAAGATGCTATCAGCAGGACGCGGGATTTACAGGATGCATTGCCCAGGACTCGTACATCTTACCCCCAAACACAGGGTTTCTAGTCTGTTGACCGCACTTTGTCAACTACCCCATAGCAGTACACCCCCATTTTTTCAAATGGGATTCTTCATGTTCGACGTGGTTGCGCCATTCAGATTCCATCATCAGTCGACAGTTTTGAAAAATGATGTAAACCCATTCTGCATGTTATGATGTAAATGATCTAAGTAGGACCGTCCATGTATGTAACAACCTAGGTAAGCCTAGTATGTTGTTGATGACTTCCATCCTAGGAGGTTTTTTGTCTCACTGATTCACGAAAGTGATCGGCAGAGTTTTTTCCTCCAGCCTCACCCCAAAGCTAGGGTGGATTTTGTCATCAGCATGCTAAGTGAGTCCTAGTGTTTTTTATCGAGTCCTTGTAAAAGTAGTTTCAACTACTTGGTCTACTAGATCATGTTTTGAGTCGCAAAATTGGGTATTTATTTGAGGGTCTATACGAATGGGTATTCCCCCTTCATGTATGTAAATGCATTATCTCATGTAAAAGAGGGTTGGAAAAATAATTATAATCCCCTCTTAGTCAATTAATTAAATTTTCTGGTCAATTAATTAATAAAATCCTAAACCGGAAATTTAATTAATTTAGGGTCCTAAATTAGGATTAAATCTTTAAAGGCAAAATTTGTGGGTCCTTGGAAAATGATTTTGACAGCCCCAGGCCAAGGGAATATTGAGAATTTTAAGAAATATTGGACCTTTGGGCCTTGGTGGTTAAGTCAAGGTCAAAATTTTGGGGTAATTAACCCAAAAATAATATTTTTGGGTTAATTAAAATTGAATTAAATGATAAATTCGTTTTTTCCCCAAAATTTTAATTTCAACGCTCCGGATTAAAAGATAATTAAATCTTTTGGACGGTTGAGATTATTTTGACGAGGATCATCCAAACTAGCCGTTAGAGATTTTGTCCTATAAATTTAGAGGTCTTTCTCATTTTTGAGTCATCCGATCTCAGGATCGTGCACTTGCTCTTAGAAGCTCTTGTAAACTTTTTGAGGAATAAAGCATAAAGACTTTGGGGTTACAAATCTGGATGTTCCTTCTCAGATCTATGTGGTGAATTCTCTCTAAACTCTGCTACTTTGTTTCTTGTATTTTATGGTTGATGGCCTTCATGGATTAATCTGCATATAGGTATCTTATGCAGTTTTCTGGGTTTATAAGATAACATTTTGATTTTTCTACAAAGGTCTCATGTTGTTTTCTTAAATCTCTATCGATCTAAGATTCAGATCTAAGTGTGCAGGGAAATTTTTTTTAAAGATTGGGCGTCTGGGGAAGTTTTCAGTTGGACCAGCCGACTCCCAATAAACATAAATCTGATAAGCTCTTTATTTGTTAAATTTCGGGTCTATCTTACGATATTTGTGATTTTGCAGGGTTTCGAAGGCTTGTGCCTCTAAGAGAAAGACTGGGGATAAGGGTGACAACCCCCAGTCTGAACCATTGTCGCGGTACCTTGACAATCTGTGCGACAACACAGTCCAAGGGGAAAGATGTGAGGGTTCCACCTCCAAAGGGGAATCCAGGATGGACACAGATAGATGATGATGCCAGGAGGGAGCTGAGGAAGAAGCGGCTGTGCTTCACTTGTCAGGAGCCGTGGGCACCAGGGCATAGGTGTGCTGCTGTCAAAGCGCACTTCATTGAGGTCTTATCCGATGATAGCGGGGAAGAGGATGAGGAGGATGATGAGGAGGCAGGAGATAGTCAGACAGCCCAAGATCAGTTGCCACCTCCACCTCCAGGGACAGGAGGTGCAGCTTTTGCACCCACAGGAGGGACTCTTGCAGCCTTGCGAGGAGTTCCCAAGTATTTGACGTTGCGCGTACGAGGGACAGTACGTGTCCAGCGAGTGTCAATTTTGGTTGACAGTGGGGCAACCCACAACTTCATTGATGCACAGATGGTCGAGCGGAGAGGTATACCGACCGAGAGCTTTGACGGATTTTCAGTTTTGGTCCTGGGAGCCTAGACGATGCAGTGTGCCCGGTATGTTCCAGAGTTGGCAGTGATGATGGGTACGCACACCGTGACCGATCACTTTTTCGTGGTCAACATACCGAATATCAATGTGGTATTGGGTGTTCAGTGGTTGATTACTCTGGGGAAGGTCACCACAGATTGGGAGGCCTTAGAGATGGAGTGGGATGATAAGAAGACCGGGAAGCACGAGAAGATCCGCGGGATGCACACTTACCCACCTCAGACTGTTTCGGCACACCGGATGGAGGCAGATTTCCAGAAGGGAGACATAGAGTGGGCGGTTGAGTTGCGGGCATCAGAGGCAGAGACCAGAGGTCAGGCAGTTCATCTAGATATACAGGCCATCCTTGACAGGTATGAGGCAGTGTTTGGGGATATACCCCCAGGTCGGCCACCAGACCGAGGGTTCGAGAACACCATAGAGCTTGAGCAGGGCATTCAAGCAGTGATTACTATCCCCTATAGGCATCCCAAAGCCTATCGGGATGAGATTGAGCGGGCCATCCAGGAGTTGCTGGTTCTTGGGCACATCAGACCGAGCACGAGTCCGTTTGCTTCTTCCGTGGTGTTGGTGAATAAGAAGGACGGCACCTTGAGGATGTGTATTGACTACAGGGCCCTGAACAAAAAGACCCTGAGGAACAGGTATCCTATACCCAGGATCGATGAGTTGATGGATGAGATGAGAGGAGCCAAGTTCTTCTCGAAGATTGATTTGAGATTAGGGTACCATCAGATTCGCGTGAGGGAACAGGACATTCCCAAGACCGCCTTCAAGTGTCATTATGGGCACTTTGAGTTTTTGGTTATGCCTTTTGGGCTAACCAATGCACCAACTACTTTTCAGTCTTGCATGAACCATATCTTCCGTAGTCATCTGAGGAAGTTTGTATTGGTCTTCTTCGATGACATACTCATATATAGCAGGACTTGGGAGGAGAATCTCCAGCATATAGAGGCAGTGCTACATATCTTGGAAGAGCAACAGTTCTATGCTAAGCTCTCCAAGTGTGAGTTTGGGATGACGGAGATGTTGTATTTGGGTCACATTATTGGAGTGGACAGAGTGAGAGTCCATGAGGAGAAAATTAGAGCCATCAAGGATTGGCCAGAGCCGAGGAACGTGACGGAACTTCGAGGATTCATTGGCATATGTACTTATTACAGGAAGTTCGTCAAGGGTTTCTCACAGCTTGCTGCACCCCTTACAGATTTGACGAAGAAGGGGGCTTTCAGTTGGTCGGATACAGCGCAGCGAGCCTTTGACAGGCTCAAGGAGGTGATGAGTAGCTACCCAGTGCTTGCATTGCCGGATTTTACGCAGCCATTTGTTTCGGAGTGTGATCGACGCAGTATTGATGCAGGGAGGGCACCCTATAGCCTTTGAGAGCCAGAAGCTCCTTCCGCACGAGAGGTTGTATTCTATATACGACAAGGAGATGTTGGCCACTATGCATGCCTTGGCAAAATTCCGGCAGTATTTGGTAGGGAACAGGTTCAGGGTGAGGACTGATCACAAATGTACCTTGTGTTCTTTGGAGTTAGTATGCCTACAAAGAGAGGCAGCTATATGGATCGTAAGAAGATCCAAGCATATGACTTTGACATTGAGTATGTCAAGGGTAAGAATAACGTGGTAGCAAATTCCCTTTCACGTAGACCATCCACGTTATCTCTTATGAGCTTGGATATAGATTGGAGGGCTCGACTTTTAGTGGAGTACTCCAAGGACAGATTTGCATGTGAGGTTCTAGATGGACAGGTGGCGGATGACAGGTACAAGGTGGTCGATGAGATCATCTACTACAGGGACAGGATCTTCTTGACTGAGGGATCTCAGCTTAAGAAGAAGATACTCCAGGCATCACATGATTCACCATTGGCAGGCCATCAGGGGTTTACCAAAACCTACAGGGCCATTAGAGAGAGGTTCTCATGGAAGGGCCTCAAGGAGGACGTACTCCAGCACATCAGGGAGTGCAATGTTTGTCAGAGGAACAAGGGGGAGATGAGCCATCCCGCAGGATTGTTGCAGCCTCTTCCCATTCCGGAGGGGAAATGGGAGAGTATCTGGATGGACTTCATCACAGGGTTGCCCATGGTGCAGGGCAAGGATTGTATCTTTGTCGTCGTTGATCGGCTGACAAAGTATGCGCACTTTTTCGCCATATCCGCGCATTACACAGTAGCACAGGTGGCCGAGCTGTTCTTCAGAGAGGTTTTCAAGCTACATGGTCTTCCTAAGACCATCATCAGTGATAGGGATAGCCGCTTCATCGGCAGATTTTGGCAGGAGCTTTTCCGGTTAGTGGCGACGGAGTTGACACCGAGTCCCAGTTATCACCCACAAACGGATGGACAGACGGAGATAGTTAACAAGTGGCTAGAGGGCTACTTGCGTAACTATGTCAGTGGGCAGCAACGAGCATGGCTGAAGTGGTTGCATCTGGGGGAGTACTGCTATAACATGACACATCACATGTCCATTGGTATGTCACCATTTTATGCTTTGTATGGGTATCATTCCTTATCTTTTGCTGATGTGATGTTCGGTGCTAGCAAGGCTCCTAGAGCCAAGATTTAGATCCAAGAGAGTCAGGACATTCCCCGAGCTCTCAAAGATAATATGGCTATAGCACAAAACCAGTAGAAGCTGTATGCCGACAGAGGTCGGGTGGAGAGACAGTTTGAGGTAGGGGACTTGGTCTACCTACGATTACAGACATATCGACAGTCGTCGCTGAAGCAGAAGGGAGCTGAGAAGCTCAAGCCCTGCTTTTATGGGCCATACAGAGTGATACGTAGGATTGTACAGGTTGTGTATGAGTTGGAGCTGCCCCAAGGCAGCAAGATCCACAACGTTTTTCACGTATCATGCCTGAAGAAGGCACTGGGGCAGCAGGTGACAGTGACAGATGAGCTACCACCCACGGATGATGAGGGGCATTTGGTGTTGCAGCCAGAGGCTATTATTGATAACAGGGAGAGGCAGCTACGGAGCAGGACAGTCCGGGAATTCTTGGTGAGGTGGAAGAATTTGCCGGATGAGGATGCCACTTGGGAGAGTGAGAAGATTTTGCAGCATCCATCACTTCAGTTGCTTGAGGACAAGCAACATTTTGCCAGGGGAGACTGTAATATTCCTAATTAGCACAACTAATTGGAATATTCGATTTTGTTCAATTTTGTCGTCTATAGTTTATTAATAAATAAAAAGTGAGTGAAGAGGGTCTAACTCACTTAAGTGGAATAAAACACCCTCCCTAGTAGCACAACGTTGTGACTTAAAGGGGAGCCAAGGGGGGGGGCCAAGCACCATGTAGAGAGGGGGCCCACGTATGCTCTAGAAGCTACTACGCAGATGAGGATAAGCACGTGGCAAGAGAGAGAGGCTACGTTGAGGAGATAGGCCTTAGGGTTTTGGAGGAAGGCCAACGCTATAAAATAGGGAGGAGCCTTCTCATTTCATTCATTCTTTGTTGATGATATTGATCTGGTCATTTCGACTTCTTGAGCACGCTGGCTGTTTAGCCTGTCTGCAGCACTGTTTAGTGCATTGAGTGTCTCCGGTCGGAGATCTCGCCCTTAGCCGCGGGGGACTTCGAGTGCCTGCTCGGGCAAGGTTATTTCTTCATCATTTTGTGGGAGATTTTGGTGTTTGGTTTTGTTGCGGAGCCGTGCATTCATAGAGACTGCGCAGTCACTGAGAGGGAGGACGCAATCCATCTAGGAGGTGTTCCGGATCGGGGTTTTTGCAGGAGATTTGAGCCGAGATTTTGAGCAGAGGATCAGCCTTTGCCTTTGGGGGGATTTTGGTGGAGTTTGAGGCGGTATTTCAGCCATTCCTATTTAGCCTCTGCGCAGAGCCTTGCAGGCCAGCGTAATTCCCCAAGGGGGTGTTTTTCGGAGGTCGGCCATTTCTGATATGGTTTCTGGGTTTGGTCGGGATTGGTGAGTAGAGGAGGATTCTAGATTTTCAGCTCATTCCGGCAAGGGGAGCAGCCCCTAGTTATCAGTTCATTTCAGTGGTAGCAGCTACACGGCAGTTTTCCAGCAGCTGGGACGTAGTTCAGACAGCAGCCATTTTTGGTGTATTCTGAGAGTATTTCTTCACTTGCCTTGAGCAAGTTTAAGTGCCATCACTCTGATCACCTATTTTACTTCATTATATTTCTCAGTTTAATAAAATGGCTTAGCATTTCATCTCTATATTTCTGGATGAGTTGCCGTATATTCTTTCTATGTTATTATGTCTGATGCACTGTTATTTTTATATATATTTGAGCATTCTAGTTCTATACCACTTGGTGTGTTTATTTTATACTCTTGGACAGAGTCTGGAAAGGGCCAGGTAGCCTCCAAATTTCTTCCTCTTTTCAGAGGCGGCATATCTGGTAAACGCCCTCCCAGTCCATCTCTGGTTGGAGTTTGCCGTGTTTTAGATATATCCCCGAATCGGGATATTACATAGATGATATCATCCATCACCCTGTATCTATCATCCGTCACCTGTCCATCCAGAACCTCGCAAGAAAACCTGTCCTTGGAGTACTCCACCAAAAGTCGAGCCCTCCAATCTGCGTCCAAACTCATGAGAGACAACACGGCTGGTCTTCATGAAAGTGCATCAGCCACCACGTTGTTCTTCCCTCTGACATACTCAATGTCAAAGTCGTAGGCCTGGATCTTGCTGACCCACTTCTGCTGCCTCTCCTGTAGCTGCTTCTGCTCTAAAAAGAATCTGAGGCTGTTGTGGTCATTCCTCACCTTGAACATGTTACCTACCAGGTACTGCCGGAATTTTGCCAAGGCATGCATGATGGCCAACATCTCCTTGTCATATATGGCATATAACCGCTCATGTGGAAGGAGCTTCCGGCTCTCAAAAGCTATCGGGTGACCTCCCTGCATCAACACTGCACCGATCCCCTCTCCCGATGCATCACACTCCAAAACAAATGGCTGTGTGAAATCTGGCAATGCAAGTATTGGGCAGCTGCTCATCACCTCCTTGAGCCTGTCAAAGACCCGCTGCACTGTATCTGTCCAACTGAATGCCCCCTTCTTCGTCAAATCTGTCAGGGGTGCAGCAAGCTGAGAGAAACTCTTGACAAACTTCCTGTAGTAGGTGCAGATACCTACAAACCCTTGAAGTTTTGTCACGTTTCTCGGCTCTGGCCATTCTCTGATGGCCTTGATCTTCTCCTCGTGGACCCTCACTCCGTCCACCCCTATAATGTGTCCCAGATATAGCATCTCTATCAGCCCAAACTCGCACTTGGAGAGCTTAGCATAAAACTGCTGCTCCTCCAAAATACGCAACATTGCCTCTATGTGCTGGAGATGCTCCTCCCATGTCCTACTGTATATCAATATATCATCAAAGAAGACCAGCACAAACTTCCTCAGGTGACTACGGAAGATGTGATTCACGCACGACTGGAAGGTGGCTGGTGCGTTGGTTAGCCCGAAGGGCATCACCAAGAACTCGAAATGGCCATAATGGCACCTGAAAACGGTCTTGGGAATGTCCTGTTCCCTCACGCGAATCTGATGGTACTCGGATCTCAAATCAATCTTTGAGAAGAACTGTGCTCCTCTCAACTCATCCATCAACTCGTCAATCCGCGGTATGGGATACCTGTTCTTCATGGTTTTCTTGTTCAAAGCCCTGTAATCAATGCACATCCGCAATGTGTCGTCCTTCTTCTTCACCAACACTACTGAAGAAGCGAAAGGACTAGTGTTAGGCCGTATGTGTCCAAGAGCCAACAACTCACAGATGGCCCGCTCAATCTCGTCCCGATAGGCCTTGGGGTGCCTATAGGGTGTGGTAATAACGGCCTGAATGCCTTGCTCTAGCTCAATAGTATGCTCAAATCCCCGATCTGGTGGCTGACCTGGCGATATCTCCCCAAACACCGTGGCATACCTGTCAAGGATGGTCTGTATCTCAGGATGAACTGTCTGCCTGGTAGTTCCTGCCTCTGATGCACGCAGCTCTACTGCCCACTCCATGTCTCCCTTCCGAAAGTCTGCCTCCATTCGGTGAGCTGAAACAGTCTGGGGTGGATAAGTGTGCATTCCTCGTATCTTCTCATGCTTCCCGGTCTTCTTATCATCCCACTCCATCTCCAAGGCCTCCCAATCTGTGGTGACCTTCCCTAGAGTGATCAACCACTGTACACCTAATACCACATTGGTATCCGGTATGTTAACCACGAAAAAGTGGTCAGTCACTGTGTAGGTGCCCATCATCACAGCTAGCTATGGAACATATCTGGCACACTGCATCGTTTGATCTCCTGGGACCAACACTAAAAATTCTTCAAAGCTCTCTGTCGGTATGCCTCTCCGCTCAACCATCTATGCATCGATGAAGTTGTGGGTTGCCCCACTGTCTACCAATACTGAAACTCGTTGCCCTCGTACTATCCCTCGGACACACAACGTCGGATACTTGGGTACTCCCCGCAATGCTGCAAGGGTCCCCCTTGTGGGTGCAAAAGCTGCACCTCTTGCTCCTAGTGGTGGCGGTGGCAAATGGTCCTGCGCGGCATGGCTGCCTCCTGCCTCCACATCATCATACTCGTCCTCTTCTCCGCTGCTCTCGAAGAAGACCTCAATAAAGTGTGCTTTGTCAGCAGCACACCTGTGTCCTGGTGCCCACGGCTCCTAACATGTAAAACACAGCCTCTTCTTCTTCAGCTCCCTCCTAGCATCATCATCCAACTGTCCCCTACCCGGATGCCCCTTTGGAGGTGGAATCCTCACGTCCTTCCCCTTAGGCTGGAAAGCCTGTCTCTGGGGATAAGGTGTCCTGGTCCTAGGTAAGGCATCCTGTAAATCCCGAGTCCTGCCAACTGTGTCATGGGGTGTGGTTGGTCTAGTGGATCTGACCAAACCCCGAAGTGGCTCTGCTAACCCCTCAATGAACATTTAGATCATCCGTGCCGCGGAAAGATCTGGCACCATCACTGAAAGTCTCAGGAAATCTGAGATATAAGTATCTGGGCTCCCGGTCTGCTTGAGCCTCGTCAGCTCAACAAAATGCTCCTTCGGATCCCTCCTATCAAACCTCTCTATCAATCTCCGGGTGAACTCGGCATATGTAGTCACTGTCGAATTCCGAGTGTAACCATCCCATGGAACCACCAATCCTAGGCCTCTCCATCCAGATGCAGTGCTGCCACCTTGATGGCCTCCGTCTCTGCCATCTGGTTGAGCTGGAAGTATATGTCCAGCTTCTCCACCCAAGCCGTTGTCGAACTGTTTGATGAACCATCAAACGTGGGCAAACGGAACCTGCTCACTGTACGCTGAGTGTCTCCCTCGTGATAATGCCGGTGCCCTCTGTGATGGTCGCAAGGTCTGTTGTCCCGCTGTAGCTGAGCAAAATCTCTGAATGGAAGGGCATCCCTGAACTCTTGCCCATATGCCTGATACTCCGCGAAATAATCACCCATGTGGCCATGCTCTGGCTCCTGCTGTGCTCCTGCCCCAGTGTCTGCTCCCAGAAAAGTGGGCATAGTGGAACATGTGGGGGCATGTGATGCCATGTGCGGAGTGGCATCGTGCTCCTCCAAATGGTGGGATGTGCCTGATCCCTCACCAATCTGAAAACCCCTTGGGGTTTCATGCTGTCTAGCCTCTATAGCAGTGAATCTCTGCCCCATCACCTCAATCTACCTTGCCAGACCCACAACTGGATCCTGTTCTGCGTCCACTACTGGATCCTGTTCTGTGTCCACTATTGGAACGCATTCCCCCTCTCCGTAGGTGATTTGCAACCTACGTTCTCTGTCACGGTACTTCCTACCCCTGTAGCAAATGTACGACTTCTCTCCCGGTGTCATAGACAACTTGCTCCACAGGCTGAGCCAAGTCTATGAGCTCTGATACCACTGTATTATCCCGAAAGGGAAATAACCAGTAATACCAAGCATACAACAAGATACAAAATGCTATAAACTAAACATGAAGCAAATACACATGAAATAGAGAGAATATTGAGCCATTTTATTATACTGAGAAATAGAAATGAATACAAGAGATCATCAGAGTGATGGCACCTCGACTTGCACCAGGAAAGTGTAGGAATACTCTCAGAATATCAAAGGAATGGCTGCTCTCTGCTCTGCGTCCAAGCTGCTGGAAAACTGCCGTGCTGCTGCTATTGCTGGAACAAAATGAGTATTTGGGGCTGCTTCCCTACTCGGAATGAGCTGGAACTCTGGAATCCGCCTCTACTCACAATACCCAGAAAAGCCCAGAGAGCGTTTCTGGAATGGATGACCCCCGAAAATACCTCCCTTGAGGATCTATGATATCCTCCCAAGGGCCACGTTGAGGCTGAATGAAATTCTCCAAAAGATGGCCTCCCGCTCTGCCAAAAGTCTCCATTAGGCAAGGGCTGGCCCCTTGCTCAATCTTCTGACCAAAATCCTCCGAAATACTGCTACTCCGGAGCTCCCTCCAAATGGACTGCGTCCTCCCTCTCAAGACTGCACAGTCTCTATGGCTCTGCTCCTCCCACAAAATGCCAACACCAATCCTCCTACAAAATACTGATGAGACTACCTCACCCGAGCAAGCACTCGAAGTCTCCTGGGGCTGAGGGTGGGATCTCTGAACGGAGACACCCGATGCACTAAACAGTGCTGCAGACAAGCTAGAGAGCCAGCGTGCTCTAAGTCGAAGCGACCAGCTCAATATGCATAAACTCGAATGAGGAAATGAGGAGGCTCTCCTCCTTTTTATAACGATGGGCCTCTCTCAACCCTAGGCCGCACCATCTCCTACGTTGCCTCCATTTGGCCCATGTTTCCAACTCAACTGCACTGGCCATGCTCACGCAGTCCATGTGGGTCCTCCCTTCACGTGGTCACTTGGCCCCCCTTGGCCCACCTTAGTCACAACGTTGATGTTACTAGGTGACTTTAGGGAGTGCACTTTATCTTAAGTGAGTTATATCCCCCTCTTACTCACTTTTATTTATATTTTGACTATAGAAGGAAAAATTGATCAAAATTAATATTTCCAATTAGCTATCGCTAATTGGGAATATTACAATATTCAACCATACAAACCCATATAGAAATCTGACCTTATAATTTCTTTTACAAGGCTTAGCACAGGTACAAATCCATGACTCAAGTATCAACCATAGATGGCATCAGATTACAAGTTCATGACAATAGCATGCATTTGAACTACAAACATTCTAGCAGCAAACAACAAATCATCAAACTGTTAAACCCTAGCAACAATCTCTCAACAACTAAACCCTAGTTCAAAAAATTAGTACCATCGTAGCAACCTATGCAATATTCGCTCGGCTATACATGAATTAGTGGAAAGATATTCTCATAGTGACAACAACTCCATATTCTCTCATTATGCAACATACATACTACTAGGCTCAAACCCTAGCAGTTAACTCTTTGTGAAGACTGATTTAATTCATTCTAACAGCTTTAATCACAAAATTACCAGAATGAAAATTTCAGGAAATGACTTTCCAATCTCAGGTTGAAACAAATTTTGGGAAGGAACCTAGTGTATAAATCTTCAGATTCATTGTTCACGAATTGTTGGGACGTGTGTTGCTTCAACTTGCTTAGGCACTCCAATTGAACCCTTTGTAATACAAGACAATACTCTGAACCAAAAACACCAAACATTACAATGTTTTGGTACAAATTAATGGAAGTAACAATGACCATACCCAAACAGCTGCTACCAACTCTATCTCCATTATTTCGGGTCTATCGATCAATTTCAGGCTTCACATTCTTTTGTCCATGCGCATCACCTAAAACTCTGGCTTAAATCACACGCCATTCTCCAACGCAGCTACAAGTCACATTTATTTAGATCCTTTGTTACTGTTGTCGTTGATCACACTTTGATCATACAACAATCACTATTCGGCCTCTACACTCTATCTCAGTACAAAACAACATTTGATAATTCAACTAGACTTGTATCTGCAACCCTGGTCTCCCAACTATTGGTTTGATTTGATGAACTTGCTCCTCTGCAGTCAATAGCTAGGTTTCGAATCCTCGGTGTGAAATCTAAGATTTGTCACAATCACACAACATCCAACTGAATTTTAATTTAATAACTTGTCGCATACAATGAACCAGACTAGCACTCATCGATCAAATGCGCCACCAGTTTGAAATTCAAGTTCACAACATTAATGAAAACGTCACTCAAGTATATAGACTTTGGCCTCCTTCAATCACTCTTCACTTTTCTTCCATGCCAATGCATTTGTGTAAGAACTCCCAATTTCACATAGGGATAATTCTTCTTGTTATTAATTTTGGGCTCTGATTGCACTGGATGTTACTCTGTCTCAGGTGACAATAATGCTAAATCAATGTGCACAACTATCCACGTTCAATTTGATCCTTCGACCCTCAATCCACAGTTACATTAATTAATCGAACTTTCATGCACCGCTACAACAAAGCATATCAAAATTGCCTTAGCTCTCTAGATCAATTCCATGCATTGGGTCACTATAGGTGCATACAATGTTATGGCGGCTCAAATCCCGATCACAAGAATGGTGAGCCCTGTCCTTGGAAACTTGCGTGACCTTAGTAAATTCTCTCCATCTCTAAATGTTGGCTCGCCTCATATCGACAATCATGCACACTGTCTACTATCAAAACCGATGAACATAATAGCAAATAATCACTGCACCATCTGGATTTTGCACGGGTATAGGGTATGCGCATTAATTTTTCTTCGCCATGCATCTACAATATTTCTCACGCATAGGTTACTCGATCCACATGAGCACACTACAAGATACCCACAATTGCACTGACGTTCATTTTTGGCCGGATCGATTCGATTGAACTGATAGGAAGTTACAGGATAAGATTTCAACTTTTTGACATTGTTCAACTTTCTTCATGCAACTAATATGAATTCTGACGTGGTCAATCGATCTCAGACTTCTGAAAATGCGGCCTCCCCTAATTAAGATGATTCGACCTTCCCAATGACTGAAGAATCGGTAGGAATAAGTTAAAGGGAATTTCCCTCCAAATTAAATGCACTCGGCCTATCACTGTGAAAATTTCTGAATATGCTCAAACAGAAACCCTACTGTTAATTTTCAGATTTACTTCTCCTACTTACATTAAGTTATTAATGTGAAATCTTCAGCATTAACATTGAAGTAAATACATTAACAGCCTATGCATACAGATCTAAACTGAATACATGCACAATGACAAAGTGACACACAAGGATTTTATGGACAACTGTCCTCGAAAAAACCCAATGTGGGAAAACCGGTCTTCTTTCTCCTGGAGGGTTTTTATTATTATGCAGAATTTGAGTACAACATTTCTGGGCACCAAACTTGGTTGGCCCTACAGAGAAAAATACGGCAAGCAACACCTTTATCTTCAGAGACAGAAAATATGGATGATTCAACCCTCAGCGAAGAATTATGAATTCGAGCCCTTTCTAGTCCACGAAAACCCCAGCGCTGCTCTGAAGGCCTCTGCATCAGCCTAATTGGCCTGCATTAGCCCTTGCGCTGCTTTGGAAGGGACTGCGTCACCCCAAACTGGGTTACATTGCCCTTGCGTTGCCCTGGCTGGGACTGCGTCAGCCCTGTTGGCCTCCTGCTGCCCCTGCGCTGCCTCTGCGTGGCCTCTATTGGACTGCTTCGCTCCTGGCTACCTCTGCGCTGCTCTGGTATGCTGCTTCTTTGCCTCGGTTGTACTCTTGGCCTGGGATCAAACCATCCCTCTCGCTAATACTGCCCCTTGCTGCAGCTAAAACACTTATGAAATTCTTAGCAAACCACGCCCTATAATTCCAGCTTAGTCTCATTGCTCTGCCACTATGTGTGTGTTCTCCAACTGACCCCAAGCCCTCTTCTTATACTTTTCTCGTTGAAACATCAACGGTCGTGATCTAATCTCTAATCGACGGCTAAGATTAGAAGATGCTTGATCCATGTGAATTAAGTCATTTTCATCACATGTTTAATTTAATTAACTTTAATCTTTTAATTTTCCTAAGTTAGACTTAGGATCCTTAATTAAAAAGATTAATTAATTAAATATCTCTTAAACAGGATGGAATTTCTTAAATCGCTTTCTGGGTCTTGGAGTTCTCGTGTACTCTAGTCACTCCACAAAGTTTGGGAGCTAGAGCACATCCGATGCTACCCTAACACCCCAAAATCTCAACACCCCCTCTTAACGAGGAATGTGCTCTAGCTCCATAGGCTGCTGCTCTATGTTGACATCTGGAGGCTGCTGCACTGCTGCAGCTTTGCACTACATAAGCAGACCTCCTCTACGCTACCTTTGCGCTGAAGTTTCCTACGCTGCGCTGTCCTCCTGAAGCCTCTGTGCTGCTGCTGTTGCATCTGCACTACGCTTCTCCCTCTCAGCATCCAGCTCTGCCTCTGCTCCATCTGTGATTCTCTGCACCCACTGCTCCACTTGCCCCGCTACCATATTAAGGCTCTCGTAGCTCGTATGTGATACAAGAGTTGGGCTACTAAAGGATCCTGCCCCCACTCTGTAGCTTACTAGCTACTCTACAGATCAAGATTGCCCCACTTTCGTGGTTCATGAGCGCTCATGGTTGCATCATCTCTGGAGCCATCGTCCACCACACCAGCCTTGGCGCTAGAAGCTTGCTTGTCCTTTTTCTTCTGAGGACTTTGCTAGCGAAATTTCCTTGTTCGTCGCACTGGAAACACTTGACCTTCGATAGATCCCGCTTCTTTCTCCCTTGCTGCCTCTTTGATGCCAAGGCTGCATCTTCCTCTTCTTCCTTATTCACTCTACTTGAACCAGTGTTGTACTGTATTTTCGTCATCCGAAGGATTTCCTCTTGTCGAAGAATAGCCCACATGTTGTCCCAGTTGGGAAGGTCTGCTCTGCCCAAGAGACTTTGGACAAAAGTTTCCCAGTCCTTTGTGACTGCATTGAGAGCAGTCCTCACCATGACATCGTCATCTACCTTGACTCCCATGCCAGTCAGTTGATCCCGGATCAATTGTAGTCTGCATAGAAAAGGGTCGATCTCCTCTCCCTTGGCCATCATGAATAACCTCAACTAGTTATCCATAATCATTTTCCTCTAGATGGATCTTCCTTCATACAATGTGGTTAGAGCTACCCACATCTCATGAGCCGTTGCCTTCTCAGCTATGTGTGGAACTACATGATCTTTGACCCCATCCATAATGAAGCGCTCGGCGTGTGCCGCTGCTTCTTCATGCTTCTCCAGGAGCTTTGCATCGGTCGGTGTGGCTAGGACTTTCTCTGCATGCTCCCTCAAGCCGTATGCCTCCATGACTACTAGGATTCTAGCCTTCTAGATTGCAAAGTTGGACAGACCATCAAACCTATCCTGATCACGTAGTCCATGGGGTGTCATCTACTCAAAAAATGTATCGGAACAAATCCTCCTCTCTATGTTAGAGACTCAGATCTAGGGTCCTTGGCGAGAAAGGAACCCTCTGCTCCCTCTGACCACTGACTCCCTCTCTTGGAAGTTTGTCAAACAAAACGAATCAGCTCTCTTCGATCCTATGATCGATCTTCAGACTTCTTTGGCAGGAAATATTCTGAGAAGTTGTTCTCCTCCCGCTCTGCGTCAACTTAGCTTAGGCTAAATTATGCATCGACATAATTTTCACCCAACCAGCAACTGCTGAAGGTCTGTAGCTTAGCTTCCAGCACTCTGAACATCAAACAGCTTCTGGATTGCATCGCCCTAGCTGGCTTCTACGTGAGCAGACAGTCTCAGTGCAGCTTCTACGTTGCCTCTGCACAGTAAGTACGTGGGCTTGCATGAGTCTGCGTGGAGACTGCGTCACCCTTGCCTCTGCTCGGCTTTGCTTCCTTCTGTTGCTACACTACCTTCTCTGGTCCAGTTTACTGTTGTTGCTGCTTCTTTCTGCAGCAAATATTCTTCAGTCTTCTTACTAGAGATCCAGGCTAGATCTGCAATTGCTCTGATACCATGTGAAAATTTCTGAATACGCTCAAACAGAAACCCTACTGTTAAATTTCAGATTTATTTCTCCTACTTACATTAATTTATTAATGTGAAATCTTCAGCATTAACATCGAAGTAAATACATTAACAGCGTACACATACAAATCTAAACTGAATACATCCACAATGACAAAGTGACACACAAGGATTTTCTTGACAACTGTCCCTAGAAAAACCCAATGCGGGAAAACCAGTCTTCTTGTTGCTAGAGGGTTTTTATTATTATGTAGAATGTGAGTATAACATTTATGGGCACCAAACTTGGTTGGCCCTATAGAGAAAAATATGGCAAGCAATACCTTTATCTTCCGAGATAGAAAAAATGGTTGATTCAACCCTCAGTGGAGAATTATGAATTTGAGCCCTTTCTAGCCCACGGAAACCCCAGCGTTGCTCTGAATCCCTCTGCGTCAGCCTAAATGGTCTGCGTCAGCCCTTGCGCTTCTCAGGAAGGGCCTGCGTCACCCCAGATTGCGTTGCCCTGGCTGGGCCTGCGTCAGCCCTGCTGGCCTCCTGTTGCCCCTGCGCTGCCTCTGTGTGGCCTCTACTAGACTACGTAGCTCCTGCCTACCTCTGCGCTGCTCTGGTATGCTGCCTCTCTGTCTCGGTTGTACTCTTGGCCTGGGATCAAACCATCCCTCTTGCTAATACTGCCCCTCACTGCAGCTGAAACACTTCTGAAATTATTAGCAAACCACGCCCTAGAATTCCAACTTAGTTTCAGTGCTCTGCCACTGTGTATTGTGAAAATTTTTGAATTTTACTTATGCAGAAATCTACTGTTATATCTGGTTATACTTATCCTACTTAAGCAAGTTATTAATGCTGAAATCTTCAGATTAACATCGAAATAAACACATTACAGACTTTCACCGATTCAGATTAACATTGAAGTAAACCCATAACATTCTTTCACCGATTCAGATTAACATTGAAGTAAACACATAACAGAAAAGTACAAGCACAATAGACAAAGTGACACAAGATTTTCTGGACAACAGTCCCCAGAAAAACCCAATGCAGGAAAACCGGTCTTCTGGCTGTTGGAGGGTGTTTATTATTAAGTAGTTTTCTGAATACAACAAATCTAGGCACCACACTGGTTAACCCGACAGAGAAAAATATAGATTTGTAGCTATCATGTTGTTCTAAATCCAAAACGTTGACTGATCCACACCCTCAAACAAGATTTACAAGACTCAGCCAAATTCTGGCCCTAGAAACCCCAGCGCTGCCCCTGAAGCCCCTGCGTCAGTCTCTTCAGCCTCTGTGTGCCTCTGCGTTGGCCTGGAGAGGGTTGCATAACCCTAGAATGGGTGACAGACCCTACCTTGGGTCTCTGCATAACCCAGATGGATCTCCTGCCTCCCAACGCTGCCTTAGGAGGGACTGCAGAGCACCTGCATAGCTGAAGCTGCCTCTGTGCTGTGCAGTTGCTGCCTTCTCCGCTGCTACAACTGCCTCTGCTTCTTTGCGCCGCCTCTAGAAGCTGCTCTCTGCCTCTTGCTAATTCTAGGCACTGGGATCAGACCATCCCCTTGCCTAAACTACCCCTCTCTACAGCTAAAACACTTCTAGAAATTCTTAGCAAACCACGCCCTAGAATTCCAGCTTAGGTTCAGTGCTCTATCACTGTGTGTCTCTTCTCCAAATGACCCCAAGCCTTTCCTTTATACTTTTCTCGTCCAATGGCAATGATCAAATCTTGAATCGATGGCTAAGATTAAAAGAAAGCTTGACCCGTGTGACTTAAGACAATTCCATCACATGTTTTAATTAATTACCTTTAATAATTTAATTTTCCTAAATTAGACTTAGGGTCCTTAATTAAAATTATTAATTAATTAATTATCTCCCAAACAGGATGAAATTTCCGAAATCCCTTTCTGGGTCTTGGAGATCTCATGTACTCTAGTCCTTCCACAAATTTTGGGAGCTAAAGCACATCCGATGCTACCCCATCACTCAAGAAAACTCAACATTTGTGTGTTCTCCAACTGATCCCAGGCTCTCTTCTTATACTTTTCTTGTTGAAACATCAACGGTCGAAATCTAATCTCTAATCGACAGCTAAGATTAAAAGATGTTTGATCCATGTGACTTAAGTCATTTTCATCGCATGCTTAATTTAATTAACTTTAATCTTTTAATTTTCCTAAGTTAGACTTAGGGTCCTTAATTAAAAAGATTAATCAATTAAATATCTCTTAAACAAGATGGAATTTCTTAAATCGCTTTCTGGGTCTTGGAGATCTCATGTACTCTAGTCCCTCCACAAAGTTTGGGAGCTAGAGCATACACAATGCTACCCCAACACTCCAAAATCTCAACAATCACCCCAAGAAATTTTTTAGCTTTGTAGCAAGATTAATTCTACTTACCAAAGTATAATCTTAGCCTCTGAGAAATATGAAGGAAATTCAACCCAAAATAAGTCCTAAATGGTGCTAATGAATTCGGCTTCCAATACAAAGAAGAAATCAGCCTCCTCTGATAGTATACTTTTTCCCCTAATTCTGCCCAGAATTATAAAGACTTGATCTCGGCCACACGATTGACACTTATTTTCACTCCTTAAGTAAATTAAAAAAAATCTTCAATCTCTGAATACTATGTCTCCAGTTGTTCCAACAATGACTCTCAGTCGACTGAAACAATGGAGACTCGATCCTCTAAGCTATATAGGAATTGATCCTTCAGAGAAATAATTTGAGCCCATACAAAATTCAATTCAATCCTCTGAAGCAATTTGATCTTTGAGAGATCCTCCAGCAAATAATGATATTAATATCCCACGAACTTAGCTCCAAATCGATTTGCAATTAAAAAACCCTCAGGTTCGCCATGACCATGCTTTGATACCGCAAATGGATAGATTTTTAACGATTATGGGATATTATAAAATGTTCCATTTTTTTTTAATTCTGAAAATATATGACCATGATAATTTTCACAAATTTTAAAAATAACCAGAAATAAGAAACATTGCAAATTTAGAGAAAGGCGAAACCTAGAAACTCAGCTTTATTTATATGTTATAATCTATCACAACAGAAATAGCTAAGACAAAACAATAAATGAAGCATCAGTTGAGGATATGAATTACCCTCACTTCAATATTGTTGAAGCTTTGTGAAACTTCTGAATGAAGTCTCCTCAAGGAGTGTTGGGGTTTCGTCCAACGCACACAATGGCAACCCAAAGGTTTTCATCTTGGGGCTTTGCTGAAACTGGGAACTTCGTTCTCCAAACATCACGATAACAAATGAACAATCAAACCAAGATGTCCCAAATGATCTCATCCTCCTTTTAAAGTTTCGATAGATAGATCTCCAATCTTCTAGAAGTATTTTATTTTGATTATTTTAATATTATTCTAGAAGCTCCCCCTTGACTTCATCTAAGTGATTTTTAGTTTTATTTTATTTTACTTAAGTCACTTTTGGCCCTTTTCCTTCAATTAATCTTTTTCCCTTCTTTTATTTAATTAAGTGACTAATTAAAGTCACTTTTAATCCTAGAAAATGGTAAATCGTCCACCATACTTCCTTTGGTCACTGGAAGTCACTCCACATCATCCCATCCTATAGATCTTCTCGTTCTAGTTCCAACAAGCTATTACACTAAAGTGTTCCATTAAATATTCCTCCTAGAATTCCACCTTAAGCGTAATTAATTTAGGCTCAATAATGACCTCATTTTACAGGATTATTAGAATGCAACAAAACCAACAGCAAGTTGTGCAGATGATAGAATACACCAAGCGAATGTTGTTGGATCCCATAAAACCACTCAAAACCCCTCTGGGACCTTAGATGATGTAATCCTGCTACTGTGGCCTAGCCATCATATACCTGGAAATCCATCCTAGCTGTACTATAGAAGAAACTAAAAATGGGGACATTACATTTCCTCTCTCTGATTAATAGTGCCTTTGGGGATATTTTTCCCCTCCAATGCTCTTCAGTATAGGTAGCACTCTGTTAAATGCCTCTTAGGATTAGCTTGCAAAATAAGACTTGGCTCTCAAGATTTAATCAGTAGCAAATACATAGTGGGTGAAGGATTCCTAACTTTCCTAGCTTCTATGCTTTCATATGGTCATCTATCTCTCATGCAGAGTCTGCAATTTCCTCTACTCTGAACTAATTTTGGTCAATTCCAGATTGGTTTTGGTTCATTAGGAGAATGCAACATAAAATCTAGAGCATGAAAGTAAGAATGTTAGTATGATTGGAGTCAATGGAAATAAAGAGTTGAGGGAAATAGCTGACATGAGAAGTGAAGTACTCTTACACTTCCCATTATGATTGTAATCAGCCTACTCATCAATAACTACATAGATAGACTTCACCATCAACCTCTACACGCATTCAGTGATTGGGTTTCTAAGTCAATGGAGGTGGATGGCTCATTTAAGGCACATGATGGAGAAAGATGAGTTCACATTGACGCTTGGTAATAGAGGATTTACATTCCCATAGAACCCTTTTCCTCTTCCCCTCTGATGCACTCAACCCCTATTGTGCTCTCCATAGCCATATTGGACCATTACATATTATATGCTAGCATTAATATTTACATAGTTTGAGTTCATCACGGCAAGCCTATCACATGATCCATAGTAGTATATTCACATCATATACATTCCTAGCCATTCACTAGTGAGGCCTTTGTCTTGAGCTCCACACTAGGAATCTGTAGTAGCATATTCATACAAGGTCATTTGTTTAAGCTTACATGGCTTGACTCTTGTCATTATAAGCATTCATTTACAATTTATACATAATCTGATCCAATACATTTCACATGTCAAAACCGAATAATTACATGGTTTTACAGTTTTTTAAATACAAAATGTGTTAATCTCTTAGGCATCCACCATCTATGAACGTTACTATATCAATCCTTGCAAAATTTTATATTTACATGCTAAATAAACATTTGCTGTTGTTTTCTTATCACAGGACATTCCAAAGGACCTAGAACTGCATCATATTGTTGTAAATGACTGGAAGACAGGGGTGGATGCTCAGCAAAACGTTGTGCTCATTTCAATACCGAGTGCGGTAAGTCCACATTTAGCACCTAAGGGAAAGCATGTACTTCATGCATACACCCCTGGAACAGAGCCATATGATCTGTGGGTTGGATTGGATCGCAGAAGTGCAGAATACAAGAAGCTCAAGGCTGAGCGCTCTGAGGTAAACAAGTTACTGTCCAATACATTTGGCATATTATAGATATATAGCCTCAGCTGTGCACTGCACACAGTTTATCTTCCCAAACGCATATCGTTATTGGTCTGCATATATGTTTGAACTAATTTATCCTTACTGCAAAAACAGATTAAGTTTGATCTAGAGTTCAAACAGCAGCTTTTACCTGTGGTGGATGCTTGTTCAAATTCCAATGGCAACAATTCATTACAGAACCCTATCATGCCACATGCACGTCCGTCTCTGAAGGAACGAGATGCTTTAACATTGCGATCTAGACCGTGATCTATAGTGAATCATAAATGTTTTGTCAAACTACAAATACTGCCCAATGAATTGACTGGAGTCAAAGTCCTTGTGTAATTTCCCCAAAAATTTAAATTTTGTTGCATATGATAATCTATATTGCCCTTTCAGATTCCTTGGAAAACCAGGTCTTCTAACACATTGAACCAAGGGATGATCTTGATTAAGTTGTCTTTTTATTTATTTAATTTACAGATGGTGCCAAGTGAACTTAGCAAACAGTAGTACCCATGTGTGTGTATGCCCGATTTCATGTGGGTTTCTTGCACATAACAGTTTGAATTGCATGCCCAGGTGATGTGGAGAGCTGTTGAACGTGTACTCGGACCTGGTTTTTCTCGAGAAAAATGTGAGGTGAAGTTGGTTGGTACACCACTGACACACCAACGGTTTCTTCGGCGGAATAGAGGCACATATGGGCCTGCAATTCGTGCAGGAGAAGAATCATTTCCTGGGCAGGGAACACCCATTCAGCAGCTTTACTGTTGTGGGGATTCCACATTTCCAGGCATTGGGGTTCCTGCTGTGGCAGCAAGTGGTTCCATTGTGGCTAATTCTATGGTCTCTGTTTCAGAACACACAAAGCTTTTGGATGCCATAGGGATCTGATGATTATTGAAAGATATATATTTATATTCTGTAATTTATCCTTCAATGCTTCAATGCTATTTGGGATTTTCATGCCTGCCTGACATCTCTGTCCTTCAGAGGTTTTAGAATGTGACGGACAGGATATTGAAAGTGAGGCCCTGGATCAAACATGAACGAGTTTGAATTACTTTTCTTGCTCGAATAGATGTCTTTAGGAATTTTCACGGATGTACTTTCATGTGTTTGTTCAAATGGTTGATGTTTAATACAAATTGAATAACAGTAGTTTCTCATTATATCAACAATGCACAAATGTTTAAGAAAGTTTAAGATTTCCTTGCAACAAATACAAGAATGCTTTTACAAATATCCTTGGCCTAAATGGCTACGGTTTAATACAAATTATATAAGAGTAGTTTCCTATAGGTCAACAATGTACAAATTTTAAATGTTTTTGGTGATATTTTGCATCAATACCATGGATTCTTATAGGTACATATCATTGGCATCTTGAAATAAAAGATTCCTACAGATAAGATGTTATTGAAATAAAAGATTCTACGGATAAGATGTTATTGATTTTCCATTATGTTAAGAGATTACATTTTCTCAATCTTGTTATCTAAACATGCCTACCATGGAGTTGGAAGATGGGTCTCTTCCAAAAGAATCCAGGACTTTTACTAATTTAGTTTATCCATGTCGATAATTTTTAGCTTCATATAATCCAATCTGTGTAACATATATAGTTAAATGGGCTTCTTGGGTCTTTTACTAATTTAGTTTATCCATGTCGATAATTTTTAGCTTCATATAATCCAATTTGTGTAACATATATAGTTAAATGGGCTTCTTGGGTATTCAAGTATGTTGGATCATTTAGAGATAATTTGAGATGAATTTATTAGACTAATATGATCTTAATGGTTCTTTATTATTGCATAGCCTTTGAACTATGTTGTCAACAAGATGTAGTTTGAGTGGTTGTGAGGAAAATAAGCCCTCTCCACCTATGTTCAAATCCTACTTTGTGATGTGCTTTCTCTCAGAAAATTAATTGTTGATGAGCTACATATGATTTATTCATGAGTTGTTGTCTTGAGCTTGTCCCCTAGAGAATCTGAAGCCTACTATGGGTACCATCCTTAGAGTGTCGAAGTGCCAAAAAGATTTCCCCTGGATAAAAGTAAAAAAAAAGTCTTGTCATAAGAGCATCATACATAGATGAATGCATGAATTACTTCCAAAAACACATTAAAATACCTCTACAAAGTGGTTACTTGAAATATTCAAGCTGAACCTTAACCATTAAGAAGTTTTCTATTTTATGAAAAATGTAATATTATTGAATACATAGACATAACATTTGCAAACTACACAATGTTCCTTAGCACGATTATTCTTTTTCTCTTTTTAAAGAAGAATGAGTATTGTTTATATTAAAAGATGTTGCATTTGAACTAGTTAGTGAGATAATGGAAAATTAAGGGTTGATCTTAGTCTAATAAACAATTTTTCTATCCTACCTATGGATTCTAAACTATAAATCTTCATGAATTTGCTTACAAAGTTGTTCAAATGATTGTCACTAAAGTAAACTATGTAAAAAATACCTAAATATAAAGCAAATTTACATAATATTGGAAACTATATGAGGGAAAGTAACCAAGTCCATTTACTCCATCAATTAACGCACAATTTCCTTTTCCTTGAATTTTGCAGGAACTAAGGGAATTGATTTTGGAACTGGTTCTCGAGAGAATCAAGGTTTTTCTGGTCAGAGGTGCCTAAGGTTTGACGCAAAAGGTATTCAGAGGGGGAGGGAGCGAAGCTCCCTCCTATCAGAATGTGGTAATGAACAAGAGGAAGGGGTTCAAGGCAAGTTTCGACGGTTAGGCAAATGTTATGTCAAAGAATGTCCAAGGTATGGCTGAAGTAGGTGGGAACAAACATAGAAGAGATGAAGACAAAGGTCCGACAGGAAATCAAGCTGATCAGCAGCAACAACCAAAGTTAAAAGGCTCCATAGGGCCCTGTAAGCCAAAAACAATGGTGATCTCGACGACATTGATCATTAATCTTGAGACCCGGACCTTCAGGGATCACATGAGGTCATATGTTGTCATGTGCAAGTTTATGGGCCTTTGGACCACATAAAAAGCCGTGTGTGATTGGATCAAACATCATTGGAAACCGATAGGGGAGATAAAGCTACATCTAGGGTCTAAAGGTCTTTTTACAATGGCATTTCCCAATATGGAAGATAGAGACCGAATATTTGATGGTGGTCCCTACCTTTTTGCATCAATTGGTTTGTACATGAGGCCTGGATGGATAATTTCACCCCAGAGAAGGAAACCTTTACCAATGTCCTAGTCTGGGTCTGGTTGTACTCCCTTCCCTGGATTATTGGCTTCCTTCAACTCTTAAGCTGATAGGAGACACTTTAGGAAAATTTATTAAAATATGAGAAGCAATGTTGAAAGGAAGATAAACATTGTATGCAAAAATATGTGTGGAAATGGATGTGTCTGGGGCATTGCTTGAAGCAGTCAAATTAGAGTTTTGGGATGAATTTTGGATACAACCGTGGACTATGAGTAGATTACTTTCAGATGCAAAAGATGCCATGAACATGGACACAAAATAAGGGAATTTCATCTAAACATAGTGGAGGAACAAGGCAAAGAAACAGGCAGGAAGGATGCAGATTGTTTTGTTAGAACCAACCCTAGGGTTGTTGAAACCTTAGTTAAACTGAGAGGGGGGGGTGAATCAGTTTAACACATTCATGGACTTTTAAAACTTTTCATTAAAAACTTATTTACACCTCCATTTCATGTTCAACTTAATATGTGAGTAATCTTAGAATGTGAGCAACAAATATTAATATAATGTAACAACAGACTTAATATGAGAGCAGCAAGTATTAAGTAGATGAGATGAACCATATCAACACATAAACATCATGCACAGAGACACCAGATATAAGTGGAAACCCATAAAAGGGAGAAAACCACATCTTATTATTGTTGTGATGCAAAGGCAAGCTCCAACTCCCTCTCACCACTGATTTTCTGTAGGCACCAACCTACAGGAGGCTCCTACCTCAATTCTGCAAGCTACAACTTGCAAGGAAGCTCCAACTTCCTCACTTTTTCATAAGAGAAACACTTGCTGATTTACCTTGGATATCAGCTCTGTTCTGTACCTTCTTTACTAATGTCCTCTAGTCTTCATATCTGTTTTATTTATTTCCTCTGCTTCAATTCCGCATTCTCATTTCTTTTACCAGCTTATTCAGAAATATGTATTCATTTCAATTTTACAGTGGGATTTTTTTTTTTCTCCAGAGACTTACCAATACATCACAAACAATGTAAAAACATTTAAGAACATTTACACTCAGTTACAATATGGATTTCAAATTAACTCATTCAACCTCTCGACTCAATGTATTTTTTTTTCTTCCTTTTATGCAGCACACTCTGTCTTTTTCGTTTCTGCATTTTCTCCAGTCCATTGTAGTTGTGTAACTGTTGTATATACAACTGTATTTTAATATAACTCAACCAACTCTCCACATTATATTAAAAACCTTTTTAACATGAAAAACACCCTTTTGGGCCCACAGTCTATTCACCGTAATTTTAAATATGAACAAAATCAACATCATGCGGAGGCCTTTCTATCACCATGGTTATAAAGAAATCTTCGGGCCCACGATGCATTATACCCTACCTTTATACATTGCGCACCAACTATAATATATATTAAAACCCAGTTTCAACCTACACTCGACGAAAATCAACATTTAAGGATAATTGACCCCATATATATATTCCACTTACTTTTCGCACATATGCTCACGGCCCTATTATTACATGTCCAACCATAATTTATAGTAACATATGTTACGACCTTCGTTTAAATATTTGGAACACTATAACAAACCCCTCGCCTTTGGAATTAAACCCAAGTGATGACATATACAACGTCTCCGGCAAACATCATAACAACATCTAATTCCATAACCTTATGGGCCCCACCTTACACACATATATATATTGACCATCCCACATTTATTTAACAATGGTTAACAACCAAAATTAACGCGATAATCAACTGGCCCCCAGCGTTAACGTACCTCACTTATCCGACGGCTCAAAGTTCATCACGCTCCCAATCAATATCCAACGATGCACAACGAATATCGCGTAAACTAACTGCACGGAGTTTAATACTTGGAAATTACGCGATATAAGTGGTATTATAATACCACTGCTGGGTGACGTGTCGAGTGCCCAATTAGATCGCGTTCCAAACTGAATTACCACTTACCATTACAGAAGCCACGCGAACCCACTAGTTTCTAAACTCTGGGTTTACTGCTCACTTCACGGTTCCAATTGTCTCCATTACTCCAGGTTCTGTTCAACTATCGGGTTCGTTGCCAATTCCACGTTCTCACTCAGGATTCTGCCTTCAACTTTATAACTTCAATCTCATGGGTTCTCAGCCTTTGAATGAGCCTTTACTCATATTTCACCACTATTAAATCCGCAACTTCGCCTTGTTCCCTTCATTTTTTGAACACATTGAAGCTGGGGTTCCACAAACTTCTGATTTGACTCAAACCAGAGATCAATCGCCCTTTTCAGAATTTGTCTTATCCACCTAACCGCTATGAACTAACCTCACTGCCATCCTTTTAAACAATGTTACGAACCAATCTCAAAGGAGATCCAGTTCGATTCCGGCAAACAGAACTTTTGCTTCAATTGACATCGTTCCTTCAAACTGAGCTTTCTACGTTGGCTCAACATATTAAGTGTCAAGGATTTGCAAGCTGGGTGCTCCATAAAAAGATCAAACCCTCATCGATTTCCTTTAATGTGTTCACACAGGTTAAGACACAGGCAAATTATACTCCGAAATCAGGTATTCAATTGTGTTAAGCTTGGTATATATACAACAGGGTATCTAATCCTCCCTTCATTGAATACTGTGTGGAACAGTAACTCATTCACTAACATCGATCCACCCAAATCGATCTTCCTCGAATGATATATATATATAAGATTAGATCAAACCCTCTATTACACACAAAGACATCAATTCGACCATCAACACGGAGTTTGCACCTACTTATTGAAGCCAAGCATATTTACTCAGAGGTTAAATCAATCAACCACACACATCCAGAACCAAAATCTCCATTTTATATACATGAAATTCATTACACAGATATCTACGTACAACTTCCTGTTGGCCAGATTTTCAGTTCTGTGGCCCTCCTATCTTCACTGATATGCCCTCAACAAAGCTCTCTGCTTCTTTTCTATCCTTTGCTCCTTGACTGATGTTGCTCCTTACTTCTCTTTTTGCTGCCTCTGCTACCTCTCTTTTTGCTTCCTCTGCTCCTTGACTGATGTTTCAGGTGCTCCTCCTTTGTCATCTCCTTTTCCATCAATGACAACATTTCCAACAATCTCCCCCTTTGGCTTTGATGGCAATACACTTCCTCTACTTACCTTTTAGAAGACCCTTTCTTCTGTTTCTTTTTTTTCCTCCCCCTTTGACATCAATGGCAAAGGGTTGCACATTTCTTAGTGTGCTTTCTATCTCTGCATTTCCTCTCTCTGAGTTGTGTTTAGGCCCTATTCTTCTAACTTTGTACCATGCTGCTCCAAACTGGTGTACAAGAGTTGTTGAGAGAACACTTTGAGGATTATTAAACTTGACTATACACTGTAAATTGATACGATCCCAAAGCACAGATTCCTTGCACTTGTGTAGAGTGTGGGTGATGATAGAACAACCATATATCATCATATTCATATAATCAAAGATGCTTCATTTGACCAAAGCTAACATGCTGAGAATGCTTCAAATACACTTCTCTCTAGTATGATTTTCATCAGAAATCTATATCTGTTGAGGAATATGTCTTTTACTACAATACACACATGTAGTACAACACCTGTTCAAATGTGATGATGCCAATACCAATTGTTGAGGTTCACCTATAATGCCTGTTGTTGGTGATCTGAGTTAGGACTGCTGACAGGGATATTACACTTAATAGCTGAAAGGTCCTTGTTACTGATGTGATCAATGAATCAAGCCAGAGTTTACAACTTATTGTGAGATTAGATGATATCTTTCAATTTAAGAGGACAAATACCAACTTTTACTACTTGTATAATGTACTTTCAAGACAAACCTTTGAGGTTAGATACATTCAATGTATTAGTCAGTCTCACTTATCAATCATGCAATTTCCTTTATAACATAAGGAGTTATGTATGTCAATTATCAATCTCTCTTTAATGGTGAAATGTCAGCAAATCCTTTCTGCTGAAGTATGATTTTAATGAATCAATAACATAGTTTTGAGCTTCAACTGACACAACTCATTCTTCATACTTTCGATACTTTAATTGTTCTATCATGATGATCTTCAGCAACACATCTTCAAGTAGTTTGATTGAAATCTCAGCAAACAGACTTCACCTAGATTTATGAATGATCTTAAGAAAGCGGCCTTGAAGGTATATATGTACTGACTTCAGGAAGGCATTCAATTATATATAGACAAAGATACTGCTTCAATGCTTAATATAATGCTTCAAGTGTAAACAAAAATACTTATCCTTTTGTACTGCTACTGACCTTTTTCATGCTGAATGCAAATAACGCTGAGAATACTACCTTGATGCACTTTTTCCATAATCCTTTGATCCTAAGGACCTATATCATACCACTGCTGCTCCATGATAACACTTGATATTCTGTTGATAGGCATGCTGCTTGTACCAAGTACCAATTTATATTACCTTGATAAAATATGCATAGATTTCACTTTAGCTTGCACATGAACCCATAGTTTCTACTAATGATCTTTTCACTTTTCACACCAACAATCATTAATATACTGAATTAGATATTGGCATCATTAACCTGCTACTTATTTTGTCATTCTAATAATAATAATAATAAAATGTCACTGCATGTTCCTTTCTAGGACTGTTCCAGAATCATTGTTGCTTTATATTCAATTCAATTGTTCCAACATAAAGATCTTTGGGAAGGCATCTTCAATTTATTTTCTATGAATCTTCATGGGCTGATTACTCAAGGATTTATTACTCACTTTACTGCATTCCTCCAAGGGGAATTTTCATAGATGAAAGATGTAATGATATAATGATGATAGGCACTATTCTTACTCATCCTTCTTAATGTGATTCACTGTTCATTCTAGCAGAATGATGCACAATGTGATCATCACTTAATGTGCTGGTGTTTTCTTGGCTTACATGTTCATGGCTGATGTTTTCTCTACCATCATGGTTGCTTGCTGTCTTTTCTTTTTCCATCAATCTGTCAGCTATTTAATACTTCATATCATCTTCTTCCTCAATAGTTCTCTGTTAGAGGGATTTTCCTTTTTCTTCCCGATCTCATAGCTGTTCTCATTACATGGAGCTCTTCTTAGATTACTCTCATGGGAAATAATTATGAACTTCTCTCCCCCTGTGATGTTTCTTCATATTTGTCACTGGATGGATTTTTGCTTTGCTTCCTAGAGCAGCTCCCCCTGAGACTATGATGGATTCATTATGTTATTGAGATAATAGGCTCCCCCTTTTTCTTTTCCTTCCATACTTTATTGGGGTTCTTCATAATGTCTGCTCTTCTTTTTGATTCATAGTTTTGATTGATCTGTTTTGATTCCATCCTCTGTTTGGAGTTTTTTAATGTATATGGCAGATTACAGTCTTTTGTTTTGTGACCAAGCTTGAGGCATACATAACATCTTACTTTTCCAGGGTATGTTTGAGCTGATGTATAATATTTTATTCCCATTTTTTAATACAATTTACAATCAACAAATTTATGTCTAAAATTATTGCATGCATAACAGTAGCCATGGAAATGATTTGAGTACCTGGGGAAAGATTGTCCTTTCCATTTGCTTGCTTGAGGGGTTCTTCTCTTTTGCTGCATCCTTTGTTGGTTGGACTGGATTTGTTTTGTCTTGCAATATGCTGCAATATGTCCTGGTTTGTGACAAGAGAAACAAGTGATACTTCCCCTGGGAGGAAAGAACCTTCTTTGACATCTCCCAAATTTATTCAATTCATAATCAAAAGTGTATGAGTCTTTTTCAGCTGACTGTTTCATCCTTTCATTTTCTGTCCTTTCATGTTGCTGCTTGTTTTTGTTTGTTTCTTTACAACTTATGTTCTTGCTTGCTTTTACTTCTATAGGAATCTGCTGAACTACTTCATTGTCCTTTACAGATTTTACAAAAATGATATTCCTGTGATCTTCTACCTTGGACTTACTGGTTTCTCCTTCATAGCCTACCCCAGTATTTATGAGAGGAGATCTTTGAACATTTAGAATTTGGTCCAGTTGTCCAGAGTTTTTTATTTGAGGTTTATTCATTAATAATTCTCTTTGGGATTTTTCTAATTTCTTTCTTAGGCTCGCTATTTCTTCTTCCAATCTTTCAACTTCCAGACTTTTTTCTCTCATTTGTTGTAGCAGAGTGTCTTCTACTTTCTTTGCTTCTTCAAGCTGAGTTTTCAGGCCAGCAATTTCTTTCTTACCTTCATACTCTTTCTCATCACAAATTTTCACCAATGTCTTCAGGTCTTTGTTTTCATTCTTCAGTCTTTCTATTTCAGTCAAGGCTGTGTCAAGTTCGGCCTTTTCTTCAGCTGGAATTTCTTCATGGTTCTTACTACCATTCACACTAGCAAATATCTCATTTGATTGAACATTTTCCTTTTGATATGAAGTTTTCTTCTTCTTAATTCTCTTCTCCTTCTTGACAATGCAACCCTCAGTGTCTACTCCATGCATGAAATGCAATCTGTCCCAGATTTCTTTTTCAGAGGTTAAATCCATTATTAACTCAAGATCCTTGTTATGAATATTGGTATATAACACATTTTGCCTTAGCATTCCTCTGTTGTTCTTTCACCGTGGGAGAGTCTGTGAAGTAACCATCACATACAAGCTCCCATACCTCAAGTTCATAAGCCAATAATCCTATTTTAAGTTTATCTCTCCATTTAGGAAAGTTTGTTGTATTTAACACAGATACATTTTGATAGTCCATGAGTCAACCAGATCTCCTTCAAGCTATTAAGCTTACACCAAAGGAACCAGCTCTGATACCAATTGTTGAACCCTTAGTTAAACTGAGAGGGGGGGTGAATTAGTTTAACACATTCATGGACTTTTAAAACTTTTCATTAAAAACTTATTTACACCTTCATTTCATGTTCAACTTAATATGTGAGTAATCTTAGAATGTGAGCAGAAAATATTAATATAATGTAACAAAAAACTTAATATGAGAGCAACAAGTATTAAGCAGATGAGATGAACCATATCAACACATAAACATCATGCACAGAGACACCAGATATAAGTGGAAACCCATAAAAGGGAGAAAACCACATCTTATTATTTTTGTGATGCAAAGGCAAGCTCCAACTCCCTCTCACCACTGATTTTCTGTAGGCACCAACCTACAGGAGGCTCCTACCTCAATTCTGCAAGCTACAACTTGCAAGGAAGCTCCAACACCCTCCCTCACTTTTTCATAAGAGAAACACTTGCTGATTTACCTTGGATATCAGCTTTGTTTTGTACCTTCTTTACTAATGTCCTCCAGTCTTCATATCTGTCTTATTTATTTCCTTTGCTTCAATTCTGCATTCTCATTTATTTTACCAGCTTATTCAGAAATATGTATTCATTTCAATTTTACAGTGGGATTTTGTTTTTCTCCAGAGACTTGCCAATACATCACAAACAATGTAAAAACATTTAAGAACATTTACACTCAGTTACAATATGGATTTCAAATTAACCCATTCAACCTCTCGACTCACTGTATTTTTTTTCTTCCTTTATGCAGCACACTCTGTCTTTTTCGTTTCTGCATTTTCTCCATTCCATTGCAGTTGTGTAACTGTTGTATATACAACTTTATTTTAATATAACTGAACCAAATCTCACCGTTATATTAAAAACCTTTTTAACATGAAAAACACCCTTTCAAGCCCACTTACTATTCACCATAATTTTAAATCTGAACAAAATCAACATCATGCGGAGGCCTTTCTATCACCATGGTTATAAAGAAATCTTCGGGCCCACGATGCATTATACCCTACCTTTATACATTGCGCACCAACTATAATATATATTAAAACCAGGTTTCAACCTACACTCGGCGGAAATCAACATTTAAGTATAATCGACCCCATATATATATTCCGCTTACTTTTCACACATATGCTCACGGCCCTATTACATGTCCAACCATAATTTATAGTAACATATGTTACGGCCTTCGTTTAAATATTTGGAACACTATAACAAACCCCTCGCCTTTGGAATTAAACCCAAGCGATGACATATACAACGTCTCTGCCAAACATCATAACAACATCTAATTCCATAACCTTATGGGCCCCACCTTACACACATATATATATTGACCGTCCCACATTTATTTAACAATGGTTAACAACCAAAATTAACGCGATAATCAACCAGCCCCCAGCGTTAACATACCTCACTTATCCGACGGCTCAAAGTTCGTCGCGCTCCCAATCAATATCCAACGATGCACAACGAATATCGCGTAAACTAATTGCACGGAGTTTAATACTTGGAAATTATGCGATATAAGTGGTATTAGAATACCACTGCTAGGTGACGTGTCGAGCGCCTAACTAGATCGCGTTCCAAAATGAATTACCACTTACCATTACAAAAGCCACGCGAACCCACTGGTTTCTAAACTCTGGGTTTACTGCTCACTTCACGGTTCCAACTGTCTCCATTACTCCAGGTTCCGTTCAACTATCGGGTTCGTTGCCAATTCTCCGTTCTCACTCAGGATTCTGCCTTCAGCTTTATAACTTCAATCTCACGGGTTCTCAGCCTTTGAATGAGCCTTTACTCATATTTCACCACTATTAAATCCACAACTTCGCCTTGTTCCATTCATTTCATGAACGCGTTGAAGCCGGGGTTCCACAGACTTATGATTTGACTCAAACCAGAGATCAATTACCCTTTTTAGAATTCGTCTTATCCACCTAACCGCTGTGAACTAACCTCACTGCCATCCTTTTAAACAACGTTATGAACCAATCTCAAATGAGATCCAGTTCGATTCTGGCAAACAGAACTTCTGCTTCAACTGACATCGTTCCTTCAAACCGAGCTTTCTACGCTAGCTCAACATATTAAGTGTCAAGGATTTGCAAGCTGGGTTCTCCATAATGTTGAATATTGCAACAAGAAACAGTGAAGGAGGCATCCTGAAACATCATTCCTGATCCTAGTTGGAAAGTGATCACCAAAACTAGGTGGGGGCCACACAGGTGATTTTTGTCGCAAAGTCTATTTTTAGACATGTCGATCATATTCTATGAGTTGCAGGATGCTATTTGTGGATGGTTGGTCAAGTTGGAAAAGTAGATGGATTTCTATTTTTAGACATATTGGGCGGAATCTATTTTTAGATTGCGAGTCTAAAAATAGATATGTTGAATATTATTAGCTCTTAATAATATTTGGACTCTAAACATTATCTTATTCTCTTGGAGCACTTCAGTTAAGTGCATAGATGTGACACAGGAGTTGACAGAAGGAATTACGCTATTCCTGAGGGTTAAGTGGAGCTATTGCATGGATACTTCATTTAGAACTCATGTGACAGAGTTTGGTGGAGTTGATTGAGGAAGTTAATGGAGTTGTGTTCAGTTTAACTAATCTAAACATAGTTGAGCTATGTGTATCTAGTTCAACTGATTGATACAATTAGTGAGAGTGGTGTGAATTAATTATTAATTAATTCAATAATTATAAACTCATTAAACAACTAAAGAATACATCAGTTAACTTCAGTGCATGGACAGTTTCAGTGGAGACCAGTGCAGAGATAGGTGAAAGGGCAAGTATGACTATCAGTTGTGATTATACATGATGCATGGTTTGCATCCAACACTCAGTAGAGATGCCTATAAAGACTGCGTGAGCAAGTCTGGGGTAATTCAAACTCATCAAGAGGCATTCTTCAACAGGGATTGCGCAGTAGAGGCAGGCTAAAGGCTGGCAAAGATCGGTGCATGGGATTTGCAAGATCGGGCCTGATTAGTGTGTAGCAATTGGAGATTGTACTGAGAGCTTGTGAGTAGCTTTGTACAATGATTGTTACATGATCTCTATGACATATATAATATACATATAGTTTGGGGTTTTCAGCTTTAAGCTTTCCCATTACATACTGTGTTCATATGTGTGAATTTTTATGGCTTTAATGTGTGCATGCAATTGATTTTATTTTCGCATGTGATGATCAATGGTAGAAGAGATTCTGTATTGTGCATGAAGATAAAATAGTGTGTGATCAGGAGAATCTCGGTGGATAACATATCAGTTATTCAAATTTCTACATGGTATCAGAGCGATATTGATCATTGGAGCAATTGCAAAGCATTGAAGCAGTTGAGTTTTAGGATAAACTCGGGAAAATAAAAATGGAGAAGAATGACATTATTCCGGTATACTTGACAAAGTTTGTCCACTGCAGGGATGAGCTTCGGAGTGTAGGAGTTAGTGTGGATGAGGAAGGACAAGTCAAGAAGGTTGGGATTCGAGCAAAGAATCTCTACAGACTTGAAGTAGATGGGATGTCTACAGAGCTTCCTACTGTTGGGAAGTGCGAGAAAGACATGAAATTGATGCTTGAGAGGGAGCAAGTTTTTCATGTAGGTAAGAGTGAACCTTGGGATATGGAGCAGCCACAAGATGAGGATTATGGAGTGGGAGAAACCACTCATGCAGAGAAATTTCGTGCCAGATGGGCAGAGGGAGTGCATGCAGCTATACCACCAGGTGAGAGGTGGGGCGACATGCATGAGTAATCCCAAGAGGAAATTTTTGGGCAGGATTCATGAGATGGTGTGGATATCATGAATTGAACCTGGCTACGAGGTGCCTACATCGCAGCAGTAGCATGATCAGTTGGATTGATGCAGGCAGATCAAAGTGACAGTGTTGGATACTGGAGCATAGATTATAGTTGATAACAAGTGCAGAGTGCATGGGTGCAAGAGTTCAACAGTGCAGTGGTTCCTGATGACATGTGTAGTTGGTATTAGCAGAAGTCGAAGACTGTGATGATAGATGCATCAAATTGATTGAGTTGTTTGAGCCTATTCAGTTTCAGAGGAGTTGTAGAGCAGATGCATGGAGTTGCATGGCGCTTGTGAAGGTTGCAGGGTGAATGCATGGAGTTGCATGTCGCATGCAAAGACAGTCCTTTCTTGTTGAGAGGGAGTGTTGAAGATTGCAACAAGAAACACTGAAGGAGGCATCTTCCTGATCCTAGTTGGAAAGTGATCACCAAAACTAGGTGGGGGCCACACAGGTGATTTTTGTCGCAAAGTCTATTTTTAGACTATGCTATTTTTAGACATGTCGATCATATTCTATGAGTTGCAGGATGCTATTTGTGGATGGTTGTTCAAGTTAGAAAAATATATGGATTTATATTTTTAGACATATTGGGCGGAATCTATTTTTAGATTGCCAGTCTAAAAATAGATATGTCGAATATTATTAGCTCTTAATAATATTTGGACTCTAAACATTATCTTATTCTCTTGGAGCACTTCAGTTAAGTGCACAGATGTGACACAGGAGCTGACAGAAGGAATTACGCTATTCTTGAGGGTTAAGTGGAGCTATTGCATGGATACTTCAGTTAGAACTCATGTGACAGAGTTTGGTGGAGTTGATTGAGGAAGTTAGTGGAGTTGTATTCAGCTTAACTAATCTAAACATAGTTGAGCTATTTGTATTCAGTTTAACTGATTGATACAATTAGTGAGAGTGGTGTGAATTAATTATTAATTAATTCACTAATTATAAACTCATTAATCAACTAAAGAATACATCAGTTAACTTCAGTGCATGGATCGTTTCAGTGGAGACTAGTGCAGAGATAGGTGAAAGGGCAAGTATGACTATCAGTTGTGACTATAAGTGATGCATGGTTTGCATTCAACACTTAGTAGAGATGCCTATAAATACTGTGTGAGCAAGGCTGGGGTAATTCGAACTCATCAAGAGGCATTCTTCAACAGGGATTGCACGGTAGAGGCAGGCTAAAGGCTGGCAAAGATCGGTGCATGGGATTTGCAAGATCGGGCCTGATTAGTGTGTAGCAATTGGAGATTGTATTGATAGCTTGTGAGGAGCTTTGTACAATGATTGTTACATGATCTCTATGAAATATATAATATACAGATATTTTGGGGTTTTCAGCTTTAATCTTTCCCATTACATACTGTGTTCATATGTGTGAATTTTTATGGCTTTAATGTGTGCATGCAATTGATTTTATTTCTGCAAGTGATGATCAATGGTAGAAGAGATTCGGTATTGTGCATGAAGCTAAAATAGTGTGTGATCAGGAGAATATCGGTGAATAATATATCATTTATTCAAATTTCTACATGGTATCAGAGCGATATTGATCATTAGAGCAATTGCAAAGCATTGAAGCGGTTGACTTTTAGGATAAACTCAGGAAAATAAAAATGGAGAAGAATGACACTATTCCGGTATACTTGACAAAGTTTTTCCACTGCAGGGATGAGCTTCGGAGTGTAGGAGTTAGTGTGGATGAGGAAGGACAAGTCAAGAAGTTTGGGATCTGAGCAAAGAATCCAAGAATCTCTACAAACACTTGAAGTAGATGGGATGTCTACTTGAGCTTCCTACTATTGGCAGCAAGAAAGACATGCAATTGATGCTTGAGAGGGAGCAAGTTTGCATGCAAAGAAGAGTGAACTCTGGGATGTGGAGAATCCACAATGAGGATCATGGAGTGGGAGAAACCACCATGCAAGAGAAATTTCGTGCCAGATGGGCAGAGGGAGTGCATGCAGCTATACCACTAGGTGAGAGGTGGGGCGACATGCATGATTAATCCCAAGAGGAGATTTTTCGGCAGGATTCATGAGATGGTGTGGATCTCATGAGTTGAACCTGGCTACAAGGTGCCCACAGCGCAGCAGTAGCAAATCAGTTGGATTGATGCAGGCAGATCAAAGTGACAGTGTCAGATACTAGAGCGCGGATCAGAGTTGACAGCAAGTGGAGAGTGCATGGGTGCAAGAGTTCAACAGCGCAGTAGTTCCTGATGACATGTGCAGTTGGTACCAGCAGAAGTCGAAGAATTTGATGATAGATGCATCAGACTAATTGAGTTGTTTGGAGCCTATTCAGTTTCGAAGATGTTGCATGCAAAGGGTGCATGGCGCATGCATGGAGTTGCATGGTGCATGCATGAGTTTGCATGGCGCATGCATGGATAGTCCTTTATTTTTAAGAGGGAGTGTTGAAGATTGCAACCAGAAAAGTGAAGGAGGCATCCTGAAACATCATTCCTGATCCTAGTTGGAAAATGATCACCTAAACTAGGTGGGGCCCACACACGTGATTTTTGGCGCAAAGTCTATTTTTAGACTATGTCTATTTTTAGACATGTCGATCATATTCTATGAGTTGCAGGATGCTATTTGTGGATGGTTGGTCAAGTTAGAAAAATAAATGGACTTCTATTTTTAGACATATTGGGCGGAATCTATTTTTAGACTGCCAGTCTAAAAATAGATATGTTGAATATTATGAGCTCTTAATAATATTTGGACTCTAAAAATTATCTTATTCTCTTGGAGCACTTCAGTTAAGTGCACAGATGTGGCACAAAAATTGACACAAGGAATTACACTATTCCCAAGGGTTATGTGGAGCTATTGCATGAAGACTTTAGTTAGAACTCATGTGACAGAGTTTGGTGGAGTTGATTGAGGAAGTTAATGGAGTTGTGTTCAGTTTAACTAATCTAAACATAGTTGAGATATTTGTATCCAGTTTAACTAATTGATACAATTAGTGAGAGTGTGTGAATTAATTATTAATTAATTCACTAATTATAAAATCATTAATCAACTAAAGAATGCATCAGTTAACTTCAGTGCATGGACAATTTCAGTGGAGACTAGTGCAGAAATAGGTGAAAGAGCAGGTTAACTATCAGTTGTGACTATAAGTGATGCATGGTTTGCATCCAAAACTTAGTAGAGATGCCTATAAAGACCGGTGAGTAAGGCCGGGGTAATTCAAACTCATCAAGAGGCATTCTTCACAAACAGGATTGCGCAATAGAGGCAAAGCAAAGGCTGGCAAAGATCGATGCATGGGATTTGCAAGATCGAGCTTGATTAGTGTGTAGCAATTGGAGATTGTACTGAGAGCTTGTGAGGAGCTTTGTAAAATGATTTTTACATTATCTCTATGACATATATAATACACAGATAGTTTGGGGTTTTCAGCTTTAAGCTTTCCCATTACATACTGTGTTCATATGTGTGAATTTTTATGGCTTTAATGTGTGCATGCAATTGATTTTATTTCCGCATGTGATGATCAATGGTAGAAGAGATTCTCGTATTGTGCATGAATATGTAAATAGTGTGTGATCAGGAGAATCTCGGTGAATAATATATCAGTTATTCAAATTTCTACATGGTATCAGAGCGATATTGATCATTGGAGCAATTGCAAAGCATTGAAGCGGTTGAGTTTTAGGATAAACTCAAGAAAATAAAAATGGAGAAGAATGACACTATTCCAGTATACTTGACAAAGTTTTTCCACTGCAGGGATGAGATTCGGAGTGTAGGAGTTAGTGTGGATGAGGAAGGACAATTCAAGAAGTTTGGGATTCGAGCAAAGAATCTCTACAGACTTGAAGTAGATGGGATGTCTACGGAGCTTCCTACTATTGGCAAGTGCAAGAAAGACATGCAGTTGATGCTTGAGAGGGAGCAATTTTTTCATGCAGGGAAGAGTGAACCTAGGGATGTGGAGTAGCCACAAGATGAGGATCATGGAGTGGGAGAAACCACTCATGCAGATAAATTTCATGCCAGATGGGTAGAAGGAGTGCATGCAGCTATACCACCAGGTGAGAGGTGGGGCGACATGCATGAGTAATCCCAAGAGGAGATTTTTGGGCAGGATTCATGAGATGGTGTGGATATCATGAATTGAACCTAGCTATGAGGTGCCCACAGCGCAGCAGTAGCATGATCAGTTGGATTGATGCAGGCAGATCAAAGTGACAGTGTCGGATACTGGAGCGCGGATCAGAGTTGACAGCAAGTGCAAAGTGCATGGGTGCAAGAGTTCAATAGCGCAGTGGTTCCTAATGACATGTGTAGTTGGTATTAGCAGAATTTGAATACTTTGATGATAGATACATTAGATTGATTGAGTTGTTGGAGCCTATTCAGTTTCAGAGGAGTTGCAGAGCAGATGCATGTAGTTGCATGGCGCTTGTGAAGGTTGTAGGGCGAATGCATGGAGTTGAATGTCGCATGCAAAGACAATCATTTCTTGTTGAGAGGGAGTGTTGAAGATTGCAACAAGAAACAGTGAAGGAGGCATCCTGAAACATCATTCCTGATCCTAGTTGGAAAGTGATCACCAAAACTAGGTGGGGGCCACACAGTGATTTTTGCGTAAAGTCTATTTTTAGACTATGTCTATTTTTAGACATATGGATCATGTTCTATGAGATGCAGGATGCTATTTGTGGATGGTTTGTCAAGTCAAGAAAAATAGATGGACTTCTATTTTTAGAAATATTGGGCAGAATCTATTTTTAGATTGCCATTCTAAAAATAGATATGTCGAATATTATTAGCTCTTAATAATATTTGGACTATAAACATTATCTTATTCTCTTGGAGCACTTCAGTTAAGTGCACAGATGTGGCACAGAGCCGATGTATGAATTACGCTATTCGAGGGTTAGGTGGAGCTATTGCATGGATATCACAGAACTCATGTGATGTAGCTTGGGTGAGCCGATCGATGTGCCAATGGAGTCGTGTCTAGTTTTAATCAATCTAAACATAGTTGAGCTATTTGTATCTAGTTTAACTGATTGATACAATTAGTGAGAGTGGTGTGAATTAATTATTAATTAATTCACTAATTATAAACTCATTAAACAACTAAAGAATACATCAGTTAACTTCAGTGCATGGACAGTTTCAGTGGAGACCAATGCAGAGATAGGTGAAAGGGAAAGTATGACTATCAGTTGTGACTATAAGTGGTTTGCATCCAAAACTTAGTAGAGATGCCTATAAAGACTAAGTGAGCAAGGCTGGTGTAATTCGAACTCATCAAGAGGCATTCTTCAGCAGGGATTGCGCAGTAGAGGCAGGCTAAAGGCTGGCAAAGATCGGTGCATGGGATTTGCAAGATCGGGCCTGATTAGTGTGTAGAAATTGGAGATTGTACTGAGAGATTTTGAGGAGATTTGTACAATTATTGTTACATTATCTCTATGACATATATAATATACATATAGTTTTGGGTTTTCAGCTTTAAGCTTTCCCATTACATACTGCGTTCATATGTGTGAATTTTTATGGCTTTAATGTGTGCATGCAATTGATTTTATTTTCGCATTTGATGATCAATGGTAGAAGAGATTCTGTATTGTGCATGAAGTCAAATAGTGTGTGATAAGGAGAATCTCGGTGAATAATATATCAGTTATACAAATTTCTACACATAAAAAGATCAAACCCTCATCGATTTTCCTTAATGTGTTCACACAGGTTAAGACGCAGGCAAATTATCCTCCGAAATCAGGTATTCAACTATGTTAAGCTCAGTATATATACAACAGGGTATCTAATCCTCCCTTCATTGAATACTGTGTGGAACAGTAACTCATTCACTAACATCGATCCACCCAGATCGATCTTCCTCGGATGATATATATATAAAATTAGATCAAACCCTCTATTACACACAGAGACATCAATTCGACCATCAACATAGAGTTTTCACCTACTTATTGAAGCCAAGCATGTTTACTCAAAGGTTAAATAAATCAACCACACACATCCAGAACAAAACTCTCCATTTTATATACATGAAATTCATTACACAGATATCTACGTACAACTTCCTGTTGGCCAGATTTTCTGTTCGGTGGCCCTCCTATCTTCACTGATCTGACCTCAACAAAGCTCTTTGCTTCTTTGCTATCCTATGCTCCTTGAATGATGCTGCTCCTTAATTCTCTTTTTTCTGTCTCTGCTACCTCTCTTTTTGCTTCCTCTGCTCCTTGACTGATGTTTCAGGTGCTCCTCCTTTGTCATCTCTTTTGCCATCAATGACAACATTTCCAACAAGGGGTAGAGATAATAAAAGACAACAAAAAAGAAAACAAGGAGGGAGAAAAGTTCATAGAAACAACTTTGAAGTCCTATCGGAAGAAAACCTAGAGGGTCAATGGGTTGAGGAAGAGGAAAATGGGGAAAAAAATGAAGGGAAAGAAGAAGAAACGCTGCAGTCGACCGAAGATCATGGACAATAAGGGGATATCAAGATCCATCAAAGGATTTTGAGGGAGATGCAGAAATGACCCCAAGCGAGGTAGGAACAGAGGACCCAAAATTGCAGGAAATAATAGAATGGGAGGGTATCCACCTCCAGGATATGGTGGAGTTGTAACAACCGTGTTAAAAATTCATGTAAAAATATATAAGACCACGGTCGATGGGACATGTATTCCAAGTTGAATGGTGGGGAAAACATCCTAGCTGGTGTTCACTTTGGTTATTCTGGCTAAAGGAAATTGGCAAAGGAAATGACAAAGGCTTTAGAAAGACATGAGGCATTAATTGGCATTTTATTTATGAAAATAATGGAAATTAGGAGAAAAGGAAGGTGAAATGTCATGGGTTGCATGTGAGGAGGAAAATGAAGAAATTAGAGGCCTCGTTGAAAAAAAGGCTTCTGAGGATCAGTTGGCAAGCTTTTGTTGGTTCAAGCTTTTGTTCAGTGCATTTTTTGTGCTCTCTCATTATTCTCTCTCTCTCTCATACTTAGAGTTTTATTGGAGCACTCTTGGAGAGTGTGGATACTTGGTGATTTGGATCAAGAATGCAAAGGAAGAGAAGGAAAGCGTAGGTGGACATCGGGATCAGTGACTATAACAAGATTTGATTGCAGGTACCGAGTTGCATGTATGTTTTCCTCTCTATTTTTGGCATGCATGGGCATGCATGTGGATTTTCCTAGCCTTGTCAATTCCTGTACATCCATGGTATTGTGGGTTTATTTCCATTGATTGGTTTCTATTTGTTTCTCATGATTCCTTTAGTTGTGGGTTGAGTTATTAGTTCTTGGAAGCCCTGGTTGGACAAACGCTCTGGAAGCCCTGTAACAGTTGGGGTTGAATTACTAGCCCTGGAAGCCCTGGTTGGAACAAACACTCTGGAGCCCTGGAATAGATTGGATAGAGATCAATCTGTGATGGTTAGTAATGTTCAACCGTGAGGTGGAATCACTGGTTTGGGGTTGAGATGGTTTGGTCTTTGGAGTCCTGGTTTGGTGTTGATTGATGTGTTTGATAAAGTCCCACATTCATGCTTGGAATATCGCACAAGGGTGATTGGCTGAAGTGAGACTTAGCTCAGCCAATCTATGGTTGGGTGGAATGTGGAAGTCCCATCTCCGGTTTGGTTTTACATTTAGTAATGAAGAGATAATTCCTCTGGTATTCAGTATGAAAATGTATTGGTTTATGTATGGATTTATTTGCTATTATATCCATTGTATTTCTATTGTTAATATGTTGGTTATAAGCATGTATTGGATCAGTGATGATGTGTGGCTCTATCTATGTTTTTACCAGTAACTGAATGCACAATGTATCTATGGTCAAATAGATTGTATTATAGCTTATGATGTAGGGGAGAAATGATTCTTATCCATTCTCAAATTTGTAAGAGACCCCCATGTTTAAATATGTTGTTTATACCTGTATATGCAATGTTTGTGACATGTTTAACGAAATTCCTCTCATGGTTGGGTGGGCTCGGATGAGTTCTTGACGATGCGATTACTTCCATACATTTTTTTTAATGTTATTTATCCTATCCTAAAGTTACAAGAAGTTCTAAGCAGTGACCTGGGCTCAGGGACTAAAAATGTGGCACAAATCCCAGAACTACAGGAACAATATTGAACTTTTGGGCCCATAACCACGGCCTTGACATTGCAAGCCCGCAGCTAAGGGTATATAACCACTCCCTTTCCCTTACATGCCCGTGGCTAATCATCAAATGGGTCAAAAATCAGTTCCCCCTCAGGGAATAGGGCCTTGGAAGGTTGGGTTGCTTCCTAGGGGTGCCAATGATGCAGTGTAAGGCTTGTTTGTCATGTTTCTATTGGTTCCACTTCCTCAAAGTAATCTAGGAGTTTGAATCTCGTATTAGTATCCTCTCTTCACATTTTTACCCCATTTGACTGGTTACTTGGGTAGATGTGGGAAGAGGGTCTTACAGGAGCAAGCAAGAAAACAGGGACTAGAATCTATCCCTGTGGATCAAATGGATAGATCCAATATCTTTACCTGATGAGAGAAGAGACGAAAATAAGGGGCTAGAAAAGATCACATCTAGAAATAGCCGAGTTGGGAGTGAAAGCAACAGGATCTCAGACAGCTTTGGCGCCGCTGCATAGGCAACAGAAAAGAGGGAAGAAGTCGAACAACATCACCCTCAAGGATTCGGGAGCCATGCTAATAAATTCAGGTAAGATGAGAGCGTTAATCTCGCCCACCCTTAACCATAGTTAATCATGAAATTTTTAACATGGAATATAAGAGTCATAAGTAGCCTTAGGAAACAATGTTTGCATAAGAAGATAAAATGGAACAACTTGATCTTATTTTCTTGCAAGATTCAAAGTGCTATGCAGAAAAAATCGAGGATTTAAGTAGGAAATTAGGGAGAAGGTATGATATACTGGAGGTGGAAGCGCAGGGCTCGGTAGGGGGATTGGTGATTGGCTGGAACCCCCAATATTTGATCCTACTTGATTCGGAAGCAACAAGGTCATACTTATCGGTAGAATTGCAGGTTATAGGGATTCAAGGCACAATGGTGTTTACAAATGTTTATGTGCCTCAAAGAACGAAAGAGAAGATCAAACTCCTTCAAGTTCTAAATAAGTTAAAAATTAGGAAAGGGAATCTCCCTTAGGTTCTTGGGGGGGGGGGGGGGATTTCAGTATGATAACCTCTCTATTATAAAAGAAGGGGGCCCAAAGATGAGTAGACAGAGATGTTGAAGCGTTTAAGGAATTCATTAAGACATTCAATCTCATTGTTATGGAAACTGCTAATGGGTTCTTCATGTGGTGTAACAAGCAGGGAGGGAAACATCAAGTTGCATCCAAACTTGGCAGGTTTTTAATTTCGGAAGATTTAATGATGAGAGGGGTAGATGCGGCAAAAAATATCCTTCCTTGTGGAGGATTAGGCCACTATCCAGTAATATTAATGATTGAGATGTTAGGTACTCCCAAAATAGGCCATTTATATTTGAAACCTTCTAGTTGGATCACCCTAGCTTTATGGAGAATATCAAAATATGGTGTGGAGAACAGATCCCAGTCAGGGGCTCCAAAATTTACACCTTACGAGGAAATTTAAAACATATCAAGTCGAAATTAAAACAATGGAATAAGATAGAATTCAGGAACATCTTCCAAGCGAAAAATGAATTGGAACAGAAAATGGAAAAATTACAATAGAAGTTGATCAGAGAAGGCTACTCACCGGAATGCATAAGAGAGGAGATGGATTTATTGAAGAAGTGGGAGGATAGATATAGACAAGAGAAAATTATATGGAGATATAAATCCCGAGTGTTATGGCTCGGGGAGGGGGAGAGAACACTAAGTTATTTCATCGATCAACGATAGAACATAGGAATTCCAATTGAATACTTATAATTAAGGATGAGAGGGGACAAACCTACGAAGCACATTAGGATATTGAGAATTTTCTAGGCCAACTCTTCCAAAAAATAGTAGAAGAACCCCAAGTGGAGAGAAGAGAGAATATCCAAAGGATTGTGAGGCATATCCTAAGTTGAACATGGAACAACACAACAAGAATCTGAACAAGTCGATCTCCATGGACGAAGTGGCTCGGGCCGTGAATGAAATGGCTAATGGAAAAGCCCCTGGACCAGATGGATTTACTATTGATTTCTTCAAATCTTGTTGGGAAGTAGTTAAATATGATATCTATGAGGTGGTTGCAGATTCTCAGAAGTCAACAACAATTCTCAAAGCTTTGAATTCAAATTTTATAGCCCTTATTCCCAAGGAAGAAATGGCCAGTACCACAGAGAAGTTCAAGCTGATATCCTTATGTAATGTTATATACAAGATCATAGCCAAAGTAGTATCCAACATGATGAAAACAATTCTTCCATGTTTGATCTCAGAGGAACAGTCAGGCTTTGTCGAAGGCAAACATATTCTAGATAATGTTATTATTGCGCATGAAATAGCTCATTCGTGCAAGACCCAGAAAAAGGCAGGTATGATCATGCAACTAGATTTGTCTAAGGCTTATGATAAGTCTTGTTCGGAATATATGGAATCGATGTTATACGTGTTTGGTTTTGATGAACACTGGATCAAATGGATTATGGCATTGGTATCATCACCCAACTTTTCAATCCTGATTAATGGAGCCCCAACAAAACCTTTATTTCCATCTAGAGGAATTCGGTAAGGAGACCCATTGTATCCCTTCTTATTTTTCTTAATGATGGAAGGCCTAGGGAGGGTGATTGGAGTAGACAATAGAGAAGGATACATAAAGGGAATTAAGTTGTAGGATGATGGTCAGGCTACAAATAATCATCAGTTTGTGGATGATACCATGCTTCATGGAATTCCTACGGTAAAGGAGGCTCAGTCATTCAAAGCCATCCTGAACACCTTCATGGCTGCTTCAGGTATGGAGTTAAACTAGTCCAAGTCCATGATTTTTTTCTTTAATACCCACATTTCTATCCAGAGAAAATTAAAAGCTATTTTAGGGTTCCAAAGGAAATCCCTCCCATCAAAGTACATAGGGGTCCTCCTAACAATGCAAGCTTGGAAGAAATCCAATTGGAAGAAAGTAATCTCTAACCTAGATGACAAGGTTAAACGATAGAAGGTGAGAGATCTGAACTTGTTGGGTCGGCTAGTCCTAGTAAAGGTGGTGCTTTAGGCTTTCCCAGGTTACAAGTTATCCATCCTACCTGCACCTAAGGGATTGCTCCAAAAAATCAGGGAGGTCCAGAGAAACTTCCTATGGCAAGGGCAGAGGAAAAACCTCAGAGGAACAACCCTCCCCTCAGGAAGCGATAATTCTAAAAAAATTTCACTTGGATTACCTTAGAAGTCTGAACCACATACTAAGAGAGCGCCACATACAGTTGGGTTTTCTAGTGTGGATGTCTCCCCCAGAAGGTTTCCTCAAACTGAATTTTGTTGGGGCATCCAAACGGAACCCAGGCAAGGCAAGGGCTGGAGGGATAATTCAGGATTGGATAGGTAAAGTTGGAAGACTATACTTCATCAATATGGGACAGGATTTGAACAATGCAGTGGAATTCCATGCCCAGGAGCATGGGATGGAAACGTTGCGCTGGGAAGGAATGGTGAATTTGATAGTCAAATGGGATTCTGCGTTAGCTATTCAAGTGACACGTCGTTTGCAATGAGGCGCACAAATGAGAAAGTCACAAAGAATTGGTGCCTCGCTCAGTTAATCCAACAGATACAGAGACACAAGGAGGGGCTACAAATCATGGTGTTCACCTTGGTTCATCGCTCGGCTAATGCGTTGGTGGATATGGTGGCAAATGCAAGTGTGGAGAGTGCCAGATTGCTTACCAAGGTGGCGTGGATAGACCTGTTGGAGGGTCAGCTAAAGGAAGACTACAAAACATTGGCGAAGCGAGATTACTCCACGTTAGGGACATACAAGGGGTGGACCCAGAACAGGGTGGAGACCCACCTGGCGATATCAATGAATAAAATTTATTATGGTAAGACAGGTAGAAACTATTAGGGAAGAGTGAAGGGGTACGTGCTTACAACATACGAAGGAAGTGACAACCGATGATGTGAGGGAGAGGAATTTGGCTTCGAATGATCGCCCGTCGGAATATCACATTAATTGGAAAGGGTGGTGCAAGGAGTGGAGAAGTATGAAGCCTGAGGGGGGATTTAATGGAATGGGACCATCGTAATAATGATTCTTCATAGACAGATTGAAGGGGGGAATGAGAAGGAAGATGTTCCCAGAATCACATGTTTGTGTTGTAACATTGTTGGTATGCTGAAGTTATAAAAAATAGACAAGGAAGGCACTCAAAGGATGGGGTGGTATGATCTGTTCTGGATGTTTCCTTTATATGAAGAGACTGGAAGGCGCATAGGCTTTATAGAGATAAGGTCGAAGCTAGAGGGTGGTGTTATGACGAGTCGAAATATGTTATTTTGACAATTAAGGCTTCCAATATTGTAATGGCTAAGGGACGTAATGCTAGGGGAAGACATAGGGGTAGGCCTCACGCGGATGCTCAGGGTTCAACGGTTGTTAAGACGACGAGGATGGAGGATGTGATGAGGAAGGATGCAATAAATTATCAAGTGATTGTCCCATAAAAAGGGAAAGAAATCATGGAAATCTGAGAGAATTATGTTAGGCGTCTATGTAGGGCTGTCCCAAATGGCTAAATTGAACAAGAAATTGACTGGATTATAGACACCAGAAAATCCCGAACATAGACAACGGTGTATCACAAATCATTGGAGATGACGTGGCATGTCAAAACCTTAGTGGGGAAGCTGCAGGCAAAGGCGACTGAGGATAGAACTAAGAGGCAAATGGAGAACCAACTCCAGTTGAAGGTGATCGAGCATAGATTAAGAGCGATAGAAGAGACCCTCAAAAGGGTTGTGAATATAGAGAGGTTACAAGAGGACACAATAGGATACATGAATAAAATGTTCTCCATCTACTTGAAATATATCCACAACTTGGATATCTCATTGGGTCAAGAAAAAGGATATCCGTCCCGTCTAAGGAAATATCGTGTAAGGGAGAATACAGGAGCAGGCAGTCATCAAAAGGCAACTCAAGGAGCTTGAGTGGCACTAGCAACAAATCCAATAGAGGGATCAACACCTGTGGCTGAAACAAGTGTGGTGGAAGCAACACCAATACCCACTGTTAAATAATTATGACTCTATCCATTTTTTTGCTTTGGTTTTTTCGTATGGATGCTTGGGATAGATAGTAGTTATTGGATGTTAGTTGGGTCTATAGATGCAGAACATATATATATACAGGCCGATAATAAGCTATAAATTGATAATTAACAGTGGAAGCAAAGTTAATTTGTAGATCTGTATAAGGGATACTAGAGACAAAAAAACCTTATCGCATGTCTGGTTAAATGTGTGGTCAAGACTATATGTTACTACAGTTGGTATGGTTTCTAATCTGGAAGGCCAACTATTTTTTTATACTCAATGGTTATTTAGTAATTTAAGGTTTCTCTACTGACTTACTAAAAAAAAAAAAAAAAAATGCAAGAACTAAACACACATAAATATTCAAATTTGGGTGTTGTATATAAAGAGAAATTGTGGAGATTACTGACCATAGATCAACGTGTAAAGCATTTTTCCTCTAACTATTGAATTTGTCTCTTTTTTTGTACAAAAGTATCCATTATAATTAGATTATGAGAAACCTATTAGTGTTCCAAGTTAGGAAATTTAGAAGTGATAGAAAAAATGGAAGCTATTTTCCCATTTGTAATATTCTCATGTTGTCAAAGAACATTGCATAATTTGTGAGTGTCTCTTTGAAAAGTGGGGTGATAGCCATTACCACCCATGTTTCCAAGATCACTAGGAGCCTTTTAACTAGAATATTTGTCTTTCCTTGGAATGTTACCCAAAATATCGATTGCATTAGTGAGATAGTGTTGGATGAAAGTTGTCATTGATATCAATACTCATGCTCCCCCTGTCATCATGCTCCACTTCCTTTGTTTCCATGTTGTACTTCCTTTTCTCTCCCCCTTTGACATCAATGGAAAAGGGTGACTTATGTCTTTGGGGATTTTACCCCTAAACATATGGCACTCAACACTACTTTTGTCTTCTTGTCCTTTCCTTCTTTGTTGTTTTTTTGGTTCCTTTTCTTGGCCGTAATTTTTTTTCGCTATGCTTGGTATAGAACATATATGCTGTTTGGTATTATTGTGGCTATTGCAACCAATCTTCCTGTGTCTTATTCTCTGATTGATGTCAAAATGTGAATGGGTCATTTTTGAGTAATGTTGTCATTGATGTCAAATCCCTAATCTTAGGGATGATGAGCTTCGGGATTATCAAAGCATGTTACAATATTTCAAGAAGCCCTAAGGAGCAAAAGGGTTTAAGCCCTCAAATGAAAAATTGTTAGTCAAAACAAAATCAAGGAAAAAGTGGTCAACACCAATGAAAATCCAAGGAAGGAATATATCATCACATAGCTATCATCAAGACATTTATAATGGTTTATGACACTCACTTCAAGTCCTCATGATTGAAGAGAAATGGTTTTTGTATTTTTGATGCTCCATTTGGATACCCTATCTTTGAATGCATTTTTACTCAATTTACCTATCTCAAATGGAAGCTTATTTTGAGACCTTTCCAACGGTATATGGTACTCCCTCTAACTCCTCAAGGTTGAGGAGAAATTATTTTTGAATATTCACTATACATTTTTCCAGTTGCACATGCCAGTCCAGCCAATGGATAAGTCAGCCCAGCTAGTGGACAAGTCGGCCTAGTCTAGACCCTGCATGTTCTATATATAGGCACGAGGAGGAGGTATTTTAGAAATTCACTCAAAGAAAATTCGAATCTACTGAAACAAGAAATGAAAATAAATATTTATGTGATACATATCTCATGAAATGGAAGTGAGGAGAGGTTAGATTGGGGAGGCTATCTATGGAAGGAATTTAGGCACATTTTTTGAAGTTATTTTTTACATCATTCTTGTATAATTTTGTAGCATATATTGAAGTCATTCTTGTAGAAGTTTGGTGTAGATCTTGAAGTTATTCTTGTATAAGTTTGGAGCAGACTTTGATGTCATCCTTGCAGAAGTATTGCAGTAGATCCAAGTTACCTTTTGAGGCATATCAATAGTATTTTCTAAGGCATAGTTTCTAAGGGAGAGTTGAGCTACTAAAAGCACAATCTGAGATATTCTCTGAGGCATATGTTAAACACACACATGGTGTATGAAGAAACTAAACACACACATAGAAAGATAAGCATGATATGCTCATCAACATATAACCAACAGAAATGACAAGGATATAACAACCATAAAATCCACATATAAAATAGTACATTTACATATGAAATACTAGGGAGAAGAAGCTCTTATTAATAAATGCAACATCCAACTAGGTATGGGACTTCGAAAAACCACTCGGCCGTAGGTTGGTTGAACCAAATATTTATTTAAGCCAAACACCCTCGTTCCATATTCAAGGCATGAATGTGGGACTAAAAACCAAACCAATCCAGGTTTCATCAGGCTTTACCGCAATCCCCACCGGATCACTAGGAGCTAAACACACATGGATGCCACCTTATTTCTCCACCTAAACCATGAGTAATTTTCCTACCTCCTAGTCTCTAGGCTTTACCATATATCCCACCATTCATTTTTCGAGGATTCCTAGGCCTAATATAGACTCCACCCTCCTTGATTTACCGCATATCCCTCCATTCACCGGTCGATAATTCCTAGGCCTAATTAAGGGCACACACCTCTCTGCTTTACCATATATCCCGCCATTCACCACTCGAGGATTCCTAAGCCTATCGAGGTACACAAAATCTGGCTTTACCGCAATCCCACCTTCTCTAGTCCATGGATTCCTAGGCCTTGTGTTATTTCTTTTAGAGACCATCCCACTCCGTTTCAAAACCATCTAAAAATATAGCTTAACCAAATAAAAGAGAGCCCATCACACCATGGCTATCCAGAAATGGAAATGAAAGGTTGAAAATCACTATCACACCTATAAAAACCCATGCTAATGAAAACGAGAGAACCAAAACACACATGCATGTACCATGTATGCCAAATATAACAAGGAAATAACACATGAAAATCAATACATGCAAGTAATTTCGTTGTAGCTGCTTGATCCTGCTCTTCCTTGATCGATCTTTGCTTATCTTTTCATTCTTTATCCTTCTTTTTCTTTCATTTATCCAATGTTGAAATGCTCCAAGAAAAACTCTAAGTTTCCAAGAGTGTGACAGAGAGAGAGAATGGAGAGAGAGCTCCAAAACTGAACTAACAAAATCCTAACCATCCAAAAAGCTTTCCAACTGATCCTCAAAACCCTTTTATCAATGAGGCCTCTATTTTCTTAATTTTCCATTTATTCCTTCATTTTCCTCCTCACATGCAACCTATGACCTTTCACCTTCCTTTTCTTCTAATTTCCATTATTTTCACAAATAAAATGCCAATTAATGCCTCTTTCCTCTCCAAAGACTTTGTCATTTTCTTTTCCAATTTCCATTAGCCATAATATAACAAATGAACACCTAGTAAGATTTTTTACCCAACCTTCAGCTTGGAATACATGTCCCATGACCTTGGTCTTATTTTTCCTTTATTGACATTATTACATGGATTTTTACGAGGGTTGTTACACCCTACATGCTAGTAAGGAGAGTGCACAAAGAAGGAATCCATTGAAATTTGAATTGTATCAAACCCACCTATTAGTGAAGAGAGTGTAGAGAGGAGGAATACATTAACATTTGCAATGAGTTGACCCCACCTGCTAGTAAGGAGAGGACATAGAGGAGCTAACCCATCTAAGGATAGAATGACCCCACTTTATTTTCTAAGGATGGATCTGCCCCACAATTTCTTTCGTATGTCCTCTAAACAATACCTTTTCATCTTTCTCAAATTTTAGAGTACAAAATTTTACCTCATGTGTTTTGATATTGGATATAACTTGAACTCTAGGTCAAGCAATTTCTCAAACTTTGTAAGCCTCTTACTAATGGCCTGCAAAGAGGAAGTAGGGTTTTGGCCGAATGTTGGAATAGGGATAATTATGATATTTGTACAACTGAATCCCTATTAATACCAAATGAGGATGGATGAGGTAATTCTAGTATAGTAACACTACCACCCCCCTTTCTTAGACACAACTTGTTAAAAAATCAAATTTTCTAGGCCAAATCATTGTGAAAATAGTTTTCACCCAAAATTAAAAGACTTTGATTCTTACAAACAAATAATGTTAATATATTACAATACAATGGTAATATTTCAATTTTATTTTTTTAGAATTTTTTAATCCCTTAATATTGCACGAATAAACTTCCATTAAGAAATAGAGGGAATCAAGTCCATATCATCTTCATTTTCATTCTTTCCCATCCTTTGTAGGAAATCATATGGATTCCATGTCAGGAATGGTTTTAGAGAAACTTTTAAACATTTGTCTAAGGTGCATACTTTAGTATTTTTGTAAGAGTCATCTAGCGTATCATTTTATTTAAGGTTTATGAACAAAATATTTGAATGGGAACAACAACTCCTTTCTAGAGTCCAAGGCTAGTGACCTCTCTATACTCATCCCTTGTTAGGGACACTTTGATGGTTTCACTTCAAACACAAGAAATAGGTTTCGATTATCCATGGGTATAAAGTATATATCACTCTATGGTGAGGTATTTTATCGTGAAGAAAAAGCTACTGTCCCTAGTGGAGGAGAGGACTTTATATATATATATATATATATATATATATATATATATATATATATATATATATATATATATATATATATATATATATATATATATATATATATATATATTATGAGTTAGTCATATGCTTTGTAATTGTTTTTCAAAATAACATATACAAAGTAAGCTCAATGGTTTGCACACCCAATATTATTATCTTTATGTGCTTTCATATCAATTTAAAACTAATATCTATAATTTTTTGTACAAACTTTCCAATAATCACATTAAAACATACATGTCTTAAGTTATTCAATTTTTTTTATATGATAGTTATTGTTGAAAATGTAACTAGTATTGGCCTTCATATTTTTTGTTTGGTTCATGACATTATGTAATTCTTATGTAATTTTCAAAAGAATAAAAGAAAATATTGTTACTATCAAAAGATTTTTTTTTATATAGCATGAGTTTCATGCTTAATTTATTGATTTTTCGGTCAAACCAGCCATTGAGTGCACCTAGTTTTTTGTAATGAGTCATGGCCCATGTCATTATGTAAAATACCCTTTCGGGAATTTTTATCAACAAGAAAATATTTATCATGTATTCTATAAATGTTTATTTTCTCCCAAGACCAAGTCGGTCAGCCTTCCACAAGTAGGCCTAATGTAGGCTTGAAGAGCCATAAGAAATAATATAAATAAAGGACTTCAACCTCCACTTGAATACAATAATCACACACATATTGGCACACTAATTTATGGTTAGTGAAGGGCATTTGAAAGGCTAAGAATGTTGGAAGAGCCTTGTGAAGGAAGTAATCTATTCTTGAAGAATTCAAAGATATCTTATCTGCCTGAAATAACTCTCCTATTTGAGGTATCTAGGGTTACCTCAATTTCAAGGATACATGAAGTAACAAAGATTCTTCTTGAAGATTATTAAGGCTAGAAAATCCTTTGTTTGAAGAAAACCTGTCTCGCTATCCTTGGAGACCTTGTGAAGGAAGTTTGGTTGGTTGACTTGGTCGTTGGTGGAATGAGGGGTCTTGTCTTGGTCTTGGAAATATCTTTTGAAATTGATTCTATAAGAAGAGAATTTATAGTGGGTTTTCCCCTTGGAGGGGTTTTTCCCTAGCTTGAAGCCTAAATATTTTGTTCATGTGATATTTATTGTTTTGGATTTTATTTGATGATTAGAAAATATGAATAAATAAACGAATAATATTCTAATATAACAAGTAAATGTCAAGAAAGAAAAACATTAAATTAATATTTTTCCCTAATTTGGTTTCTAACATGGTTTTAGAACAAAGTACAAGGTTATAGGAAGCTCAAATATCATTGTTTTTCCATAAGTAAGGTCTAAAGTAAGATCTATGAATATCTAGGTTGATTAAGGCCTAGTTTAGGCTTGTTTTTTCATCACCAAAAGACCAGATCCAAAATTGGAATCAATATCCTCCTAATCGAAACTCTAAATTGAATCTATAGGAGTGTAATTTAAATTTAATTGAGTGTGGATTGGTTGAAGGCATATCTATGTAGTAAGACCATAATTCTACATCAAGAAGGCTAAAAAATTGGAGTGACCGAGAAGCATTTTTCGATGGGTATGAAGTCTTGTATATTTAAGAGGTATCTATAAAGGTCAAAAGCCTCTCTGTTGCATCCTTTCTAGAGATACGAGAGGCCTAAACTAGGCCAAAGTCATGTGCTACAAGGAAAAGCCTAAGAAGCAGTGTAAATAGACCTAATTGCTGTGTGCATCAGGAAGAACGAGACCTATCAGTGTTCTAAAATTAGTGTTTAGAACCCATGAAGACGTTAACTTAAAAGAGAAAAGAGGTCGTATTATATAAGTGAATGTTAGGCCTATTTTCAAGGCCTTTACAATGACTTTTCTAACCATAAATAAAAGGCCAAATTTATCGTTAGAAAGTATAATATCTATTTTATTCATCATTAAAATGAATCCAAGATTAAGGAGTATATTTACAAACCATCGAGTTATGGCACTTTGAAGAGAACCCTAGTCTGCATCTTTTGGAAGAGTATTAGACCTATTTTTAAGATATCATTCTTGTGTCTATTGGAATCCCTAGTTTGAGGATTGAATTTAAAATAAAAGGCTACAAGAATATCAGAACCCAAGAAACATACAAGATCTATAGTTTGGAATAATGAAGTAGGGAGAATTCCTTGATAGCTCGTTCAAGGTTTATCTGAAACCAGAAGCATTAATAATAGTGCAGTTTGAAGACCTATAGAAATACTTACATGATTCCTAACCATAAGTCAAAGAAAATCATTTTTTTTGTAATACAATCATAGCCATATCAAGTATCTTGACTTGGCATAATAAAAGTACCACTCTTGAAGACTTTGGAAGAGGTTATTAAATGAAACATCAAGAATTTAGGATCAGTTTCAAGTTATTCTACAAAGGATCTTTAAAATTTTAACATCAACAATTGGATGAAATTCTATGATAAATATAGCCTAGAATTTTAAAAGAATACAATGTCTAGATCTAAGCTAAATCATGAGGGAGCTTCTTCCATTTCACAAAATATAAGTACTATAATTCCTTCCCTCATTATATTGTTATTGATTCCATGTATAACTTTATTTCATTATATATTTTATCTTTATGATCTCTCTTAAATAGGATTGCAGGTAAAAATGATGTCAAAAGATAATGGGTAGATTCATAAGGAGCCGTTAAACTTAGTCTGAAACATCAATATGATGACATCCTAAGGATCCCAAGAATCCTCTACTTGAATGAAATTACAACATGAAGAATCACAAAAGTATAGTGGAAGATATTTTTGAGGTATGTTTCCTATATTGTGTCTTTGTGATTATTTTGAAAAAATATATGTAGAGTATGTATGACATTTTGGGATTATAAAGAGTTTAAGGTTTGTTGATATTTAGGGTTTTTGAACCCTAGATAGAAGTAAACTTAAAGATAAAAGCCCTAAACCTAATTACCTTAATGAATCCTTAGTTCTTGGGTATGACATCTAAGGTATTGTAATGTTTATTTGGTAAATATCTTGAAACCCTAATAGAGTTTTAAGTAATGGTTATAGGGTATTTTTATATGAAATATACAACTACAGACAAAAGTGTCTTCCCTAGACTGGTTGGCTTAGCCTAGAAAAATAGAAAGACAAATTACATATTGTTTTCATTAAATTAAATAGATAATGAGATGAATCCTACCGTTGATCCTTCGTATTCTTCACTACTTTCTTGGCTTGAATTATCCAAACCTATCTCTTGTCACTATAATTAGAACCCTCACAATCAGACAACACAAGCCAATGATCTACAATATATATGTAGCATCATATAAATAATTCATTCAATGGATCAAAACGGCATTGAAATACATGAAATCATAACATCACATATAGGAAAATAGATAACTCTTTGAATTAATATAAATGGAAGGAGTTACAACTAGAAATAGGAGTTGATCTTGTATAATATCTCCTCCAAGTTGACGTGCTCCTTCTTTGTCACAAAGTTCACCTCCAATCACCCTAATGCATGGAATGTTAACTCTTTATAGCAGCAACATGAGGGTGGAATTCTATATCGAAAAGCCAACCCTTATCTTGTGGATGGCCACAAATATATAGGTGAGGGGATTAAGTTGGGATTTCTTATCCATTTACCAATCTAGGGATTGATATCTGCTCTTGATGGAAGGATGGGATCAAATGATAAGGTATGGAAAATCCAAGGTAGGATAGAATAGGATTTGAATGTTTTATTTGAGCTAAATGGTTGTAACAAATTCAGGAAGCTTATGGAAAAATAGGTTTCTAGAATTTCTCTCTTTTTCCCGAATTTTTAGAACCAATGCAAGTGCATAGTGGAGCAACATGTAGGTGATCAATGCATGCCACATTGGAGAAACCTATAGGTGAATGTTTTCCAGTAGGAGGATAGGAGGTGTTGGTCCTTAAAATGACTGAAACAAGGTGTTTTTAGGCAGAAACTCTGGGATATGAGATTGTCATGGATAGGGCTTTATGATATGATGATGTCAAGGGTTTAAAGAATTTTGATTGATCCATTTTATAGGTTGACTGACTCAATGTGACAAAATGGACTATAACATATTGCCCCATAAAGCATAAATTCAGGAATGGTGACTGACGACTGAAGTGATTTACCTTGTGACAAATCAGGATCAAGAAAAAATGGGGAGATCACCTTCTATTACAATAAATTTAAATCGTGATACTTTTTTTGAGGGAGGCATACCCATACTCAGCACATAAGCTAACATTACATGTACAATGATAAAAATACATGTCCACTGATGAAATATGGTGGACCCATGACTGGAAAATTTTCTATATGACCATAGCCATCATACATTGTGATCTTGTATTTACCTTGAAATCGAAACTTGGATGGATGAAACTAGATTCAAGGTCTTCTATCTTGTTTGAACAACCGTACGATGTACTATTCTAAGCATGTGAATAAATGAGTTGGAGTCGAACATGGTATACACCATCCAATTACTGACCAATGTTGTAATTCATTAACAAACATGAGAGAAACCAATGATAATGTTAATGAACCTCAAGGTACTACAGTAACATATGTATGGTGTGAGTAAATGAGTTTATGACGAACACCACATAGAATATTTCGATCAAATGCCAATGATGTAAACCCGTCACCAAGAGTGAGTAAACTTGCCATTAGTGTATGCAAGCACTAAGGTACCTAATAGTGTTTCTACGTTAACTTTGTGTAGAATGAGTTGATGTGGAAAGGAAGTGACCCGTCACACGAGGGCCTTGATGTATACCCCATTAAAGACACAAAATAGGTGTTACACAGTAATTTGTCACCGTCCCTGCAATTCCTGTCCCGCACATTGGAGGGCTCATTTTGTGACCTGTGAGCAGTGACATGGCTTGAAACCACTTTCATGACATCCCTCTGAACAACAACTTTCATTTCCCTGAAGACATCTCCTTGTGAAAAACCCTAAAAATGGCCCTTTTAGCATTGGCACGAGCAGGCAATTTAGTACCCGCGCCAATGGGGAAAATATTTCAAAGAGGTCACGCCAGTTGGCGCTCTGTCCCAGAGTCGCACTCGCGCCAGCCAATTTAAGAGGTGTTTTTTAAAAATAAATGGTGGAAGTTTCGTCCTAACAAATTCCTGGACTGCTATCTATCTTGAGTTGGGAGGTTTGGCTACGGATTTCCATAGAGAGGAAGTGGTTTGCCACCTCTCATGGAAAATTCCTTGATGATAGGGCCAATCCAATGATTATAGGGATCCCAAATCCTCTTCCTCCATCTATAAAAGCTTGCCCATCTCCATTGCAAGTTAGTCTTCAAATTCCCAAATTCCCAAGAGCCTTATGCTGCAAGAGCCTCCATAATTCCCTTAAGGCCAATTTCAAGCAAGGAGACTATCGTCAAGATCCGAAGAGAGAAGTTTGTCCCATCCTTGATAGGATTTTCGAGACGTGTTCTACTGGCGACCACCCCGAAGGAGAATTCAGCGTCAGAACTAAGGTTGTAATTTTCCTTTGATTGATTATTAATGAACGACTATTGGTTATGGTTCCACTCTTGTTGTTATTTACGATGATGAGTTATGTCCTTTCTGACTGACATATAGTTGCATCTACTGGATTTTACGCTTGCGTATGTTTTTTTTCTCGCATGTGCAGGTGGCCCATCACAGAGATCGTGGGGATTGTGATCTGCCAAAGCTGAGGAACGGGAGCGCCATCTCTTCTACAACGACTGCGCTGGATTCCAGGTAAGCCTTCGTCGCTAGTTGTTTTATTTTCAATTATGAACCTGCACTATAGCGTGATTGATTGTTGCTAGACCCGGTCTGGGCTAGTAGGGATCGCCTCTGTCCGCAGAGGGGATTTACCTCCACAAAAAATTGGCGACTCCGCTGGGGATTCATTGGCTTGTTGTCGTTCATTTTATAAGCTATAGACGAAGCCTGAAGTTGGCCAGATAGCCTTAGAAAAGCTTTTGCTATGCAATTGCGAAGTAGATCAAAGCTGCTTCAGTCAATCTCCGATTTAGTTTGTAAACTGAACACTTGAAGCTTTGTCTTGTCTTTTCGGTTGATTCTTGATTCTGCTTGCTTGATCAACTCTTTGGGCTGGCTCTTTCTGTGAATTTGGCTTTTGGATAGCTTGATCATCACTGGTCTTCTTGTTGGATTTCTCTTTTTTATTTTTTATTGGTAAACTCGACTGGCGAGCTTTTCAACTTCACAGTCGCGCCCATTGGTGCAGGTTGCTAGTGTATTACCCGCGCCAATTCTATTCTAGCGCTAGTTTCAGCCTTACAGTCGCGCCAATCCTGTAAGGTACTAGGGTTTACTCTGTTTTGAGCTTTCTGAGCTTGATCTATGTCTGTCTCGCTTTGAGCCTAGATCACATGGTTCATTTGAGTCTTGGAGATTCTGCTTGAAGTGGTGAAGTCTGGTCTTGGTTGGGAGAAATTCTTTGTTTTTTCATTTTCAGGTGTTGGCGCTTGTTGTCAGTTAGCAACCCACACCAATTGGCCATTGGCGCTAGTTGTCAATGTGCAAGTCGCTCCATTTGGCGCTAGTTGTCAATGTACAAGTCGAGCCAATTTCAGGGTGTGTGAAAATTGGGATTTTTTCCCTAAATCCTTCACCAGTGTGTCTTTCCCTTATGGTATTTTCCTTGTATGAGCATAGATTACACTGCTCATTGTTTGGGATGTCTTCTTGCTATGATTTCTTGATGTAAAAGGGAATGAATGCCTTGTTTTGATCTCATGCTTTGGAAGTCCTCTTTGTGTTTGACCTCATATGTCTTGTCGCCTTTTGAGGGATTTCGTGACAAAGTGTTTGAAACAACGATTGCATTCTTAGTGTTTGTTTACATCTCTTTTGAATTCATCCTTCATTAAGAAGATTTGCGTTCATTTAGTTTTCGTCTCAAAGTTTTCCTTTCGTTAAAATGCATTAGATCACATTGCATTGAAAAGAAATTTTTGAGATCTATCATTGAACGTAGATTACATTGTTTAGTGATTGAAAACTAGAAATCTCTTTGATTGCATTCTCTTTTATTAAAATCATGCATTAAGTAGATTCTCATTTCATCGAAAAATGCATTGAGTGCATTCTTATCATTTGAAAAGAAAAAGGAAATTGTGCATAGATTACAATTGCATAGTTTTCGAAAAAGAGGGTTTTTCATAGATTACATTGCATTATTCACATCGTTGAATGTTTGGGATTGCTTTTGGATAGTGAAAGTCATCTAGTTTTGAAAAGTTTCATTTTCAATGTTGTTGTTCGTTGCATCATTGTTTGAAGCTCTTCCCTTAACTAGATAGCATTCATCGAATTGAAAGATTTCTTTCGTCATATAGCTGCATACAGGAGATTGTCATATGACATACGGTAGGGCCTTGAAACCGAAACATAATTGAAGATCAACCATAAAATTTACTCAATTTACCTAAGGAAGCATTGAAACATTAACGAAACATTTAGAGGTCTAGGTTAGAGACGTGTTCCGGCGTCGTTAAACCTAGTAGCTGTCGTTCGCCTCTTGGATTTAGACAGTGCTAGTACGGACTTGAGCTCCCCGTACCGTCGCGTATATAAAGGGAGACCCCACTAGGTTTCAATCCTTTATCCATAGGAAGCCGATTTTGCCACCCTATACCCGTGATACACCGGACACAGCATTCACGTCCTGCACGTACGTTAAGTCCTTGGTTGATTTCTTTTTCATTTTGAAACCAAGGTGTATATTGCAGTTCACGGTTATTTGGTACACCCTTTGCCTAGTATTCCTGAGTAGTCATTTCGATCTTTTCTGACTCATTAAATTTTAAAAGGTCATCAAGCTCTTGTCCTTTCATGCTTGTTTCCAATCTGAAAGTGATAGAGTCACCTTTTGCCTGTTTCTCGACTCTTAAAATATGAAACGGTAGAGTTTTGTTTCAATGTTTTAAAAAATTAACTGCCCACGAAATATTCCTGGTTAAAGTTAGCTTCCTTAGGGTGTTGTTCTGAAGATCGTTTCTGATGGCGACTTTTCCAGAGTTCACCAACCAAGGAATCCCCTCCGATGGGAATCCTGGTCCTTTTCCTCCTTTTGGAAATGTTGGTGCTCCTTATATGGCAACGTTGTCCCTTCCTGGGTTAACTGTTGGGTTGCCTGTTTGGTTGTTTTCAACCTCTGTGGTCCTAAATGTCTCGGCTATTGTTCAATCAACTCCTCCGCCTGAACAAAATCATGTTGATTCCAAGGTGGACCTCTCCCCTTCTTCCCCTGTTTCTGCGTCCTCCTCTTCTAATTCTCCTGGTGAAAGTATGGATTCGAGTAACCAGGTTGCTAAGAAGAAGAAGAAGAAGACAAAGAAGAAGAAGTATGATAAGAGAGAGGCTAAGGCTGCAACTATTGTTTCCAAAACTTCTCCTCTTGATAAAACTTCCAATCCTCCACGGAAATTCAAGTTCCCTTGCATGTTGTGCATAGGAGATCATCTTCTTTGAGATTGCCCTAGCATTCCCAAGGTACTCGAAGTATGGTCCAATGGTCATCCACCGTTGCCTTTGGCTTCCGAGAGTCAGGTTGGGGGAAAATCTTCAACTGGTGCTGGTAAGGATCCTAAGAAGCAGGGTAAGATCACTAATCCCTGTAAGTTGTGTGAAGGGCACCATGCCATTCACCTTTGTCCGTATATGGATGAAGCCAAAAGAGTCTTGGAAAACTCGCTGTTTCTAAACCATGCCTCCCGACTGGTTACAAACAGCTTTCTTTGAGTCCTCCACCAGCTGATCCTACGATTGGTCAAGAGTCATCCTTGGTCGATCCCACTCCCCCGGAAATTCAAATTCAGGAATCCATTCCTGACCAACCATTGGTCGTGGGATTGGTTGAATTGGCCCCGTCTGCGGTGCACCAGGTATTTTCCATTGAGAGTGGACCTCACACCCCTGAGGTTCTTCTTGTTTCTTCAGATTCTTCAATCTTGGAGAAAGATTCTCCTGTACCTGTACCTCAAGAAGTAGCTCCTCCGCCTCCCGTGATGGAGGTCCCAGAGGATACCCCTCCCACCTTCGAGATGGAGGTCATAGAGGATGCTCCTTCTTCCGTAACACCAAGGGAAGACCATCTCAGTTCGATGGTAGCCCCTCCAATTAGATTGGTCGCTTCCTTTGACTGGAGTCGATTTGCAGGATACCGCCTTCCGTCTTATGTGCCTTTCGAGATCATAGTACAGGCTTTTGGTCTGGTCGTACCCAGCACCATTATAGATGAAGGCGCGTCTGTTAGTGTTCTATCCTCAACTACCTGGCAAGCTTTTGGTTCACTGCCGCTTGCGCCTGTTACGCAAAATCTGTTGACATTTAATAGAAGAACGAGTCAGCCCTTAGGGATCCTTCCAAGGTTACCTGCTACTGGGAGAGCAAAAGCTGTCCATATGGACGTGATGGTTGTTCCGGGCCCCTTGGATTTCAATCTGCTTTTGGGGCGCGACTACACCTATGCCATGGGAGCACTTGTCTCCTCCCTTTTCCATGTGGTCTGTTTTCCACATGAAGGGCGGATCGTGACCATTGATCAGCTTTCGTTATTTGATCCCGATGTGGCAGCTGGCCCGCCATCATCCCTTCCTGGTTTTTATCCACCCGTTATATCTACCCCACCACAGGTCAACTATGTGGCTACCTACCCCATGCTTGTACTCAGTGATAGTGCCATTGTGCATCAGGTGCTGGGGGCATTGGGTCCTAACTTCTAGGATGTTTTCCTTCCATCGGGATTGGAAATCTTGGAAGCAATGACTTCTTGTTCATTATGATGAGGTCGGTCGGAGCATGGTTCTTTTCCTGTGTCAAGCTCCTTAAACCATGAAACAAGGTGTACGAGGATAGTTCTTTTTAATGTGTCAACCTCGTTAAAATAATGAAACACGTTCCGTTCAATTCGAGTCTTTGATAAGTCTCGTAAAATCCCGATCAAGTCTTTCTCTTGATCTCGTAATTTGAACCTTCACTCCATCTGCCTTTCATATGGATTGAAGCTTGGGGGGCATGTACCTCGAATTGAGTCACCATGCTGGGGGCATGCTTAAATTTTTCAAGCATAATTTGTTTCCATTTCAAGCTTGTGTAAAAATGAAACTGGTTTCAAGCATAGTTTATTTTTTGTTTCAAGCTTGTGTAAAAATGAAACCAACTTCAAGCAGATTTTCCTGATTTCAAGCTTGTGTAAAAATGAAACCATTACCATTTTACCTCTTGTGATTGCCATTTTATTTGCCTGTTTTTGCTAGATGACCCTTGGTTTTCTCACTCCATCATCACTATCTTCTTGGCCGATCATATGCCTTCACTTGGTTGTTTTACCCATTCCTGAGGAACCATTGCGATGAGTGGTCTTGTTAGCTAGCCTCTTAACCTTTACTTTTTCTGATCAATTCCACCATTATCGGAACTAGTTGCTACCCTTTATACCACTCGTTCCTCCAGGAGGAGTCAACTTTTATCTCTTTTCTGACTCTCTAAACATGAAAATATTTCCGAGTCACTTATAGTTTTGATCTCGTTAAAGTGGATGCGAAACGAAATACACCCAGTATACTTTTACCCCTTTTTCGGGTTGGGATAGATTATTTACGAAAAAGGAATACCTAACCCTATCGCGACTAAGAGGTTTTCTCGAGACATAGTTTTCTACCTTTCGGATCGAGGAACTATTTAAGAAAAGGGACGTTGGAGTTTACGTTTCAAGCTTGTCTTTTCAAACTCTCTAAACATGAAAAAGATGCGATTTCTCCCTTTAATCGGACTCGTTAAACCTACATGACATCGGAAATTGTCGATCATGACGTTATTCGAGTTTCTCCTTCCTAGGGCTCGTTAAATTTACTAGGATGGATTCATCCAGAACGGAACTTATATGACAAGCATATGGTATCCTCTTCAAGCTTGTGTAAAAATAAAGAGGTACTCGCCGAAATGGCAGGTAAAAATGGAACCAGCATCATTGTCGTGTCGGCAGTATGTCGCTCTTGAACATGGCACTTGTATGCATTCGTGTTGGGTTGGGGACATCTCATCTTGTTTTTCACTTGCCTCCGTGGGTTTGGGTAATCCCTTTTGACCTCTCATCTGCTCTTTGCCTCGTCACTATGACCTCTGATCTTTTGATGTCAAATACTGCCAAGTCCACTGTCGTGTCGTTCATATGTTCAAGAGAAGTTGACCTTTGCAAATACCAACCTTCCTCTGATTCTCATCTGATCGTGGTTCACAAAAACATTATGTTTCTCTGTCTTGTGTCGATGATGTGGGAAACACTATGGCCCACCTTCGGTCAAGGTCACTTCCTTTTGACTCCAGCTCATTATCAGGGAAGGTGATCTAGAGACTCCCTTTTGGTGCCTTGGAGCCTGCATGCCTCAATGGCAGGTTCTTCGCATTCGACGCGAGGTTTTCATTATCGGCCTCCGATCGAGTGATTCTATGGGTGTTCGACACTAGCTCATTGATTCACATGCCGTAGATTGTACCTGTAGTACCTTGAGGGCCATTTTCATTATTGGTGGTACCTCTCGTGTCTGTTAACAACTTTCATCATTGGATGGTAATCAGAAGATGTTCTTGCATGTTCGACTTTAGCTCATTTATTCGCATGCTTGAACTTGTACTTTTTTCGGGTCGAGATGGAGCGCAAGACCCTGGATTGTGTCTGTTGTAATCCAGGTTGCGATTTTGTGGATTATTATGATTGGTTACGTGACTCACTTACTGGATGGCTGCGACCATACCTGAGTCTATTTATCGATCCTCACTGGATGGCTGCGTCCATACCTTGGATCTGGATTATTGTATACTCTGTTATGGATGGCTGCGCCCATACCGCATATATATCATGTATTTGAGATATCAGTTGTATTTCTTCGTGCAGGTTTTCCGACGGCAGAGTTTTCAGTTGGACACATTCTCGTAAAGCATTTCACCCCTCTCTCTCTCTCGGGCCTCATGCTTTAGGGGGCATCTGTTACACAGTAATTTGTCACCGTCCCTGGAATTCCCGTCCCACACATTGGAGGGCTCATTTTGTGACCTGTGAGCAGTGACATGGCTTGAAACCACTTTCATGACATCCCTTTGAACAAGAGCTTTCATTGCCCTGAAGACATCTCCTTGTGAAAAACCCTAAAAATGGCCCTTTTAGCATTGGCGCGAGCAGGCAGTTCAGTACCCACGCCAATGGGGAAAATATTTCAAAGAGGTCGCGCGAGTTGGCGCTCTGTCCCAGAGTCGCACTCGCGCCAACCAATTTAAGAGGTGTTTTCTAAAAATAAATGGTGGAAGTTTCATCCTAAAAAATTCCTGGACTGCTATCTATCTTGAGTTGGGAGGTTTGGCTACGGATTTCCATAGAGAGGAAATGGTTTGCCACCTCTCATGGAAAATTCCTTGATGATAGGGCCAATCCCATGATTATAGGGATCCCAACTCCTCTTCCTCCATCTATAAAAGCTTGCCCATCTCCATTGCAGGCTAGTCTTCAAATTCCCAAATTCCCAAGAGCCTTATGCTGCAAGAGCCTCCATAATTCCCTTAAGGCCAATTTAAAGCAAGGAGACTATCGTCAAGATCCGAAGAGAGAATTTTGTCCCATCCTTGACAGGCTTTTCGAGACGTGTTCTACTGGCGACCCCCCCGAAGGAGAATTCAGTGTCAGAACTATGGTTGTAATTTTCCTTTGATTGATTATTAATGAATGGCTATTTGTTATGGTTCCACTCTTGTTGTTATTTACGATGATGAGTTATGTCCTTTCTGACTGACATATAGTTGCATCTACTGGATTTTACGCTTGCATTTGTTTTGTTTCTCGCATGTGCAGGTGTCCCATCACGGAGATCGTGGGGATCGTGATCTGCCAAAGCTGAGGAACGGGAGCGCCATCTCTTCTACAACGACTGCGTTGGATTCCAGGTAAGCCTTCATCGCTAGTTGGTTTATTTTCAATTAGGAACCTGCACTATAGCGTGATTGATTGTTGCTAGACCCGGTCTGGGCTAGTAGGGATCGCCTCTGTCCGCAGAGGGGATTTACCTCCACAACAGATTGGCGACTCCACTGGGGATTCATTGGCTTGTTGTCGTTCATTTTATAAGCTATAGACAGAGCCTGAAGTTGGCCAGATAGCCTTCGAAACGATTTTGCTATGCAATTGCGAAGTAGATCAAAGCTGCTTCAGTCAATCTCCGGTTTAGTTTGTAAACTGAACACTTGGAGCTTTGTCTTGTCTTTTCGGTTGATTCTTGATTCTGATTTCTTGATCAGCTCTTTGGGCTGGCTCTTTCTGTGAATTTGGCTTTTGGATAGCTGATCATCACTGGTCCGCTTTGTTGGATGGTTTCTTTTTATTTTTGACTGGTAAACTCGACTGGCGCGCTTTTCAGCTTGACAGTCGCGCCCATTGGCGCAGGTTGCTAGTGTATTACCCGCGCCAATTCTATTCTGGCGCTAGTTTCAGCCTTACAGTCGCGCCAATCCTGTAAGGTACTAGGGTTTACTCTGTTTTGAGCTTTCTGAGCTTGATCTGTGTCTGTCTCACTTTGAGCCTAGATCACATGGTTCATTTGAGTCTTGGAGATTCTGTTTGAAGTGGTGAAGTCTGGTCTTGGTTGGAAGAAATTCTTTGTTTCTTCATTTTCAGGCGTTGGCGCTTGTTGTCAGTTAGAAACCCGCACCAATTGTCAATGTACAAGTCGAGCCAATTTCAGGGTGTGTGAAAATTGAGATTTTTTCCCTAAATCCTTCACCAGTGTGTCTTTCCCTTCCGGTATTTTCCTTGTATGAGCATAGATTACACTGCTCATTGTTTGGGATGTCTTCTTGCTATGATTGCTTGATGTAAAAGGGAATGAATGCCTTGTTTTGATCTCATGCTTTGGAAGTCCTCTTTTTGTTTGACCTCATATGTCTTGTCGCCTTTTGAGGGATTTCGTGACAAAGTGTTTGAAACAACGATTGCATTCTTAGTGTTTGTTTACATCTCTTTTGCATTCATCCTTCATTAAGAATATTTGCGTTCATTTAGTTTTCGTCTCAAAGTTTTCTTTTCGTTAAAATGCATTAGATCACATTGCATTGAAAAGTATTTTTTGAGATCTATCATTGAACGTAGATTACATTGTTTAGTGATTGAAAACTAGAAATCACTTTGATTGCATTCTCTTTTATTAAAAGCATGCATTAAGTAGATTCTCATTTCATTGAAAAATGCATTGAGTGCATTCTTATCATTTGAAAAGAAAAAGGAAATTGTGCATAGATTACAATTGCATAGTTTTCGAAAAAGAGGGTTTTGAATAGATTACATTGCATTATTCGCATCGTTGAATGTTTGGGATTGCTTTTGGATAGTGAAAGTCGTCTAGTTTTGAAAAGTTTCGTTTTCAATGTTGTTGTTCGTTGCATCATTGTTTGAAGCTCTTCCCTTAACTAGATAACATTCATCGAATTGAAAGATTTCTTTCGTTATATAGCTGCATACAGGAGATTGTCATATGACATACGATAGGGCCTTGAAACCGAAACATAATTTAAGATCAACCATAAAATTTACTCAATTTACCTAAGGAAGCATTGAAACATTAACGAAACATTTAGAGGTCTAGGCTAGAGACGTGTTCCGGCGTCTTTAAACCTAGTAGCTGTCGTTCGCCTCTTAGCTTTAGACAACGCTAGTACGGACTTGTGCTCCCCGTACCGTCGCGTATATAAAGGGAGACCCCACTAGGTTTCTATCCTTTATCCATAGGAAGCCGAGTCTGCCACCCTATACCCGTGATACACCGAACACAGCATTCACGGAGATTACCTGCACGTACGTTAAGTCCTTGGTTGATTTCTCTTTCATTTTGAAACCAAGGTGTATATTGCAGTTCACAGTTATTTGGTACACCCTTTGCCTAGTATTCCTGAGTAGTCATTTCGATCTTTTCTGACTCATTAAATTTTAAAAGGTCATCAAGCTCTTGTCCTTTCACGCTTGTTTCCAATCTGAAAGTGATAGAGTCACCTTTTGCCTGTTTCTCGACTCTTAAAATATGAAACGATAGAGTTTTGTTTCAATGTTTCAAAAAATTAACTGCCCACGAAATATTCCTGGTTAAAGTTAGCTTCCTTAGGGTGTTGTTCTAAAGATCGTTTCTGATGGCGACTTTTCCAGAGTTCACCAACCAAGGAATCCCCTCCGATGGGAATCCTGGTCCTTTTCCTCCTTTTGGAAATGTTGGTGCTCCTTATATGGCAACGTTGTCCCTTCCTGGGTTAACTGTTGGGTTGCCTGTTTGGTTGTTTTCAACCTCTGTGGTCCTAAATGTCTCGGCTATTGTTCAATCAACTCCTCCGCCTGAACAAAATCATGTTGATTCCAAGGTGGACCTCTCCCCTTCTTCCCCTGTTTCTGCGTCCTCCTCTTCTAATTCTCCTGGTGAAAGTATGGATTCGAGTAACCAGGTTGCTAAGAAGAAGAAGAAGAAGACAAAGAAGAAGAAGTATGATAAGAGAGAGGCTAAGGCTGCAACTATTGTTTCCAAAACTTCTCCTCTTGATAAAACTTCCAATCCTCCACGGAAATTCAAGTTCCCTTGCATGTTGTGCATAGGAGATCATCTTCTTTGAGATTGCCCTAGCATTCCCAAGGTACTCGAAGTATGGTCCAATGGTCATCCACCGTTGCCTTTGGCTTCCGAGAGTCAGGTTGGGGGAAAATCTTCAACTGGTGCTGGTAAGGATCCTAAGAAGCAGGGTAAGATCACTAATCCCTGTAAGTTGTGTGAAGGGCACCATGCCATTCACCTTTGTCCGTATATGGATGAAGCCAAAAGAGTCTTGGAAAACTCGCTGTTTCTAAACCATGCCTCCCGACTGGTTACAAACAGCTTTCTTTGAGTCCTCCACCAGCTGATCCTACGATTGGTCAAGAGTCATCCTTGGTCGATCCCACTCCCCCGGAAATTCAAATTCAGGAATCCATTCCTGACCAACCATTGGTCGTGGGATTGGTTGAATTGGCCCCGTCTGCGGTGCACCAGGTATTTTCCATTGAGAGTGGACCTCACACCCCTGAGGTTCTTCTTGTTTCTTCAGATTCTTCAATCTTGGAGAAAGATTCTCCTGTACCTGTACCTCAAGAAGTAGCTCCTCCGCCTCCCGTGATGGAGGTCCCAGAGGATACCCCTCCCACCTTCGAGATGGAGGTCATAGAGGATGCTCCTTCTTCCGTAACACCAAGGGAAGACCATCTCAGTTCGATGGTAGCCCCTCCAATTAGATTGGTCGCTTCCTTTGACTGGAGTCGATTTGCAGGATACCGCCTTCCGTCTTATGTGCCTTTCGAGATCATAGTACAGGCTTTTGGTCTGGTCGTACCCAGCACCATTATAGATGAAGGCGCGTCTGTTAGTGTTCTATCCTCAACTACCTGGCAAGCTTTTGGTTCACTGCCGCTTGCGCCTGTTACGCAAAATCTGTTGACATTTAATAGAAGAACGAGTCAACCCTTAGGGATCCTTCCAAGGTTACCTGCTACTTTGGGAGGTAAAACTGTCCATATGGACGTGATGGTTGTTCCAGGCCCCTTGGATTTCAATATTCTCTTGGGGCGCGATTACACCTATGCCATGGGAGTGCTTGCTCCTCCCTTTTTCGTGTGATCTATTTTCCACATGAAGGGCGGATTGTGACCATTGATCAGCTTTCATTCTTTGGTCCTGATGTGGCAGCTGGCCCGCCATCATCCCTTCCTGGTTTTTATCCACCCGTTGTATCTGCCCCACCGCAGGTCAACTATGTGGCTACCTACCCCGTGCCTGTACTCAGTGATGATGTCATCGTGCATAGTGTGCTGGGGGCATTGGGTTCAGACTTCCAGGATGTTTTCCTTCCATCGGGTATCGAACTCTTGGAAGCGATGACTTCTTGTTCATCATGATAGGTTGTCGGAGCATAGTTCATTTTCTCGTGTCAAGCTCCTTAAACCATGAAACAAGGTGTCTGAGGATAGTTCTTTTAATGTGTCAACCTCGTTAAAATAATGAAACACATTCCCATTCAATTCGAGTCTTTGATAAGATCTTGTAAAATACCAGTCAAGTCTTTCTCTTGATCTCATAATTTGAACCTTCACTCCATCTACCTTTCATATGGATTGAAGCTTGGGGGGGATGTACCTCGAATTGAGTCACCATGCTGGGGGCATGCTTACTTTTTCAAGCATAGTTTGTTTCTGTTTCAAGCTTGTGTAAAAATGAAATCAGTTTCAAGCATAGTTTATTTTTGTTTCAAGCTTGTGTAAAAATGAAACCAACTTCAAGCAGAGTTTTCTGATTTCAAGCTTGTGTAAAAATGAAACCTTTCCCATTTTACCTCTTGTGATTTCCATTTTATCAGCCTGTTTTTGCCAGATGAGCCTTGGTTTTCTCATTCCATCGTCTAGCATACCTTGTAGATCATATGCCTTCACTTGGTTGTTTTACCCGTTCTTGAGGAACCGCTGCGATGAGTGGTCTTGTTAGCCAGCCTCTTAACCTTTACTTCTTTGGAGCAGTTCCACCATTACCGGAACCAGTTGCTACCCTTTATACCGCTCATTCGTCCAGGAGGAGTCATCTTTCAGCTCTTTTCTGACTCTTGAAAACTGAAAAGATTGCCGATTCCCTTGTCGTTTTGATCTTGTTAAAGTGGCCACGAAACTAAATCTACCCAGTATACGTTTACCCCTTTTTCGGGCTGGGATAGATTATTTATGAAAAAGGAATACCCTAGCCTATCGCGACTAGGAGGTTTTCTCAGACATAGTTTTCTACCTTTTCGGATCTGAGGAACTATTTACGAAAAGGGACCGTTGGAGTTTACTTTTCTGCTATCTTTTCAAACTCTCTAAACATGAAAAGATGCCGAGTTCTCCCTTTGTCAGACTCGTTAAACCTAAATGACATCGGAAATTGTCAATCATGATGTTATTCAAGTTTCTCCTTCCTAGGGCTCGTTAAATGTACTAGGATGGATTCGTCTGAAGGACAGAATTATATGACAAGCATATGGTATCCTCTTCAAGCTTGTGTAAAAATAAAGAGGTACTCGCCGAAATGGTGGGGAAAAATGGAACCAGCATCAATGTCGTGTCGGCAGTATGTCGCTCTTGAACATGGCACTTGTCTGCATTCGTGTCGGGTTGGGGACATCTCGCGTCATTATCTGATTGCCTCTGTGGGTTTGGGTGATCCCTTTTGACCTCTCATCTATTCTTTGCCTCGTCACTATGATCTCTGATCTTTTGATGTCAAATACTGCCAAGTCCACTGTCGTGCCGTTCATATGTTCAAGAGAAGTTGACCTCTACAAATACCAACCTTCCTCTGATTCTCATCTGATCGTGGTTCACAAAAACATTATGTTTCTCTGTCTCGTGTCGATGATGTGGGAAACACTATGGCCCACCTTCGGTCAAGGTCACTTCCTGTTGACTCCAGGTCATTATCCGGGAAGCTGATCTAGAGACTCCCTTTTGGTGCCTTGGAGCCTGCATGCCTCAATGGCAGGTTCTTCTCATTCGACGCGAGGTTTTCATTATCGACCTCCGATCGAGTGATTCTACGGGTGGTCAACACCAGCTCATTGATTCACATGTCGTAGATTGTACCTGTAGTACCTTGAGGGCCATTGTCATTATTGGTGGTACCTCTCGCGTCTGTTAACAACTTTCATCATTGGCTGGTAATCAGACGATGTTCTTGCATGTTTGACTTCAGCTCATTTATTCGCATGCTTGAACTTGTACTTTGTTCAGGTCGAGATGGAGCACAAGACCCTGGATTGTGTCTGTTGTAATCCACGCTGCGATTTTGTGGATTATTATGATTGGTTACGTGAATCACTTACTGGATGGCTGCGACCATACCTGAGTCTATTTATCGATCCTCACTGGATGGCTGCGTCCATGCCTCAGATCTGGATTATTGTATACTCTGTTATGGATGGCTGCGCCCATACCACATATATATCATGTATATGAGATATCAGTGGTACTTCTCCACGCAGGTTTTTCGGCGGAGGTGTTTTTGGTTGGACACGTTCTCGTAAAGCATTTCACCCCCCTCTCTCTCTCGGGCCTCATGCTTTAGGGGGCATCTGTTACACAGTAATTTGTCACCGTCCCTGCAATTCCCGTCCCGCACATTGGAGGGCTCATTTTGTGACCTATGAGCAGTGACATGGCTTGAAACCACTTTCATGACATCCCTCTGAACAAGAGATTTCATTTCCCTGAAGACATCTCCCTGTGAAAAACCCTAAAAATGGACCTTTTAGCATTGGCGCGAGCAGGAAGTTCAATACCCATGCCAATGGGGAAAATATTTCAAAGAGGTCGCGCCAGTTGGCGCTCTGTCCTAGAGTCGCACTCGCGCCAGCCAATTTAATAGGTGTTTTTTAAAAATAAATGGCGGAAGTTTCGTCCTAAAAAATTCCTGGACTGATATCTATCTTGAGTTGGGAGGTTTGGCTACGGATTTCCATAGAGAGGAAGTGGTTTGCCACCTCTCATGGAAAATTCCTTGATGATAGGGCCAATCCCATGATTATAGGGATCCCAACTCCTCTTCCTCCATCTATAAAAGCTTGCCCATCTCCATTGCAAGCTAGTCTTCAAATTCCCAAATTCCCAAGAGCCTTATGCTACAAGAGCCTCCATAATTCCCTTAAGGCCAATTTCAAGCAAGGAGACTATCGTCAAGATCCGAAGAGAGAATTTTGTCCCATCCTTGATAGGCTTTTCGAGACATGTTCTACTGGCGACCCCCCCGAAGGAGAATTCAACGTCAGAACTATGGTTGTAATTTTCCTTTGATTGATTATTAATGAATGACTATTGGTTATGGTTCCACTCTTGTTGTTATTTACGATGATGAGTTATGTCCTTTCTGACTGACATATAGTTGCATCTACTGGATTTTACGCTTGCGTTTGTTTTGTTTCTCGCATGTGCAGGTGTCCCATCACGGAGATCGTGGGGATCGTGATCTGCCAAAGCTGAGGAACGGGAGCGCCATCTCTTCTACAACGACTGTGTTGGATTCCAGGTAAGCCTTCGTCGCTAGTTGGTTTATTTTCAATTAGGAACCTGCACTATAGCGTGATTGATTGTTGCTAGACCCGGTCTGGGCTAGTAGGGATCGCCTCTTTCCGCAGAGGGGATTTACCTCCACAAAAAATTGGCGACTCCGCTGGGGATTCGTTGGCTTGTTGTCGTTCATTTTATAAGCTATAGATGGAACCTGGAGTTGGCCAGATAGCCTTCGAAACACTTTTTCTATGCAATTGCAAAGTAGATCAAATCTGCTTCATTCAATCTCCGGTTTAGTTTGTAAACTGAACACTTGGAGTTTGTCTTGTCTTTTCTGTTGATTCTTGATTCTTCTTGCTTGATCAGCTCTTTGGGCTGGCTCTTTCTGTGAATTTGGATTTTGGATAGCTTGATCATCACTGGTCTGCTTGTTGGATTGCTCTTTTTTATTTTTGACTGGTAAACTCGACTGGCGCGCTTTTCAACTTGACAGTCGCGCCCATTGGCTCAGGTTGCTAGTGTATTACTCGCGCCAATTCTATTCTGGCGCTAGTTTCGGCCTTACAGTCACGCCAATCCTGTAAGGTACCAGGGTTTACTCTGTTTTGAGCTTTTTGAGCTTGATCTGTGTCTGTCTCGCTTTGAGCCTAGATCACATGGTTCATTTGAGTCTTGGAGATTCTGCTTGAAGTGGTGAGTTTGGTCTTGGTTGGGAGAAATTCTTTGTTTTTTCATTTTCAGGCGTTGGCGCTAGTTGTCAATGTACGAGTCACGCCGGTTGGCGCTAGTTGTCGATATGCAAAGTCGAGCCAATTTGGAATGTGTGAAGAGTGAGATTTTCCCTAAATCAGCCTACCGGTGTGTCTTTCCCTTAGGTCTTTTCCTTGTATGAGCATAGATTACATTGCTCATTGTTTGGGATGTCTTCTTGCTATGATTGCTTGATGTAAAAGGGAATGAATGCCTTGTTTTGATCTCATGCTTTGGAAGTCCTCTTTGTGTTTGACCTCATATGTGTTGTCGCCTTTTGAGGGATTTCATGACAAAGTGTTTGAAACAACGATTGCATTCTTAGTGTTTGTTTACATCTCTTTTGAATTCATCCTTCGTTAAGAAGATTTGCGTTCATTTAGTTTTCGTCTCAAAGTTTTCTTTTCGTTAAAACGCATTAGATCACATTGCATTGAAAAGTATTTTTGAGATTTATCATTGAACTTAGACCACATTGTTTAATGATTGAAAGCTAAAAGTCTCTTTGAGTGCATTCTCTTTCATTAAAAGTATGCATTAAGTAGATTCTCATTTCATCGAAAAATGCATTGAGTGCATTCTTATCATTTGAAAAGGAAAAGGAAATTGTGCATAGATTACAATTGCTTAGTTTTCGAAAAAGAGGATTTTGCATAGATTACATTGCATTATTCGCATCGTTGAATGTTTGAAATTACTTTTGGATAGTGAAAGTCATCTAGTTTGGAAAATATTTCATTTGCGGTGTTGTTTTATGTTGCATCGTTGTTTGAAGCTCTTCCCTTAACTAGATAGCATTCATCGAATTGAAAAGTTTTATTTTCTCATATAGCTGCATACAGGATATTGTTAGGTGACATACGGTAGGGCCTTGAAACCGAGACATAATTGAAGATCACCATAAAATTTACTCAAATTAACCTAAGGCAGCATTGAAACATTAACGAAACATTTAGAGGTCTAGGCTAGAGATGTGTTCCGGCGTCTTAAAAGCTAGTAGCTGTCGTTCACCTCTTGGCTTTAGACAGCACTAGTACGGACTTGTGCTCCTCGTATCGTCGCGTATATAAAGGGAGACCCCACTAGGTTTCTATCCTTTATCCATAGGAAGCCGAGTCTACCGCCCTATACCCGTGATACACCGAACACAGCATTCGGGGAGATTACTGCCGTACGTTAAGTCCTTGGTTGATTTCTCTTTCATTTTGAAACCAAGGTGTATATTGCAGTTCACGGTTATTTGGTACACCCTTTGCCTAGTATTCCTGGCTTGATCATTTCGATCTTTTCGACTCATTAAATTTTAAAAGGTCATCAAGCGCTTGTCCTTTCATGCATGTTTCAAAACTGAAAGAGATAGAGTCACCTTTTGCCTATTTCTCGACTCTTAAAAGATGAAACAATAGAGTTTTGTTTCAATGTTGTAAAAAAATTAACTGCCCGTGAAATATTCCCGGTTAAAGTTAGTTTCCTTAAGGTGTTGTTTTGGGTCATTTCCGATGGCAAATTTCCCGGATTTCACTAACCAAGGAATCCCCTCCGATGGTAATCCTAGTCCTTTTCCTCCTTTTGGAACTGTTGGTGCTCCTTATATGGAAACATTGTCCCTTCCTGGGTTAACTGTTGGGTTGCCTGTTTGGTTGTTTTCAACCTCTGTGGTCCCGAATGTCTCGGCTACTGTTCAATCAGTTCCTCCGCCTGAACAACATCATGTTGATTCCAAGGTGGACCTCTCCCCTTCTTCCCCTGTTTCTGCGTCCTCCTCTTCTAATTCTCCTGGTGAAAGTCTGGATTAGAGTAACCAGGTTGCTAAGAAGAAGAAGAAGAAGAAAAAGAAGAAGAAGTCTGATAAGAGAGAGGCTAAGGCTGCAGCTATTGTTTCTGAAACGTATCCTCTTGATAAAACTTCCAACCCTCCACGAAAATTCAAGTTCCCTTGCATGTTGTGCATAGGAGATCATCTTCTTTTAGATTTCCCTGGCATTCCCAAGGTACTCGAAGTATGGTCCAACGGTCGTCCATCGTTTCCTTTGGCTTCCGAGAGTCAGGTTGGGGGAAAATCCTGGTGCTGGTAAGGCTCCTAAGAAGAAGGGTAAGATCACTAAGTTGTGTGAAGGGCACCATGCCATTCACCTTTGTCCGTATATGGATGAAGCCAAAAGAGTCTTGGACAACTCGCTATTTCTAAACCATGCCTCCCGGCTGGTTACAAACAGCTTTCTTTGAGTCCTCCACCAGCTGATCCTACGATTGGTCAAGAGTCATCCTTGGTCGATCCCACTCCCCCGGAAATTCAAATTCAGGAATCCGTTCCTGACCAACCATTGGTCGTGGGATTGGTTGAACTGGCCCCGTCTGCGGTGCACCAGGTATTTTCCATTGAGAGTGGACCTCACACGCTTGAGGTTCTTCTTGTTTCTTCAGATTCTTCAGGCTTGGAGAAATATTCTCCTGTACTTGTACCTCAAGAAGTAGCTCCTCCGCCTCCCGTGATGGAGGTCCCAGAGGATACCCCTCCCACCTTCGAGATGGAGGTCATAGAGGATGCTCCTTCTTCCATAACATCAAGGGAAGACCATATCAGTTTGATGGTAGCCCCTTCAAGTAGTTTGGTTGCTTCCTTTGACTGGAGTCGATTTGCAGGATACCGCCTTCCGTCTTATGTGCCTTTTGAGATCATAGTACAGGCTTTTGGTCTGGTCGTACCCAGCACCATTATAGATGAAGGCGCGTCTGTTAGTGCTCTATCCTCAACTACCTGGCAATATTTTGGTTCACCGCCGCTTGCACCTGTTACGCAAAATCTGTTGACATTTAACAGAAGAACGAGTCAACCCTTAGGGATCCTTCCAAGGTTACCTGTTACTTTGGGAGGTAAAACTGTTCATATGGACGTTATGGTTGTTCCAGGCCCCTTGGATTTCAATCTGCTCTTGGGGCGCGATTACACCTATGCCATGGGAGCGCTTATCTCCTCCCTTTTTCGTGTGATCTTTTTTCCACATGAAGGGCGGATCGTGACCATTGATCAAATTTCGTTGTTTGGTCCTGATGTGGCAGCTAGCCCGCCATCATCCCTTCCTGGTTTTTATCCACCCATTGTATCTGCCCCACCGCAGGTCAACTATGTGGCTACCTACCCCGTGCCTATACTCAGTGATGATGTCATCGTGCATAGTGTGCTGGGGGCATTAGGTTCAGACTTCCAGGATGTTTTCCTTCCATCGGGTATCGAACTCTTGGAATCGATGACTTCTTGTTCATCATGATATGTTGTCGGAGCATAGTTCATTTTCTTGTGTCAAGCTCCTTAAACCATGAAACAAGGTGTCTGAGGATAGTTCTTTTAATGTGTCAACCTCGTTAAAATAATGAAACACGTTCCCGTTCAATTCGAGTCTTTGATAAGATCTCGTAAAATACCAGTCAAGTCGTTCTCTTGATCTCATAATTTGAACCTTCACTCCATCTGCCTTTCATATGGATTGAAGCTTGGGGGGCATGTACCTCGATTTGAGTCACCATGCTGGGGGCATGCTTACTTTTTCAAGCATAGTTTGATTCCGTTTCAAACTTGTGTAAAAATGAAACCGGTTTCAAGCATAGTTTATTTTTGTTTCAAGCTTGTGTAAAAATGAAACCAACTTCAAGCAGAGTTTTCTGATTTCAAGCTTGTGTAAAAATGAAACCTTTCCCATTTTACCTCTTGTGATTTCCATTTTATCACATGTTTTTGCCAGATGAGCCTTGGTTTTCTCATTCCATCGTCCCCCATCTGCTTGGCCGATCATATGCCTTCACTTGGTTGTTTTACCCGTTCTTAAGGAACCGCTACGATGAGTGGTCTTGTTAGCCATCCTATTAACCTTTACTTTTTCTGAGCAGTTCCACCATTACCGGAACCAGTTGCTACCCTTTATACCGCTCGTTCCTCCAGGAGGAGTCATCTTTCAACTCTTTTCTGACTCTTGAAAACTGAAAAGATTGCCGAGTCCCTTGTCGTTTTGATCTCGTTAAAGTGGCCACGAAATGACATCTACCCTGTATACGTTTACCCCTTTTTCGGGCTGGGATAGATTATTTATGAAAAAGGAATACCCTAGCCTATCGCGACTAGGAGGTTTTCTCAGACATAGTTTTCTACCTTTTCGGATCTGAGGAACTATTTATGAAAAGGGACCGTTGGAGTTTACTTTTCTGCTGTCTTTTCAAACTCTCTAAACATGAAAAGATGTCGAGTTCTCCCTTTGTCAGACTCGTTAAACCTAAATGACATCGGAAATTGTCAATCATGACGTTATTCAAGTTTCTCCTTCCTAGGGCTCGTTAAATGTACTAAGATGGATTCGTCCGAAGGACAGACTTATATGACAAGCATATGGTATCCTCTTCAAGCTTGTGTAAAAATAAAGAGGTACTCGCCGAAATGGTCGGGAAAAATGGAACCAGCATCAATGCCATGTTGGCAGTATGTCGCTCTTGAACATGGCACTTGTCTGCATTCGTGTCGGGTTGGGGACATCTCGCCTCATTATCTGATTGCCTCCGTGGGTTTGGGTGATCCCTTTTGACCTCTCATATATTCTTTTCCTCGTCACTATGACCTCTGATCTTTTGATGTCAAATACTGCCAAGTCCACTGTCGTGCCGTTCATATGTTCAAGAGAAGTTGACCTCTGCAAATATCAACCTCCCTCTGATTCTCATCTGATCGTGATTCACAAAAACATTATGTTTCTCTGTCTCGTGTCGATGATGTGGGAAACACTATGGCCCACCTTCGATCAAGATCACTTCCTGTCGACTCCAGCTCATTATACGGGAAGTTGATCTAGAGACTCCCTTCTGGTACCTTGGAGCCTTCATGCCTCAATGGCAGGTTCTTCGCATTCGACGCAAGGTTTTCATCATTGACCTCCGATCGAGTGATTCTATGAGTGTTCGACGCCAGCTCGTTGATTCACACGTCGTAGCTTGTACCTATAGTACCTTGAGGGCCATTATCATTTTTGGTGGTACCTCTCGCGTTTGTTAACAACTTTCATCATTGGCTGGTAATCAGACAATGTTCTTGCATGTTCGACTTCAGCTCACATATTCGGATGCTTGAAATTGTACTTTTTTCGGGTCGAGATGGAGCACAAGACCCTGGATTGTGTCTGTTGTAATCCAGGCTGCGATTTTGTGGATTATTATGATTGATTACATCACTCACTTACTGGATGGCTGCGACCATACCTGAGTCTATTTATCGATCCTCACTGGATGGCTGCGTCCATACCTTGGATCTGGATTATTGTATACTCTGTTATGGATGGCTGCACCCATACCGCATATATATCATGTATCTGAGATATCAGTTGTATTTCTTCGCGCAGGTTTTCCGACGGCGGAGTTTTCAGTTGGACACGTTCTCGTAAAGCATTTCACCCCTCTCTCTCTCTCGGGCCTCATGCTTTAGGGGTCATCTGTTACACAGTAATTTGTCACCGTCCCTGCAATTCCCGTCCCGCACATTGGAGGGCTCATTTTGTGACCTGTGAGCAGTGACATGGCTTGAAACCACTTTCATGACATCCCTCTGAACAAGAGCTTTCATTGCTCTAAAGACATATCCTTGTGAAAAACCCTAAAAATGGCCCTTTTAGCATTGGCGCGAGCAGGAAGTTCAATACCCACGCCAATGGGGAAAATATTTCAAAGAGGTCGTGCCAGTTGGCGTTATGTCCCAGAGTCGCACTCACGCCAGCCAATTTAAGAGGTGTTTTTTAAAAATAAATGGCGAAAGTTTCGTCCTAACAAATTCCTGGATTGCTATCTATCTTGAGTTGGGAGGTTTGGCTATGGATTTCCATAGAGAGGAAGTGGTTTGCCACCTCTCATGGAAACTTCCTTGATGATAGGGCCAATCCCATGATTATAGGGATCCCAACTCCTCTTCCTCCATCTATAAAAGCTTGCCCATCTCCATTGCAAGCTAGTCTTCAAATTCCCAAAGTCCCAAGAGCCTTATGCTGCAAGAGCCTCCATAATTCCCTTAAGGAAAATTTCAAGCAAGGAGACTATCGTCAAGATCCGAAGAGAGAAGTTTGTCCCATCCTTGACAGGCTTTTCGAGACGTGTTCTACTTGCGACCCCCCCGAAGGAGAATTCAACGTCAGAACTATGGTTGTAATTTTCCTTTGATTGATTATTAATGAATGACTATTGGTTATGGTTCCATTCTTGTTGTTATTTACGATGATGAGTTATGTCCTTTCTGACTGATATATAGTTGCATCTACTGTATTTTACGCTTGCGTTTGTTTTGTTTCTCGCATGTGCAGGTGTCCCATCACCGAGATCGTGGGGATCGTGATCTGCCAAAGCTGAGGAACATGAGCGCCATCTCTTCTACAACGACTGCGTTGGATTCTAGGTAAGCCTTCATCGCTAGTTGGTTTATTTTCAATTAGGAACCCTCACTATAGCGTGATTGATTGTTGCTAGACCCGGTCTGGGCTAGTAGGGATTGCCTCTGTCCGCAGAGGGGATTTACCTCCACAAAAAATTGGCGACTCCGCTGGGGATTCGTTGGCTTGTTGTCATTCATTTTATAAGCTATAGATGGAACCTGGAGTTGGCCAGATAGCCTTCGAAACACTTTTGCTATGCAATTGCAAAGTAGATCAAAGCTGCTTCATTCAATCTCCGGTTTAGTTTGTAAACTGAACACTTGGAGTTTGTCTTGTCTTTTCGGTTGATTCTTGATTCTTCTTGCTTGATCAGCTCTTTGGGCTGGCTCTTTCTGTGAATTTGGATTTTGGATAGCTTGATCATCACTGGTCTACTTGTTGGATTGCTCTTTTTTATTTTTGACTGGTAAACTCGACTGGCGCGCTTTTCAACTTGACAGTCGCGCCCATTGGCTCAGGTTGCTAGTGTATTACTCGCGCCAATTCTATTCTGGCGCTAGTTTCGGCCTTACAGTCACGCCAATCCTGTAAGGTACCAGGGTTTACTCTGTTTTGAGATTTTTGAGCTTGATCTGTGTCTGTCTCGCTTTTAGCCTAGATCACATGGTTCATTTGAGTCTTGGAGATTCTGCTTGAAGTGGTGAAGTTTGGTCTTGGTTGGGAGAAATTATTTGTTTTTTCATTTTCAGGCGTTGGCGCTTGTTGTCAGTTAGCAACCCGCACCAATTGGCCATTGGCGCTAGTTGTCAATGTGCAAGTCGCGCCAGTTGGCACTAGTTGTCAATGTACAAGTTGATCCAATTTCAGGGTGTGTGAAAATTGAGATTTTTTCCCTAAATCCTTCACCAATGCGTCTTTCGCTTCCGGTCTTTTCCTTGTATGAGCATAGATTACATTGCTCATTGTTTGGGATGTCTTCTTGCTATGATTGCTTGATGTAAAAGGGAATGAATGCCTTGTTTTGATCTCTTGCTTTGGAAGTCCTCTTTGTGTTTGACCTCATATGTCTTGTCGCCTTTTGAGGGATTTCGTGACAAAGTGTTTGAAACAACGATTGCATTCTTAGTGTTTGTTTACATCTCTTTTGCATTCATCCTTCATTAAGAAGATTTGCGTTCATTTAGTTTTCGTCTCAAAGTTTTCTTTTCGTTAAAATGCATTAGATCACATTGCATTGAAAAGTATTTTTTGAGATCTATCATTGAATGTAGATTACATTGTTTAGTCATTGAAAACTAGAAATCGCTTTGATTGCATTCTCTTTTATTAAAAGCATGCATTAAGTAGATTCTCATTTCATCGAAAAATGCATTAAGTGCATTCTTATCATTTGAAAAGAAAAAGGACTGCTATCCTGGACTGCTATCTATCTTGAGTTGGGAGGTTTGGCTACGGATTTCCATAGAGAGGAAGTGGTTTGCCACCTCTCATGGAAGCTTCCTTGATGATAGGGCAAATCCCATGATTATAGGGATCCCAACTCCTCTTCCTCGATCTATAAAAGCTTGCCCATCTCCATTGCAAGCTAGTCTTCAAATTCCCAAATTCCCAAGAGCCTTATGCTGCAAGAGCCTCCATAATTCCCTTAAGGCCAATTTCAAGGAAGGAGACCATCGTCAAGATCCGAAGAGAGAAGTTTGTCCCATCCTTGATAGGATTTTCGAGACGTGTTCTGCTTGCGACCCCCCCGAAGGTGAATTCAGCGTCAGAACTATGGTTGTAATTTTCCTTTGATTGATTATTAATGAACGACTATTGGTTATTGTTCCACTCTTTTTGTTATTTATGATGATGAGTTATGTCCTTTCTGACTGAGATATAGTTGCATCTACTAGATTTTACGCTTGCGTTTGTTTTGTTTCTCGCATGTGCAGGTTTCGCATCACGGAGATCGTGGGGATTGTGATCTGCCAAAGCTGAGGAACGGGAGCGCCATCTCTTCTACAACGACTGCTTTGGATTCCAGGTAAGCCTTCGTCGCTAGTTGGTTTATTTGCAATTAGGAACCTGCACTATAGCATGATTGATTGTTGCTAGACCTGGTCTGGGCTAGTAGGGATCGCCTCTGTCCACAGAGGGGATTTACCTCCACAACAATAGGTATCATTATTTAATACAAAATGATGATGCTACAGAACTGGATCATGAAAGGCAAACATTAAATGAAGGCTTAAGAGTATTGTATCAGATATTGACTTAATGACTTCTCTTGAGCATAACGACGACACTGAATAGAGTTGGGAGCATTGAACCAAAATTAAAAATGAAGGCTTTGAAATGGTACGATAAACCAAAAGATAAGAAGATTACCCACCCCAACATCCACAGAGATGAAGTGGAAGATTGTTGTGTTCAAGAGGGACTTGTTTCCATTAGAAAATGGAATATCTTGTTTTCCCAATTCCCCCAACCATACTAGTCAGTACCTCTTTATTTTTTAACAACATTGAGGAGGATATCATATGCTTAATCTGTAAGTTCATCCTTCGAATGAATCCCTCCATGTTTAACAAACCTTGAGAAGGAGTGGCTAGGCCTTTTCATGTTCTATAATTCCATCATTGTATGATGTTTTAATGAGTCTAGTGAAGGTAAAACTCAACATCTTTTTCATGTTTAGAGAGTTTGAAAAATATGCGAAAAATGAAACTCCAGATGTTCCTTTTCTTAGATAGCCCCTTGAGTCCGAAAAGGCAGAAAACAATACCCAAGAGAACCTGTTATCCATGTTTGACTAAGGTATTCCCTTTTCCTAAATATTTTATCTCTATTCGGAAAAGGGTTAAACTTATATTGAGTAGACGTATTTTCATTTACTTTAACGAGTTTGAAAAGACAAGTGCTCGGCAATATTTTCATATTTTGGGAGTTTGAAAAAAGTTGAAAAAGGAATCCAATTAGAGGAATGAGTGGCATAAAGGGTAGAAACTTGTTCTGGTCATGATGGAACTGATCAAAACACAAAAAGGTCAGGAGGTTGGCTAATAAGACCACTCATCACAGTGGTTCCTTAGGAAAGGGTAAAAAACCAATTGAAAGCATACGATCAGACAAGAAAGTGGTGATGATGTAATGAGAAAACTAGGGCTCATATGGCAGAAACAAGCTGATAAATTTAAATTCATGAGATATAGGATGAGAATGGTTTCATTTTTTACACAAGCTTGAAACATGGGAAATTGTGCTTGAAATTGGTTTCATTTTTACATAATCTTGAAAAAAAAAAAACTATGCTATAAATAAATTAGCATGCCCCTAGCATAATGACTCAATTTGAGGTACATGCCCCCCAAGATTCATTTCATTCACCTAAGTATACAACTGGTTGCTATAGGTGGATGGAATGAAGGTTCATTTGCGAGATCAAGTGAAACACTCAACTGGGAATTTACGAGATCTAATCAAAGACTTGAATTGGAAGGGGATATGTTTCATTTTTTAATGATATTTGAATAGGAAAGAACTATGCTCAAGTTTCTTTGAAGTTTATGTGAGCTTGAAACATAGAGGAAATTATGCTCATAAGAACCTATTTCATTTTTTAACAAGGGTGACATAGTAAATAATTATCCTCATGGGACCTTGTTTCATTTTTTAACGAGCTTGACACAAGAAAAGGAACTTTTCTTAGACACCTTTTTTCATTTTTTAAATATCTTGACACAAGAAAAGGAACTTTGCTCTGAAAACCTTTTTTCATTTCTGTAAGGAGATTGACACGAGAGAAGGAGATTTTCTCCAGATACCTTGTTTCATTTTTTAATGAGCTTGACATAAGAAAACGAAGTATGCTCCAGGAACCTTAATTATGGCCCATAAGAGGCCATGGCTTCCAAGAGGTTCTCATAAGATGGGAGAAAAACACTCTGGATGGGATACATATCAAAGGATCCAAGGAAATATCATGCCACAATTCCCTCAGTATATGATTCACCATATCACTTACTGAATCTATCTCGAAAGAAGTTGAGTAGAAATTTAAAGGCTCATCTTCGTCAGTAGGTAAGGGCATGGTATAGGTTTCCACATAATTTTGGTGGGGGAGATACCACTTGCATATAAGTACCATTTAGGGATGTTGGCTAATTGGGAGTCAAATTAGGATGAAAAAATGACAGCTGATCAATGGTCACGATTATTCCTTAATGTGGGAAACACATAACACGAAAGGGTGAAGAGATAAGAGCTCCCGTGACATACACATAATTTGACATGCCCAAGGAGTTAATTAAAATCCAAAGCGACTTGGACTACCATCACATCAATATAGACAGACTTTCATCCAAAATTAATAGGAAACTTAGGAAGGATCCCTAACGGTTGATCAGTTCCTCTGTTAAAGGCCAACAAACTCTGGTTAACGTGCATAAGATGCATATAACCTAAAGGTTTCCAAGCAGTTGAGGACAAAATAATAACATATGCACCTTCATCTATTATTTTTCTAGGTATGGCCACATTATAATCTGGTACTATGATCTAGAATGGCATGTAAGGAGGAAGATGATATCCTTCTAGTCGACTCTGTTAGTGTCAGTATTTTCATACTTCCACCAGGGATCAAAACACATTTTTCATGTGCATATTAGGTGTCCCATTCTAAAGAAATTTTCAATCATTCCATTAGGTGATGATATAAAATTGTTCCACTGGTGGTTGTCCTTGTCAAGTGTCCCATTTTCCTTCACAAGTATATTCCTACTGACTCTCTTCCATGTCTTCATCATACTAGAAATAAATCTGCTCTCTTTTCACTTTTAGTAAAAATCAATCATTGAGACAATTGTTTTTATTTTCCATTAGGTCACTAGGGTTTCATTAGGTTATCTCATTGCATGGTCTCATTTGCAATAAAGGATAGCAGAAGGTGTGAAGATGTTCCACAAATAAAACTCATGATTTGTTTCAGTTAAGTTTTCCATGTAAAGTTACATTTCATTTTTGTAAGTTTTCATCTCAAAAATGACATTTTTGAGATAAAACAAAGATATTTTTATGTTCTAATTTTATGCAATTTTAAAGTCACTATATGTAATAAACCCAAAAGGCTTCCTATTCCTAGCTAAAGATAATTTCATGAAAAGATAAAAAGATCATGTCAAAGCATCCAAAGCACCAAAAGCATCAAAAATTATTGTGAAAGGTTAATGAGAAAAAGGAAAATTTGGGTCCTAATCATTCAAAAGTCAAAATCATGCAAGATATAAAAATCTTGTTTGCCAAAAGAAACCTCATTTGTTCATTTTCCAAGAGAAAAAACGTGTTTTGAAGAAAGAGAGTTGAGCAAGGAGAGAAAAATTGAAGAAATTTCCTGGCGCTTCACTCCTGGGTTAGGTGCTGCACTTAGGGTAGTTCTGGCAGTGTAAAAATGAACGGCGTTGTGCTTAGGAGAAGGGCATTGTGCTCATGGGTGAGGCGTTGCGCTTAGGCAAAAAACCCTCCAAACTCTTCCAAATTCTTCAAATTTGTCTTTCTTCCCTAAATCAAGTAAATCCCTTTTTACTCTTCTTCCTTCATTTTATGCTTGTAGGTAAAGTTTATATTGGCAAGAAAATCACAAAAAACCTAGTTTTCCCAAAATTCCCCTCCCCATTACAAAATTTCCCAAAAACCCCTTTGTCCCAAAATTATTATCCCTAGACCCTATTTCTTCATCCCATATTCCCAAAAGAACTAAAACTACCATTTCTAAGTCCCTTTACCCTTTTCCATTAAAACCCCAATTTCTAGGATTTTCACTCTTTTGCCTAGATTTCCCCATACCCTTTACCTGTAATTAAATTTTTATTTTCGTCCCTCTTCATATTCTCACTTCCCATCACCTCACAAAGTTTCATAACCCTTTTCCCCATCTCCTTTAATTTTTGTGCCTCTATCCTTATTCCCTAAAGCCCTCATTCCATCATTTCTTTACCTGCTCCCATTTCCTTCACTCCCTCACTCACTCTTCCTTTTATTTCTTTTTCCCTAGGGTTTTCAAAGTGCCAAAGAAACAAGAATGGAGAGAGAAGATAGAGATTACATGGAGGAGGAAAATATTGATGATGATTTTGAGGGAGATGAGGTTGTGCAACTAAGAAGGCCACATAAAGGAGGCAAAATAATAAAAATAGAGCCAACAAACCTTAGAGAGATAGAGGCTTCACCTTTAGATGTGTCTTGTTTAAGATATGTTGGGTGTTATGAGTTTTGTGAAAAGGTGGAAAGAATTTAGCATCATCCTAAGTTGACTAGGCTCTTCATACTGAACCTCCCTGATAACAGGGTAACTCTTGCAGGTGTAACTTTTTCCTTGTCCACTGCCATCATTGTTGATGCTACAGGGATTCCAAATGTTTGGGAGAGATGGTATAAAGCGCAGGACCTGGATGATCATTATTTTGAACCCTATCTCAAAACAAGGTACAATAATGAAGGAAGAAAATTTTGACCCTTCAGTTTCCTCCTCAGTAAGTATGCACCGGTGATGAATATTATCATGAAATATTTTACTTGTGAGGGCATATTTTCCAAATTGTACACATAACATATCAGGCTACTCATGCATTTCACTAGGGTGAGGATGTTGAACATTCCATATTTCTTGTTCTGGGACATTGAAAAGATGGCATACTTGGTGTCAAAGAAAGCATATCTTCAGCAAATGAACAACCTCTATCATCACTCCCTCATCAAACTCATTGTGCTTCATCATCTAGATCTACTGAACATCTCTTGGGATACCTTTATTTCAAATGACTTATTCACAAATCCCCAAGTTCCTCCACTAGTGCCAGAAGAGAGAAGAGATACATCTACTAGCCCTGCAGCTGTAAAAACAAGGAAGCATCAAGTCAAATCACCAGGGCCAGTCAAAGAATGCAGTCTAACATATCAGAGAGGGCTTAGAAAACTGTTTGCAACAGAGAGGCAAGTGTTTGCTCCACATGGTGTGGAAGGGTCCTTGCCTTCTTCATCAACACAGAGGAAAATGTTTGCTCCACATGGTGTGGAAGGGGCCTTGCCTTCTTCATGAGCACAAAGGCAAATTTTTGCTCCACATGGTGTGGAAGGGGCTTTTCCTTCTTCATCAACAAAGCAGGTACATCAGGCACAGAAAGGAAAGGAGAAAATCATAGAGGTTAGTCATGAAGAAATAGTTCAAGAGCATGAATATTCCCATGAGGAAGAAGATGATTTTGAGCTAGTAGACCTTGAAGAGTTTTATGATACTACTACATCAAAAATTGGCATAAAAGAAAAGAAGGCACACATCAGAGAGTTTCAAAACAATCTTGAGAGGGAAAAATTCATCATCTCTTCCCTAGAGCAAGAGAACAAACAATTGACAGACAAACAAACTATTTTGGAGTTGAAGTTGCTATAGGAGAGGAGGAAAAAAATGATCAACCAAGCTATCATAGAAGATCTTGAGGAGGCTGAAAACATCCAGAAAAGGCCAAAGACAAGAGGCCTCAAAAGAGCCTTAGAGCAAGAAGAGAAAGAAACTCAAAATTTGACCATTGACCCAGCAGTTGGCAAAGGAAATTGAAGAAAACAGAGAAGTGTGGCTTGAGAGAGTCAACATTAACTTGGAGAAGCTACTAGTGAAATCCACCAAAGAAAATCAGATGCTCAAGCACATCACTATCAGACCCAAAACAAAATTTGCAATATTAAGGTCAAACAGATGAAGGATAAATTGAGGAAGATATGGAAGGGCAAGAAAGGAGGGGATAAACTAAATATTATTTATGAAGCCTCTTTAGCTCAAAATTTACATGTGGTTGTGGGAAAATCCAGCAAATTTTGATAAATTTTGAAAATTTTGAAGATTTTTGAGTTTTTTAGCAATTTTGGAAAAACACAGGAAATTCTGCCCTAAGGCGCTGTGATTTTTATTAGGGCATCCAATGGATAAAAGGAAGAAATCAGTGTGTTCATAATGATGAGGACATGCCCCCTGTACTTTTTCTAAGCATTTGGAGCAAAATTGGTCAGGAAAAAGGGCCAAAAACACCCAAAAAATTATGTTTCTGCCTCTTTTTTAGGATGGCGCTGCGCTTAGAGGCAATCTTGGGAGAATGAAGCTTTTAGGGGCCAAATGAACTCCAAATCAGAAAAAAAAAGAAGACCTGGAAAGTAGACAGGACAGGCTTTCCAATGAGCTATAATGAGCTCGATTTGGACATTGGAAAGTTAGTCAAAAGTGACCTACAAAAAGACTTATTTTCCCCTCCTTGGCGCTGCGCTTAGGACAAAGTTTCTCTGTTTTAAATTTTTCTCTATTTTTCATAAATTTTTTGAGTTTTATCTCACTAGTTGGGTGTTTCACTAATGTAATTGCTAAATATGAATGTAATTATGATGAGGAATAGTTTACTATAGGTAAATTCATTAGCTTGAGTCCTCTAGAGGTCAAATGAATTAGTTTCCTCTCTTTTAGAGGCAATTTGTTTGGTCTTCCTAGTCTTCATATTATTGTTCAGCATTTGGTGGAAATTGATCCTCATCTCATGGATTCGATTCCCTGAGGATAGGGAGAGTGGTTTTGAGGTCTAAATCTTCTTCTTCTTTCTCATTTGTAAGGGTTGGACTCAGTTGGATGCTTGGCTTTTGAAGAGACACACTTTGTATCAGTTCTAAGCAGGAATATTAATCAAATTTGCAGCTATTTTTATGGGATCCCTGTGGTATGGTGTTTAGTTCAGTTTCTCCTTTTGTTTTATTGTGTTGAAATTTATTTTTAATTTTATTCATCATCTCATAACTTCTAAAGTGAATGTATGCAAGTTAGATAAGCAGAATCCATTCTCATATGCTCTGTTTTGGGTAGACATTCACAATCTGTTAAATTTCTTCAGTTTAGAAATAAATGATGATTTCACCATGCTCTTTATAGCTCCTCACTTGTCTTGATCATCCCAACCATTGAAAGCCTAAATTGATAAGTTACTATACCTACCTTTCCCCATAAAACACCCCACAAATTTTGACATAATTTCCCTTGCCCTGACTGTTTATTCTCCTTCTAATCCAACACAACCCTATAAAATAAAATCAAAACCCTAAGCTACTATACCTAGCCTAATATTTTCTTTACTTATCTATCTTGGATGTGATCCTTATGGAGAGAGCCCTCTCCTTACCTAGTAGGGCTAGCTACTTGGATAAGCATGGTTTGTGGTTACCTTGGAATTGCCTTCTTCGGTCTGAGGTTCAATCCAAGTGATAACTGACTCCAATCAAAGGAAGTGACCAAACTACTTGGAGAGTGTGTCATGGGAACAAGAGAATTGTCCCCTTATGTCATAGGAATGGGAGAAATATTCCCCTATGCCATAGGAATGGGAGGATTGTCCTCCTATATCATGGGAATGGAAGCATTTCTCCCCAGTTCATTGGAATATGAAGCAACAAGAAGAACCTGAGTAGTATTAACTTCACTCTCTACGGGAAATGTATGATTGACAAAAAGTGGAATCGATTCAACCATTTTTTCAACCAATGATTGGTCAAGAACGAACTCATGGGATTCATGTTAGGAGAGAGAGTGGAGTTTATTGGATTTGTATTCTGATCAATCACTTCATCAACTAGTGGAGGATTGGGAGAAAGCTTCCAGTAACCAGTTGGAAGTCATGGCAGAGAAGTTGTAAGGTTTTCCAACAATTTTGAGGCTTCATTCATATAAGAACAAAGGTGAATAGGATGATGCCCTTCACATAAATTAAAAGTAAATTTGACTTTACCCTTTACCCATAGACCTTAATATCACTAGGTGATGGTTTATCACCAGCATGATCTCAGAGGTTGATGACAAAGGTTGATGTTAGCTAGTAGACCACACTTCTAATATCCTTGGAATACCAGGACAATCTCTAAGAAGGTGGTCACTGTTACATAACTTTCTAGGGAATTTCACTTTGCGGGAATGATTGGAAGGTTTCTCCATACTATTTGCATGGGTATAAATGGTTTCTTGGTTTCCCCCTTGCTTATTTTACTTCTTATTATTACTCCTCTTCTCTTTTTTATTAGCTTCCTAGATACTATAATCAATACTTTCACCAAGTGAGGAGGAAGAAAGGGATGAAGAAACAACTTGTGAAGTAGATAAAGGGTCAAAATTAGTATTAACTTTTTCAGGTGGAGGACTACTTGGTTGAGTAAAAGTTTGGACATTCCGAACCATAGGGGTTGAAAACAACCAAACTAGAAAACCAATGGTAAACTCGGGAAGGGACAACGTTTCATATAAGGAGCACCAATATTTTCAAAAGAAGGAAAAGGACTAGGATTCCCAACAGAGGTGTTTCCTTGATTGGTAGACTCATGTAATAGTGCCATTAGTCTCAACCTAATATGCACTAAGGATTTGTTCCATGGGGAAGATTGTTTTCCGTAGTTAATTAATTATTTTTAGAAATTAACAACAAAAATAAATAAAAAAGGGGTAACTAGGAAAAAAGTTTACCAAGTAATTTTGAACTGCAATATACAACATTGGAGAACTAAGGATTTATGTATGGGTAGGAAATATCCCCAAATTTTATGTTTGGTGTATCATATTATACAAGGCAACCGACTCGATTACCTATGGCGAGGATAGAAACCTATGGTGGACTTCAAAAATATACTCGAAAGTATGTGGAAGTGCAATATGTAGTAGTGTTCTCTAATGCATAACTTTTTGATGAGAGTGTTCCCATATAATTTTCATGTGTACAGTGCCATCTGATATACATGAAGGTACATGAAGAATGATTTGATACACTTATGTACGTGGAATGAGATATCACCCCAAGATTGTAACTCTGATACAAAATGACATATCATATGTTTAAAGACGTTGAAACGCACCTCTAGCCTAGACCTATATGTGTGTTGTTAAGTTACAAATGCTTCGTAGGTTAATTTAGGTGAATTGTCGAGTTTATCTTGAATTATGTTTTGATTTCACGACTCAAAACTTGATGTCACATGAACACACCTATGATGCAACTAATATGAGAAGAAATCTCCTCATGTAACAAACAAGTGATGTAACAATCAATCTCCTCAACTTCACTATTCCAATCAAAATTAAATCCCTCTATGCAATGCATGATGCATAATATTTTAATTTTCCTTTATTTTAATGATTCAATTGCAAAGAAACATATGAATGCAACTTGATCACTAATGAAAAGAAACCACACAAACTTTAACTGTAATGTAAAAATCACTTTTCAAATTTAACGAGGAATATATTCAAACAAACCCTAATTGACAAAAGGAAATAAATAATGAAAAAAATTCTTATAAAAAATGTGATGACACTCATAAGTGATTAACACTCATACACAATTCGCCCACCCCTGGTGATTGAGGGGGAAATGTTTTTTAAAAAATGAAAGAAATAACATGAAATTTCACACTAGGGAATTCCAATTTTCACACACAACAGCCTAGATGAAAATGCAAATATTTTTCTTTTCAACACACTTAATTTTATGAAATGAAGAAAACTAACATGAAACATTCAATCACTGATTCAAATACACTTTTTAGAATGAGGACTAAACCAACATTTCATCCAAGCAACCAATGATCAAATGAAATCACTTTTCTGCACACAACCTAATGATAAGAACAAAGGAAAATCTAAAAAAATACTTACCAAAGGTAACCAACACAAATGAAAACCAAATGGAGGCTTCGGAGGGACCACATGACACTCAAGACTCAAGGAAGGTCAGTTGGAAGCAGTTTGATCACAGAGAAAATCAAGAAAAGGGAAAATTTTAGCATAAAAAAGGGCCAACACAAGTGTATAAGAGGCACCAGTGATTTGCAACGCATGCACAGAGAGGGCCTTGTAGAGGTGCATTGCTCTGCCCTAGACCAGAGGGAGAGTTGGTCAAGAATAGGAGAGTTCTGAAAAAAAATTCCAATTGAGACTCAATGAAAGGTTTTCCTAGGTCTGTTCTTGACTAAATATGACAATGAAGGTCTGAAGAAGAGGTGAAGCAAAAATTAAATAAAAATAAACCACTAAAGGAAAATAAACATCCCCAGTAGAGTCACCAATTTGTTACACGGAAACTATGAATGTGGATAGAAGTGTATTCCCTAGACTGGGTGGCTTAGCCTAGAACAACAGAAAGACACAGTAGATATTTTTTTCCTTAAATTAAATAGATAATCGGATGAAGCCTACTTTTGATTATGTAATATCCCAAAATAGGGATTGCACAGCAAGCCTACTAAAATAATGCACTTATGAGAATTCAGTGCACTAAAATAAGTTTGCAGCTCTTGGATCCCTTAGATCAGCTTTTCTAAGATCTAAAGCCAAAAGGAGAGCCAAAAAAAATCAAAATAGATGGGTTAAACAGATCTCCCACAACCTAGTCTAGCTGGAAAACACCCAATGAGAGGGGCTGCAGCTATATGCAAAGGACTGCTTCAGAAATAACACAGTTCCTCTAAATTAAAGAAGAATGACAATATGGAGGCTGAATAATTACATGTACATCATCAAAAAAAATCCATAATGTGGCCCATACAGTGTACAAGAGAGAAATAGAAGATTTACAGAAAGAATCCCTCAATATTGAGGTGTTGCAACAACATATTAAGACTGCAAAGCTTAACAGTGTTATTTTATGGGTTGAAGCAGCTTTATATTACATTTCAGATCTAGAACATATCTGTGTACAAAAATATATATCTATATCAGATCTGTACACTAGATGAGTTCCTCTACAAATTCCCCTTGGGGTTTTGATCAAAACATGAATGTACAGGAGTAGATCTGAGATCTAGAATTACAGATCTATAGAAATATTCAGGAATTCTGCAGTAAATAAATACATAAGTAAATCATATCTGAAACAAACATGGATTGGTTGGCCAATCCATGGATCACCATAATGAAAGGGATAATCCTATCACCGGAGATCTCTCCTCCAAAAAGCAGTCAAAACACCCTGCAACTTTCCTCTTGCAGATAAAGAATTTATGGAAGGGAAACTATGCTGTTAGCTTCAGTAGTGATTAGGCCTTATGCCTTGAAATGAAAATGCAGCCTCAATCATCTACTACAGTCTTTCAGGAGGATAAAATACTCACTCACTGAGAAGAGGCACTAGATTTGCCTAGATATGAATATATCTAGCCTCCACTGCTGCAGCTTACAAAAAAAATCAAATCCTCAACAGGATCTGAATTTTGGTTGGAAGATGAAGCTTGGCCCAAACCCTGATAGTGGACAAGATAGAACAAGTCTCCTCCAAGAGCTGCTCAAGGAAGGAGGTGGGATTCCCGACCAGGAACACCCAAGTGCTAAACAACACTATTCTCAGCTAAACAACTAGAGAATGAGGGATGTCTAAATAAACAATACCTTCAGCAATATCAAATGATCTACCCCTTTCTTGGTGTCCTCCTATTCCTTTTATAATATGGAAATCTTGTCAAACCCTAAACCATCTTGATGATTTAGCTTCATTCACATGAGTGGCGTCCAACATGAACTGCGTTGTGCCGTTAGGAGATACAATGCATGTAGACAGCGCTGTGGATTTGGTCCTGTTGACCCAGTCAATTGATCCAACCTCTTTCACACTTAAGTGTGTTTACGAAGATAGCTCAGATTTAACTTGTTTCAAATTGAGCATTGCTTTATTTGTTGTTCAGGAGTTATATTGATCCCCCTTTACAATTTTATTCATGAGACAGAAAAAGTAAAACAAAATTGAATATTCCTATTAGCTTGGGCTAATTAGGAATATTATAGTCCTCCCCCTTCAAAACGTTTCTTTTCCTCAAGCAACTGCAAGGTAGAGAAAAATTTCTCCTTTCCTCTTCTTGTGGCCTCATCAATGGATCCCACCATGGCCAAAAATGATAGGCAATGAATCTGTACTCCAATGATTCCCTCCAAGTGTAAGATATCAAAGGGTACATCATGAGAAAATGGAAGGTAAAAGTGGTGATCTCCTTATTTCTCAATGGCCTCCTCAAGGTAGGAGTGATGAAATGAGCCATTCTAGGTAGCTCATCAAAGAAATGAGCCCAATGAGTGACTCCCTCACCCATGCAATCATCCAAATGAAATGAGCCATTCTAGGTAGCTCATCAAAGAAAACTTCAACCCTGGATCTATGCAATGTGTTGGGGTTGGATGGAGAGTTCAGATTTTCCCATTCAAGTTTTTTCTCTCTCCATTTATGGTAAGTATGGGGTTGTTTATGCCCTTGGGATGAAATGATATGGCCTCCAAGAATGGCCCAAGGTAACCCATCAAAAAATTCAACCATGAAGTACCTCCTCCAAGAACTCAACTTCTTCAAATGGCTCACCCCATGTGAAGAAAAGAGATGTGATGTGGCAATCATGGTTTTCCCATTGCTCCTCGGGAAACATACATCATGGATAGTAGGAAGAATCACACTCCCAATGGGCATATTCATCTCATATCCCACTCTCCAAACAAAGCTTCTCATGAACATATAATAATCAACAATAGATGGAAGCAAAAACCAATGAAAACAAGTTGTCATATGACAACCAGAAAGTGGATCATAGTTCCACACATGGAACCAGCGCAGTGCACTCCTTGCCTACATCAAAAAAAGTAATAAAAAGTGCTTTCCTAGCCACTGTTTTCTGCCACAATCATTTCATAGGAAGAAAACATGAAAGTATAATGAGGTGTCAATGATGCGCACCAAAAATCATGTGGCTTCCCCCATAAACCACCAACAAGGTTGCCAAAATCAATGCTACAAGTAGCTACAAGTACATCATCATAACACATGCAAGAAGGAACAACTCTTCTTGATACATCATGCTGCTCAAACAAGGAAAATAAGTACAATACAAAAGTGAAATTATACCTCTTCCATTATGCACTTGAGATCTTGAGCTGAAATGGCTCAACTGGAATTTCTCCCCCACCTCCAATGAGTAGGGAAGTGGCTGTGATCTCCTATTCATTACCATCCAAGCTATGCATCTCTCCATATGCTGAAATATGTCATGCTGGATGCCCTCCCAAGTGAACTCCTCCATCAAATGGAAATATGCATCAAAGTGCATAGAAGAGAAGTCCTCATGTGCTGCATGTAGCAGCTTCTCCTCGAGACTAGAAGATCTAGTCAAGAAGATCCTGCCAAAGGAATATATGACCACATCATCCACCATGTATCTATCATCTCCATCCGGGTCATCAAGAATCATTCATGCACCAAGATCCTTGGAGTACTCTACCAAAAGTTGAGACCTCCAATAGGGATCAATCCTCTTAAGAGACAGTGCTGGTGATCTAGCATATGAAGCTCTCCTCATGCATTTTTTTGCTACTTTGACATCCCTCATGCCAAATTAATCCTCCAAAATCCTCACCTCCTTGGAATCCAAGAATGGTGAGCCAAGAGGCAAGATGTCTCTCATCAATTCTAGATATGGTGGCCTCCCAGGTGGAGTGCCTCCATGTAATGAGACATCAAAATCTGGAGTGGACTGCATGTATGAGTGGACTAATTTGTCCCTCTCTTCTCTGCGCAGTGAAATCTCCTTCCTTTGTGTAGAATTATTCTGAAATATACAAGGGTGAATTCTCATCATCCCTTGATGTCGATCCTTCTTCTCTTCCTCTCCTTCCATCTCACAATCCACCAATGCTATTGCATGTTGCTCCGGAATTGTGTTTTGGTTCCCACATGTTGAATCATTTGGAACTCCTAGTAAAGATACAAGGGCTCCTCTAATGGAAGAAATGATTCCCCCTTCACCTCCATGTGGTGATGGATCTTCTTCATCCATCCTCCTTGCAGTAAATGTGGGCAATAGATTGCGCTGTGGATCTGCATGTGTGGCTGAATGCTCACACCCATCATGAGAATAGTTAGGGTTTGTTTCAAACCCTTCTATAAGTCTTCTACACTGCTCCCCTTCCATCTCTTTGAGATCTTCTTTAATACCCTCCAAGGTTTGGAAAAGAAGCAGGGAGATCTCCTCTTCTGTCATTCCTCCTTCTCCTTTTTCTCTCAACAAGAAAGTAGGCATGTTACAGTGTTTTAGATCAGATTGTGTGGATGAATGCTCACACACAGCATAAGAAGTACTAGGGCTTTCTTCATGAGAATAAATCCTTGATGGATTTGCATGTCTTCCCATTCTCATTCCCCTGATTTCTTCCTTCAATTCATGCATGGCTTGAGAAAGAGTATTAGAAAATTTTTATCTTCTAATCCTTCTAGATAAAGGAGTTTCACCTTTATTCTCTTTATCCTCTATGTAATATTTCTTTGTCTTCTTCTTTGGTACCTCTCCTCCCCGACAGTGAGAGGTTCCTCCTCTTCTGGAGACATATTGGATCTACAAGAAAAGCATAGGATGTGCCAAGAAAGATGCTCTGATACCACTGTAATATCCCAAAATAGGGATTGCACAGCAAGCCTGCTAAAATAACGCACTTCTGAGAATTTAGTGCAATGAAATGAGTTTGTAGCTCTTGGATCCCTTATATTAGCTTGTCTAACATCTAAATCCAAAAGGAGAGTAAAAAAAAATCAAACTAGGTGGGTTAAACAGATCTCCAACAACCTAGTCTCGCTGTAAAACACCCAATGAGAGGGGCTGCAACTATATGCAAAGGACTGCTTCAGAAATAATGTAGTTCCTCTAAGTTAAAGAAGAATAAAAATATGGAGGCTAAATAATTACATGTACATCAGAAAAAAAAAATCTATAATGTGGCCCATACAGTGTACAAGAGAGAAATAAAAGATTTAGAGAAAGAATCCCTCAAGATTGAGGTGCTGCAACAACATATTAAAAATGAAAATATTAACAACATTATTTTATGGGCTGAAGTAGTTGTATATTAAATTTCAGATCTAGAACAGATCTGTGTACAAAAATATAGATCTATATTAGATTTGTACACTAGATGAGTTCCTCTACAAATTCCCCTTGGGGTTTTGATCAAAACATGAATGCACAGGAGTAGATCTGAGATGTAGAATTACAGATCTGCAGAAATATTAAGGAATTCTGCAGTAAATAAATACATAATTAAATCATATCTGAAACAAACATGGATTGGTTGGCCAATCCATGGATCACCACAGTGAAAGGGAGAATCCTATCACCAGAGATCTCTCCTCCAAAAAGCAGTCAAAACACCCTGCAACTTTATTCTTGTAGATAACGCAGTTATGGAAGGGAAACTACGCTATTAGCTTTAGTAGTGATTATGCCTAATGCCTTGATTTGAAAATGTAGCCTCAATCATCTACTACACTCTTCCAGGAGGATAAAAGACTCACTCACTGAGAAGAGGCACTAGATTTGCCTAGATATGAATATATCTAGCCTCCACTACTGCAGCTTACAAAAACAATCAAACCCTCAACAGGATCTGAATTTTGGTTGGAAGATGAAGCTTGGCCCAAAGCCTAATAGTGGACAAGATAGAACAAGTCTCCTCCAAGAGCTGCTCAAGGAAGGAGGTTGGATTCCTAACCAGGAACACCCAAGTGCTAAATAGCACTATTCTCAGTTAAACAGCTAGAGAATAAGGGATGTATAAACAAAAAATACCTTCAGAAATATCAAATGATCAACCCCTTTCTTGGTGTCCTCCTCTTCCTTTTATAATATGGAAATCTTGTCAAACCCTAAACCATCTTGATGATTTAGCTTCATTCACATGAGTGGCCTCCAACATGAACTGCATTGTGCCTTTAGGAGATACAATGCATGTAGATAGTGTTTTGGATTTGGTCCTGTTGACCCAGTCATTTGATCCAGCCTCTTTCACACTTAAATGTGTTTATGAAGATAGCTCAGATTTAACTTGTTTCACATTGAGAATTGATTTATTTTGCTGTTTAGAAGTTATACTAATCCTCCTTTACAATTTTATTCATGAGACAGAAAAAGTAAAACAAAATTGAATATTCCTATTAGCTTGGGCTAATTAGGAATATTACAGATTCGTCATATTCTTCACTCCTTTCTTAGCTTGAATGCTCCAATACTAGCTCTCGTCGCTATAATTAGAACCTGCACAATCAGACAACACAAGCCAAAAATATATGGTATCTATGTAGCATCATATAAATAGTTCATTCAATGGATCAACACGGCATAAAAATACATGAAATCACAACATCACATATAGGAAAACAAAGAACTCTTTGCATTAATATAAACGGGAGTTACAACCAGAAATAAGAGTTGATCTTGTAGAATATCTCCTCCAAGTCAACTTGTTCCTTATTTGTCACAAAGTGTACCTCTAATAACCCTAATGCATGGAATGTTAACTCCTTACAGAAACAACATGAGGGTAGAATAATATCTCCAAAATCCAACCCCTAGCTTGTGGATGGCCACAAATATATAGGTGAGGGGAGTAAGCTAGGAGTTCTTATCCATTTATCAATCTAGGGCTTGAGATCCACTCTTGAGGTGAGGATGGGATCAAAGGTTAAGGGACGGAAACTCCAAGATAGGATAGGATAGGATCTGAATGTTTTATGTAAGGTAAATGGTTGTAAAAAATGATGGAAGCTTCTCAAAAAAAGAGGCTTCTGGAATTTCTCTCCTTTTCCAGAAATTCTAGAACCAACACAGGTGCATATTGGAGAAACTTGTAGGTGATCAATGCAGACCATAGTGGAGCAACCTGTAGGTGAACATTGTCCAATAGGAGGCTAGGAAGCGTTGGTCCTTAAAATGAATAAAACAAGGTGTTTTCAGGAAGAAACTCTGGGATATGAGAGTGGCATGCATAAGGATTTATGTTATGATGATTTGAAGGGGTAAAAGGATGTCGATTGCTCCAATTTGTAGGCCGAATGACCAGATGTGACAAAATGGCCTATAACATGTATCAAATCCTAAATCCTTGTTATTTTTTATAAATCCCTCTCTCTTTATATCAATGGATTTCATATAGAATCAACTATATATAGTACAACCCTAGCAAGGGTTTATGTAAAAAGTGAAATCTATGGCTTGAATTTCAAAACCCTACGTGGATAAGTTTCCATGAAAAAAACCCTAATAATGGTTAGCTTATGAGATATCTAGGACTTGTAGTAACCAAAACTCTAGGTGAACACTTTTTGCAACAATGACCCTAGATTTAAAAAATCAACTTCATGCTATTGTATTTGTATATTTTTTCTTGGTTGTACTTGTTAAGTAAATTTTTCAGGTACATAGTAAAGGAAGAAATATCAGAAGGATGTAAGATAAAAAAAAAAAAAAAACACACACACTTGTATTGGTTGGTTGATTGAAAGTGATGAGTTGAATCACGAAGGAAGAACTAATTGTGTTTATGCTTGATCAACTTCAAGTATGGTCTCATAAAGAAAATAAATAAACCTTTACCACCCCAAAAAAAGGATATTATAGCTTCGTAATCAAGATCGATCCCTGGGAACTCTGATGCATGAAGGAATATTCATATGAATCATAAGGATGTTAATTATTTAATGAGAAGGTCATCATGATGAGGAATATATATAAATAATAGGGAGGAAATCTCAATAAAATATGGGAAGATAACCTAAAGGAGATCACTTTCGTAAGGAAACTATGATCAGTTTGAATTTTGAAAAAGATCAATGTAATTCCTTCATTGATGATGAAAAGATGAAAGTGATTGATGAAAAGGAACCTGTCACAAGTGATTAAAAGGATGGATCCATGATTTAAAATAATTTTTATGTTCTCTAATGACATGACGATCATAAATAAGGAACCTGTGTAGCTACTGCTATTATGATCTCCACTGAAAGAACAAACTAGCTAATCTTGGACACAGATCCCTAGTTGAGAGGGAACTTGGATATATTCCCTTTTGGATTGAGAGAGAATAATGATGGAAATAATTCATGTGTCATGCACTAGGCTAGGACTAATAATCATATGTCTAGTGAAGGCCAAGGGGAAAGGATGACATCTGAAGGATTGGGTAAGCATCTAATTTTTTTTTACCTTGGCGATCACAAATTTGTACTAGTCTATATACCATGAGGTTGAAGCATCAATAATATCATGGTGATGATTTGGTGTACCTTAGAATGAATAGCCCATATGATGGTACTTGGGGTTGGTATCTTGGAAGTTAGCCTAGTATTGATTAATTTAATTGTTAAACCCGGGGTTCTGTGAACTTCTGAAGTATACATGCATTGTATGTGCTAGGCAATTTACTTTCAATTATTCTAATTTCAAGATGAATATGAAACTTATTTATGACAAGATCATGGAAAATAAGGTTGAACTATTGCAAATGGAAATGAAATCTAGACTAGATCTAATTAAGCATATACACGTATTCATTTCTCCACTCAAAACTAAGAAGTGGTTTCAAAGAAAATGATTATCAATGAAAGAACTTCAAATTCTATCCTAAAAATGGAAATATCTTATTCTATTGAACATTAATGACAATTTTATTGTATGGAATTGAAAGACACGAATACTCTATAAAATTGAAAACAAACTAGAAGAACAGTTAATCCATTCGAACTTGAAAGGAATCGTAATTGTGAAATTGGAACTGATCTAAAGCTATGAAGCTTGGAAATTGAAAACAATTCTAAAGTATGACAATTAATAGAATTACTAGTGTGCATTTTTTAATTAAAAAATGATCATATCAATCCAACATGGAAACTGAAGCGAAAGAAAATATAAATAAATAAACAATTCAAAGTAAATTTTTTTGTGATTTTTTTTTATTTAATAGTGAGCGCTCATTCTATAAAAAAATAAAAATATCGATTAGTAAACTATGTTTGAAACAAAGAATAAAAGAATTAAAACATATTTCTATTTCAAAATCTAAATAAAAAATAATGCATAGTGAAAAGAATTAAATCAAAAGAACAAATACATTGTCTCACAACTCTGCAGGGACCCTCTTGTTGAGTGTGAGAAAGTAGAAATTTTATATCACTAGATTAAATCATCAACACTTCAAAATTATGCCATGAAAGTGTTTGTCCTATTTGAAACAGATATTTCCCCCAAGAATGATAGAAACAATCTGAACTTAATACATTGACTATCATTTGCTTCTAACTGAAGCCCTTTTATAGTTTTCACATTGCAACTACATTGAGATCCTTATGGCTAAGAATCAAAACTGAAAGGACACCTCATTTCCACGAATTCACTCAAGCATAGTCCATTCCAACCTCTGTTTACTTGACTAGGAATTCATAAGGGGAATTTTGAGGTCTAAAATGGACCTCTTAAGAAAAATGTACAACCAAAATAAACTTTATAAGAACCAATAGGATTCAAGATGATGATGTCAACCATGGGGGATGAAGCACCATTTTTGGAGTAAATAATAATAATAATAATAATAATTATTATTATTATAAAACTACTTTTTCAACTCGTATTTTCAAGTTATATTCCTAAGGTTTTACTCAAATTTCAAGAAGGAGTACTTGTTGGATACAAAATATAATTCTTCATCCAAGGATTACTCATGTTGCACACTTTTAATGGAACTTTCTACACGAAAAACGATAAATAAATGAAAAAATGTGATTTCAACCACATTTTTCATGTATTTCTCATTTTCCCTGTAGTAGGGTCCATCAAAATTATGAAACATGGGGACTACTTGGATGAGGAATAAAATTTTGCATCCAACTAGTGTTTCCACTCAAAATTTGAGTAAACCCATTGGGAGATAAGTTGAAAGTACGAGTTGAAAAAATAGTTTTTTCTTTCTTCCCTATAAAATTTTATGATTTAATATAATCTTATTTTATTATTTCCACTATTATTTTATAATTTCCTTAGGAGGCCCATTTTATACCTCAAAATTCTCCCAATGAATTGGCACATCAACGAATTGTTTGCTCATGCAATATGGAAAAAAGGGCTCTAAAGCACCTAGAAAATCTCCCAAACGGTAACGAATTTGAGGAAACCACTCATTGAGAACCTAATTGGGCTCGTGGTGAAAAAAAACCATTTTTAATTTTTTAAAATTCATTTCGTATGCTCAGAAAACACGTTTGAAGTTGACTGGTCAAAATTAATGTGTTTTTCCTTTGATCTCTTGTTGGAGGTCCACACGCAGGAGTTGGGTAGAATTTTACCAATACAAATCCATATTGGAGCTTCTAGGAACCAATTCCATGTTCAATATTTCCTTCTATAGTGGTGCTACTACCTTAACCATGGAGATTGCTAAGGAAATTTACTTAAGCTGCAGAATATTGAACTAGCCAAACCATCATTAGTAAAACCATGTAAAATTCTTCTTAATTCATTAAAAATAATGGAAATCATAATAATAAACCATGTTAATATATATTGAGGAATTTGGTGCATTTTTGAAGAAATTTGGTGAAAAATGATGACAATGGGTGAATACAATGATTTGAAAATAGATGGTTTCATCAACAAAATCATGACAAGTTGGAGGCCCAACACCTAGACGATACCTAGATCCGTGTTAGACTGGATATCTTAGCCTAGATGATACTTAGATCCCAATTAGAGTTTTTATCTTGACATAGTTGATATACAGATCTATGTTAGGGTTAATATCTTGGAAGGTAGCCTAGATGGTACCTAGATCCCTTTTAGTGTCTTGGTAGGTAGCCTAGATGACACTTGGATCCTTATTGAGTTGGTGTCTTGGTAGGTATCCTAGATGACACTTGGATCCCTGTTGATTTGGTGTCTTGGGAGGTAACTTAGAAGACATTTGGATCCTTGTTGAGTTTATATCTTGGAAGGTATCCTAGATGATACCTAGAACCCTGTTAGGGTTGGTGTCTCAGAAGGTATCCTAGATGACACCTAGATCCCTATTGGGATTGTACCTTGGTAGGTAGCCTAGATGGTACCTAGATAGGTTGATACTTTTGCAGTTATCCTAGATGGTATATGGATCCCTAACATTGTACATGTTGTTTATGATACTCTTCTTATAAGAACTTTTCAAAGTGAGTATTATCCTTGTACCGGTTGAACAATTATGAATACCTCCTTAGTTAAGAGGGAGTGCAGAAAATGTAACTAGTATCAGTCTTCATATTTTTTTTTTTTATCATAACACTATGTATCTTATGTACTTGTCACATGAAGAAAATAAATTATTGTAAATATAAAAATAATGAAAATTATAGCATGGGTTCCCTTGCTCAATTTATTGTTTTCTTGGTCAAAGAAACCATTGAGTTCTTTTAGGTTTTTTTCATGAGTCATGGTCGATGCCATTATGTAAAATACCCTTTCAGGCATTTGTATCAAAAATAAAATATTTATCATATATTATATAAAGGTTTTTTTGCTCCCAAGACCAATTCAACTATCCTTCCACAAGTTGGCCTAATATAGGCTTGAAAAGCCATGAGAAAGAATATGAATAAAGGACTTTGACCTCCACTTGAATACAAGAAGCTTTCAAACCTTGGCATACTAATTTGTGGTTGGTTAAGGGCATGTGAAAGGCTTAAAAGGCTACAGGATACTTGTGAAGTAAGTAATCTATTATTGAAGAATTCAAATATCTCTTATCTACCTGAAATAGCTCTCTTATGCGAGGTACCTAGGGTTACCTCGGGTTTGAGGTTATAGGAAGTAGCACAGTTCATTCTTGAAGAGAATCGAGGTTAGAAAATCCTTCATTTGAAGAAAATGTATCTCGCTATCCTTGGAGGCCTTGTGAAGGAAGTTGGGATGGTTGAATTGATCGTTGGTGGAAGCATGGGTCTTGTCTTGGTCTTGGAAGACTTTTTTGAAATTGATTCTATAATAAGAGATTTTCTTGTGGGTTTTCCCCTTGGAGGGGTTTTTCCCTATCTTGGAGCCTATATCTTGTGTTCATGTGATCTTTATTGTTTTTCAATTTATTTGATGATGAGAACATAAATATAAATAAAGGAAGAATAATATAATATCACAATTAAATGTCAAGAAAGGAAAACATTAAATTAATATGCTTTCCTAATGTGTTTTCCAATATTTATGAGTCTTAACTTTAAGTAGAGGAAAATATGTATTAAAGGAAAATGCAAAACACCGAGAATGTGCATAGATAAAAACACCAATAGAATGGTAACTTTGGGTTAAAGGTAAGACATACATGTTGGTTATATATATATATATATATATATATATATATATATATATATATATATATATATATATATATATATATATATATATATATATATATATATATAGTGACCTAAGGTTGGGTTATGATACACATGCATAAATGGATATGTAAAACAACCATTCCTAATTTTTACTTGTAAACTAGTTAAAAAGGCATTTAAGTTATTGAAATTCATGCTTCAATGTCATTTTGGAAAACAAGTACTATAGTAGTTATAAGTTTGGTTTCAGAACATGCGAAGGGTAATTAATAAGATCAAGGATTTTATTGTTGTATGGAAACCCTGATCCAAATTTGTTATAAACATGTGCTTTATATGTTTTTTTTATACATATACTTAGATTATACATGTATATCATATTTCATTTGAAATATGAATGGAATTTTTATCACTTAGAAAAAACCCTAGCTATAGAGGGAAAAAACTAAGGTAACCTCTAACTGCTTTAGATTGAATGTTGACCCTTCAATCTGGAGAGGGATATCTCCTTAAAACTCTGTTACTCACTATCACTAAGCAGTAGGATTGTAATATTATTGGCCATATTTACTTTTTAGGATTAAATTGGTTGGGAAATAATGGAACAAAGACCATTGGGCATGGAGTCTGGAAGAAAAAACTGCTAGCAACGAGATACATAAACATTTTTTAATAGAGGAAAGGTAGGACACAACTTCTTATATAAATAACCATCAAGATGTGGAGACAGAATACATAAAATAAATATCATAATCGATAAATAAGAATTTTGTTATAATTATTTAAGAATAAAACATATAAAGTAGTCAGATAACTTGAGTTACAGCATACATGAAGAATTCTAATTCATAACGATTTATCCAAACACTGAAGACTTAATTATTCAGAGATGTAATGTGAGGAGAAATTAAAAAACATGAGGGAAGACAGATAGGAAGTTATATAGACATGAATCTCTCCAAAATTGTATACATAACTTTGTATATAGAAATATATTGATATCAAAGTTGAACACACAATCTTATTCTTCAAAATTTCCCATTGTACATTACAAAAATGATAGTCTTTATAGACTACTTACAAACTCTTCAGGTTACAAAAATAATGGATCTCAAACCTCTTCATCTATATATAGATTAATAAATCAAATAATTAAGGAGACAAGATCTGACCCCAAGTCAAATTGATGAGGTGGCTCTCCAACTGATTGGATGTTTTTTTTTCTAATAATAGAAAAAAATAATTTTGGTGAATTACCGAAACATAGGATTCAAAGATCTATTTGAAACTCTCAAACCGTGATATCTGTCTTAAAACAGAAAGAGGTTTTTGTTAATTTTCTTGTTCACTCCAAAGTCCTCTTTAGGTTTTCAAAATTTTATCCCTAGTTGTTTGGAAACTGATTTTTAAAACAATGGCTAAAATAGGAAAAAATTGAATTGCAAAATATGGAGAAATAGGCCTCAAAGATTCCTTTGAATCTCAAAAACCATTACACCTGTGTAAAAAATGAAAGTGATTTTTTTAAATGAACATGTTAACAAAAAAATCCTCTTTTGGTTTTTAAAACTTTGTTTCCAACTGTTCAAAATTTGCAGCCAAAATTAATGTGTTTTACTGGAAAAAATAGTGTAAAACAATTTTTTCTCGCTCACAGATTAATTGTCAGTGCTTAATTGATCAAGTGCTCGCTCCTTCTGATGTGTGATCAATCAACGCCTATTAATATTGACCATCCAAAATTAAAATTTCCTTTTATTTTTTTATATTTTATTTGCACTGCTACTTTGGTTATCAATACAATTTTATTTTACAAATTCCCAATAACATTGATATTTTATTTGTGAGTGCTTTTATACTATTTTTTACAAATTGACGCTAACACTGAAATTGTCAGCACCTTAAAACTATTAACTAATATTGTGATAACAACTTGCTCCAAGTGGATGTTGTCGATTGTATATGGAAGCAATAACCCCTATAGACCAGAGGCCTAATCCATTGGGCTATTTCCAGCTACTTACCTAAACCCGGCAACCTTACTTTAAAATAATTAAATTTATAACTAAAAACCACACACAGCTTACTAAAAACTGAAAAACTCACTATTTAAAACCAAACTAAAATTCATGCTTTCCGTAGCGAGCTTATTGCATGCCATTTCCTACTCTAACCTGCTCAATATCTTGCTAAAATCAGATGATACAAAAATTTCAATGCAACCAATCAAGCAGTGGGAGTCTTGACTGAAACAACATCTGACTTCTTCAAGCATAAACACAAATTTGAAACATGAAAACTCATCATAATAGCCAAAACTAATCCTTGTTATCATGAACAAAACAAACCCCACCTTCACTGAACATTCCAATAGATTTTCCATCGAATCTTCAAAATTATAAAAGATATGTTCTTGTTGATCAGTAAAAAGGAAATGAGATATTGCCTCTAAAACTACTTCTTGTTCTATAATTCCAAACTAATTATTTTCAAATGGAAATACAACCAATTTCCCATCTTTCCTACTATCCTTATTAGTGAAAACATGCTCACCTCCTCGAACATTTTCAAATAGAACAATGGCAACTTGTATCTCTCAAGTTTCATTATGATTTTCAAAAGGATCAAGAACATTTGTCTCTTCATCATTACATTTATCAAATCCTAAATAATGGTTAATACATACAAGTAGTAACTCTTCATTTGAAAACAACTTACTATTCTCTTGGATAAATGGCTCATGAACAACTTGAAAATTTTTAATGCACATAGTCTCAAAATTCTGATGCTCAACAGTTCCTTCATGAGGAAAAGACTCAGAAAAAGATTGACTTGAAAAATAAACTAATTGGGTATCCTCGTATATTTCCTAATCATCTAAAAATTGAAAATAAATTCGATGCCTTCATAAAACTTAGGAGAATGAACATGAATGTTAACATTAAGATGAAGACCTATTTCATATTCAAGCAAGGGAGAAGCTATTTTTTGTTGGGACCAATCTTGTATATCTAGGAAGCTAGTCTCTATTAGTTCTCATTTATGAGAAGACAACTCATATAAGGCTTCTATACATTTGATGTCAAAACCTTGATTTTCACAAAAGGATTTTGAAAATGAATGAGCGAAAAAAAAAATTGAATCTTGTCCTCACACTCAAGATCACAAGAAAATTGATCAAATTGATGCATGTATTTATCACCCACGGAAAAGGGAACATGGTTGTGCTCACTAAGATCCTAATCAGTTTTGTTTTCATCTAAGGGAGATTGCTGAAAATTCTTTCGATTATAATAACTAACTTTCAAATTCTATTCATGATGCTAAAAAGGGGTTTCATGCAAAACTTCTATAATCTCTTCATCCATCAAATCCTCATCACCATACATGTTTTCTAGATGTTTAATGAATCTTTCAACATGTGAACAACATTTTTTGACCAGCGACATGGAAAGATAATGCTCTTTAAAATGCTCATAAAATACTGAATGAAAATCTTCAAGAGAATACAAGCTACCAGGTGGTAACTTTTCATACTAAGATCGTGCTTTTCCCTCCAAGGTATCCATGAAAATTTTCATTAAACAATCCTCATACAGCTCAACCTCTAGCTCTTGTATATGCATAAAAAATATAATCAAATTAAGAGTAGCATCATTGTTGTCCTGACCTTTAAATCTTCGTAGATATGTCTACCAATCTATGTGAGGAATACGATTTCGAAAAACAAGATTGTGAGAGAAATTCATTGGAGAATACCTTGTAGATCTATGATCCATCTTGAAGCAGTGGAGTCATCGAGAAAACCTTCAGGCTACTGAGTCTTTGGAAAATGCATTCACCATGAAAATTTTGAACTCTAGATTGTTTGAAAATGGAGTTGTGAGGTGAATGAAACATAGATTTCTTATGTCTGAAAAATTTTCACCATCAACAATCAAATCTGGATCTTTCCGTTCTCTCAGGGAAAATTTTGCCTTCACTCCCCGACAATGGTGCCAAAATGTTATCACCTAGAAAAAGCCCCATATGTAGAGGGAAAAACTAAGGTAACCTTTAACCACTTTAGATTGAAATCTAGCCCTTCAATATGGAGATGGAGCTCTCCTTAAAGCTCTACTACTCACTATCACTAAGAAGTAGTATTGTAATATTATTGGCTAGATTTAGTTTGTAGGGTGAAATTGGTTAGGAAAGAAGAGAACAAGGATCATTGAGCACGGAGTCTGGAAGAAAAAACTTCTAACCAGAGGATACATAAACAATTCTTAACAGGGGCAATGTAGGACACAATTTCTTAGATAAATAATCATCAAGATGTGGAGACATAATACAGAAAATAAATATCACAACAGAGCAATAATAAGTATATTATAAATATTTAAGTAGAAAACATAGAAAGTATTTAAATAACTTGAATTAGAGCATACATGAAGAATTCTAGTTCATAACACTTTATCCAAACACTGAAGACTTAATCATTTAGAGATGTAATCTGAGGAGAAATTAAAAAACATGAGTAAAGAAAGACAGGAAGTTATATACACATGAATATCTACAAAAATATAAACATAACATTGTATATAGCAATATATTGATATCAAAGTTGAACACACAATTTTTTCTTCAAAAATTTCCCATTGTACATTATAGAAAAGAGAGTATTTATATACTACTTAAAAAATTGTTCAAGATCAAAAAATAATGGATCTCAAACCTCTTCATCTATCTAAATATTACTAAATCAAATAATCAAGGAGATAATATTTTACCCCAAGTTGAATTGATGAGGTGGCTCTCCAATCGATCGTGCATTTTTTTTCCTAAAAATAGAAAAAAATATTTCTGGCGAATTTCTGAAAAATATGCTTCAAATATCTATTCCAAACTCTCAAACCATGATATTTTTGTAAAAGCTGAATGATTTTTTTGTTAATTGGTTCGTTCCCTTCGAAAACCTCTTTGGTTTTTCAAAAATTCATCCCAGTTGTTCAGAAACTGATTTTTAAAACAGTGACTAAAACGAGAAAAAGTTCAATTGCAAAATATGAAAAAATAGGCCCCAAAGATTCCTTCGAATCTCTCAAACAATTACACCTGTGTAAAAATGAAATAGGTTTTTTTAAATTATCCTGTTACCAAAAAAAACCTCTTTTTTTTTTTAATTTTGTTTCCATTTTTTCAGAATCTGCGCCCAAAGCTAATGTGTTTTACTGTAGGAAAAAATAGAGTTAAAAAGAGTTTTTCGTTGACAGATGAATTGTCAATGCTTGCTTGATCAAATGCCTTCTCCTTTGCTGGCGTGTGCTCCATCAATGTGTAATATTCCAAAATGGAAAAGACAGGAATATAGGACACAATAATGGAAATAGCAATGAAAATCATTAAATCAACATAGGAGGCCAATATTGAGCCATTGTATTACTCATATTAGCAGAAAATAAGTACAAAATACTGAGGCACAAATCATATGATATAGACAAACAAGCCTCCAATAATCAAACACTCTCAAAGTGAGATGTGCCTGCTACACAAAAATGTCAGAGAGCTGCTGTAGTGCAATAATAATGAGCATAGCTATAGCAGGAGATAATACATTGATGTAAAAATACCGATATATGCCTCACAAGATACTATCCATAAATATCTAGGCACTATATCACCTTTCCAAGACAACCCAAGAGGGTTTCTAGAAAATACAAAAAATATACAAATGTGAGATGCAGCCCTAGGGCTGAAGGTTTGCTGCAAAAAAATAAATGGTAAGATATGGCTGAAGCTGATGTAAAAGTATGTAGTTATTCCCCAAGAGATCCTCCGAATGAAAGGTTGTCCCCTCCACTGAAGAAATCACTCCCCAAATCATGCACTACAACCACCCCTGCAACTCCTCCCTAAAATAATGTGGTTAAGGACTGAAACTGCACTGTAGGGGATAACAACACCTTGGCCTGGTGCCAAATATAGCAATAATGCTCAAGGGTCTTCTTTATTGGCCTCCCAATGGAAGGAAACCTTCCTCCACTAAAAAACTAGCTCATAAATAGCCCAAATCAAACCTCCATTATTTCACCCTACAACATAGCACAACCCTCAGCAGAAACGACACTGTAGAAGAAATATGGAGCTTGGCCTGATGCCGGAATGTGGAAATGTATCCCAAATACTTCTTCTGAGTGGGCACTCGTAGTCCCTTGAGGATGAAGGTGGGATTCTCGCTCGAGAACACCCTTGTGCTAAATAGCACCCTCGCTAAACAGTTGAAGAGAGAAACAAGTCATACAGACCATAGACAAATAATAATCAAATCATGACTTCTACGGCTACCATCCCCTTCCATATATGCTTTGTGAGCCTTCCCACCTTGGGCCCCACTCATTAAAGCCTCTACTACCATTCATGTAATATCCCTCCAAAACTGCATTGTCCCTCAATGAATGTCCACTCCTCCGTACCAGTGCTGTTGATTTGGTAAAAGTTGACCCAATCTACATGCTTCATCCCCTTTTCACACATAAGGGTGCTTAATCAAGCTACTTAGAGGACTTCCATTCACATTTGGAGTGATTTTATTCCTACTAAGGAGATTTATGGGTCTCCCTACCCTCTTATTCTTCTAACTAAGCAGAAAAAACAAAATTTAATATTCAAACTAGCTTAAAGTTAATTGGGGAAATTATAGTCCTCCCCTCCCAAATGTTGCTTGTCCTCAAGCAATTGTAAAGGTGAGTGTTGCAACTCTTCTCCTCCTTCCCTTGTGACACCTCCATGTGATAAGCTCTCCTCGTGAACCAAGTGTCCCCCAATCAATCCATCCATGAAATGCTCCTCCCAAGTATCCATGAGATGCATCTCCCAAATGCTCAAGTTAACCAAATGGATCCCCTCACAAGGAAACAAGTGGTCTAATGTAGCAATCATGTGATGCTCAATGTTCCCCCTGAAGCATGAGGCATAAGAAATGGGGAGAACATCCTTCCCAATGGGCACATTCAATCTATGTGTCATTCCTCCAAATATGCCTACAACAATGATAAGAACATCATCTACATATGGGATCAAAATCAAGAATACATAAGCTGCCATATGAAATACCGAAGGAGGATGTAATATTCCCAATTAGACATGAACTAGTTGGAATATTTATTTATTTTTTCTTCTTCTTTATTTGATGAATAAGAGGGTATGGAGACCCATAAATCTCCTTAGTAGGAATAAAATCACTCCTAATGTGAAAGGACGCCATCTTAGCAGCTTAATTAAGCACCCTTGTGTGTGAAAAGGGGCTCGAGAATGAATACTGGGTCAACTTTGACCAAATCAATAACGTAGTTATGGAGAAGTGGACATTTATTATGGGACAACACGGTTTTGGAGGGAGACCTCATGCATGGAGAGAGTGGCTTTAATGAATGGGGACAAGGGTGAGGAAGCTCATCACTTACATAAGGAAGGGGATGGTAGCCATAGAGGGCATGTTATGTTTTGATGTTTTAAATTTTATGGTTTTCTTAGACTTTTTTCTCTCTTCAGATGTTTAACCAAGATTGCAGTTCTGTTTAGCACAGGGTGTTCCTGAGTGGGAATTCCACCTTTATCCTTGGGGGACTTCTGGTGCTCACTCAGGAGGAGTATTTGTACTATATTTCCACTTTCAGGCATCAGGCCAAAGCTTTAGTATTATGGTACAACGCAGTTCCTGTTGAGGTTGTGTTGTGTTGCAGGGCAGAAGTTGTGGAGGGTTGATTTGGGTCACTTCAGTGCTTATTTTCAGTGGAGGAAGGTTTCCTTCCACTGAGAGGCTAGTAAGGAATGCCCTTGAGCATCATTGATATATTTTGCACCAGGCCACAGTGTTTTCATCCCCTACAGCGCAGTATCAATCTGGATCTGCGTTTTTTTAGGGAGGAGTTGCAGGGGTAGTTGCAGTGGCTGATTTGGGGAGTGATTTCTTTAGTGAAGGGGCCAGCCTTTCATTCGAAGGATCCATTGGAGGAGAGCTACTTATTTTCATATCATCTTCAGCCATAAATCTTCATTTACTTTTTTGCAGCATACTTTCATCCCTAGGGCTGCATCTCATATTGTATTATTGGGTGTATTTCTTGGAAACCCTCTTGGGTTGTCTTGGAAGGTTGCTATAGAGCCTAGATCATCATTTTTTGTATCTCTTAAAACATATATCAACCCTTTTATATTTTTCATGTTAATTTGTTGTAGCAGTGCTCTTATGGCTGTGTTGTAGCAGTCTTCTGGCATTTTGTGTAGTAGCATCACCTCATTATTAAGGGGATTTATCTATTGGAGGCCTGTTGGATCTTTTTATATGCTTTTTGTCCCATTGTTTTGTACATTTCTGTTGTTGTTATGATTAATAAAGAAACTTCATATTGGTCTCCATTATTGATGTGATGTTTACACTGCTATTTCAAGAATTTTTGTTCTATATTCCCGATTTTCCCATTTGGGAATATTACAGAGGATCATAGTCCCACATGTGGAACCAACACAGTATATCTCTTGGCTGCCTTTGAACATGATATGGTAAGTGGTTTCCCCACCACTTATTTACTTCCGAAAACCTCTCACAAGCTTGGAGAAGGTGAATAATGTTGGTGCCAATGGAGTACACCCTGAATGATATATCATCTCCTTAAACTCTCCTAGGGAGTGGCCATGCTCACCACTATTTATGGCCCCAAGTAGATCACAAAACCCATAATGAAGAGTGCCCCACTTGGAGCAATGGCTTGTACATGTATGGTAAATGAATGAAAATACTCATCTAGTAAATCATTATGCACAAAAACATGATCCTTACCATATACCTTGATCAAACTAGTGGAGTGGCTCATACATGGGCATCCTCTCTTCCCCAATGAGGAAGGAAGTGGTTGTGATAACTCTATAAAAGAGTTATGTCTCTCCTCCCTCTCCAAATAGTCCATGCATATCTTAATATGTTGACGTATCTCCTCTTAAAATCCTGCTCAAGTGAATACCTCCATGATAGTATGATATGGCCTCATGGAATAAGTGTGGCTGAAGAGAAAATATTCACGTGTTGTATGTAGAAGTTTCTCCTTGAGATTAGATTCTCTAGCCAAGAAGATCCTACTCTGATAGTAGATGACCCGATCTCTCATTATATATCTCCCATATGAATACTGGCCATCTAGTATCCTGCATGCAAAGAGATCCTTGGAGTATTCCACCAATAGTTAGGATCTCCAATAAGGATCTATTCTTCATAGTGACAACGCTGAAGATCTATCATGTAAATCATTTGTCATGTGGCTGCCCCCTTCTTTGACATCTCCCATGCCAAAGTCACATACCGGGATGCTGCTATCCTACTTTTGCTACTCTTCCTGTAGCTTCTCATAATCAAGTAAAGGTTGAAGTTTTTGGAGGTTAGCCTTCCATGGGAAGCTATTACCCATTCAAAAATTTCTGAATTTGGCCAATAGATGCATGAGTGGCCACCATCCTCTACTATGTGTGGAATATTTCTCCCCAAGTGGGAGTATCTTCAGAGTCTTCAAAGCCAAGGAGTGGTATCCTTGCACCATGATGGTGCCATCCTCCATCTCTGCAACATCCTCTTTCAGTGTAAGATATGGGGTGAGAGTGGGTAATAATGATATTGGGAGAATTTCTCCCTCGTTGAGCCTAAACAAGACTCTCTACACTGTGTCAAGTCCCCTCAATGTTCCCACTCCTCCTAGATCTATGAGTGGTGCAACATGTTGTGAGACATTTCTCACCAACTCTAGATCAGGTGGCCTTCCAGGCAGAATGCCACTAAACAGTAATGTCTCATGAGGAAAATTTATCTGCATAAATGATAGGAATGTTAGGTCATTTCTTCCATTGCGCAAATCCAACTCTATTTTCTATGTAGAAGCTGTCTGAGAGGGATAAGTGTGCATGCCCCTAATCATATTATGTTTTCCACCCTTTCTATTCATCCACTCCATCTAAAAATTATCCTAATCTGTGGTGACCTTACCCAAAGTAATCAACCACTGCACACCCAATATCACATTGGTGTTAGGTATTTCAACCATAAAGCAGTTATCATTCAATGTATATGCCCCCATGGTAACAGATAAAGATGAAACATAATGCATGAACTGCATAGTTCTAGCTCTTGGGACCAAAACTAAAAATCCCTCAAAATCATCAGTGGGTATTGCCCTCCTATTCACTAGTTGGGTATCAATAAAGTTGTGTGTATCCCCACTGTCAATAAACACTAAAACCCTATGATCCTGAATGGAACCTTGAACTCTCAAGGTCAAGTACTTGGGTACTCCTCTCAATGATGCAACGACCCCTCCAATTGGAGCGAATGCTCCATTACCACCTCCTGGTGGTGGTGGATCCTCTCCTGTTATCCCAGTGCTATGACCTTCTTTTGGTTCCTCTTCTTCTTCCTCTGCATCATCATAAAATACCTCTATATAGTGTTCCTTCCCTGTTGCACATCTATGCCTAGGTGCCCATGATTCTTGGCATGTGAAGCAAATATTCCTTCTCCTCAAGTCTCTTCGGACATCATCACTAAGAGGTACTTTGTTTTGGCTCTCCTTTGAAGGATGAGCCTTCTCATCTTTACCCTTTGAGGGAAAAGTTGGCTTTTTCTGAAATGTTTCCTTTGCTCTTGGCAATGCATCTTGTAGATCTCTAGCCCTTTCAATGACATCATGAAGGGTAGTTGGTTTGGTATACTTAACCAACCGATGTAGAGGTTCTACTAGCCCCTCAATGAACATATAAACCCTCCTAGCTACAGATAAATCAGGAACCATAACATAAAGTCTTAGAAATTCAGAAATGTAAGTTTATGTATTACCTGATTTTTTTGAGCTTAGCTAGCTCAATGAAAGGTGCCTCCAGGTATCTTCGATCAAACCTCTCCACCAACCTCCTTGTGAACTCTAAATATGAAGTCACATTGGCATGACCCAATGTAGAAAGACCATGAAACCACCAATCATGTGCTTCACCCTCAAGGTGCAGGGCTGCTATTTTAATGGCCTCCATCTCTAGTACTTGGTTCAAATGGAAGTAGATGTATAACTTATCTACCCATGATTTGGCAGTGCATTTGGATGACCAATCAAAAGTGGGTAAGAAAAACTTGCCCATAGTCCGATGAAGATCATTATGTTATATGAATCCTCTACCTCTATTGTGATGTCAAGGTCTCCTATTTTCCTTGATCTGAGAGAACTATTGAAAGCTCAAATGGTCCTTGAATCTATGATATTGAGACTCATACTCAAGAAAGTAGTCTTCAAGAGTTTCTTGTTCTTGAAACCCTCCATTTCCCACTGCTAAAAATGTAGGCATTGTAGAGCATTGGGAGAGCTGTTGCTTCACTGGTTGATCACTCCAGTGATGAGAAATGTTGGAGCCTTCTCCATGTAGAAACCCTTTAGGGTATTATTTATTTCTATCCATCCCCATCTCCTTGATTTCTCTTGCAATATCTTGCATAGTTTGAAGAATAATCTTAGGATACTCCTCATCTTCTCCTAATAAGGGATTTTTTCCCTTTTCTTCTTTATCTGTATAATCATATCTCTGGTTTCTTCTTTTGAGATACCTCTTCTCTCTATATGTGAGAGGATATCCTTCTTTTGATGACATCTTGGCTTAGATGCACAAGCTGAGCCAAGATTATGCTATAATACCACTGTAATATTGCAAAATGGAAACGAAAGGAATATGGGACACAATAATGGAAATAGCAATGAAAATCATTACACCAACATAGGAGACCAATATGGAGCCATTTTATTACTCATATTAGTAGCAAATAAGTACAAAATACTGAGGCACAAATCATATGATATAGAAAAACAAGCCTCCAATAATCAAACTCTCTCAAAGTGAGATGTGCCTGCTACACAAAAATGTCAGAGAGCTACTACAACAAAGTCATAATGAGCATAAATATAGCAGGAGATAATACAGTGACGTAAAAATACTAATATATGCCTCACAAGATACTATACATAAATATCTAGCCACTATATCACCTTTCCAAGACAACCTAAGAGGGTTTCCGGAAAATACACAAAAGATACAAATGTGAGTTGCAGCCCTAGGGATGAAGGTTTGTTGCAACATAATAAATGGGAAGATATGGTTGAAGATGATGTAGAAGTATTTAGTTATTCTTCAATATATCCTCCGGATGAAATGATGTCCCTTCCACTGAAGAAATCACTCCCCAAATCATGCACTGCAACCACCCCTACAACTCCTCCCTAAAATAACACAGCTAAGGACTGAAACTGCGTTGTAGGGGATAACAACACCTTGTATTGGTACCAAATATAGAAATAATGCTCAAGGGTCTTCTTTACTGGCCTCCCAATGGAAGGAAACCTTCCTCCACTGAAAAACTAGCTCAGAAATAGCCCAAATTAAACCTCCATTGCTGCACCCTGCAACACAGCACAACCCTCAGCAAAAACTACATTGTAGAAGAAAGATGGAGCTTTTCTTGATGCCGGAATGTGGAAATGTAGCCAAAATACTTCTCCTGAGTGGGAACTCGAAGTCCCCCGAGGATGGTGGGATTCCCGATCGGGAACACCCTTGTGCTAAACAACACTACAGTCTCTGCTAAACAGCTGAAGAGAGCAACAAGTCATATAGACCATAAACAAAATAATAATCAAATCATGCCTTCTATGGTTGCCATCCCCTTAATTATATGCTTTGTGAGCCTTCCCACCTTGGGCCCCACTCATTAAAGCCTCTACTACCATGCATGGAATCTCCCTCCAAAACTACATTGTCCCTCAATGAATGTCCACTCCTCCATACTAGCATTGTTGATTTGGTCAAAGTTGACCCAGTTGACATGCTCCATCCCTTTTTCACACATAAGGGTGCTTAATCAAGCTACTTAGAGGACCTCCATTCACATTTGGAGTGATTTTATTCCTACTAAGGATATTTATGGATCTCCCTACCCTCTCATTCTTCTAACTAAGAAGAAAAAACAAAATTTAATATTCCAACTAGCTTAAATCTAATTGGGAATATTACACAACGCCTTTTAACCTTGACCATCCAAAATTATTTTATTTTAATTTGTCAATTTTACATATTTTCAATTCTACTTTGGTTATCAGTGCATTTTTTTATTATTTTACAAATCCATAATAGCGCTGATATTTTATCTATCTGTGCTTTCATACTATTTTTTACAAATTGACGTTGACACTGAAACTACCAGCACCTTAAAAATATTAACTAATATTGTGATAACAAGTACCACATGTTAAATATCGTGGCTGAGAAGTGTCTTTTTATATGAACATGCCTAGTAGGGTATTTATGCATATGGAATAGTATCATGTATTGTATTTGTGACTTCTGATTAAAAGGTTTCCTTAAGTTACATTTTTCATTTTTTCAACCCAATGTGACTTTTAACAAATTATTGTGTACTTGCGAATTTTTATGCAAGATGAATATCTTGTAAATGTTTTTATTGCAGTATACATATCTCCATATGTATTTTTAGCCTAATATCATCATGGTTTAGGTATGAATTATGCCTACAATCACAATTTTTCTAGTGTGTTAGTGCTTTTGGCCATTTCCCATTGGAGTTGTCAAACAACTAGTGGGGCTATAGGAGGATCTATTGGTAGGATATCATATGCTAAGAAATGTAAACATACACATACATGTAAGTAATTCTAACTTCTACCTTTGTGCTCTTTCTATTGCATACAAGTAATAAAGCCTCACTTATGGCTTACTAAATAGGTATATCATTGGCTTCTATAGGAACTCCAATAACTTCTTGTAAAAATGCATGTACCTATTATGTGGACACATTTTCTTCATGCATAGTTGGATTTTTTGAATAAATGTAAAGAAATGTTTTCAAACCAAAAAATGGCTCAATCATTGAATAAACCTTGATCCAAGGCATGCCAATTCTAAGGCATTAATTTTGGGTGCCATAGTGGTTTATTATTGTTGGTTTTGCTACGAAGTCTAAGATATTTTTCATGCTGACATGAAAACTTATTGAACAAAAAAATGGTCTAATGAATAGAAAGGAAATAAATCTTTGAGTGAAAAATAATCACATATTATTCCCAGAATAATATAAGAGATGCAAATAATTAAACTACAAGATCTTGGCTAAGAAATTTTCTTCTCAATATTAAATATGGAGAAACATTAGTTCTTACAATAGAACTAAATTATCTTGAACACAAAATTTCTCAACCCCTTGTCCCTAAGACACAACCTATATGTATAAAATTACCAAAAGTATTTCCCATTCCCCCTAAATCTAGGAGTTCTAATAATGAAACTAAATTTGGTGCTTAGCTATGACATGTAACTATTAGGAACAACCTCAACCAACAAAATTCAATTAGTCGTGTTGTGTGTGCTAGCCACATGGTGTCCTTGACATGTTAGTATCAATTACATATATTAGTCATGCAATGATGAGTTTTATGTGTTTCTAACTCATATTATGTCACAGTAGTGGGGAATGAGCTTTGATCTATGTTTTGTGTCCTTGGTTAAGTGTGTATATCAACTAACTCTTTCAATGGTCAACTTTAGCTAATTTTTTGTGCACTATTGTCTCTTGATTGGCGTCTTCTCCCACTCTACTTTTTGTTTCCTTAATTTGGGTTTTATCCTAACCCTTGAGACCCAATTTTTTTTTCTATTGATGTAATATTTCCTTTATTTGTATGACCTATTCAAAAGTATCAGTTGTATATTAATATTAGCATTAATTCCATGAAACAGGAATGAGTTAAGCTAAGGAATTTGAGATGTTGATTCTATTGGATTCCAATGTGACTTTAACTAATGATTGCTTAGAAATTCCTAAAGCTTGGTAGGTATGTACTTCCCCCATTTTTGGTTGACTATATGCAATTATTTAGGTATAATGCACTACCTTGATGCATGCATTTTTCCTATGAAAGGTATGTTGAACCGATACAAATTCTAGGGAAGATATTCATACATGGTAAACAATAAGCACATTGTAGTAGTGTATCAAATGATATATAGGTAAGGGTATATATCATTGAATTTAAATGGTGTATATCCAGTTGTATATATCTCAACTTATATAGCATTGGATGCACTACTTAAGGGTGCATATTTTTTTCCACAAAATTGATGTAGGGATTCTGCACAAAACAGATCCTTGCGCACAATACAGTGTGAGTTTCCTTTTAACATGAGATCCTAAATCAATCTCTTCAATAAAAACCACATTTAATCAAACTCAAAATATAAATAAATAAGAGAGAGCCATACAAACAAAAATACTGGCATATAATAACCATAAGAAAATTACAGACTCAAACAATTTTGGCCGAATATTACAATTGGTGGCCTCTCAGCTCTTGGCCCTTTACAATAACTCTCGTGCCATTTCTCCCTATCTCTCTCTGTATTCCTCCCAGTTTTTCATCCTCACACAATCCTCATATTTATACATAATTATGGATTAATTCCAATCCATTATTTGCTCCACACAAATCTCAACCAAAATCTAAAATAGATTTATCCCTTATTTGACTCAACTAAGTTCCATTGAAGGAATTCTTGATCTCTAAATTATCTACCTAACTCAACTCCACTCATATCCTCCATTTTTTTTAAATAATATTTACAATAATCCTCACACTCATATTTTTCTCTCTTAATTTATTAAAATGAGCATAATAATTTATAAAATAATTAAAAATATATCACCCCCTAATTACTCAATTAAATATTGAAAATCAAACAGGATACTCTTGTATCAGACTCCCCATGTAGAGAAGTTTTCATAGACTCCTGTCTATGAGGTCTGTCGCTTTTCTGTAATGATGCGACAGCCACAAGTCTCTATGAATTTCTCCCTCCAGGATTCAAAACTTTGTTTTTTCGGTGATCTTTTAAAGTGTCAACTCCAATTTTCACTTCATCACATGATTCCCATAATAGTATTTTCAGAATACTATTGAATGTAACTCTCGCTTTTCCATACCACATTATCTTTATTTCGGGAATTACAGACTTGTATAGAATTACTGATACCCATTCTTCTGGTATCCAAACTTTGAAAGAATCTCAAACTGGTTGTTTATCAATATCACTCATTCCATCAACCAGATTCCATCGGCCTCTCCAACAATTTCTTTCGCCAATTCCTCGAAGTAATTTCTCTTGGTTTGATGCTTCCGTCTCAAATTTTGCTAAACACTAAAATTTCTAAAGTGAAGAATAATCAAGAATTTCTCCTTGATTACAACTATAGTCATTGATTGCTCCTATAGTAACAAATTTCTCATCCAGTATTGTACCTGCATTCATCAACAAACTATTAGTTTTAAAAAGATAAGACCTTTCAACTTCTTTTGATGCTTCAAGCACCAATCTCCCATCATAGACTTCCTAGATTTCAGTAGATCCTGTTTTGAATTGCTGGTTGCTTTTATATTTATCTTACTGGTTCAATACTTCTGCTTCCTTTATGTCTCTAAAGACATAACGTTCTTGCTACTCCTGATCTTTCATCTCATCTCCAAATACTTTATGCTCAATTTCTTTGATTTTGACCTCATATTTATTAATGTTTCCTTTTGTACTTACAACCACATTATTATTTGAAAAGTTATAACATTCACTCAACTCTATAAATGTTAAAAACATTTCATCCCTATCATGCATGGTAACTGCAATCTCTTCTGTATCAGGTTCTGCAAGCTTCATCTCCCCTTCGGGTTCCTTAAGCCATCGTTCTAAGAACTCAATTTCCATGTGAAATCTTTCCATCATTTCATCACAACCTTCATTCCCAGTTTCATTCTTCTTCTAGAAATCCTCTTGAGTTATCCTGGTTTATGTATCATCACATTGCAAAATTCTGTCAGCAATTTCATTAAACAAACTCATTTGTTTACCTCCTTCGAATATCAATTCGGCATTTTCATTATGCTTTTGCTCCATAACAGCTTCAACTGGTTGTCTTACACCAAACAAGACTTCATTTATGATTTCTTCCTGCTGCAAAAAATCAGTACCTTCCTCCTCTAAAAGGCATTCTCCATCATACTTCACCTTAAGAGTTTCATTCATCTCTGTGATAGTTTCACCAGACTGTCCACCATCTTCCGCACATCCTGCAAACATACATAAACTATGAGATTTAAAAATACAAGGCTTCATAGCCTCATCTTCTTTTCTTGTCAACATATCTTCCAATTCTTCTGAACTATTCCAATATTTCATGAGATATTTCTCATTGATCTCTTCACCCAGAATTTCACCCTATTATGGGCCACAAATGGAAACTTCCATTTTCAACTCAGCCTCTCTAAGTTCTCCACATCTCAATTGCACACTCATCAGCTACTCGAGCTTCCTCAACTCCTTTTTCAATTGTATGTTTACCTATTGTTCCCTCTTTGCATGTAGTCTCTGCCATTTCACTTTCTTTCTCATGGTCCAACCATGTCTCTGGTCTTTCATATTTCTCTGCAACAATTCCATCAATCACTCAAGGTGAATTTTTATCTTAGCTTTCTCCCGCTCATACTCTTCATCAGTCAACTGATTACATATGCCATTTTCCTTGGCATTTTCCTTCTTCTTTCTTCGGTTGAGGTCTTTCTCAAAACCTCTGAAAGGACTATCACCAATCATCTTTTCCTTCTTTGGGAACTTCATTTGTTCACATGTGGATTTCATTCAAATCCCCTTTTCAGCAAGCCTTCATACTTTCCATCCAACAATACAAGCTCCCTTCCTATGCTTGATCACTTTCAGTTCTCTGTCTTAGAATCATTTCTGGCAACTATCTTGCTCCTCTTTGCTGCAAAACAACAATTGCAGTATTTCATGTGTTATAATGACCAACTCTTTGGGCATCGGGCTCCGCCAATCATGCACCCAAATACATTCAAACCTTTGACTTGGCTTACGACTCTTTGACTCTAGAATTTACGTCAATTATTCATCTTGGATGAAAACTACACCCTCTTGTACAATAATTAAATGGTTTAAATTGACTCAAGCTATCCAAATTTTCATTTTACCTTAACATCTTATTTGACTTTAAGGCTTGACCCAATAATTACAATAGTGGATATTTTGACTCTAATTCAAGTTATACAATATAACCTATGAACATACACCCTTAATACATTTTCATGATGTAAAATCCTCACTCTCTCTCATACTCCATTCTTAAGAAAATATCACAAGTCACAAATTATCTCATCTCCATTTATCACTTCACATGATACTTTAGCCTTTAAATCGAAATGCAATCCTTTTCCCAAGATTTATTTTATGGTGAAAATAAATAAACCATTCAATTTTCAACATTCAAAAATACCTTTCTGAATTATCATACCTTATGCTCTCGTCAAGGTTATTTAATAAACCTTCTCTTTGCAATTTCAACTCTTCGGATTTCACTCTTATGTGGCGTCTTTATCACTGTAAATATTTTCATGCCCTTCATATCATAACCTCTTCGACACGCTCATCATCTTAGTGCAGACAATTTTCCTGCACTTCCATGCACCATGCACATTATAAATTGTACATAAATTCACATATCTTCACCTTTGTACAGAGAACAAGCTATTAATGTTTTCAACCTCTTTGATGAATCATGAAAAATTCGTACATTGTGCCCATCCTGAATAACACCTCCTTAGGCACTGCCACATGATGGTAAAAACAAGGATTCTACAACATCAACCAATTGTGGATTGTTCGTGTTTTCAACCTTAAACACAAATCAAAAGAATTCTCCCATTTCCAACTACAAGCCTTGGTAAAAAATGACGCAGCAAAAACTGCGAAGAACCCACACTATGCATAATAAACCATCTCATATATTATAAAAATACATGCTTCTCTTTATATCACCCAGGATAGCGCATTCTCTTTTTCCATTGATTTAAGCGGAACTTAACTTCCTTTAAACTTACTATGGTGATAAAACCTTATACATACGCATTTAAAACATTTCTACTTTAATTCTAATTATGGTTTGAACAGCATGTTGACATATATATAAATCATTCCCGCAAAAATTCTTATCTATAATTTCTTTTGGTTAAGAAAAAACAAAAATGTCAACATATAATATGCTCAGTCCCACAATTTTACTTAACACACCTTTCTAATTTTTTGCACCCTTCTAATTTGTCTAAGTGAACCTACTCTCATCCCATTGACTGGTTTCTTCACAAGAAAAATCTCCAAATGTGCTTACACATTTCTGTCCATGCGAATTGAAAATTTGTAATTTCAGTTTTACTGCTCCATGACCTTTAATTATTGCAGATCATGATTGTGCTTGCATTCATTGAGATCTCCACCGATATCCATCTCTCCCTGATGCACCGCTTCAAACATAACACAACTATGGGGCTGCATTTGGTAAGCGAAAAAAAAATATATTCCCAATACAGTGGACTCTCCATATGTGATTGAATTCATGATTTGCTTTACTTTTAATGCGCAACATCAATTTTATGTACAATCATGAAGCATAGAGGCAATGGTTTATATTTTTCAAGCTTTTTGAGTCACAGTTGCATTTGCAACTTCACCATTTACCACGCAAATGTCATTCAACTATGAATGTCGACACAATCCATATTGAAATTACTACCATAGGTGAGACGTTGCTTAAGAATGAGAAGACTGAAATAACGTTTGCTATGTAAATAGAAACATTGACAAAATGGGACGTTGTTCAAAAGAGGAAATGCTGCATGGAATTTTCTACGTTACTAAAATGGCTACTAAGCATGAGACATCGCACAGGAGGATCAAAGCGAATTTAATCAGACCCTTTGTTAGAGATCATATAATGTGATTTCAAAGCTGGTTGCAAACGTTGATTCGCAGCTTCCCTTTACAGTGTGAACCAACGTTCTCCATGGTTGCGTCCACCCATATGTGCCTATACACTTTGTTAATATGTATCATGTTCATAAGAAAAGAAGCTAGCCACAATTATGGGGTCGATCAGACCCGAATTCTCCCTGGTGGCTCAACGAATTAACACTAACAACTCCATGAGACTGATTCTTGACCCATTTTCTTGAACATTACAATGCGAATGAATGCACGGGTTGTATGTTTCTCTTCACATGGATCTACACAGGTCTAGCTTCACATTTTAAATTTCTGGAATTTTCTCTTCATTAATAAAATTTTTGTCATAGCTCTATGTTCCAGCTCTTGCCCCATGCACAGGATTCAACCAATTTTTTTGTTTTGTTTTCCTTTTTATATAATATGAATGGATTAATTATATGGATCGACTTATACAAATACCAATCCTTGAAAGCATACATTCATATGAAAAAAATCAAATTTGAAACTTGCCTTGTATCCACATGAATTATCTAGAGTCGAGTATGACCAGACATCAAATTGTCGATTCTCATTTATTCAAATCCCTCATCCTTTTGCTCGCTCTGCACCGGTGCTGGAATTATTTGTGAATGCATGTCTGAATATTTGAATCTAGAGTCCCTCCGAACCATGAAACGTGCGCTAAGAATCGCCACCACCACAAGTAGCGATCAATAGGATGATCCAATGCTTGGCTCACCACCACCAATCATTATTACATAGGATCTGATACCAAATGATGCATGGATTCTGCACAAAATAGATCCTTGCGCATAATACAGTGTGAGTTTCCTTTTAACATGATATCCTCAATCAATCTCTTCAATAAAAACCACATTTAATCCAGCTCAAAATATAAATAAAGAAGAGAGAGACATACAAACAAAATTACTGGCATATAATAACCATAAGAAAATTACAAACTCAAACCATTTTGACCGAATATTACAATTGGTGGCCTCTCGGCTCTTGGCCCTTTACAATAAATCTCATGCCATTTCTCCCTATCTCTCTCTGTATTCCTCCCTATTTTTCATCCTCACACAATCCTCATATTATACATAATTATGGATTAATTCCAATCCATGATTTGCTCCACACAAATCTAAACCAAAATCTAAAATAGATTTATCCCTTATTTTAATTAACTAAGTTCCATTGAAGGAATTCCTGATCCCTAAATTATCTACCTAACTCAACTCCACTGATATCCTCCATTTTTTTAAAAGAATATTTACAATAATCCTCACACTCATATTTTTATCTCTTAATTTATTAAAATGAGCATAATAATTTATAAAATAATTAAAAAGACATCACCCCCTAATTACTCAATTAAATAATGAAAATCAAACATGATGCTCCTGCATCAAAAATACAAGCATCAGGGGAGCTTTTCGCTTGAGGTGAGGTGATAATATCCCACGAACCATTTACAAAATCAAGTGAGCTTACCTAGCTTTCCACTTCTTCCCATTCCTTTCGATTATGTTTGAATACCAATTCCAGCAATTAAATTTTCTCCTGTGCTTACTCATGAGGGGTTTTGGGCTAAGCACATCCCATCTATGTTGGCTTGGAATCTTGATATAAAAAAAATTGGACTCAACAAAGGTGGACATATTGTGAGTATCAGTACCGCTAATTGGACACTTTGAAGGACAAGGAATTAGATATTGGGCTTCTAATATCAATCACATTCTACAATCCTTATTGCCATCTTTCTTATGTAGATTCTTCACTCGAGAGAAATATTCCTTTATATATTGTTTAATTTCTAGATCATAACTCACATTAGGCTAATATATTTAATTTGTGACATTTCTTTGTTCCAATATGTGCTTGTTTAGTCTGAGGAAACACAATGGGAGTGATAGTACCATATAGAGAGAGGTTAATGCATGGGAGGAATTTCAACTAAATTTGGGATATTTCATGTTTTATATCAATGAACCTTTTATTTTTTGGATCAATTGATTAATGGAAGGATCACATTACTTGTATAGTGAGGATAGTGAGGATATTTGTCACCATGTTGATACTTGGGATAATCCTTCCTGGTCTCAATTGGGATGGTAGCTTTTAACTAATATGTGGGTTCAAAAATCTATTACTTAAAATTCTCTCTCTCTCTCTCTCTCTCTCCCTCTCTCTATAGGCACACACACACACACACATATACTAGTTACCTTTTCTTCAACAAGGAGCATAAGACTATTTAATGAGAAGATATAGGAGAAAAAGATAGCTGATTAAGATTGTATAAAAAATTCATAACTCAATAAAATTTAAAACACATATGCATAATATGTTAACCAATAAATAATTATTTAGATACCATACATGCACTCTCATATCTAACTCAAGAAAAATTGACGAATCTTATCAAACTATGGAAAATAATTTCACATAAAATTAAATAAATGAGAAACCATACAACTCACATAATTGTTGTCATATAACTAGTCATTTACAAAGTGCTAGATTCATAAAAAGGATCTTGGTATTTTGAAATCATATTCAAGCTGACAGTAATATACAATTTTGAGTATAATATTTTCCAACCTCATCAACTAATGAAAAGGCTCATTATATAATAATTACAACTGAAAAATTTTTTTTCCTACTTTTCTTCATTTGACATTCAAAATAGAAATATGACTCTCCCATGTTGGTTAGGAATATGAATATTCCTTGTTTGCAGTGGATTCTGTGTTAACCTATTCATTTAGGTATGATTTCTATAAATATAAGTTGTTTAAGCATTGAGAAATTAGAGTGGGTATTGTAATTTTCATATTTGTCTCACATATGTGGAGTCTAGAAGAAATTTTTACATGTTATTTTTCACTTTTGTCATGAAAGAGATAATTGACCTCAATAATTCTTTAGGTTTGGAGATAAGGTATTGGACGAAGTCCCTTTTTCATTTACCTAGCTTAGTAATATTCTTCATTCTAGCATCTATTTTCTTCTTTACATCATCAAGACAAGTTTGCAATGGTATTGTCTATCCTAAGAACTAATTATTGTGCATGCCATTTCTTCAATTATATCTAGAGATCCATCCCATAATTTTGTACAAAAGTTATTTGTTTCTTTAATTATCTCCTAAGAGTAATCATAAGTGACAAATGATGTGTCTAAGGATAAATGGAAATTAAATGAATCCTCATATTATGTCTTAAGAATGATTTTATGTAAATTCATATTCTTAACTTCCCAAATATTCATTTTTTCAAAATAAGCTTGAGATTCTTTCTAAATTCTTAATTGAGATTGAATTTGATTAGAAAATTTAAGCAACTTATCACGCTGATGCTCTATCTACTTCAGCTTGTTATAAAGCATATCCTACAAATGAAATAATTTATAATTTATTGCTACAACTTTAGCTTTAAGGAATTATGAACTACCATGTTATACATTCAACTCTTTTAAAGCTTCATGATATAAATGTGAACTACCCAATTTTTTCTCTAGTTCTTCTATCTCTCACTATGGAAAAGTAATTTACTTATGATACTTATGAGTAAGTTCTTTCAACTATAATTTTTTTTTCTTGAAGAGAAACGACATGTTTTGAGTGTTCTTCCTCAGTAGATTCTATCTCGTTTTTATGAAGATAATTTTCCATTGTCACCTCTATGTAGTGATTTCAATTAGAAGATTCACTTGTTGGTGTTTTTTGTCTAATACAATTTCTCAAATTTTTAACTCACTCTACAATTTTGAGACTCATTCCTTTTCTTCATTAGCTAAATTGTGGGCTTACATACTAACCATATGTCTACATAAAAAAAATCTCCTAATTCATCAACAATTTCCATAGAAAAATCCTCATCATTTTAATTTCCAACAGTACACAATGTTGTTCAACGCACACTTATACTGAGGGGGGTGGGGGGTGTTGAATAAGTATATGATCATTTTTACTTATTCAAACATTAATGAATCGTAATAAAAAAATAAAATATGAGATCAATTAACTATAGAACATGGAAAACAATATTTACATGGAAATTGTTTCAGGAGAAAACCACCAAACTTGTTTTTATAATTATCTGTAGGAACTAATCTACTTTTACAAACATTAGTAGGACCCAACCTACTAGAGACTCTAATCCCCACGGTTGCAAATATTTATAGGCACCAACCTCTTTGAGACATCAATCCCCATCGTTGCAAATATTTATAGGCACCTACATGTTGTAGTCACCAATCCTCACAGTTACAAATATATGTAGGCACAAACATACTTCGCTAATTCTTCTTGCTACTTCTACCTTCACTAGGCCTACATATTACTTTTTCCTTCACCAAGTCTTCTTGTTGCTTTTTCCTTCACCAAGTCTACTTCTCCCAAAACTTGTTCTTTTTGGCCTATTTTCAAGAATGAGCTTCTACAACATACCACATATACTATTTTGTAGATATGACTATTAAATATCTCCTCATATCTCTGAAAATGTCACACTTTGAAAAGTACCAAAATAAAAGTTATAAACAAATTTCAAAGCTGACGTGTTTGAAATTGACTTCAGGATCATTCAAAAACCCTAATTTCCATAAGGCATATCTCTGAAAGTATATTGAACCAAAGTATACAATTTTTAGCACGGGTACCTAGATATCTTAGTTCTATCCCCTAATTACTTCATATTTTGAAACATATCAAAAAGTAAGTGATAGTCAAAATTCTAAAGTAACCGATTTGAAGCTATGTTTAGTACTTCTCAGAAAACATAACTTCCATAGGGAATTCCTATGAAATTATAACAATACAAAGACCAATTTTTTTCCATAAGTACCTACAGATCATGCCTTTTTCTCCTCAATATTTCACAATTTATAACATCTCAAAAAATAATTGGTAGTGAAAATTACAAACTGGCTCATTCACTCCACAAATCATATTTTTGCTCCACACTAAAAAACCAAACAATATTCCTTGTCTTCTCTTGCAAACCATAGATATATTCTTGCTTGGATGGTATTTAAATTCAATCATCCATTCTTTATTTATATCATTTCTTCATTCACTTATGGATCCAAGTAGTATTTCATATCTCCTCATTCATATGGAGTTAAAGGGTGTGTCATATAATGTTGGAAAGGTACCAGAATAAGATTTTCAACCATATATCCTATGTATCCAATTAGGCTATGTATTTAGAGTAAAAATTACTACAAATATAGAGTGTGTAAATTATAATTATATATATATATATATATATATATATAAACCAGTTATCCAAACAATATTTCCAACAATATTCATCTTGTAATATTTATCTTGGAAAACTATAATATACCCCTATCTTTGAAATTAATGACAACAACATTTCCAAAAATCTCCCCCTTTATCATTGATGGTAGCCTATAGCCAATTTTGCAACAATACTATGGCTCTCCCTCTATCTGCAAATATCCTTGTGTATGCAATTCTTCCTATATCATAAACTTCCCCCCCTTTGAAATCAATGGAAAAGGGTTGCTCCCCTTGAGCTTGTTCTTCCCTTCACTTATGATATGAGAGGGATATCACTCTCATATGTTGTCTAAGATATTCAAATATTTCTCTAGGAATGGGTCTGGTAAAAATATTTGTAACATGTTCCTTGGTGGCAATGTATTACAACTTGGCACTTTGTCTGGATACCTATTCTCTTAGGAATGGGTAGTTTATTGGAATATAGTTAATCTTTAAGTGCATAATAGGATTCTTTGAAATTCTCATTACACTTGTTTTGTTGCATAGATTGAGGTTTTTTGATCATAATCTACCTTGATATCCTCTATTGTTTGCTTACTTTACAGAACTTGTGTGAAACATGTTACTACTGCAATATATTCAACTTATGTTGTGGGTAGAGAGATTGACGTTTGCTTCTTTATCAACCATGAAACAAGACAATTTCCTAAAAATAATTCTCTTCCACTTGAAATTTTCTAATCATCAACAATTTTTTTACCAAATTACATCTATGTATGTAGTTAGACCAAATTCTTTACTTCTTGAATACCACAATAAAAATTACAATGTTCCCTTTAGATATATAAATATTATTTTCTTTCTTGCACATGTATCTCCTTTGGTGTAGATTCAAATATTGCAACCAATCCCACTGCTTGCATGATGTATGGCCTTAATGTCGAAATATTATAGGATTTGCTTTTGGGGTTCATCATTTTTGCACAATTTTTATCTTATGATCATGGGTGTACTCATAGGGGCACAATATTCCATTATGAGTTTCTTCAACATATCCTTGATGTATTTGGTTTAAGAAATGAATTTTCCTTTATCTGATTGAGAAATATACAAACCTAGAAGGAATGAGAATTATCCATACATGGACATCTAAAATTATTTTTTCATTTGTTCTAGAAACTTTTAGCTCATAATTTCAACCTTATATTCAAAAATTTATTATCCCGATATACCATAATGATTGATAGATTTTCATTTTCTATTCTGATGTAAATAATTTTGTTTGTATCTTATCTTTTGAAACCTTGTTGTTGTATGTATTTTTCAAGTCTTGAATGTCAATCTTTGGGAGCTTGCTTTAGTTCATATAATGCTTTATTTATACCGCATGCATGATATTCATTTTCTAATAATTGAAATCCTTATGGTTTTTCAACATATAATTCTTCTAGATTTCCATTTAGAAAAGATGACTTAACATCCATTTGATAGATTTTAAATTCTTGAAACATGGAAATTATGAAGAACGCTATGATTTCTTCTAATCTTACAAAGAGTGAAAATTTTTCTTGAAATTCAATACCCTCAACTTGATCATACCCTTTATAGACCAATATTGTTTTTTTTCTTACTACTTGTGCATATTCATTCAACTTGTTTCTAAAGATCCATTTGGTTTCAATAACATTCTTCTCTTTTGGTTTGGGCACAATTTTGGATGTCTCATTCTTCTCAATATGTTTCAATTATTCTTCCATAGCATTAACTCAATTTTTATCTTCACTATATTTTGTAAAATTCTTGGGCTATATTTTGGATAGTAAAGAATAGTTTTCTTGTTTTGATGTATATACCAATCCTCTCTAGTTGACTCTTCATGAAGACAACTATTTTTTTTGTTTGATTAAGATCACAATCCTTCTTTTCATATTTTTGAAATTGATCCTATTATCATCAATAACAATAGGTTGTTCATATAATTTATTTTGAGTTTGGTCAAGTAGGTTGATCAAATAAATTCATGAAAATCTTAAAATTTCATGATTATTCTATAGTTTTAAAGGTTCCAAGGTGTTTATGTGTTGTGTAAACAGGGTCTTGTCATAAGACAAATTCAAAAAATCACATACATCAACGCAAATAATTGATTTTTGACATGTGTCACCTTTTACTTGAGTTCGTAGTGATTTCTGTGCAAATCTAGTGATTTTTGCTACAGACTCACCTGACCATTCCGTAGAAAATATGCCAACTTTATAATAGAATTAGCTACGAATTCCAATATTTCTACAACGGTTCAGATATTGATGAGTTGTCACCTTATAAGAGGGTAGAGGTCAAGTTTCCATCACATGCTTACCTGTTTTAAATCATAATCAAATGTGTTTCACGCATGGTCATCATCACCACCTCATCATTTCGTTTTACCTCCACTTTTTCTTTTTCTTAATTTAAACCTCATTCATTCGAGCCTAAACACTTACCTTAGTCATCCCTGTAAGCTTATTTTGTCACCATTTCCCTGTTGTGTCCCTGATCTAGTTTTTGTCATAGGTGATTTCTAAATTCTGTCCACAAAATAGCTTGTTGTCGAGGTCTTATATTTTGTAGGTGTCAGTTGTCAAACGAAGCAACATTATTTTGGAGGAGATGGCCATGCATAATAAGACCAACAAAGGAGGATCAGTGGTCAAGTACGAACCTATGGACCTAAAATTGGTTATGGATGATCCCAGTTTTGCAGAGGCCTTCACGAAAGCTGGCTGCATGATATTTTTTCAGAAGTTGTAGGGGTATCATGCCCAAGTTTCCAAAGATTTTTCTTTGAATTTTGAGGGTAATTATTCAAAGGTATGCATATTGAATTTTACAGTCTCAAGTAACAGAGATTCCTAGTTCATGGTAAGAATGGTTCAAGGCCACTAAGTTTAAGTTGCATAATTGTGATGAGTACTTGAAGCAAGAACACATAGGGGTGGAAATGACATCTGGTATGCCTAGGAGATTTCTAAAGGAGAACTATTCAAAGCTTTTACTAGTAATTCAGAAGTATTTTACATGTGATGGAAGGTTCCACATGATATATCAGTACCATTTCAGACTTCTACTTAATTTTAAAGGTAAACAGCTCTTGGACCTCCCGTTCTTCCTTTTCAGAAGTCTAGGTAAGATGTTCGATAAAGTCCAAGAAAAACTTGAAGGTAGTGAGACATATGTTTTTCATCATGGATTGATTAAATTTTTGGTTTTGGAGGAATTGAAAAGAATGAACAGAGACTAGCCTACATTTCTATTTCTAAGTGGTTATGTTTTGGATGTGATTACTCCCAAGAAGATACCCAAGTCCAAAAAAAATACTCCCAAAAAGGATAAAGGCCTTATAGTTGGAGTTGAAGTTGAACTTGAAAAAGACATGCAACCTGTAAAAGAACCTATGGATATAGAGGTTGAACATTTGGAGGAAACAACAGTGGCACCTCAATCACCATCCACCAACAACAAGAAAATTTTTGACACAAGGACTTTAAGGACGATCACTAGGAGTCAGACAAAAGGAAAGGGCAAGCTTGAAGATACTTTGCAAGCTATTGACATTGAAGAGACCCCTGTAGTAAAACTAGTGGAAATAAAGGGAACAAATATGAAGAAAAAGGGCTTAACTGCAAAAAGGTTTGATTTCCCCACTGAAGATTCTAGTTATGTTTTTAATCCTAGAAAACCTTTTACTAGGTCACTGTTGACTTGAGGGGTCCTGACCCAGGTTCGGAGTTCAAGGTTTTCCAACAAACCCCTATACTACTGGCCCTTTCAGCAGTGACCTACTTTCGCAGGTCAAAGTCTCACCCGAAGTAGTATGGTTGGGTGCTAGAACTAGGTTTCCGCACCCTGACAAAGGATAGGTAAGGCAAGAAGAGCTGCATTCTACCTTGTGATGTCTAGATCGCCTCTTCCCAAGCAGGATCTATAGGTATATTTTCGCATCCACATGTGCAAGGTCAACTATACTATGGTGCTCGATAATTATATAATTCTATGACAATAGCTCAGTGTTTCATAAAACAAAACAAAATATATCTAGATGCAGTAAAAACACTTACACAGAACTTTCGTAGCAGAATACAGAATACACATAATACAACAATTACCAATGATTCACATAAACAATACACATAGATTCAATTCTCAAACAGCCTTTCTTATTCATCAATTCATTAATTCTCTCTTACAATACCCGTCCCAACATGCGCACACAGCAGCAGGGTCCGCAAACAGTAGGACTCTGGATCTCCACGCACACAGCTAGTAGGATTCCTTCCCCAAAAACCCAAAAAGATCTACTAAACCACAATTCGTATCAAGAGCTCTTCCTCATCTTCTCCTTACAATCCAAAATATCCCTCTATTTATAAAAATCTTTCCAAATATTTCCTATGGTCTGTAAACTGTGGTTTTCAGACCCCAGGTCTACCCTTTAACCCATTACAATGTTTTCAAAGCTTTTTCCCACCCCAAAACCCCTGCGCTAGACTAATTATAATAAAAAATATACAAAATCGGACCAGTTTTGCAGCTTGTAGGAGACCCTGTTCCAACAGTCCCCCAACACAATCTTGTGACTTGTCTCGAGTCACTGTGGTGGTGCAGTCTCTATCTGCGCACGTAAGGTATTGATGGCTATGAGCAGCAGAGTTAATACTTCTTGACTCTGGGCAACAACACTTTGTGCGATGTCTACAAGCTCTTGGGAGGTCGGTCCTTCATTCTCCATAGTAACCCGCTCCAATATCTGGTGGAGCCGCACGATTGCATCATGAGCACCCTTTGAGATCTGGAAGGCAACATCACACCATGGCTTCAAGCGCTTTGTAATGGCATGCTTTGCTCATCAGAAATCCGTGATCGTATCTCGGAGTGCGTTGCTATTTTTCAAGAATGCTAGATGTTGTGCAGGGACTACGGAGGGCAGGGTAGCTTCGACCTGATCAAAGGCGGCTTCCTTCTAGCGTAAGTCCTGCTTGATATTATGAAGAAACATGTTGAACTGGATTTTTTTCCAGAGCTGCATGGCCGCCTCGAGAAACTGAGTACCCAGAGTAAGCTGTCCCATAATGACATCCGTAGCTTTGGTTACTAGCGCAACACGCTATGCTCGTACCTCCAGAGGTGTGGCTGGCTACACTAGGGCTTGTAATTTGGTGAAGTGGCGGGCCATTTGAGTCCTGACGGTCTATATTTTAGTGCGGGATGCCTTTAGTGTGGCGACCAAGCCTTCAATAATGAGCTCATCCGGGACCTCTGTGCCGAGCTAGTGAACCGCTGGTTCGAGCTGCGTCGTTGGCGAGATAGAAAGGGAGACATCTTCGATTGGTCGTGCAACAAGTGGCGGGGCTATAGCGAGTTTTTGTGGTGTGGTCCAGTCGTGATGATGAATCTCTTGGGTCATGGCGATGTGTAAACATTGTAACGCCTTGCGAGGCAGCTGCACCAAGTCCAATTGTAATCTTGTAGCCATTGGAAGGTGGACGCTGACCAAGACAGTGTTAGGCAGTGAATAGGCATGGCTTGCATTGGCAGTTAGCCTGGTACTGCTGGTAGGGTACAACACATCCCTGTGTTGCTTCGTACCCTCGGGGGATGTAGTATCCTTACTTGGCAGCCCTGTCGTGTGCAGGACTAGCTGTGATCCGACTGTGTCAGTTCGCATAGTGGTCTCCAACAGTTGCGTACTAGATTTGATGGCTGCTTCTGAGGCCATATGGCTGGATCCTGTGATCATCCTAGGGTTGGACAGGTTTTTAACTTCCTAAATACGGCTTTGACGCCAGTCTGCGCAAGGTGCGAAGTCAATTTTCCCTTCAGCGAGCCAGAGGGTAATGAGCTTATCAATCTCAGCGTCCCCAGACCCTCTTAACATAATGTCCGCAGGCTCTGGACTGGTAGGCGCTAATGCATCCGCGGGGTTAGAAGCGGCCATAGCAACGTAAGGAGGGGATCCTGAATTCGGAGACTTGCAGACAGCGGAAGTAGGTTGATTGGGTATGACCCAAATGCTCAAGGTCCAGACAATCAAGTAGTAGAATAATATATGTAGATTACAGAGACAATATGGAGCCATGATCAGAGTTATCCTTTCTTCCTTATAGTGCTCGGGGCTATCCAACGGTAGAGTAAATCTAACTTGAAACTTACCATCAAGAAAATGGTACAAACTCATCATAAATTGTCGCATTGATTGCCAGCCGCCTGTTTTCCGTAACGGTAAGATTCCATTTTTACCAGAGTTCAGTGTTCTGACAATCATCGTTTGCACCTGATGGTTTTCCCACAGATCTACTGACCTTGGATGAAGCATTTGTGCTGCTCGCTCATCCTGAATTAAAGCCTATGTCGGGTGTGTTGTAATGTGATTCAGGTACAACTCAAGCAACTTGGCAACCGTACGCATCTCGTCTAGTGCTACGGTTGGGACAATTCAGGGATCATGCTTTCCTTCTGTTAGGCTAAGGCTCTAGTATTCAACCATGTGTGGTACCGGCATTCCCCTTGTTTCGGGTGCGATTTACAGGCGTGATCTTCCCTGAGTCAAGGCGTACATGTTCTGCAGAGCTGCGTCGAGCGTCCCTCTGCCACCTTCCACCCTAAATGTTTGCAGAAACTCATCCCGCAAATTCTCCCAATGGCGCATGCGCTTATGCAACTCCACATCTAAATACCATGTAGCTGGATGCAGTCTTAGGGCATGGATAAACAGGTGAACCCATTCATTTGGGGTTCTGTCGCACCATTGTGTTTCCCATGCAAGAAAATATCTGCGTGGGTCTTCTGACCCAAGGAAATTTTGGATCCGTATCCCAGCTGGAGCTTAAAATCGCAGGATCATCTTATCCCGACATTCCTCCCAATAGCAGAATACCTTCCCATGTGTATCCCACCAGCGCGCAGGCATTCCATGTAGGGCTAGCTTAAGGGCCCCTAGTCTGTGTCACTTGGTACCTTCTGCTTCGAATGTGCGTAAAAATTCCTTAATGTTACCCAAGTCCCCAAAGTAGCGCAGGTCTCTCACCTCGGCAGAGATGCAGGGGAAGTTCCTTATGACCCGAAGACATCGTAGCACCGAAACCTCATGCAACTGGCCCTGCCAATTCTTTAGTTCCCCATCAAAGTCGAAAAAGAATTCATTATCCTTTTCCCAGCAGAGTACTCCTTCCACCGTCGGGTTAATCCAATCTTCGTCCTGTGTAGTGAGCTTGTAGATGTGATCCACTTCCTCTGCATCCTGTGTTGGCTCTGTATACCGTGTGCCTTCTGCGGGATCCAACGGTACTATTACTCATGTGTCATTATTTTCAAACACCATGCTGCGCTTTTTGAGATTGATAACACCCCCCATATCTATAGCCCAATCCAATCCTAGGAGTGCAGGGTAGGGATCCGCATCTTCCACGATTTCTATTACCTCAAAGTCAGCTTGGACCTTTACTCCCACGATATCTACCATGATTTTTGGCAGCCTTCCCAGAGGGATGATCTTCTGTTGATTTTCCATGCACAGCTGGATGGTGGACCATTGCAATTTAGGTTCTCCCATTCATTTCCATTTTTGCTTAGGTAACACATTCGCATCTGATCCGAGGTCCAAAATAACTTGATCCATCTCATAGTCATCAATCTGCGCAATCAGCCGCATTTCTCTTCTGGTGCATTTTTTATACATGTATAGTTTATGTACATCCTTGGTCCCGGGGGTCGGATTAGGCCGCGCTGCACAGTTATTCATTAATGCCTGAAGGTTCTCTATAGACTTTGGGTTACGTAGCAGCTTCATACATGCTTGCAGAAAGGGCTCAACCCCCTCATCTATCTTGGGGTGTGTCAGTGCCTGCGCAGTAGCTGCTACTTTCTGAACGAGGTCCTGGTCAGCTACGACCATTGTCTCTTGTCCCTTATTTAGGTTCGATCCTTCTTGATAGGTCAGAGAATCCTTGGCAACCTCTTCCTTCGATCCCCGGGTGACCATCCCACTGCATGTTATGAATTTCACACTTGGGTCTATGTTCCTTAACTCGACTTTAACTCTTTGCACATTCTACGTGGGGATGGCATGATTTTCCTGCATTTTGGCTATCAAAATTGGGCAATATTCAACCACATGGTCCAGCTATCTAAAATATTTGCAAGATTTCCTTGTAGAATTTTGGAAATCCCTTGCAAAGCGTCCTACTTCCCCGCAGTTATAACAGATTAGCTGCCCACACCCTGGCCCTTGATGGAGACCCACCAAAGCTCGCGAGAGATCTAGGCGATGCAGGGTCTGACTGTACCCTATACAAGTTCTCGTGATCTATCATCAGGCCATAAGTGTGACAGTTCTGCTCATTGTGTCCTACCGACTGGCAGAACCTACACCACTGTTGCTTCAGTTCTGGGACATATGCACCTAGCTGAGGACAATGGTTCATATCATGCAACCCCTCTACATGGCATTCATCGCACCATAGCGCAGGTCTACTCGAGCCTGGTTGTGGTAGGATGGGTACCCCACTCACTCCTAGGCAGACCAGACTATGTCCCCTTGCCTGTATTTAACCTGCCAATAGAGGGCACTGATCCTTCGTATGGCCGGATAATCGACATCGTGTGCACCATAGATCTGCGTTGGCTCCTTTTCCTTGTTTCTTTCGTAGTTTCTGAATTTCCATGTGCATAGCTCCGAGATGCTCCTAAATTTGTTGTACTCATAACAAAGTATCTTCTCTAGGTGCAGCTTCTAGTTTCATAGCGACTTCCACAACTTTTTCTTGTGACTCAAAGGTTTGGTGACTCATTTGCGTATGCAGGTGGGTCAAAAACATAGTGATGAACCATTTCATATGTTTCATATCATCATACTCAAATCCTCCTTCCCCGATTGCTTTCTTCAGTCGCTGATCAGCCTCCCATACAGACTTAAACACACCTTGCTTGAAGTCCTTCACCTTTTCTACCAACTGAGAGTAAGATTTTGGCTTTTGGAATTGTTGCTTTAGAGCGTCCTTAATATCTTGACTAGATGCACTCCTGTTCTAAGAGATGTATCGCATATACTAGTCCAATGCTCTTTCTTCAAATGCTAGGGATAGATGTGCCCTCTTCACCATATCGTTTGTCACATTTTGCGCAGTCCATACGGAATCTGCAACAAACCAAAATCGATCCATATCGTCATCCCCTACCCCTTTGAAGGTAGGTAGTTTCAGGTGCACATCCATATCACTGTCAGGCGAAGGTGGTGGTATGGGTGAGTTCTTACCTTTGTGTGGCCTGGATGACGGTGTAGTCAGGGGGTCTTGCATAGCCATCTCTAGCAGAGGGTTATAAGCAGATCTTCCCCCGTCAAGGTTGGTCCGATAGTATTTACCACTGTGCTTCATGCTCTCGTCGGGATCCAAGGTCATTCAGTCAGTATGACTACATAGAATACTCTTCTCTCACAGTAATATCTTAATCAGCAATGGTAATGTCTTCAGAAAATTTCCCCGGAATCCTTTAAAGAATCTCCACTCAGCCTCAGAGTAGGAGAAAAATTGATCAATGGAAAATTCTGTCACAAACCCTCCTAGCACACCGTCCACCTAGTGATCCACCGTGCGAGTGATGGTATTATCAGTCCTTTCCAGCTGCTAGATCAGCTCTGGAGTCCACTGAGTGGCTTGTTCGTGCTTCCAACACTTTTGTAATTCTACAAGCCTAGCCAACCACTCCTGAAGCTCGATTGAAAATGTCACAAAGAAAATTTCGTAGCTTTCTGTAAGAATGTACCTATTTTTCCACTTTTCTGTCGTTAACTTCGTGCTGCGATTTTTTTTTATTGCAAATTCCTGAATCTGATTTTCGAACCACTCCTCAATTTCCTTCCTTTCAGGCTTCCAGTACTCTCTTGTCATTACCCAATCCCTTCCTCAAAATTCTCCAGGTCCCGGCAATGGAACCATTTGTTGGCTCGAGGGGTCTTGACCCAAGTTCGGAGTTCAAGGTTTGCCAAAAAACCCCTATACTACTGGCCCTTTCGGCAGTGACCTACTTGCGGAGGTCAAAGTCTCACCTGAAGTAGTATGGGTGGTTGCTAAAACCAAGTTTCTGCATCCTGAGAAAGTATAGGTAAGGCAAGCAGAGATGCGTTCTGCCTTGTGATGTACAGATCACCTCTTCCCGAGCAGGATCTATAGGTCTCTTTTCGCATCCACATGCACAAGGTCAACCATAATATGGTGCTCGATAATTATATACTTCTATGAGAGTAGCTCAGTATTGCATAAAACAGAACAAAATAGATCTAGATGCAGTAAAAACTCTTACACAGAAATTTCACAGCGGAATACAGAATACACATAATACAGCAATTACCAATGATTCACATAAACAGTACACATAGATTCAATTCTCAAACATCCTTTCTTATTCATCAATTCATTAATTCCCTCTTACAATACTCGTCTCGACCTGCGCACACAGGAGCATGGTCCGCACACAACAAGACTCTGGATCTCCACGCACATAGCCAGCAGGAGTCCTTCCCCAAAAACCCAAACAGATCTACTAAACCATAATTTGTATCAAGAGATCTTCCCCATATTCTCCTTACAATCTAAAATGTTCCTCTATTTATAACAATCTTTCCTGATCTTTCCTATGGTCCACAAACCATGGTTTTCGGACCCTAGGTCTACCCTTTAACCCATTACAATGTTTTCAGGGCTTTTTCCCACCCAAAAACCCCTGCGCTAGACTAATTATAATAAAAAATATACAAAATAGGACCAGTTTCGCAACTTGTAGGAGACCCTATTCCAATAGCCACAGGTGTCTAAAGTGGATGAATCTGATAAAGAGCATAAAGAAACAAGCAGACTATTGTGGATGAGATCATTGAATTATCTCCCATAGAAACACAAAACACTATAGTACAGAAAGGAAAAGAGAATTTGGTAGAAAAATCTGAAGTGGACATCATGAAAGGGAAACTTAAAGAAGCAAGAAACGAGCTCATAGAGACCAATTTGGAGCTGGAAGATTTTAAGCAAGAAAGGAAAGAGTTGGAAGATTTTAAGAAGGAGGTCAATAAACAAATTAACTTTTATGATGAAGTGGTTGAGAGGTCCAAGTAAATTCTAAAAATAACTTTACCTCTGCATAATATGATGAAGAATACCATGAGAAGGAATATATGGCCGCAGGCAGAGAGGAGAAGGCTTCTAAGTCAGGTGAAACAAATGGAAATTCAAATGGGAATGTTACAAACATAATTAAAAAAGAAAGGTCTGAAAATGTTCTTTGTAGATGAACCTGTTGAAGGTGCACTTACTACTTCTTGAGGAGGGTAAGATATCTTATCAATCAATTTTGCCTTGTCATGGTTCATACCAGGATTTCACATAGTTTTGGTTAGTTTTGGGAGGTGAAAAGTAAAATTTTCAAAATCTATAGCTATCAGACAAGTTCGTAGCGTACTCTAGGCTTAAAGCCGAGTTTTCGCTACAAACTCACTAAAGATGATTTTTTTCTATAAATTCAAATTTTGTCTCAAAAGGAGCAGGTAAAGGCATATATTTAATTATTTTATCTTAATGGACACATTCAAATTAGCAAATAAGTCAATCAGGTTGCAAAAAAGGTCAAAAAAAGACTGCTATGAACTTCTCACTACGAACTTGCCTAGAATCCTCTGTTTTTGCATCAAAAAGTAATTCCTAAGTTTTTCAAGCATTTATTGTAATTTTGAAGCAAAAAAAACATCTGGATTAGTCAAAGAGTATCAATGAATATTTTTATGGGAATAATACTCAGGAAAGAGGGTGATTAGGTTTCCAGCTCATCAATCCTGGACACATCATCAACTATGCCAACTGTTGAGGAGGTAAATCCCCTCTGCGGACAGAGGCAATCCCTACTAGCCCAGCAGGGGTCTAGCAACAATCATAAAATGTTACAGCGCAAGTTCCTAGTTACGGATAAAAGACCAAAGATGGAGGCCTACCTGGAGTCCAATGCTATGATCCGTAGAAGAGAGTGTTCCCGTTCCTCGGCCTCGGCAGATCACAATCCCTCCACGATCTCCGCGGATGGACACCTGCACATGGAAGAAACAACACGAATACAAGCATAAAATCCAGAATATGCAACTATATATCAGTCAGAAAGGATATAACTCATATTAACATAAGTGAAAACAGAGTGGAACCATAACCATAATCATTCATTAAATAACAATCGAAAGAGAGTACAACCAATGTTCTGACGCCTGATCTCCTTCGGAAGGGTCCCCAGTTGTTCATGTCTCGCAAAGCTCGCCAGGGAAAGGGCAAACCTCTATTGAGTCTCTCGACGATAGTCTCCTTACTCGAGTCGGCCTTAAGGGAAGAAAGAGGGCTCTTACAGCACAAAGGCTCTTGGGAATTTGGAGATTCAAAGCTTAGGCACTTCAAGACTAGCTTGCAATGACAAGAGGCAAGCTTTTATAGATGGGGAAGGAGGGAGTTGGGATCCCTATTATTTTTGGATTGGCCCTATCATGAAGGAAGGTTCCATGAAAGGTGGCAAACCACTTCCCTTCCATAGAACTCCCGTAGCCAAACCTCCCAACTCAAGATAGGCAATGTTTTTTGAGTTGGTTGAAACACAACTTCCGCAATCTTTATTTAAAAAACACTCCTTAAATTGGCTGGCGTGACTGCTGCTCTGGGACAGAGCGCCAGTTGGCGCGGCCTCTTTGCAGGATTTTCCCCATTGGCGCGAGTGATGAACTGTCTGACCGCGCCAATGCAAAAGGAGATGTTTTCATGATTCTTTGCAAGGAGATGTATTTAGGGCAATTGAAGCTCATGTTTAGAGGAATGCAATGATGATGGTTTCAAGGCATGACATTTCTCACAGGTCACATAATGGGTCCTCCATTGTGCGGGACGGGGAATGGTAGGGACGGTGACAAATTACTGTGTAACACCAACACATTTCCAAAATCCGAGGAACATAATCTTAATGTTAGTTTGGTTGTTGTATGGTTTGGTTATGGACAGTACCACCTCACTCAAAGTGGTTATGTTCGATAATATCATCATGAATAAAGGTTGTTAGTGTAATAAATAGAGTTTGAGTCCTAATAGGTTTTGAACTCCTAGAAACAGAAATATCACTAGATTCCCTCCTTGTAGTCTTTTTACTGTTTATATAAGGTGTCTTTGGGAGCATTCAAAGGTCTAGCCAGCTGGCATACTCCATGTAAATATATCTAGTTCTATAAATAGAAATCTAGAATGTTGAGAGAGGTTTGATTGATGTCATGTTACCAACTACTATTGTAATATTTTCAAGACAGTAATAGAAAGTTGCAGAAGACTTCCATCATACCTGAGATTCATTATGTGTTTGCATATGTGTTTTTTTTACCTATCTATATTATTTTTATGCAGTTGGCTTTATGTATAATCACTTGCAATTCGTGTATTAATCATGCTCCAATTTCCTGTATGCATATGGTTTACTGTTCTAGTTGTGTTTTGGTGAGAATACACACATGCCTTAGCTTCCATGTTAGATGTTTTCATGTAATTGAGTTCCTTCTGATTCCATGCCCAATGGTAGCTACTTATTAACATCCTTAACCTGCATAACAAAATAAAACATTCAAAATACATTCAGAGTTAGCCTTCTTTGTCTCCAAAACTTGTCTATTGAATATCATCATCCATTACCTTGATATATCCATCTCAGGTTGGAAAGGATAAGTTCCAACTAAAAGTGGTTTGAAATAGTTACTCTAAGTTGACTGTTGAAGTGGCCCATCAACCTCAATTTAGTGATAACATATCCTATTTTTTATTCTTTCCCCTGAGCCTATTTATATCTTCTAATGCAATAAGGATTTTTGCTTCAAGATTCAATTTGTCATCAATGTTGTTTTTTTAATTTTTTACTATATTCATTTTCTTTTTTAGTAGATTTTGTATTAATGGCTATGAATATGAATTATTCTTCGTCAATATCAAAATCATATCCATCACTTTCTTAAGAATAACTAGCTTCCTCTCTAGAATAAAAACTCTTCTTCTTAGTATATTTTCCTCTTTTGTGTCTATAAGGTTTGATTTTATTGTTATGATCTTCTTCATCATCAATGTCTTCCTGTTTTTCACATGGAAATTTAGCATCAAAATGTCCTACTCTATCACCATTAAAATATTTGATGGGTAGCTTACCTTTGTATTTTCTAGATCATCTTTTTATAATTCTCAAAAGATATGCTTTTCTGTATTTGATTTGCGGTTGGAACAATCATAGGATTTGCACCATTTTTTCTTCTTTGAAGCTTTTAAAGTTTCTTCCTTCTTTGCTATTTTTTATTTTTATATCCTCATTTCATATGAGAATCCCATGTAGCTCATCCATCATCAGTTTCTCTAGATCATTTATTCAATGGTAGAGACCTTGGCATCTAATATGAAGGGGAGTGACCTTAGCATCTTTTGTACAATCATTTATTCTTCAACCTTATCACAAATTCCTATGATGATGTTGACAATTTCAGCGACATGGAGGAAATAAGTTGCAACACCTTCCTCATCTTTAATTTCCAAACTCTTGAAATCGTGTATGGTTTTGGAGCTTTTCCTTATTCACCTTTTCATTTAGTTCATAGATGTTTTTAAGTTTATCCCAAATTCATTTTTTTCATTAACAATGTATCACCTTGAAAAATTAATATTTTGATAGACGACACATGATAACATTCATGGCTTTTGCATTATGTTCACTATAATTATTCCCAATTGTATCTATTAGAGGAGATTTTGTGGTTTTATAACTAGTCATGATTTATTTCCAAATGTCAAACCGAAGAGACATTAGATAAGTTCACATCCTTATACTCCATAATGCATAGTTTGTTTCATCAAACAATGGACCTCTATTTGTCGAGAAATTTTCTTGATTAGCCATGTGTGCTCCTGAAATATAACTTCTAGTGGTTAGAATATTTTAGAAGGAACTTTCTCTACCAATTGTTGAGCACACACTTATACTGAGAAGTGGGAATGGGGGGAGGGGGGGATTAGTATAAGACAATTTATGTTGATTAAAACATTCATGAACCATAAGAAAATAATATCATATGAGATATATCAGTTGTAGAACATTGAACACAAGATTCATGTGGAAAACGTTTTAGGAAAAAAACCACAAAACTTATTTTTATAATTCTTTGTAGGAATCAACCCGCTATTACACATATTAGTAGGCGCCAGACTATTACAGACACCAATCCCCATTGTTGTACATATCTATAGCCAAAAACCTACTATAGAAAACAATCCCTAATGCAAAAAAAATATTATAGGCACCAACCTACTAGAGACACCAATCCTCATTGCTACAAGTATTCATAGGCACAAAACAACTTTATTGATTTTTCTTGTTACTTCTACCTTCACTAGGTTTTCTCACTACTTATTTCTTCACCATGTATTCTTGTTTCTTTTGTTTTCACTGGGTACTCTTCTCCCAAAAATTCTTTTTTTTGGTCTCTTCCCCAGAGTGAACTTATATAGCATTTCACATATTCAATTTTTCAAATACGATTATGAAATTTTTATGCGCACTCCTGTATGATTCCTCATAACTCTAAAAATTTATAGTCTGAAAATTCCTAGAAAATAAGTTACAACAAAAATTCCAAGATGATCTATTTGAAATTTATTTTAGGATCATTCAAAAACCCTAACTTCCATAAGGAACATCTCTTAAAGTCACTGAAAGTATAGCGAACGAAAGCACAATTTTTTTATGAAAGATACGTATATATCTTGCCTCTTTCTCCTCATTATTTCATAGCCTAAAACATGTCAAAAGATAAGTTATAGAGAAAATTCCATAATGGCCTATTTGAAGTTGATTTCGGGACTATTCATAAACCCTAACTTCCACAGGGAATTTCTCTGAAATTATAGAAAACCAAAATATAAAATTTTTACCACATGTACCTAGAAATCTTACCTCTATCTCCTTAATTTCATGGTTTGAAAAAAAAGTGATAATGGAAATTCCAAACTGACTTTTTCACTCCACAAATCACATTTTTATCCACCTTTAAAATGAAAGAGTATTCCCCAAATTTTCTTGCACACTTAAGATATTTTATTGCTTATATGGTATTCTGATGCACTCTCTATCATTTATCTATAATGTTTATACATTCATTTATTGGGCCAACTGTAAAATTGATTGGCCTGACCTGTACTTTCTGGCTAAGCATACCTGAAAAATATTTTACATCTCCTCATTCCTATGGATTTAGATGGATTTCAAAAATTCCATTGGAAAGGTATCACTGTAATATTTTCAACCATGTATCCTATGCTCCCATTTGATCTAAGAATTTAGAGTAAAAAGACCTACAAATATAGGTTGTCAAACTTGGGCATCAAAAAATGGTTATTCAAACAATATTTCCAACAATATTTATCTTGCAATATTTATCTTGGACATTGGTATATCCCCCTATCTTTGAAATCAATAATAATATTTACAAAAAAATCACTAATTCATGTGAGGTTCCCTCAATTTGTCCCTATCCCACCTTTCTCTTTTTACCCACTTGTTTAATAATAATATTATTTTGGTTGCTAAAAACATAACTACTCAAAGATACCATAGTATGTTCAATAATTTCAAAACTATTTAGGTCCATTATGTTAATTTTTAGGGGCTGCAGCTAATTCATTTATAAATGTTTTCATCATTTATATATTACATTCACCCCATAACATCAGTAGCAATTATATAGAGAGAACAATAAACAATAATGAACAACAAAAGAAAAGCATACAGATAGTGACATTGGGGTTTAGGTCAGAGACTATGGAAAACACCGCAATGGGGAAACCCGACCATATTCTTCATCTATTATATATTCATCAATTGTTCAGCTGAGATACAAAATAAAATATCAATTACATCAAGCCTCCTAGGGCCAACCCAAGTCATTTCGAAACTTCATTATCAAACAAGTCCAATATAGGTGCTCTCATGACTCAAGTAGCATCAACCGTGTGACATCATTATCAAGAGACTTCATTGTCAAGGTCATTGTCATTATGGTCAATGTATTCATATATCTAATTGTCATCATATATCATAATAGCAAGAACACTACATTGTCAAGAACAATGTCCTATCAAGAACACTACCATACATTTATATCACTGCCATGAGTAAGGTTACTTTCATGTAAATATTGAGTTCATTTCCATACCAAGGATCTCTGCCACGTTCATGGTCATATCAATATTACCACTATACATAGTTTCTCTCACTATTATGTCAAAGTTATATCAAAGGTTTATACTAATATTAAAAATGTTTCCATATCATATATCACTGTACTATATAAAAAATGACCTCATTTATAGCGCTTTATGGATATCATCCACCATCCATCACATCATCTTTAAGAGAAATTCTAATGTTTAAGCAGTGGAAGATCACATTGAGCATCAACAACAAGTTCTCCAACTCTTAAAGGATAACCTCAGTTTGGCACAGAATCGAATGAAACAATAGGCAGATCAACATCGCAGTAAAAAAAGTTTTGATGTAGGCGAGTGGGTATTTTTACGGCAACAAAAATACAAACAAATGTCCCTTAAGCAAGCTAAGAAGGACAATAAATTATCACCAAAGTATTATGGTCCTTACAAGGTGTTGCAAAATATTGGTACTATGGCATACAAATTGGAGCTTCCTGCATCTTCCCGAGTGCACTCATTTTTCCATGTTTCATGCTTAAAGAAGGTTATAGGTGACAATCTCCTAGTTCAAACAATATTTTCGTAACTTGACGAAGAATAAAAAATCATATTAGAACCTGAAGCAATCACAGAAACAAGAACTCGACAGCTACGAAATCGATCAATTTCAGAGTATGTCATAAAGTGGAAGAACTTAGCCGCTGAAGATTCGACATGGGAGGATGATAATTTTATACTTAAGCATCTAGAAATACTCAAGCATTGAGGACAACACTTTTTTGAAGGAGAGGGGCATGCTAGGTCCCTATAATACTAGTGTGTCCCCTTATTGTTATTGTTAGTATATCCCCCTTATTGTTATTGTTGTGCCCATGTAGTCCCCATATTGTTATTATTGTGCCCCAAAGAAGACCATTATTGTTATTGTTGTGCCATTACAATGTTATTGTTATGCTGGCTAGGATTATAGTGTGACCCATTGGACTCTTATATATAGAAAGGAGGTTTTTTCATTTGTATCATCCAATAATTGTTCATTTATGTAATGTATAGGAGGTTGCCCCCTCGAAGAGGCTGATTTCTAAGTTGTTGATATCTCTTTTCTTCTATTTTGTGAGTTGGTTTCATAACATTTGGTTATGAATAGAGCTCTGCTACCATATCTAACAACCCACAATTTAGATATACAACTAATTAGATCAATTATGTGATTTATAACAAGTACACAACTATTTAACTAATTAGCATATAATTTTGAACAATATGAGCAAAGACAACTTACCCGTAGCGACAATATTCCTTACTTGTGCTTTTGGAGTTGAATACTCTTGGAGTTCCTCTAACCGCAAAAAAAAAAAAATTAAGGACGAATCTCCACCCAACCGTGGGCTCAGCTGCACATAATCTTTCTACAACTAGCCACCCTCAAGCCCTCAATCAATGTACTAATGCCAAGGAATCCTTTGTCTCATAACACTTTTCTCCCAAGAGAATGGATGAAGGAATGAATGAATCTCATCTCCATCCTTGTCCATTAACTAGACCAGAAAAATGGAAAGCGATCCACATGCAAACATTCTATGTGTCAACAAACAACTTTTATTTCTTTATTTTAAGTTTTACGTAATTTAATATTTCTCTTAATTTAACTCTTTGTTATTTTATTCCTTTTTACTTTTTGTTAACTTTACTTACTTTTAGTGTATATATATATATATATATATATATATATGACTCTAGTTTATTATTTACTATTTCGGTTGTTTATTATTATTATATTCTCTTCATTATTTATTATTTATTTACTATTATTATCTTTTCTTTATTTTTTTACTATTTTTTTTCCATTATTACTTTTTATTGCTTGTTTATTATTTATTTACTTATATTTTATTATTATTATTATTATTATTATTAGGGGACATTACATACACCCCCTCTTTAAGTAAATTCGTCCCGAAGTTAAGTTGAATCGTTTAACATTTTATTTTATTTAGTTATTTATTACTTCACATTTTCCCTACACCCTATGTTGAATTAGTATAACCATTAGGCACCGAAAGTTTCCACAATACACTAGAAATCCCAAGGAATCTCTATCATTTTTCCTTCTTTTGGAACCAGGCATAAGCCTCATCATTTTGTACCATAGCCCAAGGTTGGCCCAAAGGCACGCAACCGGCTCAAACCTCATCTACCCCAAGGCAGGCATCTAATCCCATTACTCAATGACTCTGGGAAACTCGCAAGGTTGGCCCACTCCCTCCACACTCACTAAGATGCACAACCCCGGGAATTGAAGTCCTTACACCCCACCATAATTCGGCATCCCAATCCAATAGCAAGCACTTTCCCTACAATATCAGGAACTTGTCCCCATCAAGATGGTCCCACAGTCCCTCGAGAGCTAGCCATCCAGAGATATAAAGGAAAAAAGATTCCTTGGTAGTAGTACGTTGATTGAGGGCTTAGGGGTGGCTAATTGTAAAAATATTATTTGTATTTGAGCCTACAATTGGGTGGAGATTCGTCCCCAAAAAATTTGTTGCGGTTAGCAGAATTCAAAGAGTATTCGACTCCAAAAGCACAATTAATGAATATCGTCGCTACAGGTAAGTTATCTTTGTTCATATTTTTCAAAATTCTATGCTAATTAGTTGAATAGTTGTGTATTGGTTGTAAATCGCATAATTGATCTAGTTAGTTTTATATTTAAATTATGGGTTGTTACATATGGTATCAAATAATATTTCAACTCTGTGTGACTTCTAGTATATGTTTATGAAAAATACTTAATTATATTTAAAATGATTTTTTCTTCTGATGATAAAAAGAAATATAGACATATATAACATGTATTAATAATATTATAACATGTTCAAATATTATTGTGCTCCTTATTTTATTTTTCTTCTTTGGTCAGAAACCTTTAGGGTTTCATTGTTAGGACTTCCTAACACTTGAAAATTTATGATTTCTTGTTTAGTGCATATCACTAGCTATGAAGGTTGGTGGGTCCCTTCTTGTGCTAGTTCCTTATTTTCCTCTCTTGGGAACCACCAATCTTGAAACTGTAACAGACCTAGTGAAAATTCCATGTAATAAAGGTTAATAAAGGAAAAATAATAACCAAGGTCATTGGACATGTATTCTGTTAGCCACCTATAAAATTTGTTATATCAAAAGGTGGCTAAATCATTTTTGGAGCCTTTAAGAAACAAGTTTTATTGCTAAAAGTGTTATCTCTTGAGGACTTATGAAGACTTCATGCCCTTTGTTTAACCTTCACTAATGTTTCCCTTTTGAAATGTTGAAAATCTGCTATTTTCATAGAGAAAAGACTGCTGCAAAATCCCATTTTTTCCCTTCCTCCACTCAAAATTAACCTTCATTTTGTTCCCTTTTTCCCCCATTAAATTCTTCTATTTTTCATGCATTCCCATTTCCCCTTCATAAAATCCACTTAAAAAAGTTTAAAACCCATTTTTAAACTTTCCCGAAACCCCTAAATCCATCAGAAAACCCTGAAAATTTCATAAAAAATAAGATTTTTGACTATGGGCTTAAGCCCCTTTGGGCTAAGTCCTAACCACTTCCCCACATGTGCCCTGGCGCTAGAACCAAGTGCTAAACCCTTTCGGCACTTATCACATCGGGAACAAACGAAGAACACAAGTCTTTTTGGCCTTTATAAGACTTCCGATGCGATTAGCCCTCTTAATATGTAAACTCCTAATCCTTTGTTTTCTTTGAAAACCAAGAGTGAAAGGCAAAAGTGCTTATTGCATCGGAAATAATCAGAGTGGAAAAGTCTTTTTGTTGTATTAAGTCTTCCGATCCGATGAGCCCCTTTGTTTATAACCCCCGATCTTATTGTTGCTTCATATAACTGCAAGACCCGCAATCGGGTCCTAAAATTTGTTAATAAACCCATCCCCATCAAATTTTTCCTTTGTAAATGCATAAAGACCCATTAGGCTAAGTTTTGGTCTAAACCCGCCAGTTCATGTTATTATATAAGAAGAACCATTGATCTTATGAGCCAATCAACGGTAAACAGAATCTCGCATCGGAGATCTGTTAAATGGGTAGATTGAAAAGCCCGAACTTTCCTTCCGATATGATTGGCCCTTATACATATAAGCCCTGGGCCTATTGCTTTTCATATAAACCAATGGCCCCGCAGTCGGGCCCCATTTCATATATATAACCTGCCCCAAGCCATAAAACCTTTGTATTTCATTAATTTTTGGTTTTCATATAGTATAAGGGTTCCCGCTCATTCATTGGTCGGAGCCCTTCTCCGCAGTCGATCTTGGACCAATCCGATGGCCCGCGCAATCTCGCATTGGCAAAACTCATTGGGTGCATTAATATTTTATGCCGCCCCCGATTGGTCACTCCCTGATGATTTGTCCACCATCGATTCGATCTGTAGATCGATGGCCCACAGTTAATTACTTCGACGCCCCCCATGTTCATTGCCCCGCCGATTGCGAAAGCCCCGATTGCATCTGGGTCATCCACGTGTCTAGATCGGACAGTCCAGAATGCGTCTCTCAACCTTGGTCAAAATCATGCGCCTTGATTCATAATGTTTTTTGACCAATCTCTGCCGTTGATCTTGTTAGGGATCTGTAATTTTAGCAGATTGGTGAGCCTAAAACTGTAGAAGCAACATCGTTTCAACCAAATTTGGGATTCTAGGATCTAGCCCTCCTGAATCCAGAGAGGGATCTCTCCAATATGTACAAAGATGGATTTGTCTTTGAAGTTTAGGGTTATGATATTAGGCTAGTTATGAAGGCCAAGGGTTTGTTTGTTTTTTGGATGGTTGAGCATGATTACTGTTTAAGGTGGAAAGTTCTGAGTGCAAAAAAGTTCCAAAGGTGAGAAGTTGCAAGCAATCAGAGTAGGCTTCGGCCAAAAACATAGATAATTACAAGTTTTAGTCCATTGGGCTATGGAGTCATAATAGGGTTTAATTGGAACAGCAAGAGGCAAGAGTGGTCCATGGGGCAAGTCATCTATGTTTAAGGATCTCTTTGAAGATTGATTTATGGAATGAAATGATACAATAAGAATGGAGAAATAAACAGATGCAGAAACAAGAGCAGCCCAGGATCTGGTAAGTACTTTGAAACTAGCCAGCCTTTGACATAGACTCAAGAAAAACATAAAAGAAAACTAGGATCTGGTAAGTACTTTGAAACTAGCCAGCCTTTGATATACTTTCAATATAAAACATCATAAAACAAAGGGAAACTTGAAGGCAACTTTTGGAGTAGAAACTAGCGGGCCGGGCTCACCACAAATCCTCTCCTAGCTCTCCTTTACTTGGTTACTTTCAAGACAAACACAAAGATAACAACAGAATGGCCTAAGATCTGGTAAGTGCTTTGAAACTAGCCAGCTTTTGACACATTCAAAGGGAAACAATCAGATAGTCTGTGGGATCGTACTGGGACCAGGGATCACCATATCTTCCTCAGTTCATCTTCGCCAAACATATACTGAAAATAACATCTAAGAATAACATTCAGCTAAGACAATAAGACGAGGGAACACGAGCATTCCTATGCTTAAACTGAATTAAATCATTCCTAAATAACACAGATGAAAGAAAACATTCAGATAAAGATTTTCAGTCAGAGAAGGTTGCTAATATACAGTAGGTATAACTCTATGCATGTTGTTCTTTATAAGAGAATATGAAACACAGTTGGAAATAGAAATAAAACAACAAGTTACAATGAGAAAAACATCACCGTCAACATAGACCAGGATCCCATAAATCAGCTGGTATTGATGCTCCAAACCAGTTACAGCTTTAAGTCCAGTGCTTTAGATTAGTAACCATCTACAATCTCAGCCTAGCCTATCTACCACAAGCAGAGCTCCAAGAGCCAGTGAATCACTATTTACAATCAGAAGTTTTAGCTCAAGTGTATATCAAAGTTCTACAACCAACCCCTCACTCATCTTCTATTGTAGTATATATAGAAGAATGAGGAGGTGAGATCTGATAAAATATCTCAATTTACAATTAATACAAAGTTAATGTCTTCTTGGCCCTTGGGGGGCTCAATGAAGAAACTGTACAGGTGTTTCACTGTATTAATTGATTTACACTTATGAATTAAGCTTGGTGGGAGCTTTGTTGACCTTTGAGGCTCTGTGTGACGCTAGGGTTACTCTACAGATATCTTTTGCATTAAGTCTCATTGCAAAAGTAACTTTATGGCTACGCTGAGGTGAAAATATTCATTTGATCAATAAATTTGGCCTCTGATTGAGTACTTTGAGGAATAGGTGGCACTGTGGTAGCTGAGGAATCAATTTGCCTCAAATGTGGCGGTGGAGGCTTTCTACCTGATGAAAGACTCAATATTTTCTGTAAAATGTGTTTTATTTGGGGATTAGGCTTTTGATAAGCTTTTTAGATGTAATCCCCACAAATATATCCTTTAATCCTCTGTTCTGGTGCATTTTTGTCTTCGACGCTGATACTCTTTGTCTGTGCCCAATTTGCTGTGGTGCAGGGCTGCGCAGGGTTCATAAGGCATCAATGGTTCATGAATAATTGATAAACGTGAATTTTAAACCCCGCAAGTGATTTCCTGTGGTAAATCGAAGGCGGGAGGATCGTCACCCTCAACCTTCGTAATTTCCTCAGATGTAGCAAAGAAATTGTTGAAACCTTGCAAAATACGAAAAATGTTATAAAATCCTGCATAAAATAGGTTGACTACTTCAAAGGACAAGTGGAGGAAGCGTGGCCATTGGATGGCATCATCCAATGGTCAGGATCAATCGGGAGAGATCATGGAATGGGCAAAAGAAGATTGAATCTGAGACGTCGATCGCGGAGAGATCGACGATCGGGAGTGGAGGTTGAAAGTCAAATGGAGGAATCGGGCGATGGAATATGGACCATCGATCTGCAGATCAGATCGACGGCGGAGATTGATTTTCCGCCACACCATAGCCCGGTTATCACGTAGGCACCTTTGTTAATTGTCGGGCATCTTCGGCGAGCGATCATCGTTGGATGGCCTGCCCCAGATCAGACGGTGGACAGCGATATCGTTGGGCATCCCAGTCCGAACGTTAATGCGCGATGGACGGCGGATGGACGGCGGTTTTGCAAATAGTACATGGGACGTGTGGTGGCAAGTGTATGGAATCGTTGGCCATCGGGGGAAAACAACCTTTTGCCCGAAGGCGGTGCGATGGATACCGCCGGTTTTTGGCAACCGGCTTTCGGATGGTGGGGACCACGGAAATTCTGATAAAGGTAAAGAGAAAGGCACTCAAAACAACGCAAAATAGAGTGCAGACCTTAGTAGTGTTAGCACCTCAGATAATACTCCTGTTAAAACAATTTTTTCAAATGTAACTAGAGCAAATCAACAAACAAATTTTGCTGACAAAGTGGCAGTTAATAAGGCTGAAATAAGTACTTCAAAGAATCAGATTCCTTTTAGCCTGGAACGGGAAATTTCAAGAATTAAAATCTTTGTTCCTCTTACTAAGTTAGCTGCACACAATGTATATAGATCTCAAATTGAAGAGAATAATGATACAGTCAATCTTAACGATGACCAACCAGAGCTTATTTTTGTTCCTAAGATTGAAGGTAGATATCAAGAGGGACCTGTTCCTCCCTTTTATGTAAGTTTAAACGTTCATGGAAAGATTTTACATAACGCTATGCATGATTCTAGGGCCTCTTATAATTTAATGCCCAAAGCTGTAATGGAGAGCCTTGGTCTAGAAATCACCAGACCTTATAAAGACCTTTACTCCTTTGACTCATGCAGAGTAAAATGTTTAGGATTAATCAAAGACCTCTGCATTAACTTAGCACAGATTCCAGCCAATTTTTTAGTAATTTACATTGTTGTGGATGATGTTCCCCCAAAGTATGGAATGTTGTTATCACGATCTTGGGGGCTAAGTTACAAGGGACTATGCACATGGACATGACATATGCGACTATCCCTGTTTTCAATCAGACAAGAAGACTTTACAGGGAATCTCATATGCAGTATATGGTGACCAGTCAAGACAGACCGCAAAACTTATCCTTCATTCTGTAAATACCAGCCTTGATTCTTTTATCATGTTTAACGATGAAACATTCACTGAACAGGTGACTTTGACAGAATTAATGGCCGATAGAGAGGAGGGGGAGGACAACATAGAATTTTCAAAATAGTTTGTTGAACCTTTAAAAAACATCAAACCAAACACGAGTCTTGAACTACAAATCATACGTCCATCGCTTTTTAACCTTGACAGTCAAGAAGCCATTCCTCAAAGAAGTGAAAACCCTGAGGAATTAAAACAAATTCAGCCAAGTACCGATATTCAAGAACAATCCGAAAGCACTACAGTTGAAGAGGACAGTAACCAAGATGAACCTGAAACTATTCCTCTGTGGAGTATGAACTTTGATGGGTCGTGCACTAGAAGCAATGCTGGTGTAGGTGTCTGGAGTCATAACACTAAGAACAACCACACAGAAAGTATTTCCTGTAGATTAAACTTTCAGTGTTTGAATAACATAGCGGAGTATGAATCCCTTCTTTTAGGCTTACACCTGTTGAAAAATTTAGGAGCCAAAAGAATTAAAGTGCATGGGGATTCAGAATTAATCATTAGGCAGGTCAACGGGGAATACAACGCTAATCACCCCAGACTTAGGGCCTATCAAAACTATGTCGTGGATATTTTAGAAACTTTTGAGGAGTCCCAGTTAATTTTTGTCCCAAGAAGAAAAAATAACATGGCCCACAGCTTAGCTTTTGTTGCTAGAACATGCTTAACGCCATATGAAACCAAAGAATGCTCAACTCAGATTAAATTCAGACCAGCCGTCCCTGATAACAAAAAATATTGGCAAGTTTTTGACGGAGACAAACAAATATAAGACTTCATGCAGTTCAGAAATGAATTCGAACTACCAAGTTCAGATTCAGAATATGAAACAGACTGCCCTAGTGAAGAAATTTTTCTTGGTGAAGAAGAACCGTCTCCTGAGCTTGCTGATATAAATCTGTTGTTAAGAAAACTTGAAAGCAAAACAGAGATGACTGCAGAGTCAGAAACAGAGGATTTAGAAACCCTGCAGTCTAAAGATCAGAGTTTGCCAAAGGGTATGGCCCCTTTAGAAGAGTTTTTTTATTTCAACGATGTGGACAAAAAGCCAAAACTGGAGCCTGTAGAGACTGAAGTGGAAGAGTGCAATATAGGCAGTGAACACAAACCAATGATGATCAAACTGTCTAAGACTTTACCAGCTCACATTAAACTCAAATACATAGATCTGTTTAAAGAGTTTTCTGATGTTTTTGTGTGGAGTTACGAAGATCTGAAATCCTATGACACTGAAATAATTCAACACAAAATCCCTCTCAAGGAAAACCAAAAGCCATTCAAACAAAAGCTGTGTATAATAAACCATGTTCAGTTACCTTTGGTTGAGAAGGAGATTAAGAAAATGTATGAAGCTGGTATTATTTTCCCTATTAGATATTCTGAGTGGGTGTCTAATCTAGTGTCAGTTAGGAAGAAAACAGGAGAGATTAGGATTTGTATAGACTTTAGAGACTTAAACAAAGCTTCACTCAAGGACAAATACCCTTTACCCAAGATGGACCATATATTAAAAAGGGTAGTTGGTTCAAAAATAATTTCTTTGCTTGATGGCTATTCAGGGTACAATCAGATTTTAGTCCACCCTGATGATCAACTAAAGAGAGTGTTTACTACACCTTGGGGCACTTTCATGTACGTGAAAATGCCTTTTGGTCTAATGAATGCCGGTGCAACTTTTCAAAGAGCCATGGACATAGCATTCTCGGAAGAATTAGGTTACTTCATCATTATTTACCTAGATGATGTCACTGTTTTTTCAAAGACAAATGAAGAGCACTTAGAACATTTGAGAAAAATTTTCGAGAGATGTAGAAAGTTTGGGATATATTTAAACCCTAAGAAAACACTATTCGATCTCCAAGAAGGTAAAATTCTTGGGCACATCATTTTAGAAGAGGGTATTAAGATAGATCCAAAGAGGATTGAGGTCATATTACAAATCTCTCATTCTCGAAACATCAAGGAACTCCAATCTTTCATTGGAAAGATAAATTTCTTGAGAAGGTTCATACCCAACTTGGTTGAGCTCCTTAGAAACATTACAAACATGCTGAAGAAGGAGCAAGGGGTAAAATGGACCTTGGAAGCAAAGAAGTCCTTTGAGCTGGTGAAACAAGCATTAACCAAAACACCGGTTCTAATAAGTCCTGAATTTTCAAAAGATTTTTATATTTTTTCATTTGCATCAGAACATACAATAGCTGTTGTCCTTTTACAAAAAAATCCCCGAGGACAAGAACAGTCTATTGCATTCTTTAGCAAAGCTTTGAGGGATGCCCCTCTGAAGTACAACATTATGGAAAAGCAAGCCTTTGCTTTGGTTAAGGCTTTAAAATAATTCAGAGTATACATCCTGCACTCACACATCATTTCCTTTGTCCCAAATTTAGTTTTGAAAGACATTCTAACACAGGACCCAGATGGCAAGAGAGGTAAGTGGATTGTTGTTATTCTTGAATATGATTTAGAAATAAAGCCCACTAAACTCATCAAAGGCCAAGGTCTAGCTAGATTAATGGCTGAATCAAATTTTGAAGTTCTTGATATTAATATGATTAATGCTTTAGATGAACAAGAGGAACTCTCAACTCCCATTGTCGAAGATCATTTTATGAATTCCTCTTGGTATGTTGATATTATTTATGTTTTGCTTAATTTTAACACACCTCCTAGTTTGACAAAAACAAAGGCAAGGTTTCTAAAGTTAAAATCTGTAAACTACTGCATTATTGATAAATGTCTTTATTAGAAAAATGCAAGTGGGATATTGCTTAAATTTTTTCCTAAGTATGATGCACAGAAGGTTAAGCACGAGTTCCATGAAGGAGAATGTGGAGGCCACTTATACTGGAAGACAACAGCTAAAAAAATCCTAAGGGCTGGTTACTATTGGCCTACTCTCTTTCTTGATGTACATAATATGATCATTTCTTGTCATAAATGCCAACTTTTTGAAGGCAAAAGGAAGCTGCTACACTTACCTCTGCATCCAATCACTGTTGAAGCTCCTTTTCAGTAGTCGGGACTTGAATTCATAGGAGAAATCCATCCACCATCCTCTGCCCAACATAGATGGATTCTCACTGCCACAGACTACTTCACCAAATGGATAGAAGCCATCCCTTGTAGGCAAGCCAATGATTCTGTCATTATAAAATTCATGGAGACTAATATTCTCTCTAGATTTGGTTGTCCTACCAAGATCATCACTGATAATGCAAAAACATTTGGATCAAAGAAGATGGTTGAATTCTGTCACAAATATCAGATAACATTGGGTCATTCCATGGCCTATTACCCTCAAGGTAACGGACTTGCAGAATCCTCAAACAAGAATTTGGTGAACATAATCAAGAAGCTGTTGGAGGACAACAAGAAGTCTTGGCACACAAAGCTAGTTCATGCACTCTGGGTTGACAGATTGACATTGAATAAATCTATTGGTATGTCACCCTACCAGCTTGTGTATGGTACAGATGCAATTTTTCCTACCAGCCTTGGTGTGCCAGTTATGAAGTTGATTCAAGAGTTTCAGTCTGAAAAAAATGACATGATCAGAAGGATAAATCAGACCATTCACCTTCATCAAACCAGAGAGGAGGTTTATAACAAAGCATTGCAAAAGAAGGACAGCATCAAATTTTTTTTTGAAAAAAGAACAAAGGCCAGAAATTTCAATGTTGGGGACAAAGTTTTAAAGTGGGTCTCAAGGAGATAAGACAAGGGCAAGCATGGAAAATTTGACAACTTATGGCTTGGCCCTTATCTCATTCATTCTGCTGCTGGTAACAATGCCTTTTTCTTGCAGGAGTTGAATGGAGCAGAACTATTTGGGGGTCCTGTCAATGGCAGGAAGCTCAAACATTACTTCTCTTCATCCTATCATGTTTTGAAAGCCTTTTTATCTTTTTTCTCATTATAAATATTTCACCCATCATTGCATTCAAAGTTAGAAAAATACAAAAATACAAAAACAATAGAAGAAAGAAAAGAGGGCAGATTGTAAAAACAATAAAGTCACAACCCCATAGCAAAAAAGAGAAACAAATCTGAAAGTGTGCAAGCTTAAATTCCACTCCTGAAAAACACACTCCTAGTTAGCCATACAACCTAATCATGGCTAACTAGTTTTAAATTTACTTCTGATAGGTTAGTGAATTCGATTTTCCAAACATCTTAATCTTGGCTTATCAGTAGGTAGATTAGGTTAGAAATTAAAGGTTCAAACAAGCTTAAAACCCGAACCTAATTTTTCAAGAAGAAGAATTCCTATGAATTGTTTTATTTTATGAGTCAAAAATAGAGGTAAACTGGTTCTAATCAGCTTAAAATCTGAACCAGTTGATAAAGGAAAAACAGCTCAAATAGAAGTAAAAACATAGTTGTAGAAAAGAGAAGGTCGTGCTTAAATTTTCAGATCTTAAGCCTTCCATTTTGATTTAATTTTCTGTAAAATAATATCTATGTGCAGCTTGTTTTTTCATGCCATAGATCAGCTACAATTTAGACTATTCAATCCTGAATTGTGGGCTTTTAAATTTCTGTTTTATAAATTAGTGAATAAAAATCTGTTAGACTGTTTAATCCTAACAGATTAGTAGATTATGTAGAGAAGCATATGAACTCAACTGTTTAATCTGAGTTCATGGTGAAATAGGGAGTAGAATAAGATTAGATTTTTTTCTTTCAAAAGAATAAAATGTTGTAAGAGAGTTTTCCAATCCAAGTGCACTCTAAAGAAGAAAAAATGTCAGATCAATAGGATTGGGTAGGTAGAAAGTTTGTTGATGAAGATCCATTGTTTTTCATGGCTGCTAACATGTTTCAGAGAAAAAGAAGATCATCCAAGTAAAGAAAGGTAGCCCAATGGATGAGGCACTAGTCAACCCCCCAGAGAATGCAAGTCTGAAGTTCTTGATGCCTTCAAGAAGGCACCATCCCCAAGTGGAGCCACTATTAGCCACCTATAAAATTTGTTATATCAAAAGGTGGCTAAATCATTTTTGAAGCCTACAAGAAACAAGTTTTATTGCTAAAAGTGTTATCTCTTGAAGACTTATGAATACATCATGCCCTTTTTTTAACCTTCACTGTTGTTTCCCTTTCGAAATGTTGAAAATCTGCTATTTTCATAAAGAAAAGACTGCTGCAAAATCCCATTTTTTCCCCTCCTCCACTCAAAAATAACCTTCATTTTGTTCCCTTTTTCCCCCATGAAATTCTTCTATTTTTCATGTATTCCCATTTCCCCTTCATAAAATCCACTTTACAAATTTTAAAACCCATTTTTAAACTTTACCGAAACCCCCAAATCCATCAGAAAACCCTAAAAATTTCATAAAAAATAAGTTTTTTGACTATGGGCTTAAGCCCCTTTGGGCTAAGTCCTAACCACTTCCCCACATGTGCCCTGGTGCTAGAACCAAGTGCTAAACCCTTTTGGCGCTTATCCCATCAGGAACAAACGAAGAACGCAAGTATTTTTGGCCTTTATAAGACTTCTGATGCGATTAGCCCTCTTAATATGTAAACCCCTGATCCTTTGTTTTCTTTGAAAACAAAGAGTTAAAGGCCAAAGTGCTTATCGCATCGGAAATAATCAGAGCACACAAGTATTTTTTTGTATTAAGTCTTTTGATCCAATGAGCCCCTTTTTTTATAACCCCCGATCTTATTGTTGTTTCATATAACCACAAGACCCGCAATCGGGTCCTAAACTTTGTTAATAAACCCATCCCGATAGAATTTTTCCTTTGTAAATACATAAAGACCCATTATACTAAGTTTTGGTCTAAACCCGCCAGTTCATGTTATTATATAAGAAGAACTGTTGATCTTATGAGCCGATCAATGGTAAACAGAATCTCTCATCGGAGATCTGTTAAATGGGTAGATTGAAAATCCTGACCTTTCCTTTCGATGCGATTGGCCCTTATACATATAAGCCATGGGCCGCTTGCTTTTCATATAAACCAACGGCCCCTCAGTCAGGCGCCATTTCATATATATAACCTACCCCAAGCCATAAAGCCTTTGTATTTCGTTAATTTTTGGTTTTCATATATTATAAGGGTTCCCGCTCGTTCATTGGTCGGAGCCCTTCACCGCCGTCGATCTTGGACCAATCCGATGGCCCACGCAATCTCGCATCGGCAAAACTCATTGGGCGCGTTAATATTTTATGCCACCCCCGATGAGTTCTCCAGCATCCATATAATCTGCAGATCGATGGCCCATAGTTAATCGCTTCGGCGCCCCCCATGTTCATTGCCCCACCGATTACGAAAGCCCCAATTGCATCTGGGTCATCCACATGTCCAGATCAGACGGTCCAGAATGTGTCTCCTGAATTTGGTCAAAATAATGTGCCCCACTTCATAATTTTTTTCTACCAATCTCAGCCATTGATCTCTGCAGATCAACAACCCATATTAACCCTTTCTCCACCCATATATTATTTCTTTAACCCCAAATATTGATCTCAACCGTCCATTTTTAAGATCTAATGACCCAGATTCGTCCTGGTAGGCCCGAATCTCTTGGGTCCTACCCGCCCCAGATTTGATCTCCGCCGTTCACCTCTATGATCAGACGGTCCTGGTTAAAACCACTCTACCTTCTATCTACCTACGCATCTATCCAATATCGCGCTCACTCCCCGCCATCAGATCTGAGACTTTAGATCCAACGGCCAGCGCGCATTTTCGCGCAGATTCAAGCACGAATGTTAATCCACAAAATTTAGGTGATACAAGTTGTTTTGAAAAGACACGTGGCAGCCTCTAACGCATATCGCGTTCAAAAAGGCGAAACCACATTTCTCCCATTTTGCTACGCGAAACCAGTGGTTTCTCCTCCCGAAACTACCTTCCTCATTTATACTATGTTTTATCGCGCGTGACCTCCGCCGTTGATCTCTGCAGATCAACGGTCTCAATTGGATTTCGCGTTGTCCTATCTCCCTCCGCCATACACCAAGGGTCTTCAACGAGCAATCACATCCGTCGATCTCTAGGTCCAAACTAATCCAACGGCCCAGATCCTTTTCGGAAACCTCAATTTTCTCTTAACCTTTATCACTGTTGATTAAGTTTTTAACCTATTTTCTTCGCATTTTCCACCCGTTTTAAATGTAAAGTGACTCTTTCACTTTATATTATCATTATGGCTCCCCACCATTGATCTTTGCTAGATCAACGGATCTAACTTAATCTCTCCACCATTTGCTCCTAACCACGACCTCTGAAGCAGTTTTACCCAATAACGCAGGATTTCATAACTATTTTTTGGTTTATGCAGGTTTTAAATATGTTATCGAGATATTTTAATAGAAAATTGAAAGCCAAGGATGACGATCCTCTCGGTCTTCATTCATTAAAGAGTATCCGTTTATAGGGTTCAACCACCATGTTCGGTCAATACATCATGAGTATTGATGCCATATGAACCTTGTATCACCTGCAAATCAACAAGACATAGTGAAACATGAAGAAAACAGAGAGTATCAGTGTCGAAGACCTGATCACAGCAGAACTGAAGAATTGAAGGATGAATCACAAATTCGATGGATTACGGCTAAGATCCATGATCAAAAGCCTAATCCATTAAAATTAAACACAGTTAAAAAGAAGAAGACAGATTTTAGGCCTGATTAAGCCTAATACATAGAATCAAAACAAATTAATAGTGTTTAAACAAAAATCAAGAATATCTATCAGACAGAGATGCCTCCACTGCCACATCAGAGGAAAATTGATTCCTCTCAACTACCTATTTCCACCTGTAGCCTCAAAGCATTCAACAGAGGGCCGAGTAATGACCAGAACAGAGGATATTTTTCTCAATACAGTTGAACAGTTATTCCAAGCCAAAATAGAGTTATTGCAAAAGATGACACAGATGCTCAAAGTCAACAAAATCATCCCACCGAGCTTAAATACTTAATGTAAACCAACTAATACAGGAAAATATATGTAAACTTCTCCATTGAGCCCCTCAAAGGACAAGAAGCATTAACTGTATTAATTGAACCCATAGATATTTTCTCTTTCGACCTCCTCATATTTCTATAAAATCTTATTAAGGAGTTCATTGTAAACGTTGGTTGTAGAACTTTGAAACTTACTTGTGCTCGAAATTTCTACCTATAAATAGTGTTCTAAGGCTCTTGAAGCTCTGCCTGTGATAGAATAGTTAGGCTAAGAAGTGAAGATGATTGCTGAACTGAAACATTGGACCTAAAGACTGTAACTGGTTTGACATCAATAACAAGCTGTTTCTTGGGATCCTGATCTATATCACTAGTGAAGTGCTCCTTTCTGTGTAATTGTCTTCCTTTTGTGTATGCCATATTGTCCATTTATTCTTTGATAAAGAACAGCAAGCATAGAGTTAGGATTTACTATTTACAGTACCCTTCTCTGACTGATAAGATTTATCTCAATGTTTTCCTCCAATTTGTCTATTTAAGAATGATTCAATACAGTTTAAACAGTTAGGAATGTTGGCGTTCCCTCGTCCTACTATTTGCTTTAAACATTATTCTTGAATGTTATTTTCATGATTTTCTTATTAAAGTTAGACTAGAAAAGTGATGGTGTGCCCTGTTCTCTACCTTATATTCTCCAAAGGCAGATTCTGAAAGTTTCCATAAGTGTTTGCTGAAAGAAGACTAGGTTTCAAAGTACCTTATCTGATCTTAAGTTTCACTTTGTTTCTCTGATGTGTTTTCATACTTTCTGAAGGTAATTATGTGGATTGCTGGATTTTTGTCTATTGAGTTGCTTTAATATGAACTTGCCCAAGAAATTTATGGTGAGCCCTGTTCTTGGTTGATTTTAAACAGTTACTTAAGAGGCTTTTCTTGTTTGGACTGACTATAAATCCTTGTTGAAATTATTATCAGTTTTCACCCCTCCAACACTTTTATTGTTTCCATTCCATAATTTTATCTCAAATTATCTTGTGATATATATGACTTTCCCCTTGGATCACTCTTGATGTTGTTGCTCAATTAAAGCCCTGTTATGACTCCATAGCCCAATGGACTAAAAACCAGCGTTATATCTATATTTTCAGCCAAAGCTTGTTCTGATTGCTTGCAACTTCACACCTTTGAAACTCTTTCCATTTAGAACTTTCCACCCAATTAATAATCATGCTCAACCATAAAAAACAAACAAAAACCCTTGGACTTCATAACTAGCCTAATATCATCACCCAAAAGCTTTAAAGATAAATCCATCTTTGCACCTTATTGGAGAGATCCCTCTCCGGATTCAGGAAGGCTAGATCCTAGAATCCCAAAGTGGTTGAAATAGTGTTTCTCCCTGTAGTTTGACTTTGCCAATCTTGCAAATTACAGGGAGCTAACATATTCCAAGTTGAATGTTTGGAAAAAAATCCTAGTGCGGGTGTTCATATGGTTTATTATGGCTATAGAAATTGGAAAAGGAAATGGCTAAGGCTTTGGAAAGGAAAAGTGGAATTTATTAGATTTTATTTATGAAAATAATGGAAAATAGGGGAAAAGGGAGGTGAAAGGTCACAAGTTGCATCTGAGGAGGAAAATGAAGGAAAATAATGGAAAATGAAGAAAATAAATTCCTCATTAATAAAAAGACTTCTAAGGATCATTTCATGGATTTTGTCACTTAAGCTTTTGTTTAGTTCAGTCATGGAGCTCGCATTATTCTCCCTCTTTCTCTCATACTCTTGGATACTTCGATTTTTCATGGAGCACTCTTTGAGAGGGTAGCGTACTTAGAGATTTAGCATAAGAAGGGAAAGGAAGAGCAAGAAAGTGCAAGAGAACATATGTATCAATAGCTACAATGGTTTTTGATGCAAGAAAACCCTGCAAAACCCAGAATCTCTCCCAATAATATGCATATAAAAATGCATCTCAAATAAATTCCCCAAAGCAACTCTAAGTTTGGGAAATTTCACAATATTTTGCGGAAGCTCTACTTGTTTCAAATCTATGGTTAAAACCATACTTCATAAAAACCTTCAACCTTCATATGTAAGGTTTCTTCCATCCATGGAAATATTTTCATGATATTGAACTGTGCAAACATCTCAATTTCAAAAGTCGAACTTGGATAATTGAATCCCAAGGCATATAATTATTACACCACAACTTATCAACCCAAATGCCAAGAATTTAAAGTAAACAAACCTTGATTAAATTATACATGCGCCTTTGCCTTTTTCAACTTGCCAAACTATGTGAAAACCCTCACAATTCTATGATGACATCGATTCATTCTTATGCATGAATCCACCTTTGTTTGATGTGAATTCCGTCTTTGATGTGTTTGTATGGAATCATGATTCCATTCCTTCAATTCCACTAGTTGCTTCACGGCTTCTTACTCATTCTACGATTTATAATTATATCGATTTCACTTGATTTGTCTCAATCTTGATCCAGGAAGGTGTATTTGATTGAATGTGTTTCTTCTTCAACGAATCCATTGATTCGTTCTCTTGAAGATTTACTCCCATCACATAATTGCTCCCTCTTTGAACCTTCGAACAGAGTTAAATTGATTGTGCTCAACATCAGCTTCAAACCTTCATTACGGCATCTCCTTTTCAATAATCCAGCACTGATATCGCTCTCCCATGATATCGAATTTAAACAACCCAAATTCAATATGAGGTCAAACGCATTCAACAACCAGATGCTGAGACCACTCCATAAGACCGCCTTCCCTGTTATAACACTACAGCTTTGATCACAGCGGTACCAATCGAAACGGCCAGAGGTTTAATGCAAGACTAAACAGATTCAATAATTAGGTGTTGATTCCACTTGCGCTCTTCATTATTATAATTGATTTTTTCCCGGAACCTTTGATGCACTATCAGACAATTTAAACATAAATCCTCTTCGCCTTCGTGATTCAATCCAGCATTTGTGTAGCTCCATCTCATTGTATCGAACCAAGCTTCTCACACCTTCTTCTTTCCTATTCAGTTCCGATCCATACAAATTCCATTTATTTGTTTTGTGATGTTGTTTCGTTGTCTCTCCACTTCATGTTCTCGTACAGGCTTTAAAACCCGTCAACGCACAGCTCGACTCTTCAAGAATTCAATCATCTTTAGAAGCGCTTTCTTAGAGCCTACTCTTCACTGCTAACCGACATGCTTTATGGAAGTCGCACCAAATAATCTCCTATCCTCTGGTCCGCTCGAACCTGAACTCTATTCACAAGTATGAGTTTGTAAATCAACAAAACAGATCGCTTTTATCATACCATGAATTATACACTTCAAATTCATGTCTTTAAAATATCATATTCGCAGTACTACTCCGCCTCCATAAAACTGTGTGAACTCCTACACGATTTCATTAAATAAATTAACATGGAGTATGCGGACTCAAAACAAATTCCGAATAGTCTTCAACGTTAAACTCGAAACCCTCTCTGTCCCTTATGAAGCTCTACGGCTTCATATTCACTGTGCGTTCCATTTTTTTCAACGCTGCCCATGCCAAACACAATTCGACATCAAAATCGACTCTCTCATTCAATTAAAAATTGCAATATCGATATTTAGTGATATCGATTCCTTAAAATGTGTGCAGATCCACATGTCAGAGCCTAATTCAGAGTTTTTACATATACTTATTAAAATCAAGTGTATTCACACAATAAAATTCAACAATGCTCGTATGGCTCAAAAAGTCAAATTCCACACACACACACACACACACACATATATATATAAGCAACCAATTACAAGGAACCCTTCTTGGTCCATGGCCAGATTTCCAAATCAATGGCCCTTTTACAAAAGCCCGTAGGCTTACAAACTTGTTGTCCAAACCTCACCTCTAATCACTCTATTCTTCCTGATCTATTTTGCCTTTGAGGCTCATTAATTTATACAAATTGAATTGAACCAATTTAGGTTCAAATCCCTTTAATCACTCAACAAAGTCCTCAAATATCTCAACACCCCTACAATCTAGAATTTTATCCCTAAAATCTTGAAACTAAATCTAACTTAGGCTTCATAATTAATTCTCAAATATCTAAAATCTAATTCTTTCATGTTCTCCAAATTATTTTGGGAACATTAACAAATCCTCACAATAATTAATTAAAAATATAATTTAATCACTAAAAAATCTCATTAATATTTACATAGAATTAATATTTCCTTGCAAACATAAGACCCCTATTTTAAATAGAATACAAAATATTTTTCTGAGTCTAATGCTCCTGCCTCAGACTCCCAAGGTTGAGAATGATCATGATCTCCTGATCATGCATTTTAAGTCTTTGTCCACCTGGATCCCACACTTTTTTCTGCAAGTTATCATCAATTTCTACTGTCGTATGCTGCTTTTCTCCAGGTCTCCATATATTATGTTGCCTTGCTCCACTGGCTGCACTTTCACAATTTGTCCTTGTCTTCATTTTTTGCTGCTGCTTCTCTTCCTTGCTGATATATTTCTCTGAGACACTTTCAACATGATTCTTCTGATTAATTCAATTTCTCTGTCCAATAAATCTTTAGATTGTTGATTTCTTGCTGCCTGCTGAGCTCTTACTTGCTTAGTTCTTACTTCTGTGCTTGCTTCTGTTCTTACTTGCTCAGTTCTTACTGCCACCCAATCATCCATGCCCTCTTGTTTTCTGCTTTCTCCTATCAGCAACTTACTGTACTGGTACATTATGTACTCCTTTCTGCTATCTCCATCTCTTTGCCTCTGCAATATCCAATTCTGAAATCGAGAATTTTCCTGTACTGAATTTCGATCATTTAGCATTATTTCCAGCAACATAACGTCCTCATCCCATGGATTTGAAATTTCCACAGAATTTTCTTCTTCCTTCATTTGATTGCTCAACTGGGTCAAATGTTCTTCAGCACCTGCAATAACACCTGCATTCACAAAACACTTGTTAAAACAAAAATCATAAGGCATCAGTGCCTTACTTACCTCCACCAGCACCTCAGTATGTTGTCCTGAATTTTCCATCTCAATCAGCACATCAGTATGCTGATCCAAAATTTCCAAAGAATTCTCTGTAGAATTCCCAAGACTATCAACTAGTCTTCCTTTCACATCATCTATGTCCATGATATCTTTCTGCTCTCGTTCACTGTAATGAACTCTATCTTCTATTGCAATCTCTCTATCATACTCTGAATTCTCCAACAATTATTCCAACAATGCAATTTCTCTGTGGCATTGCTGAAGTATATCATTATCATGTACCATCTCTGCATTCACACACAAACTTTCAGTTTGAAAATCACAAAGTTCAATAGTCTCAACTGTTGGTTTATATACCAGCCCTTCAAGCTGATCCTCTTCTTCATTCACAAGAACTTCCTCTTGTACTGTAATAGCTTCAAGTACAAACGCATCACTTCTTTCTTCTTCAGAGTATTTATCTCTTGAAAGATTCTTTTCCATACTTTTGACAGCTTCACAAGATTGCGCATCCTCCTCAGTAAAACCTATAATCACATCACAATTGTTAGCTACAAAAATACAAGGTTTTACATTATCCAGATGATCTGGATTTACCCAATAACTCATCATCTGCTCGAGCTTCTTCAGCTCTTCTGTTAACTGCATGTTTATCTGTTGATCCCTCTTTACTTGTAGTCTCTGCCATTTCACTTTCTTCCTCATGGTCCAACCATGTCTCTGGTCTTCCATATTTTCCTGTAACAATTTCATCAATAACTCAAGATGAACTGCTATCTCAGCTTTCTCTTTCTCATACTCTTCATCAGTCAACTGCTGTCTTATGCCATTTGCCTTGGCATATTTCTCCCTCTTCCTACTTTGGCCTCTCTCTGAACCTCTGCTCTCGCCTTTATGACTTTCTATAGTCATGTTCTTCGCCATGAGTTTCTCACCCATGAGTTGCACCAAGCCTCTGCAATAGCAAGCTCTCCTGCTGCCACTTACCTCACCAATCCCTTCCTCCGGATCTGGTCTTTTGGTAATCACCAGTCCTCTGCTGGAACCTTTCGAGCATTCCTTCACTGCTCCTTCAGGCTTCACTCATCTACAACTTTATTCAACCTCTGTTGAATCTTCAGGTTCTGCCACTCTCTCTTAGAATCCCTTGCTAGAGTCCTCCATCACTGCCCTACAGTTGTGATCTGCTTCATTCTGCTGAGATTTCTTCACTATGCCTGTAAACCAAATTATTCAAGCATAACCTTCAAACCAGAGTTCAATAATAATGATCATCAACTCACCTCCAAGACCCTGTTGATCTTGCCTTATCTTCCACAACTTTACTGCATCTCTGTGCTGCAACCTTCATCAGTTTCAAAATCCGATATTTATTCATCACATGCAATTAATTCAATTTAAAAACTTGAATCCTCACACAGAGCTATTCCATCTCTGATACCACTTGATGCAGGAAAACCCTGCAAAACCCAGAATCTCCCCCAATACTATGCATATAAAAATGCATCTCAAATAAATGCCCCAAAGCAACTCTAAGTTTGGGCAATTTCACAAGATTTTGCGGAAGCTCTACTTGTTTCAAATCTATGGTTAAAACCATACTTCATAAAAACCTTCAACCTTCATATGTAAGGTTTCTTCCATCCATGGAAATATTTTCATGATATTGAACTGTGAAAACATCTCAGTTTCAAAAGTCGAACTTGGCTAATTGAATCCCAAGGCATATAATTATTACACCACAACTTATCAACCCAAATGCCAATAATTTAAAGTAAACAAACCTTGATTCAATTATACATGCGCATTTTCCTTTTTCAACTTGCCAAACTGTGTGAAAACCCTCACAGTTCTATGATGACATCGATTCATTCTTATGCATGAATCCACCTTTGTTTGATGTGAATTCCGTCTTTGATGTGTTTGTATGGAATCATGATTCCATTCCTGCAATTCCACTAGTTTCTTCACGGCTTCTTACTCATTCTACGATTTATAATTATATCGATTTCACTTGATTTGTCTCAATCTTGATCCAGGAAGGCATATTTGATTGAATGTGTTTCTTCTTCAACGAATCCATTGATTCGTTCTCTTGAAGATTTACTCCCATCGCATAATTACTCCCTCTTTGAACCTTTGAACAGAGTTAAATTGACTCTGCTCAACATCAGCTTCAAACCTTCATTATGACATCTCCTATTCAATAATCCAGCACTGATATTTCTCTCCCATTATATCGAATTTAAACAACCCGAATTCAATATGAGGTCAAACGCATTCAACAACCAGATGCTGAGACCACTCCATAAGACTGCCTTCCTTGCTATAACACTACGACTTTGATCACAGCGGTACCAATCGAAACGGCCAGAGGTTTAATGCAAGACTCAACAGATTCAATAATCAGATGTTGATGCCGCTTGTGCTCTTCATTATTATAATTGATTTGTTCCCAGAACCTTTCACTCACTATCATAAAATTTAAACATAATTCCTTTGCACCTTCATGATTCAATCCAGCGTTTGTGTAGCTCCATATCATTGTATCGAACCAAGCTTCTCACACCTTCTTCTTTCCTGTTCGGTTCCGATCCATACAAATTCCATTTATTTGTTTTGTGATGTTGTTTCATTATCTCTCCACTTCATGTTCTCGTACAGGCTTTAAAACCCGTCAACGCACAGCTCGACTCTTCAAGAATTCAATCACAACCAGAATTCAATCATCTTCAGAAGCGCTTTCTTAGAGCCTACACTTCACTGCTAATCGACATGCTTTACGGAAGTCGCACCAAATCATCTCCTATCCTCTGGTCTGCTCGAACCTAAACTCTATTCACAAGTATGAGTTTGTAAATCAACAAAATGGATCGCTTTTATCATACCATGAATTATACACTTCAAATTCATGTCTTTAAAATCTCATATTCGCAGTACTACTCCGCCTCCATAAAACTGTGTGAACTCCTACACAATTTCATTCAATTAAATAACATGGAGTATGCGGACTCAAAACAAATTCCGAACAGTCTTCAACGTTAAACTCGAAACCCTCTCTGTCCCTTATGAAGCTCTACGGCTTCATATTCACTGTGCGTTCCATTTTTTTCAACGCTACCCATGCCAAACACAATTCAACATTAAAATCGACTCTCTCATTCAATTAACAATTGCAATATCGATATTTAGTGATATCGATTCCTTCAAATGTGTGCAGAGCCACATGTCAGAGCCTAATTCAGAGTTTTTACATATACTTATTAAAATCAAGTGTATTCACACAATAAAATTCAACAATGCTCGTATGGCTCAAAAAGTCAAATTCCACATATCTATATATATATATATATATATATATATAAAAGCAACCAATTACAAAGAACCCTTCTTGGTCGATGGACAGATTTCCAAATCAATGGCCCTTTTACAAAAGCCCGTAGGCTTACAAACTTGTTGTCCAAACCTCACCTCCAATCACTCTATTCTTCCTGATCTATTTTGCCTTTGAGTCTCATTAATTTATACAAATTGAATTGAACCAATTTAGGTTCAAATCCATTTAATCACTCAACAAAGTCCTCAAATATCTCAACACCCCTACAATCTAGAATTTTATCCCTAAAATCTTGAAACTAAATCTAACTTAGGCTTCATAATTAATTCTCAAATATCTAAAATCTAATTCTCTCATGTTCTCCAAATTATTTTGGGAACATTAACAAATCCTCACAATAATTAATTAAAAATATAATTTAATCACTCAAAAATCTCATTAATATTTACATAGAATTAATATTTCCTCACAAACATAAGACCCCTAGTTTAAATAGAATACAAAATATTTTCCCGAGTATAATGCTCCTGCATCAGTTTTAATTGTAGGCACCGAGTTGCATGTATGATTTCCTCACTAGTTTTGGCATGCATGGTGTATGCATGTGGTTTCTTGGTCATGATTTGTCATTGGCATGGAGGATTTCCTATATTGAAAGTGGATTTTCCTAGCCTTTTCATTTCCTGGATAGCCATAATATTGTGGGCTGTACTTTTGTTTTATAGTTGGTTCTCATGTTCCTTTAGTTGTGGGGTTGAGTATTAGTTTTAGTTCCTGTAGTTTCTGGTTTGAATTGACAAATGCTATGGAATCCTCTAACAACTTGGGTTGAGTTACTGGTCTTGTAGCCTTTGGTTGAAAATTTAAACCCTTGGTAGGTTGAGTTACTAGTCCTAAAAGCCTTGGTTGGACAAATTCTCTGGAGCCCATCGACAGCTGTGGGTTGAGTTACTAGTCCTGGAAGTCGGGTTGGAACAAACACTCTAGAGCCCTCGACAACTTGGGTAGAGGCCGATCTGGTGATGGTTAGTGATGTCCGACTTTGAGGCGGAATCACTGATTGAGGGTTGAAGTGGTTTGGCCTATGGAAGCCCTGATTTTTTTTCCTTGGTTTATTCCATGAGATCCCACATTCATGTTTGGAATATTTGAATGTGTGATCGGTCAAGATAGATTCAGCTCATCCATGTCTATGGTCGAGGGAACGCGGAAGTACCAAACTTGCTGAAGTTTTTCTTTAAAGTGGTAAATAAGAGAACTTTAATCTTGTGTTGATTGGTAAATATGCTTGTTATTTGTGGCTTATATGGATGTTATGTGCTCGTCATTTCTGTTATTTATATGTTGGTTAAGAATATGTTTTATGATGGTGATGATGTATGGCTCTCATCATGTTTTGACTTGTAAATGAATGAAAAATGTATCTATTCTGAATTAGATGGTAATGAAGTTAATGTGATGAGGCAACAATGCTTATTAACAATTATGAGATAAGTATGAGACCTCCATGGTCGATACATTATCAAAACTTGCAGATTACATATCTGCATATGTTTGAGTAAATTCCTGTCATGGCTATTAGGGTCCAGATAACCTGTGGCCTGGCATTTTCTAGCACCATTATTTCAAGTGGAAAATATATTTCATTTGTGAACTTAATGAGTTTCATTTGGGTAGTGACCTGGCCTGCCTCAAAGTGATCAAATATCATGTACAGAATGGCACAAGTTCATAAAAAGCCCTAATTATTTGAGCTGTGGGGTTTTTTTTTTTGTCTGTACTTCCCAGATGCACCCTTTCCCATATCGAGGGAGAGTACGGTGGTCAAATAGTCTAAAATATTAGAGGGACCCATGGGATAGATACCTGACTGGTTGGGCTGTCTCATACGAGTTTTGTTGCTAATGTGGAAGGCATGTTTGGTATGTTTTCGTCAGTTCCACTTCCCTAAAGTCAACTAGGAGGTTGAATCGGATCATAGTAACTCTTCATCACATGTGTTACCCCAGTTGATCGTTTACATGGGTAGATATGGGGGGAGGGTCTTACAGAGTGGTATTAGAGCATTGTTCACCCCTTGGAAAGGATGGGCAGTGTGTGTTGGTCATGCATTCATGTCAGTTGCATGTGTGTCAATCATCCTTGTGGTCCGTATGCTTGTTGCACATGCATGGTGTCCGTCATGGTTGTAGTGATGTCGCCATGTGAAAGAGGATGTTTTTTGTTGTGAAGTGTGTCACCATGAGTGTATTCTTGGGTACATGTTACATATTTTTTGTTCTTTTGTATTGAACATGTACATTGGTATGGTTGATGTTTTCATGCATGAGGTCATGGTATGTGTTGTGATATGGTCATGCATTGATGATTGGACACTAGCTAGAATGAAGTTTATATGTTGATACACCTATGTGTTATATGTATATATGCTAATATGATTATATATATGGATGAATTACATTGATTGGTTGATCTTGTAGATGAGATATCCTCCATGAATTATTCTAAGGTACATTGGTTTATTGTGATTTGGTTTAGCTAACATAGTATGCATTACAGGAAAAGAATTAAAGATGACTAGCAAGATGGTAGACTATAGAGATTATCCCTATGAATCAGATGAGAATCATGGTGTTGGGAACTCTTCTCACTTAGCAAACACATTGAGAAGTTTTAAGGAAGAAATAAGGAGTTGTAAAGAAGGCAATGACATAATCATACAGGCACATGAAAAACAAGTAGAAGTTAATGAAGTAATCCTTCAAATTTTGTTAGAATTGCATCGACAAAGACCACTTCAGATCAAATATGGACAAGAGGATGGGACTAATGGGGCATGCGGTAGTAGGTCTCTTGTTGGTTACAGGTCAGATAAAGATGACATGATCAGAGATGGCATATTTTTGGACACTCCAAATATGAGAGGTGACAGACATAGGTACTATTCTAGTTTTGGTTCTGAAAAGCATCACGATCACCATCATTATCATCCTTACAGGAGGAGTGACAAAGGATATCTGTCAAATGATTTTAGGAAATAAAAACTAGCTACATTTGACGAAGAGATGAAGAAACCACAGGATGTAGAGGCATGGTTTCATGATTACTTAGAAAACATGAAATCCAAAATAGCTACATCCTGCCTTAGAGGTAAAGCATATATTTGATGGGAAGATTTGAAGAACGTTAGAGATATTTAAGAGGAGGATCTGACTTGGAGTGAGTTCGAGAGACTATTCCAAAAGAAGTATCTATCAAAGAGATACTATGATGACAGAGAAAAATATTTTTATGAGCTAAAAATGGGATCTATGACTGATGAGGATTACACCAACAATTTCTCGTAGTTATTGATATATGTGCCTCACCTCAAGGAGGAGAAGGCCAAGATTCATAGTTTCATTAGTGGGTTTCTGATAGCATTCAAAGATAGGATTGAGTTTTATGAGCCTAAATCATTGGAGGAGGACATTTGGAATTTAAATCATTTTTATGAGCAATCAAAGCACAGATTTGAGACTAAGATAGACTGGAAAGGTAATGAAAGGAACAAAGGAAAATATGAAAAGTGAGCAAGACCTCCGGATATAGGTAAAAAATATAATGTTGTGCCACCTAATAAGTTCAATACAACTGGAAGAGGACATGGATTTCGATCTGAGGAGAAGAATAAGGATTAAGGTTGGAATCCTATACATTTTTGGACTTGTGGAAAATATCATCAAAGGAGAGATTGTCCACAGAATTAGGGTGGTATACCGCAGAGCTACAATGTGAAGGAGGCACATACAGTAGGATATGTTGGAAATAATATTCCCAGGATCTATGCACCACTGTATAACATGCAAGCATATCACTAGGTGTCTATTATCGAGATGGACGGTAAGCTTTGTGATCAAGTTGTTTCTATTTTGATTGACCCTAGATATAATTATAGTTATGTTAGTCCTGACCTGGTGGATAAGTGTGGTTGAATAGAAAAGTGCATGTAGAGTCTTGGTTAGTTCAGTTTTCTATAGGTACAAAGAAAAGAGTTCATCATTGGGTAAGATCCTGTCCATTTGATTTGAATGGCATGTCTACAACAGCACACTTGAACATATTACCATTGGGGTCGTCTAGTATGTTATTTGGTATGGACTAGATATATATTCACATGAACAAGGTATATTGTTATGATAAGGCCATTGAGTGTTTGGATGACAATGGGAAACCAAGAATCTTATAGGGTAAGAAGAAAGCAACATCAGTTAGGATGGTGACAGTTATGTAGGCCAAGCACAGTCACAGGAAAGGGTGTGAATTATTTTTAGTGCACATCTCTAGTGATAGAGGCAAGGAAGTTGAGGATGAAGATGTGTTGAGTAGGTACCTAGTTCTACAGCAGTTTCAATATGTATCCCGTAGATATTTCATATTTTCCACGTCACAGGGCAGTATACTTTTCTATTAAGTTTGTACTATGGGAAACACTAGCATCAAAAGCACCTTACAGGATGAACACGCCAGAGTTGGTATAATTGAAATTTCATTGGAAGTAAATGTTGGAAAAGGGATAAATTATGCCAAGTGTATCACCATGGGGTACACCAGTATTGTTTGTGAAGAAGAAAGATGGTACTCTCTGACTATGAATTGATTACAGGCAGTTGAACAAAGTGGCCATCAAGAACATGTATTCGTTGTCAAGGATTGATGACTTGTTTGATTAGCTTAAGGGAGCATCAATGTTCTCAAAGATTAATCTGAGATCGGGATATCATCAGGTGCGAATCAAAGAAGATGACATTCACAAGAAAACCTTTCAGACCAGGTATGGGAATTATGAGTTTGTTGTATTTCCTTTCGGTTTGACTAATGCTCTAGCTACATTTATTTTCTTGATGAATAATGTGTTCTATCCTTATCTGGACAAGTTTGTTATTGTATTCTTTGATGATATATTGGTATATTATAAAAATGAGGAAGATCATCCCAAACATTTAGCAACAAAGTTGATATTGCTAAGAGAGCACCAATTGTATGCTAATATTAGCAACTGCAGTTTCTTTCAGACATAGGTACATTACTTGGGACATGTTTTTTCCAAGGAGGGCATCGTAGTAGATCCAGAAAAGATAAGGGACATCATGGAATGGGTAGCTAGGAATGTGGATGAGGTGAGATCCTTCATGGAATTGGTATGTTATTACAAGAGGTTCATCAGGAACTTCTCACAAATTTATTATCCTATTACATCATTGCAGAGGAAAGGTAAGAAGTTTCAATGGATAGAGGAGTGTGAGGAAAGGTTTGAGCAGCTTAAGCAGTTGTTGACACATGCTCCAGTGTTAAAGATTACAGATCCAGAAAAAGAGTTTGTAGTATGTAAAGATGCTTGCAAGAGAGGAATTGGTGGAGTTATTATGTAGGAAGGACAGGTAGTATGTTATGAGTCACGGAAAATAAATGAACACGATCAGAACTATCAAATTGTAATATCCCAAATCTGGAATAGCACAGCAAGCCTGATGAAATAACACACTCCTAAGAAATCTATGCACAGAAATGAGTTTGTAGCTCTTGGATCCCTTAGATCATCTCATCTAAGATCTAAATCCAAAAGGAGAGAAAAAACAAATCAAACTAGGTGGGTTAAACAGATCTCCCACAACATAGTCTAGCTGAAAAACACCCAAAGAGAGGGGTTGTAGCTATATGCAATGCACTGCTTCAAAAATAACATATTTTATCCATTTATAAGTGTGATTCCAACATGGAGGTTCATATTTTATCTATACATCAGTAAATTAGATCTACAATACAACTTATATAGTGTACAACATATATAGAAAGAATGTACAAGACAAAAGCCTCAAAATGAGCTGCTACAACAACATGAAATGGCAGAATAAGCTTGAAAACATTATTTTCATTGCTGAAGCATGTAGTAGATTACAACTCAGATCTAGAGAAGATATCTACATAAAATGATAGATCTATTTCAGATCTGTGCACAAGATAAGCTCCTCTATACACTCCCCTTGGGTATCTCAGCAAAACATGAACAATGGTGAGTAGATCTGAGATCTAAGTCACAAACATGCAGAAGTATTTAGAAAATTATGAAGCATGACATATGTAGCAGATCAGATCTTAAACAACATGTATTGGTTGGCCAATCCATGGATCACCACAATGAAATTAAAGATCCAATCACCGGAGATCTCTCCTCTAGAATGATGCCAAGTACCCCAGCAACTCTGCTCTTGCAACTAACGTAGTCATGGAAGAGGGACTGCATTTTAGGCCTTGAGAATTCTTTGGCCTACTGAAAATATGTGGATATGAAGCTCAAACAGTGGATGCACTCTTCCAGGAGGTTAAAAGACACACTCACTGAGAAGAGATTCCAATACAAGCTAGATCTGAACAGATCTAGAGTTCCACTTGCTGCAGCTTACATGGATAGATCAAGCCTAAACAGGACTTTGTTGTAGATGCAATATGTGGCTTGGCCAAATGCCAGATAGTGGACTAGGCAAACAAGACTCCTCCAAGAGCTTCTCAAGGAAGGAGGTGGGATTCCTAAACAGGAAAGCCCAACAAGGGATGTCTAAGCAAACAATACCTTCAGAAAATAATAACATCAACAACCCCTTCCTCTTGTCCTCATCCTTCTTTTATAATATGAAAGCCTTGCCAAACCCTAAACCACCTCAATGAGTTATCTCCTTGCACATGTGGAGCCTCCATCTAAAATTGCGTTGTCTATCCATGAAGTTCATTACATCTAGACTGCGCTATTGACTTGGTCAAAGTTGACCCAATCTCATGATTCAAACCCATTCACACCTGCAAGAGTTTATTTACATGGACCAGATATTTCTCTATTTACATAGGCATTGATTTATTTTTATTTTTTTAGGAGTTTTACATGTCCTCCTTCACATTTTATTCATCAACATGAAAATAAAAATAAGACCAAGAAAAATTGAATATTCCCATTAGCTTGGGATAATTGGGAGTATTAAAGTCATCCCCTCCAAAATTTTGCTTGTCCTCAAGCAACTGATAGGGTGAGTGCTGCACACTTATCCTTCCCCATTGATGACACCATCAAGGATCTAGTCCTCTGCATAAGCTGAGCATTCACCAATCCATCCTCCCATGAGTTGTCTCTCCCAAATCATTATGAGTTGTACATAATCCATCCCAAAAAGTGTCAAGAATTCCACTGAAACAAACATGGTTGAACCCCTACTCTCCTTGAAATGTGTAGCAAAGCATACAAATAGAGTCTCCATCCCATGTGGTACACACATGCCTTCTATCCTCCCTCCATACAATTCCAAAAATAGGACAAGTACATCATCCATGTATGGAAACAAAACTTCAAATACATAAACAGAAATTGGAACATGAGGAGGTGGGTCATAATCCCATATATGGTACCAGCGTAGAGCATCTCCTGCCTGCATCAGATCAAGATGTGGTAAGTGGTTCTCCCACCACTTACTTTCAGCCCATGCCATCTCATTGTAGTTGAATGTGTGAGATATGTTTGGTGCCTTAGGAAAGCACCCATCATGAAACAATATCTCCCTTTTTCCACCAAGGGAGTGGACAAGTACAGAAACTGTTGTGGCCCCATATTTGCCATGAGATTGAAAAGATATAACACTAATTCTTGGATTCATGGCCTGCAAAAACATGGTGTAAGAATTCATGAAGTCAGAATATAAAATACATGTATTAAGAGCATGCTCTTCACCAACAATTCTCCTCCTATCAATGGAGTGGTGCATAGATCTACTCTCTCCTTCGAGAGAGAGCTGATTTAATTCTCCCTTAGAGCCATATTGCTGCTCCAACTCCACAGAACCCATGCATCTATGACAATGCTGATATAGTTCCCTCTCAAAGCCCTCCTAGTAATATCTCCTCAATATGATATTTTTGAGCTTCATAGAATAAGTGTGGCTAAGATGGAACTCTTCATAAGCCCTCTATAGAAGCTTCCCTTTGAGCTTGGAGGCTCTAGACAAAAATATTCTACCATGATTATAGATGACTCCATCAAGGATTGAGTAGCTCCCTTCATGCAACCAGTCATCAAGAATCATGCAAGTATGAAGATCCATGGAATACTCCACCAATAATTGGGATTTCCAATATGGATCTAGTGTGCCCAACAATGACAGGACTGGTAGTGTGTCATCTATAGTGTCTTTCATGTTGTGGTTCTTCTCCTTGACATCTCCCATGTCAAAGTTACAAGGTGGAAGGTTGTCAATCCTCCCTTGCTGCTTTCCTTGCTCATGCACATGCTCAAAGGAGGGGGGAAGTCCTTGGAAGTTAGCCTCCCTTGGAAGGCTGCCATCTATCCAAAACCTCCTTGGTTTTGCCAAAGTGTGCATGTGTGTCCACCATCTTTCATCATGTATGGAAGAGGATCCTCCAAACAAGCTTGTCCCTAGATCCAATGATTGCCTTTCTTGCTTCATGGTGGTGTCATTCTTCATTCTTGCAGCATCTCCTCTCAGCGTGGTATGGGATGAGAGAATGGATAGTGAATTTAAGGGAAAAATGCTTTCCCTCTCCTTGAATTTTCCCCACACTTTCAGCGTTGAATCATGGTCTTCTAGTGCTCCCTCCCTCCTTGGATCTATGAAAGAAGCATCAATGCATGAAACATCTCCCATAAAAACTGAATAAGGTGGTATACCACAGGATAATGATGTCTCATGGCTCATTCCCATGTGAGTAATAGATGGGAACATATCATTACTACTTCCAATATGAAAATCCATCTCTGATTGTTGTGTGGAAGTACCATGAAACTTGGAGACCCCTCTTAATGATGTAAGAGTTCCTCTGATTGGAGCCCTTGCCCCATCTTCTGATAGTGGATCAGCTGTTTGAACCCTCCTTTGTTCTGTCTCATTGTCTTTTAGAAAATACACATGTTGCTCATGTCCTCCATATAGAAGAATATCTCAAATTATTTGCAAAGGTGCAAGAATCCCTCTAATGGAAGCCATTGCTTCATCTCCATCTCCAAATGAAAATAGTTCTCCTCTTGCTTGCACAGCGTTAGAGGATCTTATTTTCTCTCTCCCTTCTCCTCATCAGTGGAGAATGCTTCATCATCAAGATATCTTTTGTCTTGATTCCTTTATGAGGAAGTAATCCTCAAATCTCCTCTTTGAAAGAAGGGATTTTGTTGAATTGGGGTCTTTGCCTCTGGTAAAAAGTGCAGTAAACCTTCAACCCCTTCAACAATGTTTAGGACTGGAGTTGGCTCCATGGAATCTTCCAAATTATGCAGAGATTCAAATTTATTGGGCTTGATCTGTTCCCCCCAATAAGTCTCAAAATGTCTTTCATCAAATCTTGTCACTAGTCTCCCAGTGAATCTTGCATAAGAAGAGATGTTCCTCCCTTTCAAGAAAGAGGACTCAAACAGCCACCAAGAATAAGCCTTCCATTGAAGATGCAGTGCTGCTACTCTCAAAGATTCTTCTTCTGATACTTGATGCAGCTAGTAGTATGTTTCAAGCTTCTTTACCCAAGACTTACCCGAGTCTCTAGGTGATCCATCAAATGTAGGTAGAGAGAATCTACCCAAAGTGTGTTGCATGCACCCTTTCCTCCTACTGTAGCTGCAAGATATTTCTTCCTTGAGTTGACAGAACTCTAGGAAACTGAGATGCTCTTTGAATCTCTCTGATTGAGATTCATATTCTTGGAGATATTCACCAAGAGATCCCTCCTCTGGTGTTTCTCCTCTTCCTCCTTCCTTTGACAAGAAAGTAGGCATGCTACCATGTTGTGGAACAGATTGTGTGGCTGAATGCTCACACACATCATATGAAGTAGTGGGGCTTCCTTCTTATGCAAACCCTTTCATAAGTTTTTCTTGAAATTCATTCCTCACTCCCCTGATTCCTGCTTTTAGCTCAGGCAAAGCTTGAGAATGAATGTTAGAGAACTCTACTTATTTTATTCTTCCATACAAAGGGGTTTCAATGGTGTAATCATTTTTCTTCTGTCTTCTTCTATGATACCTCTGCTCTCTATCAGTGAGATGTTCTCCTCCACCTAAAGAAATATTGGCTCAAATAATACACAGGTTGTGCCAAGAAAGTTGCTCTGATACCATTGTAATATCCCAAATCTAGAACAGCATAGCAAGCCTATTGAAATAACGCACTCTTGAGAAATATATGCACAGAAATAATTTTGCAGCTCATGGATCCCTTAGATCAGCTCATCTAAGATCTAAATCCAAAAGGAGAGTAAAAACAAATCAAACTAGGTGGGTTAAACAGATCTCCCACAACCTAGTCTAGCTGAAAAACACCCAAAGAGAGGGGCTGTAGCTATATGCAATAGACTGCTTCAGAAATAATGCAGTTTATCCATTTCCAAGTGTGATTCCAACATGGAGGTTCATATTTAAGCTATACATAGGTAAATTAGATCTACAATGCAGCTTATATAGTGTATAACATATATAGAAAGAATGTACAAGACAAAAGCCTGAAAATGAGCTGCTACAACAACATGAAATGGCAGAATAAGCTTGACAACATTATTTTCATTGTTGAATAATACATTAGATTACAACTCAGATCTAGATTATATCTGTACATAAAATGATAGATCTATTCTAGATATTTGTACAAGATAAGCTCCTCTATACACTCCCCTTGGGGATCTCAGCAAAACATGAACAATGGTGAGTAGATCTGAGATCTAAGTCATAGATCTGTAGAAGTATTCAGAAAATTTTGAAGCATGAAATATTTAGCATATATTATTTGAAACAACATGGATTGGTTGGCCAATCCATGGATCACCACAGTGAAAGGAAAGATCCAATCACCAGAGATCCCTCCTCTAGAATGATGCCAAGTACCCCAGCAACTCTGCTCTTGCAAATAACGCAGTCATGGAAGAGGTACTACACTTTAGGCCCTAATAATTCTTTGGCTTGCTGCCAATATGTGGATCTGAAGCTCAAACAGTGGATGCACTCTTCTAGGAGGTTAAAAGACACACTCACTGAGAAGAGGTTCCAATACAAGCTAGATCTAAACAGATCTAGAGTTCCACTTGCTGCAGCTTACATGGACAGATCAAGCCTAAATAGGACTACGCTGTAGATGCAAGATGTGGCTTGGCCAAATGCCGAATAGTGGACTAGGAAAACAAGACTCTTCCAAGAGCTGCTCAAGGAAGGAGGTGGGATTCCTAAACAGGAAATCCCAACAAGGGATGTCTAAGCAGACAATACCTTCAGAAAATAATAACATCAACAACCCCTTCCTCTTTTCCTCCTCCTTATTTTATAATATGAAAGCCTTTCCAAACCCTAAACCACCTCAATGAGTTAGCTCCTTTCACATGTGGAGCCTCCATCTAAAATTGCTGTCTATCCATGAAGTTCATTGCATCTAGACTGCGTTGTTGACTTGGTCAAATTTGACCCAATCTCATGATTCAAACCCATTCACACCTGCAAGATTTTAATTACATGGCCCAGATATGTCTTTTTTTACATAGGCATTGATTTATTTTGATGTTTTTAGGAGTTTTACATGTCCTCCTTCACATTTTATTCATCAACATGAAAATCAAAATAAGACCAAGCAAAATTGAATATTCCCATTAGCTTGGGATAATTGGGAATATTACACCGATGCATGATATTGAGCTAGCACCAATAATACATGCATTGAATATGTGGAGGGATTATCTTCTTGGCAGGAGGTTTGTATTGATGAGTGATCACAGTGGATTGCAGTATCTATTCAACCAACTGAATCTGAATGTCATGCAAGTTAGATGGTTGGATATGATCAGTGAGTTTGAATTTGAGATCAGGTATATTAAAGGTAAAGAGAAGAGGGTTGCAAATTCTCTTATAATGCAGATACTGGTAAATCACATAACAGCTGTGATCTCCTATGGGATAGATTTATAGGATAGGATCTTATAGGTAGGTCAGCGGGATGATAGGTATACGGATATTGTTCACTAGTTGTAGCTAAGCAGAGGTACATGTGAAAGTACAGGTAGTGGTACATGTATAGGTATAGGTATAGGTACAAGTGTAAGGGAGCATGATGTGGACTATCGTCTCATGGCATATCGATTGGTCAGATTTAGAGATAGGATATATGTGACAGACAATAGTGATATCAAGAAGGTAATCTTGAGGGAGTTTCATGTGAATCCATATTCAGGTCACCCAGGTTATTAGAAGACATTCAATGTAGTAAATAAGTTCTACTATTGGCTAAATTTGAAGTGAGGCATAGCAGATTTTGTGTCTAGGTTTGTGGATTTTCAACAGGTTAAGGCAGAGTGTAAGCATCCAAGTGGACTATTACATTCAATTGCAATTCCAGAATGGAAATGGGAGGTCATTTCCATGGAATTTATCACAGGTTTTCTAAGGAAAGTGAGATAGCATGATTCCATCATGGTTATTGTCGATAGGTTGACAAAGGTAGCGCACTTCATTCCAATGAAATCTACATTCTCATCTAGTGATGTAGCACATGTCTTCATCAGATATGTGGTCAGATTGCATGGTGTTCCATAGAATATTGTGTCAGATAGGGATGTGAAGTTCACTTTGAATTTTTGGAAGGAGTTGTTTGCAGGTTTGGCCACAAAGTTGACCTTTAGTAAAACTTATCATCCATAGAGAGATGGACAGACAAATAGGATCAGCCACATATTGGAGGAAATGTTGAGGTTTTATATGATGCATCGACAATAGAAGTGGGAAGAGTATCTTCTACTGGTAGGGTGTGCATACAACAATGGGTATAAAGGATGAGTGAGGAATTTTATGGGAGGATTTGCAATACTCCCATCAGTGGGAGTGATTTAGTTGACACGGTGTTGATTGGACAAGAAATTTTGACAGAGATGGAACAGGAAATGCAGGTAGTCAAGAATAATTTCAAAGCAGCACGGGAAAGGTAGAAGAGTTATGCATATTGTAACAGGTTTTTTAAGGAGTGTTAGGTTGGGGAACAGGTGTGCTTGTGCATCAATCCTAATAAGATATCCTTGTGGATTGGATCATGTGCCAAGCTAGCACCTCTATATTTTGGACCTTTCAATTTTCTTGAGAGGGTTGGGCTAGTAGCCTATCGACTTGCACTTCCTTCGACAGTGAAAGTACATGATTTTTTCCATGTTTCATTGCTTAATAAATATGTTAAAGATTTCAATAATGTGATTGACTGGTTTGTATAGAAGTTGGAGCCAAAAGGAGAATTCTAGTTGGAACCTCAATGTATTTTTCAGAGAAAAATGCTCATGTTCCGGAATCGAGAAATCAAGCAAGTTAAAGTGCAATGGAAGCACTTTGGTCCTGATGAAGCTACATGGGATATGGTGAATCAGATGTGGGCTATGTATCCTTCCTTATTCGTTGGTTTAGAAAATGTTTTGTTATATGTTTTGGTGTATGTATATATGTGTATGGAAGTAAATACCACCATGAGCTATGTTATAAATCTCTAATAAGCGGTATGGGTGTCATGTCATTATGATGTTATATTTGTTATGTTGTCATGTTGGTTTGATTCTCAGAAAGTTGACCATTGTAAATACTACAACGAACTATGTTATAAAGCTCCATGGGAAGTATGTTTTGCTACAACATTCTTGTTGGTTATAAGTGTCGTTGAACACAGAGGACAATGTTCCCCCAAGGGGGTGTATAAAATCTCTAACACAGCTCTGATACCATGTAGAAATTACACCAATGGATTCAATCCTATCATGTAATGTAATAAAACAAGATATTGAATCCTTCTAATATATTTGCGGAATATAAATCATGATTGCTCAATCACATGCAAGTAAGAGAAAGAAGTAAATAAATCGAACAAAACAAGATTTTCTTGGGGAAAGAAACTGATCAAAACCCCTCCATATTTATTTTATAATCAACCAAGGAATCATGAAACAGTACAATTCATGTGTACTCACAAGAACCTCATACACTCTACCAATTTTCTCACACTGATATAGGAAAAATTGGACCAATACATAGCTAATTTCCAGCCCACCTTCATTATGCCTTGCTCATACAACCCCGAGGAAAAATAATTCCTATTAAATAGGAATTCCAACCTTCCTTGACTGCGCAATCTATCATGGGCTTCTTGTGGCTTTATAACTTCACCTTGGCAGTTTGCTAAAAATACAACTGATAGTTTACTTACCTTTAACCTTTGTCTCAATTGGGTCTCCATCAAAATTGACATGCATGCAGCTATCAATAGTGAATCATCAGTTACTTGGTATATCACTACTTGTGAATTAAATATATTTTAATTCACTTGATCTTCCACTAGCTCATCAATCAGTTAGAACTAGTTAAACTAATTTTAACTCAATTAATTTGAGTTAACTTATTTCACTCACACCACACTAGTGTTACAACTACAACTCGACCCTATAAATATAGAATCATTCTACATGCTTATCCTTTTACCCTCAACTCTAAATTCTTGAGTTAACTAATTCTATCACACTTAGTTAACTATTACATGTTTTTATGAGATAAGATTACAATATTTTCCAATTTATTTAAAAATCGGTTGCCCGCGTTCTCACTAATGTGTCACTAAATTCCTCACTCATGTGTGACCTGGAATACCACACTAGTATGTGATGCATTTTCTTGTTGAATTTAAATACTCCCTCTTAACAAGAAAGGGATTATCTGCTACCCCAATCCTACCTCTGTGGTTTTCAAATTTTCTCTTCGTAAGTGCCTGCGTCAATATATTTGCATCATGATCCTTCGTGGGAATGTACTACAACAACATAATGTGCATCTGAACACAATCACTGAGATGGTGGTACCGGATCTCAATATTCTTGGACCTGGAATAGAATACCAGATTAACTGAGAGTTTTATGCAACTCTGGTTATCACAATGTATCATCGTCGGATCCATATGATTACCAAACAAACCAACAAGTATCTTCCTCATCCAGATGGCCTCACATGCAGCCTAAATAGTTTCCATGTACTATGCCTCAGCTGAATTGAGTGCAACTAATCTCTGCCTCCTGCTATACCATGAAACTGTGGTTGATCCTATGCTAAATATGCCCCCTAAAGTGCTCTTCCTGTCTGATGGACTACCTACCCAATCTGCATCGGTTAAGCCTTGAAGCTTCACTCCCTCTATCTATTTGTATAATAATCCGTACTTTGTAGTGCCCGTGAGATATCTCAACACATGCTTCCATGCCTTCCAAAAGATCTTGGTAGGCTTAACCATAGCTTGACTAAGCTGATTAACTATGTAGCATATGTCTGGTCGTGTGTTCACCAAATACATAAGTGAACCCACAACCTGCCTGTAAACAGTAGCATCCACTACCTCACCTGAAGTAGCATTCTCCTTCCTCCAGTTACCTACAAGAGGAGTCTCCATTGGTTTTCTTCCCTCCATGTGGAACTTCCTCAAAATCTCCTTGGCATACTTGCCTTAAGATACAAATAGCTCCCCATATCTTTTCCATATTTCAAATCCAACGAAATAATGCAAGATCCCCATGTCCTTCATCTCAAACCCTCTTGCAAGATCCTCTTTGCAAGAAGTTATGTGATGCTCATCACCTGTCATTATACGATCATCAACATAAAGTACAATAATCAAATCTTACCATAAACCACAATATGATATAGGTTTGCATCTTCTTCACTCTTTGTGGATTGCAACCTGGTGAAATAGCTGTCAATCTTGGTGTACCAAGCACGAGGTGCTTTCTTCATCCCATACAGTTCTCTCTTGAGTTTGCGCACATGTGACTCCCTGTCAAAGGTCTCAAAACATTCTGGCTGCTCAATGTAAACTTCTTCCTCAATAACTCCATTGCGAAAGGTTGTCTTTACATCCATATGATGTATCTACCACCCCATATATGCTGAGAGTGCAAGGATAGATCTAATCGATGAGTACCTTGAAACTGGTGAAAAATTCTCCTCATAGTCAATCCCCTCTACCTGTGAGAAACCTCGAGCCAAAATCTAGCCTTGTATTTCTCCACAATCACATCTGTTGCTTGCTTAACCTTTTAGATCCACCTTGATCCAACCACTGACTTCCCCAATGCTCTTGGGACCACTTCCCATGCACGGTTTCTAATAATGGAGTCATACTTCTCAACCATGGCATCAATCCATGTTGGTTGATGCACTGCTTCCTCAAAAAAGGATGGTTCTGTCACAATACACTTGCTCATTAGAGCCATGTATCTAGTATACATGTCTAGGGACCTTCTCTACCTATGTTTTGATGTAGGTGCACCTACATGCTCTGTTGCATCTAGCATCAATCTATCAGCCTCTTTGGTGCACTTCCTACCATTTTTGGTGGATGGCTCTGCATTAGTGGTTTCTGCCACTCCATGATCCTCTATTTGTGGCTGCTCCACATCCTGAGGTTCATCCTTTGGAACTAAGAATTCCTCATCTGCATGAAAGTCAAGCTCCCTCTCAAGGGACAATCACATGGCTTTCTCCTCATCAAATTTAACATCTCTCCTAATAACTGTCATATTTTTAGCCAAAAAATACACCCGATAGTTGTGGGGAGTACCAGTGTACCCAAAAAATATCCCAACCTATGTTGTTGATTCTAGCTTCTTCCTTGCATATTTGGTCACATGGAAATGGAAAAATGAGACAAAAAATTTAAAATATGAAACATCTGGTTTCTTACCTAAAAAATCCTCCTCCTATGTACTCATGCCATGTATCCGATGAGGACTATAGTTCTGCACAAATATCATTGTGTTGCATGCCTCTGCCCACAGATGCAATGGTGGGCCCTGATAATTTAACATAGCTTATGTTGCTCCCATAACTATTATGTTATTTCTTTCTGCAACCCCATTATGTTTTGGGCTATGAGGTGCAATCAATTCTCTCTGAATTCCTTCTTTGGCGCAGAAGTTCTTGAACTCATTAGAGATATACTCACAACCATTGTCGCTCCTTAGAGCCTTCACCTTCTTCCCTGTATCTTTCTCTACTAGTGCTTTGAACTCACAAAACTTGGAGAATGTTTTATCTTTCTTCTGTAGAAATAAGATCCAAAAATTTCTAGAAAAATCATCAATAAAAATCACATAATACCTTTGCTTTGCTATGGAAGTTGTAGAGAATGGTCCACACACATCTGAGTGAACTATCTTAAGAATTGTTTCTGCTTGATTCTCCTTCTCATGAAAATTGGCTTTAGTATACTTTCCCATCATACATCCCTTGCATGTTTCTATCTATGCAATGGTGCCCTTTGGAAGACCTATAGAAATCTGCTACATGATCCTCAAAGCACTGTGGTGTAGATGGCCCAATCTCTTGTGCCATGACTCACCTATATCCCAGCTCACGGCCTTCCTTGATTTACTGCTCAATTCTATGCAGCCATATACATCAAGTTTGTAGAGGTTCTTCACATGAACCCCAATCCTCTTTACCTGTCATGTGGCTTTGTGATGAAGGAACACCTTTCCTTCACTGAAAACCACATCATATCCAAGACTCCAAAATAGCAAATGAAATTAAATTATTTTTCAATCTTGGTACATGCATGACACCTTTTAATATGAAAGCTTTACTTGGCTATATCTGGAAAGTAAATGTACCAATCCTGGTAGCACTATACCTCCCGTCATCACCCATCTCGATGTGCATCTAAAGATCCTTCTCCTCCAAGCCACTAAAGAGTTTTTTGTTTCCCATCATGTGTAAATATGCTCCACTATCCAAGTACCACATAGATCCCATCATATTTGATGACATGCATGCGATGAGAGAGAAATCTAACTCAAACTATGAGGCCAAAGCTTCACCCACTGCAGCTCCAGAGCCTTCTTGTTGTTCTTCTTCTTTTGTGGACAAATTGTGGCATAGTGTCCATGATCATGATAGTGAAAACATTTCACCTTTGACATGTCATGCTTCTGGACTTCTTTGTTGGTCTCATATTTGGAATGTGACTTCTTCCCCTTCCCCTTCTTTGCCTTACCATCCAAGGCACAATTTTCCTCATTGTTATCACTCTCCCCAAATTCCAAAGGCTGACAGTAGGATTAGAGAAAGGTAACCATAGACCAACTTTAGGTCAGGTAGCTAGCCCTACCCGAACAAGAGAGGGTTCTCTCTTTTTCACTTTAAATATTCAAACGAATGGTTGAGTATCATAAGATTGTAGGCTATATATGTAAGCTTAAATGAGTAAAATTTGTTTGATATTTTGAATGTTGGATAGGAAAGTCAGTGAATTGACTGTAAATGAGGTTTTTTGGTCTAAAATTCGAGGTGAACTTGCAGAAAGTGTCTGAGGCAAGTTAGGTAGTTTGGAAACATATTAATCATTCATTTAGTATAGGATGAAGATGGAGTAGAGATTGAATGAGCACTGAGGTGAATTAATTCAATTTAAGAAGTAAATAAACATGATATGGTGAATCTTGAATAAAACAAAGCATGCATAACATGAATTTTTCTCTCAAACTCACAAGATATACATATATGTAGAAGTATACATAGCATTAAGTATAATATAATAATAAAACATGAGAAACATAGATGTTCCAAAGCATACCACAATTATCTCACAATGTTTCCTGCAAATTTGTCTCTGATTTCATTCCACAAACTATTTACAAGAGCTCCACTGCAAAATATGAGACTATCCAACCCCAAGAAAGACAAAAGAGATACTACATATAGAAAATATAAACCATGACACCTCACCAGGTCAAAATACCATCCAAAATGGATCATAAATGCAAAATATGAGTCATTTCCTAGTTTCTAGGGAGGTTAGAAACCATTCCCTGAATTTTAGCTACAAGCTAGGATAGTTTGTCCCTTACATTAATTACAAATTCCATCATAATAGGAAGAAAAAACCAACCTAATAATTCTAATGACAACTCATAGCCTCGAATTTGTGACCATTTCTGAGCTTGACAAGTGTCCTAAGGGAATCCAATCTTGATCTGTGACAATTTTGATTGAAGATTTAAAAAAAAAATTGCAGAAGCATAACAGAAATTTGGAGGAAGTTTTGAGGAAATTTGAGAAGTCCAAATCCACTTTTTAAAGAATTTTCAACTAGCACTTTGTGTCTAGTTTCCATAACATCTTGAATTTTTTAAAATGGACCACGGGAAGGCCTTAAAAAACCCATTCTCCTAGGGGCACTCAAAAGTGTAATAGGGGATCCAAAAAGGAGGCAGGAACATGAAAAATAGGTGTTTTTTTAGTGTTTTCTCCCAAATTGTAGCTTTTCATGCTAGGAGGGTTACTGATATATGATGTACCAATCAAAATACATCCATCCATGTAAATAAATCACCATTTGGCTACCTCCAAAAAAAAAATCATAAGTGTTTGTTACCCTTCTGCAATGAGAAATTTCCAGAATTCTGCCAAAAATCATGTAAAATACCAAAATTACTCCAAAGCCTTCAAAACAGGTTCTTTGACACCTAAAAGAGATAGGCTACACATCTAATGAAGCTTCAGCCAATAAATCCAAGTTGTCCTTCTCCTTGAGCTTCATTTGCGCCTATTTAAGCTTCTTTTTGACTTGTTTTGGCCTTACTTGAGAAATGGTATCCCAGGTACGATGATGATTTGTCATGTTCCTTCGTAGCTTGTTATCCTTTTATCCTTCTTCAATAACTTCTCCATATTCTCATTAACTCTTGATAGTCAAAGATCTCTATCCTCATTGATCTCCATGGCAATGAGTTCATCAAATGTCAATTCTTCATATTGATGAATTTGTTGTCTCTCTTGCTCCAATGTCCTTTTTAGGCCTCTTGTTCTTGGTATTTTGGCATGCTCTTTAGCCTCCATATCATGCACTTGGTCAACAACAAAGATCTTTGTTATGCAGAATTATGAATTACAGATAAAACATTCTTCCCTAAATGTGGTGTAATGCATTTAGAACAACTGTTTAAAGAATTTGCAGATACTTTTCCTAATAGTAAATAGACACACAGAACAGATCAAGAAACTTACTTGGATTCCAAGCACTTCCAATTCTCCTTTTGTCACTATTTCTATATCTTCAAATCCAATCTAGATCGCCAAAATATTTCCTGCAATAATGAATACTAAACAACAAAGAGATAGCAATATGCAGATGTATATTCAAGTTATTCAGTTAAATCAATGAAACATGAACCATATACATCAGATAAGAATTCATAATATGAAAGGCAAAAGATTATACATATATATATGTGGGAAATTAAACAACAATATTTATTAATGGATAGAAGGGGAGGTTACAACTAGCGATTGATTTGATTTCACCATCTCCAGCATCATCCCAACCTCATCATAATGAACATCTCTCGAGCAGCATATCACTCAAATCGATTCCTCAATTGAAATTCCACCAGCATATATCTACTCAAATTCTTCCTTCTCAAGCACTAGGATCTGTGTTCAATATATAGATGAGTTGAAGGTAGTTTTACAATCAATGACTTTCTAATAATAGGTAAGACATGTTCCCAAGCTCAGAGGTATCAAATAGACACATGGATTAGAAGTTTGACACATATGCACTCTTCTAGAAGGCACTCACCAAGTCACGAGATTCTAGAACAATGAGAATTTTTCTCCCAATTGACCAACTCACCCTTAAGTGTCAGGAAGTGCTTTGCAAAGCACCCTTGATTGGAGTTTCCTGCATATGCAATGCACTTAGTCCCTTGAGAAACTGTGTTGGTGAGCTCATAGGTGTTATAACGTATACTTAAAATATTGGAAATCTTGCAATGGGAGTCAAGGATGATTTTTATTTTTTATTTGTCTTAGGGCATGTAGCAACTAAAATGATAGAGGATGATAGACCCTATTCATTGGTTCTGGGGATGATGTCCAGTTTAACCAGTTCATTGGGAATGGTGCCCAAATTAAGCTATAACAAATTTCCCCCTAAAGCATGAAGTCAGAATAATAATAACAATATTTTTTGAATGAGATGCTTTACACTGTGATGAGCTAGGGCTGAACCGGAGTGGCGACCTGCATCAATCTTATAATACATTACAACATGATATATCCTCTTAATCATGAATTTCTGAGGGAAGGCATTCCCATGCTCAGCACATAAACTATCTAATAACATGTACATAGTGCAGAAAGTTGTCTACATTGGAATGTTTCCCAATACATACATGCCTACAGATATAGGCCTATGTTCGAATGACGATCTGTATGTAAGGTCACCGTATAGATGATGTGTACAACAATCCTGAAATAGCAGCCCAGATGGCTGAAACTAGATCTGGGGTGTTCTTAACTCGTTCACTCGATCATTCAGGTACAAGTCTAGCCATGCGAATATAATATTTGTAGTCGAACATGGTAAGACATCGTTTGATTACCAGCCAATTATGTGATTTTTTGACAAATGCGAGAGAACCACCATTGATGTCAATGGCCCTCAAGGTACTCCAATACATTTTTTAAGGCGTGAATATATGATTTGATGTCGAAAGCCAAACAAAATATTTTGGTCAAAAATCCAGAAGCGGGGATCTTGTTGATGCTGTAACAAGCCTCATGGTACTGAAATATGATGTTTCTAAGTGAACTTCCTCGATGATGATTTGTCGTCGACAGGGAGCCACTTTATTGCAAAACGAGATTTTTGATTTTGGAGACAAACGATGACTTGATATAGCAATGTTCAGGGATGACTTTCATGGGAATGAAGGTTTATGAGTATTGCAGAAGGATGAGTATTCACTGGATGACTTCTCTTGAACATATCGGCAACACTGAGATAAGTTGGCAACATTGACCCAAAACCGAAGTGAAGGTATGATGAACCATAGGTATCAATGAACCTTCAAGAAGATTACCCAACCCAAACAGTCACGGTGATGGAGTGAAGTGTCATTTTCAAGAGCGACCTGCTACCGTAAAAAATTTTGTTCACTTTCCCAAATTTTCCCCGGTCATTTTTCGACCAGTACCTCTTTATTTTTTAACAAGCTTAAGGAGGATAACATATGATTGATCTATAATTCAACCCTTCGGGTGAAAAATGTAGATGTTTAATAATTTAATGGGTCTATCGATGAATGAAACTCGATTCTTGCCATGATCAACAAACCCGTCGATATTTTATATTTTAACAAGCCTAACGAAAGTGACAGCCCAGTCCTTTTTCATATGTAGAGAGTTTAAAAAAGAGGACGAAAAGAAAACTCCATAAGTACTTTTTCGTAAATTTGTCGTTCATATCCGCTCAGTACTCATAAGGGAGGAACCAGATAGGATTCCAAATGATGACATGGGTGAAGTCAATGGAAAAAACATCGAATATGAAGCAACAGTAGATGTTGTTGCAGCTGAAATAGATGGTTCAGCCTGGGATGTTATCTTAGCCATGGTCAAATCACCCAAAGTATACCCTATAGAATCTAAAGGAACTCAAAGTGAAACAGGATCAACAAAAGCAGAGGAAGGTGATTGAGGAAAACACTCGTACAGGTAAAGATCCTACTGAAAAGGAGTTGGATTTAAAGGTGTCTCATCTTGTGGTATTTCTTCAATCAAAATCAAACTAGATGGAAGAACTTCACCGTCAGGCCCGAAGTATATTTCAGGTTGTTTACTGCGCAATATGGGAGACTCAATGAATACAATAGATTGTGGAGTGACCAATACAGGAACAACTTCTGGTTGTTCAACTTCGGGATCAATATTTTCTCCACTTAGAGCATATATCAATTGAAATATAAGGGGATGATAGACTCTATTTCATTGGTCCTGGGGATGATGTCCAGTTTGACCAATAACAGCTACTCCCTAAAGCATGATGGGATCTGGATCAACTTCTAGTTGAACAACGTAGGGTTCGGGAAGTATGGTCTCACTGATTGGATGGATCGTGACCATGGGTAGCTGTGAAGACTATGTCTCGACAACAGTAGATGAAACAGGATTTTTAGAAACAACTTGTGCTGACTCTGGTATATGGGAATATGATGCTTCACCAGAGGTACCAATAGTACTGGTTTCGGTAGACGACCAGGAGTAACTTCTAGTGGTAAAGGTGGTTTCAATGCTAATCTATGCGAACGATGGGGAAAAGGATTTTGTTCTTCCATTATGACTGATTTATTTTAACCAAAAATAAATAAACAAAATAAAAGGGTAATTCTAGGCAAAAGGTTTACCAAGAAACTATGAACTACATAATATCCCCTAGAGAACCAAGAAGTATGGGCAGGAAATCTCCCTAAATTCCGTGTTCGGTGTATCACAATTTACAAGGTGGCTGACTCAATTCACTATGGATGGATAGAAACCTAAAGTTTTCCTCCAAAGTATACTTGAACATATGTGGAGGCCCAAGTCAGTATTAGCACTGTCTAATGCGAAACCGCACAGTGAGAGCACCCCTTTATACTTTTCGTGTTGTAACACCACACGATATACCCGAAAGTACGTGGACGAGCTACGATATACTTATGTACGTGGAATGAGGTATCACACTCGGAATGTATCGCAGACAATTAACGATAGCTGCTATGTTTTATGATGCCAGAACACGTCTCTAGCATGGACCTTCTAAATGTTTTTGTTATGGTTCCAATGCTTTGTTACGTAAATTGATGTAAATTTTGAGTTGATCTTCTTTATCAATTTTCCTTTCAAGGTTCACCGTGATGATGTATTGGAAATTCCTAAAATGAAAACTAAAATGATAAGCAATCTTTTCACTTTTAGTTTTTTCAATGAAAATCCTAGCTACTAGAGGGAAAGAGCAATCAATTTGCGAGCAAGCAATCAAAGAGCACAAACTAAAATGTAGCTTTCCTAATTGTTCCTATGCAAAACACATAATACACTACATGCAAATGCAGGTTTTTCTTTTCAACCTCTTTAATGTGAATGCAGAAAAGGAAACTAAGTGCATCAAATCAATAAAAACAAATGCCTTTAACTTTGAGAAATGAGGAATTGAACAAAAATTTCTCTTTTTAGGAAAAATGAATATTTTAACTACAATTTATCCTATAGGAAACAAATAATTTAACGACAATTTCTTTTTCAAAAGTAAATGGATCTAATGCAGTAATGAAAATACTTTGAAATTAATTCGTCAGTGATAAAGAAAAACACTTTAAATAAACATTGAAAAAAAATTTCTTTCAAAGGAGGAAGAGGTAGGTAAAGTTACTGGTCAATATGAGGCATCAGGCACTTTGAAAACATAGCAAAAAAAATTGAAATCAAATGCAATGACAAATTCAATGGGAATTTTGTTGGCTCTAGGGGGAAACGTGGTCTCTAAGGGGAGACAGTGCGTTGCAACGCACCCCTAAGTGGGATACAGTGCTATTCAAAGCACTGTGTCCTGTTCAACAGTGTTTTGGGCGCAGCAGAGAACAAAAACTCAAGTTTTTTAACACACTTCTAATGAAAATTTGAATTCAAATAGCCTAATATTTTAGAGCAAATGATTCTGGGTTGATAACAGAGGAAAAATACACCAAGGATGAAGGGAAAACTCCCCAGCGGAGTCGCCAATTTGTTATGTGGAATTATGAATTACGGATAAAAAATTCTTCCCTAAATGTGGTGTAATGCATTTAAAACAATAGGTTAAAGACTTTGCAGATACTTTTCCTAATAGTAAATAGACACACAGAATAGATCAGGAAACTTACTTGGAGTCCAAGTGCTTCCAATTATTGTGTTGCTCTTGATGTAGCTTCAAATCCAAGCTAGATCACCAAAATATTTCCTGCAAGAATGAACACTAAACATCAAAGAGATAGCAATATACAGATGTCTATTCAAGTTATTCAGTTAAATCAATGAAACATGAACCATATACATCAGATAAGAATTCATAATATGAAAGACAAAAGCTTATACAAATATATATGTGGGAAAGTAAACATCAATCTTTATTAATGGATAGAAGGGGAGGTTACAACGAGCGATTGATTTGATGTCACGATATCCAGCATCATCCCAGCCTCATCACAATGAACATATCTCCAATAGCATATCACTCAAATCAATTCCTCAATTGAAATTCCACCAGCATTTCTCTACTCAAATTCTTCCTTCTCAAGCACTAGGATCTGAGCTCAATTTATAGATGAGCTGAAGGTATTTTTACAATCAATGACTTTCTAATAATAGGCAAGAAATGTTCCCAAGCTCAAAGATATCAAATGGACACATAGATTCGAAGTTTGACACATATGCACTCTTCTAGAAGGCACTGGCCAAGTGGAGATTCCGGAATAATGAGATTTTTTCTCCCAATTGACCAACGCACCCTTGAGTGTCAGGAAGTGCTTTGCAGAGCACCCTTGAATGGATTTTCCTGGATATACAACACACTTATTCCCTTGAGAGATGCATTTGTGAGCTCATAGGTGTTATAGCATATACTTCAAATATTGGAAATCTTGCAATGGAAGTCAAGGATGATTTCTCTTTGTTCTTTATCTTAGGTCATGTAGCAACTGAAATGATAGGGAATGATAGACCCTATTCATTGGTTCTGGTGATGATTTCCAGTTTAACCAGATCATTGGGAATGGTGCCCAAATTGACCTATAACAATATTCTTTCATTTACCTTTGTTTTCCTCCATGTATGATTTGTATTTACATTGGAGGAGCTTATTCATTTGCAATTGAAGATTTTCCCACTGAAGGAAAGTAATTCGGTATTGGGAAATGGAGAAGGCCTCTTTCAGCTCTGCAATCTCCTTATCCTTTTCTTTGATGATGTCTTCAACTGATCTGACCTCCTCATGTTTTGATACCTTAGGCTCCACTGGCACTGACTCATCATGCTGATGCAAAAGAGGTTGCTCCTCTATCTGACATTGCTCATCATGGGTGCCAAGTCTAAGAAATCTCCTGGTAGACTTAGGCACAAAAAATTGTCTCCTCCCTCTTTCATATGTGTGACCAAATCCCACAACCATAGGGACAACTGAATGTTGAATAGGCATGCTAGAAGAGCCAATCTCCATTGGATTTGGTGTTGATGTAATAGGTAAGACAGAAAGCATTGATGACAAACTCTCCAAGAAATCTTCCCATGTCATATTTATGGAGGACAACTAATGTAGCATAATGAGCTTGATAAGGCCGTGATGAAAGAGACTAGTATGATGATCTTCTCTTATGCTATGAACCTTCTTATCCATCTTAATCAAGCTCCTGTATAAATAATTAGGCAAATCAAGTGTTTTGACTCTGGTAAAATACATCAAAAGCTTGATGTGGTACTTGTATAGCCAAGAGAACCTTTCTTTGCATGTAAAGTACTTCATTATAAACATCATACGAGGAGCATACTTATTTATGAGGTTTCTAAAAGGAAAAATAAATTTTGGATCATCTCTAGCATAATGCTTTAGAAACGTATTGTAGTTTTCAATGACAAGATCCATACCCTTGAACCATTGCTTTACCTGAAAAGGGATACCTATAGTTGAAGCAATTAGGTTAGATGATAATTTTATCTCCATACCTACAAGAGTGAACTTTCCCATATTGTAGTTGGTTGCAAAAAGGTTGTACAACTGAAGATAATACCCTCCTTCCATAAGCCTTTCACAAAATGTTAAGCACTAAGTTTTTTGAAAGCATCTTCTAGCCAATGGAGAAACATTAATCTCGTTCATGGTGAATGACTCAAGTCTGATATGGCACCCTCCTTTGAAGCTCTTCTTGTCACTTTCCATGGTTTTTTTCACTGGAATGATGAAAACATTAGGATGTCAATGAAATGATTGGATGAGAATGGAAATTTGGAAAATAGAGTGTATGAAGGTGTGAGTTTGGTGGATGAAATGGAGGGTCTTTGAAGCTGAGAAAAATTCTAGAAAAAATTGAGTGGGTAGTGTTGTGTGTCAGCTTCAAGTTGAAGGTGGAATGAGAGAAAATGGATGAGTGTAAGGTGTCAAAATTTCTAAAACACAGGAAATTACCAATTTTGACTGTGAGAATAGCCTGTGCAACAGTAGGACAAGGTTGTGAGGTGAAAATGGGGTGATGGGGTTGAGTAAAAATTCTAAAAAAAAATCAGTGAGTAGGATGGTGTCTTGTCTCCATAATGAAGGTGAAATCAAGGCAAATGGATGAGTGGAAGTCATTCAAATCCTCAAAACATATTTATTTCCCAATTTTGGCTGTGGGAAAAAAAATAGTGAAGAAGTGTTTTGATTTTTGAGGATTATGGAGCTATAAAAAACTTTTGATAAAATTTGAGAGGATATTATAACACCTTTGCTCCACAATGAAAGTGGAATGGATGAAAATGGATAAGTATAAGTCCCTCAAAACCCTAAAACACAGTCTTCTATGTTTTCATTGTTTTCACTCCTCTCACTGTGTAAAATAGCCTTATATTGGGATTTTATTGTTCTTGACATGTTATGAGGGTAATGTGATAGGAATGTAGATGAGAATAGGGGTGTATGAATGTGATAGGCTAGGGTTTAGTTTTGAATAGGGTAGGTTTTTGACAAAAGATTTTTCTTTTATATGTGGATAGTGGAGAGATGGAGAAGAATTTTAATGACATGAAATGACTAAAATAAATATTCAAATTGTGACCAAAACAAGCATAAGGTATTTTCTTAGCTTTTGGAGAATCCACACCAAGAAATGAGCTCGAAGGCTAGAGGATTTGTAAGGTTTAAATAACACCAGAAAGCGTAACACTTTATTTCTTCCTTCACAGAAACGTAACACTGCGTTTCTCAAAAAACAGGAGCATAACACTTTGATTTTTACAACTGACAGGAGCATAAAAAAAGGATTTTACACTATCCATAAGTGTAACAACCCTTTCTCCAACACTGACAGGATCGTAACACAACTACTTCCCTCACCAGAAACATAACAATGCACTTCTTCACACTAACAGGAGTGTAACAAGAGAGGTTTTCTACCTCACAGAAGCATAGCAATGCACTTCTTCACACTAACAGGAGCGTAATAAGAGATTTTCACTCCCATAGAAGTGTAACAATAACGTTTCTCCAATGAATTTTGATACTAGAAACGTAACAAAGGAGTTTGGTCAGTGAGAAAACAAGCCTAGAAAGGTAACAATGGATTTTTTAATGCTTGGATTTGGAGTTTAAAAGAGTGAATGGTTACTCTCTTATATGTGGAAAGGGTATAAATGAATAAACATGAAGTTCACTCACCCTTTATAAAATTTTACAACCCTTACCTTTTCCCTTTGATGCTTACAAAAACCTTTTTAACCCTTTTATGCTTTTTAAAGTGGCTTTTTACTCCTTCACATGGGATGAAAGAAAACAAATTTGATTTCATTCACTCTTCTTGACTTTTGAAATGACCTCTTTAAACCCTTTGTGCAACTTGGAGGATGACATGTTGGCTTTTTCAAATGAGGTAAGAAGACAAAAAAAACACTTTTTGAACCCTTTGACATGAAAGGTGACCCTTTTGCTCTTTGAATAAGAGGAGAGGACAAATTTAACCTCTTTTTCATTCCTTGACACTTTAGATGACATTCTTAGGCTTTTAAAATGATACCTTGAGAAAAAAATTCTCCTTTTCATGAAACAGTGAGACTGCTTTTGAAGATTTTTGAACTTTCACATTGGACATGACTTTTTCAATCCTTTAAAAGAGACAGTGAGACAGAGATGAGATGTTTGAAAATTTGTCTTGAAATTTGAGCCATATGAAACAAGAAATATGGCTTTATTTGAATTACGTAAACTTTATTTCTCCTTAATTAGGGTTTCATGGATGAAATCGAGGATTACTTCCTTATGTTCAATGAAATTTGAAGATTTTTCCAAAGGCAGGGTTGAACCTAGACTTGACTTAAATTAAATGAAATTACATAACCCTAGACCTCTTGAATGATGATGATGATGGAGATGGTGACCTTGAAACTGATGATGGTGATTACCTTGACAATGATGATGATAAATGAAATGAAGGAGCAACATACATGGTTTAGACTTCTTCAGTGACCAAAATTATTTCTGAGAACTAGTTCGAAAAATTAAATTTTTTTATCTATGACCTAATGGAAAACAGTTGAAAGAGTCATTTGATCACTTACATAACTAGGCTAACACTCATCATCAATCTTGGATGAGGATCCATCCCTGGCATTCCACTGAAACTATTCTTGTACCAAATCCAACCATATCCCCTCCCAATCTGGTAACTTCTCCCTCCCATTCATAGAGTCTTGGTAATTATGCCACCTCTTGGAAAGGCCTAGAAGTGCTAGGAACACCAATTCATCGTTAGCTACAATAATCCCAACACTTCCAAGCTCATCTTGACATTTAGTGAACTTGGTCAAGTATTTCTGGATTGTGTCGCCCTTCTCCATTTTGATTTTCCTGACCTTGTCCTTGAGTGCCAATTTTCTATGGTCACTGTTGATTTGAAACATATCTGTCAAGGCCTTCCACATAGCATATGGAGTTTCCTTTCCATGAATACTTGAGACAATATTATCTTGAAATCCCTCTAACAAGATCCTCCTTGCCTTTGCTACCTTCTTTTGCCATGCATCAAGAAGTTGGGCTCTGCTGTTGCGGGCTTGAGAATATCATTATCTATGAATTCCTTCAACCCATTGCCCTCCAACACTGCCTCCATCCTGTCTTTCCTTGAAATATAATTCAAATTGTCTTGAAGTTCATATTCGAGTCTCAATCCATTGAAAGACATCTTGATCCGCTTCTAGTTGCAAAGAAAGTATCTGCAAATTTGAATATTGTTCAACACAAACTCAATTTATTCTCAACTATTGTGATTCCTGGCACTTTGATACCATGTATAAAATCTCTAACATATCCCTTATACCATGTTTAAATTACACCAATGGATTCAATCTGATCATGTAATGTACTAAAACAAGATATTGAATCCTTCTACAACATTTGCAGAATATAAATCACGATCGCTCAATCACATGAAAGTAAGGGAAATAAGTAAATAAATTGCACAACACAAAATTTTCCTGGGGAAAGACACTTCTCAAAACCCCTCCATCTTTATTCTATAATCAACCAAGGAGTCATGAAATAAAACAATGCATGTGTGCTCACAATAACCGCATACACTCTACCAATTGTCTCACACTGATCTAGGAAAAATTGGACCAATACATAGCCAATTTCCTGCCCACCTTTAGCCTACCTTACTCACACAATACCTAGGAAAAATAATTCCTATTAAATAGGAATTCCAACCTTCCTTGACTGTGCAATCTATCATGGGCTTCCTATGGCTTTATAACTACACCTGGGCAGTTCGCTAAAAATACAACTGATAGTTTACTTTCGTTTAACCTTTGTCTCAACTGGGTCTCCATCATAATTGACATGCATGCAACTATAAATATTGAATCATCAGTTACTTAGTATATCACTACTTGTGAATTAAATCTATTTTAATTCATTGATCTTCCACTAGCTCATCAATCATTTAGAACTAGTTAAACTGATTTTAACTCATTTAATGTGAGTTAACTGATTGCACTCACACAACACTAGTGCTACAACTGCAACTGGACCTTGTAAATAACATAATCACTCTACATGCCTATCCTTTGACCCTCAACTCGAAATTCTTGAGCCAACTAAGTCTATCACACTTAGTTAATTATTACAAGTTGTTATGAGATAAGATTAGAATTTATTTTCCAATTTATTTAAAAATTGGTTGTCCACATTCTCACTAATGTGTCACTGAATTCCTCACTCATGTGTGACCTAGAATCCCACACTAGTATGTGGTGCATTTCCTTGTTGAATTTAAATAAGGGGAGGGTTCTGTAACAACCCTGGTGAAAATCCCATGTAATAAAATTTAATGGAAGAAAAATAATAACCAAGGTCGTGGGACACGTATTCCAGTATGAATGTTGGGAAAAATATCCTAGTGCAGGTGTTCATATGGTTTATTATGGATATGGAAATTGGAAAAGGCAATGGCTAAGGCTTTGGAAAGGAAAAGTGGCATTTATTTATGAAAAATATTGGAAAATAGGAGAAAAGAGAGTTTAAAGGCCAGATTTTGCATGTGAGGAGGAAAATGAAGGAAAATAATGGAAAATTAAGAAAATAGAGGCCTCATTAATAAAAAGGCTTCTGAGGATCATTTCATGGCTTTTGTTTGTTAAGCGTTCATTCAGTGCAGCCTTGGAACTCTCATTATTCTCCATCTCTCTCTCATACTCTTGGATACTTGGAGTTTTCTTGGAGCACTCTTGGAGAGTTTGGCATACTTGGATATTTGACACAAGAAGGAAAATGAAGAGCAGGAAAGCGCAAGAGGACACCAAGATTAGTAGCTACAACGGGTTTTGATTACAGGTACCGAGCTATATGTATGCTTTCCTCACTATTTTTGGCATGCATGGTATATGCATATGGTTCCTTGGCCATCATCTATCATTTTCATGGAAGTTTTCCTAGATTGACAATGGATTTTCCTAGCCTTATCATTTCCTAGATATCTATGGTGTTTTGGGTTCATTTTGCTTGTTTTTTTTCTGGTTGGTTCTCATGTTCCTTTAGTTGTGGGTTGAGTTATTACTTCTTGGAATCCTTGGTTGGACAAACACTCTCGAAGCCCTATAAAAACTTGGGTTTAGTTAATAGTTGTACAAATGCTCTGGAAGCCCTAGGTGGGTTGATTTACTATTCCTAGAAGCCATGTTTGGACAAACGCATTGGAAGCCCAATGGTAGTTGTGGGTTGAGTTACTATTGCTAGAAACCCTAGTTGGAACAAACACTATGGAGCCCTAGAAAACTTGGGTGGAGACCAATATGGTGATGGTTGCAATGTCCGAACGTGAGGTGGAATCAATGGTTAGTGGTTTCAAAGGTGGTTTGGCCTTTGGAATCCCTAGTTTTGTTTTGATGGATTTATTTTATGAGATCCCACATTCATGCTTTTAATATGGTAGGGGGGGTGACTAGATGAAGAGATATTTAGCTCAACCATGTCTATGGTCGGGTGGAATGTGGAAGTCCCAGACTTGGTTGAATTTTGCTTATGTAAATAAGAGCTCTTTTCCTCTTGTATTGATGGGCAAATATGCTTGTTATTCTATGGCTTATATGGTTGTTATGTGCTTGTCATTTTTGTTTCTTATATGTTGGTTATGATTGAGTTTTATGAAGGCGATGATGTATGGCTCTCATCATGTTTTGATTCGTAAATGAATGAACAATGTATATATGCCTAAATAGATGATAATGTAGTTAATTTGATGAGGCAACAATGCTTCCTAACGATTCTTAGATAAGTATGAGACCCCTATGCTCAGATATGTTATTTAAATCTGTATATTACCTATTTGTGACATCATTGATGAAATGACAGTCATGGCTATTAGGGATCCAGTCAAGTACTTGTTCAAGTGTTTACTTTTGCACCATTATTTCACTATTATATTGCATTTCTTAACTTTCATTGAGTTCTGGGCAATGACCTGGCCTTTGGGCCTGAAAAGGTAGCTAAAATATCGGGGAGAATGGCACAGGTGTGTGGGAAAAATTCCTTAGACGCATGCATGCATATGATGTGGGAGAATCTAGAGCCTCCCAGATGCACCCTTGCCCATATCAAGGGAGTTCCCAGGGGTCAAATAGTCTAAAATCTCAGTGGGACCCAGGGGCTAGATACCTAAGTTGTTGTGTTAGATCCTGGGAGTTTTGTTGCTAATGTGGAAGGTCTATTTGATTTTTTCCATCGGTTTCACTTCTTTAATGTCACCTAGGAGGTTGAATCGGATCATAGTAACTCGTCGTCACATGTTTACCTCAGTTATCCGGTTACTTGGGCAGATGTGGGAGGAGGGTGTGAGAGAAACCCTAGTTTGTATGATGAAACGTATTCCCGGTAATTAGGGATCTTGTTTATATATATATATATATATTAAAAAATAAAAATAAAAAGAGGAGCAAGATTGCAACTTATTGGACCTTTGTGTTATCTTCTTTAATAAATAATTATATACAATTATTTATTAAATAATTATTTAATAAATAATTATATATATATAATATGATATATGTTTTGGATGGATGGATTTGTTTTGGTAAAAAATATAATAATATGTTTATTCTTTACTTTAATTAAAATATAAACATATATTATGGAGAGAATGGGAATAGTAGTGTTATGTAAGATTAAATTACATAATTCATATTAAAATCAAAATTTAATTATTTAATGCATATGTTAACAATAGATCCAAATAAAATCAATGGCATTGTGTGCAATAATTCATGCTAATTTATTACTGTGCCAATTTCCACATTATCTAACCTTTCAAATTTAATGTTAATGGTCTAATTAAAAAAAAAATTACTCCGCGGTAATTCAATCACGAGCCTCATCACTATTAAGTCTAATGATTGTGGTAAAATAATCGTGCCTATGGAGAATATTGTATTTATTATTCCCTGACTCTCAGTTTTGAAAGCCCACACTTGGGTAGGGTTTCAAGTTTGGACTAGTGACTGCAGCATAGTGATATCTGGGAGGCTGCGGCATGCAATCCCAATTTATTTTTTTGTAAACTTTTAATCGAAATAAATGCTTGTTAAAAATTTAATTACCTAGTTAAAATTTCTTCAGCGAACCATAAATTATATACTAAGAAGTTGAATCGATTAGCAAAACATAAACAACCTTTAATGGAGCCTTGGTTCTAGGTCCCTATAATACTAGTGTATCCCTTATTTTTATTGTTAGTATAGCCCCTTTATTGTTATTGTTGTGCCCATTTAGTCCCCATATTTTATTATTTTTCCCCATAGAAGCCCACTATTGTTATTTTTTTGCCCTTACATTGCTATTGTTATGTCAGCTAGGATTATATTGTGACCTATTGGACTCCTATATATAGAAAGGAGTTTTTCTCATTCGTATCGTCCAAGAATTGTTCATTTATGTAATTTAAAGTAGGTTGACCCCTCAAAGAGGCTGATTTCTAAGTCGTTGATCTCTCTTTTATTCTATTTTGTGAGTTGGTTTCATAACATTTGGTATCAGAGCTTTGGATTCTAGGGTTTCGTTGCTGAAAATAGGTCATCCTGGCATTTTCACTATAATTTTTTTTCTACGAAGGTTCAAAAGCTAAAAAAAAACCAATGTGAGCCCAAATCTTAAGGAACTTCATGTAAAAATTTAAGATCTTGGTTCGCTATATTTTCGGAGATATGATTTGAGGAAGTTAGGGTTTTTTTGGGCTCCATAATTTCATCTCAAACAGGTGTCCAAGGGAAAATCATCATAACTTTCATTTCACACATTGGATTGGAATTCTATAAAAATTGACCGAAAGTGCATGGAGTTTACTTTCTCGTGTATCGATTTTAGAGCCTAAGTTCATAACAGTGACACGTGGCACATCATACAAGTTCACTATGCTGAACCAACCCATAATTAGGTCATTGTGGGAGATTGGACATAAATTTATCCTGAAGAATCCAAATTAGGTCTAACCCATGGCATTAGAAAGAAGACTCAGAGGGACACAACAGGACGAAATTTCAGATCTTGGAGATCTGAAATTACAGAGTTAGAACATTTTTAATATCGAGCTCCTAAAAGGAATAAAAAGGTGTGTATTTAAAAAAAATGTATAACTTTTGTTTTAAAATTTAGTTTTAAGATATTCCAAGGGCATATTGAAGCATAGATATCAGTATTTAGTTCTATAATGCCTCCTAAAAATAATTCCACACCCACTAAGCCCTCTGAAATCTCTACTATGACGCATGAAGAGGAAGAAGTGCAACATTATATATCAAAATTATGAGACCAAGTGTGATAAATTTAGCTCTCCCAAAAGGTAACCAAAAATGAAATGGAAGTTAAGATGGATGGTTTGAAGAAACGCGTGGAAACTAAGATGGATGGTTTGAAGAAATGCGTGGAAGCTAAGATGGATGGTTTGAAGAATGGAATGGAAGCTAAGATGGATGGCATGGATGCTAAGATTGATGGTATAGAATAAAAACTGAAAGGCAACATGGAAGACATGAAGAATGATCTAAAAGCAGACATGGAAGGTTTGAAAAATTTGCTACAAGAAATTATTCCTAATGGAGAAAAGGTAGTAGAGGGAACTCATGATGAGAAAAAAAAAATTAATCATTATTTCATATACTCTCATGTTGGATTTAAGACCCACCATATTCCAAAGATCAATATGAGGAATTTTTATGGCAAGGATCCCATAACATGGATACTATAGATGGAGCAATATTTTGATCTTCATAATGTGCAAAAAACATAAAAGGGACGCATTGCAACTTTATATTTAGAACCCGATACATTTGTATGGTATTGATGGCTTTGCTCTCATAAACAAATTGTCACTTGGTCAATTTTTTCAGAGGAAGTGATAGCACATTATGAGGATAAAAAGAGAAACACATTCTTTAGCGAGTTGATAAATCTCAAACAAAAGGGTTCAATGTTGGAGCACATTGAAGACTTCCAAAAATTGAATATAAGGGTAAATGATATTCCATAGGAGCATGGGATTGATGTCTTTATAGGGACTTTAAAGGATAGCATCCAACATGAGGTTCACCTTTGGGAACTTGATTCATTGGAGAAATCATTCAGGTTGACAAGAAAAATTGAAAGAAAAATTATGGCGACATGGAAACCTACCACTCACAACTATAAAAATGGAAATGTTGCTACTCATAGACTTCCACAACCTACAAGATTGACACCAAAACAATTGGAAGAAAAAGGGATTTTCTATATTTGTAATAGCAAATACACTAAAGTTCATAAGTATGTTGAGAAGAAATTATTTTACTTAGATTGAGAATAGGAGGAAGAAAAGGAACAAGAAACTTCAAAAGAAGAGGATATACACCAAGAACCAACCCTAGAGGAAGAAGAAATGAATCTGACATTATCCTGTAATGCATTGGAAAGAATTACCACTCCTCAAACTCTCAATATATAAGGACATATGAAGAAGAAAAATGTAATAGTGTTGATTGATTCACGCAGTACCCGTAATTTTATTAATTGTAAGGTAGCCAAGGAATTGAATTACTTCCTATACCCAACACCAGAGTGTGAAGTGATGGTTGCATATGGAATAACTATAAATTTCTCTGGAAAGTGCCATAATATCAATACAACCATGGGGGAATATGTATTGAATATTCCAATGCTCTCCATTAGAATGGGTGGTGCTAAGGTTGTACTAGGAGTACAATGGTTACAATCTTTGGGGACGACATATTTTAATTTTCAAGAACTTTCTTGAATTGTTTTTCGAAAGGAAAGGAAGTTGAATTACGAGGTATCGCAAGGAAGTCGAGAAATATAATCATCTCTAGTTTAATGGCAAAGCTTATGAAAAAATAACAACGAGGCGCAATTTCACAATTATGCTCACTAGAGGTTCAAAAATCAAAATAATTTATTTCTCCAGATATCCAAAAAGTATTGGACAATCATTCCAAGGTGTTTGAGACTCCCAAAGGAATCCCACCTATTCGTGATCATTATCATGCTATTCATTTGATTCTAGAAAGTGTTCCTCCAAACATCAGGCCTTACAGATATCCTTATGCTCAAAAGAGTGAGATTGAAAGTATGGTGGCAAAAATTATAGAGGTTGGTATAATTCAACTTAGTCAAATTTCTGTCTCTGCTACAGTAGTATTGGTGCACAAGAAGGATGGATCATGGCGTATGTGTCCGAATTATAGGGAGCTCAACAAGCTCACTATTAAATATAAATTTCCCATCCATGTGACTGATGAATTATTGGATGAATTACATGGAGTAATTTACTTTACCAATCTGGATCTTCGTTCTAGATATCATAAAATTAGAATGAAGACTGAAGACTTTTCGAAAATAGCATTCAAAACTCATGAAGGTCATTATGAATTTTTGATCATGCCTTTTTGCCTTACTAATTCACCTTCCACAATAAGTCTTGGAAGGATGATGTTCAACATGTTGACAGGGTGCTCAAACTATTAGAGGAGAAACAATTACTCCAAATGTTTCTTTGGAGTACATGAGGTTGAATATTTTGGTCATATTGTATCTCATGGGGGTGTTAAGGTAGAACCTAAAAAAATTAAATCCATTAAGGAATGGAAAATCCTCACAACCATAAATCATCTTCAAGGATTTCTGGGGTTAAAAGGGTATTATCGCAAGTTTGTTAAGAATTATGGGATAATATTGGAACCTATAACATCATTATTGAAGAAAGAAGTATTTTCTTGGACTCCAGAAGAAACTAAGGCCTTTGAACATATTAAAGAGGCAATGAGTTAAGCATCGGTCTTAGCTACGCCAGACTTCGCAAAAACTTTATTATGGAATGTGATACCTTAGGAAATGGAATTGGTGTGGTTTCGATGCAAGAAGGAAGACCCATTGCTTTTCAAAGTCATCCAATCAAAGGAATTTTTTTACAGAAACCTATTTATAAGGAAATGTTGGCAATACTACATGCACTAAAACAATGGTGACCTTACCTAATGGGAAGACACTTCAAGGTAAAAACATATCATGATAGACTTAAATACTTTTTGGAACAAATATTATCTTCACAAGAGCAGCAAAAATGGGTTACAAATATGTTGGGTTATGACTTTGAAATCATCTACAAAAAAGGGAAGCAAAATGTTATTGTAGATGGATTCTCAAGAAAGGATGATGATGTGGAAGAATTTCTTTGTTCCATTTCTATTATCCAACCTGAGTGGATAACCGAAGCAAGGGATGAATGGAAGAGTGATCAAGAGGTGTGGCCACTTATTCAAAATTTGCAGCAAGATCCTAGTACATCTGAAACATTTAGATAGAAAAATGATTCATTATGGTACAAAAATCACTTATATATTTGTAAGAATTCCTAACTCAAAAAACAAATGTTTTTGGAATCACACACCTCTCCCTTAGGAGGGCACTCAGAATTTTTAAAAACTCACCACAGGGTCAAGAAGGAATTTTTTGGGATGGACTTAAATCTTATATCCAAAATTTTGTGGCGGAATGTTTGGTTTTCCAACAAAATAAAGTTGAGACAATTAAGACCCCAGGTCTGTTACAACCTTTATCCATTCCAAGTCAATGTTGGGAGGAGGTTTCAATGGATTTTATCACAGGTTTATGCAAGTCCGAAGGAAATACTGTCATCATGGTGGTATTTGACAGACTTACCAAGTATGCACATTTTTTTCATTATCTCATCCATTTAAATCCAGTACAGTTTCTACTGCATTTATGGAAACAATTCAAAATCTACATGGAAAACCAAAGATTATTGTAAGTGACACAGATCCCATTTTTACAGGAAATTTTTGGATGAAATTATTTTATTGTTTGGGTACTCAATTTTCTCATAGCTCATCATATCATCCTCAATCTGATGGAAAAACTGAGATAGTGAACAAATGTTTGGAAGGATATATTAGTTGCTTTGTATCTGATAAACATATACAATGGGTCAAGTGGTTATCTCTGGCTAAATGGTGGTATAACACTTCCTTCCATACTACAGAAAACATGACCCCATTTATATCACTTTATGGATATCATTCACCGTCCATCACATCATCTTTAAGAGAAAATTCTAAGGTTTAAGTAGTGGAAGATCACATTGAGCATCAGCAACAAGTTCTCCAACTCTTAAAGGATAACCTCACTTTGGCATAGAATCAAATGAAATAACAGGTAGATCAACATCGCAGCAAAAGAATTTTTGAAGTAGGTGACATGGTACTTTTACGACTACAACCATACAAACAAATGCCCCTTAAGCAAGCTAAGAAGGACAATAATTTACCACCAAAGTATTATGGTCCTTACAAGGTGTTGCAAAATATTGGTACTATGGCATACAAATTGGAGCTTCTTGCATCTTCCTGAGTTCACCCATTTTTCCATGTTTCATGCTTAAATAAGGTTACAGGTAACAAGTTCCGAGTTCAAAAAATATTTTCAGAACTTGATGAAGAAGGAATAATCATATTGGAACCTGAAGCAGTCACAGAAACAAGAAATCGACAGCTATGAAATCGATCAATTTCAGAGTATCTCATGAAGTGGAAGAACTTAGCCACTGAAAATTCGACATGGGAGGATGAGAATTTTATACATAAGCATCTAGAACTACTCAAGCTGAGGAAAACACTTTTTTGAAGGAGAGGGGAATGCTATGTGCCTATAATACTAGCGTATTCCCTTATTGTTATTGTTTGTATAGCCCCCTTATTGTTATTTTTGTGCCCATGTAGTCCCCATATTGTTATTATTGTGCCCCAAAGAAGCCCACTATTGTTATTTTTGTGCCCTTGCATTGTTATTGTTATGTTGTCTAGGATTATGTTGTGACCCATTGGACTCATATATATAGGAAGGAGATTTTTTCATTTGTATCATCCAAGAATTGTTCATTTATGTAATGTAAAGGAGGTTGTCCCCTCAAAGAGGCTTATTTCTAAGTTGTTGGTCTCTCTTTTCTTCTATTGTGTGTGTTGGTTTCATAAAATTTGGTTATAAATAGAGCTCTGATACTATATCTAACAACCCACAATTTAGATATACAACTAATTAGATCAATTATGTGATTTATAATAAGCACACAACTATTTAACTAATTAGCATATATTTTTGAAAAATATGAGCAAAGACAACTTACCCATAGCGACTATATTCCTTACTTGTGCTTTTGGAGTTGAATTCTCTTAGAGTTCCTCTAACCGCAAAAAAAAAGATTGAGGACGAATCTCCACCTAACTGTGGGTTTAGCTACACATTATCTTTCTACAACTAGCCACCCTCGAGCCCTTAATCAATGAACTACTGCTTAGGAATCCTTTGTCTCGCATAGCTTTTCTCCCAAGAGAATGGATGAAGGAGTCAATGAATCAAATCATCCTCCTCGTCCACTCGAAAATGATCCGCATGCGCACATTCCATGTGTCAACATGCAAATTTTATTTCTTTATTTTAAGTTTTACTTAATTTAATATTTCTCTTAATCTAACTCTTTCTTATTTTATTCCTTTTTACTTTTTTTTAACTTCACTTATTTTTACTATTTGTACATTTCTCTTAATTTAACTCTTTTTTACTTTATTCCTTTTTATTTTTTTTCAATTATATATATATATATATATATATATATATATTAATTAATTTATATATCGATTTTATTATGTACTATTTTATTTTATTTTTATTATTATATTCTCTTCATTATTTATTATTTATTTACTTATATTTTAATATTATAATATTTTATTTATTTATTATTATTTTTACACCGAAGGTGTTCCTCTACGGGCTTTAGTTGGGCATATTTTTCCAATCTAAGCCTTCAATTTCTGTCCTCTTCCATCTAATCAATTTTTACCACGTGGCAAAATCTCACAACTCCTGGATTTGTCTTCGATCTCCGAGTTCAATATTCTTTTTCGTCGGTTGTCTCTGATTTGAGTCCTAGGATGTGTTCTTCATCGCTGCTTTGGCTTTGATATCGGTGAGCATCTTAACATATATGTTTCTCCTCGATTAAGATGAGAAAATAAAAGCAATATGTTGAGGAATGGGGAAAGAGCTCAGTTGTATAGACAAAGTAAGAAGAGTTACACTGGCGCCCTTGCCTATGCCTTACTTTTCACCTCCGTTTCCTGAATAACCGACGCCTATTATAGGAGGAGGAAATGGAGGAATAGTTCCTTCGATCCCTATACCTAGACTAAAATTACACTCGCAATAGCCACCTTCAAAACCTTCCAACGAATGAAAGCCCTAAAAAATTGGTACTGTTGTAGTTAGTTCTGAGTAAAAACCTACAAAGAAGATAATCAATAAGGTCGCTAGTGTTGCTTATAAAACTTACATATTAATTTTCCTACTAATTAGTATTACCACTAATATGCCATGGGAGGTAATGGTTTGCATAGAAATTATAGGAAGTTCTAAAAATTTCCCTTAAAAGCCTCCATTTTTTATGACAAAATAAATATTTTACATTTGTCGCCTTGATTTTTTAGGAAGTCACTTGAAGAATTACCTTCTTTATCTGGTGGTCATTCCTCATACTGACCTGATCAATCAATGATTCATTCATAGACGTATCTAATCAAGAAAGATTAACCTATCATACTGAACTTTGAGATGAATAGGTCATTATAATACTTTTATATTTTTCCCATCAAACCTCGATCTAGGAATCAAGATAGGGCCAACCTCCCAAAAAATGGAATCGTTATCAAACCAACCTCCTCAAGAAAGTAGTCAAAAAATAAATATAATTACATTTTACAGAACAAATAATTAATATAAATTAATACTTTATTCAATGAAATAATTGAATGTTTTCTTCCACTCAACAAATAAGAAATTAAACATCACAACCTATATAAAGAGATTTAAAAATTTTCTAAATCTCAAAAGTAAAATATAAACCATTGAAATAATAAGGAATATATATAATGGCTATGCTATTTCAAACTCTAAAGGTTGTGATGAGTGACAATGTCCCAAATAAAAATGATAACGAAGCTTATATTATATTTTAAACTTTAAAGATTGTGATTCAGAGTGACATTGCCTAGAACAAAACTGATAAATGAGACTAATTTTGAAGAAAATGATCATAATTTTAGCATACATATTATATTTATAATCTTGTTTAACATGATATTTTTTGAAATTCCTTGCATTAATATTAATAAACAAACAAGCACACCTGACAATGACAAATGAAGACTATTTAGCTGGAATAGAATTAAATGAAATTAGACATACCACTTATATTCAATAAGGTCATCCAATTGATGAGTGTTTCTAATACGTTATTTACTAAATCGGTGTCATTTCAATATAGTGAAAAGGAAGAACTATCACATAACATCTATTACTCCTAAAGCACAAGTTATTTACTCTTCTTCATGTGAGTAATCAGAAATGTTCCTACTTTTAAGAGTTTAATTTTTCCTTTGAATGTGAGTGTTGTTAACAAAAGGTTGTCACTTACCTAGAAAATACAGAAAAATGTCCTCTATCATCACTCACAAATGCCTTAAAATAAATATTCGTAGCTTCATATAGGGTATTCCTCTTAGAGCTTCGAACAAGTTACCCTCTGGAATTTACTATAGAGCTCCAGGTCTGGGAAGAACCCCTTTTAATTTATAAGTCGAGCAAACCTATTACAGTGGGATGTTGTTATAAGAAACAAGAATTGATTGAGCACAAGATAATTTTTCCCTTGATTCCACCATCATTCCTTTGATCCAAAAATAAAGGAAATTTATGCCATATTTCTTGTGGAAAAAGGAGGGTGGGGTTATTTCACAAGATCATATACTTCATGCAACACCACAAAACTCAAATGAAAGCAAAGGTGGGTCGGATGACACAAATTCCAATAGAAAATATGACATTAGGTGACGCAGAGAAAAATAGAGATCAGATGATGATCAATAATGGTGGAATTCATATTAAAAATAGTAACGTTAATCTCATATTCAGAATGTGAATGTGAGGTTAATTACGCAGCAGCTGAGACAAAGACTGAGAAAGGTGACAGAGACTGAAGATGATGATGGTGATTTGATGTCAGAGTTTAGCCACATGAGCTTCAGACGATATGACATTAATAGCTCCAGTTCGGATGCATAGGGATTTCATGTAATGTGTTGGTCTCTTCGGTTAGACATGGATGCAAAATAGAGCAAAGTTCAACACGAGAGTTTAGGCAATGTGATGGAAACCTTATTCGTTGTTTGTGATGTTTGTTGTGTTGTTGATGGAGACCTTCTTGGTTGTTTATGGTGTCTATTGTGTTGTTTTTGTTTTTTATAATTTTATTTTTGCCTTACTTTTTCCATCGATTTTGGTGTTTTCAGCTATCTGGTATGATTCTCTTCTGAATTTTAAGCATGTCCATACCTATTTTTGGTTTGATATATTGTTTTTTAATTTTTTTTCTCTAGTTTTATTTGTTGTTACAATTTTTTTTCAAAAAAATATAGATAACCGGGCATGACACACTTGGGGTAATGTTTGTCAACACTTTTTGCTCATGTATAGGCTTTTAGTGGGCTTACCTTATGGCATTTGCACTTGAAAGTTTGAAAAACATTATGCACATGCATTCAACAGTGGGATTTGTTTGTGGTGAGATGATATTCTGAAATATTCTATTCTTGCGGTGTACCTTTGTACCTTTAGGGGAATTTCTAGTTATTATTATTTGTGTACATTATATGGGGTGGTGTCAATTATGGAAGACATTTTTAAATATGTTAAAAATATAGGCCCTGTGACTTAAGTGGGATTACTTACAATGGTTGTTTTAGTAGTTTGAGAAGGAGTTTACAAACCTACATCTACAAAATGAGTGTCTCATAAGCCCCCATAGGAAGCTCAAACCACTTTGATATGGGCCTTACACAGTCACAAAGGCTATGGATGAAAATGGTTTTGAATTAAGTATTCCCCTTTTCCTTGGCATGCACTCAATATTTAATGTGGAGCTCCTTCAACCATATTTTCCACCTCTATTGGACACCCTAGAGGATACCAAGAAATTGGCCTCCATAGAACTCAATCCTGACTACATTGAACATGATACATGGATCAGATCATGGACACAAGGACAAAGGATGTCTTCCAAAAACACATACAACTCTATTAGGTTTTCAAATAAAGGAAACTTCCTCATCAAAGAAAGTGGCGCACCAAATGCCAAATTCATAATAAGTTTCCCCATATGATGATGAAACTTGACACAACGGATACCATTACTTCTTAAGTGGGGAGGACTAACCATGTGAATATCGATGGTCACCCACCTTTTCCGCTGACTCAACAATACTTTATCTTCTTGACATTTTTTCTATCATTTTGGGTTCCAAACTTCTAAGCTTGTTTTGAGGCAATAAAATATGTTTTTTAAAAATTTAAGTGCCTACGGGTTCCTAAGGCATGCCTTGGAATTAGTCAAAATTTGTGGCCCTTAGATAGTTATTTCCAATTATCTATTGTGCACCCCAAACAAATATTGTATGCAAAATTTTCACCCTCAATAAGTTGATCTACCAACAACCTCAGGGATTACAAACATGGAAACTTTTAGGGGCTAATATTCGCAAGTGGGCTAATTTTCCATGGTTTTTCCAAAAAAAAGGTTCGCCAATTTCCATTTTTTTGTAAAAATGATTCGCCCAAATTTTACAATATAAAAATATTTTACCTTAAAAATAGCCAACATTATATAGAGGCTAGATATAAAATCATTATAAATTTGTATAATTTTGCAAACATATCAGTAAAATTTTATAGTTCATATATTAGGGACTAGTAAAATTCGCCAACATTTTAAACTTCAAAATGATTTTCCATCCTTAAAATTATCCCTGATTACAAACCTCTTGGCACTTCATCTTCTAGGGATATGGTCTTGGGCCTATAGGGTTCTTTATTTATATTAAAATGCCATTTTTTTCCTATTGTAATAGCTTTTGGGAATGTGTGTAGTTTCCATCTCTCTTTCTTCAGAGATATCTACTACCATTCTAGCCAATTTGTGTTCTATATTATTCTATTATTTCATTTATTAATAGAGGTTTGGTTTTCACCATATTATTATGCTTTTTTCCATATTTCTCTGTGTTTATTCTTTTCCTTTCCTACCTTATATTTCGTTCTTCATACAATTTGTATCACCCAAATTTGTAATTAAGATTTAATGATTGTCTATAATCCTTACAATGTTGTTTCTATTTTTTTTCTAGTTAAGTAATGCATAATCCAAGTGCTAATGAATATTATGATTACCATGTTGAAATTTCTTGAAATTAAAAAAATTAAGAAATTTCACCTCTTACTAGAGGTTTCTTAGATCTTAACCTTGTAAATTCATCCTTAGGGATGATATGAAATATAGAACAAAATGATAGTGGAAGTGAATGATATTCCTTAACAACCCAAACTTCTAGGAAATCCAATGAGAAAGATACTAAAGTTCTTTGATAAGTTGCAGTCCTCTAGGGTATTCTTATCATATATAAACTATATCTGAAAAACATTATTTACAAGTGATCATACAGGAAAGAGACATTGCAAAAATTTCAAGCAAAAGGTACAAATAAATATTTTCAAATAAGAAATACATTAGGAAGGAAAAACTTTAAATATTCCTAAGGTTTAGCCAAAAATTAGAGGAAAATGCACTAGCACACCTATTCATTCAATATTCGCGCGGTCCTGGGGATGGAAAAAAGTCACCATCTGGGACCACTTGACACACTTGGAAAAGATGATTCTCTATCCAGTACAGTCAAGGACAGCCAAATTCGAGCCACCTTGAGGAGGCATGCAGCCCACAAAGGAATCTCTTCCCCACTCTTGGGTCATTATCAATATTGGGCCAAGAGAGGGAAGAGAGTTTTAAAAATCTCTATATGAGCTGACCATGGGAAGAGAAAAAAGAGGCACATTTTTATGTTGGCCAAATTTCTCCATAGAAAACTAGCTTGAAAGTATAGCGGCAAATGGATTGGAGTGACTCACATGTTGGCGATCAAACATCTCAATCCAAGAGAGCTTCACCATATGATAGAAATCACCATCCTTTTGAGAGAGGGAGGAGATACTTATAGGGAACTTGAGGAAAGGAGCCCCCCTTGTTCTTAGTATTTGAGCTACATATCTCAAAGGAATAACTTCAAGAGAGTTTAGCATTATATTATTCATAGCACCAGCACCTAATAAAGGGAGAATTATCCATTTGTCTTATTGGGTTGTTGCTTCTTTTGAGCATTTGTATCTTGTTTATTTTCTGTTTTAGTTCATAGTGTTGTATTCTTAGCTTACCCTCTGAGTTTTGTTTACATTTTTTAAATATTTTCACTAATAGTAACATCATTTTCTCTGTGATCTTATGCAGATAGAAACCAGCTACTAAAGAGGTGCATTTTGGTACATCGTTGTAGAAAAAACACCACCACAAGAATGGCGACTCCACTGAATTCCTCTTCTTAAGTTAATGGTTGTCTTTTGCAGATCATTCTCCCTAATCAAGTCTATTTCCAACCATCCTTTCATTCTCTATGAGCTTCTCATCACATTCAGTGATTGTTCTAAACAATAGAAGTGAAAAACAACGCGCATTATACTCTTACATACGCGCACTTCGCGCCTGTGGGAAGACAACCCACACAGCAGATCAAAAAGCCAAAATTTTCTATATTTTTTCCATTTGTAAAGTGATTGGCAACCCCTAACAAATTTCCATCACTGTTTTTATTCACTTTACTACTGTTAGGATAGTTAGTTGCTGAACTAAACCTCAAATTAGCATAGCAAATAGGTGTTTTTAATTTTAGTTTATATTTGAAAATTATACAAAACTTAAATAGGAGAAAATAAAGTGTTCTTAATCCACACATGCTTTCTGGATAAGTCATTTTATTATAGAAATACAGAACACGTAGTTTAATTAGTCAAAAAGTAAGTGTCCCACTAAATCCACTCATCTTTTTACTAGTTAAGTTATTTCAATTTTTGCATTATTTTCGAGAGTAGGATCAAATTTTCGATAACGAAAGAAAGTAATCTCTGATTCCCTTTCACCTCTTGTGAGCCTAGGCAAGCATATGAAATCTTTCCTAAGACAATTTGAAATACCATCTCCCTATAGTGAAAAATAGTTTAAATAGGCGAAGTGTAAGAGGCCCCTAATCTGCGAATCATTTCAATTTTTTTGCAAGGAACAATCACACATAGTGTACTTATAAGAGGACTGTAAAGGATCATCGCATATCCAAATCTCATCACACTCTTTATTTTTCACTAAAAAACATACATGAACCATTGGCAAGTTTTGAACCAAAAGGCACCCATTTTTTTGGGACCCTTGTTCTTATCTTATGTTTGCTTCACAAAATTACACACTAAAGAAAATTGAGACTCTTTAAAAATAACAATAATCTGAACTCACTAAATTCTCCCCACAAGGGTCAGAAAAGAAAATTATATTTCAGGTTAGGACCACCGAGGGTAGGAATCCAATAAACCGTTGTGGTCATAATACATTTTGAAACATATATATTGACGTTACAAGGAGTTTCAAATCCATCTATTCACCCATGAAAAAATACCGAAGCACTAAATTGACTTGTTTCAAAGGGGGATAGGTCGAGGCCCAGTGCATGCGGTACTCTTCGGGGCTACCTGACCCATCTAGTGCTCGGTACTAGTAACCGATTACCAAGAGGCTCAAGACTCAAATGCTCACATGGGACGATGGTACTTTAGTGTCCAAAACTAGGGCATCATTTCCCTATAGGTGACGGTGCAGGAAGCACCCAATCCTCATACCATTACCTTGGTCGATTTTTCAACTGCTAGAAGGCATCACTAGTTCTTTTGAGACATTGGCCCCAGTACCAATCAAAAGATATATTTTCAAGGCCTAGTTGTAATGATAGTGTAAGGAATATTTGTTCTATATAGGCTTTCATATCATATGCAAAAACAAACAAAAACCTCATTTTTTTCTTAATTGATCACATAGTTTAAATTTAAAGAGAAAAATTACCTTTCCATTTTTCGCTTTATTTTATGCATGTGATTATATTATTTCTTTGATATAAATAATCCTTCCTCCCAAATCAAAATAACAACAAGATTACAATAATTGACACCATAGGGGACCTAACGGGACCCCGTCGATCTAGGCATTTCTTAAACCTCCCCCCGTTGAAGGGAGGAGTGTCAGGTCTCCCGCCTTTTAGCTTAGATGACATCATTTTGTTGTCATTATCGGATCATCCTTTATAGGGGCATATTTTATTGGAAACCCCTAAGGGTCACCAACCACCACACCAGTGGAAATGCCCACAGGGTCACCACACTCAACTCTTCCTACGACCCCTCAAGGTCAAAGGATCGCTACCCCTCCGGGAAGTAAAAAAAATATCCATCAAGATATGCCACAGGGTAACATTCCCTAGGCACCTCCCCTAAACCATCACATTCATATACATGTTTCTCAATAGCGTATGTTGGCGCTGGAATTAGCACTTGGACTGCAACAAGCACCTGACCAGACACATCTTAAACTCTAAGGAAATTTTAATGATTTTTTTATGGGATTGGAAGATGGTATAAACTCTGATTCACTGAAGAGAGATTTCAGTCAAATCCACAGTTCTACTAAAGAGAGTATTGGAATCTGATGTGGTAGCATAGTGCAATTTTATAGCCTATGAGGAGAGGAAAGTGTGAGATATGAGGAAACAATAGGTCTATGAAACATAAATATACTACATTTAGTAGAAATTCACAGAAGTAGCAGTTTGACAATATTCCATTGAGAGAAATCTATTTCTAGTCTCACAAAATTCTCATTGAAATATCATGAAGACTAACTGTCATGAATGATTCTCTTCCACTATTGCAATATATATTTACTAGGAATTATAACTATGTGAGACTAACAAAAAATGATAAAACACAAAGCATGTTTAAGAGACTGGTAAATTTTCATAATAGCATATTAGTTTGCAAACAGAAACTGAAAGAGAGTATATATGGAAACACAAGTAAAGTATACAATACATGCAGAAAATTGGTAATAAGTCCTCAGTAGTATCATTCCATTTCATTTACAAAAAAATTACAGATCATATGATTCAAATTGTGAAACCATCAACCAACCCTGACTTCATATCAGTTTGGCATATATATACAAAATATGATACTGTCATCTTCCACAAAAAAAGGTAAATCTGTTTCAAAATTCATTACAACCTCGTGCAACAGGTGAGGCTTATCCCTTAATCTTAATTACAAAGTGCTATATTAAAAACAAGCTAAAAATCATGAAGGCATCATGAATGTTGTCACTCTGAAATGGTTGTGTGAGGTGGCAGCCTATTCGAAGACCACTCTTCTATTTTAGTGCAACCAATCATCAAAAAAAAGTGTAAAAATAGTGGGAATGGCATGTGGTTGTCTCTTATTAAATGTCAAAAATAGAAACATGATATTTCGGAGAAGTTTGGATATAAGACACCTAGCAACATCCATTACAACTGAATAACCTCTCTACTTCATCTATTTAATGTCACCATCATGATTCAAAACAAAAAGTATCCCATTTCCATCACATGTTGATATTTAAAAATAATTTCTACTTTCACAGAAAAGGTAGCAATAACCAGAAAACATGGAACATTTACCCAAAAAAAATTCTCCAAGTCAGCCATGTTCTTCATTCATCAAAGGTCCAGAATAGAAGCAAAGATTCTTATGGCTTCTACTTTAGCTACCCTTTTATCAGACCTATTTTTTTGTGCTTGGCTCTTTGATTAATCTTTCTTCTTCCTTTCATTTTTTTCTTCTAGGCTTTATTCAATGTTGATAATTTCATTCTTAGTTTAGGATTGGCAATCAGCTTGTTGTTTAGCTTGAGTTTGTTTCTTGGTCTAGTATGATTTCTTTCGACATAGGGATTAGGGATGAATTTAGACATCTTTCCTCCATGTATAAATTTACTAGACTCCGCCTCCTCATCTTCTGACTCTGTGTGCTCATAATCGCTACTATCTTCAAATGAGGAATAGGAATTTGTCTCATTTTTCTTCCTTTTCTTGATCGAAGAACAAATGGAGGATACTAATTTAGCCAAGGTAGGCACTTATTCTACGGCAGGCTCTATCATTTTATGTTTTCCTTTCTTGAGAGAAAGCAAAACTTGTGAGAGGGTGGACTCAATGAGAGATGTGCCACTGTTTTGCTGCACTCGATGAGATGACTCAGGAATCTGGCTTGAACTTTTCATACCAGGTTTGACTTCCACTGGTGAGAAAATAGACTTAGCTGCAAGAAGACCAGGGTTGAATTCCACTGGTTCTTCTTCCATGAAAAGTTTCTTCTTAGGCTGGATTCGTGAAGAGGAGGCAATTTGTTCTTTATTCTTTGACATAGACTTCTTAAGAGAATATGGTGAACTATTTGAAACAAGGGAAGCACTAGTTTTCTTATGGATGTATTTCTTCTTTGGCCTCCCTAAATTTCTTCTGGAATTAATACTGCCAAACCCTTCCTCTCTTAAAAACATATCCCAAGTAATTTTATTCTTTCTGAGATGATAGACAACTAAAATTTTAATCATCCCTCTATGATACAAATTATGCGAGTATTTTGGGATTTTCTGAAGCTTGAGGGACATTTTAAGCATATATTTATACAGAAAATAGGGTAGGTTCAAAGTTTTTTCTCCTGAGATGTGGGTCGGGAATCTCAACTAATAATGATGAACAGAAGAAAACCTCCCTTCGCATGTGATGTATTTCTTGACTAAGGTGATAACATGCTGCCACTCAGCTTTAAAACAAAAAGTATGAGTAGTTGAATTCTGTTTCATTTGATCATATTCACACTTAAGGTAAGAACTTACTTCTTCAGGCAACACTTTGCTTTTAAACCATCGCTCACTGGTTGCAGAAGATTGGGTTGCATGGGCTATGATAGGCTTGGAAATGCTGAATGTTTTTTTTCCTAACCTGGCCTTTTTTCCATCAAAAGACTCAATGAAAGCTTGAGCCAGTGCCACGTTCTCCCCAGAAAAATTATGGAGGAATTTATACCAACCTGCAGATTTGAATTGTGATTTTTCCCTTGCATCCAAAAATCTTTTGTTAGTAGGCTCTGACCAATTTACATTTCCTCCTTTCCCCATTTTCCGACAGCTAAACTTCTCACAAATACAACTGTTGAACTCTAGTTGCAATGTTGTCTACGAAACCTGAGACTGCTTGCTGGAGGATTGGTTTTTGTTTACCTGTATCATACATAGAAGCCTTAGGTTGAGTGATAGTTGAGCTCTCTTCTCTAATTTCGTGCCTACAATTATGACAAGGATTAATGACATGTTTTTGAAGTGATTCAAAAACTAGCATCGAGTCATCCCACTAAGCTTCACACTTCTACCTTATCATTACATGTTAGATTCCTCGTACCATGCTTTCTTCCTTGTATAAATCTTGATGCAGCATGAAACTAAATTTTAACATGCATTACATACGAAACTGTGGTTCTTGGGCCACACAACCTGGTGACCAATCGGAAGCAATCGCACATTTCAACTTCCCGTCTTATCACAAATCTGACACCCGCAAGTTTAACTCTACACTAATAATGGCTAAACCATAAAATATGTGATGTGCGATATGCCCTAGTGTGCTATGCTGACACGTGCCCCTTTGCCTCATTGCATCACAAATCAATTAACATACCACGTGATTTCCTTAACAATAAACTCTAAGAACTATGATTTGCGAAATTGCTCCATTTGTGCTTTAATCTCCACTGTTGATCTGCGCCCAGATGTAACAGTCTTCACTCCTTGCCCTTAGTCGTATCGCAACTTATATTGTTTAGTTTGTGATTTCATCTCATCCATCGGTCTCTTCCCCTTTTGATTCTACGATTGGATGATGTCTGTCCGCTCATCCTGCATGTGGTTCTTCTCCAGATCTCCCACTCTGTTGTTCAATCTGTTTTCTTTAGTCAGCGCTTTACTTTTAAAGAACTCTAGTTGCAATACTATCTACGAAACCTTAATTTTCCTACTTTTAAAATTGATTACCTGTTTACCTGTAGCCTCTTTATTGAGATAACTAAAATCTCAGTGAAAGAGCTGTGCTTTTCACTATGTGTAATATATTACATTCATTTCTCAGAAATAGTTGCCCTTTACTGTATTACTATTTTGACAATGAATTTGTAACAAAGGTAGTTATTATTCCAGACCAGATGACTGCAAATTTATTACCCAAACAATGACTAACCTTCAACACCAACATAAGTCAAAATATATATTTTAACTTATTTTAGGACTCTAAAACACTATGACACCTATTCACTTAAAAAATACCTTGATGTTGGGACTCTTTTTAACTTTTATTGGAAATGACTCAAACTTTGGACATGGACTAGGACACAATAATAAAAATTTAAAATAGTGACACAATAGCGATTACACCATTAACATTTTCAGTGCTAACAATGGCTCCTATTGGGAATGAAGTCCTCCCTGTGAGGCTTCAAGGAATGTAGACTCAGTGCCTCAAAATATCTTTAAACTCAAAAGACTTGTTGAAAATAAAGACTAGGACTGACCATTGACTGACTGGACTCAAGACTAACCATATATATAGACATAAGTACCATTGGACATGGAGTTTATTGACATGTCACACCGGATATTTACAATGGAGTGACTCAAATAACTTACTAAATAAATAAATTCTTAGGTAAATGACCATTGAATGGGCCTCCAGTCAGTTGATCATCATCCAAATGTTTGAATAGAAAATTATTATTCTCCAAAACTTCAGCAATTCTAAATGGCCCAAACCACAGATTTTCAAACTTACCATGCTTTCCATGGTCTTCTCTCCTAACATCACAACACAGCACCAAATCATTCTCCTGAAACAATTGCTAATTTACTCTTTTATCAAAAACAGATTTGAATTTAGCCTGGTACTTTTGAACTTTTTCCAGCAATGATTCTCTGATTTGGTGTGCCTCTATCAATTGTAGGATTCTACTTTGGAATGGGTTTTCATGGTCAAATTCATCTTGTAGGAGCTTTATCACAAGAATATCTAATTGCAAAGGCATTACAGCATCAGTACCATATACGATCTGAAATGGAGACATTCCAATTGATTTTTTACCACTTACTCTATTTTCCCACAGAGCATGTATCAGCTGAGTGTCCCAATTCCTCTTATTTTCAGGAAATATTTTATTAATAATCCTTACCAAAATTTTATTGGATGACTCGGCTAATCCATTACCTTAAGGGTAATAAGACATGGAATGAGTCAATTCAATCCCATATTGCTGACAAAAGTTGCACATATTAGCAGACTTAAAGTCCATTGCATTATCAGTTACTAATTTCTGTGGACAACCAAATCTTGACATAATATTTTCCAACAGAAATTTTATAATTACCGTATCAGTAGCATTTCTGGTTGGTACAGCTTCAACCCATTAATTGAAATAGTCTGTAGCTGTGAGAATCCATATATGTTATCTTGATGAAGGTGGATGAATTTCACCGATGAATTCTAGCCCCCACTGTTGGAAAGGAACATCTGTTGAAATAGAAATGAGAGGTAATGGTAGAAATTTCCGTTTACCAACCAATTTCTAACATTCGACACAACTCCTGACTTTGGAAAAGACATCAAAGAAAACAGTTGGCCAATAATAGCCAACTCTTAAGATTTTGTTTGCAGTGGCTCTCCGATATAAATTCCCTCCACACACTCTTGCATGTATCTTTGTCATAATCTCCTGGGATTCTGCTTCATCTACACATCTTAACAAGACCCTAATAGGATCCTTCCAGTAAAGTTGGTCTTCCAAAATGCAATACTTCACAGCTCTCAATTTAAAATCTCTTCTTTTATAATGCTCCATTTCAAGTGGACAGTTGAAATTTAACAAAAAGTAAACTATATCCTTATACCAATATGAATTAAATATTTCAAGACAATTAGCAATACCTTCTCCATATTCTCCTTCAGTTGCCTGTACATTCAGATTTAAAGCTTTTCAATTAGATTCAGCCATCAAGTGAACCAAGATTTGACCCTTTATCAATTTAGTTGGTTTGATTTCAACATCAAATTCCAGAATCTTGGTCAGCCATCATCCCTTCTGCCATCTATATCTAGCTGTAGCAATACATCTTTAACAGTGATATCAGGCACAAAAGCAATTATTTTTTAATGCAACACATAAACTCGAAAAGACTTCAAAGCCTTCACCAATGCATATGCTTGTTTTTCAGTCAAGTTGTACTTTAATTCAGCATCCCTTAAAGCACGACTAAAAAATGAAATTGGTTGTTGCAAACCCTCATTGTTCTTCTGTAGTAAGACAACTACAATTATTTCTTCTGAAGCATATGAAAAAATCAAAAAATCCTTTTCAAAATCAGGACTAATCAAAACTGGTGCATTAGTCAAGGCGGACTTAATTTCTGAAAAGGAATTTTTTACTTCATATCACCACTTAAATTCTACATCTTTTTTCAACAAGAGATTTATATGTTTTATCCACTCTGCAAAGTTAGGAACAAAACACCTCAGAAATTTGATTTTCCCTAAAAATGACTACAATTCCTTTTTATTTCTTGGCAAACCAATCTTCTGAATAGCTTCTACTCTTCCCAGATCAATATAGATGCCACTTTCTGTTACAATATGTACTAATAACACTTACCTTCTTAGACAACAAAATATGATTTTTTTGGGTTTAAGGACAAACCAAACTTTCTACGTTTGTCAAAAACTTGTTTCAAATGTTTCAAGTGATATTCATCATATTTTGAATATACTATGATGCCATCCAAATAGATGACCACAAATTTGTCCTTTTCTCCCGCAAAGGCAATATCCATTGCCCTTTGAAAGGTTTCACTTGCATTCATCAAACCAAATGGCATTTTTTTGTACATGAATGTGCCCCGTGGTGTGGTAGAAGTTGTCTTTTCTCTATCTTTCCTATCAACTTAAATCTAATTATAGCCTGAAAATCCATCAATAATTGACAATCTTTTGGATCCTACAACCTTCTGCAAGATATAATCCATCTTGGGTAGTGGACAGTTATCTTTCAATGAACACCTGTTCAGGTTATGAAAATCAACACAAATCCTGATCCCTCCATTATTTTTCCAGACCATAACTATATTAGCTACCCAGTTAGAAAATCTTAAAGGCAGAATTACCTTTGCTTCCCATAATTTTCTGATTTCTTTCTCAATGATTGGGAGTAGCATGGGATCGATGTGTCTGATTTTTTGTGCTACAGACTTTGAAGCTGTCTTCAAAGGGATCTTGTGCTCCATTATGCTCTTATCATAAGTTTTCAAATCACTATAAGACCATGCAAAAATGTCAGCAAATTCTTTCAACATTTTGATATATTTAGTTTTGGTTTCAAGAGAAAGGAATTTGGACACCTTGACTAATCTTGGTTGATATTTTGTACCAATATTACATTCTATTGTACTCTCTCCATCAACTTTGCTTTCAGGCTTGTGAAAAACATCATTATTATCAAACATCCTTTTTAAAGGAACTAAACCTTAGGAACAAAGTTAGTTTTCAGATCTATAATGTTTTTCCCAGCCATAGTTTTCTTAAAAGCTGTTATTTTGGTTTTCAACAATTTCCTGCTCATCATCAATTTGTATGTCTGCAAACTCTTATACAAACTCTAAAATTTGTTGAGTATCCCTATCATCCTCAAATACTTGCCAGTGGTTGATGTTATCAGGAATTGAAGGTTTGTTTTTTATTTGAACATCATAGGCTACCTTGACATCTAGAGGAACTTTTAAATTACTAGCAGCAATTGCTAGTGAATCAACAATTTGATTTTCTTCTCTAGTGACAAAATTTATATTAAATGCTGAAAATTAATGCTCAATCAAATCCCAGACTTCATTCCTATAATTCTTCAATTCAGAATTTTTCACTTGGTAATTGTTTCTCACCTGCTTAATCACCAAAGGCAATTATTTGTTCTGCTCCCAAATCTTTCACTGCCTTCATACCCAACACAAATGCTTCATACTCAGCACTGTTATTAGTGGTAAAAAATTGCAGTTTGTATGATATGGTCACCTTCTGTTGAGTAGGAGATATGAGGACTACATCAACTCCCGATCCTTCTCTTGAAGAGGCTCTGTCAAAGTACAATTTCCAAATCTGTCCTCCTTCTGAATGTTGCTCATTTGCACCTTGAAAATATTTTTTTTCACTTATTTTAGGCTGGAATTCATTATCATCAGCGGCAAGGTGAAAAATTGATGACCCCAATTCCTTTTCTTCAGCATATATGGGATGGTTTGATGGATTTTGTTGATCACTAATGGTGTAGGCCATTTGAGCTTCCCTATACATCCTTTTGAATTCCCCTCCATAGACTGGGATGGTAGGATATGACATGTCCATCTGAAGGGTACCTCCCAATTTCTTAGACCAAGATCTGGAAAGTAACATCCAAAATCTAGAAGGAATGTTGGCAACCACAATGTCCATCACTAAGCTCTTCATAGGTAGCTGGGTAAGGGAAACAACCAAATCCTTAATCACTCCTAGACACTTGAATTTTTTGGATTCAAAGGTTTAAAGGTCATGGTATTTCTTGGTGATATCTAATCCCAATTCATCCATCACTTTCTTTGGCACGAGATTGTGGGAAGCTCCAGAATCTAACAGAAAATTATGCAGCAATTTTTCATGTATGTTAAGTGACAGGTATAAAGGCAGTGAGTTATCATCATTTTGGTCTTGGACATGACAACCTAGATAAATAGTGGGATGCTCATCCTCAAGGTTGACTGAATCAAGAGCGAGAGGAGGTTGTAGCAGACTTTTGAAGGACTCTTTATATGTTGGATTTTTCAACAATTCCATGAGTGGAACTGGAATTTTGATTTTATTAAATTCAGATTTGAAACTGAAATAAATTGGAACTAATTCCTTATTTTCTGCAATAATTTTGACCATTGGAGTAGAATTTTGAGGTGGAGGAACCTCATTTACCTTGGCTTTCTGTTTAGCTTAGCTGAATCTGATTTTTTTTTAGGCTGCTGAACAAGACATTTGGACCTCAAAGGGTAATTTCTGTTTTTAACTTCTTCTTGTTTTTCATCATTCTATGCATAAATTTGAGCATTCATATCATCAGAAAACAAGCAAATTCTTGATCTATCTTCATATTCCTACAATGTCAAACATCTTGACTATGAAGTTTCTCCCACACGGTTTATTTCTTCATTTTCTTCCTCATTTCCTTATTATTCTTCTTCAACAAAATTATTCAAAGAAGGATGAACATTTTGATCATCATAATTCCTCCTTGGGTGTTGTAGGATTTATTGAGGCTCAAAAGGCCTCCTGAAGGGAGCCTGATTTCTATTAGCTTTGTTTTGATTGGCTCTAGTAGCTGGTTTATTTTCTACCTCTAATTTTGACATATTAGAGGAAAGTTCCTTGATCAAATTGGAAATTTGATTAATCTTTTCTTCTGTTGAAAGAGACTTGGAAGAAGAAGGCTTTTCTTCTTTCATCTTCTTTTTGTATTTTGCTGCCTTTTCTTCCTCCATTTTAATTTATTAGAAGCCATGAGATTATATTGCACTCCAATTCCAGCCTCTTGCATACTTTTCAGTGTATGTGCTTTTTCAGCCCTCGACCATAAAGAAAACTCAGAATCTAAAGCATTTTCAAAATTTATCATAGCTGTGGTTTCAATGGGTTTAATTTCTTCATAAATTTTCTGATAAATATTATTAAACCTCTTAGTAAAATCAGCTAAAGAATCATCTACCTTCTTCTTCAGAGTTCCAAATTTTGTAAGATAATAGACATAGTGTTTCCTATCACCCCAATGCATCACAAATATCTCTTCTAATTCATCAATTCCTGTTATTGAATTTGGATCCAAATTTCTAAACCATTTTCGAGCTTCACCATCCAAGCTCTGAACAAAGAGTCTCGACCAAACATCTTCATGTTCAATATTCTGATTGTCAGCATAACTATAGAAATCCACTAAATTTTCTTCAGAAGAAACTCCTTCTCCCTCCCCGGTGTATTTTGGAAGATATTTCAAGTAATATCCTTGGGGAAGTGGATGCAAGGGTTGAGGGAGGACAAGTGGCACATATCTCGCAGCCACTATCTATTGCATCTTTGTAAGTGCAGGCTGAGCCATATTTTGCTAATGTAAAATTGATGTAGTTGTTTGAGAAATAGGAATTACAATTGGTGAATGCTGATTCTAATTTGGGACAGCAGAAAATTGGGGGTCATGAGCTAATTTTTCAGGCTTTGGAACTAAGAAGAGTGGGTTTTCAAAAATATGAATAGAGGATGTCTTTACTTCTCCTTCAGTAAAAGAATCAGAATCTAAAGTTGTCTCTTGAGGGGATGGAGTTAATACATACTTATTTTGTTGATAAAGGAAATCAGATAAGTTAAAAGTAAGACTTTCAGATACAGACTCTTCAAAAGGATGAGAGGAAGATGACCCAATAGCTGGATTTGGGCAAAAAGGAAAATACTATTACTGAGGGGTAATAAGGGACTGGTATTCAGGATGAGTCTGAAAGAAATTTAAAATAGTCTTGAAGTATTTTTCAGTCGAAATATCCCCATCAAGGAAAGGTGCAATAGCCAATACTTTTTCTAATTCCCCTTCAGTCAGCACAAATTCTTCTGAATTATTTTCAACACTTAAAAATTCAGTTTCTTCCTCTTTAACTAGAATAGTACTTATTTCAGATTTACTAGGTGATGAGTAAGAAAAACTTTCAGTTCAGTCTAGGTTAACAATATCCACTTTATTTTCTAGAGGAGTAGCTTCAACTTGAGATTTTTTAGCAGAATCTTTTGAAACTAAAACCTCTTTAGATTCTAAAGTAGATAGAGGTACATTTTTTTTTGGAACGTACTTTTTGTGCACATTCTTCACTTACTGAGATGTGGCTTCAACTGATCTCTATTTTCCTTTAGCATCTTTGATGATTTTCTCTGGGTCAGCAACTAGAATCACAGTTGGGGATCTCTTATTCCTCCTTGTAGAAGGAGGTCTTGAAACCTCTCTTCCTGTTTGTGGAGTCGTCAAGTGAAAAAAAAATTCATCTTCTTCAGGTCACCAATTCTTGTTCACCATCAAGAACTAATTATTAGTAATTCATAACAATAGACTCGGGATAATACTTCGTTACATGGCTTTCGTCTCCCGACAGACACACCAAAAGATGTTGGCACTAGAATTAGCACTTGGACTGAAGCAAGCGCCTGACCAGACACATCTTAAACTCTAAGGAAATTTTAATGTTTTGTTTTATGGGATAGGAATATGGTATAAACTCTAATTCACTGAAGAGATATTTCGGTCAAATCCATAGTTCTACTAAAGAGGGTATTGGAATCTGATGTGGTAGAAGAGTGCATGTTTGTAGCCTATGAGGAGAGGAAACAGTAGGTCTTTGAAACAAAAATCTACTGCATTTAGTAGAAATTCACAAAAATAGCAGTTTGACAATATTCCATTGAGAGAAAGCTATTTCTAGTCTTACAAGACTCTCATTGAAATATCATGAAGAATGTTGAGGCGGGAAATCCCCTCTGTGGACAGAGGCAATCCCACTAGCCCAAATCGGGTCTAGCAACAATAAAATCATGCAAAGACGTTGGTTCCTAGTTACAAGAAAGACAAATATTGCGATAAGAAGCCTACCTCGAATCCCACGTTGTTCTTGTCGATGAAGAAGCGGCACTCCTTATCCTTTGCTCGACAGATCACAGTCCTTCTGTTTTCTTCGTACATACACTTGTACACATGTAGAGATATGACGACATACAACGTAATACTTAAATCATGTAACTATATACCAGTCAGAGAGGATATAATTCATTGCATTTCATAAAAGAGTAAACACATGAATGGAACCAAAATCAGAGTCGCTTATATTAATGATGACAAAAATAGAGATTACAACCAAATGCTCTGACACTATGATCTTCCTTCGGTGGGGCTTGCATCGGAGTGCATATCAACGAAGCTTCTCAGGAATTTGGACAAATCTCTCTCTTATGGGGGTCCTCTCGGCTATGCTTCAATAGTTACTCGGCTATAGTTTTCCTCCTACAAGTTAAGCTAGCTTGCTAATGGAGAGAGAAAGCTTTTATAGATGGAGGAAGGGAAGTTGGGATCCCTATAATCATGGGATAGGCCCTATCTCTTAGGAAGCTTCCATGAAAGGTGGAAAACCACTTCCTATACATGGAGATCCAGAGCCAAACTACTCAACTTCTTCTGATGATTCATTCTAGAGTTTGTTAGAACCAAACTTCCTCCATTTATTTTTTAAAAACATTCCTAAATGGGCTTGGCACGAGTGATATATAGGGATAGTGTGCCAATTGGCATGCCCTCTAGTGTGGATTTCCCCCATTGGCAAGAGGGATGAACTGACTAGTCACACCAAGGCTAAAACAACTGGTTTTAAGGTTTTCCAGAGGAAATGTTCTTCAGGAGAATGTTTATCATTAGGCAGCAGAATATTATGAAGGTGTTATCAGGACATGTTACTACTCACAGGTCACGAGAATATTCCTCCAATGTGCGGGATGAGGGATTGCAGGGACGGTGACAAAATACTGTGTAACAGATGCCCCCTAAAGCATGAGGTCTGAGAGAGAGGGAGGGGTGAAATTCTTTATGAGAACGCGCCCAACTGAAAACACTACCGTCGGAAAACCTGTGAAGAAAAATACAACTGATATCTCAGATACATGATATGTGGTATGGGCGCAGCCATCCATAATATAGTGTACAAGAACCGAGATCCAAGGTATGGACGCAGCCATCTAGTAAATAAGGATCAACAAGTAGACTCAGGTATGGTTGCAGCCATCCAATCGAATGAGTCATGCAATACATGATAATAAACCACAAATAATCCGCAGCCTGGATGTATACCAGACAAAATCCAGGGTCTTGCGCTCCATCTCAACCCAAACAGAGTACAAGTTCAAGCATGCGAATATGTGAGTTGAAGTCGAACATGCAAGAGCATCGTCTGATTACCGACCAATAATGAAATTCATTAACAGACGCGAGAGAAACCACCAATAATGACGATGGCCCTCAAGGTACATAAGGTACAATCTACAGAATTTGAACAGTGAGCTAGCGTCGAACACCCATAGAATCATCCGATCGAAGGTCAATAATGAAAACCTTGCGTCGAATGCGAAGAACCTGCCATTGAGGCATGTAGGCTCCAAGGTACCTGAAGGGAGTCTCTAGACCAACCTACTAGATAATGAGCTGAATTCGACAGGAAGTGACCTGGATTGAAGATGGGCCATAATGTTTCCCACATCATCGACACGAGACAGAGGGACATAATGTTTGTGAATCAAGATTGACAGAGAATCAGAGGGAGGCTAAAAAACTGCAGAGGCCAACTTCTCTTGAACATATCGGCGGCACGACACTGTATTTGGAAGTATTTGACATCAAAGGATCTGAGGTCATGGTGACGTGGCAAAGAGCAGATGAGCGGTAAAAAGAGATTACCCAAACCCATGGAGGCAAGCAGATAACGAGATGAGATATCCCCAACCCAACACAAATGCAGACAAGTGCCATGTTCAAGAGCGACATACTGCCGACACGACGATAATACTAGTTCCATTTTCCCCACCATTTCTGGCAAGTACCCCAATTATTTTTGAAAACAAGCTTGAAGGGGATAGCATATGCTTGCGATATAAGTTTTTCCTTTGGAAAAATCCAACCTAGTACATTTAATGATCCCTAGGAAGGAGGAACTCGAGTAACGTCATTACGACGAAATCCGATGTCATCAGGTTTTAACGAGTCTGACAAAGGAAGAACTCGGCATCATTTCATATTTAGAGAGTTTGAAAAGACAGTGGAAAAGAAAACTCCAACAGCCCCTTTTCATAGATAGTCCCACAGATCTGAAAAGGTAGAAAACTATATCTGAGAGAACCTCCTAGTCGCGATAGGCTAGAGTATTCCTTTTTCGTAAATAATCTATCCCAGCCCGAAAAAGGGGTAAACATATACTGGGTAGATATCGTTTCGCAGCAAATTTAATGAGCTCAAAACAAAAAGTGACTCGGTGATATTTTAAATTTTAGAGAGTCAGAAAACAGCTGAAATATGACTCCAGTAGTGACTTTTTCGGGTTTTTACCGAGTCCGAAAAAGTATAAAATACAACTCGCATCGTCGTCCTAGTCACGCGAAAACCTATCGCTGCACAAAAAGCAAGTGTAAAACCCATTTTTCGACAAAACATGGTGAAATATTTGGAAAAACAAGTCTCAAAACCTAAATTTGATTTCGAAAAGTTATAAATATGACCAAATAGTAAAAACATATTTACTTTTTACTTTTTACCTCTTGTGCAGAGCGATAGTGAGTTATTTCCCTACGATCTTGCAGTGACGATTGTGGACGATCCAGTGCATCATTCTGAATCCCATCTTTTCCAGGTAAGAACCACTTCCATTAGCTATGTTTTAAGCCATATTTCATAGCTTTCTATTGTGATTTGGCATCCCTGAGGGGAGGATTTGAAAATTTAGGGCTCCCAGGGTTAGCGTGGGTATGAAGCACGGACCCACGCCAATCGAGTTCTTTTTGCAAAGGGGTCACGTCAGCTAGCGCAACTGTCAACAAAATAGTTGCGCAAACTGTGAAACCTCATATTCTGCTCAAATTTTACAAAAATTGAACCAATCAATTGAATTTTTTAATGCCCAAGGGATCTTATGATGTTCTTATGACCAATTTGATGCAGGTATAAAGCGACAATGGTGATTGAATGGAAAGAAAGGGAGCACAGTGAAGAAGACGAAATGGAAATGGAGAATGAGCAATGCATGAATGCTCTTCAAAATTGCGAGTTAAAGAAATTCTTCTTAACACCATGTCTCAGAGCTTAGCCCGAATTGTTACAATACTTGATAAGTATCTTGGATGAGAATGAAGAGAAGTTTAGGCTTCGAGATCAAGTGCTTGAACTCGAAGTGTCCAATGTCTATTTCATCACTGGATTGTCTCGCAGAGGTCCAATTTTGATTATGACAGGTACCAGGCCTTCTGGCGAAAAGATGTCGATGGTTATGGAAAGAGTGTGCCCAGGGGCACAAACAGGATCAAGCAGCAGCAAAGTTGACATTCACACTATTCCCGATCTAGCACTCAGAGTGGTGCTACATACTATTATGCGGGCCACGGGGTCATAGGCACTGCACAAGGCTACCAAAACACAGCTTCTCCTGGTGTCAGAATGTATGAACCCAACAGTGTTTGATTGGGCCACAGCAGTAACCATGAATATCAAACGGCAATTGACTAAATGTAAAAAGGCCAAACTGAAGCAGTTTGGATACGAGTCAATCTTGGTATCATTCATCCTAGAACGACTGCCTATCTTTCAGGGTGATAGTCGTAGATCCACCTTTGAGAGAGCCACGGATGGCTCGATGGGCAGCAGTAATGCCCAGGGCAGGGGGCGTCCAATAGATGTCATGGCGGCCTGAGTTCTTCGGATGGCTCTAGTGACAGTTGATCGTCGTAGAGGACTGGTCCTATGCCGGTACTGATTTCACAGGAGACCCAGACCTTCCACTCCCAGAAGGAGAGGACTGGGATGAGGATCTGGGTAAGACTCTTTTTTATTTTTATGAATTTTATGATTTTTTGTCATACATGCATGTTCTAACATCTAATCCTATATCAATGCAGATGTTGGCCTAGATCATGCGGAGGACCCCTCTCACCTATGACCCACAAGGTTAGGGGGGCGAGGGGAACGAGCTGGTTCAGAACTTAGAGGGAATTGCCCATGGGATTCCTGATTATGCTCGCCTATCTGATGTCCCTATGGCTTATCAGAGGCACACCGTAGGGGTGCCTAGTCGCCTTCATCACTTACTGAGGCGATTGGTGCGGGAAGTAACATGCTACCATGAGCACCATGCTAATTAGTCACCTAGGCATTTCATATGCATATTTTTGAGAGACATGTTGTCTTCGGATGAAATTAAAACAAACATGTATATTTTTTGGATTTTATATGATGCACACGCTGCAAAAATCCGACATCTCTCTCTCTCTCTCTCTCTCTCTCTCTCTCTCTATATATATATATATATATATATATATATATATATATATATATTTCTACATGGATATTTTCACATATGATGATGTTTTTACAAGTTTTGTAAATGTCTATCTAATACCATGTTGGCTACTGCATCTGTAAGTCTATTCATTCGTCTTGGTATATGTTGATATGTGATGTAATCAAAATTTCTCTCAAGTAAACAAATACGTAGATACAGTCTTAAAATGCATGGGTTTCTAACCGAATAATGACCATTGAGCTGTAAAACCACAATTTGTGAATCTAGATGTACAAGTAACGCGTGAATACCGAGGTTAACAGCCTCATTTAATAATTTAAAAATGGCACTATACTCCGCGACATTATTCGTAGTAGGCCCTAGACAAACACCTTGTAACTTAATCAACTCACCAACAGGATTGTAAATTACCCAGGCGGCCAAAGACAGGTTCCTGGTACTAACCCAATCAACAGAAAGATGCTTACAAAGCACACCACACCACACATGCAAAAAAATTAATAAATCACCTATGTACATACATTACACAAGAATGATTCAAGCGTAATACTTCTTCAGGTACAGCCCATTCCTGGGTTGCGCCAAAGGAAGACCTTCATAATTGATCAGCTTATAGGCCCCATTTTTCAATACACGTTTAACGATATAGGGTCCATGCCACATAGGTTGGAATTTTCCTGCCCCAAGCTTATCATGTGCTTGATCATACAAGAGGACAAGGTCCCCTTCGAGAAAAGAGCACGGAGAAACCGTTTGATCGAACTGAGCTTTAACCCGCTTTTCCTGTGCCTCGATAACCAAAGCATCCAAGTGGCGAGTTTCGTCCAATATTTTGAGATACAGGAGACGTTATTCCTCCGAGGAAGTGTCGGGCAGTAATTCCACAGCTAACTTCAGTGAAGGGATCTCACATTCAAACAGAAGAGTAGCTTCCAGACCATACACCAACTGGAAAGGTGTGAATCTGGTCGCGCTCTTCACTGGCATTCGGTAGGCCCAGAGAATTGAGAAAAATTGGAGATTCCAATTCAATTTGTGTATAAAAATTGTTCGTTGAAGCATCGTGACAAGCACCTTGTTCACTGCTTCAACCTAGCCATTTGCTTGAGGGTAGTATGGCGTCGAGCTGTCATGACGCAAACCCAACTTCAATGTCAGATCTGCCATCATGTAGTCCCTAAAATGAGTGCCATGATAAGTGACGAAGGCTTGAGGAATGCCAAAACGTGTGATCACATGGTTGAAAATTAATTGAGCATTTGTCTTACCATTGGCAGCTAATGTAGGCATCACTTCGGCCCACTTGGTGAAGTAGTCTACGGCAATGATGATATAAGCATGCCCCCCAGCTGAGTGAGGGTTACATGTCATAAAATCAATGCCACATTTGGCAAAAGGGCCTACGGTAATGACAGGATGTAAAGGGAGGGGTGGCGCACGCATCTTGCATTGGAAGATCTGGCACGCATGACACTTCCGTACTGCAACAATATAGTCTTTAAATATAGACGGCCAAAAATAGCCTGCATGCAGAATCTTCTGGGCAGTAGCATAACCGGACATGTGACCACCACAGGTGCCACTGTGATAGTCATTCAGAACTTTCTTAGCCTCCTCTAAGGTCAAACATCAGTCGAGCACTAAATCGACTCCGACACGATATAAGGTATCTCCGACAATGCGATATGGTTGTGATTGATGTCGAACGTGACATCAAGCATCCTTCGTCAACTTGAACTAGAAGGTAGATGTCTGAAGGTACACGATGATATCACCGTACCATGGATCGAGAGTGCTGATTAGAAAGAGAGTCTCGTCCGGGATATGATCCTCGGGTTGAGATGAAATAGAGTCAGTAGGGAGAGAGCAAATGAGATCAGCAAAAACCAGTGACTTCTTTGATTTGGCAGTTGTGAACTCCAAATTGAATTCTTGAAGGATCACAATCCATTTTGAATACTTTCCCCCCAGCAATTTTCGAGAAAAAATGTAAGTCATGGGGTTCCAGTCATAAATCATGGTTACCGTGTGTAACAGGATGTAATGGAAAAACCGTTGAATGGCCTGGACCACGGCCAGCGCCAAATTCTCGACGTGGGCATAATGTGTTTCAGTGTCGAGTAGATTCCGAGACAAGTAATAAACCACATGTTCGTTACCCGCATCGTCATCCTGTACCAGAACCATGGAAATTGTGCTGAAGGCGGCAGCCAAATAGAGGGTAAAGTCACGATGATAGTTGGGAGGACTTATTAATGGAGCGTTGATAAGAAACGTCTTAAGGTTGTTGAAATATTTCTCAGCAATCTCATCCCAATGGAAGGGAATGTCCTGCTTTAAAAGTCACGTAAACCCTTTGGCCACCTCTGCATAGTTCGGGATAAACTGAAGTAAGAAATTCGCTTTCCCCTGAAGACTCTGAAGTTGATGCAATGAGGAGGGGGAGGGGAGATTAACAATAGCCTCGACCTTGAGAGGTTCAAGGCGAATTCTGTCTTTAGAGACAATGAATCCCAAAAGACGACCAGAGTCAACACAAAAGATGCACTTGTGAGGATTAAGCCTGATGTTGTAATGTCTGCAACAGAGAAAAATATGGCGGAGATGTTCGGGATGGTCTTCACGCATAGCTGAATGACCTATCAGGTCATCCAGATACGGCTGAACAATGTTACGTATGTCGTGAAAGGCGTAGGACATGGCACGCTGGAAGGTGGCTCCAAAAATTTTCAAACCGAATGGGAGCTTCTTATAGGCGAATGTGCCCCCACGAACAAATGAAGGCGGTCTTATTTTGATCAGATGGTAAAATATTAATTTTATTATAACCCGAAAATCTGTCCATAAGGGAATAGATCTCACTCCCCACATAATCATCAATGATCTGATCTATAAAGGGGGTGGGATAGTTGTCCTTAGGGAAAGCCCAATTGATATCTCTATATTCAACACAGACTCGAATTGTGCCCTGCTTCTTATCCACAAGGAAAATATTGGAAACCCACTCTGTCAGAGGGATCGGATATATGAAGCTCACTTTAAGAAGTTTCTCAACTTCAACCTTTATAGCAGCGGCTTTTTGAGGATGCACTAGACACAGATGTTGGTGCATAGGCTTCGCACAGGGGTAGGTGGGAATTTTGTGCACAACGATACTTGGATCGATTCCAGGCATCTCTTCATAAGACCACGTGAAAACATCTTGGAATTCGCAGAAAAGGCTAGTGTATACTTGGATCTCGTCAGGAGAACAAGTGACTCCCACATGGATGTTCTCGACAACCCCTGGTTTGACAGAGATGTCAATAGGCATCATTTGGGTGATATTACTCATATTTCCTTCCGAAAATACTTCATGAGTCAATATCGGCATTTGGAGAGGTGGAGAGGGAACATGAGATGCAAAATGCTCGAGATAATTAGACATTGGCCCTAGTCTAGGCATGAACGAGGAACGGTGATGTTTTGAGAGACATCGTCTCCATGATAGCTTCATCAGACGGAAAAACTTCTCTCAAAGGATCGGGCGAATCTGCATCACCGAGCTAAGGGGATTGAGAATAAACATCAAGAGCCATGCTCAAAGGAGCATTTTCAGTAGGAGGAGGATCTGATGTAGCAATGATCTTGCAATAATTGATCTCAACTGGGGTCAGAGGCATCGATTCTCCAAAAGAGGCAACTTGTTTAGGAGAAGGGATGATCCATGGGTCATCCGACCTAGAGACAATATTGACTTGAACAGTGTTCGATGGAAGAATGGGAAAAATACACATGAGAATGGGGTCCTTAAAAATACCGGGTCCTATACTGTCAGGGGGATTATGGATTTGATCCACGTATGGTACGTTATTCTCAGAGGATGAGGTGAAGAAAGACAACTGATCAACAGTAACAATCTTTCCCTCGTGCGGAAATTTCAAAAGTCGAAAGAGGGTGGACGGAATGCATAGCATGGTGTGGGTCTAGCTGCGACCAAGTAGAAGATTGTAGTTGAGTTTGGCATCAACCACTTCCACTTTGACGTTGACTGTCTTACCTTTTAATGTAATTGGTAGACTCATGAGAACACCCAAGGGTTTTGATTCCCTTCCATCGAATGCCTCAAGGGCATTGGGAGATGATGTGAGGGCTGGAGAGCCAATGGCCTTCTAGCAGGCAGATGACATAACACAGGTAGAGGCACCTTCGTCCACAATGGCTCTGTGAATGTTGAGGCCATTGATACTGACTTGTATAACAAGGGAAATTTGATGTGGAAGTCGGGGGACAAAATTTTCCAAATCGAAGGAGAGAAGGTTAGAATCGGCAGAATCAATTCAAATGATCGTAGATAATAGAGCTTTCCGTTGAGACGGAAAACTTTGAAGAACTTCCAACACGGACATCTCGGAAGGCACCTGTGCCAAATCCTCAACAATGCTGTAATACTGAGCAACACGAGCGTTTGGATTATAGGAAGATTTTTCGGATAACACCTTTGGAAGGTGGTTGTACAACGGGTTCAGCGCTGGGCCTTTCAATTTCAAGAGGACCAGAGGTAGGTGGGGGAGGAGGGCCATCAATGACTTCCTTTCTAGCTACCTGATGTGGTCCGGCATAATCCTTCGATCAAGTGGCAATGGAAACAAGTGCAGCACCATTCATCATGAAAACCTGAGACCCAAACGGTGCAGAAGGTGAAGGCTGCTCGACCATCTGGATCTGCTGAGATGGAAATGGTTCCTTTAAAACTACCAGAGTCCCTTTAGAGCCCTTAAGAAGTTTACAAACCTCGGATCATCAAAGACAATATTTAGTGTAGTGGTCTTCATCACATATCAGGCAAGAGTACTTCGGTTCACGTTGCGAACCATCCTCAACACGAGGTTTGGACAATTCTAGTTTTGGGGCATCGGATTTGGCTTTGCCTTTTCCCTTCTTCTTCCCTTTGGAAATCTTGTCTACAGGATTAGCCTGAACGGCATTGACCTCCGTGGTCTTACCAGAATCTGGGGTAGCGGGGGGAGTAGAATTATTGGAAGAATTCGCTTTTTGCTTCCCATTGGAAGACTTACGAGAAGTCTGAGAGACGGAACCAATAACATCGTCTACTGATGGAGTCACTGGTGCTTTAGAGGTCCCTGGCCGAGGGGCATCAGTCAAGATGTCATATAACATGTTGGATTGAGAGTACACTAAATCAAGGTTTTGGGCACGAGCAATGGCTTGTTCCTCGGTTACACATGCCCCCATAGCAATGTCCTGTGCAATCTTGTTGACAAAGGAGGTAGTGAACCAGTGAGTTAGAAGCTGATCAAGAATTTCAAACTTGATTAGATGACGATAACGTCTCCACTCGTGAATGTGATCTGAAATATGAGTGGCTTTGTCCTATTTTAGATATTTTAGGAGATGCCTCCCGACTTCATAACGAATTGATAACTGGAAATGTGTTAGGAACCCCATGGCTAGAGTATTAAAATATTGAAAAATACCATGGGAAACTCTATATACCATTTAGCAGCAGCACTGGTAAGAGTGCGCTGGAAAAGACGTAGATGAATTGAGTCATCTATCCAAGAATTTGAAGAACACCATAAGTGGTATGTCATGACATGTGCTTGGGGGTCTTCACCAGATTTACCTTCAAACTAAGGACAGTCACAAGGGACCTTCGTCGAAACTAGAGGCCAATATGGATTATAAAGAATTGGATCATTGGTCAACTTGGATACATCCAATAACTCCAACGTGGCGAGAAAAGGTAACTGAGGATTAAAAGGAATTCCATGTTGAGATTCAACAAGATGATGAGCTTAGTGAAAAAATTCACCTTCACTAAGTGGGCTCGCAGGCTATTTTTGGCGCAAAGTCTATTTTTAGACTATGTCTATTTTTAGACATGTCGATCATATTCTATGAGTTGTAGGATGTTATTTTTGGATGGTTGGTCAGGTTGGGAAAATATATGGACTTCTATTTTTATACATATTGGGCAGAATATATTTTTAGATTGCCAGTCTAAAAATAGATATGTTGAATATTATTAGCTCTTAATAATATTTGGACTCTAAACATTATCTTATTCTCTTGGAGCACTTCAGTTAAGTGCAAAGATGTGGCACAGCAGCTGACAGAAGGAATTACACTATTCCTGAGGGTTTACTGGAGCTAATGCATGAGGACTTCAGTTAGAACTCATGTGACAGAGTTTGGTGGAGTTATAGAAGTAGTTGGTGGAGTTGTATTTAGTTTAACTCAATTAGACTTAGTTGAGCTAGTTGTATCTAGTCTAACTGATTGATATACTAGTGAGAGTGGTGTGAATTAATTATTTAATTAATTGACTAAATAATAACTATTAATCAAAAATGAAGAATAAGTATCGCTAACCATATTGTATGTACCCTCGGGGGTGAGTACTGTGCGTAGAGATATGAAAGAGAAAAGGGGGATTACTGGGCCAGGACGATAGTGATGGGGTATTGATCGCATCCAACACTCGCGTTGGATATGCTAATGAGGGGGACGGCAGGAGAAAGGTCGCTGAATTCAGTCTATTCGCAGCCATTCTTCGCAATGACAACGTGGTAGAGGCAGCAGCACAACAAAGACTCTGCATGGATTTGCAAGATCGGGCCTAATTAGTGTGTAGCGATTGTATTGTACTAGAGCTTGATATGATCAGATTTGTATGAGGATTTTTACATGATCTCTATGAAATATATTATATAGAGATAGTTGGGGTTTTCAGCTTCAGGCTTTCCCGTTAAACAGCTGTGTTAATGTGTATGAATTTTTATTGTTTCATGTGTGCATTGCAATTGATTTAATTTCCACATGTGATGATCAATGGTGGAATAGATTCTGTATTGTGCATGAAGTTAAAATATTGTGTGATCAGGAGAATCTTGGATATATAACACATAATTTATATAATTTCTACGTGGTATCAGAGTGATATTGATCAGAGCATATTTCAATTATTGAAGCGGTTGAGTTTTGTGTTGGTGGAATTCAAATTTTCTGCAGTGTTTTCTTAGTGTCGAAGTTGAGCATTAATTGAAATGTCTTTCAACAAATTGCGATTGGAGTATGCCCTTGATGGCAGATCAAATTATATTACATGGAAGGACAGGATGGAGGTGGTGCTGGATGATAATGGGTTGAAGGAGTTCATAGATGTAGAAATTCCAAAACCTGCTTCTAGCGATGCAACTGCACTTGACGCATGGGAAAAGAAGACAGAAAAATGTCGAAGGCTTCTGTTGGAAGGTGTAAAGGATCACATAGTATCCAGCCTTCATGGTAAATCTTCTCCATTCTTAATGTGGAAATCTGATGCAGAGCTTGTTCCAAAGGTATGACCGCAGGAAGTTACGCCAAAGACAAGTCAAAGAAATGGAGAAAGGCCGATGTGACAATGGGGCAACAGCCCAATGGGTTTTTCCTACCATATGATGAGTCAAGAAGCGGGAAGATGAGGAGTGAAGAGTAATGGTGAGCTTGGCTCTCCTGGGCTTCCGGCGAGGCGATGACACGAAGACTCGTCAATGGTCGGAAACTGCCAGGATGGGAGCGACTTTGGTCGGATCTTGTGCAAGAGGAGATAAGGCGGGGTACCAGGGATGGATCTTCATTGAAGAATGAAGATGAATAAAATTGTGCTTTGGCTTCCAATGCAAGGAAAGGGAAGGGAAAGAAAAATCCTTCTCAATCTAGTGTGAAAGGCAAGAAGCAGGACTTGTCCAAGGTGAAGTGCTTTCACTGTCACCAACATAGACATTACGCCACTAATTTTCCACAGAAGAAGAAAAATAAGCAAGCTGCTGCAGAGGCCTTAGCCTCGCAGTTTGAGCTGGATTTTTTTTTGATCGCATGCTTGGTTTCAAGTGTGATGGGATCAGTGTGGTTTCTTAACAGTGGTGCGTCTTTCCATATGACCGGAGACAAATATTTGTTTAGTGATCTGGATGAGAAGGATCTTGGAGTGCACATCGAGATGGACGATGATGGTAGATACAATGCAACTAGTATCGGGACAATTTCCTTTGAGAGGGAGTCTATTAAACCTTTCATATTGAAGGATGTCATGCATGTTCCAGGATTGAAGAAGAATCTGATCTCGGTGGTGATGTTGGAAGACAAGAGATATGATGTTGTTTTTATCGAGCGAAAGGCTTTCCTGCATAGTAAAGCAACTGGTGAAACCCGGAGGATAGGGGTTCGAGTTAAGAACCTTTATCAATTGCAGGTAGATGGTTGCGCAGCTACGGTAGGCAAAGCAGAAGAAGTGGTGAGCCGGGATGAGGGCGAATTTTGGCACAGGATATTGGGCCATCTTCACCATGGCACTTTGAAAATTTTGCAGCATATTTCTACCCGGCTTCCCAAGGGTACACTTGCGCAGTCAGATCAGTGCAAGGGATGTACTTTGGCAAAATTTGTGAAGACCATTTTTCATGAGAAGGATAGTCGCGCTACGATGATCCTTGAGAGAATTCACACAGACGTGTGTGGACCTTTCTCAGTAGCTTCGACAGCAAAGCACAGGTATTATGTGATATTTCTTGATGACTTTTCTCGTAATTTATGGATCTTCTTCATGCAAAAGAAGAGCGAGACATACTCAAAGTTCTGTGAGTTCAAGGCGCTGGTTGAGAAAAAGTCAGGGAAGCAAGTGAAAGCTCTAAGGAGCGATAATTGTGGTGACTACTTCTCTGGCGAATTCAAATACTTTTGCAGCGCAGAAGGAATTCGAAGAGAGCTCATAGAGCCTCATAACCCACAACAGAATAGGGTTGCGGAGAGAAAGAACAGAACGATCATGGGTACTGCATAGGTGATGCTGCATGATCAGGGCCTTCCTATACACTTATGGGCTGAAGCATGCAACATTGTGGTTTATGTGCAAAACCATTGTCCTCATAGAGTACTTGGCATGAGTACCCCTGAAGAGGCGTTTTCTGGTAAGAAGCTTGATATTTCTCATTTGAAGATTTTTTCCTCACCTGTTTACATTCATGTGACGAAGGATGCCAGGAAGAAGCTGAAGCCGACCGCAGAGGTTGGGATATTTGTGGGGTACATAGAAACACCCCACAATTATTGTGTGTATTTTCTAGACAGTCGGATGACTGTTGTGCGATGGGATATCAAATTTCATGAGGAGAAAGCCATGAAGTTGTTGCTTGAGAGGGAGCTACACTTGCATGCAGATGAGGAGCTACTTGTTCCTAAAGATGAGCCTCAGGATGTGGATCAGCCACAAGAGGAGGTTCATGGAGTGGAAGAAACCACTCATGCAGCGCCAAACATCAGAGGGTAGAAGCTCACTACAGAAGCTGAGCGACTGAATCTTGATGCAGCGCAGAATGTAGGAGCACCTACATCATAGCGCAGACAGAGACAGACACCTGACCGATTTACTGGATGCATGGCTCTGATGAGAAAGAGTATCGTGACAAAACCATCTTATTTCGAGGAATCTGTGGAGGATCCTCCATGGGTAGATGCCATGGTGGAAGAGTATGATTCGATTTTCAGAAACAGTGCATGGAATATTGTCCCAAGGCCGGAAGGGAAATCAGTGGTAGGTTCGAGATGGATCTACAAAGTGAAGCAAGCTGCTAACGGGAGCGTCGAGAAGTATAAGGCAATATTTTTTTCTCGAGGCTTCTCACATATCGAGGGGATTGACTATGAACAAACATTTTCACCTGTCGCAAGGTATTCTTCCATACGGACCATCCTTTCTCTCTCAGCGCAGATGGGTTGGCACATTCATCAGATGGATGTGAAGACTGTGTTCCTCAATGGATTCATTGAGGAGGAGGTGTACATAGAGCAGCCTGAAGGATTTTAAATCTTCAGCAGTGAGTCGCATGTGTGTAGGCTCAAAAGAGCGTTGTATGGGCTGAAACAAGCACCTCATGCTTGGTACACACGAATAGACAGTTATTTCATCGGACTTGGTTTCGCCAAGAGTGAGGTGGATCCAAACCTATACCAGATTGTGGTGGAGGGTAAGTTGCTGATCATTGTAATTTATGTAGATCATTTGATACTAACAGGTGATGAACTATTGATACACTCATGCAAGGCAGATCTTGCAAAGGAGTTTGAGATGAAGGACTTGGGCCTCCTTTATTATTTCCTGGGATTGGAAATTTGGCAGCAGAAGGGTGGAATGTTTGTGTCTCAAGGCAAGTATGCCCTGGAGATACTAGAGAACTTCAACATGCAAGGCTGCAAGCCTACCAACACTCCTCTTCCTGGTGGTTGGAGGAAAGAGGATGCTACATCGGCAGAGGTAGTGGATGCCACTTCTTATCAACAGTTGGTTGGTTCGCTCATGTATCTAGTCAATACATGACCAGACATATGCTATGTTGTTAACCAGATTTCACAAGCTATGGTTAAGCCTACCAAGCTCTTTTGGAAGGTAGGAAAGCATGTCCTGAGGTATCTTAGGGGCACATCAGGATATGAATTGTGGTACAGACAATCTAATGAGTTGAAGTTGCATGGCTTCACGGATGCAGATTGAGCAGGGAGCCCAATGGACATAAAGAGCACATCTGGAGGGATATTTAGTATTGGGTCTACAACATTTTCTTTGTACAAAAGGAAACAGAGATTCGTGGCACTCAGTTCAGTGGAGGCCGAGTACATTGCAGCAAGTTTGGCTGCATGCGAGGCTATATGGATGAGGAAGATCCTGGTCGGGTTGTTCAGTTCACACTTAGATCCTACTGTGATATATTGTGATAATCAGAGTTGCATTAAACTCTCGGTTAATCCAGTATTTCATGATAGATCTAAACATATTGACATCTGGTACCATCATATCAGAGATTGTGTGCAGCAGAAGATCATGTTACTTTCCTACATTCCCACGGAGGATCAGGATGCTGATATTCTGACGAAGACGCTCACCAGGAGAAAATTCGAATACCATAGAGATAGGATCGGGGTGGAAGATAATCCCTATCTTGTTGAGAGGGAGTGTTGAGATTCAACAAGATGATGAGCTTAGTGAAAAAAGTCGCCTTCACTAAGTGGGCCCGCAGGCTATTTTTGGCGCAAAGTCTATTTTTAGACATGTCGATCATATTCTATGAGTTGCAGGATGTTATTTTTGGATGGTTGATCAAGTTGGAAAAATAGATGGACTTCTATTTTTAGACATATTGGGCGGAATCTATTTTTAGATTGCCAGTCTAAAAATAGATATGTCGAATATTGTTAGCTCTTAATAATATTTGGACTCTAAACAATATTCTCTTGGAGCTGACAGAAGGAATTACGCTATTGCTAAGGGTTTACTAGAGCTAATGCATGAGGACTTCAGTTAGAAATCATGTGACAGAGTTTGGTGGAGTTATAGAAGTAGTTGGTGGAGTTGTATTTAGTTTAACTCAGTTAGACTCAGTTGAGCTAGTTGTATCTAGTCTAACTAATTGATACACTAGTGAGAGTGGTGTGAATTAATTAGTTAATTAATTCACTAAATAATAACTCATTAATCAACTGAAGAATACATCACTTAACTACAGTGCATGGCAGTTTCAGTGGAGACCAGTGGAGAGATAGGTGAAAGAGCAAGTGTGACTATCAGTTGTGACTATAGTGATGCATTGATTGCATCCAACACTCAGTGGAGATGCCAATGAGGATTGCGTGAGAAAGGCTGGCTGAATTCAAGTTCATTCAGAGCCATTCTTCAACAGGGATTGCGCAGTAGAGGCAGGCTAGCAGGTGGCAAATATCGGTGCATGGATTTGCAAGATCGGGCCTGATTAGTGTGTAGCGATTTTATTGTACTAAGAGCTTGATATGATCAGCTTTGTATGAGGATTTTTACATGATCTCTATGACATATATTATATACAAATAGTTGGGGTTTTCAGCTTCAGGCTTTCCTGTTAAACAGCTATGTTAATGTGTGTGAATTTTTGTTGTTTCATGTGTGCATTGCAATTGATTTAATTTCTGCATGTGATGATCAATGGTGGAATAGATTATGTATTGTGCATGAAGTTAAAATAGTGTATGATCAAGAGAATCTTGGATATATAACACATTAGTTATATAATTTCTACATGCCAGGTCCTCGATAAGGACCTGTACCTGTACTCCATCCTGGTTGAGCATAACTCTGCCCCCATTGATTCTGTCCTGGAGGATTCTGACCATAGGGGGTATAAGCCGGATTATGAGGTTGATATGGTGGCTGAAAACCAGGATACGGGGGTTGATAACCAGGGCATTGATTCTGATTATACGTGGGTCCCGTTTAAGCAGTGTATGGATTTGACTGTGGAATATAAGTATTGCCTGGTTGTTGAAGGTAATAATTAGAACCTTGGGGCGGGTTGTAAACCGGTCGAGACTGACCTTGAAGGTAATAAATGCCTTGGGGTCGAACGGGCTGCTGATAAGTGGGACCCTGCTGAGCCTGATAAGTCGGGCGCACAGGTCGATTCGGCTGTGGCATAGAATAGATCGGCTGCTGAGCAGGGTTAACAGGTTGTGCAGGTTGTCCTGGTTGAACAGGTTGACCTGGATGAACAGGTTGTCCTGGTTGAACAGGTTGACCTGGCTAATGGAGGACACCAGGTTGCCCCAGTTGATCAGGTTAACCTGATGACGGGAGAGGGCCAGGTTGCGCCTGATAACCAGGTTGACCTGTGAGAGGACCATGGGATGTCCTTGGTTGTGCAACATTTTGACCAATTGGAAAATGAGGTTGCTGAGGTTGCACCAAAGGTTGAGAAGGATGGGATTCCCCCCCAGGACCGTATGATGGTCCCGATTGATACCTTGGTTGCCCTACTGGTCCTTGAGGTTGCCCTGGTTGGACCACAGGGTGAGGCTGCAGAGGTTGACCTTAAGGGTTGTAAGACTGCCCTTGCGAACCATAAAACAATCTCTGCTGGCTCAAAGGTTGTCCCTGTAAGGGTTTTCCTTGCGGGTCGTATAGATAACCTAGCTGGGTCGAAGGTTGTCCCTGGAAGGGTTGTCCTTGTGGGCTAGAAGCATATCCTTGTTGAAACAAAGGTTGTCCTTGTAAGGGTTTCCCTTGTTTATTAGAAGGTTTCCCAGCCTGGGCAGATAGAAAATTGTTAATGTACTGATAAGCCTCAAGAGCAGGAAAACGAACGGGGTTGCCCTGCTCATCATATTGATAAGGAAATACGTAAATCAGGGCACCATCCGGTCCATAATGGGAAAAGTAAGGCTGATTAAGGTCTCGAGAGGACTGACCAACCTCAGAGTTCGACGGCTGTAAGGACAATCGATACTCCTCGGGAGAAATATTCTCTAGAATGGCTGAAGCTATATAAACATCTTCAGGAACTGACGAGGTCCTAGTTGACTGAGTAGTAACAACAGGCGTAGACGTAGCCACGCAGATAGTAGGTCTAACAGGTGTTGATGTAACAAAAGGAGACGCCGTGAGTGGTGTCGATGGCGACATCCCTAACGAGGGAATAGTCGGATTCGTGGATGGAGTCGATATTCCCATAGAGGAAATAGCGGCCATAACCTGACTTAAAGACCTATATACAGCTGGGAGCATAGGACCAGGTGAAGACATAACAGAGGGTTCGAGGATATCTTCGGGAAAAAGCTGGTAATCTTCACCAAAAGTAGGAATTCCCTCACTAGAAGAAGGACTAGATGAGTCCATATCTGACCTTGCCGCGAGATCTTCTAAAAGACGAAGGGGACTAGGAGGTATAATAGCAGCCAAAAAGGGTGATCCTAATGTAAGAGGAGGTAAGTGTTCCCCTACTCCAAATCCAAACCAAGCGTTGAACAAGGGCCAATTGAAGTCAACTGGTCCTCCAAAGGGAAGTTCCAATATAAACTGTCCACCGTCTGGAAACTCAGATACAATGGGCTGTTGATACTCAGTAGAGGACTAGGAGACCTCTAATGAATCGTTTGTATAAGGACTACCAGTAGACGAAACTGACGGTTCTGCCACTGTGAATATGGAAAAAGAGAGGAAGATATCACAAAACAAAGAGGCAAGGGAAAAACCAAGGCAAACAAAAATAGGTCGAAAAAACAATCTCTAAATGAGCGTGTGATCGTAGGTGATTAATTTTACCACATTGAAACTGGAAAATTTTACTGTTTCATGTTTTAAGAGTCTAGAAACAAGTAAAATATGACTCTATCACTTTTAGTTTCGAAACAAGCATGAAAGGACAAGCGCTTGATGATCTTTTCAAATTTAATGAGTCAGTAAAGATCAAAATGACTGCTCTGGTAATCTAGGTAAAAGGGTGTACTAGATATCCATGAACTACCATATACACCTTGGTAAAAATTAAAGAGAAATCAACCAAGGACTTGACGTACGTGTAGGTAATCTCCCCGAATGCTGTGTCCAGTGTATCACGGGTAAAAGGCAGTAGACTCGGCTTCCTATGGATAAAGGATTGCAACCTAATGGGGTCTCCCTTTATATACGCGATGGGACAGGGAGCACAAGTCCGTACTAGCATTTTCTGTAACCAGATGGTGAGTGATAGCTACTAGGCTTAAAGATGTCGGAACACGTCTCTACCTTAGACTATTAGATATTCCGTTAATGTTTCAATGTTTCCTTAGGTTAATTCAGTAAATTTTACAGTTGATATTCAATTTACATTTTAATTTCAGGCCCTATCGAATGTTGGATCTCATAAAACCTCTAAATGCACACTACATGCCACAAAATATCACTTTGTTCAATGAAGAGCTATCTATGGGAGAGTTGAGAGATTTTCAAATAACAAAAAAATGAGTACCAAAAACATCCACTACTGTCTCTAATGCAAGCTAATGAAAGTAGAAAACTTCTCTCTAGAGTTATATAACACTAATAATACAAAAGAGCTTTCAATTTTCACGATGCCAAACCAAATTCAAAAGATCTTGTTTTTGTATTTTTCAACATATAAGAGCAAATGCACTAAATGAATGAAAAATTAATGAAAACATCAATTCGAGGAATGAAAAGGAGAGAGCTAAAAAAAACAAGTTCACTCAATCCAAACGCATACAAGAAAGACTCAAACTGATGACAAAATCCTTCAGAGCAAAGAATAATCTCAAAAAAAGTCTCACACAAACCGTGTAATCTAGGCTTGGAGTGAAAGAAAGCAAAACTAGATGAAAGATAGAACAATCACTCAACTAACACAATGATACAATGGAATCCAAAAAAATGAATGCAAAGAATTGAAAATGATGTCGACCAGGAACGCAAGGACCTAAAACTCCCATGGGAGGCTCAGCACACTGAAGCACCTAGAAGCCCTATGGCTAGAATGAAAAACTGATAGTAAAGGGCAAACAACTGGAGGACAAGGGCAAAACACAGTCAACAATGACTTCAAGGCACTCAATCAATCAGAAAAATGACACCAGGACCAAAACTCAAGCTCAGAGAGCCCAAAAGCAAGCAAACCCTAGCACCAAACAGAGTTGGTGCGCCTGTTTAGCTGTAATCTGCGCCAAAAAGGCATTGGCACGGAGGCCTAGCTAGCAAAAGGAGCCAATTGGCATGACTGTCAGGCACTAAACTGCGCCACTCAAGTTTACTATGGGAAAAAGATGAAAAATGACAAACAGAGACTGGATCTGGTCTTCTGGGGGCTGAACAGGGGTTTGACACCAAGGGAGGTGAACCAGAAGAGCAAATAAATGAATCAAAAGCCAAAAAAAACAACCCAAACGGAAGGAGGACTAACTCCCATTGATCCCCAGCGGAGTCACCAAATTGTTGAGGTGGTAAATCCCCTCTGCAGATAGAGGCGATCCCATTAGCCCAGATTGGGTCTAGCAACAATCAAATCATGCAAAGATGTTGGTTCCTAGCTACAAGAAAGACAAAGATCGCGATAAGTAGCCTACCTCGAATCCCATGCTGTTGTTGTCGATGAAGAAGCGGCGCTCCTCGTCCTTTGCTCGACAGATCATAGTCCTTCTGTTTGCTTCGTCCGGACACCTGTACACATGCAGAGATACAACGACATACAACATAATACTTAAAGCACGTAACTATATATCAATCAAAGAGGATATAATTCATTGCATTTCATAAAAGAGTAAACACATGAATGGAACCAAAATCAGAGTCGCTTATATTAATGATGACAAAAAGGGAGATTACAACCAAATTCTATGACGATATGATCTTCCTTCGGCGGGGCTTGCAGCAGAGCGCATCTCAACGAATCCTGTCAGGAATTTGGACAAAGCTCTCTCTTACGAGGGTCCTCTCGGCTCTGCTTCAATAGTTACCTGACTATAGTTTTCCTCCTACAAGTTCAGCTAGCTTGCTAATGGAGAGATCAAGATTTTATAGATGGAGGAAGGGAAGTGATCCCTATAATCATGGGATAGGGCCTATCTTTTAGGAAGCTTCCATGAAAGGTGGAAAACCACTTCCTATACATGGAGATCCATAGCCAAACCACTCAACTTCTTCTGATGATTCATTCTGGAGTTTGTTAGAACCATAATTCCACCATTTATTTTTAAAAATCATTCCTTAATGGGCTTGGTGTAAGTGATACACAGGGACAGTGCACCAATTGGCATGCCCTCTAGTGTGGATTTCCCCCATTGGCACGAGGGATGAACTAACTAGTCGCGCCAAGGCTAAAACACCTGTTTTTAAGGATTTCCAGAGGAAATTTTCTTCAGGATAATGTTTATCCTTAGGCAAGAGGATATTATGAAGGTGTTTTCAGGACATGTTACTGCTCACAGGTCACGGGAATAGTCCTCCAATGTGCGGGACGAGGGATTGCAGGGACGGTGACAAATTACTGTGTAACAAAGAATAACTATCATTAATGATGCTCCTCCACTATTGCAATATATATTTACCAGGAATGCTCACTGTGTGAGACTAACAAAAATTGATAAAACACATAGCATGTTTAAGAGACTGATAAATATTCATAACAACATATTATTTTGCAAACTAAAACTGAAAGAGAGTAGATATGGAAACACAAGTAAAGTAGACAATACACACAGCAAATTGGTAATAAGTCCTCACTAGTATCATTCCATTTCATTTACAAAAAGATTACAAATCATATGAATCAAATTTTGAAACCATCAACCAACCCTAACTTCATATCAGTTTGGCATATATATACAAAATATGATACTGTCATCTTCCACAGAAAAAGGTAAATATGTTTCAAAATTCATTACAACCTCGTGAAAGAGTTGAGGCTTATCCCTTAATCTTAATTACAAAGTGTTATATTAAAAACAAGATAAACACTATGAAGGCATCATGAATGTTGTCACTTCGAAATGGTTGTGTGAGGTGGCAGCTTATTCGAAGACCACTCTTCTGTTTTAGTGCAACCAATCTTCAGCAAAAAGAGTAAAAACAGTGGGAATGACATGTGGTTGTCTCTTAATAAATGTACAAAATAGAAACATAATATTTTGGAGAATGTTGGATATAATACACGTCACACCTGGCAGCATCCATTGCAACTGAATAACCTCTCCACTTGTAGAAATTATATAACTTATGTGTTATATATCCAAGATTCTCCTGATCGCACACTATTTTAACTTCATGCACAATACAGAACCTATTCCACTATTGATCATCACATGCGGAAATTAAATCAATTGCAATGCACACATGAAACCATAAAAATTCACACACATTAACACAGTGATTTAATGGGAAATATTGAAGCTTAAAACCCAAACTATCTGTATATAATATATGTCATAGATCTCATGTAACAATCCTCATACAAAGCTTATCATATCAAGCTCTCAGTATAATACAATCGCTACACACTAATCAGTCCCGATCTTGCAAATCCATGCACCGATCTCTGCCACCTGCTAGCCTGCCTCTACTGTGCAATCCCTGCTAAATAACGGCTCTGAATGAACTTGAATACACCAAGATTGCACTGCACAATCCTCATTGGCATCTCCACTAAGTGTTGGATGCAATCAATGCATCACTATAGTCACAACTGATAGTCACACTTGCTCTTTCACCTACCTCTCCACTGGTCTCCACTAAAACTGTCCATGCACTGTAGTTAACTAATGTATTCTTTAGCTGATTAATGAGTTATTATATAGTGAATTAATTAACTAATTAATTCAAACCACTCTCACTAGTGTATCATTCAGTTAGACTAGATACAACTAGCTCAATTGTATCTAACTGAGTTAAAATTAACACAACTCCACCAACTACTTCTATAACTCCACCAAACTCTTTCACATGAGTTCTAACTGATTTCCTCATGCATTAGCTCCAGTAAACCCTCAGGAATAGCGTAATTCCTTCTGTCAGCTGTTGTGCCACATCTGTGCACTTAACTGAAGTTCTCCAAGATAATAAGATAATGTTTAGAGTCCAAATATTATTAAGAGCTAATAATAATCGACATATCTATTTTTAGACTGGAAATCTAAAAATAGATTTTGCCCAATATGTCTAAAAATATAAGTCCATATATTTTTCCAACTTGACGAACCATCCACAAATATCATCCTACAACTCATAGAATATGATCGACATGTCTAAAAATAGACATAGTCTAAAAATAGACTTTGCGCCAAAAATAGCCTGCGGGCCCACTTAGTGGAGGTGACTCGTTTCACTAAGCTCATCATCTTGTTGAATCTCAACACTCCCTCTCAACAAGATAAGGATTATCTGCTACCCCGATCCTGTCTCTATGGTATTCAAATTTGCTCTTGGTGAGTACCTTCGTCAGAATATTTGCATCCTAATCCTCCGTAGGAATGTAAGTTAGTAACATGATCTTTCGCTGCACCCAATCTATGATATGATGGTACCGGATGTCAATATGTTTAGATATATCATGAAATACTGGATTAACTAATATTTTAATGCAACTCTGATTATCACAATATATCACAGTAGGATCTAAGTGTGAACCAAACAACCCGACCAGGATCTTCCTCATCCATATAGCCTCGCATGCAGCCAAACTTGCTACCATGTACTTGGACTCCGCTGAACTGAGTGCCACAGATCTCTATTTCTTCATGTACCAAGAAACTGATATAGACCCAATACTGAATATCCCTCTAGATGTGCTCTTTCTGTCCGTTGGGCTCCCTGCCCAATCTACATCCGTGAAGCCATGCAGCTTCAACTCATCCGACTGTTTGTACCACAATCCATATCCAGATGTGCCCCTTAGATATCTCAGGACATGCTTGCCTGCCTTCCAAAAGAGCTTGGTAGGCTTAACCATAGCTTGTGAAAGCTAGTTAATAGCGTAGCATATGTCCAGTCGTGTATTGACTAGATAAATGAGCGAACCAACCAACTGTCGAAAAACAATGGCATCCACTACCTTTGCCGATGTAGCATCCTCTTTCCTCCAACCACCAGGAAGAGGAGTGTCGATAGGCTTGCAGCCTTTCATGTTGAACTTCTCTAGTATCTCTCGGGCATACTTTCCTTGAGACACAAAAATTCCACCCTTCTGCTGCTAAATTTCCAATCCCAGGAAATAATGAAGGAGGCCCAAGTCCTTCATCTCAAACTCCTTTGCAAGATCTACCTTGCATGAGTGTATCAACAGTTCATTACCTATTAGTATCAAATGATCTACATAAAGTAAAATGATCAGCAACTTACCCTCCACCACAATCTGGCATAGGTTCGCATCTGCCTCACTCTTGGTGAATCCAAATCCGGTGAAATAACTGTCTATCCGTGTGTACCAAGCACGAGTTGCTTGTTTCAACCCATACAGCACTCTTTTGAGCCTGCACACATGCAACTCACTTCTGAAGATTTCAAATCCTTCAGGCTGCTCTATGTACACCTCCTCCTCAATGACTTCATTGAGGAACACAGTCTTCACATCCATTTGATGAATGTTCCAACCCATCTGCGCTGAGAGAGCAAGGATGGTCTGTATGGAAGAATACCTTGCGACAGGTGCAAAGGTTTGTTCATAGTCAATCCCCTTGATCTGTAAGAAGCCCCGGGCAACAAACCTTGCCTTGTACTTCTCGACGCTCCCATCAGCAGCTTGCTTCACTTTGTAGATCCATCTCAAACCTACCACTGATTTCCCTTTCGGCCTTGGGACAATCTCCCATGCACTGTTTCTGACAATCGAATCATACTCTTCCACCATGACATCTACCCATGCGGGGTCCTCCATAGCTTCCTCGAAAGAAAATGGTCCTGCCATGATACACTTTCTCATCAGAGCCATGTATCCAGTAAATTGGTCAGGTGACTGTCTCTGTCTGCGCTATGATGTAGGTGCTCCTACATTTTACGCTGCATCAAGATTCAGTCGCTCAGCTTCTGTAGTGCACTTCCGCCCTCTGATGTTTGGTGCTGCATGAGTGGTTTCTTCCACTCAATGAACCTCCTCTTGTGGTTGTTCCACATCCTGAGGCTCATATTTAGGAACAAGTAGCTCCTCATCTTCATGCAAGTGTAGCTCCCTCTCAAGCGACAACTTCATGGCTTTCTCCTCATGAAATTTGATATCCCATCGCACAACAGTCTTCCGACTGTCTGGAAAATACACACGATAATTGTTGGGTGTTTCTGTGTACCCCACAAATATCCCAACCTCTGCAGTCGGCTCCAGCTTCTTCCTGGCATCCTTCGTCACATGAATGTAAACTGGTGAGCCAAAAATCTTCAAATGAGAAATATCAGGCTTCTTACCAGAAAACACCACTTCGGGTGTACTCATGCCAAGTACTCTATGAGGACAACGATTTTGCACATAAACCGCAGTGTTGCATGCCTCAGCCCAAAAGTGTATGGGAAGGCCTTGATCATGCAACATCACCCATGTAGCACCCACGATCGTTCTGTTCTTTCTCTTCGTGACCCCATTCTGTTGTGGGTTATGAGGCGCTATGAGTTCTCTTCGAATTCCTTCTGCGCTGCAAAAGTATTTTAATTCACCAGAGATGAATTCACCACCATTATCGCTTCTTAGATATTTCACCTGCTTCCCCGACTCTTTCTCAACCAATGCCTTGAACTCACAGAACTTTGAGTATGTCTTGCTCTTCCTTTGCATGACGAAGATCCAGCGCTTACGAGAAAATTCATCAAAAAATATCACATAATACCTGTGCTTTGTTGTCGAAGCTACTGAGAAAGGTCCTCACACGTCTGTGTGAATTCTCTCAAGGATCGTCGTGGCGTGACTATCCTTCTCATGAAAAGTGGTCTTCACAGATTTTTCCAAAGTACATCCCTTGCACTGATCTGACTGCACAAGTGTACCCTTGGGAAGCCTAGTAGAAATATGCTGCAAAATTTTCAAAGCGCCATGGTGAATATGGCCCAATATACTATGCCACAATTCACCCTCATCCCGGCTCACCACTCCTTCTGCTTTTCCTGCCATAGTTTTGCAGCCATCTACCTGCAATTGATAAAGGTTCTTAACTCGAACCCCTATCCTCCGAGTTTCACCAATTTCTTTACTGCGCAGGAAAGCCTTTCCCTCGCTAAAAACAACATCATATCCCTTGTATTCCAACATCGCCACAGAGATCATATTCTTCTTCAATCCTGGAACATGCATGACATCCTTCAATATGAAGGGTTAACCAGACTCCCTCTCAAAGGAAATGGTCCCAATACCATTCGCACTGTATCTACCATCATCGCCCATCTCGATGTGCACTCCAATATCCTTCTCATCTAGATCACTAAACAAATATTTGTCTCCGGTCATATGGAAAGATGCACCACTGTCAAGAAACCACACCGATCCTATCACACTTGAAACCAAGCATGCGATCAAAGAAAAATCTAGCTCAAACTGCGAGGCTAAGGCCTCTCCAGCTGTAGATCCAACAACCTGCTTATTCTTCTTCTTCTGTGGACAATTAGTGGTGTAATGTCCGTGTTGGTGATAGTGAAAGCAGTTCATCTTGGACAAGTCCTACTTCTTGACTTTCGCAACAGATTGAGAAGGATTTTTCTTTCCCTTCCCTTTCCTTGGTTTGGTAGCCAAAGCACAATTTTCTTAATCATCATTCTTCGATGAAGATCCATCCCTGGTACCCCGCCTTATCTCCTCCTGCACAAGATCTGACCAAAGTCGCTCCCATCCCGACAGTTTCTCCTGACCATTGACATAGTCCTCGTAGCTATGCCAACTCTTCGGAAGGCCAAGGAGATCCAAGCTCACCAATTCCTCTTCATCTACAGTAACCCTCACACTTCCCAACTCATCCCTGCACTGGAAAAACTTCGTGAGGTACTTGGGTATACTGTCGCCTTTCTCCATTTTTATTTTTTTGAGCTTGTCTTTAAGCGCCAACTTCCTTTGGTTGCTTCTGCTTTGGAACAAGTCTGTAAAAGCTTTCCACATCAATAATGGAGAAGCTTTACCATGAAATCTGGACACTATGTGATCCTTCACACCTTCCAACAAAATCCTTCGACATTTTGCTGTCTTCTTTTGCCATGCATCAAGTGCGGCTACATTGCTAGAAGTAGGTTTTGAAATTTCTGCATCTATGAACTCCTTCAACCCATTATCATCCAACACCACTTCCATCCTGTCCTTCCATGAAATATAATTCGATATTCCCTCAAGTGCATACTCCAATCGCAATCCATTGAAAGACATTTCAATGAATGCTCAACTTTGACACCAAGAAAACACTGCAGCAAATTTGAATTCCACCAACACAAAACTCAACCGCTTCAATAATTGCAATCTACTTTGATCAATATCGCTCTGATACCATGTATAAATTATATAACTTATGTGTTATATATCCAATATTCTCATGATCTCACACTATTTTAACTGCATGCACAATACAGAATCTATTCCACTATTGAACATCACAAGCGGAAATTAAATCAATTGCAATTCACACATGAAACCATAAAAATTCACACACATTAACACAGTGGTTTAACGGGAAAGCCTGAAGCTAAAAACCCCAACTATCTGTATATAATATATGTCATAGATATCTTGTAACAATCCTCATACAAATCTGATCATATCAAGCTCTCAGCACAATACAATCGCTACACACTAATCAGGCTCGATCTTGCAAATCCATGCACCGATCTCTGCAACCTACTAGCCTGCCTCTACTGCGTAATCCCTGCTGAAGAATGGCTCTGAATGAACTCAAATCCACCAAGCTTGCACTGCGCAATCCTCATTGGCATCTCCACTGAGTGTTGGATGCAATCAATGCATCACTAATGTCACAACTGATAGTCACACTTGCTCTTTCACCTACCTCTCCACTGGTCTCCACTGAAACTATCCATGCGCTATATTTAACTGATGTATTCTTCAATTTATTAATGAGTTATTATTTATTGAATTAATTAACTAATTAATTCACAACACTCTCACTAGTGTATCATTCAGTTAGACTAGATACAACTAGCTCAATTGTGTCTAACTGAGTTAAACTGAACACAACTCCACCAACTACTTCTATAACTCCACCAAACTATGTCACATGAGTTCTAACTGAAGTCCTCATGCATTAGCTCTAGTAAACCCTCAGGAATAGCTTAATTCCTTCTGTCAGCTGCTGTGCCACATCTGTGCACTTAACTGAAGTGCTCCAAGAGAATAAGATAATGTTTAGATTCCAAATATTATTAAGAGCTAATAATATTCAACATATCTATTTTTAGACTAGAAATCTAAAAATATATTCCGCCCAATATGTCTAAAAATAGAAGTCCATCTATTTTTCCAACTTGACCAACCATCCACAAATAGCATCCTGCAACTCATAAAATATGATCGACATGTCTAAAAATAGACTTTGCACCAAAAATAGCCTGTGGGCCCACTTAGTGAAGGTGACTCTTTTCACTAAGCTCATCATCTTGTTGAATCTCAACACCACTTCATCTGTTTAATGTCACCATCATGATTCAAAACAAAAATTAGCCCATTTCCATCACATGTTGATATTTCAAAATAATTGCTACTTTCGCATAAAAGGTAGCAATAACCAGAAAACATAGAACATTTACCCAAAAAAATTTCTCCAAGTCAGCCATGTTCTTCATTCATCAAAGGTCCAGAATAGAAGCAAAGATTCTTATGGCTTCTTCTTTAGTTAACCTTTTATCAAACCTCTTTTTTTGTGCATGGCTCTTCAACTGAGCTTTCTTCTTCCTTTCAATTTTGTCTTCCGAGCTTTTTTCAATGTTGATAATTTCATCCCTCAGTTTAGGATTGGCAATCATCTTGTTGTTTAGCCTGAGTTTTTTTCTTGGTCTAGTATGAGGTCTTTTGACATAAGTATTAGGGATGAATTTGGACCTCTTTCATCCATGTATAACTTTACTAGACTCTGGCTCCTCATCTTCTGACTCTGTGTACTCAGGATCACTACTATCTTCACATGAGGAATAGGAATGTATCTCATTTTTATTCCTCTTCTTGATCGAAGGAAAAATGGAGGATACTAATTTAGCCAAGGTAGGCTCTTCTTCTATGGTAGTCTCTGTCATTTTCTATTTTCCTTTCTTGAGAGAAATAAAACTTGTGAGAGGGTGGACATAATGAGAGATGTGCCACTGTTTGGCTGCACTTTATGAGATGACTCAGGAATCTAGCTTGAAGTTTTCATACCAGGGTTGACTTTCACTGGTGAGAAAACAGGCTTAGGTGCAAGAAGACCAGGGATTACTTCCACTATTTCTTCTGCCATGAAAAGTTTCTTCTTAGGCTGGCTTCATGAAGAGGAGGCAATGTGTTCTTTATTCTTTGACATATGCTTCTTAAGAGAAGATGGTGAACTATGTGAAACAGGGGCAGGACTGGTTTGCTCATGAATGTCTTTCTTCTTTGGCCTCCCTACCTTTCTTCTAGAATTAATACTGCCAAACCCTTCCTCTCTAAAAAACCTAACGCAAGTAATTTTATTCTTTCTGAGATGATAGACAACTAAAATTTTAATCAGTCCTCTATGATACAAATTATGCGAGTAGTTTGGAATTTTCTGAAGCTTGAGGGACATTTTAAGCAGAGATCTATACAGAAAATAGGGTAGGTTCAGAGGTTTTTCTCCTTATATGTGGGCCAGGAATCTCAACTCATAACGATGAACAGAAGAAAACCTCCCTTCGCATATGATGTATTTCTGGATTGAGGTAATAACATACTGCCACTTGGATTTAAAACAAGAAATATGAGCAGTTGAATTCCATTTCATATGAGTATATTCGGGCTTAAGGTAAGAACTTAATTCTTCAGGAAGCACTTTTATTTTAAACCAACGTTCACCGGTTACATAAGACTGGGTTTCACAGGCTATGATAGCCTTGGAAATGCTGAATGTTTTTTTGCCTAACATGACCTTTTCGCCATCGAAAGACTCATCGAAAGCTTGAGCCAGTGCCACGTTCTCCCAAGAAAATTTTTGGAGGAATTTATACCAACCTGCAGATTTGAATTGTGATTTTTCCCTTGCATACACAAATATTGTGTTAGTAGGCTCTAACCTATTTACATTTCCTTCTTTCCCCATTTTCTGATAGCTAAATTTCTCACGAATACAATTGTTGAACTCTAGTTGCAATGCTCTCCATGAAACCTGAGACTGATTGCTTTGAAACCTGAGACTTCTTCCTGTAGGATTGGTTTTTTTTTACTTGTGTCATACATAGAGGCCTCAGGTTGAGTGATCGTTGAGCTCTCTTCTCTAATTTCACACCTGAAATTATGAGGAGTAATGACATGTTTTTGAAGTGATTCAAAAACCAGTGCCGAGTCATCCCACTAAGATTCACACTTCCACCTTATCATTACATGTCAGATTCCGCGTACCATGCTTTCTTCCTTGTATAAATATTGATGAAGCACGAAACTACATTTTAACATGCATTACATACAAAACTGCGGTTCTTGGGCCCCACAACCTGGTGACCAATCAGAAGAAATCGCACATCGCAAATTCTCGTCTTGTCGCAAATTGGTCGCCTGAAAGTTTAACTCTATACTGATAACAGCTAAACCATCAACTATGCGATGTGCAATATGCGATGTGAGATATGCGATGGTGTGCTACGCCGAGACGTTCCCCTTCACCTCATCGCATTGAAAATAAATTAACATACCACGTGATTTCCTTAACAGTAAACTCTAAAAACTGCGATTTGAGAAATCACTCCATTTGCGCTTTAATCTCCACCATTGAGCTACGCCTAGATCTAACGATTCTCACTGCTTGCCCTTAGTTGCATCGCAACTTATATTTTTTATTTTGTGATGTCATCTAAGTCATCAGTCTCTTCCCCTTTAGATTCTACGATTGGATCATGTCTCTCCGCTCATCCTGCACGCAGCTCTTCTCCGGATCTCCCACTTTACTGGTCAATCTATTTTCTTTAGGCAGCGCTTTACTGTTAAAGAACTTTGGTTGCAATACTGTCTACGAAGCCTTAATTTTCCTGCATTGAAAACTAATTACCTATTTACCTATAGCCTCTTTATTGAGATAACCAAAATCTTAGTGAAATAGCTGCGCTTTTCATTGTGTGGAATATATGAATTTCATTTCTCAGAAATAGCCGCCCTTTACTGTATTACTGTTTTGACAATGAATTTGAAACAAAGGTAGCTATTATTCCATACCAGATGACTGCAAATTTATTGCCCAAACAACGACTAACCTTCAACACTAACATAAGTCAAAATAAATATCTTAACTTATTTTAGGACTCTAAAACACTATGACACCTATTCACTTAAAAAATACCTTGATGTTGGGACTCTTTCTAACTTTTATTGGAAATGACTCAAACTTTGGACATGGACTAGGACACAATAATAAAAATTGAAAACAATGACACAATAGCGATTACACCATTAACATTTTCAGTGCTAACAGCGTACAATGGCGGTCAATACACAGTTACCCTTCTTAGCATCACTGAATATTCTACATCTAACAAAATTAATGAATGACCTCATTGCACATGGCCCTAACTAGCCTCCCATGCCCATGAATCTCGCTTCTTATATAAAAAAATTTGAAGGGAAGCAAGTAGAAAACCCTGAAAATCATATAATTACTTTCCACATGTGGTGTTCATCGAATAGTATCATTGATGATACCATTCAACTTAGACTATTTAAACGCACCCTAACGGGGCCTACGACGAAATGGTATGTCGAGCAACCATCTGCGTCACAGAGTACATTTAGCACCCTCAATATTTCATTACTTACCTATTTCTGGTTCCCAATTCACAATGAATCAAGAATGGAGCTTCTTACACATTTTAGACAAACACCATCCGTTCATATATTGGACCATCTCCAAGAATGGCAGAGATGTCATAGTTTGTGTAAAGCCAAACTTGACGACAAAGTTTTGTTGGACTTATTTTTTAAAACCGTCACTACAAATATTTCAAAATACGTGGCAACACAAAAACCTACCTCATAGGAAGATGCCAATAGAAAATACCATCAACTTGACCTCATTTACACCCAATTGGGATATATATATAATGTCCTTCCAAATTCCCCGCAGCTACAAAACTATAGGGAGTTACCAAGGGTGTCGAATACTGTTGATGGCTTGATAGGGTCCTTAGCCCAAGGTCAACCAAACAGTAGTTATCAGTACCTAGGATACTCTTACGATTCTACAGAGAACATTTCACAACCTAGGTACTATCAAAGTTAGCCTGCACCTCTGTAGAATATGATGAATATGGTGATGCCATACCATCAATAGCAGTGAGGCCCATATCCTCCCTTGCAAGGGAACCAGTACTCAGCTAGAAAAGTTGATGCAAGAGAATCACCCCAAAATTAATACACCAATAAGGGATAAGGGAACCAATAATCCACTTTCCCCACATAGAATATACCACTGACACAAAACAATGCACTAGTGAATCTAGTGCAACCTTCCCAAGCTCAATAGAAACAATCTTATGACCAGGATAATAACAATAATCCTCCAATTTTTTCAAAGAAGAAGTGAAAGAACAAGAAAAATGGATATTATGGACAGGGGGCAGTAATCAACAGTGTCCCCTGTGATCTCAGGTTGGGGACAACTACAACCAAAATCCAAACTAGGAGCCAAGTAATAACTCTCAAGGGAAAAACAAGAGACCTAGCCTACGGATAAATCATTCTTGTGCTATATGTGGGGAGTATGGTCATTACACCCACCACTGTCCTGAAATCCCTGAGTTAAAGAAACTCTAGGGTAACCGAGGATAAGGGCGACAAAATTAGAAACCTAGAGTGATGCAGGAACCTTTCTCCCGTCAGGAAGTAGTTAACACCCAGCAGGAACAACCACCCAAAAACGATATTAGAGAAAACAACCACATAATCTAGATGGCTATGAATAATTGTTATTCCAAACACGGAATAGGAACTACGACACTCCCTCAGATACCAACCCGTCAGGTATAAGTATGATCTCACCTAACATGCCATTAACCATCTCCAAAGTACATATTGAGCCCCTTCCAAGAATGGTCAAAGGACCACCCAGGCGCACAGGACATCATTCCAAAGATGCTCATAGCTATAGTATAGTGGATGAATTGGCTCAATATCTAGCAACCATGTCAGGATTGGAAGTCCTAAAATCATGCCCAACACATCAGAAGGCCTTACTTTTTGCTTTAGGCACAATCGACCCTTCTGATTCTCGCCTAATGTTTTTCGATCTAGACAAGGCAGACCCTAGGCTTCCTTCTCTAGTCACTTTCCAGACACCAATTTCAGTCCATAATATCACCATACACTGGTGCATTTTGGATGAAGGAGCATCCACGTGCATCATGTCCAAAATGGTTTGGAAAAATTTAGGATCACTTAAATTGAAAACATCTGACATCATGCTTAGATCATATGACAAGTGCCCATCCACCCCGATAGGTCTTTACCAAAATGTACCAGTGAACCTGGCCAGAAAAACAGTCCTCATAGACATTTAGGTCTTAGACGCGCAATTAGACTACAATATCCTCCTCGGGTGAAGTTACACGTACGTTATGACCACGATATCATCCTCTCTTTTTATGGTGATGATGTTCCATCATGAAGATAAAATCATCACCATCAACCAGCTCACATACTACAAAAATAAACCCATGACCGTTTTATATGTTTTACTACTATACGTAGATACAACCATGACACCACTCACAACCTATACATAATTTGGCCTCGGACAATTTACACCATCTTCTATCCTGAGAACATTCCCAGGAGATTCCTTATCATAACAAGGGAAGCCCCAGAAATCACGGAGGTAGCAATGTGCGTGATGACCTCATCAAACACCAAAACCAGCCCAGAGCCAAAAACCAGTAACACGGATTTTAACACCACAGCTTCATAATTCCTACCTTATGCTCTCTCCCAAACCCCATTTTTGCATCACCCATCTGGTTTTGTTTCGAGACAAGTCATGTAGAGTCTTAAATTTCCAAATATGGCTTTCGCAATACCAATCTGGTATTTGGCTCCTCTAGCTACATTAAGAAGCCCAAGTATTACCTATGCAGGCATAACTCCTATTACCCCCCAAGAGGCCATAATAGCCAAAGAAGCCCCGTGTAGCAACACCGACTAATACTACTTCAAGGGATAACAAGAAAGGGAAAAATTTCAACACCCCTAGGATTGATAGGGCATTACAACCTTGTGCTTTTTGCAATATCGTAGGCCATCCTACTAACATTTGCCCAGAATTAGACGAGCTAAAGTCTCTTCTACATACCGAAATAAATGTCACGACCTCAACCACCCGTAAAGAGGAAAATGTCACGAATACTCAAGGGAAAACATTACGCACCAACCATGCATTCACCATATGCGATGAATACGGGTATTACACCCACCATTTCCTGGAGATACCTCAATACAGGGATGTGTTGCAAGCACTAGATCAATCCAATCAACAGGATCCCTCTACAACTTCCATACAAATGGAAGAGGGTGGGTCCAAAACCATCGTGTACATACGAGAAGAGCCTGCATCATGCCCACACTCATCAAACTCGACGGCTAAAAGAAGGTAAACAAAGGCCACACCACATAACCCACTTTGCGCATTGTGCGATGAACTTGATCACTTAATCGTACAATGCCCAGAATTAAGGGTGTTCAATCATTGGTACCCAATTCCACATTTTTCCCAAAGAAAATTATCTCGGCACATAAGACATACGTGTCAAATATGTCGAAGAAACCATCATGTGTGTCGTTGTCCCCACATCCATCGCCTTCAATCTATGTAAAATTTCATGTGATGTTTCATCACTGAAAATCTTGACTTAGCAAACTCAGGCACAAAATCTGTGGACAACACTGCAATTTAAAGGACGGAAACAACGAGGACCATATTATCTATATTGGAAGAGATACAGTTACCAAAACAACCACCTATCACCCATAACCATCCTTATCCTCAAGTCCGGGTTTTTGCATCATGCGACAAATGTGATCATTTTATTGCTCAATGTGCAACTTTGGAGTTGTTTCAAAGATGGTACCTAGTCAATATGGTGTACTTTAGAGGGTTACGACCAGATCAATATTCTTGCCAGATATGTCAAGATAACCACCATATTCACCATTGTCCCTACTTTCCCTGATTCTATTCAGCATTGTTAGTATGAATCCTTTGTCGAAGTGTACGAAAAAAGACCACTTTAGCTACGCATAACTAATAGCCCTAACATCAAATATGGCTGCCAATATCTTCATATCTGCAGTTAGTTGATCAAGACAAGAGCTGCAAAAACCAGATCTATGCATAGAAAGACATTAAGCAGTAAAAAGAAGGGTTTGCTCCATATATCCAATAGATAAGACAAGAACAATTTTTGAAAGAATTTTTGTATTAAGGGCACCTGGGAGGAAAACAAGAAGATGTTTCCAATTCTCCTCAATGGGATGGGTTCTTGGAAGTCCTCAGCACTTCAGATCTAGAATCTCTCTCTTGTTGGTGTAGAAAACCCAGACAAAGATAGAACTCAAAGGGAGCTCACACAGCAAATAATGTAGAATGTGACCAAGTGTATAGATCCAGAGTGATCTAATAAGCAACAAAAGGTGAAGAATGATAGGAAAAACCCTCCTATTTATAACAAAATATTGGGTCATTCTAGATCTTGGTGCATGATTAAAATAATGTTAACCAAATCTAGATCCACCTTTTATGGAATATTTTATTTTATTTGTTAATAATAAATAAATAAATGATTTATTTATCTTTTTAAGGAGGTGGTTGAAGGATAATTAAATAAATAATGATTTATTTAATTATTTGTGGGTGATTTGGTCATATTTAACAAGGAATATTATCTAAATAAGATTTAAATAATTATTCCTAGAAAATAATAAGATAAATAAAGGTTTATCTAATTAATTTCTTTGTTTTCGGGTTAAACATGACTGGGAATAATAATTAAATTATGGTTTAATTAATTATTCCATGAGGAAAATCAAACAAATATAGGTTTGTTTAATATTTCCTTTTGGGGTTTCCTGTTTAGACCATAAAAAACCTAATAAATGTGGTTTATTAAGTTATTTTACATAGTGAGAGAAATTTTACTTAGGGTAAAATTGGTCTTACATGGTGTACTTGGGTCCATCTAATGATAGTAGGTTAGATGACCAAAAAATGGTGTAACAAGCATTATATTCTCTACGCTTGGCCATAGCCAATTTCGCTGACTTGGACAGGTCAGATTCAGAGTTCGTAGAAAGTTCCACAACTCAGGAGAATGAAGCAACGAAGTCCATCCTCTGTGTATCTGAAGTGAGGCGTCCACCAAAAGGGCAGTGTCCCACCCCCAACCCCCCTCCTTGCCCAGTCCCATCCTGCGTATTGTGTGATGGACGTGAACATTCTATCACTCAATGCCCAGATTTAGTATCATTCTGAAAATGGTACCCAATCACGCAGGTGGTCCAAAGGGATTGGAAAACAAAAGAGCGACAATATTGTCTTATTTTCTAGGATAACCACCACGCTCAAAATTTCCCCTACGTCCTTGATTTCGACTAAGGCTATGTGAAAATTTCTGAATATTACTTATGCAGAAACCCAACTGTTAAACCTTGATATACTTCTCGTACTTAGACAAGTTATTAATCTGAAGTGTTCAACATTAACATCGAAGTAAATACATTACCAGTCTACACACATACAGATATAAATTGAATACATGCACAATGACAAAGTGACACATAGGATTTTTTGGACAATTGTCCCTGGAAAACCCAATGCGGGAAAATCGTTCTTCTAGCTATTGGAGGGTTTTATTATTGAGAAGAGTCTAAGTACAAAAAATCTAGGAACCAAATTGGTTAACCCGAGAGAGAAATAAACAATCTGTAGCAATAACTTTGTTCCAAAGATAGAAAAGCTGACTAATTCACACCCTCAAATGAGATTTATAGAACTCATACCTTTCTAGTCTTCAGAAACCCCAGTGCTGCTCTAAAGCCCTCTGCGTCAGCTCTGCTAGCCTGCGTCAGCCCCTGCGCTACTCAGGATGGGCCTGCGTCACCCCAGACTAGGTTATGCTACCCCTGCGCTTCCCTGGTCGGGCCTATGTCAGCCCTGCTGGCCTCCTGCTACCTCTACACTGCCCTTTCTAGGCCTTCATAGCCTCTGTGTAGCACCTTAAGCCTATGCACTGCGTAGTTTATGCTCGCTCTGTGCTACTCATTCTGCTGCTTCTCTGCCTCTTGTTGTACTCTTAGATTGGGATCAAATCATCCCTTCCACTAATACTACCCCTCGATGTAGCTGAAACACTTCTAGAAATTCTTGGCAAACCACACCCTATAATTCTAGATTATTATCACTGCTCTACCACTGTGTGTATTCTCCAACTAACCCAAAGCCTTTCCTTCATACTTTTCTCGTTGGGAAAACAACATCCATGACCTAATATTGAATCGATGGCTAAGATTAAAATAAATATTGATATGTGCGACTTAAGTCATTTTCATCACATGTTTAATTTAATTAAATTTAATCTTTTAATTTTCCTAAGTTAGACTTAGGGTCCTTAATTAAAAATATTAATTAATTAAATATCTCTTAAAAAAGATGGAATTTATTAAATCGCTTTCTGGGTCTTGGAGATCCCATGTACTCTAGTCCCTCCACAAATTTTGGGAGCTATAGCACATCTGAAGCTACCCTAACACATCATAAATATCAACACTCCCTCTTAGCGAGGAATGTAATCTAGCATCAATACTTCACCCTGAAGTTCTACACTGATCTATGGTGTGGGTCTTTGCACTGATGATTGGCATGTTTCCCTTCATAACTATGTTGCTGCTACACTTCTGTACTATTTCTCATGACATTTCCACCGCCACTGCTACATCCATCCATAACTGTGTTGTTGAAGTACTCCTACCCAATCTTTGACAGAAAATTCAGTTGGGTTGCATCCTCATCACTGAAGCTCCATAGTCTACTACTCCATACTATCATCTGGAGGTTGTTGCACTACTGCAGCTCTGCACTACGTAAGAAAACCTCCTTTGTGTTGCCTCTATGTTGAAGTCCCATATGTTGCCACTGCGATGTGTTGTCCTCTTAAAGCCTTTGCGCTGATGCAGCTCTGCAATGCTGAAGTCACGTAAACCCCTCTGTGCTACTGCCGCTACATATTCACTGCGGTGCTCCCTCTCAGCATCTAGCTATGCCTCTTCTCCATCTTTGATTCTCTGCACCCACTGCTCCACTTTCACCGCTAATATCTTAAGGCTCACGTAGCTCATAAGTGATCCAAGAGTTGGGCTTACTCAAGGATCCTGCCTCTACTCTATAGCTACTCTACAAATCCATGTCAACCCACTTTCATGGTTCATGAGCACTCATGGTTACGTCATCTTCAAAGCCATCATCTGCCACAGCATCCTTGGAGCTAGAAGCTTCCTTTCCCTTCTTCTTCTGACGATAGTTGTTGGCGAAATTTCCTAGTTAGCGGCATTGGAAACACTAGATCTTTGACATATCCCTCTTCTTTCTCCCTTGCTGCCTCTTTGATTCCAAGGCTGCATATTCTTCTTCTTCCTTCTTTACTTTACTTGACTCTATGTTGTACTGTCTCTTGGTGATCCGACGGTTTTGTTCTTGTCGGAGGATTGCCCACATATTTTCCCAATTGGGAAGGTCTGCTCTGCCGAAGAGACTTTGGAAAAAAGTTTCACAGTCCTTTTTTATAACATTTAGAGCCATCCTCACCATAACATTGTCCTCCACCTTCGCCCCCATGCCAGTCATTTGATCCTGTATCGCTTGTAGTTTGGACAGAAAAGGATCGATCTCCTCCCCATTGGCCATCATCAATAACCTCAGTTGGTTCTCTAGAAGCATCTTCCTCTGGACGAATCTTCCTCCATATAGTGTGGTTAGATCTACCTACATCTCATGATTTTTTTTATTCTCAGCTATGTGTGGAACCACGTGATATTTGACCCCGTCCATTATGAAGCGCTTGGCATGTGTCACTGCTTCATCATGCTTCGCTAGGAGAATATCATCGATTGGTGTGGCCAGCACTTTCTTTGCATGCTCCCTTAGACCATATGCCTCCATGACTACCAGGATTCTCACCTTCCAGATTCAAAATATGGACAAGCCATCCAACCTATCCTGACCACGTACTCTGTGAGGTGCCATCTGCTCACAAAATATGTCAGAATAAATCCTCCTCTCTATGCTAGAGACTCAGATGTAGGGTCCTTTGCAAGAAAGGCACCCTCTTCTCCCTCTAAAAAGTGACTCCCTCTCTTGGAAGTATGCCAAAAAAAAACAAAACAGCTCTCTTCGATCCTTTGATTGATCAACAAACTTCTTGGGTGGAAATATTCTGAGAAGCTATTCTCCTCTTTCTCTTCGTCAACTTAGCTTAAGATAAATTCTGAAATGACAAAATTTTGACCCCACCAGCAACTACTGAAGGTCTACAGCACAGCTTTCAGTACTCTGAATCAGCTAATAGCTTCAGGACTATGTCACCTTGGTTGGCCTCTACGTAAGCAGACAGTCTCAGCACAGCTTTTGTGTCGCCTTTGCGCAGTAAATACATGGGCGTGCATGGAGACTACGTCACTCTGGCCTCTATGTGGCTCTCCTTCATTATGTTGCTACGCTTCCCTCTTTGGTATTTCTTTTTGCGGCTGTCGCTACTTTTTACAACAAGCATTCTTTAGTCTTATTGTTGGTGATCCAGGCTAGATCTGCAATCGCTCTGATACCATGTGAAAAATTCTGAATATTACCTCTCCAGGAAACCCTATTGTTAAATTTTGAATTACTTCTCCTACTTAGACAAGATATTAATCTGACGTATTCAAAATTAACATCGAAGTAAATACATTAACAGTCTACACACATATAGATCTAAACTGAATACATGCACAATGACAAAATGACACACAGGATTTTCTGCACAACTGTCCCCAGAAAAACCCAATGCAGGAAAATCATTTTTCTGGCTACTGGATGGTTTTATTATTAAGTAGAGTCTAAGTACAACAAATATGGGCACCAAAATGGTTAACCCGACAGAGAAATAAATAATCTGCAACAATACCTCTGTTCTGGAGATAGAAAAATTGATTGATTCACACCTTCATATGGGATTTACAAAACTTAACCCTTTTCAGTATTCAGAAACCCCAGTGTTGCTCTGAAGCCCTCTGCTTTAGCTATGCTAGCCTGCATTAGCCCCTCTGTTGCTTAAGAAGGGCCTGCATCAGCCCAGACTGGGTTACGCTGCCCCAGAGCTGCCCTGCTTGGGCCTGCGTCAGCCCTGCTACCTTTGTGTTTCCCTTTCTGGGCCTGAATAGCCTCTTCGTAGCACTTGAAGCCTCTACATTGCGCAGTTGCTGCTTAGTCTGCTTCTTCTCCGCCTCTTGTTTCACTCTTGGCCTAGGATCATATCATCCCTTCCTCCAATACTACCCCTCGTTGTAGCTGAAACACTTCTAGGAATTCTTGGCAAACCACGCTCTATAATTCCAGCTTAGTCTCAGTGCTCTGCCACTATGTGTATTCTCCAACTGACCGAGTTCATAAATTTTTCTCAAAATTCAAAGTTACAGGATTTGGTTGAAACTAGGATGGTTATGTAGATCTCGTCTTCCTGATTCCAGCGCCGCGAACGATTCAAAAAATCGATGTCGTATCAGGAAGATATCGCGTTCTGATCGAATTGCCAAACAGGGAAATTTTTGACAGTTTGACCAGGTTTGACTTGGATGCATAGTCATCAAAAAATAATATTTCGAATAATATTCCTTTCCACCAGGCCAATCAATGGATGACAATTTTCATTGTTTTATTCGTTGTACAGGTTTGGGAGAGCCAATTAGAGGGTGCCACGTGGTTAGCTGATCCGAATGGAAAATGGCATCAACTCATGATATTCATCTACCCATGTTATCCATCTACCCATGGAATTTACCCATGGTATTGTAAATGGCATCGACCCATGATATTCATCCACCCATGATATTTATTCACCCATGGTATTATAAGTGACCCATGGTATGCATCCACCCATGGTATTCATCCACACATGGGATTTACCCATGGTATTGTAAGTGGTATCAGATTCAGGTTACGCCTCCATGGGAATGAGGGTTTGAAACATATTTCAGTTTCGATTTTTTGCAGCAATCTTTAGCAAAATCCATGAATTTTTTTGGGCGGCGAGTTTTCAGATCAGATCTGAAAATTTTGGTGAAAATTTTACAAAACAAAGACCAGATCTGGATTCCTTGTGAAAAAATACTCAAATTCAAAAAAAAAATTGGCCAAATTGGAGTTCGGATAAGGGAGATAACGTTGATTCAAAATCAGCAATGTTAAAGCAATTTTTTTGACGACAATTCATGGACGGCGGCTCTCCTGTCATTTTTTGCAGTTATTAGTGCAAAATTTTAGAGAAATTGATATAGATCTGAGCTCCTCTTGAAAAATCACCCAAGTTCAAAAAAAAAAATCGGTCGAATCGGAGTCCGGATGTGGGAGTTATTGTTGATTTAAAATCAACTATTTTTTCATAAATTTTGTGACGACGAAACAGTTCCAGTGCGAATCTGTGGGTCTAGAGTCTCCAGATAGTGGTTTCAAACACATGAGAAGATGCAGAATGATCATTCCATTTCCAAAAATAGGTTATAATAAATATTTTGAGTTATATTGACCGAGTTATGCTCATTTTAAATCTGGAGCAGCATTCGGAGCAGGTTCCCTTTGGAGACGTGCCCTCCCACCCCGCTTTAGTAGGCACCTGCTTCACATTCATCAGTTTGATCATAGCAGCGTTCGGCTTGGGTTATTTGGAGACGTGCCCTCCCACCCCAAGCTATGTAGGCACCTGCTACTTCATCAATAATCAGCATCACGGTTATGGGTCAACCGCACAAAATCTTTTTCATCAAAGTCCATTTGCTAGGCCGCACACTGTTAGTCACACAGTTGGTCACAAGCATTACAGGGTATCTCTATCCTCGGATCTTCGTTTGTCATGGTTTTGGTTCATCCACAAACCCACACTTCATCGAAGTCCATTTTCTAGGCCGCACACTGTCAATATAACAGTTGGTCACAAGCATTACAGGGTATCTCTATCCTCGGATCTTCGTTCATCATGGTTATGGGTTAACTACACCAAACCATTCTCTTCAGTGGCTCTTCATATTCAACAAAGGTTTCTCAGGAGGGAACTTCACGCAATGGGGACCATTACTTCTTAAGGAGGGAGGAATGATCCGAATGGAAAATGGCATCAACTCATGATATTCATCTACCCATGGAATTTACCCATGGTATTGTAAATGGCATCGACCCATGGTATTCATCCACCCATGATATTTATTCACCCATGGTATTATAAGTGACCCATGGTATGCATCCACCCATGGTATTGTAAGTGGTATCTACTGATGGTATTGGCCCATGGTATCCACCTATGGTATTGTATCTCAAAAAAGGCTATAAATAACAAGCCTCACTTTGTAAAAGGATAGATGGTCCGCCACAATGTAGCTTCTACAATTATTCTCTGTTTTAATAAAACAAGTTTCTTTGTGGTTTTATTTTCTTTGTGTTCTCTCTTCTTTTCTGGCATTCTAATTTTGCAGATCTTGTTAGATCCATTTCAACTTTTTAGATCTTGGGGGACTCCCCCCAAGATCCGGATCATTAGCCCTGAGGCTGCCATGTGTCCCTGAAATGGCATTGCAAAATTTTGTGAGGGTCTGCAAAGCTCGACCCTGAGACCTCCTGCCGGGCACGCATACGCTCTACTGTCCACACTACATGTTGTTTCTTAACCCCTAAGGGTGCGACTTAAGGTTTATTGAAAATCACATTGGGGGTTGGGAACCGCAAGCAATCCCAACGCGCCAGCGGTTCCCCAGAGTGTTCACATGGCAACGTTTATAACCAACCAACTCTGTAATCAGCGCTAACCAACCGGAGTTCAACCATGATTAAACTCATTCCACCACAGTTTTGCCTTGGGTTCCACTAACAACTGTCACGGTAACCATAGGTTTGGGGGTGCATGTGCCCAACCACAACATTTATTGCCACAGTCAGTTTTGGTGGACAGTTTAGGGGCACGCCTAAAGTGCTTGAAATTTCCATTTTTAACTCCAGTTAAGTTGAGTTCTCCACTTTTAGTGGAGCTTTCCTAGGTGAAATTGGGAAAAAGTGTAGGAGGCCCAATTTTCGACCATTCTGAGTGAATGAAGAGTCATTTTTTACTAATTGGAGAATTATAGAGCCATTGGTGCAGAGAAAACATCCATTAGAGCATTTCAACTACATGTAATAGCAATATTTTGAGCATAATGAAAGATGTACATGCTAATGGGAGTTGGACCAATAGTTGTAGCCCAGGAGGAGTGAACTGCTTCATCGTGCTTGCTGTGTAAATTTCATGTGGTGACTTATTTATCTATTTTACACTATTTTGCAGTGTTATTTAAGCTTGTTTTATGCTTCTAATTCACTAAAAATAATCTACAATTCATGGAAAAACTCATCAATCCTTATGCAAACTAATGAACTAGTTATGCACATGTTTTTAAACTGAAAAGACACTTAGCAAATAAAAACTAATACAGTCATTTCAGATCAGGTTGGTATTAGAGCTAGATTTTATTCTTTGGTGTTGTTTAGTGCAAAGAATTGTTTAACTGTTTGCAAGTTTTATATGCTTACAAGGCTCAAGCTCAAAAGAGGAGAAGGCAAATTGGTGGAAGCGGAAGGGTCTCAAAAAGAGCCAAAGCAAAAGAGAGCAATATTTCCACAATCTCCACCACCAAGTTCACCTCCTAAAGAAGTATAAGCTACATTAAGCATGCCTCATGAGGAAGGAGAAATCCATGAATAAGTTGACCCTAAAGAGGAAGAAAGAGTGTTTAGGAAAGCATTCCTTGACATGACTGAGATGGTTAGAATCCTTTATCAAGAAAGGAATGAGAGATTGGAAGGACAAGGATCTAAACTTCACAAGGAAGGACAAGGATCTTCAGGAGGTCAAAATGATGAAGACAAGTAAAACAAGGGAAATAGAGGAAATGGAGGCAATGTAGAGCCACCATCTTCATCATCATCATCATCCTCTACTTCTTCTTCAGTACATCAGCCACACAAGTCCAAGAGCACTGGTAAAAATCCTTTTTTAAAACTTTATGTTAAGTTCAAATTTCCAATGTTTAATGGTGAAGTAAATGCAGAAAAGATTGATAATTGGATTAGGAAATTGGAGGTCTATTTGAGAATCCAGAAACTTCAAGATGATGATACCAAAATTCAATTAGCTTCTTTGAGAATGGAAGGTGCAACACTTGTTTGGTGGGAAGCCAAGACAAAGGAGGAAATCAAGAAACATGGTAAGATTATTCTATCATGGTCAGATTTCATTACTGCTATTAAACAATAGTTTTATCCATTAGCTCATATGCAAAAATTCATCATGAACTGGCATAACTTTAGACAATTAAAGGGACAAAATGTGCAAGAATACACCCAAGAATTTAGGAGAAGAGCTCTCTTATTAGGGTGGATTTGTAGAGCCAAGACACTTTGCTCAAGTACATAAGAGGCTTACATAGCTACCTAAAACATACTATTCTCATTTTTAACCCCATCAGTCTAGATGAAGTTTGTGTTCAGACCACACATCTAGAAGCTAGAGGGAAGAACATTTCTGAAGAGGGTAGAAAGAAACCTTTTAAGGGTAAAGCCAAGGAAAAGAACTCAAAAGGTAAAAGCAAAAAGAATGCATCTATTAAGAAAGATGGAGAAAAAGCGGTTTGTAAACATTGTTCAAAAGAAGGCCATGATGAAACTCATTGTTGGAAATTACATCCTAAATTGAGGCCAAAGAAACCCAATAACAAAGGGAAACAGAAAATTGCTGCTACAACTCAACATGATTTAGGATCTGATTCAGGTGATGAATCTAAGATTACAGCCATGGGATTGAAGACTATGAAGGGAAAATAAATTGAAACTAAACTCAGTACTAGTACATCAAACTGTCACATAAAAACTCCAAATGAAGAAGAAATAATAGAACTGTTTCATGTGAGGGTCATATCCAAGCATACCAAGATTGACACACTGTTTGACCGTGGGTCACAAGCAAACTTAATCTCTGAATATTTGGTCAAGAAAATTAACCTTGAGACCATACCATATCCATTGGGTTGGATTTGTAAGGATGCAAATCTACAGGTTTGAAAGAAATGTATATTAAGTTTTGCAATCACTGCAAGTTTTGTTGACACAGTTGAATTAGATATGGTTCCACTTGACATAACTGGTATTGTATTAGGGATTCCCTACTTGTATGATAGGAAATAAATATTCTATCACCATGAGAACAAGTATCATTTATTCAAAGATAGCAAGGAGTTCATTGTTAGAGCACATCGCAAGAAGACAAACATTCCTATGGTAAATGTCGGACAGGTAAAGAGGCTAGTAAATTCAAGTAAGAATTTTTTTCTTTTTATGATTAAGACTAAAGATGATATTAATCATGAATCATTTGAAGTGATCCTAAGTTGAAATCAAATTTATATGTTGTGGTTAATGTACATCATGATATGTTTCAGGAGCCAACAGGATTGCCTCCAAAAAGGGAAATTCAACATGAGATTTAGTTGCAGCACAATTGTCCTCTTCCAAACAGCAGTATGTATCACATGTCGATAATGTAGAATGTTGAAATAAAGAGGAAAATCAAGGAGATTTTGGATAAAGGAATCATAAAGCCAAGCACCTCTTCGTGTGGTTCACCCATAGTCTTGATACCAAAGAAAGATGGGACTTGGCGCATGTGTGTAGATTTTGAGCTTTGAACAAGATTACAGTAAAAAATCGTTACCCACTCCCAAGAATAGATTTTTTTCTTGATCAGCTGAAAGAAGCAAAATTTTTCACTAAGTTATATTTGCAAAGTGGATATCATCAAGTAAGAATTGAAAAAAGTGATATATGGAAAGCTGCATTCAAAACCAAACAAGGACTCTTTGAGTGGCTAGTTATGCCTTTTGGTTTGTGTAATCCACCAGCAAATTTCATGCGAGTTATGGATAGTGTTTTGCGACCATTCCTTGATGAATTTTTTATTTTGTACTTAGATGACATTTTAATTTTCAGCAAAACAAGAGAAGATCATGTCTTGCATGTGAATAGAGTGCTTGATGTTTTGAAGAAAGAGAAATTATTTCTTAAGATGTCAAAATGTGAGTTTGGAAATACTTCTTTGGTCTATTTGGGACATATTATAGGAGGAGGAGAATTGAGGATTGATCCTTCTAAAGTGGAAGCCATTGTGAATTGGCCCACACCCAAAACAGTAACCGAGGTAAGAATTTTCTTAGGTGCAACCCAATATTGGAGAAATTTTATTGCTAACTTTTCTTCCATCACAGCTCCTATGCATGCAATGACAAGTGTGAAGAAAGGCTTCCAATGTGGAGGCAAATAATAGCAAGCTTTTGAAGCTTTAAAAGACAAGATCATTTCCACTCTAGTCCTTGCATTACCAAATTTGAGACATCCATTCGAGATTCAAACTGATGCTAGTGATTATACCATGGGCGCAGTTCTTTTGTAGCATGGTAAGCCTATCGCTTTTCATTCTGAAACTTTTAATGGTGTTGTGACTAATTATCCTACATATGAAAAAGAACTATATGCATTGGTACAAAGTGTCAAGAAGTGGAAACACTACTTTATGGGTAAAGAGACTATTGTACATACCGATCAACAGCCATTACAATACTTGCAGTCACAAACAAAATTGCAGCAATCAAGACATTTCAGGTGGATGGGATTTCTTCAATAGTTTCACTTGGTTATAAGGTACAAGAAAGGTATATTCAATAAAGTTGCAGATATGCTTTCAAGACCAATCATTAGTGCTTCTACTTTACTAAAAAATTATTATGTTGTACATGAGAGTTACATAGAACAATATGCACATGACATTGATTTTCAAGATGTGTATGCTAGTTTGAGTGAAGGGAATCAAGTTGAAGAAAAATATTATCACATGCATAACAATTTGTTGTTTCATTTAGGAAAGTTATGTATTCCACAAGGGGAGAGGCTAAGTGTCATGAGAGAAGCTCATTCATCTCTTATTGTTGGACACTTTGGGGTAAGCAAAACAATGGTGCATCTGCAGAGGTATTGCTATTGGCCTCGCATGATAGATAATGTGTCACGTTTTATAAGAGATTGTTCTATGTGTGCAACAAGTAAGCCTAGTAATGGGAAGCTTGGGTTGTACACACCACTACTGGTACCATCAAGGCCATGGGAGAGTGTCTCCATTGACTTTGTTGGAGGTACCTATGTCAAGAAAACAACATGATTATCTTTATGTAGTTGTGGATAGATTTAGTAAAATGTGTATACTTATGCCATGTAAGAAAACCATTACTGCTGAACAAACTGCTGAAATTTATTTTCAAAATGTTTGGGTTCATTTTGGATTGCCAACTTCTATTGTTAGTGATAGAGATTCCAGGTCCATTGGGAACTTTTGGTCAAATCTATGGAAGATGATGGACACAAAGTTCAAAAAGAGTACTGCTTTTCATCCACAAATAGATGGACAAACCAAAGTGGTGAGAAGAACCGTTGTGCATCTATTGAGAGGATATTGCAGCAAACATCCTAAGTTATGGGATGAACAACTACATTACATTCATCATGCTTACAACTAGGAAAAGCACTCTTCAACACAAACCTCACCTTTTGAAGTATGCTTTAGGTATTTTCAAAAATCGCCATTATAATTCATCTTTGGGAAGGATGTTTCAATTGATGGCCATCGTGGCATTGATAAGGCTCGAAAGTTCATTGAGAAAATTCAGATTATACATCAACAAGTTCAAGAACAACTTGAGAAAAGCCAAAGAAAATACAAAGAGAGGCGTGAAAAACACCAGGTTGATCACAAGTTTCAAGAGGGAGATGAGGTATGAGTACACATTAGCAAAGAAAGGATGCAAGGGGAAGGTAAAAATCTAAAACCCATTCACTATGGTCCTTTCAAGATCATAAAACAAGTTGGTAATAATGCATTCCAACTTGACTTGCCTTCTTATATGAAAATGTATTCAGTTGTTAATGTTGAAAACTTAAGCGTGTATGAGCCACCTTTGATCGATGATCGAGGAAGTGATGTTTAGCTACCTTCTATTGAATATTTCTTGCCAGAATTTCTGGATGAGCTCAAAGAAGGTGCAATTCTTGATAGGCGGACAAGAGCATCAAAGAGGGGAAGTGTTCACTACCTTCGAGTTGGGCTCAAAGGAACTAAACCAAGCAAGGAAAAATGGATGGAGGTTGGAAAGGTGAGGGATTTGTACCCTCATCTATTGAACAGGTAATCAAGTCTTTTGGGGTCCAAAAGCTTCCCAATGGGGAGGAATGATCAAGAGTTCATAAATTTTGCTCAAAATTCAAAGTTATAGGATTTGGCTGAAAATAGGATGGTTGCATAGATCTCATCTTCTTCATTCCGGCTCCGTGAACAGTTCTAAAAACCAATTTCATATGAGGAAGATATCGTGCTCTGATTGAAATTCCAAACAGGTAAATTTTCGACAGTTTGACCAGGTTTGACTGGGATGCACAGTCAGCAAGGTGGAGGTACATTTAGCCAAAAATAATATTTCGAAGAATATTCCTTTCCACCGGGCTAATCAATGGATGACAAGTGTCATTGTTTTATTTTTTGTACAGGTATGGGAGAGCCAATTGAAGGGTGCCACGTGGCTAGCCCTAAGGCAGCCACGTGTCCCTGAAATGGCGTTGTAAATTTTTGTGAGGGTCTGCAGGGCTCGACCCCGAGAACTCCTGTCGGGCATGCATACGCTCTACCGTCCGCACAACACATTGTTTCTTAACCCCTAAGCTCGCTCCTTATACTTAAGGTTTATTGAAAATCACATTGGGGGTTGGGAACCGCCGTCGGTCCCAACCCGCCAGCAATTCCCTGGAGTTTTCACATGGAAAAAAACATATGTAACCACCTCCACATGGATAAGTGTAACCGCTAGCTAATTTTTCCCCATATACATGTCACATGGTTGTTGATAAGTGGTTGCCATTGATGTTAACCCAAGCAACACCAAGGGCTACCCCAATATTGCATGGGAATTTTGACCTACCAAATTACTATATTCTGGGTCAAGAATTCTTTTGACGGTTTCTACTTGTTGATATGTTTCGGTTGATATATGGCACGCCGCGTAATTCTTCACGGTTTGAGATATATTCAGGTTTGAAGTTTGTAGCCCCAGTTAGTGGGCTAAAACCCCATCAGGTTGTGGCATGGGTCATTGAAAATTCAATAATTAATAATTTCTAAGCTCCTAAAATCCCTCCCTCGTTCACTTGTTGAAGCCCCTCTCAACCTAAGCATTTATATAAATTGTGATCCTCATATCCTCCTTATGTAGGGATTTCGCTACCTAAAACAGGTCATCGTGGAATTTGTGCTCTAACCTTTTTTATACGAAGGTTCAGAAGCTGAAATTTTTATGAGGTCAAGCCGAAATCCTAAGGAAGCTCCTGAAAAAATTTTAGATCAAGGTGTGCAATATTTTCTAAGATATGATCTATGGAAGTCAGTATTTTTGCAGGCTCTTAAACTTCATCTCAAAGATGTGACCTTGGGAAAATCGTCATAACTCTCTCTCTGAGTATCGGATTGGAATTCTGTAAAACGCGAGAGATAATGCATGGACTGTAGTTTTCTTTGTATCAATTTTAGAGCCGAATGAAGAAACAATGACACATGGTTCGCCGTACAAATTCGCTCTACTAAAACAGTCCATTATTAGGTCATTGTGAGAGATTGGGAATAACTCTCTTTTGAAGAATCCAAATTGGATTAGACCTATGGCATTGGAAATAAGACTCAGAGCACTACTACATAACCGAAAATCACATATTGGGGAGCTGAAATAATAGAGATACACCAGATTCAATATTGAGATCCTAGAAGGTAAGAAAAAGCTAGATCATGTGTTGTCAAGGGCTACAAAGGAACATAATTTCTATGGAAGCAAAGCAAAGCAAGGTGCAGCAGAGGGTAGCATGACAAGAGCAGAAATGAAGGTGTAGAACAGCAGCAAGAATTTCAACACATGAAGTCTTCAAGTAGGCAGCACTGCATACAGTCATTGTAAAGGTCTCATTATACTAAGTCATTGTAAATGCATCATTGTAAATATTGTACAAGTGTCTATCTGCCAAGAGTTGAAGAGGTAGTGTCGGGAGTTCTAGGATCATCATTAGGTGGTTGTTTCATAGTTGGGGTTATGGTCTAGTGTGTCTTCTTCTTCTACATCATTCTATATCATTGTAAAGTGGACCATTTTCCCTGGTGCAGGAGTCCATTCTTGTTTTATTGTTCTATGGGGTGGCAGGGTGGTGCTAGGCTGGTGCATGAAGTCACCAACAGGTTCAAGCCTGTGAAAAATTTAGGGTGGTAGGGTAGAGCTAGGGTGAGTTGTAGAACATTGGGTGTTGGGGCATCTGTTCAGTTGACTACTGAAGAATCTCAGGCGTTGGAGCGTCCATCCAGTGGGAGCTGGAGAAGAATGCATTTCTATATTCTAAAAAGTTGGACATTTATTTTCAATTGGAGTTGAATATTAAAGAATTATTAGAAAATCATTCAGGTGGTTTTTGTCTCGGAGAGGGTTTCCACCCTAAAAACTGTGTGCATTTTTGTTCCTTTTGTTTACTACTATCATTGTACAAACACTGATAATAATTGAAGATTAACTAATGCTCTAATTGAAAGGAATATTGACTAACCCGCCCTCTCAATATTTCCAGCAATTGTTATTAGAGCTTCGCTCCTTTAATAGCAGTTTAACAACTAGAAGGAGGTCATGGAGCATACCAAGAATGGTGTACCTATATTCAATGAAAATAATTGTGCACTCTGAAAAGGAAGAATGGAGGTATATCTCTTGGCAGAAGGTTACGAAGTATGGGACATTGTTCAAAATGGATTCACATCAACTGTGGATGAACAAGGTAAGAAGAATTTGGTAAATGATGCAAAAAAAAAGAATATTATTATCAGTGGAATTATTGAATCTGCTTATCATAAGGTGTTGGGTTGTAAAACCACCAAAAATGTATGGGACAAGCTTGAGAATATATATGCGGGTGACTCAAATGTCAAAGAAGCAAAGATTCAAATCTATAGAGAAAATTTTGAGCAACTCAGAATAAAATAAGATGGCAACATTGCTGCATACTTCCAATACATTGATGAAATAACCAATACTATGGAAGGATTGGGAGAGCCAGTTGATGAGAAGACTATTATATGAAAGATTCTTAGAACGTTACCAGGGAGATTCAACCCAAAGGTATCGGTCTTAGAATACAGTGCAAATATGGAAAAACTCAGAAAAAAGGAATTACATGGAGTTCTCATAGCATATGAAATGAGACTTGATGAAGAAGAGGGTACTTCACATCTAGAAACTGCTTTCGTTGCATCTAAGAAAACCAATGAGGACAAACAACCTTCAATTTAAAACCATGCGCCTGCAAGTGTGAAGAAAAGGGAGATGATGAAGAAGGTCTTTCATATGAAGAATATGCTTAATTTACGAGAAAACTAAAAATTGGTAAGGGAAAATTCAAAGGTAAACATCCATTGATGTATTTCAGCTGTTGTGAGGTTGGTCATTTCACAGCAAAATGTCTGAACATAAGTGATCACAACTCAAAAGGAAAGAAAGGCTTTAAGAAATTCAACAAGAAAGAAAAAAAAGAAAGGATCCAAAAGGAACTTTCTCTCTAAAGAAGATAACTCATCATCTGATGAAGACAATGATAGCGAAGAAGAAGCCAATGAGAGAGTATTGTTTATGGCCAAGCACAATAAAAAAGAGGTATCAAACAACGAAGAAGAAGGGTTGACCATAGAATAATTTTCTAAGGCGGCAATCAAGCTTATAAAAGAGCTCAAGGCTAAGAAGATCCATTCCAATAATCTTGAAGAAAAATTTCAAGGTCTCAAAATTGAAGTTGAAGAACACAAATGTATTAAAGAGTCACTTCAAAAGAAGTTGGAAGAAAGCAACCAAGAAAGGGAAGCATTAGAAGCCGAAGTAGTCTCACTGAGTAAGGAAGTGAAGAAGGGAAAAACTGTCCAAAACTATGCCAACATCTCAAGGGCATTGGAAGAGCTCATAAATAATCAACAATATTACAATGACAGAACTAGCCTTGGTTACAAAGAAGAAGAAGCAGGACCTTCTACAAAAAAATACAATGAACCTATGAGATCTGGCATGCATGTAGAATTCATTGGACAAGATTCGCAAGAACATCCTTGGAAGACGATTCCTCGACGAATATTTCCATCCAGGTACCAACATATTTTTCATGGCTATTGTTATTCATGTGGAAAATTTGGTCATAAATCTATAGAATGTCGCACGTACCCTAGGAACCAATACAATTCCAGGAGATCCTTCAAATATGAGCCTACTAGGGCTCAACGAAACATCAATAGATTTGAACATTTAAGAAATAATATGGAATGTTACAAATGTCAGAACTTTGGACACATAGCCAGAGACTACAGACTTGAAAATCCTCTAGAAGAATCTTCGAAGCCACAGAATGAACGAACATGGAAGAAGAAGAAGAGTGATAATTGTGCTCTCGCTCTCAAGGCTTAAAACAAAAAAGATGCGTGGTATGTTGATAGAGCTTGCTCAACGCATATGACTGGAGATAGAAGGAAATTTGTATCTCTAAAAGAGAATAAGGATGGAACTGTATCCTTTGGAAATGATGGATCTTAAAATGTTATAGGATCAGGTACAATCACTCTCGGAAGCAAAGATGTTATAGCCAAGAATGTTCTATTGGTTGAAAAAATGAATCACAATATGCTCAGTGTTGGACAAATGTGTGATCAAGGACACAAAATTCTATTCAACTCCACAAAATGTGAAATCAGGAAATGCAGGTATGGTAAAATTGTGGCTACAGCAAGTTGAGCTCCAAACGACATATATGTTCTGGATGAAGCAACTAAAGCATGTCTACTAGCTAAATAGGATGAAATTTGGTTATGGCACAAACAAATGGGTCACATAAACTTTGAAAATCTTGTCAGGATGAGAAAAAAGGAAGCAATACGAGAAATGTTGAAAATCTCAAAACCTTCCAACACACTATGTGAGGCATGTCAGCACGGCAAGCAAACAAAAGTCAGATTTTAAACAAAAGAACACTTTGCATCACATCCATTGGAATTGATACATACTGATCTATGTGGTCCTGTGAGAACAAAAGGCTTAGATGGAGAATTATATTTCATGTTAATGATAGATTACTATAACAGGATGACAACTGTCAGTTTCATAAAGAAAAAATCTAAAGCATTTAAGTGCTTTCAGATCTAGAAGGAGTTGGTCAAAAATGAAACTGATTTGAAAATAAAAATTCTAAGATCAGATAATGGCGGAGAATTCACTTCCAAATTATTTCAGCAATACTGTGACAAAAATGGAATAAAAAGACAATTTTCAACAGCACGAACACCTCAACAAAATGGAGTTGTTGAAAGAAAGAACAAAACCATACAGGAAATGGGTAGAACAATGTTGAAGGACTCAAAATTGGATGAAAAATTATGGTTTCAAGCAATTGATACGACAGTCTTCATTATCAACCGAAGTCTTCTAAAAAATAATTGCAACAAGACCCCATATGATTTATGGAAAGGAAAACCAGCTAATGTAAAATATTTTAGAATCTTCGGAAGAAAATGTTATATCAAAAGAGAATATCAAAATTTGGGTAAGTTTGAATCATGTGTTAATGAAGGTATCTTTTTTGGTTACTCACGCAAAAGAAAGGCCTATAAATGCTATAATCTAAGACGAAAACAGATAGTGGAGAGCATAAATGTTACATTTGACAAAGATGGTGTTCTAACGAATAATTATGAGGATCTAGAATCTTTGAAACTTGAGACAGAGGCTGAAAAAGACATAGAGAAAATTCTAGAACAAGAAGCAATTATCAACCAGGAAGAAGTAAATAATGATCATCAAGATATAACGGAAACACAAGAAGAAGCTCCTCCAAAGAGAACAAAATAATGGATTCAAAAGAACCATCCATAAAATCAAATAATTGGTGACATAAATGAAGGTTGACAGCTTCTTTCATCACAACAAGCTCACATTTCTTTTCTAGCAACCTTTGAGCTTAGTAGTTTTGAGGAAGCCAGCTAGAATGAACATTGGGTAGCAGCTATGAATGAAGAATTGGATAAAATCGAGAATAATAACACATGGGAATTAGTTCTTGACCTAAAGATAAAAATTCCATTGGGACTAAATGGGTGTTCAGGAAAAAATTGAATGAAGATGAACAGGGTACCAGAAACAAAGCAAGATTGCTTTGCAAAGGCTATGCACAAGTGGAAGGAATTGATTTCGATGAAAAATTTGCACTAGTTCCAAAATGGAAGCCATCTGAATGTTTCTCGCCTATGCATGTTTAAGAAAAATCAAAGTCTACCAAATGGATGTTAAGTTAGCATTTCTGAATGGCGAATTAGAAGAATAATTTTACATCGAACAACCTAAAGGTTTTCTACTATCAGAAAAACAAGACTATGTTTGCAGGTTAAAGAAGGCTATATGGGGTCTCAAGCAGGATCCTAGAGCATGGTATGCTCATCTTGATGGGTATCTACGTCAACAAGGGTTCAAGAAAGGTACTGTTGATAGAAATCTTTATGTACAAATAGATAAAGATAATTTAATAATCGTTGAGGTATATGTGGATGATATAATATTTGGTAGCAATGATGACCAACTAAGTAAGAAATTTTCTACAAATATGCAAAGTGAGTTTGATATGTCTTTACTTGGTGAGCTAACATAATTCTTAGGGCTTCAAATATCTCAGCAAGAGAAAGGAATATTTATATGTCAAGCCAAGTACATCAAGGAAATGCTCAAAAAATTCAAAATGGAAGATTGCAAACCCGTCCTTAATCTGATGGTAAGAGGTTGAAAATTGAGCATAGACGACTCATCTAAGGATGTGGATCAGAGGTTGTACAGATCTATGATTGGTAGTCTTCTATATGTAACAGCCTCCCAGCCAGATGTTATGCAAGCAGTTGGACAAGTAGCAAGATTCCAAGCAGCACTAAAAGAATCACATATTATTGTTGTCAAAATAATTCTTCGATATCTAAAGGGCACAAAAAAATATGGCTTGTGGTATCCCAAGGGTAACAATCTCATTATTCAAGCCTTTATAGATGCAGATTGGGCAGGAACTGTTGATGATCGTAAGGGTACTAGTGGAGCAACATTCTATATAGGTGGTTGTCTCGTATCATGGTTGAGCAAAAATAAAACCTCAATCTCGTTATCTACAACGGAAGCAGAATACATTGCAGCAGCAACATGTTGTACTCAATTCCCTTGGATGAAACAAACTTTGCAAGTTCTTCAAGTAAAATTCAATGAGCCTATTCCCATATTCTGTGACAACACCAGTGCCATCAGCATCTCCAAGAATCCTATCATGCATTCAAAAACAAAACACATTCCGATCAAATATCATTTTGTTAGAGAACAAGTCGCTAAAAAGAATATCAAACTTGAGTATGTTGGTACAAAAGAACAAATCATTGATATCTTCACTAAACCTTTACCTCGTGAAGTATTTTAATATCTTCACCAGAAGTTTGGGATTCTCCCAAGTTCTCATTAGATTTTCCTTATTCAAAATATAAAGGGGGAGTGGAAGTGTGTACAGGTCCGAAGGATGGTTGTGTGTCAGGGGGAGTGGAAGTGTGTACAGGTCAGCAGGATGGTTGTATGTTAGGGGGAGATACCCTTTGCAATTGATGTCAAAGAGGGAGATAATATTGTAGGAAGAGGTGTCTTGATCACAAGGGGAGTACTTGTGTTTCCATCAATGCTAAAGGGGGAGATTGTTGATCAATGGTTGTCATTGATGTCAACCCAAGCAGCACCAGGGGTTACCCCAATATTGCATGGAAATTTTGACCTACCAAATTACTATATTCTGGGTCAAGAATGTTTTTTTATGGTTTCTACTTGTCGAGATGTTTCAGTTGATATATGGCACGCCACGTAATTCTTGACGGTTTGAGAGATATTCATGTTTGAAGTTTGTAACCCCAGTTAGTGGGCTAAAACCCCATGGGGTTGTGAAATGGGTCATTGAAAAGTCAATAATTAATAATTTTTAAGCTCCTAAAATCTCTCCCTCATTCACTTGTTGAAGCCCCTCTCAACCTAAGAATTTATATAAATTGTGATCCTCATATCCTCCTTATGTAGGGATTTCGCTACCTGAAACAGGTCATCGTGGAATTTGCGCTCTAAATTTTTTTCTACGAAGTTTAAAAAGCTGAAATTTTTATGAGGGGAAACCGAAATCCTAAGGAAGCTCCTGTAAAAATTTCAGATCATGGTGCACAATATTTTCGGAGATATGATCTGTGGAAGTCAGTGTTTTTGCAGGCTCCTGAACTTCATCTCAAAGAAGTGACCTTGGGAAAATTGTCATAACACTCTCTCTCTCTAAGTATCGGATTGGAATTCTGTAAAATGTGGCAGGTAGTGCACGGAATTTGGTTTTCATTTTATCAATTTCAGAGCCGAATGAAGAAACGGTGACACGTGGCATGTCGTACAAGTTCGCTCTGCTGAAACAGTCCATAATTAGGTCATTGTGAGAGATTGGGCATAACTCACTCTTGAAGAATCCAAATTGGATCAGACCTATGGAATTGGAAAGAAGACTCAGAGTACTACTATAGAACCAAAAATCACATATTTGGAAGCTAAAATAATAGAGATACACCAGATTCAATATCGAGATCCTAGAAGGCAAGAAAATCTAAATCATGTGTTTTCAAGGGCTGCAAAGGACCAAACTTTCTAGGGCAGAAAAGCAAAGCAAGGTGAAAAAGAGGGTAGCATGACAAGAGCAGCAATCAAGGTTCAGAAAAGCAGCAAGAAGTTCAACACATGAAGTCTTCAAGTGGGCAGCACTGCATACAGTCATTGTGAAGGTCTCACTGTACTAAGTCATTGTTAATGCATCATTGTAAATATTGTACAAGTGTCTATCTGCCAAGAGTTGAAGAGGCGGTGTCGGGAGGTCTAGGATCATCATTAGGTGGTTGTGTCATAGTTGGGGTTATGGTCTAGTGTGTCTTCTTCTTCTACATCATTCTATATCATTGTAAAGTGGACCATTTTCCCTGGTACGGGAGTCCATTCTTGTTTTTTTCTTCTATAGGGTGGTAGGGTGGTGCTAGGCTGGTGCATGAAGGCACCAACAAGTTCAAGCCTATGAAAAATTTAGGGTGGTAGGGTGGCGCTAGGGTGAGTTTTAGCTCATTGGGTGTTGGCGTATCCATTCAGTTCACTACTGAAGAATCTTAGGTGTTGGAGTGTCCATCTAGTGGGAGCTGGAGAAGAATGCTTTTCTAGATTCTAGGAAGTTGGAGCCTTATTTTCAATTGGATTTGAAAATTAAATAATTATTATAAAATAATTCATGTGGTTTTTGTCCCTAAGAGGGTTTCCACCTTAAAAACTGTGTGCATTTGTGTTCCTTTTGTTTACTGCTATCATTGTACAAAAAATGATAATAATTGAAGATTAACTAATGCTATAATTGAAAGGAATATTGATTCACCCCCCCCCCCCCATCATTATTTCCAACAATGGAAACATTTGTAACCAACCAACTCCACAGTCAGTGATAACCAACAGGAGTTCAACCACGATTCAACTCGTTCCACCGCAGTTCCGCCTTGGGTTCCGCTAACAACTATCATAGTAACCGTAGGTTTGGGGGTGCATGTGCCCAACCGCAACATTTATTTCCACAGTCAGTTTCGGCGGAAATTTTAGGGACGCACCTAAAGTGTCGGAAATTTCCATTTTTAACTCCAGTTAAGTGGAGTTCTCCATTTTTAGTGGAGCTTTCCTAGGTGAAACTGGGCAAAAGTGTAGGAGGCCCAATTTTTTACCATTCTGAGTGAATGAAGAGTCATTTTTGACTAATTGGAGAATTCTAGAGCCATTGGTGTAGAGAAAAAATCCATTAGAGCGTTGTAATTACATGTAATAGCAAAATTTCGAGAATAATGAAAGATGGACATGCCATTGAGAGCTGGACTAGCAGATGTAGCCTAGGAGGGGTGAACTGCTTCATCATGCCTGTTGTGTAAATTTCAGGTGGTGACTTATTTCTCTGTTTTACACTATTTTCCAGTGTTATTTAAGCTTTTTTTATGCTTCTAATTCACAAAAAATCATCTACAATTAATGGAAAAACTCATAAATCCTTATTCAAACTAATGAACTGATTATGCACATGTTTTTAAACTGAAAAGACACTTAGCACAAAAAAACTAATATATTCATTTCAGATCACCCCAAGCCTTTCCTTTATACTTTTCTCATTGGGAAACCAACAGCCATGATATAATCTTGAATCAACGACTAAGATTAAAAGAAAGCTTGATCTGTGTGACTTAAGTCATTTTCATCACTTGTTTAATTTAATTAACTTTAATATTTTAATTTTCCTAAGTTATACTTAGGGTCCTTAATTAAAAATATTAATTAATTAAATATCTCTTAAACAAGATGGAATTTCTTAAATCTCTTTTTGGGTCTTGGAGATATCATGTACTCTAGTCCCTCCACAAAGTTTGGGAGCTAGAGCACATCCGAAGCTACCCCAACACATCAGAAATCTCAACATGCTAGACGTCATGCGCTCATTCGTCACCAATAATCTGGACGTAGTTGGTTTTTAGTTACCACAACATAGGCAATCAGTAGCAATGAGGCCTTCTCCCCATTGTCACCAACCACCTAGAAATGCGAAGGAGACCCAATTCCCCAGTAAGGTAAGAAGCCAATCAAACATCTCATGTGCCCTATGTGATAAAAATGACCACATGGTCATCCAATGTCGGGAGCTTGATAAGTTCACTAACATTCTTCGCATGGTCACCCCTATTTTCGGATTTTCTCACAATTTCACCACACAATCAATTGTTAATACCTATCAAGGTTAAGAGAGGTTAGAGTAGCATTTAGTCAAAGCTTCCCAAATAATCCATACCATCCAAGACTGAAAAATCGGAGGTAGCAGAAGCACATAAATGCACCAATGCACAACCATCCCCAAGCATCAACATCTGGCATGGAGAGTAGTATTGGGTCACACACCATATACTCGTTAAGTACTTTTACTCTATCCAACATCTGCACAAGCCATGACCATGAGATAGAGGCATGCCCTATTTCGCAAACATTTCATCACCTCTGAATCCGTCAAAATATTCAAATAAAGGAAAATACATGTACCCCTCGTACACTGCCAAGAGAGCATGAATCTCCTTTGGCTAAAAATAAAAAAAAACATCGCGGAAATTCTTCCGCCATCTAATGATGATGATACAAAACACCATATAGGATGCATCTCATTATCCGTGGGAACCATGACTTATGTTGTTTGCTCATCATTTCTTGGTGTCAAGACCACTGCAACTACCACAATAGTAGTAGTACCTTCAACGGTGCGGACCCACCTTGTTGCGCCCTGTCAACTTCATCTGGTTCCACAACATCAACCACAGAATCATATTCATGTCTGTCGACTGGCACTGTTAGGCCTAAACCCATTCCTCACGACCTCGCACAAATAAAATCCCCCTTAAGCGTCTTGTTTCACTCTGATGAGGATATATTAGAGGCTATGACGGAACCAGATTTTCCATGGGATGTTATGCATCACTGCTCGCTTTTTCTTCCAAAAAAAGTGTTTGTTCCTAGCAACACAAAACCCAGGATATTTACACCATTGAATCAAAATAATTCCTGCCATCAGGAAAAGTAGATTGGTTCAAGAAGCCTATCCCAATGCCCGACTCGTTTGAGGAAGGAAATATGTCGAACATTTCACCTACCTTTAAGGTAAATATTTCGAAAAAAATAGGCAAAACCGAGGAAATCTCGTTGGGGGAAGCATGCTCTCCAGAAGAATTAACCACATATATAACCCTATTACAAGAGTATAGGGACATCTGCGCATGGGATTATTCAGAAATGCCAGGATTAAGCCCAACCATCGTGAAGAATAATATTGATACATGGCCCAACATCTCACCCGTCTGCCAAAAACAACGTTAGTTACAACCATCTAAAGCTAAAGCAATCAAATATGAGATAGAAAAGCGTCATAAATCTGGATTCATATATCCAATTGTTTACATGTCTTGGGTTTCCAACCCTATAACCCTCATGAAAAAATAGGGCACCATTCAAGTCTGTACTGATTTTTGAGACCTCGACAAAGCTTGTCCCAAAGACAACTACCCCACTCCATTCATCGACCAAGTCATCGATGCTTGCGCCGGTCATGAGGCCTTATCCTTCATGGATGGATTCTCAGGGTACAATAAAATTTAGATCCAACATACAGATCGGTACAAGGCTGCATTCACTACCCCTTGGGGCACATTTTCATACCAATTTATGTCATTCGGTCTTAAAAACATTAGCGCCACTTTTTAGCCACCCATGAACTACATCTTCCACGACCTAGCTCACCTGATCCTGGCCTATTTGGATGACCCCATGGTATGATCCAAGAAGTGAGATGACCATTTGAAATATTTTTGCTATTATTTCAACGATGCTGGAAATACAGCCTATGCTTGAACCATCTCAAGTGTGTCTTCTACGTCAACGCGGGAATACTATTAGAATTCATAGTATCCCAACAAGGAATCAGATTCAACCCCCTCAAGGTCTAAGAAATCAAATAGGTACCACCACCTAAAACATTAAAGCAACTTGAAATTTTGCAAGGCAAGGCCAAATTCTTGCGGCGCTTTGTCCCCAACTAGGCCACTTGCGCGCGGGGATTTCTGTGGCTTATCCGTCAGGACATTCCTTTCAAATGAGATGATCAAGCTCAAAAGTCATTTGAGGCACTAAAAGACTCCTTGTCTTCAACCCCCGTGATCAACCCACCCAATTATGACAAAGACTACACCTTATATTTTTCTGCATCAGATACAACCATCGTTGGGGTGCTAGTCCAAGACGGACCAGAAAACAAAGAGCACGTAATTTATTACGTAAGCAAGAACCTAGCCAGGCCTTCCTTGAGGTATGAGCCAAAATAAAAAACAACCCTAGCCCTAGTACATGCAGTAAAAAATATTCGGCATTACATCATCCTCATGACCACTACAGTCATAAAAACTATCAACCCCAAGCGATATTTGCTAACCCGAAGAATGTTGAACCATAAGTACACCCAATGGATAGTTATACTACAGGAATTTGACTCCAATTCAGCTCCCCCAAGAGAAAAAAAAAACTCATCCTGGCCGATTTCATCACCGATATCCCTAATGAGACCCAAGGATCCCTCGTTAATGACTCGCTACCTGATGAACATTTTTTCTTAATATCGACAGAGGACCCGTGGTACGACGACATCCTTATTTTCTGCGAACCCAAAATTTCAAACCCCAACTCACACGTGATGACCGAAGGCGTATACACCATCAAACCCCCTAATACCTCCTAATGGGGGAAATCCTTTATCAACGAGGCGTCGAAACCATCTTATGTCAGTGCCTCACTCACAACCAAGTTTATCAGGCCCTAAATGACTACCATAGTGGGGCTTGCGGTAGTCATCTCTCTGGTATGGCCACCACCCAAAAAATCTTACCTTTTGGTTATTTTTGGCCCACGCTATTTCACGATTGCATACAAGCATTCAAAAGGTGCGAGTGATGCCAACGCTATGCTCATAAGGCAAGAGCCCCTCTAGCTCCCCTACACCCCATCATCGTGACATGCCCCTTTTGCAAATGGGGCATAGACGTCATGAGTTGCAACCTCACGTAGTCGGGAAACCACAAATACATCATAGTAGACATCGACTATGTCACCAAATGGGAAGAATTCATCCCCACAGCAACAACACCGCAGAAACCATAGCTCGATTTTTCTTCAACCATGTCATCACATGGTTCGGTGTACCCAAGGAGTTAGTATCCGACCATGGAAATCATTTTGAGAATGAAATATTTTAGGAGCTATCCCAACACCTTAGTTTTACACATGAGTTAGTATCCAACCAAGTAGCCTAACCATTGGGCATGGAGTCAAAAGTTGAAAACCAAACTGAATGTTGAAAGTTCGATATAATAAACTGACTCAAGACTGACTCAAAAGTAGACTAATTGAAATAAAAACTTACAAAACTTATTGATGGCAGTGTATCACCGAGACCTTAGGGCTTCAAATCCTGATGACAACCACCTGCCCGCTGAAGACATATGTACATTCATGTGAAGTGATCCTTCCAGTGTAACCAATCCATCATATGGCTACTTACTTGAATTTTTCTCTCACTTTCCTCGAGCAGGTAGAAAAAACAAAAACTAGGCCACTCCAAGTGTCTACTGAACATGTTCTCATAATCCATAAATTTAAGAAAAGATATCATCCCTATTGACTGCAGCAAACTTGCCACTGGATCCTGAAAAACATGAAAATTTACCTCTTGCTGATCTAGAAGAAACAAGGTACCTTTTTCTCTTGAATATGATCTCTCTTCATAATGTACCTCAACGAGAGTGTGTTCCTAGTCTTCAAAAAATTATGAACAAGTAGGTGAGAAAATTTCTTCTTGAAATAAAAATTCAAGACATGAAACATGAGAAGAAAAAACTAAATGACAGTCCTCAATGTCCTGGTCCTCTGCAATTTGAATACATTGTTGATCATCTTCATATGTTGTAGTGGAAACATCTTTCTCTTCACCAACTGATGGCTTATTGGAATGCTATTTCAGTCAAGGCAAAGATGGTTTGCTGGAAATTTTCCTGAACTGAATGGCAGTTAGGATCTGATTCTTTCTCATGTTGTTGGAAGGGAATTTCAAGCAAGGCCTCTTGAAGTTCCTCATCCATCAATTCTTCATCACCATAAACACTTTCCAAATGATGAATAAAACCTTGAGTATTATTTCAAAAATATTTTACCAGCAGTAAAGATGGATGTTCTTCTTTAAAATTTTCATAAAACATCGTATGAAAATCAGCAAGTGAATAAATACAACTAGGTGGAAAACCTTCATACCATGATCGTACTTTTCCTTCTAAGGTTTCCATGAACATCTTCATCATACAATCTTCAGGAAATTGAACACTCAACTTGCATGCATGCATGTGAAATTTAACGAGATGCAGAATAGCATTATCTCATTTCTCGTCTTTGAACTTTGGGAGATAATTCTGCCAATCTACAAAAGGAATGTGGTTCGAAAAACCTGGGATGTGATCACGATTCATAGGAGAATACCTTCGAGCAATTGAATCCATTTTGAAAATAGTGAGGTCACCAAGAATTTCTTCAGACTACCAGTTCTTAAAAAGTGGAGTCGCCATGAAATTTTTGAATCTTTGGATTTTTTGACACTGGAGTCACCAGGTGAATGATGCACAACCTTCTTTGTGTATGACCATTGTTCACCATCAACAATCAAATCTGATCCTTTTCTTTCTTTCCCAGGGAAGATCTGTCACTTCATTTCCCCAGTATGGTCGCCAAGATGTCATCACTCCAGGAGATCTTTGAGGTTGAGAAGAGACCAACAAAGGTAACCACATACCAATATTTTGCCAAGTAGCTAGCCCTACTAGGTAGGAGAGGGCTCTCTCCAAGATATATCAGCCAAGATGACTGGATAAATAATATTTTAGGCTAGGTATAGTAGCACTAGGGTTTGATTGATTGATTTTGGGTGTTGGATGGTGAATTAGGTTAGGGCAAAGAGGATCAGAATTGCAGAGATCTGATCGAGCAAGGTTGGTAATTACTTCAACACATTAAGGTATCTTGATGGAGTGGTTTAGACTGCTAGGGTTTCAGAAAAGAGCATTGGAAACATGAATTCTTTTCAATTAGAAGAAAATGAAACAAAATTGTAACTTTTCCTCCAAAACAGAGCATCGGCTAATGAATTCTGTCTATCTGACTTAGGAATCAATTACATTAAGAGATGGCATGAATATGAATATCACAATACATTCAAAAAATTTCAAACATAAGAAGAAACAATTTCAAATCACATTACCATAGGAATCCTACCAAAATAGTTGCAACTCAGACTGTTATTTCCTGCCAAAAGTTTGATTACACTAGTGTTCAATGATCAATTTCTACAACATCCAACCCTTGAAATGAGAAAGGAAATGAAATATATAGGCTAAAAACTAATTCTTCCATTCTCAGAGGTCGAATCCCTAACTTATGGAGCTGATCCCCAAAGTGCTCAACTAGAATCTTAGTGATTAGGGAGGTTAGCCAACTCATCCCTATCATTCATGAAATTGATTCACTTTGACCAAAATTACATATTTACATGATGTATCTACCCCTAGTAACTATTTATGACATAATTACATTTACATTTCACAATTACATCAGAAAAAGTTCATTGAATCCATCCATCAACTGAGAATTTTTGAAAATCTGGAAAAAACAAAAGACTGCAAAAAGCGCAGCGTGTCTGGGAAAAAGCGCAACGTGGGCCTTCAAAATATTTTTTGACTGACTTTACGAAGTCCAAATTGGGCCCAAAATGGCTCATTGGAAATATCTTCTAGTCTATTTGTCAAAAATGTGCTCAAGTTTTTAAAATGATGGAGTGAAGCTCCTGAAAAACCATTTTTCAAAAAATTGGTAACAAAGCGTAGCACCAGAAGGAAAAGTGCAATGTGCCCCTCATAAAATCGCAACGTGGAGCTTTCAGACCACTTTTAGAGGAATTCCTGAACTCCAAATTGAGATAATAATATCTCATTGGAAATCTCTTTCTGTCTACTATACAATGGACCCCTCAAGCACTAAAAATGATCAAGTATAGCCCCTCAAAAATCAGTTCTCCCAAGACTAGTCAAAAAGCGCAGCATGTCCGTGAGAAATGTGCAACATGAAGTTGCAGGTCAGTTTTGGAGGCCTTTCTGAACTCCAAATTAGGATCATGATAGCTCATTGGAAATATATTTCAATCAATCAATTCATTTGAACACTCCATGACATATAAACATGCAGTTTCTCAAGAGTACTCCATAAGTACAGCAACTCTCCTGTAACAACTATATTTTTGGACATTTCTCCAAAATCATAACATTTGTGTATAAACAAAAGGAGGTTGTTCTTACTTGTTCTATTATTGAGAAAAACAACTTTTATTTTTGTCAAATTCATCTCCATGTGGTCAGAAACACATTTTGAAGCAAAGTTGTTCATTTATGCACTGTAAACCCTAGGCAACCCATAACTTGGAAAGGTTGATTTCTTGGAATTTGGCACTGCTAGGAAAGTGGAGAGGACATCATATCATGTGTGTCGATTGGTTCATATCTTGAAATTTGGCCTCTCTTGTTGTAAGGCCTCTTATCTTCCCCCATATGTACTTTGCAAGGGGAAAACCTTAGTAGTGGAAAAACAGGGGAATGGAGAAATGGAGTAGGATGGAGGGGTTAGGAGAGGGAAATGGGGATGGGAAAAATTAGGGAAGTAGGGAAGGGTGTTAGGAAGGTTTAGGAAGTGTAATGGAAGGGAATTAGGGTAGAATTAGACCTAGGGAATTTTATTACAGGTCTAGGTCTAGGAGGCTGCCAAAAATGTAGTATAGGGATATTGGTGTGGTGTAGGGTCTAGGGTTTGGATGTAGACGCTTAGGGAGTGAAAGTGAGGGGTGTGAGGGCTTCAGGGAGTGTATGTGGATGTGGGGAAAGGGAAAATGACTATGGTAATGGTTTATTTGACTTACAAATTCAAAGAGGTAGAGTGCCCCACCTCATGATTTTCACTTTGCTTTTGGAACCTCGTAGCTTTGGAACTTTCAATTGCAGCTTTAGGAACATGATGAAATTATTACATATTAGAAACATAAATTACATTTGAAACCAAATTCATAGAAGAAAATTACCTATTACCACTCCTCCATTGTTAGATTTTATGCATGGATGATAGATTTGGTGTCTGGAGCCCTAATTACCTAATGGAGATGTTGGACTGAATGAAACCATGATAAAGGTGACTGTAATGATGATGACAACTTTTGAATGATGATACACTCAGCTGAGAGGTGAAATGAACCAGCTATTAGTAAAACTTTGGAAGGAGTAAAAATAGACCTAGATCTACATCCAGTGACCAAATTTTTGCATGATGACCTAATGAAATGAAATTTTTTTGACTATGGGACCCTAAAAAAACATGAAAAGAATCTATTTGATCACTGGTGGTAGGATGAAAAAATAGACACTAAAAATCCTATCCAGTCGACTCCGGGAATCCTCATAATCTTGAAAACAAGCATCTGCAGCCTCGGCATGAGCTGCAACAACCGTCACCTAAGCCTCAGTTGTCGCCAGTTGAAACTCAGCATCCACTGCTCAGACCTCTTCCGCCAACACCCGAGTCTCAAAAGAAACCAAGAGTGCCTCCAACACTACAACACGTGCCTCCACAGTCTCTGCATGCACCAAAAGAGCAGTGTGTCTACTAGCAGTTGTGACACTGCTACCCTACCTTGAGGGACCACTTGCACTGATCTGCCCCTGGGGCTAGGCCTGACCCATACCGGGTGTACTCCTCCTCCTAGGCTCATGGCCTACCAAGCGGGCAAGGGGATGCCCTGTTTGCCCAACATCTGCAAAGGAAACCAAAGATAGTATCAATGTCACCATCAACGACATATATATACATACACAAAGAATGAAACTCTAAATGTAGAAAACATAAAATATCATACCTGTTGGTCCCCATGCATAATCAGGAGGAAGACCCATGTCCGGGTCCCCACTAAAGTCGACCCCTTCATACGAAAACTCAAGGAATATCTGTGGGTTTGAGGCAAACCATGCCTCGACTGTCTCATTCCAGTATCTACCTGCCTCACCCCCACTAGTATGGGGCATCACAGGTGCCCATCGACGCATCTGAGGATCCCTCTGAGGGCTAATAGGCACCAGAATAAATGGTCATAGCATCACTACCTGCTAATACATAATACAATAGAGGGTGCTAGCATAAAAAAAGTTCTTCGACGCACCCCTTTGTTCCTTGGCCAGCTACATGACCATACCCTGATATAAAAACTGGCCCAATCAAAGAAGTAACCTAACTACAGCCAGCATAGCATCGCGATATGCGGTCCTGATACTTAGTGAGGCAACGATGACCCCGAAAACTAAACTGTAATCACTAGTGCAGCTCACTCAGCAAAATCAGTAATCGAACTCACTTGAACATAACCTCGTGAGATGGGGTTGCGCCCACGGTGACCAGCCTCCTTAACCCACTTGTGGATGTTCCCTCCCCTAGGAGGGAGTGGATGCGAAAGAGCCTCCACATGAGGAAAAGGCCCGTCACAAAGTAAATATCAGACTCAGGCTCTATCCTCAGTCTAGCCCAGCGCAAAACCATCACGCATCACCGTCTATCCCAACACATAACCAAAAATCCCAGAAATGCATCCTGGGACCTTAAGATGGGGCTCTCAAATAACTTCAGCAACCCATATTATGCTAAAGTCTCATGAGAACGTGGGTCATGTGCTAATTTTTTGCGAAGGATATGCCAATCTATCTCTCTCCACAACATCATGCCACCAAGGAAACACCAAAAAATGTCAGTTTTTTCAAATAAATTTAAGTAAAAATTAACACCACTGTGCTTTAGAGCCATTATTTTGCGCTGAATTCATGCCTAATCCCAACACAGGTGCACAACACAATGTGTTGAAGCTTTGATATCACACGCGGTCTTCGCACAAAGAGAAATCCTTTGTGCAGAGAGTGTGCACACTATCTTGGATCACCCATGCGGTCCTGCCCAAAATTGGACAAAATTCCATACAAGACCCCACTTGTACTGCCCACCCAAACATGAAAGTGACAAAATTGAATAGCAAGAGGTTTTAGTTGCTTCTTGACACTATCCACGTGAATCCCATGTACTTTGCTGACTGCAACGACAAGAAAAGCTATGAAAAATGGCTTTGACCTTAAACACTTAGAAGGCATAAATGACCTAAAAATGGGCCATATTAGCCTATATATCACCCTTTTTACCATTTTCGTGAGCCCATAACTATGGTTTAGAGTATCCAATCGCAAAACCGCAAGAAACACATTGATCAACACTTCATCATGTTCGATCTGGAACTCATAAATCCAGGTTTCATATCAAGTCATTTTCGGGCCCAACGCCCACCCACTCCATACCACAGTGCAGGTACGCCCTCTCTTATTGCTTTGAATTCAAGTTATTTCAAAATATTTGTATAAAAAAAATGCTTTAACTTTGGGTATTGGCCGTAGATGTTGCAGACATGCAAAATCACCATACGTCCGAGACAACAAAAGTACAAGAGCAGGTATCATTCTATCCTCAGCATGATAGGCTTCCCTAAAAAGCTTTGCATATCCTGACATAATTTCTTCAGAAGAATAAAACCATAACCATAGGTTTCATTCACCCAACCATGTTTATCATCACCCCACCTTGCACATGATAAACACTCTTACAGGTTGGTAGAGCCACACCTTCCATGGCATCCATCGCTCACATAGACCATACGTCAATATCTGGAGCCATGGCCATAAAATTCGACCTAGGAACCATTTCTTGTTCGTACATCCATGATCAAACATTATTCAATTTTGGTCATCGCACGTCACCTTTTCCCAAGCCACCATTCTCTACAAGCAAATCAACAAAAACGCATCACCGCATTTCACATTTGGCCTATCACACCCTCATAAGCATAGCCCATCTATGACATTTCATCTGCCTCATCAACCTTGCACCGAGACCAACCAATGGGGCCCCCACCCTCAACAAAACACACTTCTCGCATCATCATGTGGGATCATACATGTTAATGGGGCACCCGTTTCCATGCTTGTACATCCAAACCACTTTCATATTCTTTTGGCAAGTGTACAAAGATTTTTTTAGGAGAAAAATCCCACCTATACATTTACATTTCTTACCTGGCAGCAATCCCTAATCACCCTTGGTCAAAGCTACGCATTTGTTACCACACCCAACCATGTCAGTTATAGCAAACATACACCCACCCTGGATGTCCTAACGACCCCAGGGATTTCCCCATCAAAAGTCGTTATGACTGCCACCACTTGCATTTATAGCTCCAACCTCCAGCCAAATTAACTATCATCATCAGTTATAGTCACCCCTCGTCAACATGTCTCATTAACATATCACAATACACCCTGCTTCATCAGAAACCTTGGTCCCTTATATCCATATTTATTTCGGTCGGTTGATGCTCCCTTCTTGTCGATTTCAAAAAACACTTTCCAAGGAGGAGGTAGCACCTTGGATGATTCCTCACCACAATATGGGCATCCTCAGATGACACAATGGGAATTAAAATTTCCCATTGATTTAATTGATCCTTTTGACATTCGAAATAAACACCATTTTTCATGTCCAATATGGTATCGTACTTCATAATCTTTGCACCCTATCAAAATTCGTCGAACACCCATATCTCAGTAGGCATCTCTCTTAGCAATGCTTACACGGGAAGGTCCCCAATAGTAAAACACCCATGCATACATTGCACACTTTCTCCAAACGTGCCATACCAAGATAATGCATGTGGGTACCACATTCAACCCTTTTTGTTAAAATAAAAATGCCCCCGAGGGTGTCAACAACCGTCGTCATCAACCAACAACAGATCATCTACTACAAATGTGACATGACAGAACCAATATCTGTCAATATTAGCTTAACTAGTCAACATCACGAGCATGGGACATGCTCGCCTCGTAGAAATATTTGTCATTTTTTCTCTTGCAGGTTTCCTATAGAGCATGGTTTCTATTTTGCTTCAGACAAGGGGTCTCCCTACTCATTTCAACAACAAGTTACTCTCTCTCTCTCTATCAAAAGGATCACACAGAAAAGAAAACGTAATGTATTTCGGCTATACAGTTCTTCCTAGACCTCATACATCAGGGGAAACTATTAACACCAGAAAATGGTACAATCAAAAGACATTAGAAAAATGTCAAGAGGAAAGTAAAAATAAAGATTTTCAAAGAATAAATACATTAGGAAGGACAAAATTTAAATATTCCTAAGGTTCGGCCAGAAATTAGCGGTCAACGCACCGGCGACAAAGGGTTTTTGCGCACAGCATGCCTATTCCTTTGATAGTCGCGCGGTCTTGTTGATGGAAAAAAGTCACCATCCAGGACCACTTGACACACTTGGAAAATATGATTCTCTATCCAGTACATTCAAGGACAGCCAAATTCAAGCCACCTTGAGGAGGCATGCAACCCACAAAGGAATCTCTTCCCCACTCTTGGGTCATTATCAATCTTGTGCCAAGAGAGGGAAGAGAGTTCAAAAAATCTCTCTGTATAAATTGACCATGGGAAGAGCAAAAAGAGACACTTTGTTATGATGAAAAAATTTCTCCATAGCAAACCAACTTGCAAGTGTAGTAGTGGAGGGATTGTAGTGACTCACATGTTGGCCATCCAACATCTCGCTCCAAGAGAGCCTCACCATATGATAGCGATCACCATAATTTTGAGAGAGGGGGGAGATACTTGCAGGGAACTTGAGGAAATGAGCCCCCATTGTTCTGAGTATTTGAGCTCCATAGCTCAAAGGACTCACTTCAAGAGAGTTTAGCATTGTATTCATCATACCACCAACACCTAATAAAGGGAGAATTATCCATTTGTCTTATTCGGCTGTTGCCCCATTTGAGCATTTGTATCTTGTGTATTTTTTGTTTTGTTCATAGTGTTGTATGTTAGATTACCCTATGAGTTTTGTTTACATTGTTTAAATATGTTCACTAACAGTAACATCATTTTCTCTGTGATCTTATGCAAATAGCAACCAGCTGCTAAAGAGATGCATTTTGGTACATTTGTGTAGCAAAAACACCACCACAAAGTGTAAAACAACACTTTATGATATTATTTCACTTAACATAATTGTTATTTATTTATGTCAAATCAACAAGACATGTGGTTTTAAATTACAAATCATGAAGAAAATAGATGACTAAAAAAAAAATCAACAATTTACCCTAGTATTGGATAGCTAAAAACTTTAGTGACATGAAAAGGATGGAATTTGTTGTATATATCATAGCCCCATCACAAGGGTAGAGAAATCCACCAACTCTGGAAAGCCCTAGCTCAACCAAGGAGCTCCAACATGCATTCATAATTCTAAGGAAATATACCTCCCCATATTCTCTTTCCTCATTAAATGCACCTTAAGGTTTCATCTCAAAACCTTAATCTCAATTCTCCAAGGGATGAAGCCTTAGCCCTAGACTTCAAGATGCTCCAAGATATCAAGAAAACCTAGTGACTTTGAGAGAGAGAGACCAAGTATAAATGAATATCTAAGAGTTATAATATGACTAAGGCACTCTAGTTGATCACATCTAATGTCATAGCGATAAACATAATGAACTATAATTAATGATAATGAAACACTCTCTCATATATATGCATGTGTGTGTGTGTGTGTGCGGTAAGGAAGCAAATAATACAATGTGCGCTCATGACCTTACATGCAACCTATAATAAACACACATATGATCACGCAAGTGAAGTGTTCCACTCCAAGGATGCACATGTCAAGGTCCAAGGTAATGTGCACAAAATAAGGGCTCCAAAATGATGTATCTACATAAGGTAAGTCAACACCCCTTCATCACAAGTCCACATAGACTCCATCTCTCCTCCTAAGTGATGTGCTTCTCTGGGTCCACTCCCCTTGCATGAACACTATCACAACCTATGCATACCTGAGTCAAATCATAGCTTGTATATAACAATCCAAGCTACCACATGCTATATGTGGTGATATGTATCCTCCAGGATACATAACACTTCTCCTCCTAAGTAGGTAATTCTCAAAGCAAGTGAACCTCTCCATGTAACTATCATGAAGGATGTCCCCCAAGTTGTTAGAGGAACTCCAATGTCCTAGGGAAGAATACCAAGCAAGCACCCAGTCGAGGTCAAGCAACCACTAAGCGAGTTATTTTCAATGTGTAAATACATAATGGACCATCTCCCATGCGTGAATCCATCTTGAACCATCTAGGATTTAACCTTACACCATGTACACAAAACCTCACGAAATACCCTAAGCATAGTGTGATACACTTTTGGACTAACCTCAAAAGCTAATATATTATTATTGGATATTTATCATTAGATTAGAGTAGTCATTTTTATTTCATTGTCCCTCTTTTTGTTTTCCATAATTGTGTTCTAAGCTATCACACTAAATTTCCAACACTTCAAAAGACAATCCCTCTTAATTATGTTAGAGTATCCATTCTCATTACATTATACTTCTTTTGTTTTCCATAATTGTGTTCTAAGTTGTGGCACCAAATGACCACCACATCAAAAGTCATTCATCTTGTATTATGTTAGAGTAGACCTTATTACATTACCCCTTCTTTTGTTTTCCATAATTGTGTTCTAATTCGTGGCACCAAATGCCTAACACTTCAAAAGTCACTCCCTCTTAATTATGTTAGAGTATTCATTCTTGTTACGTTACCCCTTCTTTTATTTTCCATAATTGTGTTATAAGTTATAACACCAAATTCCCAATAATTCAAAGCCATTTCCCCTTAATTTGATATCTTATTACACCTATCACAACATGGTATATATCATCTAGTTGATTGCTAATTACATATTAGTTTACCTATTGGCCATTAATTTATGTATTTTTTTCCGAACTCTAACATTATAATATTTAGTTGTTTTATTTTTCTCAAATATTTAATTATTTTTCTATCTTATCATAGGCGAATCAACATGAACTCTTACTTTTGGAGGTGGCAAGGACCTTCTCGGTCAAGATCTTATGTACATGCATTAAATACTATGGCTAGGTTTTGTGCATGCATTAAAGAATCTTAGCTAGATTGAGCTAGAATTGAGTCTTATTTATAAAATCGAGATATACTCATTGGAAGATGCATAGTTAGCAAATGCATGAGCCGCATAGTTCTTTTCTAGATGTCAAAAGATAGTAAACCCAACAATATTGAAAATAAATCTATATGTAACTGATTCACACCATAACACCATGAAGAGGCAATATCCTATACCCACCCATTCATGTTAGAGTATAATTATACCATGAAAATACTAATTAAGAGATGAAATTGATAAACTACTACAAAGGTTGCATATGGCAAAATTTGTAACATAAATAAAAGCTAGTAATGCAAATGACACTCATGTGAGATATTTACACATGGTTGCACTTCAAGATAAGATGGAGATTTCCAAAATGATTTTTTTTTCATTTTGTACAATATTTTTTTGAAAGAATCTTGAAAATTAAAATAAAAACTTGTATGAGAATGTTTAGGGTATACACTAACCACTAAATTATAATTACTAAATAATTGATTTTCTTATTAGATTTTCTAAAATACATAATTGGTTTTATCTTCTTAAAATTCATTTTTTTGATATATTAAACATATCTCATGAACCACCATAAACATAGTCAATTAAAAAATGATAAGCATTTTGAAATTTAACATTGGATCCTATTTACTATTTTTTTTGGTAATATCCAATCTTAATTTCTATAGATATTAAAAATAAAACAAAATTACAACTTTGTAATATCCTACTTACTAACTTAACATGAAATATAAATCTCCTCTTATATTGTGGCCATTTAACACTATCCCATAATTATCATGATTTTATATATTTTATTTAAATGTAAAATCAAATAATTGTTTGGGTATATGCTACATTAAGTTATAAAAGACCTTCAAATTATCCGATCTTTTGAAAAGGACTAAATGTAAAGTTGTAGTTGATTTTACAATGATTTGGAAAGATATAATAAAGATGAGGAGATTAGTAAAGATGTATGGAAATATTTTAGACCAATGATGCGTGAGACTTAAATTTGAGTTACCTATACTCCTTTAGTATGATCAATTTGATTTTTATTTGTGCTTCAATCCACCGACTTAAATCCTGGACACTTTTTCGCGAGACAAAAAGGAAAGGAGTATTCTTGTGTAAAAAGCACTCTATAATCAAACAACCAATTATCAATATCGCAACTTTAAATATAAATCATAGCTTAATTTGGGCACATAAATAAACGTGTGTTAAGTTATATAGTTATATGAATGGTAATATAATAAAAAAATAATATTAATTTAATTTATATATAAACAAATAAATGAGTAAAGTCACTTTTATTTTATTTATTTTACTATTTAATTTTGACACTAAATATAATATCGACATTAAGCAATAGAATAACATTAATTTATTTTGAAGGTTTATTTATCATTATTATTTAAAAAAATTATATTACCTAAAATATTTATTAATGATTTGCAAACTTTTTCTCTCAAATATTTTTAAATCTTGAATCATTAATTTGTTTTTAAGGTATTATCTCTAAATCTTGAATTATTAACTTGTTTTTTAGGTTAAGTTGAATTTATATACAAAATAACATTTTTCACTCTAATCAAATAAGATTGTGATTTTTTGTTGTTTAAAATACATTTTAAATGCTTCCCAGAAAACACTTGACATACTCAAATTCTATATTAAATAACTTAAACTCAAGTTTTAAAATTCTATGTCACATTTTAGTTTAAATTAAGGAGAAAGAAATGCATTTTTAATTAGTCTAGCTATTTTTTTTATATAGAAAATAAAATTTTAATTAATGAAAAAAATGATTAAAAGAAGCAATATTAATTCATCAATTAAAAAGTCACCAATTTAATTAATAGACAAAATAGCTTTTTTTTCTTAGAATTTGGTAATGTAATGATGAACCACATTAGCTGGTTCGAGACCCATCCACAAAATATGTTCATTTGTAATTATTACAGAAAATTGTTCTAGATTTATGATTATTACCAAAAGTTGTTCTATACAAATTATGGATTACGAAAGTCAAATTTCAAAAAATATAATTTTTAATTGAAATTGTGATTTTTTTATTGTTTAAAATAAATCTTTAAATACATGAATTGATTCAACACCCCCAAAAACTTTAGACACTTCAACTTTACAAAATAAACAACTTCAAATTTCCACCCATTTCCACCCTACATAAGATTGAAAGGAAAAAAAACAAAAAAAAAAACCTTTTAACTATTAATTAAGCTACTCTTTTAAGAAAGAAATAGCCCTTTTAACTATTAATTAAATTACTCTTTTAAAAACTTAAAACTATTAATTAAACTACTCTTTTAAGAACTTAAAATTTAAAATAGCCCTTTTAACTATTAATTAAACTACTCTTTTAAAAACTTAAAACTATTAATTAAACTACTCTTTTAAGAACTTAAAATTTAAAATTCGACCTAGGAACCATTTCTTGTTCGTACATCCATGATCAAACATTATTCAATTTTGGTCACCGCACGTCACCTTTTCCCGAACCACCATTCTCTACAAGCGGATCAATAAAAATGCATCACCACATTTCACATTTGGCCTATCACGCCCTCATAAGCATAGCCCATCTATGACATTTCATCTGCCTCATCAACCTTGCACCGAGACCAACCAATGGGGCCCCCACCCTCAACAAAACACACTTCTCGCATCATCATGTGGGATCATACATGTTAATGGGGCACCCGTTTCCATGCTTGTACATCCAAACCACTTTCATATTCTTTTGGCAAGTGTACAAAGATTTTTTTAGGAGAAAAATCCCACCTATACATTTACATTTCTTGCACATGGTGATCCCTAATCACCCTTGGTCAAAGCTACGCATTTGTTACCACACCCAACCATGTCGGTCGTACCAAACATACACCCACCACCAACGGATGTCCTACAGAGCCCCATTTCCCCATCAAAAGTCGTTATGACTGCCACCAGCATACGTTACAGCTCCAACCTCCAGCCAAATTAACTATCATCATCAGTTATAGTCACCCCTCGTCATCATGTCTCATTAACATATCACAATACACCCTGCTTCATCAGAAACCTTGGTCCCTTATATCCATATTTATTTCGGTCGGTTGATGCTTCCTTCTTGTCGATTTCAAAAAACACTTTCCAAGGAGGAGGTAGCACCTTGGATGATTCCTCACCACAATATGGGCATCCTCAGATGACACAATGGGAATTAAAATTTCCCATTGATTTCATCGATCCTTTTGACATTTGAAATAAACACCATTTTTCATGTCCAATATGGTATCGTACTTCATAATCGTTGCACCCTGTCAAAATTCGTCGAATACCCATATCTCAGTAGACATCTCTCTTAGAAATGCTTACACGGGAAGGTCCCCAATAGTAAAACACCCATGCATACATTGCACACTTTCTCCAAACGTGCCATACCAAGATAATGCATGTGGGTACCACATTCAACCCTTTTTGTTAAAATAAAAATGCCCCCGAGGGTGTCAACAACCGTCGTCATCAACCAACAACAGATCATCTACTACAAATGTGACATGACAGAACCAATATCTGTCAATATTAGCTTAACTAGTCAACATCACGAGCATGGGACATGCTCGCCTCGTAGAAATATTTGTCATTTTTTCTCTTGCAGGTTTCCTATAGAGCATGGTTTCTATTTTGCTTCAGATAAGGGGTCTCCCTACTCATTTCAACAACAAGTTACTCTCTCTCTCTCTATCAAAAGGATCACACAGAAAAGAAAACGTAATGTATTTCGGCTATACAGTTCTTCCTAGACCTCATACATCAGGGGAAACTATTAACACCAGAAAATGGTACAATCAAAAGACATTAGAAAAATGTCAAGAGGAAAGTAAAAATAAATATTTTCAAAGAATAAATACATTAGGAAGGACAAAATTTAAATATTCCTAAGGTTCGGCCAGAAATTAGCGGTCAACGCACCGGCGACAAAGGGTTTTTGCGCACAGCATGCCTATTCCTTTGATAGTCGCGCGGTCTTGTTGATGGAAAAAAGTCACCATCCAGGACCACTTGACACACTTGGAAAATATGATTCTCTATCCAGTACATTCAAGGACAGCCAAATTCAAGCCACCTTGAGGAGGCATGCAACCCACAAAGGAATCTCTTCCCCACTCTTGGGTCATTATCAATCTTGTGCCAAGAGAGGGAAGAGAGTTCAAAAAATCTCTCTGTATAAATTGACCATGGGAAGAGCAAAAAGAGACACTTTGTTATGATGAAAAAATTTCTCCATAGCAAACCAACTTGCAAGTGTAGTAGTGGAGGGATTGTAGTGACTCACATGTTGGCCATCCAACATCTCGCTCCAAGAGAGCCTCACCATATGATAGCGATCACCATAATTTTGAGAGAGGGGGGAGATACTTGCAGGGAACTTGAGGAAATGAGCCCCCCTTGTTCTGAGTATTTGAGCTCCATAGCTCAAAGGACTCACTTCAAGAGAGTTTAGCATTGTATTCATCATACCACCAACACCTAATAAAGGGAGAATTATCCATTTGTCTTATTCGGCTGTTGCTCCATTTGAGCATTTGTATCTTGTGTATTTTTTGTTTTGTTCATAGTGTTGTATGTTAGATTACCCTATGAGTTTTGTTTACATTGTTTAAATATGTTCACTAACAGTAACATCATTTTCTCTGTGATCTTATGCAAATAGCAACCAGCTGCTAAAGAGATGCATTTTGGTACATTTGTGTAGCAAAAACACTACCACAAAGTGTAAAACAACACTTTATGATATTATTTCACTTAACATAATTGTTATTTATTTATGTCAAATCAACAAGACATGTGGTTTTAAATTACAAATCATGAATAAAATAGATGACTAAAAAACAAATCAACAATTTACCCTAGTATTGGATAGCTAAAAACTTTAGTGACATGAAAAGGATGGAATTTGTTGTATATATCATAGCCCCATCACAAGGGTAGAGAAATCCACCAACTCTGGAAAGCCCTAGCTCAACCAAGGAGCTCCAACATGCATTCATAAGTCTAAGGAAATATACCTCCCAATATTCTCTTTCCTCATTAAATGCACCTTAAGGTTTCATCTCAAAACCTTAATCTCAATTCTCCAAGGGATGAAGCCTTAGCTCTAGACTTCAAGATGCTCCAAGAGATCAAGAAAACCTAGTGACTTTGAGAGAGAGAGACCAAGTATAAATGAATATCTAAGAGTTATAATATGACTAAGGCACTCTAGTTGATCACATCTAACATTAGAGCGATAAACATAATGAGCTATAATTAATGATAATGAAACACTCTCTCATATATGTGTGTGTGTGTGTGTGTGTGCGGTAAGGAAGCAAATAATACAATGTGCGCTCATGCCCTTACATGCAACCTATAATAAACACACATATGATCACGCAAGTGAAGTGTTCCACTCCAAGGATGCACATGTCAAGGTCCAAGGTAATGTGCACAAAATAAGGGCTCCAAAATGATGTATCTACATAAGGTAAGTCAACACCCCTTCATCACAAGTCCACATAGACTCCATCTCTCCTCCTAAGTGATGTGCTTCTCTGGGTCCACTCCCCTTGCATGAACACTATCACAACCTATGCATACCTAAGCCAAATCATAGCTTGTATATAACAATCCAAGCTACCACATGCTATATGTGGTGATATTTATCCTCCAGGATACATAACACTTCTCCTCCTAAGTAGGTAATTCTCAAAGCAAGTGAACCTCTCCATGTAACTATCATGAAGGATGTCCCCCAAGTTGTTAGAGGAACTTCAATGTCCTAGGGAAGAATACCAAGAAAGCACCCAATTGAGGTCAAGCAACCACTAAGCGAGTTATTTTCAATGTGTAAATACACAATGGACCATCTCCCATGCGTGAATCCATCTTGAACCATCTAGGATTTAACCTTACACCATGTACACAAAACCTCACGAAATACCCTAAGCATAGTGTGATACACTTTTAGAGTAACCTCAAAAGCTAATATATTATTATTGGATATTTATCATTAGATTAGTGTAGTCATTTTTATTGCATTGTCCCTCTTTTTGTTTTCCATAATTGTGTTCTAAGCTATCACACTAAATTTCCAACACTTCAAAAGACAATCCCTCTTAATTATGTTAGAGTATCCATTCTCATTACATTATACTTCTTTTCTCATTACATTATACTTCTTTTGTTTTCCATAATTGTGTTCTAAGTTGTGGCACCAAATGACCACCACATCAAAAGTCATTCATCCTCTATTATGTTAGAGTAGACCTTGTTACATTACCCCTTCTTTTGTTTTCCATAATTGTGTTCTAATTCGTGGCACCAAATGCCTAACACTTCAAAATTCACTCCCCCTTAATTATGTTAGAGTATTCATTCTTGTTACATTACCCCTTCTTTTATTTTCCATAATTGTGTTATAAGTTATAACACCAAATTCCCAATAATTCAAAGCCATTTCCCCTTAATTTGATATCTTATTACACCTATCACAACATGGTATATATCATCTAGTTGATTGCTAATTACATATTAGTTTACCTATTGGCCATTAATTTATGTATTTTTTTCCGAACTCTAACATTATAATATTTAGTTGTTTTATTTTTCTCAAATATTTAATTCTTTTTCTATCTTATCATAGGCGAATCAACATGAACTCTTACTTTTGGAGGTGGCAAGGACCTTCTCGGTCAAGATCTTATGTACATGCATTAAATACTATGGCTAGGTTTTGTGCATGCATTAAAGAATCTTAGCTAGATTGAGCTAGAATTGAGTCTTATTTATGAAATCGAGATATACTCATTGGAAGATGCATAGTTAGCAAATGCATGAGCCGCATAGTGCTTTTCTAGATGTCAAAAGATAGTAAACCCAACAATATTGAAAATAAATCTATATGTAACTGATTCACACCATAACACCATGAAGAGGCAATATCCTATACCCACCCATTCATGTTAGAGTATAATTATACCATGAAAATACTAATTAAGAGATGAAATTGATAAACTACTACAAAGGTTACATATGGCAAAATTTGTAACATAAATAAAATCTAGTAATGCAAATGACACTCATGTGAGATATTTACACATGGTTGCACTTCAAGATAAGATGGAGATTTCCAAAATGATTTTTTTTTTTCATTTTGTACAATATTTTTTTGAAAGAATCTTGAAAATTAAAATAAAAACTTGTATGGGAATGTTTAGGGTATACACTAACCACTAAATTATAATTACTAAATAATTGATTTTCTTATTAGATTTTCTAAAATACATAATTGGCTTCATCTTCTTAAATTTTTTTTTTTTTTTTTTTTTGGTATATTAAACATATCTCATGAACCACCATAAACATAGTCAATTCAAAAATGATAAGCATTTTGAAATTTAAGATCGGATCCTATTTACTATTTTTTTTTTTGGCAATATCCAATCTTAATTTCTATAGATATTCAAAATAAAACAAAATTACAACTTTGTAATATCCTACTTACTAACTTAACATGAAATATAAATCTCCTTTTATATTGTGGCCATTTAACACTATCCCATAATTATCATGATTTTATGTATTTTATTTAAATGTAAAATTAAATAATTGTTTGGGTATATGCTACATTAAGTTATAAAAGACATTCAAATTATCCGATCTTTTGAAAAGGACTAAATGTAAAGTTGTAGTTGATTTTACAATGATTTGGAAAGATATAATAAAGATGAGGAGATTAGTAAAGATGTATGGAAATATTTTAGACCAATGATGCGTGAGACTTAAATTTGAGTTACCTATACTCCTTTAGTATGATCAATTTGATTTTTATTTGTGCTTCAATCCACCGACTTAAACCCTGGACACTTTTTCGCGAGACAAAAAGGAAAGGAGTATTCTTGTGTAAAAAGCACTCTATAATCAAACAACCAATTATCAATTTCGCAACTTTAAATATAAATCATAGCTTAATTTGGGCACATAAATAAACGTGTGTTAAGTTATATAGTTATATGAATGGTAATATAATAAAAAAATAATATTAATTTAATTTATATATAAACAAATAAATGAGTAAAGTCACTTTTATTTTATTTATTTTACTATTTAATTTTCACACTAAATATAATATCGACATTAAGCAATAGAATAACATTAATTTATTTTGAAGGTTTATTTATCATTATTATTTTAAAAAATTATATTACCTAAAATATTTATTAATGATTTGCAAACTTTTTCTCTCAAATATTTTTAAATCTTGAATCATTAATTTGTTTTTAAGGTATTATCTCTAAATCTTGAATTATTAACTTGTTTTTTAGGTTAAGTTGAATTTATATACAAAATAACATTTTTCACTCGAATCAAATAAGATTGTGACTTTTTGTTGTTTAAAATACATTTTAAATGCTTCACGGAAAACACTTGACATACTCAAATTCTACATTAAATAACTTAAACTCAAGTTTTTAAAATTCTATGTCACATTTTAGTTTAAATTAAGGAGAAAGAAATGCATTTTTAATTAGTCTAGCTATTTTTTTTATATAGAAAATAAAATTTTAATTAATTAAAAAAATGATTAAAAGAAACAATATTAATTCATCAATTAAAAAGTCATCAATTTAATTAATAGACAAAATAGCTTTTTTTTCTTAGAATTTGATAATGTAATGATGAACCACATTAGCTAGTTCTAGACCCATCCACAAATATGTTCATTTGTAATTATTACAGAAAATTGTTTTATACAAATTATGGATTTATGATTATTACCAAAAGTTGTTTTATACAAATTATGGATTACAAAAATCAAATTTCAGAAAATGTAATTTTTAATTGAAATTGTGATTTTTTTTATTGTTTAAAATAAATCTTTAAATACATGAATTGATTCAACACCCCCAAAAACTTTAGACACTTCAACTTTACAAAATAAACAACTTCAAATTTCCACCCATTTTCACCCTACACAAAATTGAAGGAAAAAAAAAAAAATAGCCCTTTTAACTATTAATTAAACTACTCTTTTAAAAACTTAAAACTATTAATTAAACTACTCTTTTAAGAACTTAAAATTTAAAATAGCCCTTTTAACTATTAATTAAACTACTCTTTTAAGAAGTTAAAATTTAAATATGAAAAGAATTTTGAAAATATGGTCAATAATTTTCTCCTTCTTGAAAAAAGCAACCGCCTCAAACACATTGATGCGGAAGCGGAAGTAGAAGTGGAAAACCCTAATCGCACTTGACTTTCAACCTGGAATGAAGTGATGTGATTTGGTGATCGGAGATTTGAATGGTGCAAGTGGGAGAGCATTAATTCTAGACTTTGCGCGTCGTTTTCTTTCTCGATTTCCTCGGCATTCGCATCCAAGTAACTGTATTTATAACAATACCATTCGCCTCATATTCCTGCCATTTCCGTTCTCTGGTTTTTGTTTGATGGGTTCCTTCTCTTTCCACTTCTTGAAAAACATGTGGGAATTAGTTTTTGCCCTCTTTCTGCTCTGTGCGGGGATGGGGGTCGTGGTGCTCATCTATGTCTGGCTCGCCTGGTACGCCTCTCTCTATGTTGCCACACAAAGAGAGCGCGTCAATTCCTCCAATAACAAGCCTATTAAGCTCTCTGGTCTTTCTAAGTCTGATTTCCAGAAATTGCCTACTTTCTTTTGCACCACACAGGCCGAACAGAGCAGCAATAATAAGAAGAATGATGTCGAAAAGATTTGCATCAACAGCGATCTTGAGTGCGTGGTTTGCCTTGATCAATTCCAGGATGGTGATAAATGCCTTGTGTTACCAAAATGTAGGCATTGTTTCCATGTTCCCTGTGCAGATCTCTGGCTCTCCCAGCGCTCCATATGCCCCATTTGCAGAGGAACTGTTGAAATTATTAATATTGATCAACACCCATCGATCGGAAACCCTCAGAATTCAGTGGAGATTAACCCTGCAGAGGAACAGGCACCTGAGCCTCAGTTAGATGCTGTGGGTAATATTAATTCTGATTCTCACGAGGATGGTGTCGTCATTGAAATTCCTGCTCTGGGTAATATTAATTCTGATTCTCACGAGGATGATGTCGTCATTGAAATTCCTTCGTAGAATTGATAGTTCATAATTTTTCTTGAAATTTTGTTGCGGCCAGTATTCATTTAGCTGTGCAGTGAAGTGAGTTGTGTAGGATTTGTATTCACAATTTTGTTATCTAATGTACCCCTGTAATTGTTTTTCTTTTGAAGGTAATATTGCATCGATGTAGAATAAAGCCCTTTATTCTTGAGCAGGGTAGTCGTAATCTTTACATGTGAAATTTCTTTTTGGATTGCTTTTGCCTTTCAAGGTAATATAGGATACATGTGAAACAGAACTATTTATTCTTGAATAGGGCAATCATAGTTTTTACATCTGAAATTCTGCTTCCTTTATTAATTCTAGGCCTGTAGGTTTGAAGCAGCCCTTTTATTTTGTCCATGTATGAATTATTGGATTAGCGTCTGGCTTTTGTGAATTTGATATTTTGTCCCCAGCATTACGCTTGACATACATCAATGCTTACATTCCATTTTTCCAAAATTGGGACTCTTGGACTCTGAATTTGACATTTTCTGTGAGCATTGTGGGTGGCATATATCAATGCTGAAAGCCTATTTTCCCCAAAGTTGGAGCTGTTGGCCATATAGAAATGTTACTAATCATCTAATACTTAGTATGGTGAAGATGGTTTAATGTCTTGCAGAGGCTTTTTCATTGGTTTCAAGATAATTCATGTATTAACACAATTTCATATAAATTTGTAATGGGAATTAGTAGATGCTTTTGAATTGCAGGAGTTATTATCAGAATTCCTTCTGACAACTGCAATTGATACTCAGTAATATTTTGTGCCTCAAGTTAATCTAAGAATGTTGCCATGAACAGCTATATGGAATGCTGCAACTAGCTGAGGAGAGGGAATCTTTTATTTGGCTCAGGGCCCAAACATCGATTGGGAGGGATCCCCTGGCCACCTTCAAACCAGATTGTTAAAACTATTAGAAATTGGATAAGGAAATTGAAGCTGAGACTCAGCGAAATTAGCTGGCATAGTTGAATCACATATCCCTGGCCAAATTGGCAATGTATCCCTTGGATGATTCTGAAATGTCAAACCTTCACTGAAAAAGAAAGCTGAATTCTCAGTCCGTTCTGCCAAGCACTTCCTCTCATTGTGTGAAATACCAAGATTCATCTCTTCTGATCGTCAAAGCGTCAAGATGTTTCTTAACAATAGCTACTATCATTAAATCAGAAAAAAACTTTGGACACTCTGATGCAAACATAATAAAACACAACCTTTGTTCCAAAGAGCCAAAACCTAATATAAAAAAATAGTCTTTCTTCCAACCCTTATTGCTATCTAACCATTACTGGCACCCATTGACATAGTAGGTAACCCTTATTGCTATATAACCATTATTCGCACTCGTTGACATGGTATACTTATTTTTAACGGTTCGGATATCCTCCCAGCAAGCTTCATCCTCAGATGCTTCTAGTTCAAGAAAAGAGGAGCAAACTGCCATTTTCCCAACCTCGAGTCCCAAAGAGCTATTTGAACCAAAAGTCCAGAAGTCGAGGAAGTGGGCACTGAGCTACTTCTGAGCGAGGTTTAGAAGAGAAGCACAACATTAAACTATCAGTTTCCAAACCTTGTACCAAAAAGTTATTTGAACTAAAAGTCCAGAAGTTGGGGAAGGGGCACTGAGCTAGGTGCACAACCGTAACCGTAAAGTCAGAGAACTTTAATTCCATTTTTAAATATCTAAAGTTCTATATTTTAGATCAAGAAAATCTAAAAGCAATTTATAATCTACAACCTCAAGGTTAAAGGAAATACTTTCTATCTATTTAAAAAAATACTATTATTTTCAAATTTAAGGAAAAGTTGTGGAATAATAAAGTGTTAGAGTAAAAGAAAACTAAAGTATTATATGGAGGCGATCAACCCCAGTCTTAGTAACAGAAAAGACATAATGAAACATTATTTAATAAAAATTAAAGTGCATTAAATAATTTTTTTTGTTATAACCTCATAAACTATTAATTTTAATAATTATTAAAAATCAAATTTTAAAATAACTTTTTTATATTATAAAGTAAATTCAACTCATTTTAAATGAAATTAGATTTTTTTTTGTTGAGAGGTAGAAACATGGTTTATCCAAGATTTAGAAACCATTCAAATTTAACAAAATAATTTTATTTTTTTTGTTAATTTTAGATTTCATATATAAGATATTAGAGGTTAAATTTTAAAAATCAAAATTATCATTTTGTCTTGTAAAAAAGAAAATAAACATTGCAAGAGTTACATAGTGAAATTGGGCATTGGTTAATTCTCAAAACACCTTGGGCTCAAAGAGTTTGTCACCTATGTGACACTATGGTTGAAGATGAAAATCTCTTAGATTGTCCTTTTTTAATGTTCTTTGGGCATAGAAATAAAACTCTAAATTAAAACTCAAAAGAATCTCAAGTAATATCTTACCTTTTAACTTTTAATGGACGTTAATCATCATCATAATAGATTTTACATAAACTAGATATTAATTAGAGTAGGATGATAACTCCATGAGATTAATTATATTAATGTTTAATCATATTTATAAAATGAGGTGACTCCTTGTTTCATCTTCTAAGGGTTCGTTCATCTTCCTATTCTCTTACTTATCCTAATTATTTACAATTTTCCTTGCAAAGTAAAAATCCTAAAGGATTATGTGTCCAATATTCCCCCCTTAAGTTGAAGGGGTGTTTTTTAGCCCAAGCATCATTCTAAAATTTTCAAACTATTCTTTCTAAATAAACAATACCTTCCTTCTATGCAAATCCTTTTGCAACGAGCTTTGCTTTATTATTGTCAAGTGAGCCATTTGATTTGTACTTGTGCTTGTAAAACCACTTGCAACCTCTAGTTATTGTCTTTTTGACCTCATCAAGATGAGTAATTTCAAGTGTTTTCGTGAGCCATTTTGGGGAACCTTCGTGAGATTGTCTAGGTTACTCCAATGATTGAGATGGCACTGCATCAAGAGTGAACCTTCTAAGCAGTCTCAATGACATCATTCACAGGGTCTTCTCGATTTGATGAAATGATCGAAAGTTCATGAGGGGGAGATGGTGCTTCGAAAGGAGAATCCATAGATTGATAGGGATTTCAAAAGGAGCTTCCAAAGATTGATCCAAGATAGGGATCCTCGTTTGGAATCTCATTATCAAATTCACGATGTCTTTACATTAGTGAATCTATCTGAAAGATCAAGTTGTTGCTCGATAGTGTTATTAGACTTAGAAGATTCAAGAAAAATTACATCTTTGGAAAGAATAAATATGTTCTTTACCTCATGATAAAGACGATATTCCTTGGTGGTATCTAGATATATCAAGAATATTTACCTCCAATTCCTTACATGAAGTGTGTTTCTTCTCCTTAGGAATCAAGGCATAATATGAGGAACCAAAGACCTTGAGAGGCCCTACCAATGGAATACAACCATACCACATTTCATAAGGAGTCTTATTTCTAAGAGCATGAGATAGATACATGTTTTTCACATGCACTACACATAGAAGTGCATCAGCCCAAAACATCAACTTTCAAATTTTGAAAAACATCATGGAATGAACCATATTCAATATAGTCCCATTCATTATTTGAGCTACACCATTTTGTTGAGGATTCTATGGAATTTTGGATGGATGTTGAATCCCATGTTGGTGAAAATAGTTTCCAAATTCATTAGAGGTATATTTTCTTCCATTATGTATATGACGAGAGCGGATATGTGATTGTGCTTCATTTTGAAAATTTCTGAAAGTTTCAAGATCTTGAGACTTAATTTCAACAAGTACACCCAACACATTTTGGTGTAATCATCAATAAAATCATTATATATTTATTGCCATTAGAATATGGAATAGACATAGGGCAACACAAATTAGAATATATCAGTCCGAGTTTTCTACACACTCTGGAAGTATAATCATGAAATGGTTATTTACTATGCTTTCTAAGGATATAAGCATCACATTGCTTCAATTTCCAAGAAATAATAGGAAAACTAGCAACAACATTATTTTTCAACAAACTAAGGTTGGCATAATTAACATTTCAAAATCTAGCATGCCATAAAAGACTAGATGATATTGTGTCTTCATCATGATGAGAGTAGATATCCATTTTAGCTTCATTAATCTTTCATCATCCACTCAAGTCATGAAAATCGTGATGTTAGTTGCCTTCCTTATTTATACTTTATCATCAATGATATCAGTAAAGTTGCCTTGCTGGAAAATGTGCACAAGGGACAACATATTTCTTCACAATTTTTAAACACACACATAATACAAAAGATAAATCGTGAGTTGTGTTTACTATTCACAATGATATACATTTATAATACATTTTTATGATCCTTGGTTTTCATATACCAAGTGGTCTCTTGGACTCTAATTACCTTTCACATTCCACACCATAACCCTTAGCAGATTAGGTGTCCAACATCCCCCCCCACCCTGCCCTCCCCACCTCCCCCCACTCCTTAATATGAAGGGGTATATATGAGTCCAAGAAGAGAGCTATAATACAAAAATAGAGTAATGCATGACAAGAAAAAGTTGAATGTGCTCTCTCAAATGAAGGTATAAGGAGGGAGAACTCTAGGTCCTAATCGCCGGTGGTTTAAGGATGACCACCAACACTGGAATGTTTAGTGCATTTCTTGGAACTCTTCCAAGTATGGTAAGAATATAAATTCTTATGCTATAGGAAGTGCTCCCTATTGTCTTGAAAAGGGAGACCATTTGGGTCTCAACCTGGAACGCTTAGTGCAATTCACAAAACAATTCCAAATCTGGCAATAAGTTTTTAGTCTTCTGCTAGAGGAAGTGTCCCTAATTTGAAAAGGGAGACCATCAACCTGGAAAAGGGAGGTCTCAACCTATGGAAAAATGGAGAACCTCAACCTAAAAAGGGAGTTATTAACCTAAAGTGGTTTAAGGAAGGCTACCAACCAAATACATGCTCAGGGGCTTCTATGTGTCTAGCTACAAATCTAAATCTGGGTATGGTTCACTCCACCTCTAAGATCAGGAAACAGGTTCAGGTTGTGGCTCAGGCTCACTTGATTTATCTTTGAAGCTTGTAGATGACCATCAATCCCCCCCCTATTAGATACAAGGTGAGAAGATGAAGAAAACTCAATTGCAAGACCTTTCAATGATCGTGAACAAATTCTATGATATGATCGAAATATCTTCTTGGTTGTTGAATCCCATTGCCAAGAAGCGATCCATCGAAGATGAATCTTCGTTCTTGCAAGAGGCTTGTTTCTGAAGCATTTGTTTGAATGACCATAATGATTACAAGGATTAATATAAAAAAAATGATCTTTCACATGGTCAACTTTGTCACAATGTTGGCATCTAACAATATAAAGTGAATGTGGAGGAAGAGGAGCAGGTGAAGATGAGTTTTCTTAAATAAATCCAATACTTTGAAACTGAATGGGCTTGGAATAGTCTGGAATATCAAAGGAAACGTCCTTTTCATATCCAAGACCAATTTTGTTCCTGTTGTCGACAAGCTCTTCCCAAGGTCTGATGATGGGCTTGGATCAGACCTTGGGAAGTGTTGGCTGAACTTTTGCATATGCATGTAAATATGCTCCTGATATGGGCATTAGATTTGAATCAACCTCAACTTTACTAACTTGATCACTTGTTGGTTGTTGATGGGAGTTTGTTTCAAATTCAAATAAATGATCATTCTGAAAGAAAGAAAGAAAGAAAAAAAAAACGAGTTCAAAATGATGACTATGCTTTTGTAACTCATCTTGCTAAAGCTGTGATTCGAAATGCAAAAATTCAATCTTTTCTTGGGCATTTTGCAAACAAGTTGTAATGTTAGCAAGAGAGGCTTTGCTTATTTTCACTATGTCATCAACAATAGATTGTACTATATTTTCAAGAACTCTAATAATTCACCAATTAGAGCCATTTTCTACATTGTCAAACTTACACTTTAAAAACTCGATCACAACTATGAACTAATGAGGAAAAGAAACACCCACTTATAATAGAATGTCACTTCAATTGGATTAAAAAAAACTCAAAAAAAGCAATGCTTTAAATATGTACCAACAAATGTAATGAATCAACGCTGCATATATTTAATTTGAACCCAACTTGCATCAATAAAATTGAATAGAGACAATTAGAGACCAAGCTAAACACATACAAGCTTCAAACCATATATCACACACCATACCATATGATCCAATAGATAGGAACACACCTTTTTTTAAATCAACGCAACATGTAATTTCATAGTCATCAACGCATATCCTTCATCATAATTTAATGCACATGTATGGAACATTCAAGCACATTTAACACCCAATATAACTCTCCCAATGTATATCGCACATTCAAAAAACACACTTTATGGAGATACCTCATACATATACACCTTTCAATGCAGAAATGACGACCATTAAAAATTCAATCGCTGAACCAACTATGCCAAATGTTATATAGAGTAGAGCTCTTGGGTTATCACACTCAAACACATCTCTCAGGTCTTCGCTCTCAAGTTCATACCTATCCACAAGTCTTAGTTCACATGTCTCACAACTCTTAGGTTGTTTCTCTTCCCACCATGGCACAATTTTTCAACCCGTCGTACCATGTCACAATTTTTCAACCCATCGCACAACATAGTTTCATCTGCGACATGACTTGTACATAGAATTAATCTAAATCCAATTCCCTCCTTAGTGTCACAACCTCCAGACAGGCAGTTGCACTGAATATATAAAGGCTACCATGGTCATGTTTCAAGTTCAAATGTTTAACATGTTAATGCATCCAAATTTGCGATTATTTTCCCATTAGGTTCTAACCTTACTGTTATCTTTTATAGGGGTGGCTCTTCACCTTCTATGACCCCTTTTTTCAGATTATTCAAATTAGCCACCAATTTCACTGAGGCATTAGTCTTTGTTGATGGCTCCCAAGGAAACCTCCCGAGAATGTCTCCATGTCTTAGTGTTGATAAATCTCAGCAGAAATTGGAAACCCATATGCAAACATACCCACGCAGATGAAATATCAAACTCATGTAGTTGTTGTCACGAAAATGGAAACCTAACCTGCAGAATCACTTGGATCTATGGAAAATGCTTGAAATAAATAAAAAACTATTGGTTTGACTAGTCCACGGTGTTGGGAGTCTAATGTCCTCTAAATCTAGGGATGTTCCAAGGTATTTCATCTACATTAGATGTTATGGAATTACGTCTCAATCAAAGGGAGCACAAGGAACATTGCGTTGGGTAACAATACTGAAGGCGGGAATAGTGGAGGCATTTTGGCCTGAGTGACAGTACTAACACCATAAAAAAATGTATGCATATTTTGGTAGAGAACTATGTCAATTACTCTCAAATGGATGGATGCAAAGATCAAATTGTCAATGTAACAATGAAACACTATGAGAGACCGGGTAATGCACACTGAGATTTTCAACAAACCTTGGTGAAAGGATGAGCATATGAGAGACTCTAGTATAGATAAGATAGTGCACAAATTGCAGAAAACCCAACCGTCAGGTCAGACAGGTTATCGTATAATGGAAAAGTCTCTAGTTTGAAGAATACCACACAATAAGTGGTTCGTATTAGAGCAGGGAAAATATTTGCCTACTTTGATACCATGTTAAACACACACATAATACACAAGATATGAAAGATAAATCGTGAGTTGAGTTTATTATTCACAATGATATACATTTATAATACATTCTTATGACCCTTGGCTTTCATATACCGAGTGGACTCTTGGACTCCATTGACCTTTCACATTACACACCATAACCCTTAGTGGATTAGGTTTCCAACAACAGTTATGGAAGGTAGAGTACATTATGCAAAATAATATCGGGAAAGCTAGGCAGTTTAAGCTTGATGATGTCGAGTGTTGAGGGTTTAGGCATTAGGGGAATTTTGAGGTCTAAAATGGGCCTCCTAAGAAAAATGTACAACCAAAATAAACTTTATAAGAACCAATAGGATTCAAGATGATGATGTCATCCATAATGGATGATTCACCATTTTTGGAGTTAAAAAGTAAAAATATTAAAAAATAATAAAATAATAAAACTACTTTTTCAACTCGTATTTTAAACTTATCTCCCAAAATTTTTACTCAAATTTCGAGCGGGAGTACTCGTTGGATGCGGAATTTAATTCCTCATCCAAGGAGTACCCATGTTGCATACTTTCGATGGGTCCTACTACACGAAAAATGAGAAATACATAAAAACATGTGATTACAATCACGTGTTTTTATGTATTTCTCATTTTTCGTGTAGTAGGACCCATCGAAAGTATGCAACATGGGTACTCCTTGGATGAGGAATTAAATTCCGCATCCAACGAGTACTCCCGCTCGAAATTTGAGTAAAAACTTTGGGAGATAAGTTGAAAATATGAATTGAAAAAAGTAGTTTTTTCATTTTTCCCTCTAAAATTTGATGATGTCATCAAATCTTATTTGATTTTTTCCACTATTATTTTATAATTTCCTTAGGAGGCCCATTTTAGACCTCAAAATTCCCCTAATGACTTCATTTATTTGAAAAATACATTATTCCATCTACATTGTCACTAAAGTCTTCAAAGAATTCTCTTTGGAAGTTCATGTGGCATGTTACACTTATGTCGAGCAATGCATCTCTCTAAGAAGCACATGAAGTGTGAAACAAATATTTAATGGGAAACAATATAATGAGCATAAGTTCAAGTGCTTTACCTTTTGCTATATTTGGTGTCTTACATATATTTCAATTTTATGATTTTGTTTGTCTTTTAATTTTTTTCCTAAGGGATTCAACATGTTGATGCATCATGTCCATCTCCACTGTAATGAATGCAATGAAGATCATATCTTTCTCCTTTGTGATTTCTACCCTCCACCTCTAAAATTATTTCTTCTACATCATCTTTCATTGCGACTTTCTCTAGAAGAATTTTTTCCCTTTCTAAGAAAGGAAGGTTGTTTCTTCAGGGGGATGAGCTATTTCCTTCCTTTTCCCAAAATCTTTCTCTTTATGCAACTTTCTCCACTAAAGAGTCAAATGCCATAGGATTTAGTTAGTCACTACCTTGCAGGGATTCAAGATAGTGAGATCGTGTAGGGTAGAGTTCCTTGATGAAGGATATGAGAGGAATTTCTATCTTCATTCTCATGGCATCTATTTCATGCATGATGGCTTTGAAATTAGAAGCTAGAGCCAAGAGATCATCTATTTCAAATCAAGGTTGAAGAGTTTGACCATTAGTTGTATACACTCCAATTATGAGCGCGAGTCATACAAATCTTTCAACTTATTTAAAGCATCATATGACTATATAATAGAAACAATGTTGAAAATGTAGCGAGCAAGGTCTTCTATATTATTCCTTAGCCAGTGAAGACCTTGAGTTTTCCTCATGAGTTAGACTTCGGTCAGGATGACTTACTTCCTATTGGAATCATCATCAAGATATCATTCATAGACTTGGAGGTTTAGTTAAGAGGAAGTCTTCATAAGTTTGACCACAAGATTGGGTGGTAGTTACATGTTTATTAGAACGAGTTAGCCTTTAGTCTTGATTGAAGGGAGGACAAGTTAAGAACTCCAATATTGGTTGGAGAGAGAACTAGTTTGACTCAGTTAACTTGTCAATCACAACTCAAGTTTTAAATTTGCACTTGCCTAATTTAGCATGGATTAAATATATAAAGAGGAGGACAAAGGCACAAGGAATCATCATTTTTTTTTTCACAAAGGGTTGTGAAAAGATAGAGTTCACAAGTTGTGAGAGATCCTTGTTTGTGGAAAGTGAAAAGAGCTCGTGTCCCAAATAATAGGAGATCACAAGTGCACTAGGATTTAGGAGTTTGGATCAAAGGTTTGCATGGAAATTCTAGGCTAAATCAATAGGAGACTGACTCTGTTCTCAAGAGACAAATTTATTTGTATTTGATCTATTTGCTTAGGTAATAAACACCACATCAAGGCGAGGGTTTTCCCAGTTGGGTTTCCCAAGAAAAAATATTGTGTCAATTTGTGTGATGTGTTTTTGTCTCAGTGTTTTCTACTCTGCTCCAAAATTACTAGGGAAATTTTTTGTCTTTATGAAAAGAAATTATATTTTAGATTTTTCATATAAGAAATTACATAATTTCTACATGGTATCAAAGTAGAGATCAATATAAAAACAAAAACCAGATTGACCAGTCAATGAAGTGTGAAGATCAATAAAAAGGATTGCGTTAGATATTTTTTTAGCGCCGAGAGGAATTATTTTTCTTTTCTCACAAGCAATTTTTTTTAAGTAAAAAAAAAATAAAAAATACTCAAATAAAAGAGAGACAACAAGAGAAATAAAGAGCCCATTTTTTTTTGGAAAAACAACCAAGAAAAATAAATAAATAAATAATTGGTTGTGAGGGCTACGAAGGGCCATTTTCCATAGTGGTCGACAACCTCAGATTGTTATACTGATCTGTCACAAACCCAGACCATTAGTAGGATTTGGCGGTGGCTCGGGAAGGTCGACAAGGCAAGTAGCCAGTAAGGGAAACATTGCTACAAAGACACAGGTTTTGAGAGGGCGCAGAGACCGTCGTCATAATAGGATTCAGGTCAAGAGCCAACAACAGATGCGAGTGCAGACTTCTCGATGACACAATAAAAAAACTGTTAAAATTATGAAACTGTGGTAAAATTCCACTTTGGACACCTCGGATGGTCGAGATTATGATTGAATTAGATTCATATTTTCAAGAGTACCAAAATCGACCTATAGATCACCCCAATCGGTTAAGCAAAAGTTAAATTATGAATTAATTTATTTATTAAAATGAAATGGAATGAGTCATCCCAACCATATGTGGATTTAGCCTTAATCCCAAGCGGTCTCACATGAAGGCTATAAATAGAAGCGAACTCAAGCTCATTCATACACAATTCTCTCATGAGATTTTCCTCTTTCACTTTTCACTTTAGATCATCTTTTGTGTTTTGGCTCGCACAAGTTCATCTCGAGAAGCTCACGTAGGGTTCGGATCACATGAGAGAGGCTCGCATAGATTTTGGTCTTTTGAGCTTGAGTTGTGGCCATAGTACTATCATTTTCAAGCCAGAGTTGCAGGAAGGCTTTGTTAAGGTCTTCGCTGAGCTAGTATAGTCACGACCAGACCGTGTTCAGGGCGCGGCTAATGTTCTGGGTTGATCAGGGCCTCAGCCATGGGCACATAGCATCCAGGTCACAGTTAGGGGAGCTTCAGCCGCAGGCTAAGTGTGTTAAAGTCGTGTTTGAGGGATTTTATGGGAAGATATGGATTGGTTCACATTCAGTTGCTTGCGCAGTGCCTTCATACATCTGTCGCTCAGTCACAGTCACTTCAAATCAGTCATTTTCAGTGTTGTATCTAAAGAGACAATTCCTTAGCTGTGGAAAGGAATCAGTGCTTAAGGAATTTTTTGAAAGTGTGTCACAAAGTAATTATATCAGGTGGTCTCCGTTAAATCCATTTGGAAACTAATTCTTTAAAACCCTTAACAACCTGGTATAATGAAAGACTCTACAATGTCATTAACTACTGATATCTGAATGGAAAAGAAGAACTGTAGAAGAAACTCAAAATGATATGATTTAACACATAATCTACTACTCTAAATCTCAGAATGAATTTATGGAGAGAGAAGAAACTCAAAATAATATGTTGTACACGCATAATCTATTACTTTTAAGTTCCAAAGAGAGTTTATGAAGGGAGACTAGTTGGAGTGAAGGAGCGCAAATTAAGGTTATTTTACTCTTACTCACATATGTAATTAAGAGACCGATTGCTACATTACTTCACTTCATTCAAAGAAGAAGGGACACAGAATGGCATAAGAAGAACAAATCACCATCAACAGTTGTAGGAATCTTGATGCTTCTTTCAATAATTCCTCATAAAAGTAAGTACCATATTTTAGTATTCCAGAGGTCCAAAACTCAGAACCCCTCTTCTTTCTTTCTATCTTTCTTAAATACATAAAAAACAGTTGGTAACTGCTAAAAATTATTGAAACTACTTTGACTACCTAAATTGTTAAAACTACTTATTACATTGCAATTGAGGACATCACTATAGATTCGATCTTAACTTACAAAGAAAACAAAATAAAACTTGAAATATCATTTTTTTTGCTGAATCTGATTTGTTATTGATGCGTCTCCCTGATGTGCTTATGTGTCTCCCTGATAGATTGGACATCCTTGCCCTACATCTCTTCCAGAGTTCACTATTTGTATTTTTTGTTTGCTGTCATATTTTTTCTTTTTTTGATGCGGTATCTAAACAGTTCTGCAATAACGCCTCTTTTCTCGACTTGACCCAGCTGATGTGCTTCAAACAGTGCCACCATATGCTCCTTTGCCTGACTTTTCCTATGCCTTTGCACTTCAAATCATGTTATCATGTTCCCTTCTTCCCGACTCTGCCTCTTCCGCTCGTGCCTGTAGCGTTCAACCTTCCATTTATTTACAAAGTGCCACCGCATACAACTTTGTTCTACATGGGGTCAGGTGTTACCCGAGTCTACTGCCCGTGTTCACGTTTCTTCATAAAACCAACACAATTGCAAATAATCGTGGACTTTACAACTTAACCTTTGAATGGTATCACATCCACCTTTCCATCGCATTTCGACACTTCGGCGTTCATAACATATTCCTTAGCGCTTTCCTCCTGAACTTGCAACGTGCGACAACGGGAAGGTGACGTGGTAGGATGGAGCTGGGGCCGATCGTAAATCACAAATAGGCAGATTTGTTATAAGAAATGGGAGGTAAGTGTTAAAATTCGCGAAGTGCGATGTGCGATGTGCGAGAGGGATGACATGGAAAGCGGAGGTGGGGCCAATTGCAAATTGAAAATCGGCAGATTTGTTATAAAAACTAGGAGGTAAGTGTTAAAATTCGTGAAGTGCAGTGTGTGAGAGGGATGACATGGAAAGAAGAGGTGGGGCCAATCGAAAATTTCAAATCGGCAGATTTGTTATAAGAAATAGGAGGTAAGTGTTAAAAGTCGCGAAGTGCAATGTGCGATGGAACTTATGGCCAACATGTGGCTTCTCTTCACAACCTCTGATCAACCTAACTTGCATTTCTGTGCTATGATCTTCGTTGTCCATCTTTCCACTTCAATTCTGCGCTTTAATCCTCACTGTCGATTTTCCCCTTTACACTTCTTCCAAAAATCTTAAGCTTTTAAGGGAAAATATGCCAGTTCTCTGCCTTTGGGAAATATACACGATTTATTTGATAATGAACACAGTTTCATTCAACAGGCTTGCATACGTTCCTTTAACGAATAAATGATCTTGATTACCAATTTGTTTTTATCCATGGTGTAACCCTCTTGAGCTTATTCGATATTATGTAGCGCTAGTCTCTCCTAAGCTTGTGAAGAATATCAACTCGACCCACCTTCACATCTCTGCACATAATGTTAATACACTAACATATAAATCAAAATTCTTTTTCAACATACAAAGTTTTTTCATTTTCTACCATATATGCTTTTTTGGTGTTTTGAGAAATATTTAAAAAAGTAAATGCAAATGAGCCACAACATTTGGCTCCACTTGCGGATAGTGATTTTTTCCATGAAAGCTCTAAGAACCGTAGATTAGTGCCTTATTCATTGGGCATGGAGTCAAATATTGCTTGGTGACATATGAACAATGAGCAGGGAAAATTTTAGGGGCTAATATTCGTAGGTGGGCTAATATTCCATGATTTTTCCAAAAAAATGATTCATCAATTTCCATTTTTCTAAAAATGAATTCGCCCAAATTTTATAGTATAAAAATATTTTACCTTAAAAATCGCCAAAATTGTATTGTCTAATATAAAATAATTAGAAATATAAACATTTTTACAAAATTATCAACAAACATTTTAAAATCTGGATATTAGTGACTAGTAAGATTCGCCAAGGTTGCTAAACTTTAAGATAAAGTTCCATCCTTAAAATTTTCCCTGACAATGAGCAATCTGGTATTTACAATGGTGAATTTTTGAAATTTAGTGTTGGAAATAATGCTTCAAATACTGCCCATTCATAGGCAGCTGCAAAGATTCTCCATCTAAATCTTTTAGGATGAAAGTATTGTTTGATCTGATGTCAGAAATTCTGTACGAACCACACCAAAGAGGGTTAAAATTTCCATGTTTTCCTTTATCTGCCCTTCTGGTGTCCCATCTTAATACTAAATCCCCTGCTTGAAAGAGGATTTATTTTGCTTTTCTATCAAATATGGACTTCATGTTTTCTTGATAATAAATCAAGTTATATCTAACTTTGTTTCTGTCTTCACTTGATTCAATCACTTTGTTCAATCGTCTCACTAGAGCATCAGGCTCTTCCTGAGCTTCTTGAAGGAAAGAAATCACCGGTTTGGCCAACTAAGAAGGAAATAGTGCCTGAGTTCCATAAACCAATTCATAGGGTGACTTTCCAATAGACCTCCTGGTGGTTACTCATACTGCCCAAAGAGAAAACTTCAACTTTGAATCCCAGTATTTCTGATTTTCAGTGATTGTCTTCTTCAGAATCATGATCAATGTCTTGTTTGAAGACTCTGCTAATCCATTCCCCTGTGGATGGTAGGTTGTGGAATGTGAAAAAATTACATTATATGTTTGACAGAAATTAATGAATCGATCATAATTAAATACCTGAGCATTATCAATTACAATCTTGACTCGACAACCAAACCTACTAAAGATGTTCTCCTCCAGAAACTTTATTACCATTTGGTCATTTTCTTTCTTGGTGGGGATTGCTTCAACCCACTTTGTGAAGTAATCAGTAGCAGTTAGAATCCATTTGAACTACCCACTTGATGGTGGATCGATATCTCCAATAAATTCTAGTCCCCACTGCCTGAAAGGCTCTTCTATGAATTCTAGAATGAGAGGCAACATGGCAAGTCTCTTCTTTTCTGCAAACAATTGAAACTTCTGACAACTTTGGACTAGTCTGTATACATCGGCAAACAGTGTAGGCCAATAAAAACCTAACTTGAGGATTTTATGAGCGATGGCCTTCCAACTATAATGTCCTCCACATAGACTTTCATGATATTCCTTCATAACTTCAATGGATTCACCTTCAGTTAAACACAACAAAAAAATACCAGCAGGATCTTTCCAGTACAACTTTGCTTCTACTATGACACATGGCTGATATTTAAGCTTGAGAGCTCTGTATTTGGTTCTGTTCAGTGAATATGGACAAGAAAAGAAACACGGGTAATGAACAACATCTTTATACCAATCTGAACACAAAATTTTGTATTGAATACTTGTTTTGGGCTTATTCTGACCTTCTTCATTGTCAGCTCCATCCACTGGTGCCAAGATATTAATTCCCAATGCTTGAAAATTTGTTTCTTTTAGCAACTTTGCTAAACCATGTCCTTTGATTAACTTGGTGGGTTTAATGTCCAAATCATACTCCTGGATTTTAGCTATCTATTTCCTTCTTTTTTCTTCAACATCACTTTGAACCAGCACGTCCTTGACAACAGAGTTAGGCACATAACGGTTATTTGAGATTTTAACACATAAGTCCTGAAGGCTTTGAGTGCTTTAACCAATGCATACACTTGTTTCTCCAAAATGTTATATTTGAGCTCAGCATCTTTGAGAACTTTGTTGAATAATGCCACTTGATGCTCCTTACTATCCTCATTTTTCTGCAATAACACAGCAGCAATAGTAGTGGGGGAAGTGAATGAAAATATTTGAAATACCTTTTGATAATCATGACTTATTAAAACATGAGCTTCCTAGAGTGCTTCTTTTAATTTGGAAAATTCTTCTCTTGCTTCTTTATCCCACCTCATTTCTGCATTTTTCTTCAACATGTCAGTTATATTCTCACAATCTCAGCATAATTTGGTAAAAATCTTCTCAGAAAGTTTATTTTCCCCAAAAATATCTGAATATATTTCTTTCTTCTGGGAAAAGGAATTGTCTAAATTGCCTCCACCCTTGTTGGATCAATCTTTACTCCTTGTTTTGAAACTATGTGACCCAATAATTTACTTTCCTCCAAGGCAAACAAATATTTTTTGGGATTTAGTGACAGACCATACTTCCTGTACTTTTTGAAATTTCTTTGCATATGTTCCAGGTGTTCATCATCTGATCCTGAAAAGATAGTTACTGTCATCCAAATATATAAACACATACTTGTCCCCAACAAACATTATGTCCATGGCCCTCTGAAAAGTTGCACCTGCATTCATAAGACCAAATGGCATCCTTGCATACATGAAGGTTCCACAAGGGGTTGTGAAAGCTGTCTTTTTCTGATCTTCCTGATCCACTGCCACTTGATTATATCCAGAGAATCCATCAACCATAGACATCATGTAAGCTCCTGTCACCTTCTGTAAGACATAATCCATTTTAGGTAAAGGATAATTATCTTTTAGAGATGCTCTGTTCAAATTCTTGAAGTCCACACACAATATTATCTCTCCATTTTTCTTCCTCGCAGGAACTAGATTAGAGACCCAATCAAAATATCTGAGAGGAACTATGATTTTTTCTTGAAACGATTTCTTCACTTCCTTTTCAATTGGAGCTAACAATAATGGATTAAACTGTCTGAATTTTTGTCTATGTGGTTTAATTCCTTCTTTCACTGGGATCTTATGTTGTATTATGCTTTTATCATACATTTTCAAGTCTTCATATGACCAAGCAAACACATCCATATACTTCATAAAAATATCAATGTATCTTTCTTTATAATTTTCGGGAATTACCTTGAATAACTTCACCATTTTTGGCTCCTGCTGAGTTCCCAAATTACATTCTTCCATCTCTTCTTGATGATGTGTTTTCTTTGAATCAATAGCAACATCATTAGAATAAAATAATCTTTCAAGGGGAACCAGTCCTTTAGGGAGGATATTGCCTTTCAAATGGATAATCTTCTGCTCACCTATTGACTACTTGAGGTTTCTTACCTCTCCTTTCTGCTCTGTTTGTTCTTCTTCTTGATCTATCTTAGCATCTTCAAAGTTTCCAATCATTGTCAAGAAACTATTTATCTACTCATCATCATCAAACACCTCCCAATGTTTCACATTGTTAGGATTGGAGGGTCTGTGTCTAATTTCAATCTCATACCTCAACCTTGGATTCATTGGAGGCTTAAAGGTACTAGCTGAAACAACTAACGAATTTTCCAACCTATTCTCCTCCCTTGGGATGAATTGAAGATTGAAGGCCTCAAAATAGTTCTCTATCAGATCCCAACTTCATTTATTTATGATCTTAATCTCGGATGCTTGGTATGACAATGATTTTTAATCTGTCTTATTATCAATTTAGAGTCACTGAAAATTGAAATACATTGAACTCCCATTTGTTTAGCAACTTGAAGGCTTAAGATCAAGGCCTCATACTCAACCACGTTGTTTTTTGAATTAAATTATAATTTAAAATAGAAATGCATGAGGTTACCTTCTAGTGATATCAGCAAGAATCCAGCTCTTGTACCTTCCTTGGAGTAGGCACCATCAAAGTAGAATTTCCAAATATTTTTTTAGTGCAGCTCATTAAACTACTGAAGAGAGCTTCTTCCATGTGTCTTCAGCAAATTCTGCATCTTCATGCAACATGAAACATGAAAGATATTATGTTTCTTGATTATAAATAGGGGAATTTCCTACATATTTCTTGATTGTAGTCTTCACGAACCTTTTTTCCCTGTAATATATCCTTTATTCCCCATTGAAAACATGAATGGTAGCATATGTGAAATCCAGTTTAAGAACACCTCATAGCTTTGCTCCCCAAGATATTGACAGGAGCATTCCAAACCTGGATGGAATGTCAGCAACCACTACATTCATGACTATACTCTTTGCTAGAATTTGTGCCAAAGAAACTGCTACATCTTTAATTAACCCAATACATTTCACCCTTTTGGAATCAAATGAATACAGATCCTTGTAAGGTTTGGTAATCTGCAAGTTTAGTTCCTTCATAACAGACAATGGCATGAGATTATGGGATGCACCTAAGTCCAGCATACAATTATGGAGAGTGAAATCATGAAGCAACAAAGAAATATAGAATGGTGGGACATAAGGGTCTAGTTATTCTACATGAGGACCAAAGGTGACCATTGGATCCTCTTCTTGTAAATTCATAGTGTCACTTATATCTTCAATCTGTGTGAGATTAATAAATTCTTAAATTTCTTTCTTGTAGACTGGTATTTTAGCTAATTCTAGAAGAGGTAACTGAATTTTTACCTTCTCCAAATCTTTTGTCAAACTGAAAGGATGAGTTTGTTTAACATTATTTTCAGGTTCTTCGTCACTCTTTCTAGAATTTGCTGCTTGTTTGGGTATAGGAACAAATATCTCCAAAATATTAGTATTAATTGATTTGCTCTGGGAAGGTTCACCCTGTTGCATATATGTTCTATTAACTGAAGTTACAGGTCTCTTCCCATCACTGACTTGTTTTACAGGGTCCTTTTGTTGTGGAGTCGCCATTGGAGGAGGAATCTTGTTTTTCACCTTCATTATCCTGCACTCTAGATCTCTTTCTAGAGCTTAAATCATACTTTTTATGCAACTCAGCTTGCATGAAATCTGTGAATTGCCTACAGTATTCATCCATTTCATCTTGGTCAAAATATACTTTAGCTTCAACATATTCTCCCTCACAATATTCCTCTTCATCATCTTCTATTGTGTGCATAGAAAATATTTGATCTTCAACCTCCCTTTCGTCATCTTCTGCTGACTCTCTGGGTGCTACTTCTATATACAATGGTGCTTGAACATGGTCTTGATATTTTCTTTCGCTCTGCAAAATTTGCAGGTGATGTCTTCTGAATTGAGGGTTAAATCCCCATCGGTTTTTTGTACTTGACATTGGGATTTTTTACTTTCCAATTCCATCTTAACTAGATTATTTGACAAGTTTTTAATCATCTTTGTCATATCTTCAATTATTTGATCTTGTGATGATTCTTTTTTTTCTTTCCCCTTCTCTTGGATTGGTTGCTTCCCTTTCACCTTTCTAGTTGCATTCATATTAGCTTAAAATCTCTAAAGCATCTATCTGTATCTGATCTAGAGTAGGGGATCTCCTTTCTCTAAGCGTGAAACTAAAATCGACTTCAAAAGCCCCAGCAAAAACCACCTTTCCTCCAAAAGGAGGGGGCTTCATTTCTACATTCAAACTGTTCAACTTATTGAATCTCTTGATTAAATATGATATATTCTCATCTGGTTTTCTTTTGATTGCATTGAATTCTATCAGTGAATATCCTTGATCCCTTTTTTCACCCCATATCTGAGTGAATCGATTTTCTAGTTCTTCCCATGTATTAATAGAATTATCTGGTAATCCCTTAAACCACTTTCTAGCCTCTCCATCCAGAGACTGAACAAAAAGCCTCATTACAACATCAAGATGTTGTACATTCATATTTTCAACAAAATTACAAAACATAGGCAAGTGTTGTTCTGCAATTATTTCATATTTTCCAGTAAAACGTGGAATTAATTTAAGATAATCTTGAGGCATTGCATTCACTGGTTGAGGAATATTAAGTGGAGCATATCTGTTCAACAAAAAGGATGGTGCTGCCATGTTTTCACCTTGATTGATTGTTCCTTGGTTAGATGCACTCGACGAACCTGCTGTGAAAATGAATAGAGGTGGAGGTAAAAATGATATGGGGGTGGGTTGATGGACAATAGCATAGGGACCAGCAACTGGAGTTTGTTGAGCTTGAGTAACAATAAATAAACAGACTCAAAGGAGTGTTCTTCCAAATTAGGTTCTTGAAAATAAAGTGGTGTGAAAGGTGAATCTTGTTCCAAGAATGGAAGTACTTCATATATATCTTCAAACAAAGAATTAATAGAATTACTGGCAGGAGCTGATAGTGTAGGACTAGGTGTTGAGGGGGTTTTTGGTTTCTGAACCCTTTTAGAAACCAATCTATCGGGATCTAACAAATCAGGGACCTTCTGCTGTGAGGTATCTGACCTCGTGTGAGGCCTCTTGTGAGCCAGAATTCTAAGAATAACATACACAGCCAAATATTTCCTCCTCACTGAATAATGAGAGGAAATAATGTGAAAAAACCAGGGAAAATAAACTTTGTTTCTTCGTCCCCGGCAACGGCGCCAGAAAATGTTGTATCTAAAGAGACAATTCCTTGGATGTGGAAAGGAATCCGTGCTTAAGATTTTTTTTGAAAGTGGGTCACAAAGTAATTATATCAGGTGGTCTTCGTTCAATCCATTTGGAAACTAATTCTTTAAAACCCTTAACAACCTGGTATAATGAAAGGCTCTACAATGATATTAAATGCCAATATCTAAATGGAAAAGAAGAATTGTAGAAGAAACTCAGAATGATATGCTGTAACATAGAATTTACCACTCTAAATCTCATAATGAATTTATGGAGAGAGAAGAAAATCAAAATAATATGTTGTACACACATAATCTATTTATTTTAAGTTCCAGAGAGAGTTTATGAAGGGATAATAGTTGGAATGGAGCACGCAATTTAAGGTTATTTAACTCTTACTCACATATGTAATTAAGAGATCGGATGCTACATTACTTCACCTCATTCAAAGAAGAAGGGACACAAAATGGCACAAGAAGAAAATATCACCATCAACAGTTGCATGAAACTTGATGCTTCTTTCATTAATTCCTCATAAAAGTAAGTACCACAATTTTATTCTTCTAGAGGTCCAAAATTCGGAACCCCTCTTCTTTCTTTCTATCTTACTTAAATACATCAAAAACACTTCGTAATTGCTAAAAATTCTTGAAACAACTTCGACTACCTAAATTGTTAAAACTACTTATTACATTGCAGTTGAGGACATCACTATAGCTTCGATATTAACTTACAAAGAAAAAAAATTAAAATTTGAAATATCATTCTTTTTGTTGAATCTGATTTGTTGTTGATGCATCTCCCTGGAGTGTTGATGTGTCTCCCTGATAGATCAGACATCCTTTCCCTACATCTCTTCCAGGGTTTAATGTTTGTATTTTCTGCTCGCTTTCATGTCTTTTCTTTTTCTGATGCGGTATCTGAACAGTTCTGCAATAATGCCTCTTTTCCCGACTTGACCCAGCTGTTGTGCTTCAAACAGTGCCACCATATGATCCTTTGCCTGACTCTACCTATTCCTCTGTGCTTCAAACCACGTTATCCAGTCCCCTTCTTCCCGACTTTGCTTCTTCCACTCGTGCCTGCAACGTTTGGTCTTCCATTTATTTACAAAGCACCACTGCATACAACTCTTTTCTACATGGGGTCAGGCGTTACCCGAGTCTACTTCTCGCGTTCAAGTTTCTTCATAAAACCAATTCAATTGCACATAATCTTGGACTTTAAATAAATTAAACTTAACCTTTGAATGGTATCACCTCCGCCTTTCCATCACATTTCGACACTTTGGCATTCATAACATATTCCTTAGCACTTACCTCCTAAACTTGCGACGTGCAACGACAGGAAGGTGACATGGCAGGATGGAGGTGGGGCTGATTGCAAATTGTAAATCGACAGATTTGTTATAAGAAACGGTAGGTAAGTGCTAAAATTCATGAAGTGCGAGAGGGATGATGTGGGAAGTGGAGGTGGGCCAATCGCAAATTGAAAATCGATAGATTTGTTATAATAAATGGGAGGTAAGTGTTAAAAGTCGTGAAGTGCGATGTGCGATGTGAGAGAGGGATGACGTGGCAAGTGGAGATGGGACCATTCGAAAATTGCAAATCAACAGATTTGTTATAAGAAATGGGAGGTTAGTGTTAAAATTCGCGAAGTGCGATGTGCGATGGAACCTATGGCTGACATGTGGCTTCTCTTCACAACCTCCGATCAATCTGACTTGCATTTTTTTGATATGATATCCATCGTCCAACTCTCTGCTTCAATTTTGCGCTTTGATCCTGACCGTCGAGTTTCCCCTTTACGCTTCTTCCAAAAATCTTAATTTTTTAAGGGAAAATATGCCAGTTCTCTGCCTTCAGGAAATATATACGATTTCTTTGATAATGAACACAGTTTCATTCAACAGACTTGCATACGTTCCTTTAACAAATAAACGATCTTAATTACCAGTTTTTCTATGCGGCGTAACCCTCCTGAGATTATTTGGTATTCTGTAGCACCAGTATATACTGAGCTTTCGAATAAGCCCAACTCGACCTGCCTTCACATCTCTCACATAATGTTAATACACCAACATATAAATCAAAATTATTTTTCGACATAATTTTTTTTTCATTTTCTACCATATATGCTTTTTTGGTGTTTTGGGAAATATTTAAAAAAGTAAATGCAAATGAGCCACAATAGTCAGCATCCTAGATTCAGATCTAGGAATTGGTAGTTGAGATCACTTGGTGATCCATAAGATTTATGCTATTGATTTTTTAGATCTACAAATCTACATATCTTCTCTATGTATTTCCACTACAAAATGTATCTATAGTATTCACTCAGTATCAAAAATATTCATAAGTATGCTTCAGCCAGTGTCAGTGCATCCCAGTTCTCATAATCAAGTTCCTTCAGCAGAAGTATGTTTATGGTTTTATTGTGCATATGCTATTTGTTTTCTACATCATGAAGATACATATATATGGATCATTGTACTCTTGTTTCTGAATCATTTTATGACGATCTAAGAAGAATAATTTGCAACTATTTTCCCATAGTGGATTTTTCCCTAGTCTAATACTAATCCTGGTGTCTCTATTTGTTCATGCTTCTATTCCGTTGTTCTTTTTCATTCTGTTGCTTAGATGATGCTGATTTTTTTGTTCTTTAAACATAGTTGCATATTATGATGTCTGGTAATATAGATTTTTACAATGATAAAATTATTTGGGGTGAACTTAACATGTTATTGAAGAAATGTAACTATCAAAGCAAAGAAAAATGTATCTCTATGAAAAATTATCATGGTATCAGAGTTGGGCTGAAGGAAAGCCATGAAGATCACCCCATGGAGAGACTTTTATGGAAGAAAGCAGAGGATGGTAAAGGCCTAAAAAAATTCTAGGGTATGAAGAAAAACCTAGGTATTTAGTAGATAAGGAAGTGATAGTGAAGTTTTGAGAGAAACCTTAGCTTGTGGTAAGAATCCAATGATATGTGATCTATGTGAAGCACTTGGGATCAATTCGAAAAATGACCTGGTTGTTGATAAATTGTTGATTTAGGGAAAAAAATTCTATGGTCTATGGATTTCTCTTGAAGGTTGGTTCAAGAGGTAGAGGATAAACTATCATTAAAAATAAGTATTCCTTAACTTACTATATTACTCTTGTTTATACTTATGGATTTGATTACTATTTTTTATATTCATTACTTCCTCATGTATATTTGAGCACCTGGATATTTCTAACCTCCATGATGAGATGCGATGAGTGGATCCCTCTTGAGGATATTTTGAAATGCATGAAATATGGCTAGATATAGAAAAGATAGAGAGGCACTTGAGCACTACAAGCTGCCTATGTGAAGGTGCACAAGTAATACCACTAGGTATGCATGATATATTTTATTATTGTCGTACATTGATGGTGAGCTCAGCCCTATGGTATTTAGAGAATGTCTCCTTCTCAAATGTCTCATGCATGCATATTAAAGTGATTTGGATTTATGTTTCCTATGATGAAATGGTGCACATGGTAGTGATTTGTTTATCATGATGATCTTCTTGATTCTACAAGGCTACTTATTGTTGATATTTGATATAGTAGCATAGATTTATGTTTGGATAACATCTATTGTTTTGAGATCTTGATACTGACTCCAGTAAATGGTACTCTTGACTCTTGATATGCATAATATATTTTGGGTATCTTATGGAATTTTACCTCATTGATAATGCTTGTGATAAGCATGATGAAATCTCATGGAAAGAGAGATATCATTTTGGTGGTTTATTGAATAACCTAGCTTGATCCTATTGATCATCATAAGCACGGTATTGGATACCATGATGATAGAGGCATATCTATGAGATTTATTTTCTAGATATCCTCCTACCTATGGTTATGGCATATGGTGAAATTAAATGATCTAACTTGATGTATTGTTATTGGGTCCATAAGGTTGTGTTGTCACATCATTCAGATACCCTGATATTTAAATTCTAGCCCTTGATGAAAGTTTGATGACATGATGTTGATGATCATGATATATATGTGTTTATGATCTAACAGATTTGTTGTTGCATGAATCTAGTAAACACAGGTTGATGACATGCATGAAAATGAAATTACATTCCCTTCTATGATACATGAGTATCTGACATTGATGATCTACAACAGAGGTATGAGTGTCACTCGTGCAAAGGAAGGCTCATAGATGTGACTATGCCTGAAAGACACACAATTTAAGTTATGTACAATGAATTCAGTCTATACTCTGAATCAAGGGATCTCTGACATGTCTTGCCATTGTAAACTAATTTCTAGAATTTCTAGAATTGAGCATGAAATCAGATGGCCACTTGAAAGATGTCAGTTCTACAGATGTGTTTAAGATTCCAGTAAGATATGTCAGCAAGGAAAGTTTGTATGCTTGAACCAAACTTGTGTTTGCAGGTGACTGAGATGTTCATATGGATATGTCATTATGTTTGAGGATTGTGCTACATGTTTTGGCTGATTGATATTTATAAACTGTGTTTGGAACTTTTGAAATGATGCTTAATGGTTGAGATATGTCTAGAATTATAAATCTTACCACGATCACATAGTTGGATTTGAAATTATTTGATCTGGCGATAGTTTCATTTCCCAGATGATAATGCTATGTGGGCATAATGACCTTCAGTTTCATATGTGAGTATTCATAAGTATGGTTTTGTATTGGCCTCCTTACTCCTAGCACAATGGTTGTTGTGACTTAGTATGAACATGCATGAATTAACCTTGATGTGTATGCACTTGGATCTAGTGATTTAAATGACATGTAATTACATGTAAAATGAGAGACTTCTTTGCTTGAGAGTAAATTGAGTCAGGACTTGACATGAGCATTGTTTGTCCCCTGGCTGAAATAATTGATACTACAAAATCAATGTCTTTGATAATAGTTTTTTTTTGGCTTCTAAACTCTGATGATTTGACTTCATTGACACAACATTGATTTATGTAAAGCTGATTATGTTGGTGTGTTAAGGCATTATGCTTGTATAGATCATTGCGTGATGCAAGCTCCTCGATTCATATTTTTCTATATTTGACATTTATTGGTGAAGTCAGGATAATGAGTTCCAAGGTATGGCCTTGATTTTGATTATGGATTTGGTATTACATACTAATAGTCTACCCTTGACAGGTGATGAGCCTCTGAAAATCTAAGTAAGAGGGATATGGCTTCAAAATATCATAACAATGTATCATGGCATGATGAATCAATTTCTGGAATTTGGGAACTAAATCCCATCTTGCAAGACTATTGAAATATCTTTGTGTAATGTAAATCCTTCGACACTCTGATTTAAATTTAAAATGTTGTTGAACTTGACATGGAATATGTTAGTTGATTGAAGCATTGATGTTATGTTTTGAACATCCATCTGTATATGATGTGTATAGAACATGATTAAATTCATGATTGAGTTTCTTCATTCAGAATTTCCACCAAACATGTTTTTGAAATATCTCCATGAAACGTTCTACTTTTAAAGGTTGAGATATTTCTCCCATGATATGTAGTTGCATGAATGAAATGATGATGTTTGGTATTATTATTGATGAGCACATTTGGATGTTTCCTTAATATGAGATATTCCATGATATCTTGGACGAGAGGTCCATGGAATGACCGAGGTCAGATACAGTGTTGCTAGCAAGGCTAGCTGTGAGGCACAGAAGCTCCTTAAAGAGTTGTCTGAGAATGATATGGATAAGACATTGATACACTATGATGAAAGAGAATCCCATATACATATATTTGGTACTGTGATTTATCCATTTATTGAGATAGTGTAGTTGTTCAAGATAAGCTTGGGCTTGTGATTGGAACCTCCGTGAGAGGGAGGATGATTATGGTATCTTGATATGATTGGTATCTTGTTGTGATTTTCATGATTATATATGTTATAACATAACACTTGATTAGATGTCTTGTATGAGTAGGAATCAACAGATACCATATGAGAGCAGCACTGATCGAGGACATTGAGCCAGCTCTTCCTACCTGTATGAGCTCCCAGGACGAGGAATTTGGATAGAGGGCTCCTAGGATTGGGAGAAATTTGTACAATAGGGTGTATTCCCTATATGTTACCCATAGGGTTGAGATGTTTCTCCCCTATCTTCATAGGTTCATAGAATGATTCTCCCATGATTGGTCTTTATAGAGTATACCCTAGTTGGCATCATACCCACAAGCAGGGTTTGTCGGGATTACCGCTCCTCATTTTTCCAACGAGTTGAGAATGTAATTGGGGTGTACAACCCAACTTTATTATGATGCAGGTTTTATGCAGACTACCACATGAATATTCATGGTCATCGATGGGAAGATCAGTATGAAATATGATGGGTTGAGATAACCCTATACGGTTTTAGGTTGAGAGTGAGCTCCCCGATGTGATACCAGGGTCGATATGGGCTACCCTGTGTGGATGGATATCCTATTGCTATATATGGGGTTGTAGAGGTATAGCTCCCCCATGGGATTTATTGTAGAGATATGCCCCCCGATGCAGTTACAGGTTGAGGCATGCTCCTTGACGATATGCTCTCTGATGTTGATTGATGATGACATTCCGTGTAGTAACCTGATGAAAGAGATTATGTTTGATAGATTGATATAAAAAGGGTGGTAGTTTAAGCTCCCCTCCAATGATAAATTCTTCTTCTTCTAGGTTCGAGAATGTTCAACATATGAGAAGGTACAATCAAGATATAAGTAGAAATAAGCATGACAAGTACATTGATGATTTGTATTGAGAAAGGATCACACATGATGACTACATGACAAGATGATTGTTGATTTATATAGCATCGGAAAGTGTTCTAAGTCTCAGTTTTGGTAGAGAGGCTTAGACATCAGTGATCCAGAGAAGCCAGAAATCATTTGTGGAAATTCCACTCGGATATGATTTTATTAAAATAATGAATTATTTTAATGCAGACCCTAAGTATAAACTTAGGGAAATTAAATAATTAAAGGGTATTAATAAAATAGAGTGTGAATCTTCTAGAAGACGAAGATCAAGTCATATTTTAATCTGAGCCATTGATTAAAGATATAATCTTGGTCGTTGATTCATCAGCGAGAAGACTATAAGAAGATACTTGAGGGCCATTTGGAAATCAAGTTGGGGGACACTCTTAGTACCCAAAGGAAATCAATTCTGAAGCAAGGGAAAACAATTTTAGCGGGTGAGTTTGTAGAGGGTGTGTTGCAGAAGCACAAGGAGGAGGGAGAAGTCAGTTATTGGGACGCAGATTTGAGGAGGTTGAAGCGAAGGGTGAGTTGATTAGTAGCAAGAACCCCTCCACCTAGAATCCCGCAGTCCAGAGAGGGACTGCGTAGAGCATCCATGCTGGACGACGCAGAGGGTGAAGGAGGTCACCCTGAGGGTCCAAAAATTATCTAGGAGGTCCAGGAAATTCAGCCAGGTGTTTACTAATTTTTCTCTATTCATCAAACTCCTGTAAATGTAATTTCCATTTCTGAGGATAAATATAAAACCCTCATCTGTTGCACCGATTTTCCCACATTGGGTTTTTCCGGGGACAATTGTCCAAAAAAAATTGTGTTCATATGGTTTTTTCTATTGTGTTATTGGTGTAAATTATATTTCTGTTCTTATGCTCTTAATGATATTAAAGATCTGCAAATGTGTTTATTTTAGAATTTACTGAAGCATCTGTAAATAATTTATCTCATAAGTAGGAGAAATAAATCAAGTATTGCAGAAATATTTTCCTCTTGAAAATTTCACATGGTATTAGAGCAAAGGGCTAAAAATAGGAAGGGAGGATATGCTATGGACCAAAGGAAGGGTTCACGCAGTCAAATGGACTCACGCAGTCCTCCAGATCACGTAGAAATGCAGAGAGAACATGACATGAAGGTGTTGGCATCCAGACTAGAGGAGGATCTTGCTTTTGTGTGAAGCACAACTCCTCCAGGTGTTTGGTATATTGATAGTAGAGCATCTTCTCATATGATGGGGGTTCGAGAATTTTTTTCGATCTATCAAGAAGAGTAGATGAATTTCCAAATAAATATGGAAAATAAGGTAAAATGTACCCCCATTGGGAGAGGTACCGTAACATTTCAGACGAAGAATGGCAACAATATTCGAGCCACTAATGTTCTGCATGTACCAGGGTTGGGGATGAATTTACTCTTGGTGTCTCAACTTCAAAACAAAGGCTATAACGTATACTTTATTCAAGATAATGTGTATGTTAAACATCCTAACTGGAGAAAAAAGGCACAAATCAGAGTAAGGAGTCACAAGTTGTATAAGCTCTAGCTTGAATCTCCGGTGGCCCTGATCGGCAGCACAGACGATAGTGATCTGAATGAGTTATGGCATAGAAGGATGGGACATCTACATCATGGAGCCTTGGGTATTCTCAGGAATACTATCATAGGGGTTCCTGAACTCAGCACAAAGAAAGATGAAGTTTGTAGGGGATGCGTACTAGGGAAGTATGCTAAGGTAACATTTCCAAGAAGCAGCACCAGAGCCAAAGGTGTATTAGAGTTAATACACTCTAACATTTGCGGTCCAATGTCCACAATAGCTCTCAGTGGAGAAAATTATTTTTCCACCTTCACTGATGATTATTCCAGGAAAACTTGGATCTATTTTCTGAAGACCAAAGATTAAGTCTTTAATTGGTTTAAAGATTTCAAAGCATTGGTGGAGAACTCTACAGGCAAGAAGATCAAGAAGTTGAGGTCAGATAACGGTGGAGAACATATCGATAAAGACTTCAAAAATTTTTGTGCACAGGAAGGCATCAAGAGAGAGTGGACAACTCCTTACAATCCAAAACAAAATGGAGTTGGAGAACATAAGAATAGGACTATAATAGACGTTGCAAGGGAAATGTTGTATGACCAGGAGATGCCAAAATTCTTATGGGCAGAGGCCTGCAACACATCAGTTTATATTCAGAACAGAGTTCCCAATAGAGCTTTGGGGAAGGTTACTCCCGAAAGTGTGTTCACAGGCAGCAAGCCAGAAGTGAGCCACATCAGGATATTCAGCAGCATAGCATACTGCCACATTCCAGAGGAAAAGAGGAAGAAGCTGGATCAAACTACAGAAAATGGTTTTCTGATGGGCTACAGTGAGAATGCAAAGGCATACCGTGTCTATATTCCAGAGAGCAGGAAATTCGTGCTAAGAAGGGATGTAAAATTCATGGAGGAGAAAGCCTTTAGGAAATCTCGAGAGATGGCCACAGATACACAGATTGAGGAAGATCCATTGGTACTACAGCCTCAACGACCTGTGGAGGAGAGGTCCAGTGCCTCTCCATGGCACAATCCTTCAGAGGGAATATCCTCCGATGAAGAATAGGAGGAAGAACAGTTGAGACCGCCCAACACTGATGGGAGACTGAGCAGAGAACTCTAATAGATTCTTAGAGATGCAGAAGGATTTGTTGGAGCACCTAGAGAAGCGAAGAGGATAAGGAAACAACCTGACATATATTATGCGCTGGTAGCTCAGGTTGGAGAGCCTTATACCTTTCAAGAAGCAGCTCAACATCATGTATGGGTAGATGCCATGGTGGTGGAGGAAGTAGTCCCTAGACCTCAAGATAGATATGTGGTAGGATCTAGGTGGATCTACAAGAGCAAATATGCTGCAGATGGCAACATAGATAAATTCAAAGTAAGATTTGTAGCAAAGGGGTATGCCCAAAAGGAAGGCATTGACTATGAAGAAACCTTTGCTCTAGTAGCAAGATACACTTCTATCAGATCCATCATCTCTCTAGCAGCGCAGATGGAATGGGAGATTCACCAGATGGATGTCAAGATTGCGTTGTTGAACGGTGTGATAGAGGAGGAAGTGTACATAGAGCAGCCCGAGGGCTTCGAGACACATGAGCAGAAGACTCATGTTTACAGACCTAAGAAAGCCTTGTATGGCTTGAAACAAGCCCCCAGTGCATGGTATGGTTGGATTGATGGCTACTTGCAGAAGATGGGGTTCGTCAAGAGTGACACAGATCCAAACTTATACTACTTAAGAGTAGGAGATGAGCTGCTTATTCTTGTTCTGTATGTGGATGAATTGTTTTTGATCGGGCCATCCAATATCATCAAAGACTACAAGGAGAATATGGAAACAGAATTAGACATGAAGGACCTGGGGTGGATGCATTATTTTCGTGGTTTAGAAGTTTGGCAACAGGAAGGGGAAATCTTCCTAGGACAAGGAAGATACACGATGGATATTCTGAAAATATTTTGGATGGAAGATTGTAGACCCATGGCCACGCCAACGATTACTAACTGGAATAAGATAGACACATCAGAGAATGATGAGGCTAATCCCACATTGTATAGACATCTCATCAGGTCATTGATGTATTTGGTCAACACGAGACCAGACATTTGTTATGCAGTGAATACTCTCAGTCAGTTCATGGTGGAACCAAGGAGGCCTCACTAGGCAGTAGCCAAAAATATTCTCAGATACTTGAAAGGGATAGGCAAGTATGGGCTAAATTACACCAAGGGAAATGAGATCTAGTTGAGTGGGTTCACGGATGCAGAATGGGTTGGAAGCATAGTAGATCAGAAAAGTCCAGTGGGTAATGTTTCAGTCTCGGATTAGGAATGACCTCCTCGTGCAACAGGAAACAAAAGTCTGTAGCACTGAGCTTAGCCGAGGTAGAGTACATGGCAGCAAGCACAGCTTCGTGCAAGGCCATATGGCTTCACAAATTTCTCTTGACTTACTCAAGAAGCGGATAGAACCGACCGGGATTATGTGTGATAACCAGAGTTGCATCAAGCTCTCTGAAAATAATGTGTTTCATGACTGGTCGAAGCACATTTACATTCGGTGTCACTCTATCAGGGACTATGTCCAGATGGGAGTAGTACAGTTGCGATACACTCCTACAGGTGAACAAGTGGCAGATATCCTCACAAAGGTTCTAAGTAAGATCAAGTTCGCTTAATTCAGAGAGAATATGGGGATGGTTGAGAACCCTTTCCACTAGAGGAAAGGGTGGTCTTCAGAATAAGAGGGAGCTGCAATATAGATGTTGTAGTGACAGGGCAGTAGTACAGGAAGAAACAACGCAAAGATGATGGGCAGCAGCCAGGACACCATCAGTGCATCAGATGATGTAGAGTCAGAGCAGTACAACGATATTTTGCATAAACACTTTCCTCAGTAAGAGGGAGTTTTGATTTATATAGCATCGGAAAGTGTTCTAAGTCTCATTTTTGGTAGAGAGGCTTAGACATCAGTGATCTAGAGAACCCAAGAATCGTTTGTGGAAATTCCACTCGGATATGATTTTATTAAATAATTAATTATTTTAATGCAGACCCTAAATATAAACTTAGGGAAATTAAATAATTAAATTTTATCAATAAAACAGAGTGTGAATCTTCTAGAAGGCGAAGATCAAGTCATATTTTAATCCGAGCCATTGATTCATCAGCGAGAAGACTATAAGAAGAGACTTGAGGGCCATTTGGAAATCAAGCCGAGGGGGAATCTTAGTACCCGAAGGAAATCAATTCTGAAGCAAGGGAAATCGATTTCAGTGGGTGAGTTTGTAGAGTCTAGGTTGCAAAAGTAGAAGGGGCAGGGAGAAGTCATTTATCGGGAAGCAGATCTCAGGAGGGTTAAGGGAAGGGTGAGCTGATTAGCAGCAAGAACCCCTCAATACAGAATCACGCAGTCCAGGGAGGGACTACACATATAATCCATGTTGGATGACGCAGAGGGTGAAGGAGGTCACCCCGAGGGTCCAAAAATTGTTTGGGAGGTCCAGAAAATTTAGCCAGGTGTTTTCTAATTTTTCTTTGTTCATTAGACTCTTGTAAATGTACTTTCGATTTCTGAAGATAAATATAAAACCCTCATCTGCGGCACAGGTTTCCCCACATTGGGTTTTTCCGAGGACAATTATCCAAAAACATCTGTGTTCATATGGTTATTTCTATTCTGCTATTGGTGTAAATTATCTGTATGTTCTTATGCACTTAATGATAGTGAAGATCTGCAAATGTGTTTATTTCAGAATTTACTGAAGCATCTGTAAATAACTTATCTCATAAGTAGGATAGATAAACCAAGTATTACAGAAATATTTTCCTCTTGAAATTTTCACAATGATAAGTGATGATACATGATGATGATTCATGAAGATAACAACATGGCATATTGATCGATGAATGGATATTGGGAGGTGGAATTCTCCCTGGCTGAGAGGGAGTGTTAAAATTATGCAAATGTGGTCAAATTTCACTTCAAACAACTTAGATGGTCGAGATTATGATTGCATTATATTCCTCTTTTCGAGAGGACCAAAATCGACCTATAGATCACCCCAATTGTTTAAGAGAAAGTTAAATTATGAATTAATTTATTTATTAAAATGAAATGGAATGGATCAGCCTAACCACTTGTGAAGTTAGCCTTAACTCCAAGTGGCCATACACGAATGATATAAATAGAAGCAACCTCAAGCTCATTCATACATAATTCTCTCATGAGATTTTCCTCTTGCACTTTTCGCTTTGGATCTTCTTTTCTATTTTGGCTCGCACACATTCATCAGGAGAAGCTTGCGCAGGGTTCGGGATCACAGGTGAGAGGCTCACATAGATCTGGGTCTTCTGGGCCGGATTCGTAAGCATAATAATGTTGTTTTTGGGACAAAACCACGGGAAGGTCATGTTAAGGTCACGATTGAGCTGGTATATCCGCGGGAAGACCGTGTTGAGGGCATAGCTAAGGTTCCGGGATGATTAGGACCTCAGCCACGGGCATAGAGCATCTAGGGCACGGCGAGGTGAGCTTAAGCCACAGGCTAAGCGTGTTAAGGCCACGGATAAGTGATATGGAAAAATCTAGATTGGATCACATTCATTTGCTGCGCAGTGCCTTCATACATATGTCACTCAGTCACAATCGCTTTAGATCAGAATTTGTCACTATCCTAGATTCAGATCTGGGACTGGGTAGTTGAGATCACTTAGTGATCCATCAGATCTATTCTCATGATGTTGTATATCTACAGATATATGGATCTACTCTATGTATTTCCGCTAAAAAATGTATCTACATTCTTCACTTAGTATCAAAAATATTCATCGATGTGCTTCAGCTAGTGTTAGTGCATCTCAATTCTCATAATCAAGTTCCTTCAACAGAAGTATGTTTATGGATTTATTATGCATATGCTAGTTGTTTTCTACATCATGAAGATATGGATCGATGGATCATTGCACTCTTGTTGCTGAATAATTTGATGACGATCTAAGAAGAATAATTTGCAAGGGTTTTCCCCATATTGGGTTTTGCCCTGGTCTCGGACCAATCCTGGTGTCTCTACGTGTTCATGCTTCTCTTCCTTTTTTCCTTTTCATTCCGCTGCTTAGATGATGATGATGATGATTTTTTTATTTCTACATAGTTTCATATTTGATGGTTAATAATATAGATATGTACAATGATAAAATGATTTGGGGTGAACTTAACATGTTATTGAAAAAATGTAACTATCAAAGCAAAGAACAATGTAGATCTATGAAAAATTAACACAAACCTACAGAGACTATGAGCCAGTCGAGTGACATAGAAGAGTTTGAGAAAACACACACAAAGGGTGTCGTTGTAGATCAATCTACAAAGATTGAGATCAACAATGAGATAGGACATCATAGGAGGGTAGTTGACACACAAAAAAAAAAAACACAAAGTCGACGACACAACGAACATGGCTCCAACTGCATAAGATTTTGTCATCTTAATGTTGGAATACATGGTAGTCGTTGTGATGTAGTCGCAATAATGGGGGGTCAAACAAGTCATGTAGGTTACATCGTCGTGGTTGGGTGTCTAGGTTGAATGATGAGGCTAAGAGTGATTAGTGGACTGATACAAGATCAACAACATTACATCGAGTGATAGATTGCAAGGTTGTTGGGTGGAGTCATGAATTAGTGCAACCGTAAGGGTCAACATATTTATGATGGGTCAATGGAGGAAAAGGTGGCGACTCATGGGAGAAATAGGATCATATTTGGCCACAACATTTTCACATGAGTTGTCACGTGAGTGCTGAATATATAGGTTTCGCAAAATAAGCGTGAGGGAGCAGGTTGACCTGCCACACAACAGGGTCAATGTCGATTATCAAATTGTCAGAATGGAGTGGCTGAGTTATAGTGAGACTAAGCATGTGGTTGGAAATGTATTGTCGTTGGGCATGAGTGACAAAAAAGAACATGTTTGCATACCAAGGCATATAAATTTTCCAAAGCCCCTAGTAAAATCATAGGGGCCAACAAAAGGAAAGTTGAGGTTTCCAGGGTGCAAGAAGAGTTGGGCAATGGTTGTGATAGTAGGAACAATTACCAAGAGTCTCAGCTATGAGGTTCCATGAGTATGGGCATGGTCAGAGTAACTGCGAGATGCAGTGGCCATCAAGATTCATTGGGAAGGGGATCTGTCGTGAAAGGCATAGGCTAGAAGTTGCTAGCAGAGTTGGTAGCAACCAACGAAAAGTACGAAGGACAGTACCTACAACCAGTAGGGTTGGCATAGGTCATCCCTTAGAGGGAGAGAGAGATATTGTACTAATAAGGGGATTGAAAACAAAATTCATGGATGTCTCAAAGGACTAAGACAAACCCATTACTGTGTTATAATAACTTAGCATATGATCGATGTTAGTGAAAAAGAGTGGGAATTAGGCCTTTTCCATATCTAACAGGACCAGTTCATATGAGCTAACATTTATAGATGCTCAAGACTAGGATCCTAGGAGCATGGTTGGAAGGAACATGTATTCAGATTAGATTCCGCAACCGGAAGCAGTGAAGTATTCTAGTTTAGAGGGAGAAAATGCAGTAGAGAATAGCATGGTGGTATTGAAGACAGGTCTAGGTGGACAATATTCTTCCAGAAGTACCTTCCTCGCTAAGAGGGAGTGTTGAAAATGTAGCAAGAAAGGTATTTTGGCTTATGCCTTAGCCAATGAAGAACTCGACTTGTCCTCATGAGTTAAAATTCAATTAGGATAAGTTATTTCCAGGTTATTGGAACAATAATTAAGATAGCATGTGTAGATTTGGAGCTTTAGTTAAGAGGAAGTCTTCATCAGTTTGACTATAGGATTGAGTGTCAGTTACATGTTCATTTAGAATGAGTTAGCATTCAGTCTTGATTAAAGAAGGGACGAGTTAAGAACTCAAATATTGATTGAGGAAAAAACCAGTTCGACTCAGTTAAATTTTCAATCACAACTCAAGATATAAATGTGTACGTGCCTAATTTAGCATGGATCGAATCTATAAAGAGGAGGACGAAGGTGCAAGGAATGCACAATTGTTTTGTGCACATAGGGTAGTGACAAGACATAGCTCACAGATTGTGAGAGAGCCTTGCTTGTGGAGAGCACAGAGAGCTTGTGTCTTAAGTAATAAGATATCACAAGTGCAATAGTATTTAGGAGTTGGGATAAAGGGTTGGCAGGGAAAGTCTAGGCTAGATCAATAGGAGAAAATATATATCCTCAAGAGAAATATCTCTTTGTATTTGATCTATTTTCTCAGTCAATAAATACCAAATCAATGACGGGGTTTTCCCAATTAGGTTTCCCAAGAAAAATATTGTTTCAATTTGTGTGATGTTTTTTTACATTCGAGTAAATTTTAGCCTAAAAGTGGCCTCCTAAAGAAAAATAATAAAATAATAGTTAAAATAATAAAGTAAAAGTTATGAATTTTGTAGGGAAAAGAATAAAACTACTTTTTTTAATTGAATTTTTGACTTATATCCTTATAAGTTTACTCAAATTTCAAGTGTAGACACTCATCTGATATGGAATCAAATTCCACATCCAATGATTACCCATTATGCATAGTTTTTTAGAAGACCCACATTGATAAAAATTGAAGATACATTAAAAAAACATGTTGGAAACATGATTTTCTAATGTATCTTCTATTTTTATCAATGTGTATCTTCTCAAAAGTATGCATCATGGGTACTAATTGGATGTAGAATTCAATTTTTCATCCAATGAGTATCTACACTTGAATTTTGAGTAAACCTATCAGGAGATAAACCAAAAATAGAATTTAAAAAATAAGTAGTTTTTCTTCTTTTCCCTCCAAAATATTTATTTCTGCCTCTTTTTAAGTTTAAAGGATTTTGATTAGTTTACATATTATGACATGGAAATTATATGAAAATTTCATGGACACTTTTAGGCTAAAAATTCCTCTAATGTCTCTATGTTTTTATTCCATTGCAAAATTAGTAGGGAGATTTTGTGTCTTTATGAAAAGAAATTAGATTTTAGATTATTCATATACGTAGTTGCAAAATTTCATGGTATTTTTACAAACAATATGACAGATAATATTTCACTTACTAATGTAATAATCAAAACATAGGATTTATTTCCTTTTTTCTTCCATATGGCTAGCTCCTTATCTAATGTATGCTTTGCTAGTGCATTGTCCTCCTCTCCTTTTGTAGTGGTAGTTTATCCTTCATAGATGCCATTCCAAAAACCATTAAATATGAGAGTGTGCTTGACATTTCTTGGCCATTATCTATATTTCTCCCTACTACTCAATACCACACTTATGATGGAGATGAGAGAATGCATACTCACCAATAGTTGATCCTCACAATACTTATTTCTTCCTCGTGATCTATGGTTATTTTTTCAAAACTCCTATAAAGGAAACAAATCAAATAATAAATCAAGTTTATATCCCAATGACCCGTAAATTGTTGTGAATATTCCATTAGACAATTCGTCACAAAAAATCTACTAAAATATATTAGAAAATCCAAAATCTAACTATGAGGGTTGATTTCTCCTTATTTCTTTATATTTTAATTTAAATTGTTTATTGCATATGCGTGCAGATTATAACTATGCAAAAAATAGAGGACATCGAAATCAAACTCATAAACTATTGAGAAATCAATGCATGTATTTATTAGGGTTTTGATTCCTCTTTTCTTGATAATTACTTTTGATTTTTGGTGGTTTCTTTACTTCTTTATTATGTTGTCTTTCATCAAGAAATTACCAAACAAAAAATGTATGAAGAACACAAGAACAAGAGACACAATATGTAGACACTCAACTAGGGAAAAACTCCTCTCTATGGAAAACCCAGTCAAACTCTTCTTCAATAATCAATCCAATTCAAAGTGAGAGAATCCAAGACCTTTTGACCCAGAAAAAGACCTACTCTAATCACCAAGTCAGTCCTCCTTCCAAGTAGATAGATATTTTCAAAGTCAGTGAGAGTAACTTCCTTCAAAAATGCTTCAATCTGGAATTTCGCCCCCTTGCAACTTATAATTTCAGATTGTTGAAATATGTAACTAGGTTCGGTCTTCATAATGACACATGTAATCATGATTTTATGTATTTAATATAAAAAGAAAAATAAATTATTATTTTTTCTCTTGAGGCATGGGTTTCATGCTCAAGGAAATTTATTTTATAGGTCAAGAACCCATTGAGTGATTCTAGGTTTGTCACAAAGTGAATTGAGTCATTGTCATGTATTAAAGACCCATTTGGGCATGTTACACATTGTAAATAAAAATTTATTGTGTTAAAGTAGATTCAAAAGACCCTTTAAGACCTTGTCATGGTTCAAATATCAAGTCGACCTACATGAAGGGATAAGTCAACCTGATTATAAAAATTCATACCCCTGAAAAACCTATATATAAGAAGGAACTCGAGCTCATTTGGACACACTCTCAAGAAATTTTTATCTCCTCAAGATAGAAGCTGGAAAAAGATGAATACGAAAAAGAAGAACAATATTGAAGTTTTGGGCCTCTCTCTCTCTCTTGTTTTATGGTTTCTATAGTTACTGGGCAAGATGAAATTTTGAAGTTGCATCTAGGAGTAGGCTATGAAGTTACATCGAAGCTATGAAACTTCATCTAGGTCAAAGTTGTGAAGCTGCAATGAATTTTTGAAGTTGCATCTAGGCCGAAGCTGAGAAGTTGCATCGAAGTTGTAAAGTTGCATTGAAATTGTGAAGTTGCATCAAAGATGTGAAGTTGCATTGAAGTTGTGAAGCTGCATTGAAGTTGTGAAGTTGCATCGAAGCTATGAAGCTACATTGAAGTTGTGAAGCTGCATCGAAGCTATGAAGCTACATTGAAGTTTTGAAGTTGCATCTAGGTCGAAGTTGTGAAGATGCATTGAAGTTGTAAAGTTGCATCGAAATTGTGAAGTTGCATTGAAGTTGTGAAGCTGCATCGAAGTTGTGAAGCTACAACTAGGTTGAAGTTGTGAAAGGTCAAAACTCTAAATCTACTTGAGAGGTCAAAGTTGCAGTAGAATCTACTCGTCGAAGTTGCAGAATAATTTTTTGGGTAGAAGAATTTTTTGGAGGTCGAAATTGTAGGAGTTTTTGAGGAGATACTAAAAGGAAAACTAGTCAAATGACTTAGTCTTGGTTAAGGGCCACATGTCTTGGAATTATTCAATTGAATATTATATAAGAAGAGAATAACTCTTGTGGGTTTTCCTCTCAAGTGGAGAGGTTTTGACCCTGGTTGATCACCTATATATTGTGTCCACTTGTCTCACTATTATTTATATTTTGGTAGTTGTTTGATGAAAAGAAAAAAAGAATAATTAAGGTGAAAAAGAATCTAATAAAGATAAGAAAAAATACATCACAAGAAGTTATCAAACCAAGAAAAATCACATAATCTAGTTGCCTTAGATTTCTCAACATGGTATCAAAGCTAAGGTGACAAGAGAAGGAAAAGCAACTTTAAGAAGGACACTCAAAGGTCAAAGCACAAGAATATCATCAAGAGCATCAATCATCAAGAAGGACCATTCATCTCAAGGATCATCACATCTTGAATAATAATACCTCAAAAACCCTATGATTCATAAACTATCGTTTATATTCGACTAGATATCTCGTCACAACAGATATGATAATATTATATTAGAAATATGAAAATTTTACACTATTACAGTTTTATAAAACTTTAAGATCTGTAAATTTAACTATAATTAGTGCATGAATACGAATGGAAATTATGCATAAAAATAGAGAAAAACAAAATAACATCACACACACATAATACACAAAATATGTTGTGGGAAACCCTTTCGAGAGAAAACCCAACTGGAACGTGGGGTCGCTTCACTCTGTTTCTTTGTCTGGAAATATGGCTGAAGGTACAAAGAAGTATGTCATGTGGCCCATGGGCTGCTATAGTGAAATTTTACTCTCAGTGAGCTCTACTTCCTATCCCTCTTGTCTATATTTGCTCAACTATGGAACAAAATTCTCTCGAAACAATGGAATGCCTATCCCTCCTAGTAGCTTGGTTATAACACAACCTAATAGCCTTCTAGTGGTTAATTTTGACTACATCAAATCTTAACTAGATTTATAATATATAATCTTCTAGAGTTGTTTACATCATAATCAAGTGGCCAGCCCCTTTACCATGAATAATGGGGGATGACATGACAGCCTCCTGAATTATGGGTGTGAAAACGGGAAGGGGACAACGCTAAGTGGCATAAATTTTGCATACAAACTCTGATTGATGCGCTTCTTACACCGTTGGAAAGATATATGTTTGTAGAATAGAATGAAAATGTGTCACACTAAAAAGGAAAAGTTTTACCCCAAAAAATGTCATTTTATTCCTCAAAATTATCCTAGAAGGTTTCAGACCTTGTTTTGCCAAATTGGGTCCCACCGGTAAAAATGGTCTTGTGAGTTGATTCCTCCACTATTTCCACTCTAAATGGATCAAGATGGATGATAAACAATAAAATGATCTAATTCATATCACAACTCCCCATTTTGGGAGAATGTTGGTCCCCAACATCTTCTACAAAATTAGGTGAGGAAAATTTTCCTCCACCTTCTCTTTGGTGTACCATTTAGCTTTACCTGGAATTTTTCCCTTCAATACAATCTGCCAAAGGTCATGCTACCCCTGTCTTGTAGTTCTAGATATGTTCTATAAAAATGTATATTATATCAAATTTTTTTGAGGATCTAGTGCCAAATCATCCACAGAAGGTAGGGCATGTTCCTCTTCCTGATCTAGCATGGAAGGCTCTTAGAGTTTCAAATTCTCTACATTCACAGCTGAGTAAACGTGCATATATGGTGGTAAACTAAGTTGATAGTAATTATCACCCACATTTTCCAGTACCTTAAATGGACCATACCTTAGATCCTTTATTTTCTTACGAGCCCTCTGCAACCTCTCCTTGTTCAACTATAACCATAATCTATCTCCCACCTTGAATGATTTCTTTGTTATGTGTTGATCATGCATGGCCTTATACTTCTTCTGTGACTTTTGTAGTGTTTCTTGTAACAGTAAATGGATTTTCTTGATCTTCTCTATAAATTTTTCAGCCCTCAAAATATCTCTTGTAAGATCTTCCCTCCCTCCTCCTTGTTGCCCATATGTAATGTCCAATGGTGAAGGCGGAAAATATCCAAACCACGTTTCAAATGGGGAATTTCCTGTAGAAGTGTGGACTTCTATGTTGTAAGAATGTTGTATTTATACCAAATTTTAATCCCGAGTATTCAGATGCTTCTAGTTGTATCCCCTTAGAAGTTGCACCAAAGTCTTGTTGACTACTTATGTTTGCCCATTTTTTTGTGGATGGAATTTTGTAGATCTATTCAACTTCATGTCCATCTTCTCCCACAATGTAGTCCATAATGCACTGATAATTACTGTATCCCTGTCTGAAATGATGCTCATTGGTATCCCAAAGTGCACCCAGATCTATCCAAAGAACAATTTTGTTGATTATTTCCTGTTGATGGTATTTTTACAGGGTATCAAAACACACATATTTTTGAACCTGTCAACTACCACAAACATGTATTCATGTCCCTTCCTAGTTGTCAATAAACCTCCTACAAAGTCCATGGATATTCTTTCCCAAGGACGAGTAGGTACAGGTAAGGGATGATATAGAACCTATTTCATGTTGTTATGTTTACTGGTACAACAAATCATGCATCCTCTTATGAGCCTAGCTACATTTTATTTCAACTTGGGCCAGTAAACATACCTCTGCAAGTTATCAATGGTATTCCCTACACCAAAGCGCCTTGCAACCTTGTATGTGTGAGCCTCTATAATCAGATGTAATCACTCACCTTTAGAACACATAGCTTATCCATCTTGTAGAGTAACATGTCCTGAAGATGGTAGTAAATGGTGTTATCGCCAATATGCATATGACTCTAACTTTGCAACTGTCGAATCACCTTCTTGAAGTCCTCATCCTCTGACTATACATCTTTGTATGCATCATGGGTGAATGGTACCATATTAATAAGAGTTCCCAAAGAAGTAATATTTGATATGGGTGGCCTTGAAATCATGTTGGCCAACTTGTTTGTGCTTCCCTTATTATACTTAATCACCAAATGAAAATGATGTAAAATCCTTATCCACTTGTAATTCTTGGTCTATTGTAGCTTATTCTAGGCTTGCAAGTACTATAATAGCTGGTGAACTGTATGTATTAATGTCTTCTTTCCCATCAGATAGTGCTTCCACTTCTTCAAAAATTGCACCATGGCATAGAGCCTCTTATTGTAGGTAGGGAAATTAAGAATTTCCCCACGAAAAATATTATAATGGTAACATAAATCCCTTCCTCCTTGCATCAAGACGGCTCCCATAACATACCCACTCTTATTTGTCTCCACTTCAAAAGGCCGATGCAAGTTTGGTAATCCGAGAACTGGTTCTTCATTGATCTTTTTCTTTAACTCGAAATCCATTTGTTGACCTTTTCCCCATTAGAAACTTCTTTCCACTTGTTTTTATGGCATGGAGCAATGTTGTTACCACTCAAAATGAGGCTATGAATTTCCTCAAGTACTCTGCTACCCCAATGAAAATATTGACCTCAGAAGCATTAGTAGGGATGGAATATTTCACGATGGCCTCCATCTTGGAAGGATATATCTTCAGCTCTCCTCCACCGGTCACATACCCTAGATACACCAAGGACTCCTTTTCAAACTCGCACTTCTTGAGATTTTCTAGCAGTTGGTGCTTCTTCAATGTTTCTAGCGCCTACATCAAATGTGAGATATGCTCCTCCCAGGTTGCACTATATACCAATATATGATCCAAATATGCAATAACAAATGAATCTATAAAAGGGAGCAATATATCATTCATTAATAACATAAATGTAGCTGGTGCAATACATAGGAAAAATGGCATGATTAAACACTCATACAAACCTTGCATGGTTTTTAAGGTGGTATTCCATGTATCTTCTTCTTTGACTCGAACCTGGTGATATCTAGACTTCAAATCCAACTTGGTGAAGTATTTTTCTTGCTACAATTGATCCAACAAATCATCCATCTTGGGCAGGCAGTATCTATTCTTGAGCATGATTTTGTTCAATGCCCTATAATCTATACACATCCTCCAAGTCCCATCCTTCTTTGACACAATTATGATGGGTGACCCACATGGTGATTTACTCGATCGAATGACACCATGTTCTATAATATTTTGCAACTATTTCTTCACCTCACTTGCCTCATTAACAAACTGCCTGTACAACCCAATATCTGGAAATGGGGAGTCTGGAAATTGCTGGATCTCGTGCTACACTTATGTCTTAGGTGGTAACACTTTAGGCTCTCGAAACACATTTGTGTATGTCTGTAAAAACCAATCCAATTGTTTTTTATTTTTCTTATTACACCCCTCTAAGGATGCCTTGCCTCTTATTAACTCCTCTTCCAACTGAATTTCTCTTAAAAACAATAAAACATACTTCTTTCTAGAACTGATCAATTTTTTTGCTTAGTTGGCACTTACTAGTGAGATTTTTGACTTGCCTTTGTGCACATTGATGATGAGTGATTTTCCATCCTTGATGAGACGATAATAGTTGGCTCTCCTGTGGAATATTACATCATGCATGTACATGTATGACTCCCAAACATGACTCCACATGCATCAAGGGGAACCACATCTAGATATACTTCATCAATAAAATCATAATTGACAACAAATATAATTTTACATTTTTTAGTTACCTTCAACTTTGCATCCTCTTTCACCCATCCTAGTGGGTATGGGTTTGGATGATCATGAACTTCCAACCCCAAATTCTTAACCAGCTCTGCTGCAATGCTATTTTCCTGTGATCTTGAGTCAAACATAGCATCAATATTTATTTTCTTGACCTGTATCTTTATATGACAGAGTTTGGTCATCTCTTTCTTTTCATATTGTTAAAGGCTACTCAGATTCACCTCCTTCTTCATTAATGTTCAGAAGATATTCTCATCCGCCTCTGAGTTTCTTTAAAATTGGTTGCTTGAATCAGTGGCCATGATATTTTTCTTCTTATTATCTTTGTCCTTGTCCTTTTGGTTTAGCTCAAGATGCAACTTCCAACGCTTCTCCTCTATATGGAAATTAATGTTGTAGTGGTTCCTAGGATCTTTGCATTAGTGTATTGTGGCTTCCGTCTTTTTATCTTTCCCCCCTTTTTGGTTCTTGTTTCCCTGCTTAGAGGCATCATGTTTCTCCTTCTACTTCGATCCACTTGATTGCGCTCTCTTCAGGCCTATGTTCTCCAGGTATTGTTCCTATACCTAAGCCTTATCCACTGATTTGGGCATGAACAACATAAATTTCTCATGTAGATGGTGATGCAGACCTCCTAAATACTTAAGGAGTAAATCTGGGTTCTTTGGAGAGATACCCAGCATTATAGCCATATTTCTGAATTTCGTGGTGTATTGCTGCATGCTTTTGCCTGGATTTTTCCCGAATTAATGCCACTAAATCTACTAATCCTCTAGATACCCAATGGGATAAAATTATGACTTAATGAGGGTTTTTAAATCCTCCCACTTAGTCAATGGAGGTTCTCCCTCAAATCTCAGGGTTTCCGTGTGTCTCTCCCACTAAGTCAGTGCATGACCCTCTAATTTCAACCGCGCAAATGAGATCTTTTTCCCAACCTCAATCTGAACTACGCTGTAATAAAATACTAGTTGTTGCAACCAATAATTCAGCTTCAGAGCGTCAATATCACCATGATTCAGCTTGATATTGAATTTTTCTCCCATTTTAAATAGGAATTGATTCACAACACTCAAACCAAGTTGATATTTTCTAGGTTCTTTCATCAGATGGTTCTTCGTGTCTTCCCGGTCTCCCGATCCCCCTTCTGATTTTTCCTATGCATTCGAACCCCCATATTATCCAAATATCCCAAAATTATTGCTCAGGGCTTCGATAATGAGGTTTACATTGTGATTTATGTATGAAAATTGTTGCTGTCATCATGAAAGCCTAACCTCTGCAGGATCATGAGGGTCATTTACATATTCATCGACCATGATTAGGGTTTTGCAATTTTTGATCCCGTTGAACTAGATTTCCTGAAAAATCCACAAAATACCCAAAGAAACCTAATCTGATACCAATATGATATGTAAAATTCCATGGATATTCCCCTGGACAGTTTTTCACAACAAATATGATAATATTATATTAGAAATATGAAAGTTTTACACTATTACAGTTTTATTAAACTTTAAGATATGTATATTTAACTGTAATTAATGTATGCTTGCAAATGGAAATTATGTAGAAAAATAAATAACAACAAAATAATCTCACACACATGCACACATAAGACACAAAATATGCTCTAGGAAACCCTTTCAGGAGAAAAATCGGTTGGAAGGTGAGGTCACTTCACTCTCTTTCTCTGTCTAGAAATATGGATGCAGGTACAAATAAGTATGGAATGTGGCCTGCGGGCTGCTACAGTGCACAAATCCTCTCCGTGAGCTCTAGCTCCTATCCCTTTTGGCTATCTTTTCTCAGCTATGGAAAAAAATTCTATCGAAAGAATGGAATGCCTCTTCCTCCTAGTGGCTCAGTTAGAACACAACTCGATAACCTATGAGTAGTTAAGTATGACTACATCAACTCTTAACTAGAGTGATAATATATAATATTCTAGATTATTTTACATCATAATCATGTCGCTATACCATTTTCCATGAATAATGGGTGTTGACGCGACATCCCGACGAATTATAGGTGTAAAAACGGGAAGGTCAACTTCCTAGTAGCATAACTTTTGCATACGAACTTCGATTGGCACGATTCTTGCATTGTTTGAAAGATATCTGTATAGAATAGCATGAAAATATTTCACACTAAAGAAGAAAAATTTTACCCCCAAAAAAATTCTTTTGATGCCTTAAAACACTCCTGGAAGGTTTCAGACCTTGTTTTGCCAAACTGGGTCTCGCCGGTAAAAACGGTCCCGTGAGATTATTCCTCCACTTTTTCAGTGTTGAATGCATTAAGATGGGTGAAAAAAAATATAATGATCCAATACAAATCACACCTCCCAATTTTGGGAGCCTTTTTGTCCCCAGTAGCTTCTACAAAATGAGATGAGGAAAATTTTCCTCCAACTTCTCTTTTGTGTACCATTTAGCTTTGCCTGGAAGTTGTCCCTTCAACCCAATTTTCCAAAGGTCATATTGCACGTGTCTTGTAGTTCTGGATCTCTTCTACAAAATTGTCTCTTCTATCAAATATGCTTGAGCATCTGGTGTCAAATCCTCCACAGAAGGTAGGACCTATTCCATTTCCTGATCTATCAAGGAAGCCTCATAGAGTTTCAAATTCTCTACATTGACAATTGAGTAAATGTGCATATATGGTGGTAAACTAAGTTGATAGGAATTATCAACCACATTTTTCTAGTATCTCAAATGGACCATACCTTAGAGCCTTTATTTTCTTACTAAGCCCCTACAACCTCTCCTTGTTCAACTATAACTATACTTTGTCTCCCACCTTGAATGATTTCTCTATTTTGTGATGGTCATGTCTGGCCTTATACTTCTCCTATGACTTCTGCAGTGTTTCTTGTACAAGTAGATGGATCTACCTGATCTTATCTATAAAATTTTCAGCCCTCAAAGCATCTCCTATAATATATCCCCTCACTCCTCCTTCCTTCCCATATGCAATTTCCAATGGTGAAGGCGACACATATACAAAACAAGTTTCAAATGGGAACTTTCCTGTAGAAGTGTGGATTTATCTATTGTAAGAATGTTGTATATATACCTAATTTTCATCCCAGATCTTCAAATGATTCTATTTGTATCCCCTTAGAAGTTGCACCAAAGTCTCATTGACTACTTTTGTCTACCCATCTATATGTGGATGAATGTTATATATCTCTCCATTTTCGTGTCCATATTCTCCCACATTTTAGTCTAGAATACACTGAGAAATATAGTGTCCCTGTCTGAAATGATGCTCCTTGGTATCTGATCTGATATGGGTGGTTGAATTTTTTTTCTATGCAAGCACCTCCCACCCAATTAAAGAAAATTAAGGATCTTGCTTATACAAGCATGTGCGAAATTGAATTCTTCATTCATATGTATGTGTTTTAATTGGTTTAAGGCTTTGTGTGTGAGAAAGTAAAAATTTGTTTAAGATGATTAAAATCATGTACAACAACCATAAATTTCAGAAAATTAACCAACAACACATAACAACAAACATAATAAAGGAGTTCACCCTCAACACTTGGGCTACGTCTCCTTGAGCCTCCGCCAATGGACTTGGCTCTTCGGGATTAATATGGTCAATTTATTTTACAAGCTGATACTCAACTCCAATGTTTGTTTGGGCTATACCAATGGGTTTAGAATACCAAAATACCCCTGGATTGACTTCTCAATCTCTGGAAATGGACCTAGGCTCCCTTGGGCTTGACCTCTTCGGTTTGTGTCCTTGAGCTTCCATGAGCTTCTCTGTGGCACAAAATCTCCTATAAGTCCTCTTCTGATCCTAAAACTTGTTCTAATATCTCTAACACATATCAATCATCCAAAATAGGTTGTTAATTCACTCAGAATCAACTCAGGCTCCCCGTTCTATGCATCCAACACCTCATGGCACTAGGCTCCCTGAAACTTCCCTATGGATTCTTCGGCTCTAGAAGTCTCCAAATGCTTCTGAAAATCCCATCATTGGATTCAAAACTTTCAATATAGTCATAAATGACTATTAGTTTCCTGAGAATGGCCTCTGGCTGCCCTGGCTAGGCCTCATTCTCCTGCTGGATCCTGGTGGCTCTAGTGGCCCTTGGAACTTCTTTGAAGAAACATCACGCTCAGAAGTCCTCAACTTGCTCTGAAAACCTCACCAATGGCTCCAAAATGCTTGAATTAGTCAATAAGGACTCTTCATTCACTCAGAATGGTCTAAAATTGAGCCTTCTACACTTTTTCCCAATATCTCCTAGGAAAACTCCACTAAATGTGGAAAAATCTAGTTAATTGGAGTTAGATTAGGGCTGACAGCCAAATTTGGTGCACCCTTATCCACTCTGCCAATAAAATCATGCATTAAAATTTATGGTTAGGGTGGTGATCACATACACACCCCCAACCGTTAAGTGGCTTATACGTTATCAAAAACAATGGAATACAATATCGGAGATTCATTAAACATACATACGTTCGCGATCAACATCGGATCCCTTTTATGGGGCTTCGCAATATCAAACAAATTTTCAACCGTAATGCAAGGTACATCATAGATTGGGACATATACAATCTCACATATCGCATGTCGCAGGATATAATAAATACCCTTAACGTTTAAACAAAACAAGTGCCAACGTGAAGTTGCGATCAGATCGCCACATCGCAATTCGGCCGAAATACCTTTCCGCAGATTGCAGGATTTAAGATTTCGCATATCAGAAATCTCAACCCATCGCTCTTCGGCTTATCGCACATATAACTCATCGCACTTTGCAAGTTTAAATTTTTACCATTAAAACTTATTCCTTGCGAACTGCGAAGTCGCTTCTCATGCGCTACGATCTCCACCATTGTTTTGGTCCTTGATCTGAAGATCGTTGTTATCTCTCCACCTCATCATTTCACATCGCAGTTTAAATAATTTAACTTTGTGAAACTCCTTAACGAAAAACTCTGTTTTGTGGGATGTGCGAATTTTCTCAACTGCGATGAGATCTCTCCCATCGATCTCTCACTGCTACTTCTACGATCTAATCACCACCGTTCAGCCCTTGCTATTTACTGGATCACGGCTGTCTTTACCACCTGCAACATTTCCACAGATGTGCAATCCCCAATTCTATATGAAGAGTTAGATACTCCATGACAGCTACTAATTCGGATCCCACTCTGCTGATCGATCTGGTTTTGAACCTGTTTTCCATTTCGAACCCAATCCTGTAACTTTAAATTTTGAGCAAATCCTTAGGCCCTGATCCCAATATGATCACTCCTTCCCACTGACGGGGTTTTGGAACCACAAAATATGATGATTATTTTCCTTGAGCTTCAACACTCTGCTTCTTTCAAGTTATATCAACTGATTTTTCTTGACAAGTCTCTTTGGCAATCACCCTGACATGCCTTGCACTGCAACTGGCTATGTCTCTTGACCACTGCTCTTTGGCTATTGCTAACCCACTTCAGCATTGCTGGTTGCTGTAAAATGATGCATACCCTTCTGTACCATTGTTATCTCTATGTGCTTGGAAAACTGTTAGCCTTCCCACTTAGAATGAAGTCCCTCTTGCAACAATAGCATACAAGCTCTGTCTTGGAAATCCACTTTCTAAATTAAGCTCGTAAGATGAGTGAACTCATGTCATCAACAAAAGAAAACAGCTTGCTCTGTAATGGCTACAAATCACTTTTCATCTTGTCCACTTCTTCAATGGATGGACCAAAACTTCTTGCAACATCTTGTCACAAGAACACATGATCAATCTTGAAAAGAAAATCTTATGCAAGAATTGAAATGAAGACCACCTCTTTTGCTTCTTCAAATCACTGATTGTCACCTTCCTGTAACATCACATAAATGGTGATCCTCTTGCACATTGGTGTATCCATTTTTTGACTCACAATCGAAAAACACCATCGACTAAAACATAAGTCATGAAACATGCGACGTCAACAACAAGTCGACATGAAATGTGCAATACAATCAACACAAGTCGACAAACATGTGTGCAAAAAAATCGACACAAGTCGATATACAACATGATACATTGACAATGCTCATGCATGTATCTATGTACAATGAACCTATTTACAAGTTCACCATTTATACATACAAACTCATGCATATGTACACTTTCAACTCTTACTTTAAAGTACAAACAAGTACATAATCCCAAAACATGTGGTTGACTATAAGAGCTGAACTGAATGATATTGCTGCAACATAAATGAGTAAAATACCCATCTTTTAAACCTCCACGGTGAAATTGTGCAACAAAAAGAAATGCCTTCAACTGAACAACATTCACATGTAATCTTGCATCCTACAAGTTGTAATTCTATTCTGCAACTTGTCATACTTTCAACAAAAATTCATGCATACATAAGGCTGAAATTTTCATCTATGTACAAAGTAAATGCATACCTTACTTGGTCAATAAATTGAGCCATTTCTTGCCAACCCACTTTAATGGCGATTTTTCCAGATGAACATCTTCTTCTTGTGAATCATCTGGACTCACATTGATGATGGAATCACTAGTCACATCTCGCCAATCTTTTTATCCTCTTGCTTCATGTGTTTGGGATGAGTGGTTGGATGCAGTGTCCAACATTGGGCAATGAGATGTCCCTTTTTCTGGAATTGTGTGCAAATATTTTGCATCTTCTATGCAAGTCTCCTTTGCTTTGACTGTTTCCTGTATGCTTTCATTCTCTTCCAGCATTTTGAAACTTCATGGTTACACAAACCACAAAAGGAACAAAAACTCTTTCTCCCATTCATGCATGCAGAATTGTCATGTTTAACATAGCCATAAACACCATGATTATAGGAAGAATTATACCTTGAATGCTGCTTTGAATGTCCATCTTTTTCACCTTCTTGAGAAGATGAACTTGAAGAGGTTCCAGCTCTCTTTTGAAGACCAACAACATTTTTCATGTCCTTAGAGCTGTCACAACTCTCTTGTTCACCATAAGCTGCATGTTTACAAGCATCTTGCTGCAACATGGGATTCAAACAAATGCATTCATCTTGATTGCAAACTTTACATGTTTGAGGTTTTGAACCTACAACAAAAGTCCTTCTTGGAACTGTTTCAAGTGCCTTCATGGCTTTAGAACTTTCTCCATAAAGTTGTCCATAGCCAAGACCCAAATACTTAGGCCTTTCCTCAACCATAATTGGCTCAACCATGCCTTTTGCATGTTTTCCTAATCCCTTACCTTCATAACCCATTTTTATCATTAATTTGGACCCTATTCCTCTAGTGTTTTTTTCAAATGAACCTACACATTTATCTTGAGAGGAAATTGAAGAAAAACTTGAATTATTTACCTCTTCTTGAAGCACATGCTTGGCTAAGGCTTCTTATACATCATGGAGCTAAATCTCCATCTCATGCATCTTTTGAAGAAGTTCTTGCTTCTCTTTCTTCATAGCAACCAATTGCTCTTGAATTTTAGTGGTCTCCCTTACATCTTCATGCAATTGTTTCACCATATTTTTCATGATGTGAAAGTCTTGCTTCATCTCTTTATCAAAGAGTCTTGCAAAGGAGGGGGATTTAGACACATCACTTGATGAAGTTGTCATCACTATGTAAATGAATTAAATAACTTCAATAACAATTCACAAAGCTTCAAAAACAATTTGGCTGTAGATTCAAGCTCTTCTCTGCAGCTTGTATCTCTTCTTCAAGTAGCCTCTTTTGCAAACAATCCCTCTTGTGCTTCAAGGGTTGGCTTGAGGTCCTCTCGGTAAGGAGGATAATTTCAGCCATCTTCCTTCTTTTCCTCTTCTCGACTTAGCTAGCAGTAGCTCCCCTTCACCTATAGCAAACTCAAACTTGTAAGCAGCAGTCAATTTGAAAACAGTTAAATTATTTGCACTGTTAAACACCCTTCAAGTCAAACAAGCAAGTAAGAAACCTTGTGCTCGTCAAGCAAGAAACCTAGTGCTCTGTCAAGCAAGCAACCTAGTCCTATGTCAAGCAAGCAACCTAGTGATCTTTCAAGAAAGCAGCCTAGTGCTCTGATACCAACCTGATTTGATATGGGTGGCTGAATTTTTTTGCTATGCAAGCACCTCCCACTCAATTAAAACAAATTAAGGATCTTTCTTATACAAGCATGTGCGGAATTGAATTCTTGATTCTTGTATGTGTTTTAACTGGTTTAAGGCTTTATGTGTGAGTAATTAAAAATTTGTTCAAGCTGATTAAAAGCATGTACAACAACCATAAACTGCAGAAAATTAACCAACAACATATAACATCAAACATAATTAAGGATTTCACCCTCAAAACTTGGGCTACATCTCCTTGAGCCTTCGTTAATGGACTTGGATCTTTGGGATTAAGATGGTCAATTTATTTTACAATCTTATGCTCAACTCCAATGGTTGTTTGTACTGTACCAATGGGTTTAGAATACCAAAATACCCCTGGATTGATTGCTCAATCTCTGGAAATGGACCTAGGCTCCCTTGGGCTTGACCTCGTCGATCTTTTTCCTTGAACTTCCCTGAGCTTCTCTGTGGCACAAAATCTCATATAAGTCCTCTTATGCTCCTGAAAACTTTTATACTATCCCCAACACATATCAATCATCCAAAATAGGTTTTTCATTCACTCATAATGAACCCAAGCTCCCCGTTCTATGCATCCAACACCTCGTAGCACTAGGCTCCCTGAAACTTCCCTTTGGATTCTTCAGTTTTAGAAGTCTCCAAATGCTTCTGAAATCCTCATCATTGGATTCATAAGCTTCAAGATAGTCATAAATGACTATTATTTCCCTGAGAATGGCCTCTATCTACCTTGGCTAGGCCTCATTCTCCTGCTGGCTCTTGGTGGCCCTCGTGGCCCTTGGAACTTCTCTAAAGAAAAATCACACAAAAAAGTCCTTAGCTGGCTCTGAAAACCTCATGGCTCTTCATTCACTCAAAATGGTCAAAAATTGAGCCTTCTACACTTTTTCCCAATATCTCCTAGGAAAACTCCACTAAATACGGAGAACTCCAATTAATTGGAGTTAGATTAGGGATGAATGCCAAATTTGGTGCGCCCTTATCCGCTCCGCCAATAAATTCATGCATTAACATTTATGGTCAGGGCGGTGGCCACATGCACACCCCCAACCATTAATTGGCTTATACGTTAGCGGAAACAACAGAATACAATATCGGAGTTTCATTAAACATACATATGTTCGCAATCAACATCGGATCCCTTTTACAAGACTTCGCAATATCAAACAAATTTGCAACCGTAATACAAGGTACATCATAGATCAGGAGACATAAAATCTCATAGATTGCACATCACAGAATATAATAAATACCCTTAACGTTTAAACAATACAGGTGTTGACGTGAAGTTGCGATCGCATCACCACATCACAATTTGGCCTAAATACATTTTCACAGATCGTAGGATTTAACATTTCGAATATCAGAAATCTTAACCCATCGCTCTTCGGCTTATCGCACATATAACTCGTCGCAGTTTGCAAGTTTAACTTTATACCATTAAACCTTATTCCTTATGAACTGCGAAATCGCTTCCTATGCGCTATGATCCCCACCATTGCTTTGGTCCTTGGTCCGACGATCCTCGTTATCTCTCCAGCTCCTCATTTCGCATCGCAAGTTAAACAATTTAACTTTGTGAAACTCTTTAATGGTAAAATATGTTATGTACGATGTGCGATATTTCTCAACTGCGATGAGATCTCTCCCGTTGATCTCCCATTGCTGCTTCTACGATCTAATCACCACCGTTCAGGCCTCGTTGTTTACTGGATCTCGACCGTCCATTCCACATGCAACATTTCCGCGGCTGTACAATCCCTAATTCTAGATGTAGAGTTCAAGAATCCATGACAACCACCAATTCGGATCCCACTCTGTTGGTTGATCTGGTTCTGAACCTGTCTTCCATTTTGAACCCAATCCTGTAGCTTTGAATTTTGAACAAATCCTTAGGCCCTAATCCCAATTTGATCAGTATCAAAAAGTGCATCGAGACCTGTCCAAAGAAAAAATTTCTTGCTTCTTTTCTGTTGATGGTATTTTTACAGGGAACAAGAACACACATCTTGTTGGACCTATCAACTTCCATGAATAGGTAGTCATGTCCCTTCCTGGTTGTTGGTAAACCTCCCACAAATTCCATGGAAATTATTTCCTAATGACGAGTAGGTATAGGTAATGGATGGTATAGACCTTGTTTCCTGTTGCTAGGCTTGTTGGGACGACAATGCATGCATCCTCTTATGAACATATCTACCTGCTTTTTCATCTTGGGCCAATACACATACCTTTGCAAGTTGTCCACAGTCTTCCCTACACCAAAGTGTCCTACAACCTTGGAGGTGAGAGACTCTCTCATTAGTTTCGATTGCTCACATTTAGGAACACATAACTTATCCAGCCTGTAGAGTAACCCATCTTGGAGATGGTAGTCAATAGTGATATCACCATCATGCACATGACTCTGCCTCTACAACTGTTGATACACCTCGTCGATGTCCTCACCCTCTGAATATGCCTCTCTGTATGCTTCATGTGTGAATGGATCCATGTTCATAAGAGTTCCTAAAGCTGTAATATTTGATGTGGGTGTCCTTGAAATCATTTTGGACAATTTTTTTGTGTTTTCCTTCTTATACTTAATCACCAAATGAAATTGATGTACAAACACAAGCCACCTAAAATGCCTAGTCTATTGTAGCTTACTCTAGGTCTACAAGTATTGTAAAAACTGGTGATTTGTGTGGATTATTGTCTCCTTTCCCATCAGATAGTGATTCCAATTCTTCACAACTTACACCATGACATAAAAATCCTTATCATAGGTAGGGTAGTTAATAGCTCCCCCTTGAAAAACTTTAGAATGGTAGCATACGTACCTTTCTCCCTACATCAAGACAACTCCCATAGCATACCCACTCACATCTATCTCCACTTCAAAAGGCCACTGAAAATTTTGTAGTGCAAGAACTGGTGCTTGACTGGTCTTCTTCTTTAACTCCTCGAAATCCCTTTGCGGACCTTTTCCCCACTAGAAAATATTGCCACTTGTTGTTATTGTGTGGAGCGGTGTTGTTACCGTTGAAAACTAGGCCATGAATTTCCTTAGGTACTGTGCTACCCCAATGAAACTCCTATCCTTAGAAACATTAATAGGAAGTTACCATTTCATGATGGCCTCCATCTTGGAAGGATCTATCTTTAGCTCTCCTCCACCGATCACATACCCTAGATACACCAAGGAATGTTGCACAAACTCTCACTTCTTAAGATTTCCTAGCAGTTGGTGCTTCTTCAATGTTTCCAACACCTACATGAAATGTGAGATATGTTCCTCCCAAGTAGCACTATATACCAGTATATCATCCAAATAGAAAATAACAAATGAATATATAAAAGGACATAGTATATCATTCATTAATATCATAAATGTAGTTGGTGCATTACATAGTCCAAATAGCATGAATAACCACTCATATAAACCTTGCATGGTTTTGAATGTGGTATTCCATGTATCTTCTTCTTTGATTTGAACTTGGTGATATTCAAACTTCAGTTCCAACTCGGTGAAGTATTTTTCTTGTTGCAATTGATTTAGAAGATCATCTATCATGGGCAGGGGGTATATGTTCTTGAGCATGATTTTGTTTAATGCCATGCAATCTATACACATCTGCCAAGTCCCATACTCCTCTGGCACAATGATGATAGGTGACCCACATGGTGATGTACTCGGTTGTATGACACCCTGTTCTAGCAGCTGGTGCAACTATTTCTTCACCTCACTTGCCTCTATAAAATACTGCATGTACAACCCAATATTTATAAATGGGGAGTCTGGAAATAGCTGGATCTCATGCTCCAAATATCTCTTAGGTGCTAACCCTTTAGGATCTCAGAACACAGCCCTGTATTCCTAGAAAAACTCATCCAATTTTTGTTTCTATTTCTTAGTACACCCCTCTCACAATGCATTTCCTCTTATAGACTCCTCCTCAAACTGAATTTCTATTTAAAAAAAACAAAACAAACTTATTGCTAGAACTAATCAGTTTATTGGCTTGGTTGGAACTTACCAGTGATATTTGTGACTTTCCTTTGTGCACATTGATGATGAATGATTTTATATTCTTGATGAACCGACACCAATTGGATCTCCTCATAAATATTGCATCACACATGTACTTGTATGGACTCCTAAACACGACTCCACATACATCAAGTGGAAACACATATAGATCTACTTCATCAATAAAATCAACAATGATAGAAAATCTAATTTTTTATTGTTTAGTTACCTTCAACTCTGCATCCTTATTCACCCATCCCAGTGGGTATGGGTTTGGATTATCATGAAATTCCAACCCCAACTTATTGAATAGCTCTGCTGCAATGATATTCGCTTCTGATCCCGAGTCAAACAGAGCATCAATATTTTCCTTCTTGACTTGTATCTTTATGTGGAAGTGTTTGGTCATATCTTTCTCTTATTTTTGTTGAAGGATACTCAAATTCACCTCCTTCTACACTGATGTTCAAACAATATTCTTACCCAGATCCGAGTTGATTTTAACTTGGTTTCTCAAATCAGTGTCCATGAGATTCTTCTTCTTGTTCTTTAGGTTTAGCTCTAGGTTCAACTTCCAAAACTTCTCCTCTATATGGAAATCACAGGGTTTCAAATTATCTACATTCACAACTGAGTAAATACGTATATATGGTGGTAAAATGAGTTGATAGGAATTATCACCCACATTTTCCATTATCTCAAAGGGACCATACCTTAGGGCCTTTATTTTCTTACCATGCCTCTGCAACCTCTCCTTGTTCAACTGTAACCATGCTTTGTCTCCTACCTTGAATGATTTATATGTTCTTTGTTGATCATTCATGGCCTTATACTTATCTTGCGACTTCTACAGTGTTTCTTGTACCTCTAGATCGATATTTTTGATATTCTATATAATTTTTTTAGCCCTCATGGTATCTTATATAAGATATTACCTCACTCCTCCTTTCTACCCATATGCAATGTCCAATGGTGAAGGCAGAAATTATCCAAAACAAGTTTTAAATGGGGGCTTCACTGTAGCAGTGTGGACTGCTCTATTGTAAGAATGTTGCATATATACTATATTTTCATCTTAGGTCTTTGGATGCTTTTGGTTGTATCCCCTTAGAAGTTTCACCAAAGTCTTATTGGCTACTTATGCATTCCCATCTGTTTGTGGATGGAATGTTGTAGACCTCTTCAACTTCGCGTCAATATTCTCCCACAATATAGACTAGAATGCATTGAGAAATCTTGTATCCATATCTGAAATGATGCTTCTTGGTATCCCAAAGTGTACCCAAACCTGTCCAAAGAACAAGTTTGTTACTTCTTGCTTGTTGATGGTATTTTTACATGGCATCAGAACACACATCTTGTTGAATCTATCAACTACCATGAATAGGTAGTCATGTCCCTCCTTGTTTGTTGGTAAACCTCCCACAAAGCCCATGGAAATGCTTTCCCAAGGATGAGTAGGTACATGTAAAGGATGATATAGACCATGTTTCCTATCACTAGTATTTTTGGTACAAAAAAGCATGCATCCTCTTATGAACCTAGCTACCTTCTCTAGTATCTTGGGCTAGTACACATACCTCTGCATGTTAGCCATGATATTCATTGCACCAAAGTGTCCTGCAACCTTGGAGGCATGAGCCTCTCTAACCAACTGCAATTTCTCACGTTTAGGAACACTTAGCTTATCCATATTGTAGAGTAACCCATCTTGGAGATGGTATTCAACAGTGCTATCACCATCGTGCACATGACTCTCACTCTACAACCATTGATACACCTCCTTGAAGTCCTCATCCTATAAATACACCTCTATGTGTGCATCATGGGTGAATGGATCCATGTTCATAAGAGTACCCAAAGCTGTAATATTTTATGTGGGTGGCCTTGAAAGCATGTCGACCAAATTTTTTTTATTTCCCTTCTTATAATTAATCACCAAATGAATTGTTGTAAAAATCCTATCCACTTGTAATGCCTGGTCTAATGTAGACTACTTTGGGCATGCAAGTACTATAACGGTTTGTGATCTATGTGGATTATTGTCTTCTTTCCCATCAGATAGTGCTTCCACTTCTTCACACCTTGCACCATGGCATTGAGCTCCTTATCATAGGTATGGTATTTAAGAACTGCCCCATGAAAAACTTCAAAATGGTAGCATACACGCCTTCCTCCCTGCATCAAGAAAACTCCCATATCATAACCACTCTCATCTGTCTCCATTTCGAAAGGCCACTGCAAGTTTGGTAATGCGATAACTAGTGCTTGAGTAATATTATTATTTAACTCCTTGAAATACCTCTGCTGACCTTTTCCCCACTAGAAAATATTTCCACTTGCTGTTATGGTGTGGAGCGGTGTTGTTACCTTTTAAAATGAGGTTATAAATTTCCTTAGGTACTGAGTTGCCCCAATGAAAATCTTGACCTCAAAAACATTAGTAGGCACTAGCCATTTCATGATGGCTTGCATCTCAGAAGGATCTATCTTCAACTCTCCTCCATTGATCACATACCCCAAATGCACCAAGGACTATTGTGCAAATTTTCACTTCTTGAGATTTGCTAGCAGTCAATGCTTCTTCAATGTTTACATCACCTGTGTCAAATGTGATATATGCTCCTCTCATGCAGCACTATATACCAATATATCATCCAAATAGACAATAACAAATAAATCCATAAAAGTGAGAAGTATGTCATTCATTAATATCATAAATGTAGCTGGTGGATTACATAGGCCAAATGGCATGACTAACCACTCCTAGAAACATTGCCCGATTTTGAAGGCGGTATTCTATGTATCTTCTTCTTTGACTCGAACCTGATCATATCCATACTTCAATTCCATCTTGGTGAAGTATTTCATTTGTTGCAACTAATCCAGCAAATCATCTATCCTGGGTTGGGGGTTTCTGTCTTGAGCATGATTTTTTTCAACACCCTGTAATCTATACACATTTTCCAAGTCCCATCCTTATTCAACACAATTATGATGGGTGTCCCACATGGTGATGTACTTGGTTGATTGACACCATGTTCCATCTGCTGCTACAAATATTTCTTCACGTCACTTTCCTCTATAAAAAAATTCCTATACAACCCAATATTTGGAAATGGGGAGTCTGTAAATAGTTGGGTATCATGCTCCACTTCTCTCTTTGGAGGTAACCCCTTCGGATCGTGGAAAACATCCCCGTATGCTTCTAACAATTCCTCCAATTGTTGTTAATTTTTCTTAGTACACCCATCTAGGGATGCTTTTCCTCTTATTGACTCCTCTTCGAACTTACTTTCTCTTAAAAACAATAAAAATTAATTCTTGTTGGAACTGATAAATTTCTTGGCTTGGTTGGCACTTACCAGTGAGATTTTTGGCTTCCCTTTATGCACGTTGATGATGAATGATTTCCATCCTTGACGAGCCGATACTGGTTGAATATTCTCATGAATATTGCATCACACATGTACATGTATTGAATCCCCAACACAAATCCACATACATCAAGGGGAGCCACATCTAGATCTACTTCATCCATAAAATCAACATTGACAAAAAATCTAATTTTTCACTAGTAGTTACCTTCATATTTGAATCCTTATTCACCCATCCTAGTGGGTATGGGTTTGGATGATCATGAAATTCTAGCCCTAACTTCTTGACCAACTCTACTGCAATGAGATTCACCTGCGATCTTGAGTCAAATAGAGCATCAATGTTTGTCTTCTTGACCTATATCTTTATATGGAATATTTTGGTCATCTATTTCTATTCTTGTTGTTGAAGGCTACTCAGATTCACATCCTTCTGCATTGATGCGAAAATGATCTTCTCATCCACGCCCGAGTTTCTTTCAACTTGGTTTCTTGAATCAGTGGCCATGATATTCTTCTTCTTCTTATATCTCTTCTTGTTCTTTGGGTTTAGCTCTAGATGCAACTTCTAGTACTTATCCTCTATAGGGCCATCAATTTTATAGTGGTTTTTGAGATCTTTGCACTATTGCGTTATGTTTGTCCTCTTTTTATCTTTTCCCCCTTTTGTTTATTATTTCCCTCCTTAGAAGCATATTGTTGCTCCTTTTTCCTCGATCCAATTGATTGCGCTCTCTTTAGGCCTATGTTCTCTAGGTAATGTGCTTATGTGCCTATGTTCTCTAGTTACCCTAAACCCTAAACCTTAGGTTTTTTGTGTGGCTCCCCCACCAACTCAGTGCATGGTGCTCTAATTTCAGTCACACAAATGAGATCTTTTTCCCTTCCTCGATCTAATGGATGTTGAAATAAGCATCCAGTTGCTGCAACCAATGGTTCAACTTCAGAGCATCGATATTGTTGTGATATGACTTGATATCAACTTTGGCTTCCATTTTAAACAGGGATTGATTCACGACACTCGAACCAGATTGATCTTTTATGGGTTCTTTCTTCGTCTAGTTTTTCATGTCTTTTCGATCTCCCGATACCCCTTCTAATATATCCTCTATATTTGAACCCCCATATTCTCCAAATATCAAAATATTATTTCTCAGTGCCACCATGATGAGGTTTACATTGTGATTTATGTCTGAAACTTGTTTTTCCAGCCGCGAAAACCTCATTTCTGTAGGATCATGAGGGTCATCTACAGATTCGTGAGCCATGATTAGGGTTTTATGATTTTCGGCCTCACCAACCTAGATCCACTACAAAATTCACAAAATACCCAAGGAAACCTGCTCTGATATCTTGTGATCAGTTTCTGTGGATATTTCACTAGAAAGTTCGTCACAACAGATCTGATAATATTATATTAGTAACATGAAAAATTTACACTATTATAGTTTTATTAAACTTTAATATATGTAGATTTAACTGTAATTAGTGCATGTATGCAAATGGAAATTATGTAGAAAAATAGAGAAAAAAAAAAAGCTCACACATACACACATAAGACAAAATATGCATTGGGAAACCCTTTTGGGAGAAAAATAGCTTGAATGTGAGGTCGCTTCGCTCTCTTTCTCCCTCTGGAAATATGGCTATAGGTACAAAGTTGTATGGCCTATGGCTTGTGGGATAATACAGCACACAAATCCTCTCTGTGAGCTCTACCTCCTATCCCTCTTGGATATATTTGATCAGCTATGGAACAAAACTCTCTCGAAAGAATGAAATGCCTCTTCATCCTAGTGGCCCGGTTATAACACAACCCGATATCCTACCATGGTTAATTTTGAATACATCAATTCTTAACTAGAGTTACAACATAGGATCTTCTAGAGTATTTTACATCATAATCATGTGGTTATCCCATTTTCCATGATTAATGGTGGCTGATGCAGAATCCTCTTGAATTATAGGTGTGAAAATAGGAAGCTTAACTTCTGAGTGGCATAAATTTTGCGTACAGACTCCGATTGATGCGCTTTTTTGTGTCGTTAGAAACATCTATGTGTGTATAATATCATGAAAAGGTGCTAAGCTAAATCGGGAAATATTTACCCATAAAAAAATGTCATTTTATCCTTAAAACACTCCTGGAAGGTTTTATACCTTGTTTCGCCACACTGGGTTCCGCCGGTAAAAATGGTCCCATGAGTTGATTACTCTACTTTTTCCACTCCGAATGCATCAAAATGGATGAAAAACGGTAGAATGATCTAATATGGATCACCCTATCTCATCTGAGGAAGGGTTCTACAATTGAAGCATTCTTGGGAAGCTCATAGATTCCTTAATCATCATCACAAAGAATATCTCAAGGACTCTTTCTCATCTCAAAGAAGGACTTCACATTGGAGCATCTTGAAGCCTCTCTATCAAATAATATCAAGGAGAAGGAATTTGCATCATAATCTAGAAATTAAGGTGATCTCCTTCTCTGAGAGCCAAGGATCACTCTTGAAGGAAGACAACTTCATCAAAGAAGACATCTTATATCATCAACATCATCAAGAAACACATCAAGCTGGATATTTCAACATTAAGGAGTATCTTCACTTGACAAGTAATTATCTTGATATCTATATATGAATCTATCAAAATGACTTCTTTTTTCAAGAAAAACAATAAATTGGTTGGGTCAACAAACTATCTTACATGGAACAAGAGGATAGATTTAATCCTCATAGAAAATGAAGTCATTGATCATGTTAAGGGTTTAATTTTTGAACCTTCAAAGGAAGAAGCTAAGGCTCTAGAAAAATACACGAAGGGGGAAATAAGGGCTCAAATAATCCTTATAGAATCAATCAAGGATTCTATCATTCCATATGCATCGAAGTTGGAAAAGTCAAATTACATCTATGGAAAACTAGTAGAATATCATTAAGAACAAATATCTATAAGATGGAGATATCAAAGGAAGAAGGAATAGCATCATTCTTCATGAGGGTGTTAGAAATACGAGACCAATTGCAAGAGTTGGGAGAAATAATGTTCGATAAGGAAATAACCATTTTGGTGCTTAATGTAAAACCAAAGGAATGGGACATTAGGGAAATTTTGTGGTCTAAAATGGGCCTCCTAAGAAAAATGTACAACTAAAATAAAATTTATAAGAACCAATAGGATTCAAGATGAATATGTCAACCATGGGGGATGATTCACCATTTTGGGAGTAAAAAAGTAAAAATATTAAAAAATAATAAAATTACTTTTTCAACTCGTATTTTCAACTTATCTCCGTAAAGTTTTACTCAAATTTCAAGTGGGAGTACTCGTTGGATGCAAAATTTAGTTCCTCATCCACGCAGTACCCATGTTGCATAATTTCAATGGACCCCACTATATGAAAAATAAGAAATACATGAAAAAATATTATTGCAATTATGTTTTTCATGTATTTATTATTTTTCCTGTAGTGGGGTCCTTCGAAAGTATGCAACATGGGAACTCCTTGGATGAGGAATCAAATTATGCATCCAACAAGTGTTTTTTCTTGAAATTTGAGTTAATACATAGGGAGATAAGTTGAAAATACAAGTTGAAAAAATAGTTTTTTTTTTTTTCCCTCTAAAATTTGATGATGTAATATAATATTATTTTATTATTTCCACTATTATTTTACAATTTCCTTAGGAGGCCCATTTTAGACCTCAAAATTCCCCTAATGCAACTTCTTATCAAGAATTTATGGAAAGAAGGAAGCCACCCCATTCAGTGAAATTGGGTCATTATTTAAGATTGGAGAAACCAGGTTGAGGGAAAAAAGTGATGTGGAACCAAATAAACAAATTTAAGCATTTGTTTCCATGGCTAAGAGAAAAGGATAGTTTGGGAAGTTTGTTCCGCAGAAGAATTAGAAGAATATGTCAAAGATCAAATGCTATGGTTGTCAATAATATGGGCACTACAAGAGATATTATCCATATACAAGAAGGGCAACAAGAGGAAAGAAATAAATGAACCTCATATCACTGAAGAAGTGGAAGAACCTAATGAGAAGAAATCCAAAGGGATATATATTCACTATTAGGGTTTCTCTAATACATAACAAGGAGAAGTGGGAGGTGAAAATACCTCACCATGGCAGTCAAGATAAGAAGCATTATGACGATATGCATCTTAGTAGAATATGACATCATAATAGAAGTATACCATTGAAGAAATAACACATGATATCATTATGAAATCTTGAAAGAATAGTTGAAGTAGAAGTCACATTGATGTAGAAATCATCATACAAAGGAAGTAACTCTTGGTAACTTCATTGAAAGCATGTGTAGTGCATATGGTTGAAAGAAAGTCATCTAGCATGCTAAAAGGAATTCATCATACATCATCATGATAAAGGAGCTTCTATCGGATGAGGATAATATAGATCCTCTTTTGGAATATTCATTAGAAGGTTCACCTCTCTTGGAGGAAGCAAGTATCTCGCTGATAAATCCAACTTGTATGGGATTCATTATTTAGAAGGATGATGGTATGTTAAAAAAGGAGTGCAGCATGTTGAGATGGTTTAAGTACTCTCAATAAAGGAAATGAAGATGTTGAACTAATCCTAAATGACCAAAAGAAGGAGCGAGGTATGTATGCATATATTTAATTGAGTAATGTCATCATATGGTTGCATGGGTAAATTCTCTATCTCATGAGCACGATCAAAGAAATGGTATCTCCTCCTTTGGAAAGATGCATGAAGGCATGGTTCACATATTGACTAGATGAAGTAAACATAATATGTCCTCAAATGGAATATGAGGTGGTTGACAAAGATGAAGTAATTATGGATGAAAGTTCTTGGGGAACACTGTGTGAAGAAAGAAAGAAGAGATCATGAAAAGTGCAACTATGGTCACGTAGAAAAGAATAAACATTTGATGACTAGAAGAATTAGTCATGACATCTCCATAGAGAAGGCATGAAGACCCTGATAAGGCCTGTAAAGAAAGGCGACCCTTGACATTGAAAGTCTTGGAGATGTTCTTATGAATGTGCAAGATGTTGATGTTGCAAGAAATATGTCATGATGAAAGGCCATCACAAAAGGTAACTTTGATTTGATGTTAATTTTTTAATTTTTTAACATCTGGATGGATTGATACAGGGATACCGAAACAGAGTTGTAGATGTCACCTACAAATAGCATTCGTGTGGTTGGATGAAAGATCCTAAAGGAAACATGAATAGGAAGAGGTAGTTGTATGAAGAAAAGCTAGATGTGGATTAGAATATCATTTTCCGATGAAGAAAAAGGATGACATGACTAACATGGGTCGTGAAGGAAAATGGTGAATGGTCGATGCCCTAAAAAATATTAAGGATCCATAATGATGAATAATAAATTCATGACATCATAAGGAGGAGCTCTACAAGCAACTAAAATTATCGTGATCTCCACCAAATGCAGAAAGTTGTTGTTGAAAACAATTCCATAGTCAAGAGGGAGCTTGGACGATTCCCTAGATAAGAGGGAGCTTGGGTACATTCATTCTTGTATTCATACTGTGAAGAAAGAATGGAAGATTAGGTAAGAATCTGGAATCTGATTCTCTTTCAGGATGTGGTAAGGCATCCAATATAAGAGTAGTCAAAGAGGCCTGCTATTCTTTGAGGTTTAAAAACCCAATATAATAATAGTCCTAGCCTCTAATGCCTCCTTCCTTCTCCTATTGTGTCACATTTGTAAATCCTTCAATCCTATCCCAATTTTTTCTTAAGGGGGGATGTTAGGATATTTCGACACATAGGAAATAGGCTCCTTTTGTGTCACCTTTGTAAATCCTTTAATGATATCTTGAGTTGTTCTTAAGGGGGGATGTTAGGATATTCCGACACATCGAAAATAGTTAACAATAAATTATTCTAGTGTAGAGTTAGGTAAAGTGTGTTTCTTTACTATGTACATTTGTAACTTATAATCCGATGGTCACAATTTTTAGTGATCCGATGGTTCACTCTCTCCTCGGTATTAACGACACTTGATTCGTGGCTTGACTCCTGATTGGTCCATGATTTCTATTTAAAGAGCATGGAGGGTCATTTTTCCAGTAACTATTTATGATAGAAACAAATGTAATCTTTCTTTTATATTAATAAATTGCCTAAAGTGGCTGCGTTGGCTCAGGCTGTGGACTGTTTCCCTCTTCGATGGTTTTAACCACATGATAATACTGGTGTACTGATTTATGGTCTATTTGTGGGCAGTGACCTTTGGTTTTTAAAATAAGGAACTTACCCTGTAAATTCCTACATGGTATCAGAGCTATTTTGAGGGCTACATCCGTTTTTTATCCAAATCCAAAGCCATTTTTACTGCATGTGACTGCCATTTTGTAGATCTACTATTTCTGAACATTTTCAAGCATGGAGAACTTCTCTTTTGTGTCTGGATCATCTGTTAAAGTGAGGAATGCCTTTCGTTTCATGCAAAAAAATTTATGGTTGCCCAAGTTATGTCAGTTTAGATCTGGAGGTATAAAGTATCTGTTTTACAGTTATATTTGTTAATAGTTCTGCTTATTTCAGTTCCCTCTGTTTATTTTGGTTTTTAGGTTTTATTTATTTTCCAGATCTATACCTTCTTCTCTATTTATGCTCTTTTCTCTACGTTGTGTGTGATCTCGGTAAACCAGAAACAAGAAGAAGGGATTTTTTTGCTACGTATGCTCTTTCCCCGCATCTTTGTGTGATCTCGGGAAATCAAAAGTAGTGGAAAAATAGATATTTGTCGGTAAGGCTAACCGAAAATCTAAAGTTCTATCGTAAGGCTTGCATTTTGTTTTTTTTGCTCAAATTTTTGTGTTTTTTGTGCAGGAAAAAGTATGCACACCGAAGACTAAAAAAAAAACCCCTTCCTCGTTTCAAATAATTACAGAATCCTTTTACTATCTCACTTGGTGAGAAGTTAGTTTATGAGAATAGAGGTCTTCGATTCAAGTATCTGTATCAAGCTTCTTTTGTAAAAAATTTTTTTTTAAAGGGGCGAGATTTTTTTTAAAATTTTGAACTTCATCATCAAATTTCAAACCGTTCCCATAACTATTCAGCATCTATAACTGAGTTTTTTCAAAATGGCATAACTTCTTCATCCATAAGCCTTTTTTCGAGCCATTTTTTTATAATCAGCCTAATTTTTTGAGACATTTCCATTGGAGCAGTTAGTTTCAGCTTTTTTCAGCTTTAGGTTTTAAAAAAATGGAAAGTGCATGCCTGATTATTCTTAAAAACACCAATTATTTCCAATGGCTACCTCACATGGTAGATATACTTAGAAGTAAAGGGATTTATATAATAGCCACAGGACAAGAAACTAAACCTTTTGATGATGATGAAGTCGCTAAATGGGGAAATAAATAAGATCAAGCACAAGGGTTGATAGGAATTTCCATTGCTCAAGATCTTCGATTTCATATCCTTGAAATTGACACCCCTGATGAAGCCCTGAAAAAATAAAATATTTTTTTTGGCATTCAAAATCAAATCAGGGCCCACCAGCTTAAAAATGAGTTTCTTACTTTAGACTCCAATAATTTCTCCTCTATTGTAGATTTTTTGTCCAAATTCAAGACCCTTAGACTTCTTTTATAAGGTTGTAAAGTCAAAAAGGACAATGGTAGCCTCATCTATTCCATTCTTGCTAAGCTTGGCCCTGCATACTCTGTATTTGTTTCTACCTTCCATTCCACTAGAGAAGCCATCATTTCTTCAGGAAGCGCCTACAAGAACCCCTCTTTTGATGCCTTTTGCAATTCTTTGATAAGAGAACAAGAAAAACTCTTACACCTTGGTATTATCACTTCTGGAAACACTTCTAAGAAAGCCTTAGCATCCCAACAGTAACCATATCAAAAGAATCCCAAGAAGTAGTATCCTAAAAAGTATGGTCTGAAACCAGACAAGGGTCCTAAGCAATTTCAACCGCAAAATGAAAAAGAAACTCACCAAAATGATAAGGCAAATAAAAAAAAAGGGAAGAAGACAGATAGACAATGAAACTTTTGTAATCGTGATGGCCATATAGAGTCCAAATTTTTTAAGAAGATGGAAGCCTTAGAAGTAGTAATGAAGAAGAACAACATCAATTTGGAGCACTCTTCACCTTCATCCTCAGGAATGGCACTTTTTGCTTGTGGTTGTCAAGAATCAAGATCTGGTTATGCATTAAATGTATCTTCTTCTTCTCATTCTCATGAGTGGATCATTGATTCTGGAGCTTCTTACCACATGGCCAAAAATAAAGCCATGTTTACTTCTTTAAATGATTGTAACACCAAAAATATTTATGTTGGTGATGATAGATCTCTTAGTGTTGCAGGATCTGGAACCATTCATCTAGATAATGGTCAGTTTAATGATGTACTATGTGTTCCTACCTTGTCATGCAACCCTCTATTTGTTTATCAGATAACTCATTTAGGTGAAGGGAAAATAGTAGAATTCTCACCTCTTGATGTTGTAATCAGGGACCTCAAAGATCCTAGACATATTTAAGCTACTGGCATTGTTGATGATTTCACAAGGTTGTATAAGTTTGACAACTTTGGGTCGTCATGTCTTCCCACCATTTTTTTTTCTCATAATGATGAAGTGAGCAAACTTTGGCATGAGCGATTTGGTCACTTAAACTATCTCTCTATTCAAACTCTATGTAAGGAAAATATGGTGACGGGTCTTCCTATGGTATCTTGCCGAGATGGTGTTTGCTTTGGATGTGTACTCAGAAAACATCATCAGGATAGTTTTGACAAACGTGCCTCTCGGCATGCTTCAGCCCCTTTGCAGCTTGTGCATAGTGATTTATGTGGTCCACTTCCTATTGTTTCTTTCTCCAAGGTTGCAAGTACTTCTTAACTTTCATCAATGATTTTTCCAGAAACACTTGGGTATACTTCTTAAAACTCAAGAGTGAAGTTTTTAACATGTTCTTGGCCTTTAGGGCCTTTGTTGAGAAATAATCTGGACATCCAATTTTTAAGTTAAGATCAGACAATGAAGGAGAATATGTTAACAACAAATTTATCAACTTTTGCACTTAGCATGGCATTCAATTGCAACATACTATTCCATATACTCCAAAACAAAATGGTGTAGCTGAAAGGAAGAATCACAACTTAAAAGAAATGGCTAATTGTATGCTTCAATATAAAGGAATTGGTCTCAATTTTTGGGCAAAATCCATTAATTGTGCAAATTACATAGTAAATCACACTCCTACTAAGGTTTTAAGGAATATAACTCCAGAAGAAGCCTGGAGCTCAATTAAACCAGATGTAAGTCACTTTTGTGTTTTTGGAAGTGATGCTTGGGCCCATATTCCAGATGTGAAACATAAAGCCTTAGAACCTAAGAGTGAAAAATTCATTTTTGTTGGATATTCTAAAGATGTCAAAGGATATAAAATTCTTCAACCAAAATATAAAAATATAATAATTAGAAGAGATGTAAAATTTGATGAAAATATATCGGCCTGCGAGCTTGATTCGACATATGTGCCACCTCTCTCTATCTCTTTTATTTTTGACAGCATTCCTTCTAGTTCAGATGGTGACAGCAAGGATGACAATCCTCTTCCACCTCTTGAAGATGTTCCTTCAGCTCCGCAGTTTCCAAGATGGGTCCGCTCTACTCGAGATGCAGCAGGTTCTCTTCCAGGTGACCTTACAGATCAACGATGTACACGTTCTCAGTTCTGAAGAGCCTCTTCCTTATTGGCTCAAGTTCCAGAAAATCCTAATCCAAACACCTTTGAAGAAGCTTCCGGTCATCCAGATTGGGATGAAGCTATGAATGAAGAATATTGTTCCTTATTGGTGAACGAAACTTGGGATTTTGTTCCTCTTCCAAAAGGAAAAGATGCAGATGGGTTTACAAAACAAAGTTTGGACCAGATGGAAAAGTGGATAGACATAAAGCTCGTCTTGTTGCTAAAGGATTCTCACAAGTTGAAGGCATTGACTATACTAAAACCTTCTCCCCTATTGCCAAAATTAATTCTATCTGCCTTGTTCTTTCCCTTGTTGCCTCCTTTAAATGGGAAGTCCATCAGATGGATGTTAGATCCGCCTTCTTACATGGAGATTTGCATGAAGAGATCTACATGGAACAACCCCCTGGGTTTATCCAAAACTACTCTAGCCTTGTTTGTCACCTTAGGAAGTCTCTCTATGGTCTCAAACAAGCTCCTCGGGCTTGGTATGCCAAAATGGATAGATTTCTATTAGATAATGGCTTTTCTAGGTGTCATTATGACAACACTGTCTATAGCAAGAAAGTGGGTAAGTCCTTCACCATCCTTGTTCTTTATGTTGATGATCTTATCCTTACTAGTAGTGATCCCAACCATATAAACCATGTGAAGTCTAGCCTCAAAAAGAAGTTTGAAATGACAGACTTAGGACACTTGCATTATTTCCTTGTTCTTCAAGTCTTACAATCTAAATAAGGTATTACCCTCTCTCATCAAAGTATGCTTGTGATCTTCTACACCATTTTCACATGGAAGACTGTAAGCCAGCCCCTTCTCTCTTTCAGTCTGGAGTTAAGCATTCAGTCACTTGTATTATCCCTGAAGTTGATGCTACCTTATATTGTCAACTTGCTGGTAAAATTTTGTATCTAACCCATACTCGTTCTAACCTTTCCTTTGTCGTTGGTCTTATCACTCAGTTTATGCACCAACCTCATGAAATTCACTGGAAAGCAGCTAAAAGAATAATTTGATATATTTGAGGTACATTTTAGTTCGAGATTCATTACAGTGCAGGAGCATCTCCATTGTTGATTGGTTTCACTAATTCTTATTGGGTTGGTGACCCTAATGATCGAAAGTATACTGCAGGATATGTATTCACTCTTGTTTTAGGACCACGTGATAATACTGGTGTACTGATTTTTGATCTATTTGTGAGCAGTGACCTTTGGTTTCTAATCTAAGGAACTTACCTTGTAAATTCCTACAGCTTGGGTACATTCCTTTATAGGAATGGCTATATTTTCCTAGTTAAGAGGGAGAGATAGACACATCACTATTGTATTCATAGTGTGAAGAAATAATGGAGGATTAGGTAAGAATATGGAATCATATTCTTATTGAGGATGTGGTAGGGCATCCAATATAAGAGTATTTGAAGAGGCCTGCTATTCTTTTAGGATTGCAAACCCAAGATAATAATAGTCCTGGAAAGACATACCCTGTGAACACTCGGTTGGGTTATGTGCCTTAAGAGACAATGATGATAGTGTATGCTAGTCATTGGTCTTAGCATCATTGTGCTGTGATTTTGTGGAGAGATAGAGTTGTTAGTCAAGGCCTTTTTATGTGAAAATTCTGCTTGATATGATGCTAAAAAAATGGGTTACCATTCCGACTCTTCTTATGATAATTCTTCAGATTGAGAATGTCCAAGAGCCTTGTATGGATTATGAATACCTCCCTAGTTAAGAGGGAGTGCTAAAATATGTAACTATGTTAAGTCTTCATAATGATATGTGTAATCATGATTTTTTATATTTAATGTAAAAAGAAAAATAAATTTATTATTGTTGTTCCTGAGGCATTGGTTTCATGCTCAAGGAAATTTATTTTATAGGTCAAGAAGCCACTGAGTGCTTCTAGGTTTGTCATAAAGTCAATTTATTCATTTTCATGTATTGAAGACCCATTTTGGCATGTTACATATTGTAAAAAAAAAAAAATTGAGTCAGAGTAGAGTCAAAAGACCCTCCAAGACCTTGTCATAGTGAAAATATAAAGTCGGCCTACATGAAGTGACAAGTCAGCCTAAAGGTAACAATTCATACCCCTCAAAATCCTATATATAAGAAGGAACTCGACCTCATTTGGACACACTCCCAAGCAAGTTCGATCACCTCAATATAGAATATGGAAAATTAAAAAGAAGAAGAAGAAGAATATCAAAGTTTTGGACCTCTCTCTCTCTCTCTCTCTCTCTATCTCTCTCTCTATCTCTCTCTCTCTCTCTCTCTCTCTCTCTTGTGTTAGGGTTTCTATAGTTACTCAGAAAGATGAAATTCTAAAGCTGCATCTAGGTCAAATGTAATTTTCCAGAATAGGAAAAACAATGCAATGCAAAGAAATAGTAAATTTGCACCATATAAATTTTAAAACAATTAGTAAATACCCATTATAATCAAATTCATGGAACAATTGGGCCATTTTATTATAGAAATGGGCAAGAGTACAAATATATAGAAGAGATGCACCTGGGATTTCCATTTTGGAAAGTGGAGCAAAACCCAGGTAAGACAATGATAAACCAGAAACTCCCTAGCTAAGGCTCTGCGTTGTCCTGGCAATTCTGCACTAGTTGCTACAAAGGAATGACTAAAAACCCCACCTTCGGTGCTTAGAAAATTCTGCAAAATTACTCTTGGGCTCCTCAAGCTAACCCGACCAAAACCTAAAAATGGGTTTTCCTTATCATGATCCTCCAAAATTGACCTCAAACAGGCCCTACGCTTCCTAGTGGCAGCTGAAGCATGCATTCTGCAAAATCACCAGCAAAATACTCCATAATACTCAAAAAATGCAGCAAACAACTCCTCCAACATTTCCCTTATTTCTCTTGGAAAACATCAACCCAAATGGCTAGGATACTACCTCCCATGTGTGCCCAACTTCCCTTCTCTGTGCTGGCCCCAGTGACTACAAAATGACTCCAAAATATAGTTATAATTACAAGCCTCCGAACTCAACCAACAACTTAGCAAACTACTAAGCCTCCTCCAAAATCCTCCTAGAAATAAACCTCTGGAATAGAGATGCAATAGCCACACAAGAAACACTATTGCATCCTCCAAAAATACACAATGTTTGGGAAAATTTAATGCAAATTCTGAAGATAACTTGATGAAACTCCCTAACATGACAAAGGATGAACTAATCTAGGGTGGAACTCGAAGTCCCCCAAAGAATGGGTGAGTTCTCTACTCAGAAAAATCATGCTAAACAACAAGTGACTTGGCTAAGAAGCTCGTGTAACCGAGATAAAATCGATAAACCAAGAATTCCAAATGAAGTGAGCTTCCTTCATTTTATAACCTTTTTGGAGCATTTTTCCCACAATTTTTCTCCATCATGGGTCCCTCACCAAGCCTACATTGTTCCCACTCATTCTTTTCAAACCAGTTACTTAGGGAGTGTGTATTTCATGTGTGGGTGGTCCCTATATATCACCAACAAAATAACATACCACAAAGTTAACTAAATTCTAACTCCTAATTCTTCTAATGAAAATCAAATGGGCCCCTACTTCACCAAAATTGGCCCCCAAAACATAGAAATAAATCATGTACCAAAATAATTTAGGAAGGTACATTACAATCCTCCCATCCCAAATGTTTCTTGTCCCCAAGCAACTTCATTGTTGGATGCTCAAGTATGTGTTCAACCTTCGAGTTGGAATCCTCATTCAGAAAGCTCTTCCAATGCACCAAATATTATCTGATTGTTCTGCTCCCGAGCCTCCTCTCTCTAGTCTCCATAATGACCCTCGATTCCAAAATTAGATGCCCCTCATCATCAATTGGATTCAACTCAAAAACTACTATAATATGTTTCCCCAACACCCTCTTGAGGCATGAAACATGAAAAATATTGTGGATCTTTCTTCCTAGTGGAAACTCCAACTCATAAGCTACCTCTCCAACCCTCCTAATCACCCTATATGGTCCATAAAACCGTGGTTGTAGCTACTTAGTCCCCTTTCATTTCAAAGTGGATTTTGGGTATGAATGCAAGCGTAGGAACACCAAGTCCCCCTCCTTAAAATGCCTCTCAACCCGCTACCTACCAGCATATAAATTTTGTTGATTCTGAGCTGCCAAAAAATTATCCTTAAGAAACTTGTGGATGTCTTGGCTCTCTTGGATCTAATATTTGGCCTTTGGGGCTCGACTGTCTCCAAAAAAAATTCCAGCAAAATACAAAGAATAATAACCATATAGAGCATGAAAAGGAGTCATACTGATGATCATATGATGTGTGGTGCTATAGCAGTACTCTCCCAAGTGCAACCAACTAATCCATGCATTTTATTGCCTGATCAGATAATTCATGAGATAACCTTGTAGCCACTTGTTCACCCTCTCTTTCTGGTCGTCAGTCTGTGGATGGTAACTAGTGCACACGATGAGCTATGTGCCCAATAGCCTAAAAATATCCTGCCAAAATCCCCCCATAAATCTATTGTCTCTATCACTAACTATAGTATTAGGGAGTCTGTGCAGGAAGAAGACCTCCATAAAGAACAAATCTGATACCTGAGAAGCTGAGTACCATGCTAGAATAGCAAATAAATTTTCATATTTTGTCAGTCAGTCGACCACCACATAAATAAAATCCTTCCCCTACACCGCAGAACGTCCTGTGATAAAGTCAATAGAGATACTCTCCCATTTTCCCTAAGGAATGGGAAGTGGCTGCAATAATCCCGTTGGATGAGTCAACTCTCCTTGTTCCTCTGACAAGCCTCACACTCATGTACATATCTCAACACATCCCCCTTGAGGCCTTTCCAATTGAAGCACTCTCTCATGGCCATGTATGTCTTCTTGAACCCCTGATGCCCCGACAATGGAGAATCATGAGCTGCATGAAGTATCCGCTCTCTCAACTGTGAACTCGGAACTAGAAATATACACCCCTTGTAGTAAATAACCTTAGCCATCACCTAATAGCACTCATCTGCATGAATTCCCTCTAATATCTCAGGTGCTCGAGGATCCTTGGAGTACTCAACTAATAATTGTGCCTTCCAGTCATGGCTAATGCTCATGAGTGAAAGGCCTGCAGGTCTCCTGGATAGTGCATCGACAACTATATTGTGCTTTCCCCGCACATACTCAATATCAAAATCATAGACCTGTACCTTGATGAACCATCTTTATTGCCTCTCATTGATGCCCTGTTACCCCATGAAGTGGCAAAGACTGTTATGAGCTGTCTTCACCCTAAATCGGCTGCCCACCAAATATTGTCTGAACTTGGTGAATGCATGCATTATGGCCAATATCTCCTTGTTGTATATGGAATATGACCTCTCATGTAGTAAGATATTTCTGCTCTCGAAAGCAATGGGGTGCCCCTCTTGGGACAAGACTGCACTGATCCCCTCACCCAATGCATCACATTCCAATGTGAAATATTTGAAATACGAAAGTGCCAATACCGAGAAACTACTCATCACCTCCTTGAGGTGATCAAAATTTGTCTGAGCTCCACCTGTCATGCAAAATCCCTCTTCTTAGTCAAATCTGTGAGGGGTGTTGCCAACTGTGAGAAGCCCTTTACAAAATTCCTATAATAAGTGCAAATGCCCAAAAATCCCCTCAGTGTTGTTGGCATCTCTAAGCACTGGGAAATCCAGAATGGCCCTGATCTTCTCCTCATGCACCTTGACCCCATCTCACCAATAATGTGTCCCAAGTAAAGCATATTTACCAACCCAAATTCACACTTGGACAATTTGGCATAGAATTTTTTCTCCTCCGTAATACACAACATCGTCTCTAAGTGTTGCAAGTGCTCCTCCCATGTCTTGTTGTAGATCATGATGTCTTCAAATAAAACCAACACAAATTTCATCAAATCCCCCCTGAACACATGTTTCATGCATGAATGGAAAGTGGTAGGGGCATTGGTCAATCCAAAAGGCATGACCATGAACTCAAAATTCCCATATTGACATCTAAAGGTTGTCTTCGGAATGTCCTGATCCCTTACCCGAATCTGATGATACCCTGATCACAAATCTTTCTTAGAGAAGAAATTAGTTCCTCTAAGCTCATCCATCAACTCATCAATACGCTGAATGGGGTATTGATTCTTCAATGTCTTCCTATTGAGCGCCCTATAATCAATACATATGCGCAAAGTCCTATCATTCTTCTTCACCAACACAACTGAAGAAGTGAAGGGCTGGAACTCGGTCTAATGTGGTCCAATGCCAACAACTCCCAAATGGCCCACTCAATCTCATCATTATAGGCTTTGGGATTCCTATAGGGGGTGGTGATGACTTCCTGCATACCAGGCTCCATCTCTATGGTATGCTCTAACCCCTTTCCCGGTGGTCATCCAGGTGGTATATCTCCAAAGAGTACTTCATATCTATCTAACATAGCTTGTATGTCTTGATGTGGTGGCTTGGACTATCCCCTAGCCTCTGACATCCTCAACTCTACCACCCACACTATGTCTGCAAGCCTCAAGTCTACCTCCATCTGGTGAGCTAAAATTGTCTGTAAGGGATATGAGTGCATACCCCGTAGAACTACTAGCTCACCATCTAGTCCGGTAAAATCCATCACGAGATTCCTCTCATTGGTGGTAACTAAACTAAGGGAATACAACCATTGGACACCCATCACCACATTGGTGTTTGGTGCATCCACCACAAAAAATTATCTATCATAAAATAGTTCCCCATGGTCACTATCAAAGCGGGAACATATTGATTGCACTACATATTCTTGTCCCCTGATACTAGCATTGAAAACCCCTAAAACTTTGCAGTGGTGATGCCTCTCCTCTGGACCATCTGAGCGTCAATAAAATTATGGGTGGACCCACTGTTAACTAAGACTGAGACATGTTTCCCCTGCACAATGCCTCTGATCCTCATGGTCAGAAATTTGGGTACCCTGTACAAATATGCAAGGACTCCCCTAAACAGTGTAAAATATGCTCCTCCTAGTGGAGGTGGTGGTGGTGATGCTCTCTCTGATGACCCCTCATAGTATCCTCCATCGAAATCCAACTCCAACTCATCCTCCTTATCATTGTCTCAAAAGAACTTGATATTGTGGGCATTTCCTGTTGTGCATCGATGCCTTGGTTCCTACGACTCCCGACATGCAAAACATATCTTCCTCCTCCTAAAGTCTCTCCTAGTATCATCATCCAATTGTCCTCGCCCTAGAGATTCTCTCAGCGCTGGTGGTGGTCTAGTGTCACCCCCTTTCTAAGGGTAGGGAGTACGTGATGGAAAAGGTGCTCGGGTCTTAGGGATGGCCCCCTACAAATCCTTTGTACACGTCACAACCTCCAATAAAGTGGAGATTCTATGTAACTTCACCAGTCCACACAATGGCTCCATCAAACCTTCTACAAATACGTACACCCTCCTAACATCTGAAAAGTCAGTCACCATGATCGAAAATTGCAGAAACTCTGAAATATAATGCTCAGGATATCTTGTGTGCCTGAGCTGAGTCAACTCCATGAAGTGCACCTCTGGATCCCCACGATCAAAATTCTCCACTACTCTCTGCATGGAGTCCTCATAGGAATTCATGTTGGCATGCCCAAAAGTAGACAAGCCATGAAACCACTAGTCATGTGCCTCTCCCTCTAAATGAAAAGTGGCCATTTTAATGGCCTCCATCTCTATCATCCTGTTGAGCTAGAAATAGGTATCCAACTTCTCCACCCAAGCATGAGCTGTGAACTTGGTGGTGCCATCATAAGTGGGGAAGAAAATCCCCCCAATGGTACGTTGCAACTCATAGCTCTGTGTGCCTTGGCCTTGATAACTCCTTCTCTCATTCTTTTTGAGCTGGTAATAATCTTTGAATTATAGTGTTGCTTTAAATTCTTCTCCCATGGACTTCCATACTCTGAAATAATATACTTCATCAACTCCCACTTGTTCCTCTCGCGCTAAAGGTATTAAAGAAGGAAACGCAGTTGTATGTGTCCCACTAGAGGATGGTGGTTGTGCAATAGGTAAAGGTTGATCATACTATTGAGAGGCCCCTGAAGTCTCTCCAAATAGAAAATCTCGGTGAGTGTTGCACTCCCGGTTCTACATCTTGATCTCATTTAACATTTATTTTTTCCCCTTTTCCAAATCATTTATGGCTTTCAAAATTATGTCAAATACCATGTCTTCCTTTCCCTTAGGCTCTCCAATGTCGTCTACTATCACCTCCTTCCCACGATCCTCAGTGTCTGGAGTGATATCCAACTCCCTCTCTTTGCTTCAGTACCTTTTCTTTCTGTAAGTAATATATTGTTTATCCTCCTCCCTCATATGATATTCCTCCCACAGCTGAGCCAATATCTAAGCTTTGATACCATTGTAATGTTCTAGAATAGGAAAAACAATGCAATGCAAAGAAATAGTAAATTTTCACCATAGAAATTTTAAAACAATTAGTAAATACCCAAAACAATCAAATTCATGAAGCAGCTGAGCCATTTTATTATAGAAATGGGAAAGAGTAAAAATCTATAGAATAGATGCACCTGGGCTTGCATTTTTTTAAAGCGGAGAAAAACCCAAGTAAGATAATGATAAACCAGAAACTTCCCAGCTAAGGCTTTGCATTGTTTTAGCAATTCTGCCCTAGCTGTTGCAAAGGAATGAAAGGAAACCCCACCTTTGGTGCTCAAACAATTGTGCAAAATTACTCCTAGGCTCCTCAATCCAACCTAACCAAAACCCATAAATGGTTTGGCCTGATCATGACCCTCCAAAGTCAACCTCCAATAGACCCTACGCTCCCTAGTGACTTTTGAAGCACATAGTCTGCAAAATCACCAGCATAATACTCCATAATACTAAAAAAATGCAGCAAACAACTCATCCAACACTTACCTTATTTCTCCCATCAAACATCAACCCAAATGGATGAGATACTACCTCCCACGTGTGCCTAGCTTCCCTGCTCTACATTGGCCCCAATGATTGCAAAATGACTCCAAAATATAGCTATCACTACAAGCCTCCAAACTCACCCAATAAATTAGCAAACTACTAAGCCTCCTCCAAAATCCTCCTGACAATAAACCTCTGGAATAGAGCTGAAATATCCACATAAGAAACACAAATTCATCCTCCAGAAATACGCATTGTTGGGGAAAATTGAATGCAAATGTTGAAGATAACTCGATGAAACTCCCTCAGATGAAAAAGGATGAACCAATCTAGGGTCACACTCGAAGTCCCCCAAATAATGGGTGAGCTCTCCGCTTGGAAAAATCGTGCTAAAAAATAAGGGACCTGGCTAAGCAGCTCAAGCAACAAAGATAAAATCAATAAACCATGAATGTCAAATGAAGTGATCTTCCTTCTTTTTATAACCTTTGTGGAGCCTTTTTCCTGCCTTTTTCCTCCATCATGGGTCCCTCACCAAGCCTATGTTGTTCCCACTCATGCTTTTCAAACTAGTTACTTAGGAAGTGCATATTTCATGTGTGGGTGGTCCCCATATATCACCAACGAAATAACATAACATAAATTTAACTAAATTCTAACTCCTAAGTTTTCTAATGAAAATCAAATGGGCCCCGACTTCACCAAAATTGGCCCCTAAAACATAGAAATAAATTTTGTACCAAAATAATTTAGGAAGGCACATTACATTGAAGCTATGAAGTTGCATCGAAGCTATGAATATGCATTTAAGTTGAAGTTGTGAAGCTACATCAAAGTTATGAAGCTGCGTTGAAGTTGTGAAGCTACATTGAAGCTGTAAAGTTACATCGAAGTTGTGAAGTTGTATCGAAGCTATGAATCATCATAAAAGTTGTGAACTTGTGAAGCTGCAGCTAGGTCAAAGCTAGGAAAGGTCAAAACTGTGAATCTTTTGGAGAGGTTGAAGTTGCAGTAGAATCTGCTGGTTGAAGTTGCAGAATATTTTGCTAGAGTTCGAAATTGCAGGAGTTGTTGAGGCCCACTGCTATAAGAAAATTTCGTCAAGGGAACTGGTCTTGGAGGGTCTTGGTCAAGGGTCATACGTTTTGGAATTCATCAATTGAATATTCTATAAGAAGAGAAGAATTCTTATGGGTTTTTTTCTCAAGTGGAGAGGTTTTGTGCATGACTGATCACCTATATCTTGTGTCCTCTTGTCTCATTGTTATTTATGGTTTGGTAGATGTTTGATTAAAATAACATAACAATAATTAAGTTGAAAAATAATATAATCAATATAAGAAAAAATACATCACAACTAGTTACCAAATTAAGAGAAATCACATAATCTTGTTGACCTAGATTTCTCAGCACAAATCTGTAGTCACTACAGAAATTTTGACCCTTGCAACTTGGCTAGAAACCCTAGAAAAAATCTCACATGTGAGAGAGAGATGCCCAAAAACTTTGATTTTGGTCTTCCTTTGATTTTCCCTTCTTTTTCCTTGACTTCACGCTCTTTTTATTCTTCTTCCACTGCAGATCAAAATTGTTATTGGATGGATGCCAAATAGGTTGAGATCTTCTTGTATTTATACTTCTTCCACAGGGTCGAATAACCCCAATTTTGGCTGACTTCATCAAGGTAGGGCCGACTTGGTGAGGAGGTGACAAATGATTGTTTTGACTAAAAAATAATTTTCTTTACATGATACAAAATCATAAGAAGGGTCTAATAAATGTGACAATGACTTTTATGACTCATTTCACAATAAATAATTAATGACAAAGTACAATAACAATTACGAATACCGGCCATAGTTACATTTTTCAACAAAATCCACATATCAACACATGATATAACCTAGGAAACCCTTTCTAGAGAAAACCCAACTTGAAGGTGACACTACTCTTCTCTCTTTTTCAATGGAAAATAGATGCAAGTATAAATAAGTGATGCTTGTGGCCCATGGGCTACTATAGTGACAAACCCTCTATTTTTTCTCTCCCTATCCAATATGGAACAAAATGCACTTGAATAGAATGGAACCCCTTTTCCTCCTAGTGGCTCGATAATAATACAACCTGATATCCTAATAGTGGTTAAGTTTGACTCCTTCATATCAACTAAAATTATGATATCGACTCTTATAGAGTCTTCTTCATCATGATCACATGGATATCCCCATTTCCATGAATAATGGGGGCTAATGTGAATCTTCTCGAATCATGGTGATCAAAATACGAAGGTAAACTTTTGGGTGGCGTAATTTTTGCATACAAACTTTGATTGAGGAAATTATTGCGCATTGGAAAGATATTTGCATGTAGAATAGTGTTATGGGTTTCCACATTTAAGTGACAAAGTTTTGTCCCCAAAAAATTCCTCTGATGCCTCAAACTTCTTCTAGAAGGTTTCAGAGCCCAATTCTCCAGACTAAGACCCACCGATAAAAATGGGCTTCTGAGCTAATTCCTTACTTTTTCAACTTTCAACGAATCAATATGGATGAAAAATAATATAATGATCCAATCTAGATCACCCAAATAAGTGTTTTCCATAATAAATGAAAAAACAAATTTGAAGGCATTTTTATCAAGAAAAACAACTTACATCAAATATCCATTCCTTATTGGTAGTATCTTAACTAGGCCATAACAAAAGTAGAGAGGTACTCTTGTTCTTATAAATAATAACCTTTCATATCTCTTACAATTTATTTTGTTACAAAGAGCTTATTGGTTGATAGAAAATATCCTTTGAAGTTAACCAAAATCAAAGATAATTATGCTAACATTGAAATGATGCAAAACCATGAAATATTGTGCTCATTAAGTTGATAGAAATATAAAAAATGTAATATTCATAAATTAGCTTCAGCTAATGGGAATATTAATTTTTGTTTCTAAAATCAAATTATATGAATAAAGGAGCAAGGAGGCTCAATATTTTCTCTTGCAGGAATAAAAATCCCTTATAGTGTGAAAAGGGGTCATGAAATAACCATGTGGATCAGCCACATGTGTGAAAGGAGAAAATGCATGAGGGATTAGTCAAGGATGATCCCAAGGAGATTTACTTAATCAAGCTTAATTATCTCCAACTGCGTTGTATTAATATGGTCTTCACTTAATGGGGCAACGTAATAATTGATGAGGAAGCAACCGTTGGTGGAGTGGGACCCTTAGAGGAGAAGCTTATCATCTATATAACAAAGGAATGGAAACCATTTGAATTCAGATTGGAATTCATATTTTCATATGGTCTTTTCAGACTTCCAGCATTCTCAGTAGTTTAGCTGAGTTGCTGCATTGTTTAGTGCAAGGGTTTTTCCCATGTGGGAATACCCTGCTCTTTCTTGGGGATCTTGTAGCAAGAGATCTAAGGAGAGCCTCTGATCTGTAAATTCCACTATCCGGTATTGGGCCAAGCACTTGTACACTTCATCTATGCAGTCCACTCAGAAAACTGTGTTATTTTCCAGAAGGTGCAGTGGAAGGGGGTAAATCCCCATTGTTTTGAGCTAGTTTCCCAAGAGGAGAAACATTGTCTCTCCTGGTAAGCTATCCAATGGGTATACAGCCATTTCTTTGTATTATTATTCATTTTGGAGCATGGTTTCAGTAATAAAACACATTTCTAGATATAGATCTGCAGCTGCTACTCTTGTATATCATTTTCTGTTGAGAAACCCTTGTCGGGTGATCTTAAGATCCATGTAAAAAGAGATTAGATATTTGTTTTCATGCCTATTTGAGTAAATTAATGAAATATAATATTTTTCTCTGCAATTTCTGAAGCATGGCCTCCACTGACTGCGCATTTCCTTTATGCAGTCATTTTATTATTATTGCAACTCCTCAATCTTAAGGGTTTTTCATGTAAAACTTCTGTTTATCATTGCTTATTTCTCTAGCCATGTTATAAATCTGATTTCCTGATGATTAATACTATTTTCCATCTAACACCTTCATAAAATCACGCTTCTACAACTTCATAACTTTCTACATACTCCAAGTCATGGGAAACTAGGGTTTTCTAGCCTAGTTTGGGAAGGAGAAGTTGTTTAACTAAGCTAGAACGCTTTGTTTGAGCTGAAATTAGGAGAATAGGTCCTGTAGAGCTATAAAAAGGGTCTCTTTCACCTCTAATTACCTCACATTAATATGTCAACCCGAGAGCGTTTTGTCATTACAAAGAGTGACTCAATCCGAGGCTCATTTGTCAGAGTAATGCTAGTAGTACAGTGCTTAAGAAATACAAGAGTAAAAGGTTCACAAATTCTATTAAAAAGCCACTGAAATAATGATCAAAAGCATACCTTTTTAGTACTCCACAGGTCCCTCATGACCTAATATAACAGCTCCAACAGTCCCCATCCCATGTTTCCATGCATATTTCTGAATAAACCCATTTTAGGGCTGAATTAGCTGCTTTTCCCCAACTTTTGCATCATAAATCTGAATCAATGTTGCTGTTGTGGTTTCAAAAGATATTTTTCAGTATATCACAGCTATATTAAGCTTATTTATTATTTTAAGGCCACAATACAATTAATGTATTGTTGAATCCCTGTTTTGGGAATATTACCTTTCAATAGGTTCCATAGACAAAGTCTGCATAAGGGCCAACTAGCCTATGGATCTCACCCTCTTTTCATAGGTGACATATCCATTAAATTCCCCTACATTCAATCTCTAGAATAGATCCGGTTGTTGATTGGCAATGCTTCTGAAAAAGGAACCTCATTTGCAGGATTCATGAGCAGTTCCTGAAAAAGGAACATTACAAAAAAATACAACATTTACCATGTTAGATCACATAACATATACCACAATAACATATTTGAATAGAATATACCACAATAATGAAATGGATACCATGTCATTTATGCTATTTTCTTCTACAAATTGTTTCTCTAGCATTTGCATAGGTTGAGAAATCCTCCCTCTCAAAGGATGAGTGTAGGGTTGTTCCCTTCCTTAGTTTCACTAATATGTGGCCATCTCAATATAGTTTCCATGGATTCCATTGGCTAAAAATATATCAATTCTCAAACCCTTTGGACTGGAGAGAGTCTCAGACACGTGTAATTCCTCTGTGTGAGATGAAAGAGTAAAGGAAATAGGAGGACAATGTCTTGAACTGAGTGAATGAGCACAAATAGAGGAAATTGGAGTGGGAATCACAAGGTAGATATTATTCCTCTTCACACACACAAAGAGAACAAATGTATTGTCAGACATAGAGAATTGGACAGAGAAATAGCCAAGGGTTTTAGGACAAATTAGAGTAGCAGATGTAATAAGAAAAAATGGTAGAAAGGTGGACCTAATGGGTAGAGAGGTTTTGTTGCTGCAACAAAAATCCTCCAAAATTTTGTGTACACTTGAACTTTTTATCCTCCTTTTGATCATATGATCTATCATTCCAAGTTGATAAGAGTTGCTTCATGGTTGGTTGATGATTTTCTAAGTGTTGAAGCCACTTTCTTACACATGCTTAGATTTCAATGAATTTGTTGGCACACCTATTTCTTGCAAGCTCAGTATTCATTGTTTACCTCCATAGACAATCATTGTGCAGCCTTTGAGAAAAATGCTCGTGCAACCTCTGGAAATAGAGCATGTGTAGTAACTAGTAACAATGATTTTGAAGTCCTTGGTAATAGGAAATGTGTAACTCATAGACCCTACACAACCCCTACTGACAGTGCTTGTGTAGTTGATAGGGACAGTGCACAACATTATTTGACGGTTTCTCTCACTCTTAGTGGCAATTGTATCATCATTCCAATGAGTTTTCTCAACTATCTCTTTTGTTGTCATACATGTCGCTTTCACTTTCGAAACTGTCATTCTTTCTTTCTTTCACTTTCACAAGTGTTTCTTTTTCTTTCTCTTTGCCTTAGCATGTGTCACTTTCACTTTCTTTAGATTTTGCAAGTGTCATTTTCCCTTTTTCTTACTGTCATAAGTGTTAAGTGTCTCTTTTAACTATTTGTACTCTTTCATGTGTTGCACCTTAGAACATTACTAGAGCCATCTCTATCGCACTCTTCTACATTAGCTTATCATATATATCATAAGAATATGCTCTATACACTCTCCCATAGCTTAGCACACTTTTTGGTTCAAGTCAACATTTGTTTCGTAATTTGTATTCTAAGTGTTGCAAAGCTATGTTTCATATGTCACACTTAGAAATAAGCGTCGCTTTGCTATCATTTCAAGATACACATGTGGATTTTGAGTATGATGCATTCTATTGACTTGTGTTTGATGGTGTACATGTATCTGATTAGGTTTTGGAACTTGTTTACATCATATTTTCTCCATTGTTCCATTGATCCAACACTCAACCAATTTTGGAGTTCATCCTTGTCCTCACATATTGCACAAATCATGAGCATACTTAATCTCATAGACAAGTAACGAGTAATCTACACACTCCTAAGTCTCAATGGTGAAATCCTTACCTCTCGGACATGTCCACTCTGCTCATCTTGAGGGAAACCTCCTTCTCCTGCACATTGAGGAACCTTGCAGTCTAGATCATCATTCTAGCTGCTTAGCCTTTCCAACTGCACAATTCATGGTTCCTCCTACCCTGGATTGCACATTGTGAAATTTCAGTGGATAGTGGGTCATCCCTATGTTGCTTTCATGTCCAACTATGCAGTCACTTAAGACTCTCGTTCAACTATTGCACATTCATAGTTATAGTGAACAACCTTGTCTCCCTATCTCCTCATATTTCCCAACTGCACAATATTTTCATTAGAGAAGCCTCCTACTACACATTTCACATTTATAGTGGGAAGTAGGTCACCTCTAGGTCACTGCAACCCTCAACTTGGTAATTCACTAAGTTTGTCCCTCAATCACTGTGCTTTGAATAGTTACAGTGGCTATTCTTTCACTCTTGTTGACTGAAATCCCTCATTGCGCAGTCCATTTCCTTGTCTGGCCTCCTACTGTGCATTGCATAGTTCTAGTGGACAATGGGGTCATCCATCGGTCCTTGTGAAACTCAATTGTACAATGCATACCTCCTCTTCCTTGAGCACTGTGCATTGCATAGTCATAGCCAATAGTCACTCCACCCTTGTCTCCTGGACTTCCCCACTACGCACTACCATGAAGAGCCTCGCCTTATTAGGCATTGCATAGTTCCAATGCACAACATGGTCATCCCCTGGTCACTATTGAGCTCAACTACACAATTCCTAGTAAGCCTCTCCCTCTTAGCCCTTGCACAGGTCCTTCACAATCAACCTCTTCAATGAGTAAGGAAGAGGTAGATTAGATGATTTTCATAATGAACTTGCCTTATCATGAGTGAAATTTATCTGCAAGTGTACCATCTCAACGTGCCAAGGTGATGCTTAAGGAAGATGTCAAGTAGGAGTTATAAGAGAGCCCTTGTGGAGAAGAAGCACAAAAAAAACCATCATGAAGACATGACGAAATCTTGGACCATGATAGAATGGTGGCATCTCATGATGACTTGGAAGGTTTAGACACTCGCCTAGACTCTTCAGAGGGTGAAGATGAAGAACACATAAAGATCCATCATGAAGAAGTCAAAGTCATAACAACAAGGAGAGAAGCTTGGCATTGGCACTCTACAATGAAGTCCATGTCATAATTTACATGTCATGGCTTGTCCAATTGTCACCATTAGAGTCTTATGTGTCCTTGTATTTTTCCACATCATTTGTGGAATGTAATTATGTAATTCAAAAAAATGAGGAAATGTAAAATGTGTGGAAGCGCAAGGGTCCCACATGGAATGTGAAAAGTCACTAGAGAGTTCTAAATTCATGTAGAAGTTTAAAGACCACATAGGAATTCAATAAGTCATGGTAGGAGCTGAAGAATCATGAGGGCGGTAAAGAGTCACATGGGAGGTAGAGAGTCAGCGCATTTGTTATAAATAGACCCTCATAGCTCAAGAGTGGGGACTTTGGAATTTTCACCTTGGCTTCTCTAGCTTGGCATATGAGAGAATATCTTTCTTTGGAGGAGCAAGTGGCAACTTAATGTTCCACTATTAGGGCTAGTGTGACAACATTGTAATTGTGTATTTTAGGACTTTCACTTAATATATGAAACTCTTAGAGCCAATAGACTTTCATGCATATATCGTGAATGGCTGTGAGAATATTCTTTCATTGTTTACGGTGTATGTTTATGTAAACACATACTAAAGAAAATGAACTATTTTGTTGGCTTTGGTATGCATCTTTTTAAATGTGCGTTGTCACTTGCTTTTATTATCATTGTTATCTTGTGAACTACTTTGTATGTTAACTAACAATTCTTTCCATGCTCTTGTTTGTAGTAATACTACTTTTCTATTAGAGGCTCATTCTCTCTCTTTCCTTACCATGAAAGCACCTTATATACATTCCAATCAGATGCCTCACAATGTCAACTTCCTTGTTACAGAGATTTGTTTGTATAATCTCTTATGTTGATAATTGTAGCTAAGAAAAATTCCTAAGGATAATGGCAACCGACCTTATTTTCCAGTTGGGGCTCCTACTCCAAACAATGTGAAGTCTAGTTGGGACTTCATACCGGGGAGACATCCTTGGTCTACGGATGTCCAGCACTGTCAACAAGAGGCCAAGAGACATTTTTGAGTAGGAATGAGATCAGGCTGACTCTAATACCATGTCAGACTAGGATGAGTAACTCAACCAAATGAATTATATTAATGTGCAATCATATTTAGAGAATAAAATGACTCTTTATTTCATCTTAGTATTGTCCTTCTCCTAATTATTTACAATTTTATTTACAAAAACAACAATCCCAAAAAATTATGTATCCAAAGTTTACTATAGTTTAGTATTAATTATTACTCATTATCCAACAATAAATTCTTAACTAATAAAAGATAATTCTTAATTTATTACAAACTCAAAAAACTAAATCTAAACAAAATAAAAAATAATATATATATATATAATTTCTATATTTCCCTGAAATTTACTCGAGAATAAACACACCAACCTTATTTCTATATTTCACAAACATTTTAAACTTTGGTTAGGTCGTTACTAAATTCAAAGCAAATGGCTAACTATTCGATGCGTATACGAGCAGTGTCAATTATTTTCCATGATGGGACGGGTGAGAGAAATTAAAAACCTCTTCCAAACAGGTACCCCACCATAGTGAATTAAGGTTACGGTGGTCGACAGAGCAGTGAACTATAAAGTTATAGCCATTGCCGACACGGTGAAATAAGGTATCGATCGATATCAACAAGTCTGATGAGCTGTACGAGAGAACAAGAATTGGCTGCCAACAAGTCAGATGACCTGTACAAGACTGCAAGAATTGCCAGCCAACAAGTCGGATGACCTGTACAAGACTGCAAGAATTGCCTGCCAACAAGTCGGACGACCTGTACAAGACTGCAAGAATTGCCTGCCAAAAAGTCTGGAAGAATATGCCACGTATGTGCCGATGACAACCGAGGACACCAACTTTAGGTTGTAGGGGGTGGGCTGGTGGTCAGTTAGTCGGTTTGTACACAACCTGCGAATATTTACCGGCCCCACGTGGAAGTTGACAAGAAGCAAATTGCAATGTAATCACGAACTTGCACTATCGGGCAATCTGACAGGCTGTCATACTAAATCTGGCAACGGAGTGCATAGTTGCAACTTGCATTTGCCTCTACCTCAAAGCCGGAGTCTAAGTAGGACTCCTTACAACTCCTACTTCAAATGCTATTCTCAAATACGCGGCTAATCTAGGAGTTTCTTAAGTGTGACTTTTAGAAAAAAATTGGTGGATTTTTCTGGTCTAATTTCCTTAAAATCTGGCAAGAATTTATTGAAAACAGAAATTTGATGGGTAACTTGCACAATCAAAGTGTCCTAAGAGTTTTTTAGGGCGCTGAATCTATATTTACAGTAGTAAAAAAACTAGTTTAAATAACAGAAATCAAAATTTTACCTCAATTTTTTTCACTAACACCAGAAACTCCAAAAAGTCCACTAAGGACTACTCCAATCTAGAAGGGTTAACAGTCTCTTTTCGTCCACTCAGGCTGGCTGCCTCGTTGTCACGTCATCACTAACCATAAACGGCAATGGTAACAATGATCAAAGCTGTAGTCTAATCAGCTTGTAAATTTGCTTTGAAAATTATGGAAAGTAAGATTTTGATGTAGTCTAATCAGCTTGTAAATTTGTTTTGAAAATTATGGAAAGTAAGATTTTGATAAAATTTGGCAAGAATTTTTGTGATTCTTAGCTGTTAAACTTCAAAGATTTTGGGTGTTTAAGAAGATTTTGATGCTGCTGAATCTATTTTCACCATAAAAAATATGATTTGAACACTACTAATGCAATATTTTTTGAAATGTTTTTGGTAGGATTCTGGCCACTTTTAACTATTAAAACTTCTGGTCAAAATCAACTCTTTTTAGCCTTTCTGAAGACTTCAAGCCTATCTTTGAAAGATAATGAAAAACATACCTAAAAACAAATGTATAAATGTCTGCAGTATTGCTGCTTAGTATCTGCTTCTTTTATAAAAAGTAATTGATAACTAAATTACAGATGAATGATTAAATGTAAGACCTATGAAAAAAACAAGTAGTTAAATTCGCCTTATTTTTGTTTATTTGTGTTGTAGTAAAGTTATCATAACATTACTATTGTAATGAAGTTATCAAAACATTCTATTGCTAAAAAAGTAATGGAACAGAGATAACAGAAAATTGCTTTTATTATAGCAAAAGATTTATTTATTTATTAAAAGAAATAAAAATATATTTTTTAATTATTACATTTAAAAAATAGTTTTTAAAATTTAAATAAATATAAAAATGGTTAATGATAATAATTAGAATATAGGATGTTTATAAAAAAAATTAATTATAATATGTGTTTAAGTAAGACATTATTAATTTTTATACAAAATTAAAAATTAATAATTTCAATTACTATATTATTAATTTTGATTTTTTTTAATAAAAATATTATTATAGTTCAAAAAATTTACGGTCAAATTTACTAAGTAATTTAATACTTATTTGATTCTCTGAATTGAGGTTTTGTAATCCATACTCTGTATATTGGAATTTTTTCAGAAAAACCTAAATAAACTTTTTTTTTTTAGCCTAGAAAATTTATCAAATGCTATGTATACATAACATTGTGTCTCATAAGATTACAATAATTTAATCATATATATAAATTTATTTAAAATTTATATAATATTATTTTTATTAAATACATTTATATGATATTATTTTATTAAATAAATTTATATAATATTATTTTATTAAATACATTTATATAATATTATTTTATTAGATGCATAATTTTAAATATTTTAAAATAATTTATTTTTAAATTAAAATAAAAATAAAAAAAAATAAATATAACAATATCACCAAATAGGAAAACTTTTTTGCGGATTGGTGGACATGTTCAAACAAATCGATTGCAACTATCTTAAACACCGAACTTATTTAAATGCTCTGCGAAACATTTAAATAAGTGATAAATTTGTGTTGGACATGTCATTCTTTTTCTTTTTTTTTCACGACGAAAAAAACATGGCTTATATATTGTGCCATCCAGAAGTCTGTAAAACCCATCATATGACTTTACAAGATCGATAAAAAAGATATCATGCAAGATGTGCAACCACCCTCAGATGTCAATTTAAATCAGGAAACATAAAATTTTTGCATATCAAAACTGTAGCCTATATTCCCCAGGGAAACATCCCTTCCAAAAAAGGCTCCTTGTACAGTATTAGTATTGAAAAAACATCAGACCCTATGCATCATTCCAGGATATTATACCAATAATCACAAAGAGGTGTGCTGCCAACAAATGCAAAAGCCCATCCGGTTGACACAGTTCAGAGCGAAGCAACAGTAAAAGAACCCCCGAGCCATAGCACAAAACAGTGACATCAAAAAACAAATCATTGGTGCAGATCTTCCGCAGCTTGTCAGGGTAACCATAAACACAAAAAAAATAAGCAGTCAAAGCCTAGACTTAATTGAATGTCACCATACCATCAGCCCCCTGACCATTGGCATCCACCATCTCGTAATGCATGCTGCCAAAAACATCAATAAGTCCCAATTTTGAGAGCCTGTTAGCCTGAACATTTGATTCCCTATATATATGATTGAAATCAATTCTACTAAAAGATGACCTGAGTGTGTAAATGTGATCCAGCCACGACTTCAGATTTATTGGGGCCGGATTTATGTCTCTGTTAAGGTGATCAATAACAACCTTGGAGTCACCCAGCACCCACATCTTATCAATGCACAGTTGGGTTGCAAACCAAAGCAAACCCCATAGAGCTAAAACCTCCGCCCTAGTATTCGATCCCCTACCACCCGACCAATGAATCTTATAATGATGTTGTGGCGTAATCACAAGCCATGCCCGACATCCACAGACCGATTGTTGTAATGCCCCATCAAAAAATCCTGCAGGGTAATGTATCTCAAATGGGCGCATACACTTAGAGAGGTCCTTAGAAGGCTTTTCACCAGTTTTCAACTTACTCCAAAGGCTAATAATGCTAGAGGTGACACCCACCACACAGCCCGGAACACCATCGAAAATTATCCTATTCTGACTGAGCCAGATAAACCAGTGGAAAAGTGCTGGCAGAACTCCATAAACATGATTCCTTTCCTTACCCCATATAATGAACTCCATCGAAATTGTCACTCTTGCTAGAGGTAAAACTTTGACCAATTATTCCACACATTCAAATTGAATTATCTAAACTTGAAGGCGGAAGTCAGTAAACCTAACAATGATTAAACTTAAGTCTCTTTAATGTTTTAGAAGGCAATGCACTATTCCAATTGGTGAATGATGCAATTGCTTTGAATTTAATGATTGAAATTGTGGTACTAATATTAAGATTTAATGTGCGTATTATTATGAAATTTGGTGGTATTTATATTTTTTATAAATATTGAGATTTGATGTGTGTATTGTTTTTCATAAATATTGAGATTCTACTATTATGACATTTGGTGACATACTTTTTTTTTCTTTTTTTCTTCATAAATAATGAAAATTTCATAAATATTGAGATTTGATATGTGTATTATTATGACACTTGGTGGCATATTGAATTTTTTTGATTTTTTTTTTTAAATAATTTTTTTTTTGACAAATTCTATTTATAACCCCATAAAATTAGTCATTTCATTTATATGAGTCAATTAATTTTCAAAATATTCAATTTAATAGTAATTTTTTTCAAAACTTTAATAAACTTTATAAAATCTTTTTAATTTTTTCAAAATTAATTGAAAGTCAAATCATTTTGACTATAAACTTATTGCCATATAAAAATAAAATTTTGAAATTATTAATTACTAAGGCATATTGTCAATAATCTATCAATGTCTTCACTTTTTTTATTTATGTCCAATTAGATTTAGCCTAGATTGGGTAGTCTCAATGTTGGATGGATGAATGATTTATCTAATTGTGGGATGTTGTCACCACGATCGTGAGAGGCTTGGTTGACCTTGAACACACCTTGGGATAGTGAATGTTTTCACTTCCAATACTTGGTTGGTCAATGATCATCATCTCATCACACAATACTTGTTTTTGACATAAGAAAACTAAAATCATCTCTATTCTAATTGGATTTTATTTATATTAATATATCATGTAACGATCCACAACATTGAATCCACCACATAGCTCACACTTAGATAAATATTCTACCATTATATTGGTGTATGCACCATTATGTGTGTCACTTAATGAACTCTTCACAAAAAGGCTTAAACAACTTGTATTTGCGATCTCCACTTAAATTCATGCTCTATAAGCATTGTTAATTTTTTTCCACAAAAAAATTGTCATCGCATTTAGTTTACATGCTTCATATTTTTCAATCACACTCCCCATAACACCATTTCATTTATTATCTTGGCCTCTAGCACTTCCACAATACCATTTCCTTATTATATTTGTCTCCACTCTTAGCATTGTAAAAAAACAAAACAATTAACCATCAATTATTGATACAAATATTAATGATATTAGGAGGTATTAAAAAGAATAATTCCAAATGAGTTACTCTTTTTCATGTTTAGACATTCTGTCTCTTTAATAGTATATAACAAGTTGATTCATAGTTATTTTATTGCATTCATAATGTTGTGTGTTTACTTATTAAAATTCATCATTATGGATATAACATTACTATCTTCTAAGATTATTAGTTCAACACATTGGTAAGTCTCTCAAACACTTAGTGTGTAATTCATGGCATCTCCACCAATATAATGGACAATATAATCAAAGCACATATTTTAGAGTTGAATGTAAATCTCTCAACAATATACCAATCTTTTACAAATTTGGTCAAGCTCACCATAAAGATAATGCATAGTTCTCTCTTTGTTTCACATAAAATTATTATGTAGCAGTGACATCTGTGATCCATGATTTTGTATTATTCACGTCTGTAGTAAAAAATTGCAAAAAAAAACCATGGAGTTTACATAGTTCACCAATTTAGGTTTTCATTTTCTTCAGGGCATTGATCTGGTTAGGTCGTCCCTATATTACTAGTGTAGTCCCTTATTATTGTTAGTGTAGCCCCCTTATTATTGTTGTTTTACCCCTATAGTCCCCATATTGTTATTATTGTGCCCAAGAAAAGACCACTATTGTTATTGTTGTGCCCTTACATTATTATTGTTAGGTCGGATAGGATTATATTGTGACCCCATGGACTCCTATATATAGAAAGGAGGTTTTGTCATTTGTATCATCCAAGAATTATTTGTTTATGTAATGTAAAGGAGGTTTCTTCCTCGAATAGGCTAATTTCTAAGTTGTTGATCTATATTTTCTTCTATTTTGTGAGCTGGTTACATAACGTTTAGTATCAGAGCTTTGGATTCTAGGGTTTCACTGTTGCAAATAAGTCATCGTGGCATTTTCTCTATAAATTGTTTTCTACGAAGTTTCAGATGCTGAAAAAAGCCCATTTGAGCTAAATCTGGAGGAACTAGGTATAAAAATTCCATATTTTGGTTCACTATAGTTTCAACGATATAATCTGAGGAAGTTAGGGTTTTTGCAGACTCCACAATTTCATCTCAAAGAGGCGACGTTGGAAAAATTATCATAATCTTCTCTCCGAGCATCGGATTCGAATTCTGTAAAAAGTGGTCGAAATTGCACAGACTATAGTTTCTTGGGCACTGATTTAAGAATTGAAATACGAAACAATGACACGTGGTACGTCGTACAAGTTCGCTCTACTGAACCAGTCCATAATTAAGTCATTGTGGGAGATTGGGTATAACTTTTCCTTGAAGAATTTAAATCAGGTATGAACTATGGCATTGGAAAGAAGACTCAGAGGGCTACTATAGGTCCAAAGTTAAAATCCGAGGGATCCAAAATCAGAAATATATAGCAGGATCAATAGCAAGCTCCTCAAAATCAAGAAAAAGGTGTTTATCGTTTTTTTAAATTGCATAACGCTTGTTTAAAAAATTAGTTTGAAGTGATTTCAAAGGCATATTTAAGCATATAAATCAATATTGGGTTATAAAATGCCTCCCAAAAATAATTCCACACCTGTTAAGGCCTTCAAAACTTCTACTATGATGCATGAAGAAGAAGAAGTGCAACATGATGTATCAAAATTACGAGACCAAGTGAAACAAATGTCGCTCTCGCAAAAAGTAACAAAGAAGGAAATGGAAGCTAAAATGGATGGTTTGAAGAAAGGCATGGAAGCTAAGATGAATGACATGGAAGCTAAGATGAATGGTTTGAAAAATGGCATGGAAGCTAAGAACGATGGTATAGAAGAAAAACTCATTATGGTAGTAGAGGAAACTCATGATGAGAACAAAATAAACGTTAACCATGATTTCATAAACTCTAATGTTGGATTGAAGACCCACCATATTTGAAATATCGATATGAGGATAATTGGTGGCAAGGATCCCATAAAATGGATACTACAGATGGAGCAATATTTTGATCTCCATAATGTTCAAAACACACAAAAGGTACATATTCAAACTTTATATTTTGAACACAATACATTTGCATGGTATCGATGGCTTTGCTCTCGTAAAAAAAATGTCACTTTGTCAAATTTTATGGAGGAAATGATAGCACATTATGAGGATACAAAGAGAAACACCTTCTTTAGCCAATTGATAAATCTCAAACAAAATGGTTCAATGGTAGAGCACATTGATGACTTCCAAAAATTGAATATAAGGGTAACTAATATTTCAGAGGAACACATGATTGTTGTCTTCATAGGGACTTTAAATGATAGCATCCAACATGAGGTTTGCCTTTGGGAACCTGATTCATTGGAGAATGCATTCAGGTTGGCAAGAAAAATTGAAAGCAAAATTATGGTGACAAGGAAACCTACCACTCACAACTATAAAGATGGAAGTGTTGCTACTCCTAGATTTCCACAACTTACAAGGTTGACACCACAAAAATTAGAAGAAAAAAGAGTAAAAGGGATTTGCTACAGTTGTGATAGAAAATACACTAAAGGTCATAAGTGTGCTAAGAAGAAACTATTTTACATAGATTGTGAAGAGGAGGAAGAAAATGAACAAGAAACTTCAAAAGAAGAGGAGATACATTGGGGAACCAACCATAGAAAAAAAAGAAATGAATCCAACCATACCTTGTAATGCATTGGCAGGAATTACCACTCCTCAAACTCTCAAGATAGATGGACATATCAAGAAGAAAAATGTAATAGTGTTGATTGATTCGGATAATAGCCATAATTTTATTCATTGTAAGGTAGCCAAGGAATTGAATTGCTTCCTATATCTATTACCAGAGTGTCAAAAAATGGTTTCAAATGGAGGAACTATAAATTAATCTGGAAAGTGCGATAATATCAAGCTAACCATGGGGGAATATGTATTGAATAGTCCAATTCTCTCCATTCCAATGGGTCGTGTTGATGTTGTACTAGGAGTATAATGGTTACAATTTTGGGGACGGTAGCTTTTAATTTTCAAGAAATTTTCTTAAAACTGTATTCAGAAGGAAAGGAAGTTGAATTACGGGGTATCGCAGGGAATCTGGGAAAGATAATAAGCTCTAATGTCATGACAAAGCTTCTGAAGAAAGAACAATGAGGCGTAATTGCACAATTATGCTCACTAGAAATTCCAACATCAAAATCATCTATTTCTCCAGATCTCCAAAATGTATTGGAAAATCATTCCAAGATTTTTGAAACTCCAAAAGGAATCCCACCTATTTGTGGTCATGATCATGCTATTAATTTGATTCTAGGAAGTATTCCTCCAAACATCAGGTCTTACAAATATCCTTATGTCCAAAAGAGGAAAATTGAACGTATGATTGCAAAAATGCTAGAGGCTAGTATAATTCAACCAATTCAAAGTTCTTTCTCTGCTCTAGTAGTATTGGTGCACACGAAGGATGGATCATGTTGCATGTGTCCGGATTATAGGGAGCTCAATAAGCTCACTATTAAAGATAAATTTCCCATTCCTGTGATTGATGAATTATTGGATGAATTACATGGAGCAATTCATTTCACCAAGTTGGATCTCCGTTCAGGATATCATCAAATTAGAATAAAGACTGAAGACATTTCGAAAACAACATTTAGAACTCATGAGGGTCATTATGAATTTTTGGTCGTGCCTTTTGGCCTTACCAATGCACCTTCTACATTTCAAGGGTTGACGAATTCCATTTTCAAACCCTTCCTTAGAAACTTTGTGTTAGTATTTTTTGATGATATACTAATCTACAAAAGGTCTTGAAAGGATCATATTCAACACGTTGATAGGGTGCTCAAACTATTGGAGGAGAAACAATTATATGCAAAAACCTCCATATGTTTCTTTGCAGTACAAGAGGTGGAATATCTGGATCATATTGTATCTCGGGAGGGTGTTAAGGTAAACCCTAACAAAATTAAAGCCATTAAGGAATGGAAAGTCCCAAAAACCATAAAGCAGCTGCGAGGATTTCTTGGGTTAACGGGGCATTATCACAAGTTTGTTAAGAATTATGGAAGAGTAGCAACACCTCTAACAACATTATTGAAGAAAGATGCATTTTCATGGAATCCTGAAGCAACTAAGGCCTTTGAACATCTTAAAGAGGCAATGTGCCAAGCACTGGTCTTAGCTACGTCATACTTCACAAAAACCTTTACTGTGGAATGTGATGCCTCAAAAAATGGAATTAGTGCTATTTTAATGCAAGAAGGAAGACCCATTGCTTTTGAAAGTCATCTAATCGAAGGAAAGTATTTATATAAAGCTATTTATGAGAAGGAAATTTTGGAAATACTACATGCACTAAAGAATTGACGACCTTACCTAATGGGAAGACACTTCAAGGTAAAAGTTGATCATGATAGTCTTAAATACTTTTTGGAACAAATACTATTTTCAAAAGAGCAACAAAAATGGGTCACAAAGATGTTGGGTTATGACTTTGAAATCATCTACAAAAAAGGGAAGCTAAATATTGTTGTAGATGCACTCTCAAGAAAGGATGAGGATGTGGGAGCATTGCTTTATGCCATTTCTATTATCCAACCAGATTGGATAACCAAAGCAAGGGAGGAATGGAAGAATGATGAAGAAGTGTGGACACTCATTCAAAAGTTGCAGCAAGATCCCAATACATATGATACATTTAGTTGGAAAAATGATTCCTTATGGTACAAATATTGCTTATATATTTGTAATATTTCCCAACTCAAACAAAATATTATTTTGGAATTGCACACCTCTCCCTTATGAGGACACTCATGATTTTTAAATGCTTACCACAGAGTGAAGAAATATTTTTTTTGGGATGGACTTAAATCTGATATTCAAAATTTTGTGGCAGAATTTTTGGTTTGCGAACAAAATAAAGTTGAGACAATTAAGACCCTGGGTTTGCTACAACCTTTATCCATTCCAAGTCAACGTTGGGGGGAGGTTTCAATGGATTTTATCACAGGTTTACCTAATTCCGAAGGAAAGAGTGTCATCATGGTGGTAGTTGATAGAATTACAAAGTATGCACACTTTTGTGCATTATCTCATCCATTTAAAGTGAGTACAATTTCTACTGCATTTATGGAAACAATTCAAAAGCTACATGGAAACCCAAAGATTATTGTAAGTGATAGAGATCCCATTTCCACTGGAAATTTTTGGATGGAATTATTTTCTCATTTGGGTACTCAACTAGCTCATAGCTCATCCTATCATCCTCAATCCGATGGGCAAACTGAGATAGTGAATTTTTTTTTGGAAGGATATCTTCGTTGCTTTGTATCTGAAAAACAAACACAATGGGTCAAGTGGTTACCTCTGGCTAAATGGTGGTATAAAACTTCCTTCGACACTGAAGCAAAAATGACCCCATTTACAGCAGTTTATGGATACCATCCATCGTCCATCACATCATCTTTAAGAGAAAATCCTAAGGTTCAAGCAGTGGAAGATCACATCGAACATCAACAACAAGTTCTCCAACTCTTAAAGGATAACCTAATTTTGGCACATAATCGAATGAAACAACAGGCATTTCAACATCGCAACAAGAGAAGTTTTGATGTAGGCGACTGAGTATTTTTATGGCTACAACCATATAGACAAATGTCCCTCAATCAAGCTAAGAAGGATGATAAATTATTGCCAAATTAATATGGTCCTTACAAGGTGTTGCAAAATATTGGTACTATGGCATACAAATTGGAGCTCCCTGCATCTTCTCGAGTGCACCTATTTTTCCATGTTTCATGCTTAAAGTAGGTTATATTGACAAACTTCCAGTTCAAACAATATTTCCGGAACTTGATGAGGAAGGAAAATTCATATTGGAACCTGAAGAAGTCACGGAAACAAGAACTCGACAGCTACGAAATCGGTCAATTTCAGAGTATCTCATCAAGTGGAAGAACTTACCCACTGAAGATTCCACATGGGAGGATGATAATTTTACACAGAAGCATCGAGAACCACTCAAGCATTTAAGACACCACGTTTTTGAAGGAGAGGGGCATGTTAGGTCCTCATATTACTAGTGTAGTCCTTTATTATTGTTAGTTTAGTCCCCTTATTTTTATTGTTGTACCATGTAGTCATCATAATGTTATTATTGTGCCCTAGAAAAGACCACTATTGTTATTGTTGTGCCCTTACATTAGTATTGTTAGGTTGGCTAGGATTATATTGTGACCCCATGGACTCCTATATATAGAAAGGAGGTTTTGTTATTTGTATCATCCAAGAATTGTTCATTTATGTAATGTAAAGGAGGTTTCCCCTTCGAAGAGGTTGATTTCTAAGTCGTTGATCTATCTTTTCTTCTATTTTGTGAACTGGTTACATAATAGATCTCAACATCGTTGCCACATCAGGGCTACAAAGTCTGAAGCAGCAACCAGCTCTGCGTTAGAAGTTTAATTGCTTTGTTTGATTTATTATTATGTAATTTATGGCGATGTCCTTTACAGATTTTTTTTGTTTTGTTGTTGCATTATAATATGGGTGGAAAGACTTAGGTGAAATAGACTGATAGTCTGTGCATCCGTAGTCCCGTGAGGATTTCACAAAATATTTTTTGCACATGCTTTGAATTCTTTTCAACCATAATGCTTTGAATTTTGTAACTTTTTTTTTCAAATGTTGGATTGTGGCCAGAATCTCCCGGCCATGTTTTCATTTAGGGATTCTCTTGTGGAATGAGTTGGATGTGGGGTGATGGCCGAAGAGGGGTTCTCCTATAGATCAAGAGTGGAATAATTTTAGGAGGAATTTGGAATATCTTGTTGGGTATTAGTTGGGGCATCTTTCAAGCCATTTTTGAAATTCTCTTTGCTGCTCTGCAACCTGACTATGCTTAACATGAAAGATCCTCATCTCATAGTTGGAATCTTGGTTGATTTTTTTACCATTGGACTCCTAGTTGATTTCACACTTGGGTGATTAATAATTCGTAAGTTGGAATCCTGGTTTATTTTTTATTGTTGGAATATGAGTTGATTTTTTATCATTTTGTGTTGTATGTCCTATATATTCTTGACTAAAATTGCATGCCATTTTGTAATGTATTTTGATGATTAAGACTTTTTTGAGTTGGTGGTTTAATTCGCTTTGCTACTATGCAACCAAAGTATGGTTTGTATGTTGAGAGTACTTATGAGAAGCTAACCTCTAGACAAGGGGCTTTGGGCATGAGGTGGGATACATGGTCTGTCATAAAACAAGAGCCACGATACAACCAATACATCAAAGTTTGATCCAGCCCAATTCCTTCTCTTTGACACTAGTAGTAGAACTGTTGCTTGCACTCGTGAATCGATGAGGGTCCCTAGATTTCAAGATTTTGGCCTATGAGAGAGAGAGATAGAACTCGCTTTTATTTAGTAAGAAAAGTGATCCACAAAGATATAGAAACATTGACCTATAGAATAAAAGCCCACATGTTCCTGGAGGAGGAGAAGCCTTTCACGTGTGCATTTATTCATTGGTACCTTAATTTGAGTAGAAGCCATCCCATGAGGTAGAAGAGAATCATGTTCTAGGTTGAGGCCCATAACAACATGTTCAAGGTAGGGCTAAGCTAGAAAAAACAAGAACGAGTGGGGCTGGATTTAAAACCCATTTGGTCAAGCATCGATTCATTTCTACTCCATAAAGAAATGATGAGTTATGAGAGCATCGAATTGGTGAAGACTTGTCCTCTTTTCCTCTTATGTTTATCCTTGACCTCTAGTTACTTCATAGGTAAGTAGGGAAAATTTTAAGGATGGAAATTTATATCTTAAAGTTTAGAAACATTGGCGAATATTACTAGTCCCTAATATGAAAATTTTAAAATGTTTGGGGGTATTTTTTGTAAAAATACTTATATCTATAATAATTTATAATATTCTATATAAAATTTTGACGATTTTATAAGTAAAATAATTTTATACTATAAAATTTGGGCGAATAACTTTTAGAAAAAACTAGAATTGGCGATTTTTTTTTGTTTTGTTTTGAAAAGGCATGGAAAATTAGCCCACTTGCGAATATTAGCCCCTAAAATTTTCCCTATAGGTAAGTGATTCTATTCCTATTCCAAATGTGTTTCCCTCGCATCGTTCCGAACCCCATTTCTATTCTCGATCATTCCAAGAACTATCTTATTTCGTGCACCTGATGCCTTTATTTCCCGAGTGCGACCAACATGTGGTTACGTGGGAGTGACTAGCTTTGTAGAAATGAAGTAAACTCTGCATAACATTTATTTACTATTTAAAAATATAAAAAACAATTTACATGATATGATATTATGATTTTAGTCTATTGGCATTGGTTCCGTAGAAGTGACCTACTTTGTAAAAATAAAGTAATATTTGCATAAAATTTATTTTCTATTTAAAAATATATAAATACAATTTAAATGATATGATATTATGATTCCAATTTGTTGGCATTTGGCGTTTCTGTAGTTCACAAGTTCCCGTAGGAAGGGGTAATGTTATATGAATTTTCGCTTTACAATTGCTTTTAGATTTGGAAACTGTGAATTGAATTGAAATGCTAGAGGATGTATTTTGATTGAATTTATGTCACTATTTGAAAGAACTCATTTGAAACATTGTTTAGACATCGTTGGTAAATTTCAGTATTGTATATATTTTTGCTTCACTTTCAGATCAAATCCAAATGAACAATAACCGAACTCCCCATTTTGACTATCAATGGGAATTTTATGGCAATTACTATGTGCATTTTGAATGGGACCCTTTGTGAAAGCTAATTAATTGGGTTTTCTGGTCCCATTGATTGTTCAAACTCCTGCTCTTGACCTTTCAAATTCCAAATTAGCCAAATGGGTGATTGGTTGGACTATTTGCATTCCTTTCTTGAATTGCATCATTCTCCATGGAGAATTTCTCTCATCGCATTATTTATAGTGGGTGTAAATATGAAGGGAGATTAGGATTCATGTTTACAGGTGATCACATTTTCTTTGTTTGATAGCTAGTGTCCTCTAGGAAGCCTTTGCTTAAACGTGTGTGATAGTTAATATATTAATTCATACGCTGCCCCATTTACATTTATGAATAAAATTATCACTTTAAAAGTACATGTCATTTTAACAATAAGTTTGAACTCAACACACCAAGAGCTATAAAGACAAAAATAATTGAGGCTTTAACTTAGAACTCTAGGGATGTGTAGGAAATTTTAAGCAGTTACAATTCACTTCATGAAAAGTTATTTCTGTTGTGTAATATTTGATGCATTTATATCAATTTTTTTCTTCGAAGGATAAAACTCTGAAACAAAGTTTGTTTATCTTAGAGTTTCAAAGACAAAACGACTTGTTAGCAAGATGGATGGCACTTTTCTTCTCCGAGAAGATAAACTTGTCTTATTTGAATATAAGATAAAACTATAAAACAAAACTTGTTTATTTTAGAGGTGCAAAGACAAAATGCTCTGCAAGCAACATGGATAGTACTTGTCTTCTCCTTCAAGGAGATTATTTTTCTAATTTGAATAAAGGTGTCTTTAATAATATTCTATGTTGCATGGGGACCCGTCCCCGCATATACTTCATGCCGTTCCCTCCGTTCCGGCGTTCCGGGGACTTTGGAACTCCTCAGAAACGTTCCAAATTTGCCGGGGACGTCTTTGGGGACTTGGGGACTTCAAGGCCGTCCCCTAGCCGTCCCTAAGAAATTCGGGGACTTTTCGGGGACTTCCAAGACGTCCCTCGATAAATCGGGGACTTCTGGAGTCCCCCAAAAAATGAAACATTATGAATTAAAAAAATCAAATTTTTTTTTTTAAACATTATGAATAAAAATAAAATAAAATATTTCTTTTTTTTTTCGTATCATTTTTATAAAATAATAAATGTAAAATTTTAAATAAAATAAAAAGTAAAACAATGTATTTCTAAATAGTAAAACGGTAAACCTAACGCATTACAAATTAATAATTTTTAATTTTTAATTCATTAATATACCTAAGTTCTAACTTCTAACCTAAAGGCTAATTCTAAATCCAACGCATATGCATTTTGCATTTTGCTGAGTCTCGACTATTCTGCCACCGCCCAAGCACAAAGCTCTTTGCCCATAGCTTGAAGAGCTTTCAGCCGGCAGTTTGAAGAGCTTTCCGCCCGCATACTCCAGCAGCTCCACCAAGAGCTTCCCACTGGCAGCAAAGAGCCTGACAGCTCGCAGACTCCTGGCAACAGACTCCAGCAAAGAGCCCGACAGCTCCAGGCGCCCTCCATCACGCAGACTCCAACACACTCCTGGCAGCGCTGAAAGCTTAACCACTTTTAGTATTTACACTTTATCTTCTATTTAAAGTTTGAAATGATTCATCATAGAAAGATCATTGATTATGGAGATATTAGTCTTTAGACAGTGGTAGTCTAGTATATTACTAGATTGTAATTTGTAGGTTGTAATTTGTATGAGTAATGAAATGATTCAACTTTTATGCCTTTAAAGTTTAGGTTATGCAATGATGACGAAATTTGTTTTTTTGATGCACAATTCTCAAAATTTGTCTTTAGATTTATGATTTATGATTTATGATTTTAGTATTTTTAATTTTATTTATTTTCAATGTTCATTCATGTTTAATTTTATTTAATTTTAATTTTTTTAATAAATTTTAAATTTTAAATATTAAATAATAAATATAATAAATAGTTGCCGCACTTACCGTCCCCAACCCGCCGTCCCCTGAAAATTTGAGGGTGCGCTCTAGCCATCCCAGAAACTCGTCCCCCCGTCCCCATAGGCAGTGCAACATAGATAATATTACTTTTAGGAAAATGTAACGTTATTACGTGATTATGTGCTCAGTTCTATTACATTATATTACATGAAACAAGACAACTATTATTTTTTTTCATTCATAATCACTACAATCAAATCTTTTCTACTCCTTTTTTTAGTTTTGAATAAGTAGAGTGAATTTTTAAAAATAAAAAATATATAATAACAATTATTAATATAAAATTATGGTTAATAAAAATTGTATAAATTCAAAATTTTATAAACAAGTACCACGAGATGGAAATGTGCAAAAAAAAACAAATGCAGTGACATTGTCACCATGTGGCTCTTGTCTAATATTATGTTTGGGATTAAATACTATTAACCTTGGTGAGATATCCTAACTTGTATGTTTTTTATTAAGTTTAGAGAAAATTGTCAACATCACAATACATTTTTAGAACAATAAGAAATGTGATTATGCTCATTCAATTTATAACATCATCAAGTTCTCACTCTAGTCTCTAGAATGATTACTACTTCCCTTTTCTTGATTCTATGCATCTTTATCTATCAGACTCTCACTTTCTTCTTCTTGTTTCTAGCAAAATTGACATTAGTGTGATGATAAATTACAAATATTTTGAGAATGCCACATAGTTATATTCCCCCTTGCCTCATCCCAAGCCCAACATCAAAGAAACATATCCTTTATAGGATTAATGTCGGGAACAACATTTTTTATGCTAGGAGGGATTCTTAAGAAATTTAGGAGAAGGTAACATAATTTTTATCATCGTCAAACTTATGCATTACTTATTATGATCTAACGCCCCACTCTTTCATGCATTTTCACATGGTTTGAGAGATAAAGTAAACGATCAATATCCTTAATAAAAATAATATAATTTATGGTCTCGATGAGTAATTTCCTTCATTTTCATTTTTTTATGAATCATGGTGTTGGATTTTCAAGTGTAATAGATACAAACACTAATTTCTGAGAGCTGATAATTACTTCCAATGTTATAGATATTCTTTTGGCACTTTCAGTTTATCATTAAATAATTACACTTCAAAAATTCAACCATAAAAGCAGTAGGAAAATAGAGATCACAATGCAAAAAGATAACACAAGATTTACCTTGGGAAAACCCACTTGGGAGAAAATCCCAACCAACTTTTTCTTAGAAAAATTATTCAGTTCAAAAAGAGATACTCCTTATTCTTCTAGTCAAATACGATGGCAAACAGACCAACAATAAGATAGTCAAACCTAGTCAAATTTCCCTCTTGTCAAGTCTCCAATCTTCCCAACAAACTCAACCCTGCCTAATCTCCCTAAGACGAAATTCAACCTCCTAGAAATGGACCAAAAACTCGGCCCTGCTTCTCAGAAAGTTCAGACCTACTGCTTAGAATCTGTCTAGAAATTCACACGTTCAAAGTTGTAAGAGGAGAGAGAAACCACATGTGCGAGGTCAAAGAGATAGAGAGAGAAAAGATGCTTGATATGCCTGCGTCCTACTTGTCCTTCTTGTCTTCTTCTCATTTGCTTGGGTTCCCAGAAGATATCTTGCTTTGTGTGGGATCGAATTATGCTTGAAGGAGGAGGTCAAGTGACTTATATAGAGACTTATGGATGGTTGAATGTGTGTCTCTTCAACTAGGGACGCCTTGACTTGATGGAGGGCCAAATTGACAACTTTGGAGCCAAAAATTCACAATTCAAAATTCAAAATTGTCTTTTAAAACTAACATGAAGAACACGTCTTATATTAATCATTACATATATTTCAAGGGCTAAAATATCAATTATGAAGACCGACCATAGCTACAAAATTCAACACATGGAAAACTCCAAACCATAAACATCTTAGCCTAAATAATAAGATATAAATGCACTTATTCTAGATCATCATGCTCAAGCAGGTGTTTAAAATAGGGTTTCTTCATTGCTTTTATATTATTTTGAAAGAGTTATCACCCTTCAATATAGGCCTCAAGATCTACAACAATTTATTACTTTCTAATGATGTCTGAAATGAACATGAATCCCATGGTTAAACAATACTCAATATGTTCAAAATATGAATACATGATACAATGTTCATGTACCACATGGATAGATAGATTGCATCCTCTTTTATGTGGGTGCCCACAATTTTTTTCTGATTCTATGACTATGCTTAAATTTTTATATTACCATTTTTGACACTTTTAAATTCCTCTAAAGAAAATGTGGTTCAATATTTATGAATTATTATTATTATTAATGTGTATAACCCATAAAAAAAAAATTTCAAATTACATCATATGCTTATTATTATTTTTTATTCAAATTTTAACTTATTTATCTAGTTATTCATTAAATTTTAAGATTTTAAATAATCAGAAGGGGAATTTGTATTTATGATATATTTTTTTGAAGTGGGTTTCTAGTTTATTCATGTCAATTAAAGTACAACTACCTTTTCAACTTTTTATCATGGAAGAGTTTGAATGAATATATACCTTTAAACTTGAAATTAAGAATGACACTTTAAATTTGATTATTAATTAAAAAAATGCTTGGAATTGGAGTAAAAGAATATATTAATTTGGAATAAATGATGATTTCCATTTAGCTCTTAAAAATGATAATTTTCATTTAGTTCTTAAAAATTTATTCCTTGGAAATGTTTTTATAGTATAAATGCCTTTCTATATTTCAAAACTATGATGTATTATGAATTTTTTAAGTATGCTCGACATTTAAAAATAAATTAATATAAATTTTGGATTTACTAAATATTATATAAAATAGATAAAATTTACTATTTATTTCTATATTGAAACAATAATATCTATTTTTAAAATTTTTCGTGTTTGTCTAAAACAATAAAATATTTCATTTAGATCCATCGATAAACATATCTAAGATGTATTTTATAACTCAATATAATATTTTAATTAAAAACAATGCAATATGAGGAAAGGTGTACATTTGTGTTTATAAATCAAAATACATAAAAATAAGTTAGAGGAAAATAATAACATGCATTGATTAATTATATTGAGAGGTGCATTCTATAATCTAGTATGAGTGAAAATTGTATTGTGTCTAAAATTAGATTGGCACATGTTATATAAAAAACGTATTTATAGCAAATATATATTTTCTTTTAAGCACCTCAATTTATTTTTTATCTAAAAGAAGGAAAAATAAAAAATAAAGACGGGCATGGCATTGTGGAAGTCCTTAGATATACTACAACACCTCACTGGTTTATCCCATGAGATTGGTGTTGGTGATGGAGCCTCTTCTTATTAATATCATAGTACTAGAGGTAAGAGATAATCAAATAAATGTATATCAATGTTAGGCATTAACCTTTAATAATTGCTAGTGAAGTAAAACATATTTCAAGGAGAAGCACAAAGCATAATTTTTCTTCATATGCCATGATAATTTGGATAGAACTAAGAGACTCTCACCCGAGACAAATTAAGTACTCTATAGTCTCATGTGTGTGTGTGTGAGAGAGAGAGAGAGAGAGAGAGAGAGAGAGAGAGAGAGAGAGAGAGAGAGAGAGAGATTCTGCAAAAGTTCAAAATATGTACGAACCTATCAAACATGGGAAGCATGTACATACATGGTTGTGCTTTGTAAGATTCACATACACCTGCTAGGGTTTTGAAGTACAAACTTCTAATGATGTTTTATTAGTTATGTTATGATTGTTGTTGTTTGTCAATGATGTCTCTCTCATATTAATCTGTGTTTGACAATACTGGTTGGGTTGAATTGTTTATGGAATGATATGTTGACTAGATGCTACTATGGTGATCTGTATTTGGTTCAATGATTTGTGATGGGTTTAGTGATCAATTCACATGGGAAGCGTGTACATACATGGTTGTTCAAAACCTGTACAAACCTCTCAAACATGAGAAGCGTGTACATACATGGTTGTGCTTTGTAAGATTCACGTACACCTGCTAGGGTTTTGAAGTATAAACTGTTAATGGTGTTTTATTAGTTCTGTTATGATTGTTGTTGTATGTCGATGATGTCTCTCTCATATTAATCTGTGTTTGAAAATACTGGTTGGTTTGAATTGTTTATGGAATGATATGTTGACTAGATGCTACTATGTGGTGATCTGTATTTGGTTCAATGATTTGTGATGGGTTCAATGATCGATTCAGTGTGACAATGGTTCAGACTCAACTGTTCAATAATTTTAGATCTGTACGCAGGTCCTCTTAAGGAGAAAGGCATACATACATGAGTATTATTCAGAACAATAGATTATACAGTCCGATGTATGCTTGATAATGGTTTGCAGTGAAAACAATTGGTTTCTGTGATGGGTAACAATGTTTGGCTAGATAAATTGATGATTGGTTGTGTAGTGATACAATTTTTCCTGGTTTAGTTTGATATAATTGAATTGCTTAATTGAGTTTCACTAATTGATTTTTTGATTCAGTTTGTTCTGTGATTGAGTGATTTGATACGGTGATTGATTTCAATATTGTTATTTGGTATTGGGCTTAAATGATGGTAGTGGGTCCAGTGTGAAGATATGATTGAAAGTAGCCTACATGATTGATGTTTTGAGTCAGGTGGATCTAGTATGAAATAATATGAAACATGGTCCACAAAGGTGCTGAGGGTTGGAGCCTTCAGTGAGGGAGTCGAAGCTTCCTTCCAGTGGTAGTTGGTAAATTTGTTCAAGGGGTAGGAGCTCCCTTTTGGTGGGTGCCAGTAAACAAGATCAGGGGGTTGGATCTCCCTTCCAGTGGGTGCTAGAGAATGAGAGAAGTTTGTAGCCTTATATAGGTGGGTGCCTACATACTGGTATGAGCTTGCGCCAGTACACGATTGTAAGATGTTTTCCTTTATAATAAAAGATGAAGATAGAGATGACGACACCGATGGTTTTATTCCACATTGGGTTTCCACCTAAAAATATTGGTTTCCTCATGTGTTATTATGTTGCTTATGTGTGATGATTTATTATGATCTTATTACTTATGGATAATTTTCAGCTAATCTCTAATGAAGTAATGATGCACTGAACAAATGATGAAATGAATGAAAAATTAGTTAACTAGATATACACTATTTGTCTTCAGCACAATCACGTACATACACAATTTTACTTAATAACAATAACATACAAAAATATGAATAATAAATTGAAAGGTTTAAGTGATTTTTAAAATACTGATACACCCTGCCCCCCCCCACCCCACCCCCACACCCTCCCCCCCCCCCTCTTAGTATTTTTCCCAATAATTGGTATTAGCGAAGGTCACTTTAGTTGAATCTTAATCGCTTGGAGTGGATCAAGGATGGCGGGAAAGAAGAGGATAGCTCAAAGGAATGAGTTAGAAAACTATGGCAGTGACAGTGATGTACCAGATGTAGCAATAGTTACAGATGTAAGCAAATATGCAGTTTTGGGAGCACCTTATTTTCTATTGATCAAGAATGAAGAAGATAGTAACAAATAATTATCAGGTATGGGTTTTTGTTCTAATTGTGGTCCATTTCCTTGTCTATGTAATAATGATGACAATGAAGATGATAGTGAATCAACTAAACTTGCACTCATGGGTCAAGCATCGATTCATTTCTACTCCATAAAGAAATGATGAGTTACAAGAGCATCCAATTGATGAAGACTTATCCTCTTTTCCTTGCATCTTTATCATTAAACTCTAGCTACTCCACTGGTAAGTGCTTCTATTCCTATTCCAAATGAGTTTCTCGTGCATCATTCCAAGCCCCATTGCTATTCTCAATTATTCCAAGAACTATATTATTTCCTGCACATGATGTATTTATTTCCCGAGTTTGACCAACATGTGGTTACATGGGAGTTACTAGCTTTGTAGAAATAAGGTAAACTATGCATAAAAATTATTTACTATTTAAAAAAAATAAAAAAAAATTAAATGCTATGATATTATGATTTTAGTCTATTGGCATTGGTTCTGTAGAAGTGACCAACTTTTTAGAAATAAGGTAACATTTGCATAATAATTATTTTCTATTTAAAAATATATAAATACAATTTAAATGATATGATATTATGATTTAAATTTGTTGCCATTTGGCATTTCTATAATTCACAAGTTCCTGCAGAAATGGGAAATGTTATGTGAATTTGTCATTTACAAATGCTATTAGATTTTGAAACTCTGAATTGAATTGAAACTCTAGAGGATTTCTGATGATTGAATTTCTATCACTAACTGAAAGAATTCATTTGAAACTTTGTCTAGACATCGATGGTAAATTTCAGTATTGAACATATTATTACTTCACTTTCAAATCAACTCCAAATGAACAATAACTAAGTTCCCTATTTTGACTATCGATGGGATATTTATGGAAATGACTATGTGCATTTTGAACTCATCATGGGACCCTTTGATTTCTAATTAATTATTTTTTCACGCCCCATTGATTGTTCAAAATCCTGCTCTCGACCTATCAAATTCCAAATTGGCCATTTGGGTGATTGGTTGGGCTATTTCCATTCCTTTCTTGAATTCCATCATTCACCATGGATAATTTCTCTCATCATATTATTTATAGTGGGTGTATCATATGGAGGGATATTAGGATTCATGTTTATAGGTGATCATATTTTCTTTGCTTGATGGCGTTGGGAGCAAAACTTGCATATATTTACTTGAACTTTTATCTTATTTCCCTTCCTCATTTATATTCGTGTCCTAAACCGCACAGATGTACCTATTTTCATGTCTTTATGGATTAATTAATCAATTAAGCATATTCGTAGGGGATTATTACCAAAGCGGATTTCTAATTCAATCATTCTTGCATATTTCAAGGTCGAATGACAAAGTTCGTCGTTCTAAGGAATACCATCGAGCTGGCAACACTATATTTGGATATCAGCTGCAACAGTGGAACAACTTAGGATTTATCTCTCTTCTATATTTTTCATTTTGTTTTGTTATTACAACCACTATGTAATTATAAGAAAACAACCGTTGTAATTGTAGGGGCTATCAATATGATAACCTGTATAAGAGAAGTTACAGGGCTACGAAAGGGAGGTTAGAATATGAGAGAATTCAAAGTCTGTAACAATAACTTTATTTATGCAAATACAGTTTAATGAAATTCACATATTTCTGATCTTTTCTTGAGTTCATGATTCTATCACAGCCCTGATCAGGGAGTTGGGCCTGCTCTCTTGACCAGGTGATGCTAAATTAATGTGTGTTTAGTTTCCTTCATTATGTTGCATCTTTTATTTATTATTGTGATGGTTTAATGTGGTTGTTGTGAATATTATTTGTCATGAATATAGTTGCTATTACAGTTGATTACTGTTGTTACTTTCATTAACGTTACAATACAAAATTGTGTAATTGTTTCCTACATATATTTTTCATGTTAGCCTTGCAATAACCAGATGAATCCGGATTGAAATTTAATGTGGGAAAGGGGTGAATAATATATTTCATACTTGGACACCAACATTTTGGTGCCCATTGCTGGGGAGGCTATCAAAGGCTTGGGGGCACAACCTGTATTGACCTCAGAATCAATCTCTTGTCCTAGGGAGGGAAGTTTTCTTCCCCTGCTCTAGGTCCCTAGTTTTAATTGCTTTGTTTTTGTTTTTATTTTTGTTTTTTATTAGGGGCCACTCTCTCGTCCTAAGGAGGGAAGTTTTCTTACCCTTCTCTTGGTCTTAAGCTTAATATTTTCTGATTGTTTTCTTTTTCTTCTTTCTTTTTATGTTTTTAAGGGCCACTCTCTCTCATCCTGGGGAGGAAAGTTTTCTTACCCTATTCCAGGTCTTGAGCTGCAAGAATTTTTTTAATTTTAATCTTTCATCAGTTGCATGAAAAAAGATTCAAATAAAAGGGGCAGAGGAGGACCCCCAAATAGAGGAAGGAAGGATTTAGGTAGAACCACCTACATCCAAGAAATCATCAAAAAAGCTAAATCAGAAGCATCTTCACGTGCCACTGTTAGGGTGATAACTCATACAAAATCTAAAGGGCAGTTTGTTTTAAAACCACTACCGCCCTCGATAGCAGAAGTACCCCTTTCAACGACAGAGGGAGAAGAATTAGCGATCAAAGTACCAGAGGAAGTAGATGTACTCCTTCAACGATGGAGGGAGAGGAAGTAGAAAGTAGAGGATCAGAGGAATTGAGTATCCCAGGTGCAGAAGAAGAATACTTGGAGGAATTCACTTCACCATGAGATGGAGGAAGTGTTGTTAAAAAACCTCAACCATCTATTGCAGAACAATCCGAACCTGTTGAGGTCTCGAGAGAATTTTGGAAAATATTCATGGTGCCTGAAACTTCCTCAATAGAATTCCCAATTGGGAGATATTAGAGGTTATGCGCTGTTGAAGCCCATTCCTTAGACAACATTGCCTAATTTCCATGGGCTTTCCTCTGAAGATCCAAACACATTCCTCTTCAAATTCGACATCGTATGTCGGGGGTATGACTATATATATGATGCTCATAAGCTGAAAATATTCCCTTATACTTTGAAAGGGACGACTCTGCGATGGTTTATGGGTTTAGGAGGAAAATATATGACCTCAGTGGATGATATGAAGAATATTTTCCTGTATAAATATCATGATTACTGCAAGGCTCAAGATATCAAGGATGAAATCCTTAAGTTTATGTAGAAGGAGGATGAGAATATGGAAGATTGTGTGGAACGTTTCAAATATACTTTATATATATCAAGCCATAGTGACCTGGACAAGAACATCTTGAAAATCATCTTCCTCTGCGCATTAAGGAAAGAATATCTATAAATTTTGAATATAGTAGGAAAAGGGGATATATCGAAAGAGGATTTTGGTTCCATATGCGAATTATGAATTCAATGTTCATGAGGGTCTACAAGGAATACAAAAGGAATTCAGACACTTAAGACATCTAGCGGAGGAGTTACGAAGGCAGAGATTGGAAATTTGCTAGATAATTTAAGGACTGATATCCTGAGTATATTATCCTCTCAGATGGATACTTTACAAGAAATCATAATCAAATGGAATTAGAGAAGAACATGGCCATTTTCTACCCTCAATGCAGGAAGAAAAATCCGCTGAAGGAATTTCCATTGAATACTATGCAGACTTTTGCAATAAGTGAACAAATTCATTCCACCAGCTCATGTTTGTCTCTTCCTAGCCTAAAGGCAGTCTTTCAGGGGGAAAATGAAGAGGTATACCAACTATAATTTATGGGCTCCAAGAAATTGTGATAGCCACATCCATTGAACATGAATCAAGGTATGCCTCAGGACCTTTCTCGTAATTTCAGTAATTTAAATCTTGGCCCTCAGTCAGTACCTTTTTCACCTTCGTGGCCTCAATATTGTCAATATACGCCTTAGCAGCCTTGGTTCCCTAAGTCTAGCTCAAACCCTTCATGGTCTCAGAATTGGCATGAGAATTATCCTTCTCATGGACAGTTCCCCCAACCTATGCCACAACAATAGCTACAATTTCCTTCTAATATTCCCTCTAATAATCCTCCCCTTCATTCTCAACTTCCTATTCAACCTAATCCAAATCCTAACAATAAGGGATTTCAACAGGATGATACTCTCAACCTTCCTGCGTATAACATTTCTACCGTAGAATGTATTGAAATAAATTTTCGATATGGTCGGATAGTGAATGCTTAGACTTCGACAATTATTGTTTAACATGTTGATGACGAAGTTTCAGAACCAGAATCTCGGATAGTTGGGGATGAATCAAATCAAGACTCTATAAAACAACCCCCTCATCAAAAAATTGTTACTCAGGGATGCCAATCTGATCTGCCTTATCTTGAGAGACTAGCCTTGAGTAAACAAAATCCTCACTCAGATTTTGAATTTTTAGGGGAACTACAAAACTTGTTTGTCAAAATCCTCTTACTTCAACCTATGGGGGATGTACCAATTTACACTAAGACAATCAGAGAATATTGTTCCAAAAAACCTCGAAAATAATCAAAGGACCCGCTTACCATCCATGTTATGGGAAAGCTATCTGACATCATGCTGGGAAAGTCTATACCTGTTAAGTATGGGTATCCAGGGAACCCAATTATGATAGTACAGATTAATAGGGTTGACATCCAAAATGTGCTGGTAGATTTGGGAGCTGCGATTAATGTTATGACCTATGAAACCATGGCTACATTAGTTCTACGAAATATTAAACCAACCCATACCGTCTTAGAATTGGCAGATAGATCCATAGTAAGACCAATAGGAAAGTTGGAAGATATAACCATTTCACTAGACTCATGGAATTACCTTGTTGATCTCTTGGTATTACATACGCAGTCCTTACCTGGTGGCCACCCTTTGATTTTAGGAAGACCTTGGCTTTCAATCACAGATGCCTATATCGAGTGCCGGTTAGGAAACATGGTGATATCTAATGGGAATTTCACAAATAATCTCATTCTTTATCGCCCAACCATGCCCATCAGAAAAGTCAACATCCACTGTAATACAAAATCCCCTACCTTTATAATGGCCAGAACCTGAAAATGAAGAACTTAGACCATCCTCACTATTGGAAAAGCCCTCTATTTTAAATATGAAATGGAGGATGATGCTATTAGTACTTTAATCAACAATCCCTATTCCATTTCTGATTCAACTAGTCAATTCCTAGAATCTGTTATGAGTTGTAATATGCAATAAGCCTTTGAACTAGAAATCAAAGTTGAATATATTCTTGTAGTTTCACCTCGTGATAACGTCCCTATAGAAATTGAACCAAGTAAGACATTGAACATTAATCCAAACCTTTCATCATCCCAGACTGAACAACTATTGAAATTCCTACGACACCATAAGGAAGATTTCACCTGGGACTATACAGATATGAAAGAAATCCATGTTGATTTATACACCCATCATATATACATTAAAGAATATTGTTGACCCGTGAGAATTAATCCCACCCTGAAGAACATTGTCAAAGACGAGCTTCATAGTTACTTGATGTAGGATTTATTTACCCTATCTCGGACATTCAATGAGTATCCCCTCTAGTTATTGTTCCTAAAAAGAATGGTAAGTGGCAGAGTTGTGTTGACTATATGGAGCTGAATAAAGCAACTGTAAAGGATCATTTTCCCTTTCCCTTCATTGACCAAGTCCTTGATACTTTAGCTGGAAAGAAGTTTTTCTCCTTTCTGGATAGATTCAATGGGTATAAACAAGTCCAAATAGCTCCTAAGGATTAGGATAAAAATGAGTTCACATGCCCTTGGGGAATCTTCGCATACATAGTCCTCCCATTTTGTCTTTGTAATGCGCATGCCACCTTTCAGAGGGTAATATTTGGAAATTTTTCTGATCTAGTTGACGACACTATTGAGAATTATATGGATGACTTGACCCCATATGGGCATTCTTTTGAAGAAGGGTTGGAAAAATTACAGAAGGTACTCAAAAGGTGAAAACAAACACATATTTCTCTGAGTAAAATAAAATGCCACATATGAGGGAAGAAGGAATAGTTATGGGACACTTGCTTTCGGCCACTGGAATTCGAGTTGATCCTGCCAAGGTAGAGATAATATTACATTTTCTTGTACCCAAGACAACGACACATGTACGTAGTTTTATTGGTTGCACTGGCCGTTATAGAAGTTTTATAGTTGTTGACCAAAGATGCAAAATTTCTGTGGACAGATGAGTGTGAAGTATCTTTTGCAAAGATAAAGGAACTAGTCTGTGGAGCTCCAATCTTACGTGGTCCTGAATGGAAACTCCCATTTCATATCCACACTGATGCTTTTTAGACATCAGTTGGGAAGTTTTGGGACAACAGGAGGACAAAAACCTGTATGCAGTCTATTATGTCAGCAAGAATTTAACTCCTGCTGAATTAAACTATACGGTTACTGAAAAAGAGTTTCTAGCTGTTATTTATGCTGTTAATAAATTTTGACATTACGTTACTTTATATCTTACTTTTGTGACACTGATCACACAAAAATTAGGTACTTTATGAATAAAATTGTAACCCCTGGTCATATTACAAGATGGTTATTGTTAATTCAAGAATTTGACATTACCATCATATATAAACCAAGGAAAGATAATGTAGTTGCTAATTCTTGTCTAGACTGAATATTAGTGATGAAGGTACACCTGTAGAAGATATTTTTCCATATGAACATATTTTTTTTTTATTTCTACTCATACTTCGTGGTATGTAGATATTTCTAATTATCTTACTACAGGAAAGGTGCCTCGGTATTTTCCATACAGGGAACAACAAAATATTATTCATCATAGTGCCCGTTATTCATGGATAACGAGATGTCCTTTTCATATAGGAATCGACTAGTAGATCTGGCAATGTGTAGTAGAAGATGACATCTATGATGTCCTAAAGGCTGCTCATGATGGTCCCTGCGGAGGACATTTTGCAGATAAACGGAAAGGTAATAAGGTGTTACAGATGGGATACTATTGGCCCTCCATCTTTCAGGATGGAAGGAATTATGTTTGAAGGTGTGATAGCTGCCAGTGGATGGGTCAACTTGGTTGATCAGACGAAATTCTCTTACAACCTCAAGTAGTCCTTGAGCCCTTTGAAAATTGGGCTATTGATTTTTTTGGCCTATTTAATCCATATTCACATCAGAAAGTCCATATTTTGGTTTGCATGGATTATGTGACAAAGTGGGTAGAGGCCAAGTCTGTTGTGAAAGCAACAAAATAGGTTGTCTCAGACTTCTTATTCGAAGAAATATTTTCTCAGTACAGTGCTCCTAGAGAGATAGTTTCGGATGGGGGAGCGCAATTTACATCACATATGATAGCAAGACTTATGAAAATGTTGGAATTAAGCATAAGGTGACATCTCCATACCATCCTCAGGCAAACGATCAAGTGGAAAGCACTAACAAGGTATTAGAAAATATTCTCACAAAGACTATGACAAAACATCGCTGAGATTGGGATGAAATACTTCCTAAAGCTCTCTGGGCATACAGAATGACATGGTGGAATATAACGGGTTTTTCACCATATGAGCTTGCCTATGAAAAATCCCCATTTTTTCCAATAGAATTCGAGATTAACACACTCATAAAAACTCTTGAAGTAGGATCAGATCTTTCAAAATCCCATCAACACCGACTGTAATAGCTAAATGAGCTAGATGAAATTCGTTTAATGGTTGTCCAAAAAACTACTAGAATTCAGCAACAGAGAACAAAATTTCAGATTTCAGACTTCTGCGAGAATTTATAAATATTATATATTGAAATTTACATTTAATATACACATTAAAATAACACTTCTATATAAATCATAAAACATAAGTACAAATATTCATATTTTAATTATTATTTTTTAATTACAAACAATCATCTTTTAATTGAGAAAATACCATAATTTAAATATATTACAAACATTGTCTTTAGAATTTATAATTGTTATATATTGAGATTTACATTTAATATACATATGAACATAACACTTCTATATAAATCACAAAACCTAATTTTACAAACGTTTAGAAATAAATTTGGAGTTTTATTTTATTAAAATTATTATAATCTAAATATATTAATAAACATTATCATTATAATTTATAAATATTATAATGGAATATATTTTTAAATAAACACATTAACACATTTTTAAAAATTATAAAACCTTAAATTACAAAAAATTTAGCAATAAAATTGAACTTATTAATAATAAATGCAAATTTGATTTAGACTTGTCGATGCTTTTATTTATTTTCCTTACCCTATTTATTATTCCTCATGTCTTAGATCTTACTTTCTCACATTTTTATCTTGATAATGAACCTTGGTAGATGGTTCGAAACGTCGGTATAACTAATCACTTAATGCAATGGATTCAGAAGATACACTACAGCAAGAGAACAAAATGACATTATAAATTTATCAATAATAAGGTGTTTCACAAAGGGGATTGGGCACTACTCTATGATTCCCGTTTTAAGAACTTTAAAGGAAAGCTCTACTCTCGTTGGATGGGACCTTATGAAGTTGATGTGGTGTTTGATAATGGAGCTATCAGCGTTGTCACAATTGATGAGACACATGCTTCTTTCATTGTAAATGGACATCGTCTCAGATTGTATCATCACCCAGCTTCTAAAGACTCGTTCATCAAACATCCTGGTTTGAAGGTTGTCAGTGTAGATAATTCCTCCTCTTCATCCTCTAATATATATATATATATATATATATATATATATATATATATATATATATATATATATAATAATCTATATAAATAAAATACTGTTACTACGTACTATCACTGGTGTTCATATTCTGCGGAGGCTGAAATTTTTCTAAGTACTCAGTGTTGTTACTCCTCCGGTGTTGCTACTCGGTGGTGAAATTTTTCTAAGAACACGATGTTGTTACTCCTTTGGTGCTGTTAATCCTCCAGTGTTGTTACTCCTCTGGTGCTGGTACTCAGTGGTGAAAATTTTCTAAGTACCTAGTGTTGTTACTCCTCCGGTGCTGGTACTCAGTGGTGAAATTTTTCTAAGTACCTGGTGTTGTTACTCCTTCGACGCTATTACTCCTTCGGTGCTGTTACTCCTCTGATGCTATTACTCCTCTAGTGCTGCTACTACGTGATGAAATGTTTCTAAGTACCTGGTGCTATTACTCCTTTGGTGATGTTACTCAGATTTTTTTACTCCTCCAATGCTGTTACTCCTCCGGTACTGCTACTCCGTGGTGAAATTTTTCTAAGTACCCAGTGTTGTTACTCCTTCATTAATGTTACTCCTTTGATGTTATTACTCCTCCGGTGCTACTGCTCTATGGTGAAATTTTTTCTTAGTACCTGATTCTGTCACTCCTTCAATGTTTTTACTCCTCCGATGTTTTACTTCACCAATGCGGTTACTCCTATGAGGTTGTTACTCTGCCAAGGTAAGTCGATAGGTATGTCCCCGATTAGGCTTTGCAGATTTCCTTAATAATTCTTTTGACATGACTTGACATGACCATGAATGGTCATCCATTAGTTGGGGGGAGGTCTTGTCATGAATAAAATTATGACATAATCAAATCATAATGATGATTTTCCAGTGTCATGAGTAAAACTTGTGCCAATATGTACACTCCACGACCCTCACCCTATTCTGCAAAATCATTGACATACATCGAGACTTGAAATAAGTATGTTTACGCTAATTTAAAAGTCCTTTCCAACTGTGTGGAATAATTACTATACTAATCCTTCATTATTATCATAATCTGCCATGGATTTTTCCCTATTTCCCCAAAATTACAATCCATATTTCACTATTACCACATTCTATTTTCCACAATTTTGTCACTGCAATAATTTAGCTGCCGATACTCTCCCCTAATGGTCCTCTGCTACTCCGAAGTGCTGCTACTGAGCTACCACGGAATGGGCGGGCTAGCCATGAGACATGAACCGAAAAATACAATTCTGGTTCACAGAAATGCATATGTATGACAAATATTTATAGATGCGGGCTGGGATATTTATTTTGAAAGTTTGCAGGGATTCAAAGAGGATATCATAGCCAAATTTTCGTTGAACTTGGAAGGAAATCACTCTAGAGTTTAGGTTTTGGATATCTCTGTCATAGAGGAAGCCATCTCAACTGTGAGTGGATTTCCATAGGGAGGGCATAAATGGTTCTCCCGGATTTCCTCTTTGCTAGGGTTCCCATAATTATTTTTATAGGCCGGAGAAACAACAATCCTAAAAATAAGGGGGTATGACCATAAGTCTCTGCCATACCCATGGGGTGAGTTGGGATATTTTTTGCTGAGGTATATCACCTGTGAAGGGAGATTTTCTATTCTTTTCAAATATCACTCCAATATTCTTGCGTGCCTTCGGTGTCAACATGCACAAATCCATTCGTTGGACATGCCTTTCTTCCCATGGAAGAGTCTTCAACTGATGGCACAATCTGCGCGCCGCTCTCGACAATTATTAGCAATTATCATGAAGCATGGGTTGGTACGATTATTGCTAATACATGCGCTTGCTCGAACTCTTGTGCCTTGGTCACAATTCATTGAGTTGGCAGAAGAAGAACTTGAGGCTATGATATCCGCAAGGGAGGAGGATGAAGTAAAAGAAATGGAAATAGAAGAAACCATAGTCGATGTTGTCCCACAAGAATCAACATCGCCTGTTGGCTCAGAAGGGATGGAAGCAATGGAAATAGAGGAATCCACAGTTGAAGTTGTTCCACAAGAATGAGTGTCGCCTGATGGTTCAAAAGGGATGGAAGTAATGGAGACATAAAATGTAGTCGACGTTGTTCCATAAGAACCAACGTCGAATGATAATTCATAGAATCAACAAGTGGTGATGTTACACAATAACCAACATCACCAATTCAAATGTATAAAGAGTTCGCAAGGGAATTTACAAGTGGTGTTGCTACATAAGAAACAACACCACCTATCCAAGTAAATTTGGGACCCGAAGTAGAAATTGCAAGTGGTGCTATCACACAAGAACTAGCACCACTGACTCAAAAGAATCGAGAATCCATAGAGGAGATAGGCCCTGCAGTCGACACTGCTACAGAAGAACTAGTGTCTACTACCAGACAAAGAGGCAATATGGAAGGGAGTATGGATCAAAAAATGAACAAGGGGGATGGAGAAGGAGAACTTAAGTCAACAAGCATAGTCAGGATGGAGATTGAAGAATATGTTCCTCGTTCCCCATTTCCTGCAACTTTACTAAAAGGAGCAAAGAAATTTCCTTCCCCTTGGTGCTTGATGGAAGAAAAATCCATTGCCCCAATTTTAGAATTTTTTGGAGTCATCTTGGACACAATTGTTAATATGGCCATTCAGGTGCCAGTGCACACTGACACATAGAAAAAACAAATTGAAATGTAAAGGTCGTCACTATAACACAAGAACTAGTGCCGACCGAAGAATAAACTGAAGAAACAATGGCCGATGCCATCCCTCCAGGGCCACTAGAGGGAAATATTCTAGCTAAGACTAACCTGCAAGGGTTGGAAACAATTTCTGGACATATGGGAGATGACCTTGCAGTGGAACAAACACAGGAGAAGGGTGTCGAAGACACTACACCATTGGCCGGAACGATCCCAAAGCCACCAAAGGAAAATGAAGAGGTTGCAAGACCTGAGAAAGGAAATGAAGGGGTATCTCCCCAAGATGAGGGAAAAATGAAAGAAGTCAGGGTAAAGGAGGAACCAGTTAATGAATTTGTGGATGTCAATCCACCAAACCCCATACCAGCTACAGGACCAGCAGAGGAAGTTGTTATTAAATAGGAGTTCATTCAACAATGTGCAAAAAGGATCCCCCCCTATTAAAGAAAGGTACCAGTCCCAATTTAATGAAGTTACGTTGATGAGATCCATCATTAGGTATAATTGGAGGGGTTAATTTTCACCTTTTTAGCCTTATTAAGTCTCTCTTTCTCACATTTAAATTATATTATGGTCTTAAGTTGCTAGTGTAGATGGTGATTAAGGCTTTTCATACCTCGAATGCCTAACATGAGTTAAATGCAGGATAATCATGAAGATATTGCACTTTTGATGAATATTTTTCAATTAAAGCTCAGAGTAGACAACAATGAGAGACTCTAGGGGGATTTCCCACCTCCTTAACTCCCAAAGTCAGCCAAGGGATCCTCGAGATTCCCTCCAACAGATCGAAATCAAAGGCAACCAAGAAAGCGAGAGATCAAGCACACCAAAGCTCCACTTCTCTTGCAGTCAAAGAGGGCGCATCACCTAATTTTTAGGGATATGTTAGTATCTACCCTCTAGGTTAAATAGGGCTGAGCAAGAGCTCATTGGGATTCAAAATTTGAAGGAAGCTAATAGATTATTAGCTCTTGTAATATGTTTTTGAGACTTTTATGATTATATAATGAGACTATTTTCTCCAATAATATGAGTATTCATATTATCCTTCATTGATTTAGTTTCAAATGGCTAGGCTTGTTGGTTAGGGCCCAATCCATTGGCCTTAGTCTCTCTTGTGTATTCATGCTCATTTTTATGTCATTGTAGCTAGTTTTATTTATGAGTTTTAGCTAGTTTCCTTACATTCCAATTCACTATTTTTAGTTTTCTTCCATTTGTCTTTCCTGTAGTTAAGCTGTCATAAATGTTGGTAGAATAGCCTATAAACTCAGAAAACTGTGTGTCAATTCTCCCTCTCTCATCTCTTTCATTGGAGCTTGAGGAGGGCATACCTTCCCCACATAAAAATTTTGCTCTCTAGTTTATGATTTCTTGGAAAGAATAATTAGGTTGTTGTAGTATCATGAAAATTTATAGAATATTGAGTTAGATTTTTGTTTTAATGCTAAAGTAGGTTTGATTTCCAAAATTAAACTCATCTTTTTCATTTCATTCATCATAAATTTTCCAATTTTTGTTGCATGAACATGTAGTTTTCTTGCAGGTTCAAGTAGCACAAAAAATGAGGACTTCACCAACACCCTTAGCTTCATTTATCACCCATAATCAACCTTTTTTACATCAAATCGCCATCAACCCTATTTTTAAGATTTTTCACCTTCATACCGGAGCAACCCTAGAAGTGTAAGACGTGATTATCAAGATTTTATGAGCTTGGAAAAGGGGTTGGCCACCTTCCATTCATCTAAAAACACCTTCATTCCACCTCCCCTATGCTTTTCTCCACCATTTTTGGCCTCAGATAACCCTCCGACTATTTCTTGTAGCAATTCAGGAATTTCCTGCAGCACTACAGGAAACCTATAGCATCGTCTGCAGCAGCACCAGTGGGCCTATCCTTAAGTCCAGAAACCATCATCCACTTCATCCAGACTTGCCAAAACCATCCAATCACCTTCAGCCCTGGACCCACGAGTTCAAGACCTCCCTAAACCACCTTAGCGCTTTCTCCTCGCTACAAAATAGTGCATTTAAAAGAATAATTAGGTCATGATTAGATGCATGAGTAAAAGTATAATAGTTAAAAAATGAAGTAGACATAGTGTGTTTATCCATTTGGCCCAAAAATGTGTGATTAGGTTAGTCTTCTTTCTGCAATTTCAATTCAACAATTTACTTCAGGAAAGATGCCTAGTTTTCTTCCATTTCTTACCATAGCTTAATTTGTATATTTCTTCCATTTAAGAGTATATATATGTACTTTATTGTTATATAATAGTTCTTTGATTACTGATAGAAAAACACATTTAAATCGCGTGTACCCTTAGGTCTAAATTTGGAAGTGTGACAGACTTCATTCAAAAACCCTAGAAATAGCAACCTTTCGTAGGACTCAGAAGAGGATGACATGATTAGAATGCATCTGATGTGTATATAGCACTGTCATGTCCAAGTTTTTACAAACCCTGGGTTGATAAAGTAAAGTAGAGTAGCCTCTGGGAGTTGCAACATTCTTGGTGAAATGCCAAGGCTCACCAATTTTTGGTGCCATTTCTAGGGAGGTGTCTAGCAGATGCTTTGATTCATTTTTAGCATTCTTTTCCTGCTTTAATTTTACATGTTGTTTCAAAAATGTTGAAAAATACAAAAAAAAAACTGATTTTCATGCCTCATAGGAGTAGGGATAATCAAGGATTTTTTTTACCAAAAGCCCCCACATCCCCACATAGTCACCCTTCACTCTTCTTTAGTGACTGTGAGGTTGAACACACTATAGGTGAGCCTTTTGAAAATTTTTAAGAACCTATTGGGGAAGAATAAGAACTTGTTTCACTAGAGGAACCTACTTCACCTATTCAAGCCATGGCTAAAACATAATCCTAGGGAGTCTTTCCCATTAGAGAGACAAATGGGGAAACTAAAATGAAGAACATAATCCCCTGAGACCTTCCACATTTCCATGGACTTAGCTTTGAGAACCGTGACCCATTCATGTTTGAAATTTTTGTTGTCTGTAGGACCTATGACTATGCCTCAGATGATCAAAATCTGAAGCTTTTCCCATCTACCCTTAAGGATGTAGGCTTCCGCTGGTTCATGGGTCTACTTGGGAACAACATGAATACCTAGGCACAGATGCAAGAGGCCTTAAATGACAAGTACAAGGACTACTGTAGGTCCAAGGAAACTAAAGAGGAAATACTTAGGATGACTCTAAGGCCTGATGAATCCCTAGAGGACTATGAAGAGAGGTTCCAGTTAAACTATAAAAGATCCAAATGTACCCTTGATCCCAGATCACTTAAACTAGTACTTCTCTGAGGGATCAGGGAGGAGGTGATAGAAACCATTAATATGTTATCAGGAGGAGATATCTACCAATTGTCTTATGAGACGGTCAAAATTGTCTTCAGGAACCATTCTAGGGTAGTTAGGAAGAAAGGCATAACTAGCCAAAGTATTACCAATACCTCTTCCTCTTCCACCTCCATCAAGCATGAGATTGGAAATATGTTGGAGGAATTCAAGAGTGAGATGCTTCACCCCTTTGCATTGCAAATGGACACAATGTAGATCAAGAGGAAGAAAGAGGAAGCATAAACAACCTTGTCTATATTATGCCCTAGATGTAATAGAAAACACCCTCGAAATGAATGTCCATTACATGTCGTAGAGGTTTTATTAGTCTTTAAGGAGAATCATGCCATGGAAAAGTGTCCCTCCTTACATGGACTCAAAGCTGTATATCAAGGTGTGGAAGTAGGACCAGAGCAACTCTGTTTCATCAACCAAAGAAGGCCTCAAGGTCCTCGGTCATATCAACAGGGTATGCAAGGGGCACCTTATTCCTACTATCACAACAACTAGAATGCACCTATGCAATCTTGGTACACCCCCACTCATCCATCCCGCCCTACACCTCCTACTTGGCCTTACAACCCTCCATCTTATCCTCAGCATGTGAACCAACCATTTCAGCAGTATGTTCCTCAAAAACCTTAGTGTAATAACCCATCACAAGGGTGGAGGCCTCAACATAATAAACCACCTTCACTAATGCCTCCACCCCAAACTCAAGCTCAAATTACTCATTCTTCTCCACCAAAGCTGCTCGAGATGCTTGCAGAGCCCAATCCTAACAACATACATGAAAAACATGTTTACAATGGAGAGACATCCTATCCAGCTTATGCTGTGGAGATACACGAGATTAATCTCAGGTCGGGAAGAGTACTCCCAGGCAACCATCCTCCATATCCACCTGTATATTTTGAGGAGGAAAAGCAAGAAAGTAACACTCATATCCAACAACCTCCTTTTCCTGAGCGCTTGATCCACTCCAGTCAGCACACCCGAGAGGAGACTGAACTTCTGAGCGAACTAAAAAATTTGTGTGTAAAAATACCCCTTCTCCAAGCCATTAAGGATGTCCCTATTTACAATAGGCTCATGAAGGAAAAGTGCTTCAAGGAACCTAGGAGAAAGAAGAAATATACCACCACCATTAATGTAGTGGGACAACTGTCTGACTTAATGTTGGGAAGGGTGATCTTCCCAAAGTACCTGGAACCTGGTAGTCTAATTGTAGATGTGTACATAGATGGTTTCATAGTCCCCAATACTCTGATTGATCCCAAGGCTGCCATTAATGTAATGACCAGGGAAACTATGCTTAAACTCAACCTCTAAGGGGCTTTGAGGAAAACCACAATGGTTCTACAACTTGTAGATCGGTCCATAGTAACTCCGGAAGGAATTGTTGAGGATGTTATGGTTTTAATTAACTCTTGGGAGTATCCTATATATTTCCTGGTTCTCCAGACAAAAACCAAGTTTAGTGGATATCCTCTCATTCTAGGGAGACCTTGGCTAGCCACTATCGATGCTTATATCAATAGTCGGGCCAGAAACATGACTATTAAGAATGGGCCCTTGTCTAAATTTCTCATATTATATCCTCCAGCCCAACCTTCCATTGACCATGACCTACCTATATGGTTGGAGGATGAAGAATAAGATAAAGTATACAACAATACACCCTACCCCATTTGTACCATAGATGTTGTTCTTAGAGGGAGGCAACTTGATGAAGATCAACACATCGACCGAGTCATTCAGAACCAATCCCCCACTGACAGCCTGCTTGAAAACCAAGTCAAAGACTCTGAAAGCCACCTTTGGATGGAACTGCACTCATTTGATTCAACCTCTAAAACCACCAAGGCTGTGGAATTTGGCCCATCCAAATCTATGAGAATTAACTCAAACCCTTCAGATAGAGAATAAGAGAAGCTATGCTAGCTTTTGAAAGAAAACCTAGATGCATTTGCTTGGGACTACAAGGACATGAAAGGGGTGAATCCCTTGGTGTGAAGACATCATATTTACATTAGGGAAGGATGAAAGCCTATGCGCCAACCCCAAAGGCAGATGACCCGAACTCTAAAAGACATAGGCAAGGAAGAACTACAAAAATTGTTCAATGCAAGTTTCAGTTATCTTATATCAGATAGTGAATGGGTATCTCCTCTTGTCCTAGTCCCAAATAAGAATGGAAAATGGTGAATTTATGTTGATTATCGAGAACTCAACAAAGCCATCTATAAGGACCATTTCCATTTTCTTTTTATAGATCAAGTATTGGATGGCCTTGCAGGAAAGAAGTTATTTTATTTCTTAGATGGGTTTAGTGGGTGTAACCAAATCCAAATTAGCCCCAAAGACTAGGACAAGACTACTTTCACATGTCCTTGGGGTACCTTCGCTTATAGAGTCCTACCCTTTGGGTTGTGCAATGCCCTGATACCTTCTAAAGAGTTGCCTTGAGAATTTTATTTGAGCTAGTCCATGACTCAGTTGAAATATATATGGAAAATTTAACACCCTATGGGGATGACTTCCAAGAAGCTCTCTCCAATTTGGGAAAAGTGCTAAGAAGGTGCATTGAGATGCATTTCTTCCTGAGCCCAAAAATGTGTTAATTCTTGAAAAGAGTAGGAGTAGTATTGGGACACTCAATCTCCCAAGCAAGAATACAGGTGGACCCGAACAAAATCACCATCATCAAAAGGGTACCTGCTCCTCAAAAGCAGAGATATGTCAGGAGTTTCTTAGGTTTAGATGGATACTATGTAAGGTTTATAAAATATTTCATCAAGTTCACTTCACCACTATTTGTTTTGTTGGCCAAAGTCTCTGGGTTTACCCAGTCTAGTCTCTGTCAAGAAGATTTTGAGCTCATTAAGGGAAAGTTAACTACTTACCCCATTCTTTGAGGTTCAAATTGGAATCTTACTTTTGTAGAAATTTAATACAATAACCTGTATATTACCAGACTCCCTTGATATAACAATTAAATCCACTGTTAAATACATAATCCTTCTACTCAATTACTTGCGGAAATTAAATCACCAATTGCAAAACACACGAAGAAAAATCAAGCGCACATAAAAAGATTTTTTACCAGGAAAGCTTAAAGCTAAAAGCCCCAACTATCATATATTATGTATATCATGGAATCATGAAACAATATCATAGAAAGCTCAACTCACAGAGCTCTCAGTACAATATACAATCGTCTCACACTGTCATGCATAAATTTTCATATCTATGCACCAATTTCTTGCCTCCTGACAACCTGCCTCCACTACGCAATCCATGCTAAGGAAGATCCCTGAATGAATTCGATATTTCTTTTCCTTGACTATGCAATCCTAATGTGTGTGTAGATGCATTGAATGCATCACTATAGTCACAACTGATAGTCAAACACACCCTTTCACCTATCTCTCCACTGGGTCTCCACTAGATTTGACATTCAAGTAGTTAACTGCTGTATTTATTCAGTTTCAAGTAAGACAATTCTTGTGAATTAATTAAATAATTAATTCACTCATCCTTCACTAGTATATCTTTAGTTACAAATAGCACAACTGATTTTTACTCACTCAACTAAGTTAAACTAAATAACAACTCCCATAACTACTCTTCCAACTCTGCCACAATCAATTATAACGAAGTCCATCATGCATGAGTCACCAACCAACCTTGGAATCCATAATTCCTTCAGCTAACTGGTTTGCCACATCAGTTAACTGAAATCAAGTTCTCTTTGAGAATAAGTTATTATTTATTGTCTAATTATCATTAAGGGCTAGTGAGAATTGACATGCATTCTATTTTTAGATTTGCGATCTATATATAGACTTCACCCATCTTCTAAAAATATATACTCATCTAAATATAGAATTCTCTCAACCATCTAGAATCAGCATCCTTCTAATTTTAGAATATGCTCACCATTCTAAAAATAGACATACACCTAAAATTAGCTTGCGGGCCCCACCTAGTGAAGATGCTTAATTTTCACTAGGATCATCATCTTGTTGAATCTCAACACCTTTCCACATACACACAGATGCATCAGAAAAAGCTGTGGGGGCAGCCTTGGGGTAGTTAGAATAAAAATTACCTTATGTAATCTATTTCATTAGTAAGAACTTGTCCAAGGCCAAAATCAATTAAATTGTCACAGAGAAGGAAATGTTAGCCATTGTCCATGCTTTAAACAAACTTAGACATTATATCACTGGTTATCAGACCTTTGTACGCAATGACCATGCAATGATCAAATATTTAATGAACAAACCCGATGTTAATTCTAAAATAATTAGATGGTTGTTACTATTACAACATTTTGACCTAACCATTGTCGATAAACCTGGAAAGGAGAATGTTGTTGCAGATTTTTTTATCTAGGTTAGCTCTATCTACAGGTGAAGAAGGAATGGTGGATGACCAACCCCCAGATGAACACGTCTTTTCTATATCAACACTCTCTCCATGGTTTTTTGACATAGCTAACTACTTGGTTGCTGAAAAATTTCCTCCTAACCTGTCATCCAAGGAGAAGAGAAAGATCATCAGAAAAAGCACCCATTTCACCTGGATTGGGGGAAATATCTTCAAGCTAGGCCCTTACCAAATCATCAAGAGATGTGTGAGGGAGGAAGAAGTTTTTGACATCCTCTCTGCAAGTAATGATAGCCCTTGTGGAGGCCACTTTGCTGCAAAAAAGACAATCTTCAAAGCTTTGCAGGCAGGTTACTATTGGCCTACCCTTCATCAGGATATGAGAATATACAATAGTAGGTGTGACCAGTGACGAAGGATGGGGAAAACTAGACAAAGGGATGAGATGCCTTTGCACCCTTAGGTGGCTCTAGATCCATTCGACAAGTGGGGCATGGAATTCATTGGATCCATTGATCCACCATATGGACTAAAAAATTATATCATAGTCTGCACTGACTACCTGACAAAGTGGGCTGAAACAAAAGCTGCAAAGGTAGTAACCAAGGAGAAGGTAATGGAACTTATGAGAGAGAATGTATTGTACAAATTTGGATACCCCAGAGAGGTAGTCACTGATCAAGGGGCACAATTCACATCTCATCTCATTGAGAATATTCTGAGGAGGCACAAGATAAAGCATAAGACTTCCACTAACTACCACCCTCAAGCAAATGACCAAGTGGAAGTGACCAATAGAGCCTTGGAGAATATCCTCACGAAGGTTGTGAGCAGTAGCATAAAATATTGGGCACACAGATTGGTGGAAGCTACTTAGGCCTACAACACTACTTGGAAAACAATAACATGGTTCACTCCTTATGACTTGGTCTATGGGAAGAAAGCCCTACTTTCAATTGAATTTGAGTTCAACACCTTAAGGATGGCAGCTGAGTTATACCTGGATATATAAGAGGCCCAAAAAGAAAGGTTGCTGCAATTAAATGGATTGGATTAGTTCAGGATGCAAGCACTCCTTCACACAGAAGTGATTCAGCTGCAAAGGAAGGTCTGGCATGACAAGCACATTAAGTAGAATACCTTTCACGAAGGAGATTGGGCTTTGTTGTATGACTCAAGATTCAAGGATTTCAAAGGAAAACTGATGACAAGATGGTTGGGATCCTAAAAAGTGGACAAATGTTATGATAATGACATAGTTTAGATCAGAACCATAGACGAGGAGGGGATTCCCCTACTTGTCAATGGTGATAAGCTTAAATGTTACAAAAATCCCATGCCTAGGGATGAATTTATAACTTCCATAAACAGGGAGGTGTATGTCATGGGTGACTTCGTAGTTTCCAGTGCCTCCCCCTACTAGAAAAAAGAAAAAAAAAAAAGAGAGGCATGGATGAAGACCTCTTTGAGGCGTCCAAGGCCAACTCCAGGGTTGAAAACCTCCATGAGGAACTCCTGGAGAAAAAAAAAGAAAAGAAAAGAAAAAAGAAAAAATAAAAGATCCCTAGGTGAAAACCTCCTGGAGGTGGCCAAGGCAGGCTTGTGGGTTGAAAACCTCTATGGAGGTAGCCCACTTTCCTTCAAAAAAAAAAGGAGAAAAAAGAAAAGAGGAAAGAAACAAAAGGAAAAATAGAAATAAAGTACCCATGCACTCATTTTGTTTTGTTTTGTAGGTTATTGATCAAAGATGGTTTTTGGATCCAGAGGAGAATTTTTTCCTCACTTCTCCCTCTCCTCTCCTTACACACTCCATGAACCACTCCAACATGCACACATTCATTCATTTCACCTCACAGGTAGGTTGAAAACTCCATTTTTTCCCCTGACTGTAATTGCTATAGGAAAGTATAGAAGCTACAGGATTCCTGCAGCACTACATGAAACCCTGTAAATGCTACAAGAAACTTATTTATGAGGGAATAACCTATCTCAAATGTTTATACAGTTCAAAAAGAGCATGATAATTTTTTTTTCCTATACCTACCACTCCTAACCCTCACTTCACTCCCTGAACAAAGATTCACTCCCTAAACCCTATGTTGCGTCACTAGCAGCTAAATAATTTATACCTTGGCATGAACCTCTGCCCTTACTTCTCCATCACCCCATTTATTCCATATTTCCATCCCTAAAATCCATAAACCATTTCACTTCATCCCTAAGAAATATAAAGCCCCAAGAAGCGAAGAGAAGGTTGCTACATGAAGTTGGAAATTTTCCTAAAGCAATTATGTGTATGGTACAACAAGGACAAAAGATGAAGATTAGTTGAAGAATATGGCTTCAAAGGACCACCAATATACTCCAGGAGAGTGAGAAAACCAACCAAGGCACCTGAGTACCTCCATGTAGCACCTGAAAGAAGAAAAGATAAATGAAAGGTTGAGTTGCTCAGAAAACAAGCAGCTCACTCAGAAAATAAACAAAAAAATAAAAATATAGCAAGAAGAAGATTATGTCTGTAACCATAAACTCCATCTCCTTGCACCAAATCATGTATGCAACACACAAGCACCAGATATGCTCAGGTATGACCCTTCACCTCTTGCTATGCACTCATAATGATCAAAATAGTTTAATGTCAAGGTTTAGAGACTTAAAAAGAAAAAAGGTGGCTAGTTAACCTGGCCACCTTCATAAAGTTAAAATGAATGAAAAGTAAAGTGTACATGCCACCTGGGCAAGTCAAATCAGTCAAGGGGGAGTGAACAACGACGAGAAGGTGATTCCAAGGCTGGGGCAATGATGAACTGGAGTGGGACCAACGATCCCAAAGAGGAAAACTCGTGCTAAGTACAAGTCAGTACCCCACTCCAAATTTGGTTAAAAATACCATACAGGTAAGTTCTGCCTCATTATACCCACTCCTCTGAGAATTTCGAGAGCAGTGGGAGAAAAATAAGTCAGAGGAGCCATCATAAAGAGGAGCATCGAGTTTTATCTTGCATGCACCATCATGCTACGGAAACAATGAAGTGCTACAGGAAACTACACAGGAAGATCTGCAGGGATAAAGAGGGAAAAACAAAGTCACACTTGGGTGAATTACTTCCTAAGGCCACCATATCCCAAGAAAAAACACCAGAGGACAGAGGTAAGTGGTTGCCACCCTCCATAATTGCAATTTATCCATGAAATATACATAATGTCAGTTATAATTTGGGAATTAAATGGTGAAAATTTGAATTTTTTTGAGACCATAATCTCCAAAACCTCTTCACAAGTAACTCTCAAACAAAAACCATTTGACCACCTTCCTATCACACCCATAAAAACGGGAGGGGGATTTAACGTAAGGGAGCCCCCTGATATTAGAAGAATAAGACAACATCCTCAAGTAATGGATATTTTCAAGAATCACCAATGGCTAGGTTTCTTTGAGCTTCTGAAGGTTTTGATGAGGAGATAGCTCGAGAGTTTGCAGTGGCTTTGCAATCACACTCATAAGAGAGATCCACCACTATGTTTATGGGCCTAGCCATCACACTTTCACCCTAACTAATCAGCAGAATCACCACTTTTCCCTTAGGAGTTAAGTGAATTTAAGAAAGGATTCCAAGCACTGCAGCCAAGAAAAAATTATTTTTGCCAGGAGAAGAATGCATTGAGGAGAAGAATGGAGCGAGGAGAGAAAGCTTTCCATACCCCTAGGATGAAGTATCCTTCCATATCATGAAATTCATTTCCTGTGAAGGAAGACTTGGTGTAGTCTATGCATACCATTTCAGGTTTTTGAATGAGCTTTAGATTTCGAGGAGAACTCCCTCTAGAACAAAGATTGAGCATCCATCATTCCCTCTTGAACTCAATAACAAATATGAGCAATAAGGTGAGGGAAAGGAAATACCCTAATTGGGCTCATCATGGCCTTAGAAAACTGATAGTCAGTGATGATATGAGCATATTAAACCTCTCTGTGTCTTGGTCCTCATTCATAGAAATGGATAGGAAAGCCTTCATATCCACCCAAACAGGACAAACCTCTGCCTCTAGTCTTAGAGGGAGGAAGCTAGAAGAAGAAGAGGATGTTGAAGATGATGAAGAAAAAGAATAGATGGAGGTTGAAACATAAAAAAGGGATATTAGAAATAGAGAAGGAAGATATTGAGGGGAATAAGGAATAAAAGATAGAGGAGAAGAAAATATTGGACCCTATGCTAGGCAATGATAGCTCTCCTCAACACACTAGCATATCACCAGACATAACAAATCATGAAGTGGCTGCTACCCTAGCCACTTTGAGCACACCAGTGAAAGCAAAGAGGAAGAGACAAACACCCATGTATTTTAGGACTAGGAAGAGCCAAAGGGTGAGACAAGGGAAACCACAGACTCCAACTAAAAGCCCTATTTCGATTGAGAAGTCACCCAAGAAGGATGATGAAATAAGGATAGAAGAAGGAAAGGTGCAAGAGGTCATCTCACCTGTGAGGACCCCTTTGACCTACATAAGAATACATTTAGAAAGGTTGGCATCCCATACACATCTAACAACCCCCACAGACCCTCAAAAGACATAAAAAAGGGAAAAACAAGCAAGAGAGGGTTCTCCACAGGAAAATAGAGGTTTCTACAGAAAACTCTATCTTTGCTACAAGAAACTACAATAGGCCCAGAATCAAAGAAATAAACTTTGGATAAGGGAGAAAATACAACCATGGATGGGCAAGAGTCCCAATAAGTTGAGTAAAAGTCACAAGATGAAGGGAAGATGCAAAAGGGGGTGGGGGGAGGAGTAAAAGATGATAAGTAGGATCCTACCTCACCAAAGCATGTCCTCAAAGATGTATCAGTAGTGTCACACCCTAGCCCTCAGCTAAATATCAACTCCAACTATACATTAATTGAAGGGGGCATATTGATTCCTCAGAATTTTTACAATACCTTTATTCTATCAGTTGGAAGAGGAGAGGACACACACTCATCATTAGATGAAGATTGCTACAACCAAAGGTGTGCATGACATAGGGGTCATGGAGGAAAAAGTGACTGAGTTGGGAAGGGATTTTTCTGATGCTAGGCTAAGAGAATCCATGTTGAAAGATCAGCTTCAGAAGGCCCAAGAAGAGAATGCAAGATTCCAGGACCAACTTCAGAAAAAAGACAAAAAAATAGCCACCATGGCAGATTTGTGCATGGAGGCCATCCAACATAGATGTCAATCAGATTCCTATGCAGTATACCTCAAAGAATAGTGGCTCCTATTTCAAATCAAGACACTAGACTCTCATGGAACCTTACCCTTTCAAAACTATAGACAATTCATTGAATTTTGCAACCAGTCAAGTATGGAAGACAAGGAAAAAATGGCAGAATTATACATGCATTATATTGTGTTGAAAAACTTGAAAATTTGGGACCCTAATCCTATAATGGGAGACATGAAGTTAATGGAATTAGCCTTGTGGATGGTTAATGAGGAAGCCAAAGCACAATAAGTAAGGAGGGTCATGAGGAGAGAAAACAGGGAGCCTCTATACATTAGGGAAAAACTATTTAGCCCTAGGGGATTCGTCAAAAACCATCTCAAGATAGAAAAGGATGATGCACTTGCAGAAAAGTACCTCAGCACACAAGCACAATCCATGGCTCATTTTGATTTTGTTTCTAGGTTGTTGGGAGATGAATGCATAAAGGCTAGTCAAAGGAGATGGAATAGCCTCCCTCACAGTCTTAGAAACATGGAATACCACACACTAGATAGATTGAGAGGTGCCCTAGAAAGAGCACCAGTATACAAGAGGGCCATGTAGGCCAGGAAGATTCAATGGCTTAGTTTGAAACTCAGTCCACCCATGCTGCTGGGACTGAGTGATGGAAAAAACCAAGATGGGTGGAACAAATAATGGGAGGAAGCAAAAAAATAATGATGGCTTTTACCCTCCTAAAGGGACTCCCACACTTCTTCCTTGGGAAGTCAGAGGGTCCATTAAAGCTTTGAAAGAAATGCAGAAGGAGGACTAAGTTGCTCAAAGGATGATAAACCATTTGGTAGGGGGGTGATGATGAGCTCCATCATTAGGTATAATTGGAGGAGTTAATTGTCACCTTTTTAGCATTATTAAGTCTCTCTTTCTCACATTTAAATTTTATTATGGTCTTATGTTGCTAGTACAGATGGTAATTAAGGCTTGTCATACTTCGAATGCCGAACATGATTTAAATCCAGGATAATCACGAAGATATTGCAATTTTGATGAATATGTTGCAACTGAATCTCAGCGTGAAATAAAGGAGAGATTCTAGGGGGATTTCCCACCTCCTTAACTCCCAAAGGCATCCAAGGGATCGTCGAGATTCCCTCTAACATCTCAAAATCAAAGGCAGCCAAGCAAGTGGGAGATCAAGTGCACCAAAGATTCACTTCTGTTACAGTCAAAGAGGACACATCATCTAATTTTTAGGGAGCTGTTGGTAGCTACCCTCTAGGTTAAATAGGGTTGAGCAAGAGCTCATTAGGATTCAAACTTTGAAGGAAGATAATAGACTCTTAGCTCTTGTAATAGGTTTTTGAGACTTTTATGATTATGTAATGAGAATATTTTCTGCAATAAGATGAATATTCAGATTTTCCTTCACTAATTTAGTTTCATAGGGCTAGGCTTGTGGGTTAGGGCCCAATCCATTGGCCTTAGTCTCTCTTGTGTATTCATGCTCATTTTTATGTCATTGTAGCTAGTTTGCTTACATTCCAATTCACTATTTTTAGTTTTCTTCCATTTGTCTTTGCTGTAGTTAAGCTTGCATAAATTTTGGTAGAATAGCCTATAAAAACAGAAAATTATGTGTCAAGCCTCCCTCTCTCATCTCTTTCATTAGAGCTTGAGGAGTGAAGACCTTCCCCACAGGCCAAATTTTCTCTCTAGTTTATGATTTCTTGGAAAGAATAGTTAGGTTGATGTAGTGTCATGAACATGTCTAGAATACTTAGTTATATTTCTGTTAATTGAATGCTAAAGTAGGTTTTATTTCCAAATTCAACTCATAATTTCCATTTCCTTCATCATAATTTTCCAATTTTAGTTGCATAAATAGGTAGTTTTCTTGCAAGTTCAAGTAGCACAACAAAGGAGGACTTCACCAACACCATTAGCTTCATTTCTCACCCATCATCAACCTTCTTTCCATCAAATCTCCATTAACTTGTTTTTAAGATTTTTCACCTTCACACCGTGAGCAACCCTAGAAGTGAAAGATGAGATTCTCAAGAGGTTGTGGGCTTGGCCACATTCCGTTCATCCAAAAACACCTTAATTCCACCTCCCTTATGCTTTTATCCACCATTTTTGGCCTTAGATTAACCTCAGACTATTTCCTATAGCAATTCAGGACTTTCCTGTATCACTATAGGAAACCTGTAGCATCACTTGAAATATCACCGGTGGGCCTCTCCTTAAGCCCAAAAACCATCATCCACCTCATCCATAATTTCCAAAACCATCCGGACACCTTTAGCCCTGCACCCATGAGTTCAATACCTCACTAAACCACCTTAGCGCTTTCTCCTGCTTTCTGCAAAACAATGAATTTAAAATCATAATTAGGCCATGATTATATGCATGAGTAAAATCATGATAGTTAAAACATGGAGTAGAAAAAGTGTGTTTAGTCATTTGGCCCATCAATGTGTGATTAGGTTAGTCTTCTTTCTGCAATTTCAATTCAATAAGCTACTCATGAAAGATGCCCATGTTTGCTTTCATTTATTGTGATAGCTTAATTTGAAAATTTATTCCATTGTAGAGTAGTTAGATGTAATTTCTTGCAGTATAAGAGTTCTTTGATTGTTGATAGAGCAATGGATTTGAATCACTTGTAGCCCTAGGTCTAAATTCGGAAGTGTGACAGATTTCATTCAGAAATCCTAGAAATAACACCCTTTCATAGGACTCAGAAGAGGATGACATGAGTAGAATGCATCTGTTGTGTATATAGCATTGTCACCTCCATGTTTCTATGAACCCTGGGTTGATAAAGTAAATTAGAGTAGTCTCTGGGATTTTCAACATTCTTGGTGCAATACCACGACTCATCATATGCAATTAAAAATAGAAAATCATAAGTGGAGGAAAAGGATACTGTGCTCATAAAAGAAAATGAGATATAGGAGAAAGGATGCAAAATCCAAGACTAGAGTCGCTCCATCATTAGTGTAGATAGAGGACAAACCTACAATTTCTGCCGCTGCACAAACTGATCCCATTGAAAATTTATTTGAGGCTCAAGAATTCTTTTTGGTTGCTGAAATTCAAAAGTGGTAGGTTGTTGTGTCTTTCCTTTAACAGGGGAAAATTACTTTGAAAAACCACCAGGAAGAGGTGAAAATAATTCACGAACAGGCTGCGCAGATCATCACTAGTTACATAGGCCAAATGGATAGGGAAAATCAAAAGCGTGAGAAACAATAGAAGAAGATTGAGGAATTGGAAGAGTAGGTGTGAATAATGAAGGCCGATAAAGAATATATTTTCACTTTAGTACATCAAGTAATGGCTTGCCGACCCCCTGCTCACAACTATGCTCTGTTTCTTCATGAATAATATCTACTCTTTTTCTTGGAAAGTATCTTGGGAATTCATGATGTCTTGAATCAACACTTGATGTGCGAACTATATATGCATGATTACTTCCTGAGTAATGACCAGACATTCAACCTAGTTGCATATGTGGGAGATATTCAATTAAGAGCCTTTACTTCCTATACAATCTCTAGGTTAGGTGGAAGAAAGCATTCAACACGTTCGAATAAAATCAAGCAATTAAGCCACTTGTACTTCCCAGAGAATATAGTCAGTCTGTCAATATCTAGAACAAGCATGCTAAATTTTTGTAGATTGAAGGAAGAAAAACACATATATTAGAAACCGAGAAGCGGTGCATTAGTTTTTGCACAAAACAGGTTGTTAATTGTTAGGACAAGCCTTGGGACAATTGTTGGAAAAGGTGGATGCTATTGTCATCAGTTGTCAGGATACTGGAACCTTTTGGGGCTCCTAACTTTGCATGGGATTTATAAATGTTACCTCATTATATTTCCTGCATACACACTCGTGGGGTCCAATGGATGGGTTTGGGGTTTTAGTTTCCCATTATTTGGCTGCCAGTAGATCAATACACTCCAACCTATAAGGTAAATGATGATTGTTGCAAGGAAATACTCATGACAGATGGGTATAAATCTTCAGGAAAAAAAATGTCTGGAAAATACGATCTAGCTCAACTTCATGCTGATCACAGCTGCTCCAACCCAGATTTGTGCAGGCAACGAGCTACATGAGGAATGCAGAAAGACCAGTTGGGGAGAGATGTTGGGATCCAAACTTGCATATCTTTACTTGCATTTCTATCCTATTTCCCTTCCTCATTTATATTATAATCAGTCAATTCATGTCCTAAACTGCACAGGTATACCTCTTGTCATGTCTTTATGGATTAATTAATCAATGAAGCATAGTCATATGGGATTATTACCAAAGCAATTTTCTAATTCTATCATTCTTTCATATTTGAAGGTGGAATGAATAAGTTCGTGATTCTAAGGAAGACCATTAAGCTGGCAGCACTATATTTGGATATCAGTTGCAACGGTGGAACAAATTTAGATTTATATCTCTGCTATCTTTTGTATTCTGTTTTGTTATTACAAAAACTATGTAATTATAGGCAAACAAATGTCATAATTTCAGGAGATGTCAATATGATAATCTGTATAAGAGAAGTTTCAGGGGTGTGAAGGGATGTTATCATACAAGAGAATTGAGAATCTATAACAATAACTTTACTTACGCAACTACAATTTAATGAAATTCACAACTTTATGATCTTTTCCTGAGTTCATGGTTCTATAGCATCCCTGATCAGGGATTTGGGCCCGCTCTCCTAACCAGGTGTTGCTGAATTAATGAGTGTTTAGTTTCTTTTATTATGTTTCATCTTTTATCTATTGTTGTAATGGCTTAATGTGGTTGCTATGAATCGTAATTGTCGTGAATCTAGTTGTTATTACAGTTGATTACTGATGTTAATTTCATTACTGTTACAATTGATTGTTGTTATGCATAGTTCATTGAATTCTTGATCAATACAAAATTGTGTAATTGCTGCCTACAAATATTTTTCATTTTAGCCTTGCAATAACTAGACGAATCCCGAGTTGACATTTAATGTGGGAAAGGGGTGAATAATATCATTCATACTTGGACACCAACATATGGCTAATGTCCTCTTTAAGTAGTTTCAGTTGCTTCCATGATAATAAGAAGCATTTTCTTAAACATGTGTGACAGTTAATGTATTGATTCATACACTGACCCATTTACATTTATGAATAAAATTATCTCTTTAAAAGTATAGGGTGTTTTAACACTAAGGTTGAACTCACTACACGAAGAGATATAAAGACAAAAAAATTGATGCTTTAACTTAGAACTCTAGGGATGTTCAAGAAATTTGAAACAATTACATTTCACTTCATGAAAATTTATTTCTGTTGTTTCATATTTTATTAATATTTGGTGCATTTATACCAATTTATTTTTTCTAAGGATAAAAATATATAAAAAAAATTGTTTATCTTAGAGTTGCAAAGACAAAATGGCTTGTCAGGAAGATGGATGAAAATTTTCTTCTTTGAGAAGATAAGCTTGTATCAATTGAATATAAGATAAAAATATAAAACAAAGCTTGTTTATTTTAGAGGTGACAAGGAAAAATGGCTTGCCAACAACATGGATAGTATTGTATATTTTCACAGTTGTTCATATCGGGAGAACTTTTCAGATGAAACTATGTAGAGGATTTTATATCTTGTCCAACGTTTCGGGTGGAATATCCACTCATCATCAGGGAATGATAATTTTAGTGATAAAAAATGAGGAAATGAATACACAATGCTCATTTGTGGTCACTCAAATTATTAGTCCTTGATCATTGGGTGGAGAGTCCACCCGAAACGTAAAATAGGATATAAAATCCTTTACATAGTTTCATCTGAAATGTTTTCCCAATAACATGGATAGTACTTGTCTTCTCCTTCGAGGAGATATATTTGTCTAATTTCAATAAAGGTTTATCTACTAATATTACATTTAGGAAAATTTAACATTATTATGTGATTTTGTGCTCAATTCTATTACATTATATTACATGAAACGTGGCAAATGTTTTTTTCCCATTCGTAATCAATAGAATGAAAGATTTTCTCCTGCATTTTTTAGTTTTGAATAAATAGTGTGAATTTTTAAAACTTAAAAAGATTATAATAAAAATATTAATTCAAAATTATGGTCAATAAAATTTGTATCAATTCAAAATTTTATAAACAGACACCACATGGTGGCAATGTGCTAAAAAATAAAATGCAGTGACATTGCCACCATGTGGCTCTTGTCTAATATTATGTTTGGGATTAACGACTATTAACCTTGGTGAGATATTCTAACTTGTATGTTTGTTATCAAGGTTAGAGAACATTTTCAACATCCCAACACCTTTTTAGAACAACATGATCCGTAAATTTCCGTGGATATTCCATTGGACATTTCGGCACAACAGGTCTGATAATAATATATTAAAATATTGAAATTTTACACTGTTACAATTTTATTAAACTTCTAGATCTGTACATTTTATTGTAATTTGTGTATTCATGCGAATGGAAATTATGCAGAAAATTAGAGAACGACAAAATAATCTCACACACACATAAGACACAATATATGCTCTCTGGGAAACCCTTTCGGGAGAAAACCCAATTGGAAGGTGGGGCTGCTTCACTCTCTTTCTCTTTCCAGAAATATGGTTGCAAGTAAAAAGAAGTAATGTCTCTGGCTCGTGGGATGCTATAGTGCATAGATCCTCTCTGTTTTCTCTACCTCCTATCTCTCCTGGCTATCTTTTCTCAGCTATGGAACAAAATTCTCTCGAACAATGGAATGGCTCTTCCTCCTAGTGGTCTAGTTATACACAACCCGATAGCCTACTAATGGTTAATTTTGACTACAACAAATCTTAACTAGAGATAAAATAATGTTCTAGATTATTTTACATAAAAAATACGTGGCTAGCCCCTTTTCCATGAATAATGGGTGGTGACGCAACATCCTCCTGAACTATAGCTGTGAAAAAAGGAAAGTCATCTTTTGAGTGGCATAACGTTTGCATACAGACTCTCATTGACATGGTTCTTATGCTGTTGGAAATATATTTGTGTGTATAATAGCATGAAAAGGTGTGAAATCAAAGCGGAAAATTTTTACCCCCAAAATATGGCTTTTGATACATCAAAATTCTCTTGGAAGGTTTCAGACCCTGTTTCGCCAAACTGGGTCCTGCCAGTAAAAACGGTCCCATGAGCTGTTTCCTCCACTTTTTCCACTCCAAATGCATCAATATGGATGAAAAACAATATAAATATCCAATTCAAATCACAACAATAAATTCTATTATGCTCATTCTATTTATAACATCATCAAATTCTCACTCTATTCTCTAGAATGATTACTCCCCTTTTCTTGATTCTATGCATATTTATCTATTACACTCTCACTTTCTTCTACTTGTTTCTAGAAACATTGACATTAGAATGATGATAATTTGCATATATTTTGATAATTTCACATATATATATATTCCCCCTACCTCATCCTGATCCCAACATCAAAGAAACATATCCTTTGTAGGATTAATGTCGGGAACCACATTTTTTATGCTGGGAGGGATTCTTAAGGAAGTTAGGAGAATGTAACATAATTTTTATCATCATCAAAATTATGCATTAATTATTATGATCTAATTCCTCACTCTTTCATGCATTTTCACATGGTTTGAGAGATAAGGTAAACAATCAATATCCTCAATAAAAATAATATACTTTATGGTCTCGATGAGTAATTTACTTCAGTTTCATTTTTTTATGAATCATGGTGTCATATTTTCACGTGGAATAGATACCAACACTAATTTCTAAAAACTGATAATTACTTTCAATGATGTAGATATTATTTTAGCACTTTCAGTTTACCATTAAACAAGTACACTTGAAAAATTCAACCATAAAAGAAATAGGACAATAGAGATCACAATGCACAAATATAGCACAAGGTTTACCCTGGGAAAACCCACTTGGGGGAAAATCCCAACAACATTTTTCTTAAAAATTTATTCAGTTCAACTAGAGATACTCCTTATTATTTTAGTCAAATATGATGATCAAACATACCAACAATACAATAGTCAAACCTAGTCAAAATGCCCTCTTATCAAGTATCCAATATGCCCAAGGAACTCAACCTTGCCTGATCTCCCTAAGTTGAAATTCAACCTCATAGAAATGGCCCGGAAATGTGGCCATGCTTCCCAGAAAACTGCTGCGCAAAAAGTTCAGACCTACTCCCAAGAATTTTCCTAGAAATTCACATGTGCAAAATTTTAAGAGGAGAGATAAACCACATATGCTAGGTCAAAGAGATAGATAGAGAAAATATTCTTGATATGTCTTTGTACTTCTTGACGTTCTTGTGTTATTCTCCTTTGCTTTGATTCCTAGAAGATATTGTGTTCTGTGTGGGATCAAATTATTCTTGAATGAGGAGATCGAGTGCCTTATATAGAGATTTATGGATGGTCGAATGTGTGTCTCTTCAACTGTGGCCGACTTGACTTGAGGGAGGGCCAACTTGAAAACTTTAGAGAAAAAAATTCACAATTCAAAATTAAAAATCTTGTCTTTTGAAACTAACATGAAGAACATGTCTTATATTAATCATTACATATATTTCAAGGGCTAAAATATCAATTATGAAGACTGACCATAGCTACAAAATTCAACACATGGAAAACTCCAAACCATAAACCTCTTAGCCTAAATAATAAGATATCAATGCACTTATTTTAGATCATCATGTTCATGGAGGTGTTTAAAATAGGGTTTATTCATTTCTTTTATATTATTTTGAAAGAATTATCACCCTTCAATAAAGGCCTCAAGATCTACAATAAAATATTACTTTCTAATGATGTCTATAATGAACATGACTCCCATGGTTAAGAAATACTCTCATATGTTCAAAATATGAATATATGATGCAATGCTCATGTATCCTATTGATAGATAGATTGCATCCTCCCTTATGTGGGTGTCTAATTTTTTTTTTTATAATTATGTGATTGTGCCTAAAGTTTTATATTACCATTTTTGACACTTTGAAATTCCTCTAAAGAAAATGTAGTTCAATGCTTTGGAATTATTATTATTATGTATAACCCATCAAAAAAAATATTTGAAATTACACAATATGCTTATTATTTTTTTATTTATTAAAATTTTAACTTCTTTATCTAGTTGTTCATTAAATTTTAAGATTTAAAATAATTTCAAGGAGAATTTTTATTAAAAATATATTTTTTTGAAGTGAGTTTCTAGTTTATTCGTGTTAATTCAATTACACATACTTTTTCAACTTTTCATCATGAAAGAATTGAATGAATATATACCCTTCAATTTGAAATTAAAAATGACACTTTAAATTTGATCATGTATTGGAAAGGATGCTTGGAATTGGATTAAAAGAATATATTAATTTGGAATAAATGAAGATTTTTATTTAGCTCTTAAATTTTTTTTTCTTGGAAATGTTTTTATAGTACTAACTTCCTTTTATATTTAAAAATTATCATATATTATGGATTTTTTTTAAATATGCCCATTATTCAAAAATAAATTAATATAAATTTTAGATTTATTAAGTATTATATAAAAGGGATAAAATTTACTATTTATTTCTATACTCAAACAATAATATCCATTTTTAAAGTTTTTTTGTTTTTGATTTATGAATAAATAAAATTATATAAATGCATTTGTCTAAAACAATAAAATATTTGTATCTGGATCACTCGTTCATATGTATTTTATAACTCAATATAATATTTTAATTAAAAGCAATGTAATATGAGGAAATATGCACATTTGCGTTTAAAAATCAAAATATAAAAGAATAAGTTACAAGAAAATAATAATAAGCATTGATTAATTATATTGATACATGCATTCTACAATCTAGTATGAGTGAAAATTTTATTGTGTCTAAAATTAGATTGGCATGTGTAATCTAAAAAGCATATTTATAACAAATATATATATATTTTTTTAAGCACCTCAATTTCTTTTTGATCTAAAAGAAGGAAAATAAAAAATAAAGATGAGCATGACGTTGTGGGAGTCTTTAAATATACTACAACACCTCACTGGTTTATCCCATGAGCTTGGTTTTTGGTGATGGGGCCTTTTCTTATTAATTTCATAATACTAGAAGTAAGAGATAATCAACTCAATGTATGTCAATGTCAGGAATTGGCCTTTAATAATTGCCATTGAAGTCAAACATATTTCAAGGAGACTCGCACTAAGCATATTTTATCTTCATATGCCATGAAAATTATGAGAGAACTAACATACTATCCCCTGAGACGAAATAACAAGTACCCTATAGTCTCATGGTAGAGAGAACTAACATAATATCCCCCGAGACGAAATAAGTAGAGAGAGAGAGAGAGAGAGAGAGAGAGAGAGAGAGAGAGAGAGAGAGAGTATCTTTATAAAACGTGGTCCTTGGTCTTAAGTTCCAAGAAGAAAATCTATAAAATATGGTGCTCCTAGGGAATATGGTAATATGTATCAATGCGATGCTAGTGGGGAAAACTATTAAATTGTGTGCAAGATACCCCTAGGATACAAGGTAGATGGGATTTAGTGTATCCCAAGGGCTAGATTAACCCATCAATATTTTGGACATACAAATATGAATTATGTTGAAGTTTGGATGAAAAGAGTTTTCCAAACTTCAATCATGTTGATTGCTTCTAAAGTGATTTCCTTTCTTGTGGAATAATTACTAGTGTTACCTACCTCAAGTGGTTCCTCTACATTACTGTTTTCATTATTTTTTTTGTCCATTGCGTGGACCTATCATATTATTTTCTAGTTAATGTATATATTATATTTCTATATCTATTTAGTACATTAGAGTTGGTGTTATAGCTCAATCTTGGGTGAAAAGCTTTTTTTTAAATAGATTTTATCAAGGAAAAATGATGATGACAACATTTATATTTATTTTTTTCTATAATTTGACAAATCCAATTGTAGATTTGAGTTCTTCCTAAAACAAAATTGATTAACAAAAATGAAATAGAGTTTGAGAAGTGGATTTATAACTAATTTAAAATCAATACTTTTAGGTGCTAACAAAAATACTTCCTATGGTTAGGGTTATGAAGAGAAAAGGAAGCATCACTCACTTCAATCATAAAGAAAAGGGGAATTTGTTTTTTTATTTTATTTTATATTAGAAGCTTGAATTTACCAAAGTAGTCATGCTTGATTGTCTACGTTTAAGATTCGAAAGAGGATCCATCATGAAGGCACAAAATCCCGTGGGAAATAATGTCAACACACACACACACACACACACAATAATGAATTGAGGTTAGAGTGTCGACATTAAAACCTAAATGTAGAACCCAAAAAATTAAAAAACCCTAAAGGAGAAAAAGAAATTTAATAATAATAATAATATAAGGGAAAAAGGAAAGAAAAAAATGGAAGGGATAGGGAAACAAAGAAGTAGGGGGCGAGAGAGGTTTGGCTTGAAAAGGGAAATAGTAGAGGAGACCAAATTTAGAGGGGAGGAGAGGAGAGGAGAGGAGAGGAGAAAGGGGGAGGGATATGAGAGCCATAAACTATAATATGAGAGTATACAAATGGGGGAGGATCTAACTATTACCGACCTCCAAGGAATTGTCACTATTTGGATTTTCAGGTTTTTTTGATAATCTCTACAACTTCCCTAAAGCGTCATATAAAATAATCGTTTTATTTGGAAATAATTTAAATGTTCTCAAAACTTATATGGTTTTTGGTTTTTATGGAGTTCTCAACAAGGGTGGAAGAGTATATACACTCATGTATAATATCAACAATGTGTTCCTTCATCCAAGTTTTAAAGGTTTGCCAATTTCTCCAATGTAGCATTTTCCACAAAAAATTTATCTTGTAGATTTCTTTATGTTGGCGTGGGTCTATGTCATCCTTGACATACCTCATCTTCTCATTGATAGTCCTCATAGTCGTGATAATTTTAGTGTTCTCAATACCTTTATGGTGTTTGGTTTTGATGGAGTGCTCAACAAGGGCGGAAGAACATATACACTCATGTATTATATCAACAATGTGTTCCTTCATCCTTCTTTTCAAGGATATATCAATTTCTCCGATGTAGCATTCTCCATAGGAACAAGTTATCTTGTATATTCATTTTTTTGGTTGGGTCATTGTCATCCTTACTATACCTCTTCTCTTGACAGATAGTCATCATAGGCTTGATAATTTTAGTGTTCTTAAGACCTATATGGTGTTTGGTTTTGAAGGAGCACTTATCAAGGGTAGAAGAGTGTATACAATCATGTATTATATCAACAATGTGTTCCTTCATCCTTGTTTTAAAGTATCTATTGGTTTCTCCAATGTATCATTTACCACATGAATAAGTTATCTTATAGATTCCTTTGTGTTGGTGTGGGTCTATGTCATCCTTGGCATACCTCGTATTCTAACTGATAGTCCTTAGAGGGTTGATAATTTTAGTGTTTTCAAGACCTATATGGTGTTTTTTTTTTATGGAGTTCTCAGCAAGAGAAAAAGAGTGAATATGCTCATGTCTTATATCAGTAGCATTTTCCGTCCTCCCAGTTTTAAAGGATCTATCAATTTCTTCGATGTAGAATTTTCAACAAGAATAAGTTATCTTGTAGATTCCTTTGTTTTTGTGTGGGTCTATGTAATCCTTAGCATGCCTCATCTCATAACTAATTTTCCTTCATAGGATTAAGGAATATGACGACTTACTTGGACAATTAAATATTCAAGTGGCTCCACTAATCAAGTCTACCTACTCCAAAATCCCTCTTGATAACTTGCACTCAAAAGAAACAAGAGTAGGTGACAACATCATATTCAAAAGAAACTCAAGTACTCATCATGATAGAATTCAAGATAATAATTCGTTATCACAATATATATTAGAAATACATTGAATTAGGGTAGAACAAAAGGATTTTCTTATTAATTGAATGGAAAACAATACAAGGTTCTAATAACCCTGATCCTTGTTGTATACACTTCTCGAAAACATCCTCTAGGTCCCTCTAACCTAAGGCACTAAAGGTCTCCTCTGTGATATATTCCTCATTAGGATATAAATAATGAAATAAAAGAAGACTCTTTCTGATGTTAGAAGAATAATGAAAGGAAAAGGAAATAAGGGTTTCCAAAAAATTGAAAGATTACTTAATAGAGGATTCAAAACATGGAGAAGGATGTAAATCACCAACATAAGGGTACTCTATCCTCTCCTCCACCCAAGGAATCATTAAATACTCATTGAAAGTAGTTTGAATAATTGGAGATGGGATACAAGAGGTGGAATTCCAATAAAACCCGTAAAACCTACCCTAAAACACATGATAATGTGCACCCTTAGATTTTTTTAGTGAAAATTTAGGGAATATGCTAGTTTCTTGAAGGATCCTAGCATATATAAATGCTTTGATTGACTAATAATTGCACATGTATGCATTATTTCAGAACAAAAGTTGTGTATATTAACTAAAACTTTATTTTTTAAAGAATTATTTAAGGGAGAATGCTTTAAAAAGGGAAAGGTATGATATCTTCATGCCAAAACATGCAGCATATAGTGATTGTGACAAAATATGCACTAATAAATGCACCCCAATTTGTGAGGTTAAAAGGGTATCTAATGGATGAAATATATTATAGAAAACCAAGAGGATGTTATGAAGTGGACCTAGGAAGAAATTACCAAAGAACACACCAAATAAATACCTGCAAAAATAAACCAACTCATGATAACTCATTTCCCAAGGTGAGCACACCCATGCATAAATATAGAAAATCATTGCCTCCAAATAAAATATATTATGGATCCATGAATATATAGAAGAGTGAAAAGCGTGACCATGAATAACACACACAATGGAGCTATGTCTCAGTATATAAAGTACTAGGATATATGGAGAAAAAGGAATGAACAAATGGATCCTCCCTAAAGTAGCAAAACCATGTGAGTAAGAGTGGTATTTTCCAACAACTTGGAAAACAACATGAAATTTTCTATCAAGATGGAAATAAACATAACAAAGAGGATGCCATTAGCATAACTAATGATGCTACCTTTTGAACAAAAATTTTGTCAAAAATACAAGGTCTTCAAACCAACCACCAAAGGTATAGATCTACACCATGTGAATAGATGATTCAAATTAAAACATGGGAGAAATTTTTTGATTACAAATCATTGATGTATATCATTAACAGATGAAAAATAATCCACCATTAATGATAATGGGAGTCAAGGTACCTAGTACATTATAACAAGTGTGAAAAAATGAGCTAATGTAGAATACTTGTAGAATCCATCTATAATGGGACATTGATGTCTTCCCACTATTGATAGCAATGGAATATGCCATTGATCACTAAAACTTAAAGGTATTAAATGGGACTCTACATATTTTTCCTAGAGAAAATGAGTTGGTGTTTATGGGAAAATATCCAAAGGAAGGAGGGCATTGAGGCGTCCCCCATAAACCAAAAAAAGTGTAATCGAAAGGACAACGATTTGGGGAATCATACAAAAAATTGTAAGGACCACCTCCAAGTACACCTCTTCCATGCACTAGATGGAGAAAAACATGGAGGAGACCCTCTAAGCAATGATTAATAATGAAAGATGATGACAGAGGTGATGAATTCCATCGATGATGAAAATGGAACCAAAGGTATTACATGAACCCCAATGTTTGAATAATGTGATGATGTAGAACACAATGGAAACCACTCAGTAAATGACCAAAGAAAAATGTCACTTCTAAGCACAAGGTCACTTATGCAAGGTGAAAATAGGTTTAAAGTGCTTCTCTAGGTCTGGATCTCATAAAAATTTGTCATATTTAATAAGAGAAAACCTATAAAAAATATGTCCATGGAGACCTTTAATTTTGACACAAGTACATGACAAAGATACTTGTTGATATTGAAAGTTACTTTACAAGTAAGAAGGATTACATAATGATTCAAGAGACAACCTGTAGAATGACCTACATAGAGTTAATTTCTTTTAAACATAAGCATGAATCAAATAATAATGACTTGGGCATAATATATTGAAGAATGAAAAGTAATATAAGCTCATGATATAGGAAGGATTAAAAAAATATCTATATGATTGGATGAATAACTAATCAGAGGAGTAAAAAACTCAAAAAACAAGGTTCCCCATCTTAAGGTCATACTATAACCCAAGTTGATGAGATAAAGACTCATAACATGGTGCTTTGTTCAAGTGCAACATGACTCAATATTGTTACTAACAATAAACTAAAAACTCGCTTCTTCCCAACTCGTATTTTTTTGTCATATTTGATTTTTTTTGTCTTAAACAACGTAAACTTTGAAACATGAACATAAACGAGTACCCTCTTTTTTTAGGTAGCAAAAAATCGTCTGATTTTGAAAAGTGTTGATTCAGAATACTCTTTTTTTTTTTAGCATGTTTTTGACACATTAAATTTTCTTATGTACCAAGTATAAACATTATTTTTAAAATGTTAGTGATTTTTATGTTGATTTTGAAAAGTGTTGATGCCAACATCATTTTCTTTTTTTAGGAGACTTATTTTTTACTTTAATTTTTCTAATGTATTAAACGCTAATAATTATTTTCTAAAACTAACAATTTTTGAAGTGCTCATCTTATTTCTCTTCACTTACATAATTTTTTAAGTGTTTTTTTAGGTTTTTGTTTCTTTTTCTTTTCAATTTTTTTTAGTAAGATATTTGATTTTTGTAGTGTTAAAAAAAAACCAAAAATTTAAAGTTTCGATCTTCTATCTAATTATATATTATTAAATAATATTTCATTTTCCCATGAAATACTTGTCACTAAAAAAACATGAATTTTTAACAATTTACATAAAAATACACATTTTGAATATAGATATAACTGAAAAAATATATATTTTGAGTCTTTTTGCTAAAAGTGACATGTCAAATAAACCATTTTTATAGGAAAAAATTAACAAAAAAAAGTATAAAAATTAGCAATTTTATGAATTTTATGTCAAATATTAATAATAATGATATTTTTTCCCAAAAATTAAACAATTCACATAAAGAATGAAGTGAAATGATAAATTTTTCATTTTTCATTTTTTAATGTCTTTTTTCTTATCTTAAAAAAGGAAGTGAAAATCACGTAATTTTATTAAATGTTTTTTTTAAAACAAAATCGTAAAAAAAAAAAAAATTAATTTTTTTTTAAATTAAAAGATTAAAAACAAAATCATAAAAAATAATAATAGTTGGGTTGCTCGAGGGTGGCTGCCGTGGGCCTACGGAGTTGGCCAAGCTCCCCTGGCCCACGGTGACTGCCCCTTCTTCCACCCAACGAGGCTGGCTAGAGTCGATTCCCAAAATCGATTCCGGACATCCCCACCGAGTTGCCTAAGGGGTGGCTGCCGTGGGACAACCGAGCTTAGCTAGCTCCGCTAGCCCACGGTGACCGCCCCTCGGGCCACCCGACGGGGCTGGGCCGATTCTCAGAATCGGCTTTCAGCCCCTCAGGCCCCTCACCCAAAGGCTTGATAACTACAATTTTTTTTATGTTTCATATATTTGTTATTAATTGTTTTAAAATTTCAGCCCGAGGGGCCACTAGGTGGGCTCTACCCAAAGACTTGCTGGCTACAATTTTTATTTTTCATATATTTGTTATTAATTGTTTTAAAATTTTAATTTGTTTTTAGGTTTTGTTTTTTATTTTTATTTTTTTTAATGTTTTATTAAGTTTTTTTTTTTTTTAATCATATTTGTGGTATTTTTTATTTTTTAATGTTTTTTTAGTTATTTTAATTGTGATTATTTTTTTAATTTATTTTAGGTTTTTTCTTTTATGTTTTTTTAGATATTTTAATTTTTTTATTTTAATTTTTTCTCATTTATTCAAAAAAAATTTATAATTGTTTTTCATTTTTAGTTGTCTAATATTTTGTATTTTTTTATTTTGAATTTTTTTACTATGCTTATTTTAAATTTTATTGTTTTTTTTTTTTAATGTGTTTTTTAAATGTAATATTTATTTATTTATTAATTTTGTTAATTGTATAATAAAGTTTTTTTTTGGTTTCTTTAGTTATTTTTTTTAATGTTTAATTATTTATTTCTTTATATTTTATATTTTATATTTATTTTTTACTTTTTATTTTTATTTTTATCTTTATCTTTATCTTTATAGGTTAATTTTATTTTATTTTTATTTTTATGTTTGATTTTTTATTTTTAATACTTTTATATATTTTGATTCCCTGTTGTCCTTTTTTATTTTTATATATTTTTTTTCTAATATATATTTTTATTTATTTCTTTTTTTTTTAACTTTTGTTTTTTGTTTTTTGTTTCAACTCTGGTTTTTATTTGTAAATTTTTGTTTTCATTTTTCTTTTGAAATTTTAAGTTTTTTTGGAGTGATGATATTTTATCTTTTACATGGTATTTCAAAACCTTGAAAATTTATCCTTTAAAAAAAACGATTTCAACATCTTCACTTTTCGTTTTGAGAGTGTTGTTGGCACACAAAATTGGTTTTCACTGTCATTTTTTAAACATGTTGAAAATTTACCTCTGAAAAAAAATGTTATTTTAGCATCACCACTTTTCATTTACGAGTTGTTTTTTCACGTTTTTTGGGGTTTTTTTGGCTAGATTTCTCGTTTTGAGTTTATAGTTCTCGTTTCATAGTTATGTTTTTGTCTTGTTCATATTATAAAAATCTTGAAAAATAATAAACAAGTTCTTTAATACAATGGAGGAAACAAGTATCATAGGAAAACAAACTACTTCTAACACTTGGAACATACCTATGCTCAATGCAAGAGAGTCATGCAAGATAAAGAAACTAATGAGATGTTTCCTCCAAGGATCAAGGTGTTGAGTCACAAAAGAAAAATATGCAAGACTAACAACTAAAATGAATGCATAAGAAATATGATCTAATAGAGCAAGCAGAAGCTGACATTAGGCTCTAAAGCTCAATGGGTAAATGTAATGAAATAATACAACTCAATAGTAAGATCTCCTTGGGAAATGACTAGAAAATATTTAATAAGAAGTATGAAGCTTCATTAAAATGTCATGGTGGGATTAAATAGGAATATTCAACCTATGGATAGATAGTAGCATGGTACCATATGGTTAGCAAGGTACTAACTAGAGCACCCATGTAAAGGTAGGATCTACCACCAAATTATGACACTTAAAAATAACAAGAGGAATTCCTGCCACAAAATAGTGGAATTGATCCTATGGAAAAGGTGGATATGACATCAAAATGCAAGATGCAAGGAATAAAATTCTTACATTGTATGCCAAATATCGAAAACATTTCCTACCACACTAGATATAATTGTAACCGAAAATTGTCATAGAGCCACAAGTTGTGTGTCACATTCGAAAAAACAAAAATTCCACTAAAACACTTGTTAAAATTTATTCCATTAGTCAAAAATATGGAAAAGGGATATCAGCTATAGAGAAAGTATGTAAAATAATTAATAAAATGGGTAAAATATCAGGTTTACCATTCATTTTCACTTTTCATCGAAACTTTGTGAATTTTGGTGAAAATACCCTCGATGTTCAATTGAAGATATTTGGAGGTTGAAAAAATGGAATTACAAACCACTTGGACCAATAATCACTCATCTTCTCCCCTTTAATTTGATACCATTAAATTAAATTTTTAGGAAAAATTTGAAATTTTTAGTGAAATTTTAAAGGAAGTGTGTGCATACACTCTTCCCATTCTCATGAGGCACTATGGCCATCCCTATATGAAATTTACTTTAGGAAAGGCACATATATATGCACTTTTCCTAAAGGAAAGCATGTATGTACACACTCCCTTGCAAAATAAATATTTTAGCCCTCAAACTGATCTTTCAATGAAGGATGGCTATTACTTGGAAATAGAGAGAGCATGAAGAAGTGGATAATGATGTGTTAAATTATTTGGGAGCAATGGATTCCTTACAAAATTTTGGAATTCTTAAATTCTTTATGATGCCCAATATGGGTGCAGAAAAGTGATTTCTTCAATTATTGGTGAATTATTGGAATCTGAATCAGGAATGTTTTATGAAAGATGATCAGCCATTGAGACTTGAAATATAACACATATACTTCATTACATGCCTTTCTGGGTGAGGGAGGTAGTGAATCTAAATATTTAAAGTGAGTGAGGATTCACCATTGAATATTACGTTGATGTTTATTGGATCAAGGTGACCCAAAATGTAGGGACCAAAATCCAAATATAAAACAAATTGATTCTATGGCTCAATATCATTTTTTTCACCATATCTTGAATGGTGGGATTGGATACATTGCATTAGGAATCACAACCATAGATATTTTATGTACTAGAATTCATATACCCTATAGTATTTGATTGGTGTAGCACATTATTATCAAGCATGAAGACTCTAATTTATAGAGTGCATGTTGGGTAGGATGAAGAACTTCAGATATGGTAGCATCTTGTGCTCCTTCTTATTTGAGCTTGTATTAGTACTATGTCCAAGGGTGGACCTTCGCATGTCACACTTGCAAGAAACATACATGGCACGATGAGCGGTTTTTATGATTATTGGGAGATTGATGTGTTAGCACTACTTTTGGTGACATATTGTTTCACTAGAGGGCAAGAGAAATTATAGTTACCAATGATTATCTATATGAAGGCTTAGAATTCACAGGATTCGTAGATATTTCGCTTCACACTAATTCCACATGGGGAAATATAGGTAACATAACTTGATTTTATAGTTATTTATTTTTTATTGATTTTATTTTTATAATAGAACAATTCAAATAACAAGATAATATTTTTGGTGTGGAAAAAAAAATTCATTAATCATGAATATTTGGGATGAGTGAGACCAAAGGGATACCCACATCACCATTGTTGAGGTAGAGGCAAGGACCAACCTAGTGGAGATGTATATTAAGTTCTCTAATATGTGTAAAGGAATCTAGAAGGCTTGAACTGTTAGGCCACTTGATAAGTGCCAATGGCACATAACAAAGACATACCAAAGGGGATCTAACACTGTGTAATAGGAGTACCACAAGCATGGGTGTTCTTGTTCCATGGGTAGGAAATACCATATCTTAATATCATGAAACTCATAAGAACCTGAGGTTTTCTTACGCATAATTTATAATGGTATTGGTCAAATGTAAAGATATATGATCATCGGAAAAGATAGCAATTTTGTAGGACATTCATTCACATTTTTCACTTGATGAACATTGAATTAATATATATATATATATGAGAGAGAGAGTGTGTGTGATATAGAGAGTATATAACATTGTGTAGTAGGAGTACCACTAGCATGGGTGTTCTTGTTCCATGGGTAGTAAATGCCATATTTTAATATCATGAAACTCATAAGAACGTGAGGCCTTCTTACACATAACTTATTATGGTACTAGTCAAATGTAAAGATATATGATCATGGGAAAAGATCATAATTTTGACAAACATTCATCCACATTTTTCATTTATATACATATATTCACACACACACACACATATATACATATATATACAACGAGAGAGAGAGAGAGAGAGAGAGAGAGAGAGAGAGAGAGAGAGATTGTTGGCTTAAGGGATCTTGACACAGGTTCGGAGCCACTCTACGCAACCAAAAAAATCCTCTAACTACTCGCCCTTTCAATAGTGATCTACTTGCAGAGACCAAAGTATCGTTGGAAGCAGTATGGGGGGTGTTGGAACCAGGTTTCCACACCCTGAGGAAGATTTTAATGTGGATATTTATGCTACGTAACAGATCCAATGCCTACAGTCTTGCGCACCACTTCACAAGAACTAGATATAACGCAGAAAACCCTTACTTCAATACAAAAGAACACAAACATACCACTATGCTTTATCTCGATCTTAGCATAATAAGCAGAAATGTATGAGTGCAAAAATGTAGATCTAGTTAACACAGAGAACTCTAACAACTACTTAACCCAAATAATTTCACATTAATAATAATAGATCTATAGCTTGAAACACATAGCAGATAAGACATATCTAAATAATTACATAAATCACATAAAGATAAGAGTTCGCCCAAAATATCTTCTTTATTAATAGATCTTCAATTCAATTCAGTCTTTCTACCTGCGCACACATCAGCAAGGTCCTTGCACACAACTCAAGACTTAGGTCTTTGTGCATACAAATAGTAGGATCCTTTCTACCCAAACTAACAATTCAGATCAACAATCCAAAATATAAAACATAGAAATATATCGATCTATTGTACTACTTTACTCGGCTTTACTCTTACATATTAATAGATACTTGACGTGCACATACCATGGTCTCAAACCATGGTTTTAGACTCATGGTTTCCCCTTTTACCCATTACAATGATAAAGGAGCTTTGACCCACCCCAAAGCCTTTTACTTCTGCGCGTAGTGCGTTTTTACAAAACTTATCCAAAAATTAACCCAAAAATGCTTTACCCCAGGGGACCTTGCTCAAACCGTCCCCCAACATAATCTAGTAACTCGTCCCAAGTCACTTTGGTCATGCTGCCTAAATTTTTTCTTTGAGCACCTACAAGGAACTCTGAAATGGAAAGATAAATTCGATGCTTTGTGCTGCAACATTCTGTGCTTCCTCTACCAATTTTTTTATGGTTGGTCCCTCAGCGGACAACCTGATGCTTCTTTGGGTTTGCTGCAAGATTTTGAGGGCATAATCAACCCATAGCTTCATTATTTCTTCTAGCAAGTGCTCTCGGTGGTGCAATTTTTCGATTTCCGCTTGAATGGTGAGAATCTCCTTCAATCGGGCGAATCTCTAAACTTGCACCAAGGTCGGCGCAAAAAACCAGATTTCATTGAACTGTTGCTCTTTGGTCCTCAATTTTGTCTTTAGCTATAGGGACATGGTCATCCTTGACATAGGTACAAAATCCCATGGCTTCTTCAAACGACTAACTGCAAGCATCCAAGGCAGCAATGAATCTAGTAGTCAATTCCTTTACGACGGTGGTGCACTACGCGCGCACCTCTAGAGGTGTCTCGGGTTGTAACTTCATCTGTAGGTCTGCGATCTTCTACTCGAGCTCTGCATGGACTGTGGCAATTTCTGATCCCGAAGCCTTGAGTGCAACGACCATGCAGTGACAAATTTTTCCAGCTTGACAGTGGTCACTGTTGTGGTGGGCACTGTGATTTCGGGGACGTTCGAACACAACTGATCAATCAATTTTTCCAATTGGGTGCATTGGCTATCAACGATGCATCGTGCATCCTCTGCAAGCTTTTGTCATTGAAGCGTTGAGGTGTCTTGGTTCTGCGTTGTAGTGGTATCCTTGGAGGCATTATATTTGCAGTATTGTAGCTCGTCGGTAATCATCATGTGCATGGCATGTAGCTTGCCGGTGGGGAACACGGCCAAATCAATATCAACCTCCGAGCTTTCAGGAATGATCCCACGCAAGGCCAAGCTAGGAAGTTGAAGTGTGGAACTGGAAACTTGGAAGATTCATCTCTCAAAGATGGATGGGTGCCGGATGCATGGCTCAATTTCTTGTCCTACGCTTGTTTGCAGCACACTTTCTTGAATCGCGCTCGCTTGCAACTTTAGCTCCTGAAGACCATGTTTCAAATCCTCAAGGACTATTTTTTATAGAGAATTGGCGATGTTCCAGGTACCTTTAGCTATGAACTTGACTACATATTCAATCTCGTCGAGGTCGCCCTCTGTTAAGGTTATTTTCTCTGTCCTTGTATTCTTTGAGGCCAAGAGAATGAAGTTGGGTCTGAGGCCCTCGTCTAGGGTTGCAACACAAATCTGTCTGCGTCGGAGGTGCATCAGCATTATCTCCTTATTTTTCCTCCATTTCCTCGTCATCCGTAGTGACTGGCTCCAGTTCCTTCTATGTATCCTTGTCTTTCTGTTGATCTCTATGTCTCCTTCTGTGTATCTTTCATCATGCGCAGCTTTGTAGGAGGCTTCACAGACACCAAAGATGATGCACCACCAGCGGCGGTCGCTTCTAACCACAAGGCTGGCCATTTCATTGTAACGGGCGCAAGATCATCCTCCATGACAATATATGGCAACTCATACCTAAATCCTTCCACATCCCTCTTTGCACAGATGTGCATATTGTGGAATATGGCTTTGAAGTCCGAAATGTGCTTGTACTGATTTTACAGTGTTGGGGACAACTGTGACTTAGACTGCACTTCCTGGAACAACTCTGAATCAAATAATACCCATAAAGTTTTTTTCGATCACTCTAGAAGGCAGCTTGGAGTTCCAAAATGACGCATATCATACACCTTTGCAGATATTAGGCTCAATATCTGGGAACTGGGGCTCCATAGGTGGCCTCCAACCAATCATAATGATCAACAATAGTAAGCAAGCATAATAAAAGTGTTTCCCATCCTTCGGTGCTTTGCGAACATTCTCTAGGAATTCATTGCAAAGGTATTTCACCCAATTATACTGCACCCCTTTCTTGCATTGCCCAGCCAACGCAATGACTGGTGCCTACACTTATTTCGCGTGACACTTCCGTATAATCTTGCATGCGAGGATCAACATGCCAAATTTGATCGTGGGGTCATTGATCTCACTGACAACGAACCCTCGGGTGTTGCAAGATACCTGATAGATTTCTTTGATGTTCTCAACAACCATCTTCACCTAGACCTTTCCTCCAAAGGTCGTCGCAAGGTCTTCTCCTTAACATGGCAGGTTGGTTATGCGATGGTCAATGCTTCATCAATTGGGATGGCCTCCCCTAGCCATAAAAAATTATCATGCACCAGGGCGAGCAGCTAGTGCGCACAAATATCATTGACCGTGCTGCGCCCAAAATTTGGGATGTTCAAAATATTCAACAACCCCGACTTTTGCAAACCCAACACCCAATATTTAGGTTCCACTTTGAAAACTCCTCCATCACAGGGAAATTTCTCTAAATACTACGACGGTGCAAGTTCAGGGAACTTCGCGCGGTCCACCAGGTCCCAATTTTCCATCTTCAACATGGTGAGCTTTGCGAACATGTCTCCTTCAAACGACACATCCTATAGAATCAATAGTGTGCTGATGTATGATCTTACCTTATCCAAATCCTTTGTGACTTTCACAGAGGCTTTGTGCAGCGTCATTTACTTGGGCAGCCACAATATTGGATCTATCTCTTCCACAATATCCTCTTCAATAATTACCTCAGGCTCCTTGGCCATTGGTCTCTTTTGTCGCTCTATGGGGGTAGACCTAGGCTTTAGGGTATTGTTGCGTGTAGACTTCCCGGTTCCCAAAGTTTGTCCTTTCTTTTCTTTCTACGATTGGGGCTCAGGCACAGGGGCTTCAACGGTGGGCGTTATGGAGGGAGTAGGTTCTATAACAGTCATAATGGTAGGGATAATTTTACCTAACCCTCTTTGGTGAAATGTTTTGAAAAAGGTCTCAAAGTTCTTAGACATGAACTTAGGCAAAAAAAACCATAAAAATGTGCACAAATAACTTGGAAATCAAATAGAACTAATTCAACCCTCCCTGTCATATTTATAGTGGTGGCATGGCCTAAACGGTCTAATGTTCATTGATGTAGCCCCATAAATGATAAAAATGCCCCAAATATGGCATAATATCCTCATTAAATGCAGTTTAGCGACTCCTCCAAACGGTAATAAAGCTGTCTTATCCAGATTAATTGTTCCAATGACTAGTTTTTGGCACTTCTATGACTGTGTCAACCTTCTAGCGCAACATCTGCATGGATGTCCTATATATCTACGCTTTCGTCATCTTCGTCATGCGGACCCACTTTTCCAATGTGTGACAAACTTCTTTATGGTTCTACGCATTCTCACAACTTTCTAGGGAGCTAAGACACTTCGATGACCATATCGTCATTTGGCACGCATAGGGCTAGGGTCATCCTTGTATGGCTTCAACTGACTTCCATTCACATATCTAGGAAGGATTTCACCCCTTAAGGTAACCAGACGTACCACACCTCCTTCTGTAATCTCTATGACAACATAAGGTACAAGCCAATTCATTTTAAACTTTCTTGGGTGGCGCGCAAACTTGCTATCATATAGAAAAACTAAATCATCATCCTTGAATTTTTTCTTTTTTTTTTAATTTTTTATGTGCCTGTCATGCCAAGATTTTTCATGCGCCTTTTTCACCTGATGATGGAAACCAACAATGAATCTATCTTCCTCCAGCACAACTAGCTGCGAGAGTCACTCTTCCATACTATCTTGATCAACCATGTTAGTTACCGATGCAATGAACAAACTAGGGACGATGTACTCTAATGGCATACCAACTTCATGTCCATACACCAAACTGAATAGGGTATGTCCGGTCAATTTCTTTCATGTAGTTCGATATTCCCATAGAACCACAGATAGGCGCACATCCCAATCGTTCTGATTAACATTACATACATTTGTGAGCACATTGTCCAAAATCTTATTAAAGACCTCTACTGTGCCATTTTCTTGTGTATGATACGGTTTACTCTTTTGATGGTGCATCTTAAACTCCATTTTCAATGCATGGATAGTCTCATTCACAGAGCTTGTACCTAGTCACTCATAAATATTTTAGGACACCCAAACCTTGTCAAGATATTGTCAAAAATGAAGTGCACAGTTGTCTCTACGCTCCAATATTTAATAGGATTAGCTTCTGCCCACCTGGTCAAACAATCTGTTGTAGTAATGATATAGCGCTCACCAATATTATTTTCGGGAGGACTGATCGGTCCTACAAAGTTGTCCCCCTTATCAAAATCTTGCAAATTCACTTGTGGTTGCAGTGGAACTTCATCTATGCAAGAAGTCTTTCCTATTCTCTGACATACATCTCAAACGTGACAATACTCTTTTGCATCACTGTGTACCATAGGCCACCACGAGCGCTCAAAATTTTCTGTGCAATTGGTTTTCCTGCATAGTGACCTCATGAAACCCCTACATTTGCTTCAATTAGGATGCTCTGTCTTTAAAAATCTGGCACATAACATCTGAATATCTCATCAATGCCCATATTATACAATTGGCCAGCAATCAAAATAAAGTTGGCTGCACGCAAGATCAGTTCTTTCTTCTACTTAACTGTATACTTCGTAGGTGCACTACCAATGGTTAGAAAGTGGATAATATCTGTGAAGTGGTCATATTCGACTACTTTAATGGTAAATAGATGCATGTCTTGTAATCCATCTTCCAAACTAGTTGGATCCTCTCCACTTTTGATGCACGATAAGTGATATGGATCTACATTCAACCTCCCTGGTTTGACGATCACCTCAAAATCATACTCCTAAAATAATAAGAGCCATTGAAAAATATTCCCCCCCAACACAGGCTTGTTCACCAGGTACTTCAAATCAAAGTGATAAGTAAACATCTTAAAATGTCCTCCCAGAAAATAGTGTCGAAACTTCTGTATTGCATAAACCATAGCTGATCCATCTCTCTCTGTTGTTGAGTAGTCACGCTTAACACTTGAAAATTTCTTGCTCACAAATGCAATTGGGTGATCAATATCTCCAGCTCCTTGCTGCACGAGTACAACACCTAGTGCGATACATGAAGCATCCACGTGTACATGGAATTCCTTTGTACAGTATGGAAATACCAATATAGGCGCAATCACCATTTTCTCCTTAATTAGCTCGAAACTCTTCTGACAGTCCTCATCCTAGAAAAAAGAGGCATCCTTCAACAATTTTTCCATCGGCATAGTAATCAGTGGATAGCCTTGAATAAATTTTCTGTAATAGCTAGTATGTCCCAAAATTGAGAGCAACTGCTTCACATTTTCGAGTGCCTCCAGGTTGACAATAATAGCAATTTTAGCGAGATCAACCATTAACCCCTTTTGACAGACAATATGACCCAGCAAAATCCCGAAAGAGACATATAATATGCACTTCTTCAGATTTAGCGAGATCTGATGCTTCTGAAAAGTATCCAACATTAAGCGCAGATTTGAAACAGGCTTCTTCACTGAGTCAAATACAATCCAATCATCAAAATATAATTCTAATAATTTATTTATATACTCTTTAAACATAGCTGCCACCACACACAAGAATATTGTTGATTCATTCTTCAAACTAAATGGAATTATTGTGTATTGGAATGATCCCCATTCCATCGCAAAGGTTTTCTTATTTTTGTCTTCAAGCACGATTCTTATTTGGCGGTATCCAGAAAAGCCATCAGTGAATGAGTAGTCCTCCTGCCCTCCCACATTATCAATTATTTCATCAGAAAACAGAGTTGGAAAAGGGTCAAGCACACATGCATCATTCAACTTGCGTAGATCCACACAAATCCTAATTTCTCCTTTCTATTCTTTTCTTGGACCACCGTGGGGCTTACCCAATCAGATTCTTCTACTAGTTCAATAATCCCTGCAACAACCATTTTCTCCAGCTCCTATTTGACCTTCTATTTATACTTTTGATTCAACTTGTAAGGGTGCTGCTTGACAAACCTAACATCCGGTTTTAGAGTGATTTTCATCACACCAAGATCCCTAACAATACCTTGCAACTCTGAAAAATTTGTGGGAAATAAGTCTTGATATTTAGCAAGCAACTCTGCAACCTTAGCCACTGTATCTTCATCCCAGTAATCCCTGATTTTTTCAATATTAGGTTTCTCTTCTATTCCGATATTTACTTGCATAATCTTCATGGGTTCAGTCACATCAGGCACTTCGACTAGAGGCCCAAAAACTGCACGTTGACCTTCGGACTTAGGGATATTGATTTTTCTTGGGTATTCCTCATTATCTTCAATAGTCACATTCTAGCAGTCAATTATATCCTTCATCTATGCATCCCATGCTAGTATAGCTTGTTCTTCTGGTTTCTCTGTCATGTCAAAGATCACATCTTGAATCTTGTGTAAGGCAATACTGATGCATGGAAATCCACTCTCAAAATTGAACGTTAACACAAATTTTTCTTGTAGCACAACCCATTTTTTCATGCCTCATCGCAGCTCAAAATTTAGGTACCAGTTCATAGGAATCCAATTTAAAGTATGGATGAATGTATGCACCCATCCTAGCTGTGTATTTTATCACTAAGCTGTAGTCCACCTGGCTAAATGTATGCATTGCTCTTCTTTTCCTGCATATGATCCTTCCAACTAGATATTGGGTTGTCCAAAAAGCAGTTGCATCATATGGGTACATTCTTCCCAATTCACCAAGTTGTCCTTGTGTGTCTCCCACTAGCGTGCTGGAGTTAAACGTAGAGCTAACTCAAGCGCATGGAACCGTTGTGTGTCTGGAACAAGATTTTCGAATTAATATAAGAAACAAGTGATACTGTCTATACCATCATAATAAGGTAGTTCCCACACCTCAAAGGATAAGTACTATAGAGATCTAGTGACTCAGTTGCAGTGCAGTGTAGGGAGTCATGAAAATGGTTCTGCCAATTCTCCAATTTTTCATCCAAGTCTGAGTGGCATGAAATGTCTCTATCCCAGCTAAGCTGACCATATGTTGTGGGATTTATCTAATCTTCATCTCTCATAGTTAGTTTGTAGATATGATCAACGTCCTCTTCTGCACGCACTGGTTCAGTATATCTTTCTCCTTCTATCGAATCCAGTGGGACCACAACCCTGGTTCCATTGTTTTCAAACACCATGCTTCTGTGCTTGAGGTTGATGATAGAATTCATGTCAATATCCCAATACAAACCCAACAACGCGGGGATGGATCTGAATCATCAACAATCTGAATAACTTCAAAGTTATCTAGTGCCTTAACTCCTTCGATATCAACTATGACCACAGAAAGCCTACCCATTGGGATAATCTTCTGCTGACATTCCACGCGGAGCTGTATTGCAGACCATTCTAGCTTAGGCTTTGCCATTTTTTGCCAAGTTTGCTTTGGTATGAAATTTGCATCAAATCCGAGATCCAAAATGACCTAGTCCATTTCAAACTCTCCTATTTGAGCAGTCAGGCGCATCTCTCGGCCAGTTCTTCTCTTGTTCTTGTAGATCTTATTGAGAGCCTTTTGCTCCATCTGGGGCTGTTCTTTTTCGATGCAACTATTAATTAAATATTGAAGGTTCTTAATAACCTTCTTGTTGCGCAAAATCTTGACACATGCCTGTAAAAACAATTTCATCTCTGCAGGCTCGGCCCCTTTGATGGTATCCGTAGTAGGTTTTCCTGTTATTTCAGATGTGCCAGGATCCACGAAGGTCTTCCATGCTGTGACAAAGGTTTCCTCCCCCCTTTGTAGATTAAACCATTCCTTTTTCTCAGGAGCTATCTGGACCCAAACATTAGTGAAAAGTCTCTTATCTTCTGCTTTATCTTCTCCAGTTGCTACACCGCTTCTGCTTACAATATTTATGATAGGGTCTTCAACACGCGGTTCCACTCTCATCATTTGAACATTCTGCGTAGGTGTCTGTGGTTTCTTTTCTTGCATTTTTTCAAACAGTATAGGGAAATATTCAATAATATGATCAAACTGTCTATAATACCTGAAATATTGATGTGTTGGGTTGGCAGTCACGTGCATAATGACTAGCTTCTCCACAGTTATAACAAATGATTTGTCCCCTTCCACGACCAGACCCTCTGCCTGGAAATCCACTGCGCCCAAACAATGATGCAGGCGAATCTGGTCCTCTACCCTCAGCCTGCAATATGTTTGAGACAGCTTGCTCAATCATTAGATTGAATCTACAACAGTTCTTGTCATCATGTCCCACAGATCGACAAAATATGTAGTAAGTTTTTTCGATTTCCGAAATATATTTACCAAGCCTAGGGCATAAGTGTATCGTATGTAGTCCATTTGTTTGGAAAATCATGCACCATAGATTGGGAACCTCACTAGGCCCTGCCCCATTCTTAAGTGGACTTGGTCCTCCAACCGATAGATAGTTATTATATACATGACACTGATCCCTATGATGTCCCTCAGATTTACAGTGTGTGCACCATACTCCTGCACACATATCCCTTCGCTTCTACTTTCACAAAGTTTGTATTTCTAAGTGCAGTGCAACTAACTTGCTTTGGATTTGCTGAGCCCCAACCTGTGTGGCTGGTATAGGTGAAGCTTCTAGCTTCATGGAAATATCCACAACTTCAACCTATGTTGCAATATTCTATTGTTTTAAAGACTGACATAGATGTGGAAAAATCATAATAATAAACCATTCTTTGTGATGCGTGTCATCGATTGTAAATACTCCATCTCTAAAGGTGCGCTTCAATTGTTGATCTACCTCCCATACATATTCATTAACTTCTTGGTGGATCTCCTTTAATTTAGTCATGCATTGAGAGTAGGATTTTGGATTTTTGAACTACTCCTTCAATGCAGTCTTAAGCTCGTCAATCGTGGCATTAGGATTGACTGCCATATACCTCATGTACCAATCCAATGTGCATTCTTGAAATGTAGTAGCCAGCTGTGATTTCTTAAAATTATCATTATTGATTTGTTGCGTTGTCAATACAACATCTGTGACGAACCAAAATTGGTTAACATATTCATTTCCAAAGCCCTTGAAATTATGCGACTTGATGGAAGTAGCCATATCATCTTCTGGAGGTGGAGGTGGAGGTGGAGGTGGAATGGATGACTTGTTAGAGTGAGGCGAATTTGGGAGTGGAGTGGATGGGATATGAACTAAGGCTAACGACCCAAAAATACCTTGATCTTACAATCCCTCTTCTTCTAAGTGCTCACATTCACCAGAGCTACTTGTTTCAGACTCCTTGTCGCTATCAGATTTACCTTTGAGAGGGCTATAAAAAACCATCTTCTAGATCTACTCTATAATTTTTTCCATTGTGCATAGTCGAGCCTCTTTGGGACATTCACTCAATGTGGTTACACCGAGTACCCTTTTCACATAAAAGCATTTTAATCCACAATTTCAATGAGCACACAAACTTACCTCTAGGGCCCTTGAAAAATCTCCTTTTAGCTTCATAATATAGTACAAAAGTATCAATATAAAATTTAGTCACAAACCCACTCAGAACACTATCAATCGAATAATCTATTATGCGGGTAATTTTATTGCTAGATTTCTCCAACTGCTGAACCAACTCAGGAGTCCACCTAGTGATCACATCGTCCTTTGTGTAGGTTTGAAATTCAGTCAGCCGAGATAACCACTTGTGTAACTCAGTCGCAAAGGAAGCAAAGAAAATTTCGTGGACCTCTTTGTAGATATACCTTTGCCTCCAATCTTCAACATATAATTTAGGGTTTTAGATTTCTTGGATTGCAAATTCTCACACCTTCTTATCGACCCAATCTTGTAGTTTGTTCTTTGTCAGATACCACAACATCAAATATCCCTCAAAATGATCTTGGGCATGGAAACAGAAACATTTTTTGGCTTAATGGGTCCCGACCCAGGTTCAGAGTAATCTGCACAACCAATAAAACCCTCCAACTGCTGGCCCTTTTGACAGTGATTTTCTTGCGCAAACCAAAAATCTCACTCGAAGCAGTATAGGGGAGTGTTGGAACTAGGTTTCCACACCCTCAGGGAGATTTTGATGTGGATATTTACCCTAATTAATAGATCTAATGCCTATAGTCCTACACACCACTTCACGGGAACCAGATCTAATGTAGACAACCCTTACTATAGAAGTGCACAAACATACCAATATACTTTATTCCGATCTTAGAATAATAAGCAGAAATGTATGAGTGCAAACATGTAGATCTAGTCAAAATAGAGAATTCTAACAACTACTTAACCTAGATAATTGTGCATTAATCATAACAGATCTATAGCTTGAAACATATAACATATAAGACAGATCTAAAAAATCACAGAAATCACATAAAGATCAGAGTCCACCCAAAATATCTTCTTTATTAATATATATTCAATTCAATACAGTCTTTCTGCCTACACACGCAACAACATGGTCCTTGCACACAACTCAGGACTTAGGTCAATGCGAACATAGCCAACAGGAGCCTTTCTACCTAGACTAACAATTCAGATCAACAATCCAAAAGATCAAACATAGACATATATTGTTCTATTCTACTACTTTACTCGACTTGACACTTACATATTTATAGATCTTTGACACACATATACCATGGTCTCAAACCATGGTTTCCATTTTTACCCATTACAATGATAAAGGAGCTTTGACCCACCCCAAATCCTTTTGAATTATGCATGCAATGCATTTTTACAAAACTTATCCAAAAATTAACCCAAAAATGCTTTACCCCAGGGGACCCTACTCCAACAAAGATCCACATTTTTCACTTGATGAACATTGAATTAAGTGAGATAATCCATTTTGTTTGTATTTATGTAAGTACAAATATGATTGTATGATTATGATGCTTTCAATGTTGTGAATGATAAATATGTCAATCCAATACATAATTAGATAATGGCTCGATAATATATGAAAATGACATTCAAGTAACCTTACACACACACACACACACACATGCACACAGGGAGAGAGAGAGATTTGTTGGATTTATGTATGTGGAAATCTTATTGTATGATTATGATGCTTTTAGTGTTGTGAATGATAATTATGTCAATCCAATACATAATTAGCTAATGCATCGATAATATGTTTTCTAATTCTAGGCACATGAACATAAGTAATAAGATGAAAATGTCATTCAAGTAACCTTACACATAAATATATCTAAAAAAGGATAGGATCATGTTGATCTCTTTCCCTTTTAGGGACAATATTCAACCTCCTAGGGAGTTGTGCACATTCCCTCTATGTTTTTATAGAGGTGGTACTCCTCTTTCACACTCTGATTTTAGATGTATTTTCTCATATGAATAAATATAACATTCAAAATTCTACACCTATGAGTGGACAAGGTGGTTTTAAAGGGAAAAACAATAAGTAAAATATAATTGAAAAGACGTAATCTCACAAATAGAAATGCATCTCATTCCATCACCTCCATCCATTCATACTATGAGAAAAAATTATTTGAAAAATGTACATATACATGATAATAAAAAATAATGGCCTATATATTTCAGAGAGATTTAAATGATTTCATTCATTTGGAACCATAATATGCATAGGATAACATTCACAATATCTAATGCTTTATAAAAACTCTTTAAAACCACAAATTACATAAACTTCTAAAATAGAAACATTACAAATTGAAGTTTAAGCTCAAATAAAATGTGTTCTTATTAGACTACACAATGCTACTAATACTTAAACAATAAAAAAATAAAATATTCATTCTCAAAAGACCAGATAAAATAAAATAGTATAATAAAATAAAATAGAATAGTGTAATAACTTGGAAGAAAAAATAAATAATATAATAACCTTGAAGAAAAAATAAATGCAATTAAAGATCAAATTTACAAATAGAAAACACATTTAATAAAGCTAGAGGATGAAGGCCTAATAAGTAAAAAAAAAAATTGCTTTGAAAAATAAAACAATAAACAAAATCTGAATAGGAAATGATGAATGGAATGATCTCTCCCTCAATTTCAAAGAGTAGTGTATATCCCTGGATTTTGAATTTTTTCGATGTAACTACCCTTCGCAATTATTCAAGATTAACAATTTATGTTAAGGACACTTTAAGAAAGTATTAAATATACTCCTTCAGAATTGGAAATGTAATATTTTGCTCTACCTCGATCGTCAAGAATTATTCCTCGAGTTCATTAAATTCTAAGCCTAATTAATCAATATTTTCCAAGTGGTCATCATTATAATTAAAAAAAATTAACTAGCCACCTTTGAAAAAAAAAGTAACTGGCCACCTTTTAATATCCTCTTCCGGACAATAAATGAGATTATCGAACTCATTGGCCCATGATTTTGTTGTTACGCTCAACTCTTATGTTAACAGATATTTAGATATCAATAGGGAATATCTCATTAATTGCAGCCCTTCAAGGTCTTTAATTATTTTAATAGATTGAAAGAAAGTGTTTCTTTTGTTATTTTAATAGTTGGTCATCAAACAACTAGTAATTAAGTACTCTAGTACTTGTATTCTAGTAGATCATATTGTTTTTATTTGTTTTATAATTATATGGAATTCACTTACACTTGAAACCCATGAAATAAATGCATTTAAATCATTTTCAGAAAAATGTTTATCGTGTTCTTCATCTTTATTCAAATATTCAACAAAACGATGAAATCCTGTATGAAATAGTTCTTAATTCACTAATATCCATGACTTACAAAATAATGCTCATTCACTTATTTATGTTTTCTATGATACTATTTTACTCCACTGAGTAACTTGGAGGCTTTATTTATCTTACTAGATGTATTGGGTGTAGTTTGGGGTGTTTTATTAGGAGAAATTATGGCCAATGGAGTTGTAAACAGAGGTCCAAGTTATAAAGCCCCCTCTATTTAATTTATATTTATTTTTAATATTATATTATCTAACTCTTGCAACCATATAGAGTGGGAAAGGGCATCTCTTGTAGTCATGTGATGTTTAGGAGTCTAGTAGGTCCAAACCTTGAAACATCCACCCTCTCCATTTATTTATTAACTTTTTATTTTTAACATTTTCATTTTCAATTTCAAATTTTATTTATGGCGTATTGTACTATGCATTGCACATGGTTAAATATTATTCTTCAAAGACCACCTAATTGGGTAGTATAGTGCTATCCACTTCCATATCAGTAGGGCCTTAAGGTTATGAATACTTTTTGCTCAAACTTTTCTTAATTTTTTAGTATGAAACAACATGAGGTTTCTCAAGATCAATGTAAGGTGTTTCTTCACGATCATCCCCTTTGTAACATATGTCATTACTCTCTCCTCTGGCTATTTTTTTCTTGTATATTACATACATAAGAGGAACTCTTATGTCCTTGGGGAGCAGAGGAAGACTATGCATTGTTTGAAATTTTCCCTTTTTGCATTGTTTTAGTATGTTGTTGTTAAGAATCCATACTAATTTTAGTATCCAAGTCCTCGTTTCTTATCACTTTTTCTTTATTCTTTGGTGTGTCATGGTTATTATTTACTATTCCCTCTAAAATTTAGGTGAATAAATTACCATACCTCATAGGAGCTAAATGTTCTCAAAATATCTCTTCAAGGTAAAAGCCTCTAATAGGTTTAGCTTCCTTTAAATTGAATGAATGCCTTAAGAGTTTTAGATACTTCATGCAAGTGTAACGCTCCCTCCCACCCACTTGAACTCCCCAATCCTAATGGGAAGCATTACTTTTAACTAAAACAACCTCCAAAGTATCATTATGGAAATGGGGTTACAAAATTTCTTCATTTCCCAAAGTGTGAGAAAATCACTTTGGATAATACCATCTCATCCAACTCATCAAAATATTTCCATTGATATAAATGTTTCCTCACTCCGAATCCTAGAATGAAATCCATGCCCACTTGAAGTTTTAGCCCCTTAACCCTTGCCACGTCAAGAAGCATTGCCACGTGGAAAACCGAGTGCATGTGTGACCCTGCCACATCTCCCCAGCTAATGTTGCGCCCACCACATCATCGTGCCATAACACCTTCACACCATCATGCCTTAATTCTCGAAGAGATGTGATTTAATATCTATGTGGCACAATAGAAACCTTTGCATTACCTATCAAGGAATTCCCCATCTAGCATCCCCATGAGTTTGCGACTTCTATCAACACCACGCCTTATTATGCGAAGTCAAAAAAACATTTCTAGGGAACCAAGCCTCATAGTGTTGTTGATCCTAGCCATGCCCCCCTTACATATGAACCACATGACACCCAAAACCACGTAGCACCATAAAATCACTGCCACGTGTCAGGTGGATTCACATTAGAGCAAATTTAAACCTAAAAGTGCGCATGAAATTTTAATGTACATAATATGTAAACCAATCAAAATATTTTAAATTTAAAAAGAGGTACATATAAATATTTTGGAGGGAAAATTTAAAAAACTACTTTTTTTAATTGTATTTTTGGCTTATCTCCTTACAGGTTTACTCAAATTTCAAGTGTAGACACTTGTTGGATGCATAGTTAAATGATTCTTCCAACGAGTACCAACTATGCATACTTTTGAGGAGACCTACATTATAAAAATTGGAGATTCATTAAAAAAGTGTGTTTCAACAAGAAATATATTGGTTGCATAAGAAATCATGCTACAACAAACTTCTGAACCCACAAACTCATAGATTACCATGTCTCTCTAAAGTGAATCTATCCCTGGCCCACCATCTGTCTAATATCCCAAAATGGGGATGTAGTAATACTAAAACACAAACTAGAGTAGCAGTGAGAAATTAACTCATAAAATGTGTGTAGCCATCATATTATTGTTGCAGCAGCAAAATTATGTCCCATTACATTATCCCAAAGTGGGGCAATGCAGCAATATGGACCATAAAAATGTTACTTTCAGAAAATTACACTAAAACAGTGGGAAATAACATTTAGATCCCTTAGAATATGTATTATGGCCCTCAAATACAAAAGGGGATCAGAAAAAAATCCCTTTTGCTAAGTTAAACAGATCTCCCGGCCTTAAAATGGCTTAAAAACACCCAAATCCCATGACTTACACCATGTAGAATTTCTGAAGCAAGTGACTGCGTGATTTGATGAGGGTTTCTTCAAAAATATGATAGAAAACCATGGATCTGGAGTTTTATTAAGCAATATGTTGAGAAAACAAAGTTATAGTCTATTTAATACAATATTGAGATAACCCAACAAGGGTTTCTTGAAAGCATAAGTACAAAGAGAAAATCTACATAACCAGCTATGAAATAACATAGTATTACTGCAACTTCACATACATATAGCTGAATGATACAAGGAATAGATGAGGATCCCCTATCTAGCTTTCCAGAGGAAGGATTGACCCTTTCCTTAGGAAACTAGCTCAAAACCAAGGGGTTTAACCTTGAATACAAAAATGTTGGAGTTGTAGTCCTAAGACTAAGTAGCAGCTACAACTCAAGAACTAGATGGATATGGATGAAGATGATGTACAAGCTGAACAAACCTCCTCCAATGGATCTTCCAAGTGAAAGGCTTATCCTAACACTGAAGATCTCACCCTCCAAACAATCTGCAACCCCTTACTGCAAATGCACACTGAAAATAACGCAGTCAAGGAGAGGGACTGCGCTGTAGGAGATAGAAACTATGTTAGCCAAGTGCCAAGATATGAAATCTGCTCCAAGGGCTTCCTTAGTGATCTCCCAAAGGAAAGAAAGTTTCCTCTTCTGAAAAATAAGTTATGGAAGTGGTGTTGTGGAACCTCCACTGCAACACCCTGCAACACAACGTTATACTGCTGCAGAAATAACGTTGTAGCTAAAGGAGGATGCTTGGCCTCAAGCCTATATGTGGAGAAATACAGAACAAGCTCCCTTAAGAGGCCTCTCAAGAAAGGAGAAGGAATTCCTAAACAGGAAATCCTTGTGCTAAGCATCACAAAAATCTCAACTAAACAGTTGTAGAAGGCACAAAGTCATACATACCATAAAATCAATATTCAATAACATGTCTTCATATGGCTGCCTTGCCCTCCTTTTATACAAATGGAAGCCCTCTCACCTTGGGTCCCACAAATTAGGGTTTCCTCCACCAAGGAATCTTCCTCCCACTATCTCTGCGCTGTCTCAAAAGATGATCTCCACCTCCTATCCCAGCACTGTTGACTTGGTCAAACTTGACCTTGTCCACATGCAAATGCCCCTTTTCACACATGAAGGTGTGAAATCCAACTCTTATGACTATCCCTTTTCACATTATGAGGGATTTTATTCCTATTTCTGAAATGTATGGGCCTCCTTACCCATTTATTCATCTCCTAAGTGTAAACAACACAAATCAATATTCCAATTAGCTGCATGCTAATTTTGGAATATTACAATTTGGGTTACCCAAGTTCTTACACTATGCCTTTATCCTATATGTCCCAAATTTTCAGATTTGTCTTCCCCACATCGAGCGCTTCCATAAATAAACATCAAATATCCTAATCTCGTGAAGGCACATATCCATCTCCCGAAATGTATAAATCTCCATCACCAAATGATAAGGTTTCCCATTCCATAGAGACACATATACGTACCCTGGAAAGTATAAATATATGTCTCTGGGACATACAATTCCTTGTCTCATGCACATATAATTTCTTAGTAACATATCTAGAGTAATGCCAAATCTGGTGCTTTCACAATTTATGCAAGTGCTACAACTCTAATGTTGAAACTCCCAGATAGACCCACTAAATCTACAATGTATTCGAACTAGATACAACTCCATGTACAAGACATATTTGACCATAGATACAAGTCTAGCCCCATGAAATACTTCATACTCAGAGGTTTCTAAGGGATTTCAAGGAATATTCCCCATCCTTCCTTAGAGCCCAGTGTTTCTCATAACACTAATCTCAATAGGAATGAAGCCCTCATTCCCACACTAGCATTCTATGCATTAAACATAGCCATAATAAGAGAAATAAAGTTGTCAACATGCCTAACAATATGCACCAAACTTGGTTCAACCATAATTGAGACTTAACTATAAATTTATATACTATGTCATCCCATTAATCACATAATGGATTCAAACATGCACCATGAGATCCATTGATATAACATTCCACACACGACATCGACCAAAAACTTTCACTAGCCCATAAATAACAGATATCCATGATATTAATAACATATCAGATAATATAAATCACCGATAGTGAAAATTATATTAACTCAAAAATTAATCATACATATCGTGTAATTAACCCTGCACTCAAGAAAGCATCAACAATCACAGGGATTTTGCAAATCCCTCTCAACAATGAGAACATTCACATAATCCATCTCATTTTAGACAACAATGAATAACTCATTCCTCCATGAGAAACATTGATACACTCATTTTTATAACCCATAACAACATCATTCAACATTCATAGTGTAACATAAGTACAAGTAAATACACTTATCTGTATAAATTAATGACTGTAAAATGAGGGAGGGACTTTCACTCTCCGCTCAACCATATGCCAATTGCACTGCAATATTTTATGCATTTGACCACCCATGAGTTGGATTCAAATTCTAAGGAGTAAGTGCTCAAGGTAATTCACACAAATTCTAATTTACCAGTTCATACATGGATCCATATTTCACAGTGTCTCCACTATCTTATAGGAATCCAATGCAAATGATGCTACATCTGTTAAATTCTACATGAAGTCATCCTGCGTTGATAGGGATCTAGAGCACACAATCATTCAACTACTACACTAGAGGGTATCTAAACTACAATGTGTCTCCACCCACTCTTATCTAGTATTATTTTCACTCCACACTCCTCCATGTGATCCCGCTCTTGCGCTAATGCTAATTCCGAGTGTCTTCTTACCACAAATTCTCTTGCGATTGCAACATGTTTTTTCTCGCATACAATCCATGTTTATGATGAAATTTCCTGCATATTGGAGCATGTCTCTCCCACACACACTCAACTTACCAATGATCCATATTGGATCATTATATTTTTTTTCATCCCTATTTGTTGCCTATGGAGTGGAAAAAGTGGAGGAATAAACTCATGGGATCGTTTTTACCAGCAGTACCTAGTTTGGTAAAACGGGGTTTGAAACCTTCCAGGAGAGTTTTGTGGAATCAAATGACATTTTTTTGGGGTAAAATTTTCCACTTTATTACAACACCTTTTCACGTTGTTAAACACATATATATATCTTTCCAACGATGCAAAAAGCGTGTCAATTAGAGTCCATATGAAAAAGTTATGCCACTCGGAAATTGACCTTCTTTTTTTCACACCTATTTTTAGAACTTCGTAATTCCTCCAGGTTAAGGAGAGGAACCCAAAGGTATAAAAAAACCACTTTAAAATTGGAATCTAGCCCTTCCATCTTCAGAGAGTGCTCTCTCTATATGAATCTTCAGTCATTAAAGACTGGTTTCAATGAATAAAAATGGCTAGATATTTAGAAAATAGAAAAGTTTATAGGTGTGATGGCAGGGCAGAGAGAGATCCATTGGGAATGGAGTCACCAAGGGTAGATATTAATGAACCATGCAAACACTTGGTTGATTGAGTTAACTTTTAGAAGCAAGGTAGAAAGTATTCCTTATGCTGATAAAAAGTTCATTGTAGATAATGGATTGAAGAAAGGAAATAAATGCTTCAAACATAGGGCATCTAACCAGGATGAACCTTAAGAAAATATTAAGCAAAAAATAGAATAAGTAATCGAATACATAAACAAAGCATCAAATTCCTGATGATTTTTGATACATATACATTGATTATGCTGCATATAAATTAATGAAATATTGAGATGGAACTGATATGAAAAATGAAACATACACTGGGAGAATAAACATACATAAAGAACACAGTCACATGAATCTCTGAAAATCAAGATCAAGTAATTTTGATTTGCATAAGCTTCATTAATCTCAAAAATATTGACAATTTGTAGACCATGAATTGTCTCTCAAACACTCACCAACAAACCCTTTGCACACTAAAATTCATGAAATATATAAAATTATCTCATCCTTGGACTTAGGGGGTCGAGCTCAACCATTTCCCCAAAGATAGAGTCAGTTACATTAGATTCAGAAACTTCCTACTAGGAAATAGGGACTGAATTTTTGGAAAATAAGGGTTAAATATTAGATCATATCTCTCATGTCATGATAGTTGTTACAAACCGAAGGAGTTTTTGGAAGATGAGCTTGTGCTTGAGAGAAAAATCTCTCAGTTTTCAAAAATTCTTGTCCATATCCTTGGAATTTGTGCACAAACATCATGGCTAAAATAGGAAATAACGAAATATGAAAAGTAGGTTGTAAATATTCATTTGAATATTCAAATCTATGACACATGTGAAGAAACTAAAAGATTTATTTATTTATTTAAAATTTCGCTCATGTTTGAAAAAAACCTCTTTTTGTTTTTCAAAATTCATTTCCATTTGGTGATAAACCGATTTTGAAGTTAACTGCTAAAACTAGGGAAAATTTTAAGAATGGAAAATTATCTTGAAGTTTAAAAAATTGGCGAATCTCATTGGTCCCTAATATGCAAACTATAAAATGTTTATTGATGCATTTGTAAAATTATCACATTTATAATGATATTATATATATTGTCTATATAATGTTGGCGATTTTGAACGTACAATAATTTTATATTGTAAAATTTGGGCGAATCATTTTTATAAAAAAATGGAAATTGGTGAATCTTTTTTTTGGAAAAACCATGGAAAATTAGCCCAACTGCGAATATTAGCCCCTAAAATTTTCCATGGCTAAAACTGTAAAAAGCGCCAGAAATCCCCTGTAGCCAAAACACAACAAGTTCATGATCTTCATGCTTCTAGTCGCTTCCTAGGCTTATCAATGCTTCAAACATGTGAAATACAACTTGTAAAATATGAGATACCTATTGGATAACATCTGTTCATATTGTAAACTCCCAACCTTGAAAATCATCACCTATAATAGAAGCGCAACGCCTGAGCACAAAAAACTTCATTTGTGTGAATTTGACTAGGCGTTGAAGTCTCAGACTAGGTAAGATGGTTGATGAATGGTGTTTACAACCTAAAATACCTCGTTTGAACCTCTGTGCACAAATAAGAATGCCAAAACTCCGACCTTCTATCAAATCTCAATGCCTTTGACAGTAGCACAACGGGTTAAAGGTTATGAGGGTTGCAAGTTATTCTAGGTGCTCTCCTTGGTTTTTAAAGATGAAACTAAATATAAAAAACATGAATTACACTATAGAAGATAATTTTGTAGCCTGAGGATGATCATGGTAGAAAGACAACCTTCAACTTGCAGAAGTGCAGCGGACCTGTGCAGCCAAAACACAACACCTTTCATTTGTTGTTCAAAATGTCCGAGCAGGATGAGAAACATGCTCAATGCCTTTTTTGAGAGTTAATGCATGTATTTTTCACCTTCCATGCATTCCAACCCTCCTTTGTTTATAATGATTAGTTGCAAATTCAAATATGAAAGTGTAGCGCAAATGATGAGTGCAACACCAACTTGTAATGATGATGATATGATGACTCGACCTTGCAACCGACTTGAAAAGACACCACTGGACTCAACTCAATGATGAAAACTCAAATCCTTTATGATATTCACTCATTAATTGATTGACACATTCCCCTAAACTTACTAAAATTAGACCTTAGGAAATCAATGAATATTTCCATCATTATTTTAAACATTTTAAACATAACCCTACTTAGACTCAAACCAATCATATGATCTGATACTTCTCTCAAAAATCTAATAACATGATCTCTAAGAGATCATAGGAAAGTTTTACAAATTTACCAAAATAATAAAAAATAATAAGCTTGGCCTTTGACTACTAAAACATAGAACACTAACACATATAATTTGGGAGGATCCTGCATCAGCCCCCATTATTCGTGGAAAATGGTCTAGCCACATGTTTTGATGTAAAATACTCTAGAAGAGTCTATATTGTAACTCTAGTTAAGAGTTGATGTAGTCAAACTTAAACAATAGTAGGCTATCGGGTTTTTTATAACCGAGCCACTAGGAGGAAGACACATTCCATTCTTTCGATAGAATTTTGTTCCATAGCTAAGTAAAGATAGCCTATAAGGATAAGAGGTAGAGCACACAAGGAGGATTTGTGCACTGTGGCAACGCATAGGCCATAAGACTTACTTCTTCGTACCTACAACCATATTTCCATACAGAGAAAGAGAGTGAAGCGACCTTACCTTTCAGCTGGGTTTTCTCCCAAAAGGGTTTCCTAAAGCATATATTGTGTTTTATGCATGTGTGAGAGCTTATTTTTCATTCTCTATTTCTCTGCATAATTCCCATTCACATGCATGCACTAATTACAGTTAAATCTACAGATCTTAAAGTTTTATAAAACTGTAATAATGTATAATATCAAATTCTTAATATAATATTAAAATATATATTATGATTAACTGTCCAGTGGATTATCCACAACCATTTATGGATCATATTGGTATCAGATCATATTTACTTGGGTATTTTTTGGAGTTTTCAGGGGATCTAGGTAGGCGGGGTTAAAAATTGTAAAACCATAATCATGGTTGACGAATCTATATATGACCCACGTGATCTTGTAGAGGTGAGGTTTTCATGGTTGGAACAACAAGTAACAAACATAAATCACAATGTAAACCTCACCATGGAGGCCCCTGAAGAGTAATCTTGGGATATTTATAGAAGATGGAGGTTTGAATGCAGAGGACAAATCAGAAGGGGGATTGGGGGATCAGGAAGAACTAGAGAACCAGTCTAAGAAATAACCCAGAAAAGATCAACCTAGTTTGAGTGTTGTGAATCAATCCCTATTTAAAATGGAATAAAAAGTTGATATCAAGTCGTATGATGGCGAGATCGACACTCTGAAGCTGAACCACTAGTTGCAACAACTGGAATTTTATTTTAGCATCCATCAGATCGAGGAAGGGAAAAAGATGTCATTCATGCGAATAAAATTAGAGGTCCATGTACTAACTTGGTAGGAGAGCCACAAATAAACCCTGAGGTTGGAGGGATAACCTCAAATGAATAAGTGGGATTATTTCAAAACCCTCATTAAGTAACAGTTTTATCCCATTGGGTACGTGGAGGAACAATGGATCTTGTGGCATTACTTCAGGAAAAATATGGGCCAAATCGTGCAAGAGTACACCATGGAATTCAGGAAGATGGCTATACTATTGGGTATATCTTCTAAGAATACATATTTAATCCTCAATTATTAGGGGGGTATGCACTGCCATATGCCTAAGCAAGTGATTTTATTCAATCCTAAATCGGTGGGCAAGGCTTGTGTACATGCAAAGTACTTGGAGAACATAGGCCTTAAGAAAGCGTAATCAAGTGGATAGAATTAGAAGGAGAAGAATAATGCTTCTAAGGAGGGAAAGAGGAAGAAAAATGGGGGAAAAGATAAAAAAACAAAATCCACAACACACCAATGAAAATATCCTAGAAACCATTGCAACATTGATGGCCATATAGAGGAGAAGTGTTGGAAGTTGCATCCAGACCTAAAGCCGAAGAATAAGAAGAAATATACTAAGAAGAATAATATCATGGGAACTGATTCAAGAAACTAGGTTAAAAGAATTTCAGACGTGGATGATAAGATCTTATGTACATCAATGCATAAGGAGGTGAATTTGAGTAGCCTTAAGCAGCAATAAGAGAAATAAATGACCAAACTCTTCCATTTAAAGATACAGGTCAAGAAGACAAGGATTGATGTTGTGTTTGACTCAAAATCGTAGACGAATCTCATTGCATCAGATCTAGTCAATAAATTGGTGTTGCAAGTTCATGATCATCCAAACCCATATCCATCAGGATGGGTGAATAAGGATGCAGAGCTGAAGGTAGCTAAAAAATGTAAAGTTAGATTTGCTATCAGCACTAATTTTATTGATGAAGTAGATCTAGATGTGGTTCCCATTGATGTATGTGGAGTCATGTTTGGGAGTCCATACATGCACGTGTGATGCAATATTCATGAGGATATTCAACCAGTATTGACTCGGAAAGGATGGAAAATCGTTCATCATCAATGCGCACGAAGGCAAGTTGAAAATCTCACCGATAAGTGCCAACCAGGCCAAGAAATTGATCAGTTCCAGCAAGAAGTATGTTTTATTATTTTTACGAAAAATTTAGCCTAAAGAGGATTCAATAAGAGGAAAGGCAATGGGAATCCCTGGAGGGGTGTACTAAGAAATATAAACAACAATTGGAGGAGTTATTACAAGCATACAAGGATGTGTTGTTGAAATTTGCAACAAGAAACAATGAAATTGGCAACCAGAAAGGAAAAAACATGCACCCACAAAGGCCGTTGAATCTTGATGCACCAGGAATGTGGAATTTTAATGCACCATAATTTTGGCCATGGAATGTGAAGCTTCTAATTTATTTTTCCCTTAAATAAATTGGACAATAAATTGTAATTTCATCTCATAACAACTTGTATCAGTTAATTAAGTGATGATGACTAAGTTAGCTTAAGAAATTCAAGTTGAGGGTCTAAGATGAGGCATGTAGAGTGATTCTAATATTTTAGGGTTGCAGTTGTAGTTGATGCATAAGTGGGGTGCAGGTGTGAATCAGTTAACTCAATTAATTGAGTTAAAATTAGTTTAACTTGTTCTAACTAAGTGATAAGCTAGTGAGAGGTCCAGTGAATTAAATTAGAATTAATTCTAGATATCATTCATATAACTAATGATTCAATATTAATAGCTGCATGCATGTCAATTATTAGGAAGACCCAGTTGAGATAGAGGTTAAAGGGAACATAAATATCATTTGTATTTATAGAAAATTTCCCATGTGCAATTATAAAATCACTGGGATGCCATGATGGATTGCACAATCAAGGAAGGGAATTATTTCTATATAATAGGGTCCTAATTCACTAGGAATTGCATGAGCAAGGCAGGATGAAGGAAGGCTGAAGGAAGGCTAAGAATTGGATAAGTACTAGAACAATTTTTCCTATATCAGTGTGAGACATTTGGATGAGTGCTGAAGAATATCATGGGATATTAAGCATTGTATTGTTTCATGATTCCTTGAATTAAATACACAATATAGATAGAGGGGTTTTGAGCAATTTATTTCCCCAAGAACATCTTCCGTTGTGCGATTGATTTACTTATTTCTCTTACTTTCATGTGATTGAGAGATTGTGTTTTGTATTCCACAAATATTGTAGAAGGATTCAATATCTTTTTTAGTATATCACAAGATCAGATTGAATCCATTGGTATGTTTTCTACATGGTATCAAAGCAATATTTCTACATGGTACCAGAGCAGGATTTTTTGGGGAGGCAAGTTTGAAGAGAATATATGAAACTTTTAGTGCAAAATTTCCAAAACAAAATAACATATTTGGATTCCTTGCGAAAACATACCCAAATTCAAAAAAATTTTTTGTCAAATCAGAGTTCAGATGAGGAATATATCATCGATTTAAAATCAACTCTTTTTTCAGAAAACTTTGTGACGATAGGAAAATTACAATGTGCGCGAGTCAAGAACATGTATGCACTTGAGGTACCAGATGCATGCAAAGCTTTGAGGAGAAAATCAGAGGTTAGTGACTTGGTGGTTGAGAGGGAGCACAAATTACCTCTCAACATGCAGCCTCAGAAGCAGTCTCAGAAGGTTGTGGAGTAGCCACAATTAGAGAAGCATAGAGGAGACCGTGTGGAGGTGTCCACTCAAGAAGAGACCTCTAGGAGGGGGAAATTTGAAGCTAGATGGGCAGACGGAGCACATGAATCTATACCTCTAGGTGAGAGGTGGGGCGATGTGCAAATATAATCCCGAGAAGAAATTTCGACAAGGTCCATTCATATGGTGTGTCTCATGGATCAAACATGGCTACAAGGAGCCCACAATACAATAGTAGTAGGAAGGATCAGTTGGTTTGACGCAGTTAGATGTTAGGAAGACAAAAATCAGAGTGAAAAATGTTGGATACTGGAGCGCAGATCATAGTTGGCTGTAGTGCAGAGGGCATAGATGCAGATGTCAGTAGCAACGCAGAGAGTCGAGTAGATAGGTGCAATAGCTAGCAACAATTAGAAGAATCTGATGACAGATGCATTATATTGATTCAGTTGTTTAGATGCTATTCAGTTTCAAGAGTTGCAGGTGCAAACAACACTAGAGAAGTGTTGCATGCAGAACATTCCAAAGGCACTAGATCGGGATAGATTGAATTCATTTCTTGTTGAGAGGGTGTGTTGAAATTTGCAACAAGAAACAATTAAATTGGAAACTAGAAAGGACAAAACATGCACCCACAAAGGTCGTGGAATCTTGGTGCACCAGGAATGTGGAATTTTGATGCACCAAAATTTTGGTCATGGAATGTGAAGCATCTAATTTATTTTTCCCTTGAATAAATTGGACAATGAATTGTAATTTCATCTCATAAAAACTTGTATTAGTTAACTAAGTCACGATTACTGAGTTAGCTCAAGGAATTTAAGTTGAGGGTCTAAGATGAGGCATGTAGAGTGATTCTAATATTTTTGGGGTCCACTTGTAGTTGATGCATCAATGGGGTGCAGGTGTGAATCAGTAACTCAATTAATTGAGTTAAAATTAGTTTAACTTGTTGTAATTAAGTGATGAGATAGTGAGAGGTCCATTGAATTAAATTAGAATTAATTCACAAGTAGTGATCAATCAGATAACTAATGATTCACTATTAATAGCTGCATGCATGTGAGTTCCAAGGAAGACCCAGTTGATATAGAGGTTAAAGGGAACATTACTATCGGTTGATTTTATAGAAAATTTCCCATGTGCAATGAGAAAGTCATTGGGATGCCATGATGGATTGCACAATCAAGGAAAGGAATTACTCCTATTTAATAGGGTCCTAATTCACTAGGAATTGTGTGAGCAAGGCAGGCTAAAGGAAGGTTGAGAATTGGCTAAGTACTAGACCTATTTTGCCTAGATCAGTGTGAGACAGTTGGCAGAGTGTTAAAGAATCTCATGAGAGATTAAGCAATGATTTTTTTCATGATTCCTTGACTTAATACACAATATAGATAGAGGGGTTTTGATCAATTCCTTTCCCCAAGAACATCTTGTGTTGTGTGATTGATTTACTTATTTCTCTTACTTGCATGTGATTTAGCGATCATGTTTTTTATTCCACAAATATTGTAGAAGGATTCAATATATTGTTTTAGTACATCACAAGATCAGATTGAATCCATTGGTAGATTTTCTAAATGGTATCAAAGAAATATTTCTGCACGTGTTTCAAGAGCCTAACGGGTTACCTTCTAAGAGAGAAATGGAGCATGAGATCCAACTATTGTCAGATTCCCCATTACTAAATATTGGGTTGTACATGAAATTTGTTATAGAAGCAAGTGAGGTGAATAAATAGCTGCAACAACTGCTAGAATATGGTTTCATTCGACTTAGTACATCACCATGTGGGTCACTCATCATCATTGTGTTGAATAAGGATGGGAGTTGGAAGATGTGTATAGATTACAAGGCATTGAACAAAATCATGCTAAAGAACAGATTCCCACTTCCCAAGATAGATGATTTTTTGGATAAATTGCAACAAGAAAAATACTTCACCAAGCTGGACTTGAAGTCTGGATATCACCAGGTTTGAGTCAAAGAAGAAGATACATGGAAGACCGCCTTAAAAACCTAGAAATATTTGTATGAGTGGTTAGTCATGCCATTTGGCCTATGTAATGCACCATCTACATTTATGATATTAATGAATGATGTACTGCGCCATTTTATAGATTCATTTTTTATTGTCTATTTTGATGATATAATGGTATATAGTTCTACCTGGGAGGAGCATATTTCACATTTTATGTAGGTGCCAGAAACATTGAAGATACACCAACTGCTAGAAAATATGAAGAAGTGCAAGTTTGCGCAACAGTCCTTGGTGTATATGGGGTATGTTATCAATGGAGGAGAGATGAATATAGATCATTCCAAGAGGGATGCCATCATGAAATGGTCGGTGGCTACGAATGCTTCTGAGATCAAGAGTTTTATTGGGGCAGTAGAATACCTGATGAAATTAATAGCCTCCTTTTCAGTAGTGGCAACACCGCCCCATGCCATAAAAGAAGTGGCAAGAGTTTACAGTGGGGAAAAGGTCAACATAAGGATTTCAAGGAGCTAAAGAAGAAGATGAGTCAAGTAGAAGTTCTGAAATTACCAAACTTGCAGCAGCCCTTTGAAATGGAGATAGTTGTGAGTGGGTATGCTATAGGAGTTGTCTTGATACAGGGAGGAAGGCTTATATGCTACCATTCTAAAGTATTTCATGGGGAACTCCTTAAATACCCTACATACGATAAGGATATATATTCCATGGTGCAAGCTATGAAGAAGTGGAAGTATTATATGATGGGAAAGTTGACATTAATACACACAGATCATCAATATTTATACTACTTGGAGGCCCTGAGTAAGGTACATCATATCATGCATTACAAGTGGATGGGGTTTTTACAGTAGTTTCATTTGGTGATCAAGTATAAGAAAGGAAGCACAAACAAGTTGGTCGGCATGCTCTCAAGGCCACCCACATTGAAGATTACAGCTTTGGGGACTCTTATGCACATGGATCCATTCACCCATGATGCATACAGAGAGGCATATTTATAGGATGAGGACTTAAATGAGGTGTATCAATAGTTGCAGAGTTAGAGTCATGTGCATAATGGTGACAACATTTTTGACTACCATATCTAGGATTGGTTACTCTATAGGCTGGATAATCTATGTGTTCCTAAAGGTGAGTGATTGTAGTTGATTAGAGAGGCTCACACCTCTAAGGTTGTAAGGGACTTTGGTGTAGGAAAGATCATGGCTAACTTGCATATGTATGTATATTTCCCCAAGATGTAAGAGCAAGTATCTAGGTTCATAAGGGTATGCATGCTCTGTTGTACCAAAAAGCCTAGCAACAAGAAACAGGGTATATATCATCCCTTACATGTACCTACTCATCCTTGGAAAATAATTTCCATGGAATTTGTGGGAGGTTTAACGACAAACAGGAAGAGACATGACTACCTTTTCGTGGTAGTTGACAGGTTTATCAAGATGTGTGTTATGATGCCTTGTAAAAATACCATCAACATGAAATAAGAAACAAACTTGTTCTTTGGACTGGTATGGGTGCACTTCGGGATACCAAGGAGCATAATCTTAGACAACGACACAAGATTTATCAGTGCATTCTGGACTACATTATGGTAGAATATGGAAAGGAAGTTGAAGAGATATACAACATTCCATCCAAAGACATGGGTAGAAATAAGTAGTGAACAAGAATTTGGTGCATATTCTAAGGAGATACAACCAGAAGCATATGAAGATCTAGGATGAAAATCTGGTATATATACAATATTCTTACAATAGAGCAGTCCACACTTCTACAAGAAAGTCCCCATTTGAAACTTGTTTTGGATATTTTCCGCCTTCACCATTAGAAATTGAATACGGGAATCAAGGAGGAGTGAGCGAAGATCTTACAAGAGACACTTTGAGAGCTAAATTTTTTATAGAGAATATCAGGCACAAGAAACACTGCAAAAGTCATAGGAGAAGTATAGGGCCATGCACGATCAAGAAAAAATAGATAAATCGTTTAAGGTGGGAGATAGAGTGTGGATACAGTTGAACAAGGAGAGGCGGGCCTGGTAAAAAAATCAAGGCTCTTAGTCATGGTCCCTTTGAGATATTTGAAAAGGTGGGGGATAATTCCTATCAACTCATTTTACCGCCATATATGCACATTTACACATTATGAATGTAGAGAATTTGAAACTCTATGAGCCTTCCATGCTAGATCAGGAAGAGGAACAAGTCTGACCTTCTATGGAGGATTTGGCAGCAGATGCTCAGGAAGAGTTGAAAGAACATACAATTTGTTATAAGAGGTATAGAATTATAATACATGGGAAGAACGACCTTTGAAATACTGGGTTGAAGGGACAACTTCTAGGCAAAGTTAAATTGTACACCAGAGAGAAGGTGGAGGAAAAATTTCCTCACCTCATTAAGTAGAATATTTTGGGGACCAAAAGCCTCCCAAAATGGGGAGATGTGATCCATATTGTATTTTTATATTGTTTTTCATCCATATCGATGCATTCAAAGTGGAAAAAGGGGAGGAATAACCTCATGGGACTATTTTTATCAGCGGGACCCAGTTTGGCGAAACAAGGTTTGAAACCTTCTGGGAGATTTTTGAGGCATCAAACGATGTTTTTATGGGGAAAAAAATTCATCTTTATTATGAAACCTTTTCATGTTGTTATACACATAGACATATTTCCATCGACACAAGAAGCATGTCAATCAGAGTCTGTATGCAAAATTTATGCAACTCATAAGTTGACCTTCCTGTTTTCACACCTATAATTTGGTATGTCGCTGCATCAGCCCCCATTATTCATGGAAAAAGGGCTAGCCACATGTTAGGTATGTAAAATACGCTAGAATATTCTAGGTTATGACACTAGTTAAGATTTTATGTAGTCAAAATTTACCACTAGTAGGCTATCAGGCTGTGTTATAACCGAGCCACTAGGAGGAAGAGGAATTCCATTATTTCGAGATCATTTTGTTCAATAGATGAGAAAAGATAGCTAAGAGGGATAGGAGGAAGAGAACACAATGATTATTTGTGCACTGTAGCATCCCACATGACACATTCTTTACTTATTTGTACCTGCAACCATATTTCCATACAGAGAAAGAGAGCAAAGCAACCTCACCTTCCACCTATGTTTTCTCCTGAAAGGGTTTCCCAGAGCATATATTGTGTCTTATGTATCTGTGAGAGAGCTTATTTTCCGTTATCTATTTTTATGCATAATTTCCATTCGCATGCATGCACTAATTATAGTTAAATATACAAATTTTAAAGTTTAATAAAGTTGTAATAGTGTAGAATATTATATTTTTAATATAATATTATCAGATTTGTTGTGACGAACTATCTAGTGGAATATCCATGGAATTTTATGGATCAACCACTATATACCAATACTACAAATTCAAATCATCTTCTCTTTCCTGATATCCTCTTTTCTTCCACCAACCCTCTTCTCCCTCTTGCATGTTGACCACACGAACACGTCCCTCGAGGGCAGAGGTGGTATGGGGCTTGTCCTCCAATCCGAAGGCCATTTTCCACCTCCCTTCCCACTATGCAGGCCATTAAAATTAGTTAGAAAACTGGTGGCATATTAAATGAACAACTTGAGTTTAATCAATTCCCAAGAAAATCCTCCTCGGACATATGAATTCATGTCCTCTCCTCTCAACCTAGTCATTGTTTTTACATTTAAAAAACATTTAAATGAATTACAATTCATCATGAAATTTATAGGAGGGTTAGAAAAAGGGTTGTCACATACCTCACCCCCTTAGAGGAACCCCATTCTTGGTGTTCTATACTCCAACACACATTCAACCTTGTTCTATTTCCGAACAAAAAATTTAACGAGTTTTTTTTTCAAGTGGTATGAGATCATCAGATATTACATTAGACTTGACTTGTGGCTTGAGAAAACACAACCCAGGGGAACCTAAGCCATCAAAATCAACCAGGGATTGCACCTTTCCCGGGCCACACCAACCTTTAACATGAATAATTTTTTTCCCATAGACTTTGAACTAGTGACCTTCACATCACAAAATGACTTAACAATACACCCCATCACCATCTATTATACGCCCTGATTCCCTTATGTACTTCATCAGTCCCTTGGGAAATATTTTCCTCTTCTGTGCATTCACTCACCCTCCAAGTTCAAACATCCCGTTCTATGGTTCCTCAATCCCTTAGGTGATCCATCCCTTTGCAAGGCTTCCTTGCATAAGAACCTTCTCAGGAAAGGCATACGCCTGCCTTGATTGAATAACACAGCACATGTGTCATGGAATACCTCATGGTGATTATATCATATCATAGGGTTCGAATGTCACCACAATGGCCCAGTTCCTAAATTCTTCAACTCCAGTGCGCAATTGACGTCCACACAGATATTATTGAGTTGATGTTGTTTGCCTTGCAGTCAACCTCATGTATTCCTGTTGGATAGTTCAATATTTATTCTACATCACAAGCATATGAGTCCTATGAGATTCATCATATAAATTTTAAATCAATTTAAAACATACCTTCATCAACATATTTATTGTGAGGTTAACCATAAAATTTTAAATAGATTTCAAATCATAGATTAAACAAAGAATTTATTCAAAATGTAATTAAATTTTATCTTTGGCTACTCTTTGCTTCCTTGAATTTGCAATCACTCGATGACATGCACACGCCATAGTTCCATGCAATATTTAGCTCTACATTTACCGAATAAGCTCCATGCAATCTATTATTAGGCCCTTAGAAAGGAATCAAGAGCATGCTTCCATTTTTTAAGCATTGTAAGAATACAAATCACCTCTCCACCGTTTATCAATACAAGATTCCGAAGCACATCTTCACCCATGGATATACTACTCCACATAGTATTTTCATACAAATCCAAACAAGATCACTCATGCTCACATCCTAGTGAGCATGGGCATGTCATCTGCCATCAAGGTAAGCATTTGTGGAGAGGAATATCATCACACCTCGCCTTCCATCTCGATATATATCATCACACCTACCCTACCATACCAACAGATATTATCACACTTCCCTTTCCATCTTGACAGATATATTCATACCTCCAAACCTAGTAAACACCCATTCTGGGTAGTATACCTGCCCCAAGGTTTTCCCCACATTGGATAGTCATTAGAGTTTTACAGCTGAGAACCCTCCTACCATGTTCTAATGACATGTGAATGGAGTCTTATCGATAAGTTCTCATCTGACATGATCCATGACACTACTCTTGAAGTCTTATAGTCAAGGTCACAATTGTGACTTTCTCCCATGAGATAACAAAGTGTCACATGCTGCAATGCCATCACGAAAATATTCTCCTTGAGCTCTTAGCTGCATGATTCCAAATATGTCACAACATTTAACATTCCATGAGATATACTAAAAAATTTCAAACCAAAATTTTTAATTTCAAAATCCTTGCTTCACCTGGAAGCTTGATCCCATAGGAATGAAAAATGTAGTCATGTCATTTGGATCCTTTGTAGGTGTTTTTGATATTTGATGGTGGCTTTGATCTCACAAACCATTCCAAAACTTTTCCTACAACCTGATCTTTCAATCAGCCAACACTTGTCAGTGGTCATATATGTATTTTGTAAATATAGTTGCATAAATTCCTAGTAGCCTAAAGTGACTTTATAATTCTTACACCCATAATAATACTATCACTCCAAGAAAATTCAAATACATTGAAATGAAATTGTTATTGCACTATACATGTGCATCATATTTGTTTAAATCATTCCATAATGTTATTAAACATTCATTCTAACAAACTAATAAGGAAAAACTGAGAAATGTGTATCTCAAAATTTATTAGCATTTCAATTCTCCATTTCACACAGTAGACATTGGAAAAATCATTGCAATATTTCATATCAAAGGTTGTCTTCCTTCACCATACCAATTCCTAGTGTCCATCCAAAGCACACATCTATTTGAAACAACAATTTACAAATTCATTCAAATAATTACCACCCAATTCCTTTCCTTTACCCCTTTTTATCTTGGATTGCTACTGCCTCTTTTATGTGGTTATCATTACCAACAATTTCACTTGAAGCATTTTGAATGTTCCAACTGGATGATAAAATTCATGCTATTTCAATACCCTACGAGTCCTGAAATGTTCTCAACCCCACATATTATTCATAATTCCATTAACTCAGATATTGATATATTTCAATGAAAACCTCATAAATATATCTTCATTTGCATTCAATTCCGACATGTCCTCATCAATGCTAAGCATACGTTGTCAATTTATAGCATTTATCATTTTCATTCATGCTCACAATAAACATTAAGAGCATAAACATACCATATTAATAATGATAATTATTAGCAATGGATCATTCCTACCCACTTTGCCAATGGTGTTCCATAGAACATGAAATCAATTAAGTAACCTATTCTTGTTACCCTAAACATGGTAAGTACATTTTTTTCATACTATTCACACAATGATCATATTCTATATATTAATTCGTGTATCTTATTACTATGATGGTTCTCAAATAATGGCATTTTGGACTAATTAGTATCCTCATACCTTTAGTTCACTTTCCCATATTTCTTATATTCATAAAAATATATAACACACAAACACACATATATATATCATCCATGGATAATTTCTTTTAAGGAAATTCCCTTCTTATGTTATTTTCATATTTGTCATGTCATTGTCCATTTTATTCATGTGGACCTAGCCAGTACACCTAGATGTTTTATCATCTTCTTTTTCCTTCCACTACACTTTATCTTATGTACAACGTTTAATCAGGGTCTTGTAATTATAGTTCAGTTTTATTTATCTCTTCTCTATAGATCCATTTATTTCCTTTCCTACACCCAAAAAACCACATAAAGTAAGAGTAAATAATGAAAAAATGGAAAAGCCACAATAGAAACACACGAAAAAAACATAAAGCAACATGGTGGTATTGCACCAAGATTGCTGCAACTCCCAGGGGCTACCCTACTTTACTTTATCAACCCGGGGTTCGTACAAAATTGGAGGTGACAATGTTATATACACAGCATATGCATCCTGTTCATGTCATCCTCTTCCACTCTATGAAAGGGTGCTACTTCTAAGGGTTCTCAGTGAATTCTGTCACACTTTAATGAAACTAAACTAAATTTTTGAAAGGAAATGACAGAAAAAAACTAGTTTAATTTGCTGAAAATAAATGGTAGAAAGGAAACTAATTCTAAACCACACTTAACTTGTCCAAATGGCTAAATTCACTCTACTTATCCTATGGTCTATCTACCATGCTTCTATCCATGCAGCTAAGCTATCCATGGCTTAATTCTAATTGAAAAAGAGGGTTGATTTGCAGCTTGGAGGCAAAAAATGGCTAAAGTGGCTAATGGAGGGCTTAATGCATGAAACAAGGCTTAGAAGTGGAAAGAGTAGGGTTAAACCTTATAAAACTTTATTATAGCGCAAAAATGGCTTTGGAGCAGAATGAATTGAAAAGTGCGATGGTAGAGGTGCGATGGAGGCAAAATTTGTGATATGCGATATACGATATTGCAATCGCAATATCGCAAAGTTAGAGTAGTAAAGGTTAACAGGAACAAAGTAAAAAGTTCTATTTGCGATGTGCAATGCGGTGAATGATGCGGTGGTGGGACCGGTGGCGGAGCGCGATCACAATATCGCAATCAGTGTTTGGAGGCAATAAGTGTTAAAGGACATATCCTAAACAATGTGAAGTGAAAAATGCGACAGGGATAAACATTGCAAGTTGTGAAAAAGGGAAAAGGTTTCAGTCTGTGATATGTGATATCGGAATATCGCAATCGGAAAAAAGAGCGGGAGGTCTTAAAATAAAAGGGAAAAGGTTGCGAAATGTGATTTGTGATGGGTGACGTGGTTGTGGGGCCGGTGGTGGAGCGTGATCGCAATATTGCAAATGAAAGATAGGAGCGGTAAGTCTTAAAAGAAAAAAGAAAATGATGTGAAGTGCGAAGTGCAATGGGATAAAATCTGTGAAGTGCGAAATGCGATATCACAATCACAATATCGCAAAGATGGAGATAGTGGAAGTACTATTCAGGAAAAGCTGTGAAGTGCGAAGTGCGATGGGTGATGTGGCAGTGGGACCGGTGGCAGAGCATGATCGCGTTATCGCAATCAGTGTTTGGAAGCTGTAAGTCTTAAGGAAAAAGGGAAAATTATGTGAAGTGTGATTGCGATGCAGGAGTTGCGGTAAGTCGTAAAGGAAAAAGAGAAAAGTTGCAATTTTCGATATGCGATATCGCAATATCGCAATCGGAAAAAAATAAGCTGTAAGTGTTAAGGAAAAATGGGAAAAGTTTCGATTTACAAACTTCGATGTACAGTAGCAGGAGATTCGAGGAGAAAAGGTGGAGGTCGACTTTTGATGGTTTTCAAGTGCTTTTGCGTTAAAACGAGTAAGGAAATGGTGAATGATAAAAATAAAGGAATGAGGCAGGCTGAAGGGTTTAAGTGTTTTAGGAATAAAAGGTGGGTGTAGTAGTTAAAATAAGCGGAAAACAGGAGGGAATGGAGGTGTAAAATCAAGGTTCAGAGGCGTAAATTAGAGATGGATAGGGACTAGAAAATAAAGCAGAACAACTAAATAATTTCTCTAGGGCTTTTGATTCCTATTCCTGCAAACAACCTACTAACTTATGTGTAGAGAAATAGACAAATGTGTGAAAATACAGTGCAAAGGAAGACTGTAAAATGGTAATGCAACTCTACTCCTAATCTTAGAAACAGTGAAAAGAAATCAGTTTTTGGGTCTGTGGGAAGGTTCGCCCTCGTCGACATCTATTAACAGAGATGTGAAGGGGGCCTTGATAAAAAAAAAATTGGTTTTTCTAATCTATTCTATAACTCACATGCAAATTAATGACAACAGCACACTGGAAGAAAATCTAAACAAAAAATTGAAACATGAATGCAATTATCAGAAGCGGAACTAATGAAATGACATAAAGGAGAGAATAAATACAACAGAGAGGCTAAGGCATCATTTCATAAAAGAATAGCCTCATACATATATGAAAGTTTGATCACTGGGTAGAATAATAAAAAGCTCAATAGCTTGTAACAAAGTTCCAACTAGAATCGACTAACTCTTCCTAGCTGTAGCTCTACTCTATTTATTCTATAGGGCAGCTACCAACAACTCCCTAGAAAATAGTGATTGAGTCCACTTGACTCCAAGTAAACAAATATTGAGTGCACTCCTCTTTGAGTTGCTTGGCTGCCTCTGTAATTCAAATTGCTGGAGAGAATCTTTGGGATGCTTTGGCTGCCTTTGAGAGTTAAGGAGGGTGGAAAATCCTCCAATAATTTCTCCTTGCTATCTCCTCCAAGTCTTTATGATAAAATCCTTATAAAAATGCTAATAATTCCCGATTTTTTGCACTCAACCTCATATTAGGCACTCAGAGTATGTTAGCCTTAATCACCACCTATACTAGCATCATAAAACAAAATAATAATAAAAATGCAAGAAAAAGAGATCTAAGAAGGAAAAAAGGTGACCATTAACCCCTCCAAATATGTCTAATGATAGAGTTCATCACATATTATGCTCAAAGTAAAAAAAAAAAAAAACAACGAGAAAAATATGAATCCAACAATATTAAAAGAGTAATGTAAAACATCCCCTATCATCAATTATTCCCAATAGAGTCAATACCTTGAGTTCTGATGTTCAGTGTGTCCATCGACAACATATGCACAATTTTTTTGTCAAATTCCTTCCTAAGGCTTATAACAACCTCAACATTCCAATATCCCATACAAACAAATGTCCCTCAAGAAAGCTAAGAAGGATAATAAATTATCACCAAAGTACTATGGTCCTTACAAGGTGTTGCAAAATATTGGTACTATGGCATACAAATTGGAGCTTCCTACTTCTTCCCGAATACACCCAGTTTTCCATGTTTCATGCTTAAAGAAGGTTATAGGGGATAAGCTTCCAGTTCAAAAAATATTTCCAGAACTTGATGAGGAAGGAAAAATCATATTGGAACCTAAATCAGCCACAGAAACAAGAACTCAATAGCTACGAGATCGATCAATTTTAGAGTATCTCATCAAGTGGAAGAACTTACCCACTGAAGTTCCACATGGGAGGATGAGAATTTTATACAGAAGCATCCATAACTACTCAAGCATTTAGGAAAATACTTTTTTGAAGGAAAGGGGGATGTTAGGTCCCTATATTGCTAGTGTCATCCCTTATTGTTGTTAGTGTAGCCCCCTTATTGTTATTGTTGTACCGTTGTAGTCACCATATTGTTATTATTGTGCCCCATAAAAGCCCACTATTTTTATTGTTGTGCCCTTACATTATTATTGTTAGGTCGTCTAGCATTATATTGTCACCCCATAAACTCCTATATATAGAAAGGAGTTTTTTTCATTTGTATCATCCAAGAATTGTTCATTTATGTAATGTAAAGGAGGTTGCCCTCTTGAAGTGGCTTATTTCTAAGGCGTTGATCTCTCTTTTCTTCTATTTTGGGAGCTAGTTTCATAACATAGTTCAAGAGGGAATTATTTAGCATCTCAGATAGCATAAGGGGATTATCCCTCATCTCTTTATGTATTACAAATTTCTGGTCCACGTTCCTAGAATTCACATGAACTATTCTTCCTCTTCTTTTGTATGTTAGGTCAATATTTATTCATATCTGCCTCTCCACAATGCCAACATGAAACTAGATTTATTTTCTCTCCAACCTTATAATGTTCCTTTCTAGCCTTGTCATCATGACTTTACCTCTATGTCTGTAGACATTGATGCATGTTGCAACAAATATTGCATGTAAAAAAAGTGTTTTAGCAACATTGTGGTCAACCTTGCCTGTTCTTTTTTCTTTCTAAGGAACCTTTCATTCTCTTCCTTACAACCCTTCAACTCAGTTTTCAATCTCTTGAAGTTTTTTGTTCCACTATGGTAGCTTTCTCCTTCTTTCTATTGATGGACTTGGTCCATGCTATGTTGTACCATACTGTTGTCCATACTTTTATTTCTTGTTGCAATTGGTTCTTCTTATGTGTTATCACACATACTTAGATGTTATTTATATCAAGCACAAATTGATTGACTCATTACCTTGTCATGCTAATATTATGCATGTTGGCCTTAATCATTTTGATATATTATTGTTCACATACCTAGGACTCATTTTAGCCACATATTCCAATAATAATGTGAGGCCAGGAGGTAACTCCATAATGGGAATTGTGTTTTTTCATTAAGGGTGAACATAATAATATATATGGAGGGGGAGACCCTTGGGATTCATCTCCGAGTGTCTCTTCATATTCTAGCTCTCCTTATTTTCTATTTACATTATTTTACATTTTCACCCAATCCCAAGGATTAGATGTAAATATTCCGCCCTTAATCTGAAGTGAAGTTGGTGAGTCCAACCATCATTCTGAACATTTCGAACTTTTCTCTTCCAAACTCTTTGGTGAAGATCTCTGCAATCTACTCATTTGTGGAACAATGACATAGATGAATTGTCTTGGCCTCAACATGATGTCTAATTAGATAGTAGTTTGTATTTATGTGCTTCATTCGATCATGGAAATTTGAGTTCTCGACCTAATTTATCGTATAAGTGTTGTCAATCATGAGTGGAGTTGAATACACTTGTTTCTCCTACAAATCTTCCAGAATTTTCCTGAGCCACACAATTTCCTTTGTTGCTTCAGCTGCTGCCACATATTCTGCCTAAGTTGTGGAATCTACTGGAACCGATTGTTTGTGTGATCTCCAGGAGACAACTCTTGATCCTAGACCCATAACATAACTTGAAGTAGATACCCTGGTTTCTTTGTATCCACCAAAGTCTGAATCAGAGTATCCAATCAAGTTGAAGTCACTCACCTTTGTATACTTGAGTCTAAAGTATTGAGTCCCCTTCAAGTACTTTTGAACTCTTTTTGCAGCAGACCAATGTCCTCACAAGGCTTTTGCATAAACCTGTAGAGAATTCCAATAGAAAATGAAATGTTTGGTTTGGTATTAGTAAAATAGTTGAGACTTCCTAGAAGCTCTCAAATTCTTTTCCTTCAATGGATGTGAGCTTCAAGTTATATTCCATTGGAGTAGTCAAAGGATTGCACTCAGCCATGCCAAACCTATTTAGCAAATCTCTAATGTACTTCTTCTGAGAGAGGAATATAAAATTCGGATGTTGAGTTACTTTAATACCAAGGTAGTAGTGAAAATAGCCCAAGTTAGACATTTCAAAACCTTTCCTCAATTCCTTCTTTATGGATGCAGTGTAGATTTCATTGTTACCTATCATCAAAAGATCATCTACATACACCAAAAGATATACAACCATGTTTCCAACTTGATTGACAAACAAAGTTGCATCATCAAGATCATAATATATGAAGTTGAGTTTCCAAAGATGCCGAGTTAACTTCTCACTACCAGGCTTGTGGTGCTTTCTTGAGGCCATAATTTGTGTTCTTGGCCCTTCACAACAAATCCTTCTCGATGGGATATAAAAACACCTCTTTTCATATCTCCATTCAAGAAATGAGTTTTTACATCCATTTGATGGACTTTCCAACTGTTCTAAGCTACCAAGGAAAAGAGTGTCCAGATGGTAGCCCATTTTACTGCGGGGGAAAATTCTCCTCATAATAGACCCCTTCTTTCTGTGCAAAACCTTTTGCCACAAGTCTGGCTTTGTGCTTTTCAAGTGAGCCATCAACTTTATACTTGTTCTTGTAGACCCACTTGTAACCAATTGTTTTCAACAATGTAAACTATGAAACGGGAACTATAAACTCAAAACGAGAACTCTTGCCAAAAAAACTCCAAAAAACATGAAAAAATAGGTCGAAAATGAAAAGTACAGATGTTGGAATAACTTTTTTTTTTTTGTGTAAATTTTCAACATGTTTTAAAAATGGCAGTGACAACCAATTTTTTTGTACAAAAAACACCCTGAAAACGAAAAGTGTTGATGCTGCAATAACGTTTTTTTTTTAGGATAAATTTTCAACATTTTGAAATACCATGTAAAAGATAAAATAGCATGACTCTGAAAAAATTTAAAATAAAAAAAATAACAAAAGATAAAACAAAAAAACAAAAAAATATAACAAAAGTTTAAAAAAAGAGTTACAAAAAATAATAATAAGTAAATAAAAATACATATTAGAAAAAAAAACATAAAATTAAAAAAAAAAAAAAAAATCGAATATACAAAAAAGACAAAAAAAACTAAAGCATAAAAATGATTTTAAAAAAACAAATTAACCTATCATATATATATATATATATATAATTCCAAAAACATAATTAAAGAAAAAAAAATTAACAAAAGAAACAAAAACAAATAAATGATACTTTAGACAATTTAAAAAAATAAAAAAGATAATAAATATTACATTTAAAAAACACGTTTAAAAAAATCAATAAAATGTAAAAAAAAACATAGTAAAAAAATACAAAATAACAAAATTAAAAATATAAAAAAGCTAAAATTAAAAAAAATATTAAAAATATTTAAATAAAGTAGAAAAAAATAAAAAAAAATAAAAGTAGCTAACCATTATAAAAAAAACAAAAAAAAATTAAAATAACTAAAAAGTAACATTAAAAAATATAAAAACCCATAAAAAATGATTTTAAAAAAAAAATAATAATAATTATAACTTTAAAAAAAAAAAAGTTGTGGCCCATCGGTTTTTTGGGCGAGCTCAACTCGATTTTGAGAATCAGGTTGAGCAGGGTGAGCCTGCCCAACGGCTCCTCAAATGCCTAGGCATTCTCAACTTGATTCTGAGCCCAATGGCCCGTGTGGTGGCCGTAGGGCTAGCAAAGGGTGATTCTCGAAATCGGCCTTAGCCAGCCCCACCAGTTGGCCCGAGAGGCGACCGCCCTGAGCTGGCAGAGCCGTGAATCGGCCATGGCCAACCCCGCCAGGTGGCCCGAGGGGCAGCCACCCTCAGTTGGCGGGAGTCGTGCATGACTCCGCCAGCTTAGGGTGATTGCCTCTAGGGCCACCCGATGGAGCTGGACATGGCCAATTCTCAAAATCGGCCTTAGCTAGCCCCGCCGAGTGGCCCAAGGGCGACCGCCCTTGGCTGGTCGAACATGCTGATTTATTTTTTTATTTTTTTTATTTTTCAAAATTGTAATTTGTTCATCATTTTTTTTTTTTTTATAAAATGATATTTTGTTTTTAAATTTTTAAGTTTATTTATTTTATTTTTAATTATATATGTTTTTTATTTTTTATTTTTATTTTTATTTTAAATGTTTTTTTTTTTTCTAATTTTATTTCTCTTTATTTAATAGATTTATTTTTTCAATGTTTTTTCTTAATTTTTTTTATTATTCTTTTATTTTTCATGGTTTTATTTTTTATAACTTAACTGCATTTTTCATTTTTAAAATTTTTATTTGTATGATTCTTATTGTTTTTTTTTTTAATTTATGTCTTTTTTTTAATACTTAATATTTGACTCGAATCATTTTTTTGAGAATTTTTATTTTTAAATGTCATCATTTTTTTTATATAAAATTCATAAAATATGTTATTCTTTCTCCATATTTTTATTTTATTTAACGTGTTATTTTTAGTGAAAATGTCCTAAATTACATATTTTTTTAATTATATCTATATGCAAAATGTATATTTTTTGTCGAGTTTTTAAAATTGTTATTTTTAGTGACAATTATTTTATGTGTATTAGAATATTTTTGAATGATATATAAATATAAAAGAAATCATTACCTCAAGATATTAATTTTATTAGGTTTTTTAAACTTTGGAAAAAGAATAAAAAATTCGTTATAAAAAATCACTGCAAAGGAAAAAAAAAAAACAAAAATTTGGAAAACTCTTCAAAACCAAATAACATGCGAGGAAAAACTTGAAGAGGAATAAGGAAACTTGAAAAATGGTTAAATAATCAAATATTTAAAAAAATAATTTGTTTACTTAGGACATAAGAAAATTTAAAGTGTCAAAGATATGCCTTAAAAAAATTGTTGATGTTTTTCAAAATCTGCATGAAAATCACCAACATTTAAAAACAAAATTCACACTTCATACATTATAAAATGTAGAGTGTAAAAAATAAGCCTTCTAAAAAAAGGGGTTGATGTTGCATCAACGCTTTGTAAAATTATCATGAAAACCACTAACATTTTTACAAAAATGTTCATACTTGATACATAAGAAAATTTAAAGTGTCAAAAATATGCTTTAAAAAAAGTGTATTCTGAATCAAAACTTTTCAAAATCAGATGATTTTTTGCTACCTCAAAAAGGCGGGTACTCGTTTTCGTTCCCGTTTCAAATTTTACATTGTTTTTTGTTTCCAATGGAGGATCAACCAGCTTCCAGGTGCCATTCTTTATCAAGGCATCATATTATTTCTGCATCACTTCTTTCCATTCATCTTGATAAGTGGCTTCTCTGAAGGAAGTTGGTTCAAAATATGTAGATAAATTCATTTCACAATCATAAGAAACATCCATATGAACAGGTGAATCAGAATCATCTACATCACCTACATTTTTCCTGGTGAAACTTCCTGTTCCTTTCCTTCTAACCTCATGAGGATGAATATTTTTAAGTGTTTTTGTCAACCATTTTAGAGGACCTTTATGAGATGGCCCGGGCTGGTTAGTTGACTGAGTTGGGGCTGAATCAAGATTTAGTCTCCCAATTCTGTCAATCACATCACTCAAAGTTTCATATGTGGCTGGAGCTTCATGTGTGGGAGAGAGTGCTTCAGAAGAAGACTCCATAAATTGATCTAGTATAGGAATCCCCCCGTCAAGATGAGGAATTTGATTATCAAATTATTGAAATGACTTTACATGCCCGAATCTATCTAAGCGATCAAGTTTCCGCTCAACAACATTGTTAGCCTTGGAAGATTCAAGAAAGATGACATCTCTAGATACTAAAAAATTCTTATTAACTTCATTATAAAGATGATATTCTTTGGAGGTATTTGAACACCCCAAGAAGATACACTTACGAATCCTTGCACCAAGTTTGTTTCTTTGCTCCTTAGGTATCAAGGCATAACATGTGGAACCAAAGACCCTGAGATGTTTTACCTAAGGAATGTGGCCATGCCACATTTCATAAGGAGTCATTTTTTAATAGCATTAGATGGAAAACTATTCTTTATATATATAACACATAAAACTTCATCAACCCAAAACATTAGTTTTACATTCTTGAAAAACATCATGGACTATACCATATTTAAAATTGTCCTGTTTATTATTTCAACTACTCTATTCTGTTGGGGATTATAAGACACATTTGTTTGATGTTTGATCCCATGTTGGCGAATATAGTTTTCAAATTCATTTGAAGTGTATTATTTTCCATTATCAGTGTGAGTAGAGCCAATATGAGTTTGTACTTCATTTTCAATCCATGCATAAAAGTTCTTCAATGTTTGAAAACCATCAGATTTGTTCTTCAATAAATAAACCCAACACATTCTAGTGTGGTCATCAATAAATGTCATAATATATTTATTTCCATTTGCAAAAGGAACAAGAATTGGTCACATAAATATGACTGAATGAGTGAAAAGTTTCTATGCTTTCTGGAATGTGAATCATGAAAATACTATTTTCTATGCTTTCCTAGAATACAAGAATCACATTGCTTAAGTTTATTAGGAATTGCCGGAAAACTAGGAGCACCATTTTTCTTCAAAAATATAATGTTGTCATATTTAAAGTGTCCAAATATAGAATTTCATAAAATTCTTGATGGAAATGTACCTTCATCACAGTGAGAACTATATGCAAATTTTTTTTCACGATCGGATGTACCTTGAAGCTTTAGAAGTCTTTCTTCTTCTATCCCCACTATGACAAGTGAGTGATATGATGTTTTTCTGACCTCAACCTTTCTATAAAACGTATGAATGGAGTGTCCTTGCTAGCGGATGTGGACCAAAGACAAGAAGTTTATCCTCAAATCAGGAAGATATAGAATATCATGTAGAATAAATTTTGGAATACCAAGCAGTTTGAGCCTAATTGTGCCAAGCCCTGATGGCTTGAGTTTTGATTTGTATGAAAAGTATATTTCTCCATCAATATTGTCAGTAAATTATTCAAAAAAAAATCTTCTAAAAGTCATGTGGCATGTTGCTCCTGAATCAAGCAACAAATTATTTTTCCAAGAAGCAAGTGAAGCATTAAACAAGTCTTTAGTTACTCCAATATTACAATGTGCCACAACATAGTGAGCGGATTCAAGTGCTTTACCTTTCTCTTTCTCATGAGTTTTACCTTTGGCTTCATTTCTTTCTTTCTCAGTTTTGTCCAGAGGTAACTTACATGTGGATGCATCATTTCCATCTCTATTGCAACGAGTGCAATGAAGAACAGACTTTTGTCATTGAAATTGTCTGCCCCCTGCCTCTAAAATTTCTTCTTCCTCTTCAACCACCTCATCCTCTAGAAGAATGTTATGAAACCAGCTCCAAAATAGAAGAAAAGAGAGATCAAAACCTTAGAAATAATCCACTTCGAGGGGACAACCTCCAATACATTACATAAATGAACAATTCTTGGATGATACAAATGAAAAAACCTCCTTACTATATATAGAAGTCCATGGGGCCACAATGTAATCCTAGTCAACCTAATAATAGTAATGTAAGGGCACAATAATAACAATATGGGGGTTACAGGAGTACAACAATAACAACAAGGGGTTACACTAACAACAATAAGGGACTATACTAGTAATATAGGGACCTAACATGCTCCTCTCCTTCAAAAAAGTGTTGTCCTCAACACTTGAGTAGCTCCGGGTGCTTCTGTATAAAATTATCATCCTCCCATGTAGAATCTTTAGTGGGTAAGTTCTTCCATTTGATGGGATACTTTGAAATTGATCAATTCCATAGTTGTCGAGTTCTTGTTTCCGTGACTGCTTTAGGTTCCAATATGGTTTTTACTTCCTCATCAATTTTTGGCAATATTGTTTGAACTGGAAGTTTTTCCTCTATAACCTTCTTTAAGCATGAAACATGGAAAACTGGATGCACTCGCGAAGAAGCATGAAGCTCCAATTTGTATGCCACAGTACAAATCTTTTGCAACACCTTGTAAGGACCATAGTACTTTGGCAATAATTTATTATCCTTCTTAGCTTTCTTGAGGGACATTTGTTTATATGGTTGTAGCCGTAAAAATACCCAATCTCCTACATCAAAACTTCTCTCACTACAATGTTGATCTACCTATTGTTTCATTTGATTTTGTGCCAAATTTAGGTTATCCTTTAAGAGTTGGAGAACTTCTTGTTGATGCTCGATGTGATCTTCCACTTCTTGAACCCTAAAATTTTCCCTTAAAGAAGATGTGATGGATGGTGGATGATATCCATAAAGTGCCATAAATGGGGTCATTTTTGTTGTAGTATGGAAGGAAGTGTTATACCACCATTCAGTGAGAGGTAACCACTTGACCCATTGTGTTTGCTTATCAGATACAAAACAACAAATATATCCTTCCAAACATTTATTCTCTATCTCTGTTTGACCATCGGATTGAGGATGATAAGATGAGCTATGAGCTAGTTGAGTACCCAAACAAGAAAATAATTTCGTCCAAAAATTTCTTGTAAAAATGGGATCTCTGTCACTTACAATAATCTTTTGGTTTCCATGTAGCTTTTGAATTGTTTCCATAAATGCAGTAGTAACTGTACTTGCTTTAAATGGATGAGATAATGCACAAAAGTGTGCATACTTGGTAAGTCTATCAACTACCACCATGATGACACTCCTTCCTTCGGACTTAGGTAAACCTGTGATAAAATCCATTGAAATCTCCTCCCAACATTGACTTGGAATGGACAAAGGTTGTATAAGACCCGAGTCTTAATTGTCTCAACTTTATTTTGCTGGCAAATCAAACATTCCACCACAAAATTTTGAATATCAGATTTAAGGCCATCCCAAAAAAAGTATTTCCTCACCCTATGGTAAGTTTTTAAAAATCCTCAGTGTCCTCGTAAAGGATAAGTGTGCAATTCCAAAATAATTTTTTGTTTTAGTTGGGAATTCTTGAAAATATATAAGAAATCTGTGTACCGTAAGGAATCATTTTTCCAACTAAATGTATCAGATGTACTAGTATCTTACTGCAACTTTTGAATGAGTGCCCACACTTCTTCGTCCTTCTTCCATTCATCCCTTGTTTCGATTATCCAATCTGGTTAGATAATAGAAATGGCACAAAGCAATGCTTCCACCTCTTCATCCTTTCTTGAGAGTGCATCTGCAATAACATTTAGCTCCCCTTTTTTGTAGATGATTTCAAAGTCATAACCCAACATCTTTGTGACCCATTTTTTCTGCTCTTCTGAAGATTGTCTTTGTTCCAAAAAGTGTTTAAGACTATCATGATCAATTTTTACCATGAAGTGTCTTCCCATTAGGTAAGGTCTCCATTTCTTTAGTGCATGTAGTATTGCCAACATTTCATTCTCATAAATAACCTTTTGTAAATACTTTCGTTTGATTGGATGACTTTCAAAAGCAATGGCTCTTCCTTCTTGCATTAAAATAACACCAATTCCATTTCTTGAGGCATCACATTCCATAATAAAGGTTTTTGTGAAGTATGGTGTAGCTAAGACTGTGCTAGGCACATTACCTCTTTAAGATGTTCGAAGGCCTTAGTTGCTTTAGGGGTCCATGAAAATGGATCTTTCTTCAATAATGTTGTTAGAGGTGCTACTATTCTCCCATAATTCTTAACAAAATTGCAATAATACCCTGTTAACTCGAGAAATCCGCGCAACTGCTTTATGGTTGTGGGTACTTTCCATTCCTTAATGGCTTTAATTTTGTTAGGGTCTACCTTAACACCCTCGTGAGATATAATATCACCCAGATATTCCACCTCTTGTACTCCAAAGAAACATTTGGATGTTTTTTCATTTAATTGTTTCTCCTCCAATAGTTTGAGCACCCTGTCAACATGTTGAACATGATCCTTCCAAGACCTACTGTAGATTAGTATATCATCAAAAAATACTAGCAAAAATTTTGTAAGGAAGGGTTTGAAAATGGAATTCATCAACCCTTAAAATGTAGAAGGTGCACTGGTAAGGCCAAAAGGCATGACCAAAAATTCATAATGACCCTCATGAGTTCGAAATTTTGTTTTCGAAATATCTTTAGTCCTCATTCTAATTTGATGATATCTTGAACGAAGATCCAACTTGGTAAAATAAATTGCTGCATGTAATTCATCCAATAATTCATAAATCACAGGAATGGGAAATTTATCTTTAATAGTGAGCTTATTGAGCTCCCTATAATCTAGACACATGCGCCATGATCCATCCTTCTTGTGCACCAATACCATTAGAGTAGAGAAAGAACTTTGACTAGGTTGAATTATACCAGCCTCTAACATTTCTGCAATCGTACATTCAATTTCGCTCTTTTGGACATAAGGATATATGTAAGGCCTAATTTTTGGAGGAACACTTCCTGGAATAAATTGAATAGCATGATCATGATCAAGAATAGGTGGGAGTCCTTTGGGAGTTTCAAACACCTTGGAATGATTGTCCAAGACTTTTTGGAGATCTGGAGAAATAGATGATTTTGATGTTGGAAATTCTAGTGAGCATAATTGTGCAATTACACCTCGTTGTTATTTCTTCATAAGCTTTTTCATGACATTAGAGCTTATTATATTTCCTGGCTTCCCTACGATACCCCGTAATTCGATTTTCTTTCCTTCCGAAAAAAATTTCAAGAAAATTTCTTGAAAATTAAAAGCTACCGTCCCCAAATATTGTAACCATTGTACTCCTAATACAACATCAACACCTCCCATTGGGATGGAAAGCATTGAAATATTCAATACATATTACCCCATGGTTAGCTTGATATTATGGCATTTTCCAGAGCAATTTATAGTTCCTCCATTTGCAACCATCACTTGACATTCTGGTGCTGGGTATAAGAAACAATTCAATTCCTTGCCTACCTTACAATGAATAAAATTACGGGTACTACCGGAATCAATCAAGAATTTTAAATTTTTCTTCTTGATATGTCCTTATATCCTGAGAGTTTTATGTTGCCAATGCATTACACGATATGGTCGGACTCATTTATTCTTCTTCTAGGGTTGGTTCCTGGTGTATATCCTCTTCTTTTGAAGTTTCTTGTTCAAATTCTTCCTCCTCTTCACAATCTTTGTAAAATAATTTCTTCTCAGCACACTTATGACCTTTACTGTATTTGCTATCACAACTATCGCAAAGCCCTTTTGCTCTTTTTTCTTCCAATTGTTGTGGTGTCAACCTTGTAGGTTGTGGAAGTCTAGGAGTAGCAACACTTCCATATTTATAGATGTGAGTGGTAGGCTTCCTTGTCACCATAATTTTACATTCAATTTTTCTTGCCAACCTGAATGCCTTCTCTAATTAATCAGGTTCCCAAATGCGAACTTCATGTTGGATGTTATCCTTTAAAGTCCTTATGAAGACATCAATCTTGTGTTCCTTTGGAATATCAGTTACCCTTATATTGAATTTTTGGAAGTCCTCAATGTGCTCCACCATTGAACCCTTTTGTTTAAGATTTATCAATTGGCTAAAGAAGGTGTTGCTCTTTGTATCCTCATAATGTTCTATCATTTCCTCTGTAAAAATTGACCAAGTGACAGTTTTTTTACGAGAGAAAAGCCATCGATACCATACAAATGTATTTTGTTCTAAATGTAAATTTTCAATGCGTACCTTTTGTGTGTTTTGCACATTATTGAGGTCAAAATATTGCTCCATTTGTAGTATCCATGCTACGGGATCCTTGCCGTAAAAATTCCTCATATCCATATTTGGAATATGGTGGTTCTTCAATCCAACATTAGAGTTTATGAAATTACGATTAACATTTATTTTATTCTCATCATGAGTTTCCTCTATTATCTTTTCGCCATTAGGAATCATTTCTTGTATCAACTTTGACAAACCTTTCTTCAAACCTTCCATGTATTCCTTCAAACCTTCCATTTTTCTTCCTTACCATCCATTTTTTCTTCCATACCATTCTTCAAACCATCCATCGTAGCTTACACGCCTTTCTTCAAACCATCCATCTTAGCTTCCACTCTTTTATTCAAAACATCCATTTCATTTTTTGTTTCTCTTTGCGAGAGCGAAATTTGGTGCACTTGCTTTTGTAATTTTGATATGTCATGTTGCATTTATTTATCTTCATGAGCCATAGTAGAGCCTTTTGAAGGCTTAATGGGTGTTTAATTATTTTTAGGAGGCATTTCAGAACCCAATACTGATATCTATTCTATAATATGCCCTTGGAATCAATTCAAATTGATTCTTCAAACAAGACTTATGCAATTTGGAAAGCAATACACACCTTTTTCTTGCTTTTGAGGAGCTCGATATTGAAATTTAATTATCTTTATGATTTTGGATCTTCAATATCTTAAATTTGGCCCTATAGTAGCACTCTGAACCTTCTTTTGAATGCCATAGGTTTGACCTAATTTGGATTCTTCAAGACAAAGTTATGTCCAATCTCCCACAATGACCTAATTATGAACTGGTTCAGTAGAGCGAACTTGTACGACATGCCACATGTCACTATTTCCTCCTTCGGCTATGAAATTGATACACAGGAAACTACAGTCCGTGTAATTGTGGGAAATTTTTAGAGAATTCCAATCTGATGCTTAGAGAGAGAGTTATGACGATATTCCTACGGTCAACTCTTTGAGATGAAATTCGGGAGCCTAAAAAAACCCTAACTTCCACAAATCTTATCTCCTAAGATATTGTGAACCAAGATCTGTAAAAATTTCAGCTTCTAAACCTTTGTAGAAAAAAATTATAGCGCAAATTCCACGATGACCTATCTTAGATGAAATTGGGGAGCCTAAAAAAAGCCTAACTTCCACAGATCATATCTCTGAAAATATTGCGAACCAAGATCTAAAATTTTTACACGATGTTCCTCAGGATTTCGGCTTCGCTTTGTAAAAATTTCAGCTTCTGAAACTTCATAGAAACAATGTTATAGCGAAAATTCTATGATGACCTATTTGGAGCAGCGAAACCCTAGAATCCAAAGCTCTGATACCAAATGTTATTAAACCAACTCCAAAAATATAAGAAAAGAGAGATCAACACCTTAGAAATAATCCACTTTGAGGGGGAAACCTCCAATACATTACATAAATGAACAATTATTGGATGATACAAATGACAAAACCTCCTTTCTATATATAGGAGTCCATGGGGCCACAATGTAATCCTAGCCGACCTAACAATAATAATGTAAGGACACAATAATAACCATATGGGGGTTATAGGGGTACAACAATAAAAATAAGGGGTTACACTAAAAACAATAAGAGAATATACTAGTAATATAGGGACTTAACAAAGAATATTGGGCATGATCCTACTCTCTATGTGTAAGACACATAGCTTCTTCAGAAGACTGCGGAGTTTTCTTCTTCAGAAAATCCTTTTCTCTCTCGACAAAATTCTTCTCAAGGGAGTCAAAGGTAATATCCTTGAGATTTCCACTTGCTTGCAATGACTCAAGATAATGTGAGTAAGTGGGATATAGTGCCTTGACATAAGATATGAGAGGTATGTATATTTCAACACTAGTGTTTTTAATTTCATGCATAATATTTCTTACTTTTGATGCTAAAGCAAGCGGGTCATCATTTTTCAATTCAATACTGAACAATTTTATCATCAATTGGAAAACTTCAAGTTCAGAGTGTGAATCATAAAATTATTTCAACTTATTCAAGGCATCAAAGGAATTTTGAGAATGGTGAAATATGACAGCTCACCTCTTCATTTATAGATGTTGGAATCAAGGCATAGGCCTTGCTATTCTTGTTTTCCCAAATGGCGATCTCCTTGTCTCATGTGGGATTTGTAGGTGCATTGTCTCCTTCTCCTTCACAAATTTCTCTCTATAACTCATTAAATATGAGAGTGTGTTTAATATTCCTTGACCATTCAGGATAGTTCTCTTTTCCCAAGATAACTACTCCAACAATAGATATCAATGAATGCATTCTAAAATGTATATTCTGTAAAATGTACTTTGCTACCAATACTGTAAAAAAAATTCCAACTCTAGTGGTAAAAAATATAATTATGATATATATATATATATATATATATATACACACACACAACATAGTTTATGTGGGGAAGGGATTATATAGGGGAGGGTGAATGTGGGGAAGGTTGTATGTGACTAGGGGGGCGGGGAAGGTTGTACATGGGGAGGGGGGCTCCAAAGGAGGAGTGCATTACGGGATGAACCAGAGCGGAGGGAGTTGAATGAATAATGAGAATGTGTGTATGCTGAGGGAGTTAATTGTTTGTATGTCGAGGGATTCAGACCATAAGGGAACGAGAAATCATCGGGGCTAGAGTTGGTGTGGGAACCAATTTTCCAGAGTGTTGGACTATGAACCATTCACGCATACTACAAAATTATGAGGGCATATGAATATGGTAGACTATAGAAATGTAGAAGACTGCATAATTGTCAAAAGGGAGTTGCAACTAAATGCTAGTTTTGGGAGTTGGCTTTGATACCATGTGAGGCCAGGAGGTAACTCCACAATGTGAATTGTGATTTTGCATTAAGGGTAAACATAAATATATACATGGAGGGGAGAGACTCTTGGGATTCATCTCCCAGTGTCTCTTCATATTATAGCTCTCCTTATTTTCTATTTACATTATTTTACATTTTCACCCAATCCCAAGGATTAGGTATCAACAAATTAAAAAGTGAATATCAACATGTTTATAGCCATATCATCACTAAGTTTGAAATCAATCATTTACCAATACTAGTAGCGAAAACATTTGCAATCTTACAAGTTAGTTATAAAGAAACCAATATATCAGAATCTGTCGTTCATGCAATTCTGATATCAACACATGCTTACAACTTGCAATCATCGGACAAAATCTATAGCTAGCACACATCTGCACACAAAAAAAAATCATATTTTAAATAACATAGATTTTGGTATTCCACACTGTAACAGAGCTATTAAAATTATCCTCCTAGGCCCATTTAGTTCATGTGTTGAACCTTGGCACTATAATACTCTATATCAAAACTCCAAATCTTATCTCCAAATGTCTTGTGTAGAACCTTCGCTTTTCATTTCATCTATTCTTAAGCCCATCTAGTCCAAGTGTTGAACTTGGTTACTATGATACCACTCTGTAATGCTCCCTATCACCCCTTGGACTCCCCAAGCCTAATGGGAGGTGTTACATTTAACATAATCGACCTCCAAGATCTCATTATGGAAATGGGGTTACAAAATTTCTTCTTTTCCTAAGTGTGTAGAAATCACTTTGGATAATACCATGGCATATAGCTCATTAAGATCTTTCCAATGATATAAATGTTTCCTCAAACTAACTCCTAGATTGAAATTCATTCCCATTTGAAGTTTTATCTCCCTAACTCTTATCGAATTAGCAAGCACCGCCACGTGGAAAGTCGAGTGTGCACTTGACCTTGCCACATCTCCCATAGCCAACGTGGTTCCCACCATGTCATTACACCATAACATATTTGCTCCATCATGCCTTACTTCTTGAAGAGTTCATCTTTAATACTTTTATGGCACAAAAACACCTTCACATTAGTTATAATGGAATTCCCTTTCTATCACCTCTATCATTTCATGGCTTTTATCAAAATCACACCTTATTACGAGAAGGAACAACAAAACATTATTGGGAGCCAAGCCTTGCCGTGATGTGGATCCTAGCCAAATCCGCGTTACATATGTATCGCATGGCATCCATAGCCACATAGTGCCACAAATCGCTGCCATGTTCTAGGTGGATTCAAATGTTTCAATATCCAAAAATACCCATTCCATCTACCATGTGTTGAACAATTAGCATGCCACATTTGTGTCCTTTCCACATCACTGTTGCATGTCCTTTAAATTCTCACGTGGCATGCCACATTTATATATATATATATGGCCTACGTGGCCTGTGCCACTTTAATCTAATCCAAAGGGGGCCCACGACCAATAAATTTCACGTTTTGTAATGAAAATACATTATATCCAACTTCAGGGGAAATCTGGGTTGCGCAAGAAATCACACTATAAAAAAATTTTGGACCACTAGACGCCTAGACTCCTGAATGACCATGGCTCTTTAAAGTGAACCTAGAACTGGCCCACCATCTAGTTTCCCAAAATTCTCGCACCATGCCTTCACCCTAAATTTCCTAGATTTATAGATAATTTCACCCAACCTCGAGTTCTTTTGTCAGTAAACATCAAATATTCTCGTCCCAAAGAGACACATCTTCATCCCCCCAGAATGTGTAATATTTTTCACCAAACGATGATGTTTACCAATCCGAGGAGACACATCTCTGTTCTTAGGGAATGTATAAATCCCCATGTTTGGGACATGATACAATTCCCCGTCTCCTACATATACAATTTCTTAGCAACATATTTGGAGTAATTCCAAATTTGGTGCTTTCACAATGCACACAAGTGCTATAACTTTTATGTCGAGTCTCCTAGATATATTGATTAAGATAGAAATTTATATGACCTATATACAACTCCCTATCCAAGACATATTCAACCCAACATAAAAGTCTAGCCCCTTGCAATACTTCTTACTCAAGGTTTTCTAATGGATTTCAAGGACTTTTATGCAGCCTTCCTTGGAGCCCATTGTTATTTAGAACAATAATATCAACATGAATGAAACCATCATTCCCACGCTAGCATTCCATGCATTAAATATAGTCATAATAATAAAGTTTTAAACATTCCTACCAACAAGAAGAGAACTCCGTTAAACCATAATTGAGACTTAACTGTAAATTTATATACAATAGCATCCCATTGATCACATAATGGATTCAAAGAGGAACCATCATATCCATTGATATAACATGCCATGAAAATCATCAACCACAACCTTTCACTAGTACATAAATAGCATATATCCATGATATTCATAACATATCAAACAATAGAAATCACACATAGTGATAGTCATTTTAACTCGACAAGTATTCATACATACTATGTAATTAACCACGAACCCAGGAAAGTATCAATAGTCATAGGGATCTGTAAATCCCTCTCAACCATGAAAAAATTCACATAATCCATCTCATTATAGAAAACTAGGAATAATTCATTTCTCCATGAGTAATACATCTATTTCTATAACCCGTAATACATTATTCAATATTTGTAGTGCAACAAAAGTACAAGTAAATACACTTATATGCATATCTTAATGACTAGCAACTGTGGGAGTTAATTCCACTTTCCACCCAACCATAGGCCAACTGAACTACAATATTTCTTGCGTTTGACTACCCCTAAAACAGATTCAAATTCTAAGGAGTAATTTCTCAAGGGAATTCACAATAATTCCAATCAACCAGTTCACACAAGAATATATATCTTAAGATATCTCCACCTTATTACAAGAATCCAAAGCAAATAATGTTCCACCTTCAAAATGCTACGTGAATTAATATCTCAAATTGTCTCCACCTATATTAACAAATATCTAGAGCACACTATATTTCCACCTACTAACCCTGCATGTATCTAAAACTTATAGAATTACCACTCTACTATGTAGGGATCTAGAGCACACAATGGATCCCCTGACTAAACCAGAGGGTATCAAGACTACATTGTGGCTACACTCACTCTTCTATGGTCTTCTCTTCACTCTATGCTCCTTCGTTCTCTCCCATTCTTACACCAACACTAATCCTGATTGTCCTATTACTGTGAATTCTCTTGCAATTGTATTATAATATTTCCTGCATAAATTGTGTGTTTCTCATGCAATTTACTACATATCATAACATGTTTCTCACACACACAACTTACCACCAAATTCCAATAATACAAATATGAATCATCTTATCTTTCTCGTCAACCTCTTTTATTTTTTCGACCCTCTTCTCCCTCTTACATGTTGACCACACCAACATAGCCATTAAGGGAAGAGGTGGTATGGGGCTTGTCCTCCACTTAGGAAGTTGATACTCCATGTCCATGCCTTTTGTGTAGGACATTAAACTTAATTAAAAAACTAGTGATATATTAAATGAACAACCTAATTTTAATCACTTACCAAGAAACTCCTCCTCATACCTCTAAATTCATGTCCACTCCTCTCGGCCTAGTCATCATGTTTACATTTCCACAAAATTTACATGAATTACAATTTGTCATGACATTTACAAGAGGGATAGGAAAATGGTTTTTATAACAAGTTGGAATTTTTTTAATAATAACATTAGATATATTAAAGCTCAATGGAATAAACTAATACTTCTTATAAAAAAGGATATACCATGAACAATAATATCTACAAACTTAAGAAAATAAATATCTATCACAAACAAACACAGGAAGAAATAAAGGGTTTCCTTAATCCCCATATAGTATGATATAAGTATAACCCTCCACATGCCACACATAATCCTTTTCCTTTAAGGAATTCTGTTGCTTCTTGAGTTATTCCTTTAGGTTGAGATCCAATCAACATATATCTAAATTTTCTAATGAAATTATCTTGAATGAGAACAAAATGGAAGGGACCCTTGTGTTTCTAGAGAATAGGATACTAGAATTGTATTGTTTCAACTTAAACACTCACATTATTTCTAAATATAAGACCTTAAAGCACATTATATAAAACTACTAGAAAAAATAAATTAGCCATCATGAATAACCTTTTTGTTTTCATATAATTGGACAATTGGAAAGAAATTTCATTTAAAATATCCTCTACCCAGTTGAGCATGGTTTATTTTTTTAAAGAGAAATATAGAATATATTGAACTAACTTGGGTGTGTGAGACATTGAGTATCGTTCCCTTAACCATGCAAAAAAATGAGAGAAATCCCAATAGGGATTTGTTAATAAAGATATGTCAATTGCTGAGAAATTAACAAAAAATTGACTTGATTGAATCATGAAATACTTTAGTAAATTTAAAATTCAACCTTGGGAATCCAAGAAAGAATCTTCCTATGGAAGCTTGAGGATTTTTTTTGGGTCAAGAAATTGTAACATTCCTCTAAAAAAAAATTGTGTGATAAGTACCAAGTTCTTCCCTTGTGTGAGTGTGGAAGGTTACTTCAAGAAGATGGATATTCAGACAAGTCTTGAGAATTTGAATAAGTATGTAAAATTTATATCTAGGTCATAATGAAGTGAATTATGAAATTTTTATGGCTGAATGGAAAATGGACGGGAAGAAAATGAGGTTCATTGTAAAATAAAAAATATATAGTATGGGTAAGACATGAAAATGAATCAACATATCAGATCCAAATATGGCGTAGTGAACCCATATAGGTTGTTGAGAACCCAAACGACCTTGAAACCATTGGGAATGGAGTATGAAAGCTATAATATTATAGGTTGAATAAGTATAATACTATGATATGTGGAGTACTTATATGATTAGGAGAAAAAAAAATTCGAGGCTGTAACAACCCCGAGTTGATGTTACATGTAAATAAAATAAAAACCAAGGACATGGGACACGTATTCCAAGCTAAATGGTGAGAAAACAAATTATAGTGGGCATCACTTGTGGTTTATTAATGGCTATGGAAATTGGAAAATCCATTGGAAAAGGAAAAGAGGCAATAAATGGCATTTAATTATGAGAAATAAGAAAAATAGGAGAAAAGGAAGATGAAGAGATACAAATATGAATGAAAGGGAAATTAGAGAGAAATTAGATGAAAATGAAAAAAAGGAAAACAAAAAGGAAGAGACTAGACATCAATGATAAAAATAACCTGAGAAACAATTGACAATTTTTTCGCATCTCTTGATCAGGTTCAGTAAATAGAGAGAGAACAAACAAGGGAACAAGTAAGCAAGGAAAGCAAGGGAGCACAAGAGGAAGTTTGGAAAACAAAAATTAAGGACATAAATTAGCTATGGATTATAGGTAACAATGTGCATGTAAGATTTAGCATGATGGGATTTGAATGCAGGGTGTATGCATTAGTTATTTTCTTATGTTTGTTGTCATTAGCATGGGATTTTCCTAGATTTACAGTGGTTTCATCCTTACCTTTCCATTTCCTGGATATCCATGGTGTGATGGGATTCATTCCTGTTTATGCTTTGGATTTCAGGAAGGTTTTGGATGCAGTTTAGGTGGTCTTAGGAAAATCCCAAGGGTTTGGGTTGGAGATAATTTTCTCTAGGAAACCCTCGACAGGTGGGTGGAGATAGGGAAAATCCTATGGGTATGGTGAAGGAATTATGAGGAATCCAAGCTTCCTTTGGTTTTGTGATCTTAGGACCAGTTTAGGTGATATCATGATATCTTGAGGGTGGACGTGGTTTAACCTATGGAGTCCATGTTTGGCTATGTATTGGTTGATCTCATGAGATCCCACATTCATGCATGGAATATGGCACGGGGGTGATTAGCTAAAATAGAAATTTGGTTCAGCCCAATCTATGATCAGGTGGTATGTGGAAGTCCCTGACTTGGTTGAATTTTGTATATGTTAATATATGATATTTTCCTTATTGTGATTTATGAGCACATGCATTGGTTATTATGTGATATTATGGTTGATTTGTCATTGTTTTTATCCTGGTTATATGTTGGTTATATGCATGGATCTATGGCGTTCTCTATCTATGGCTATTTTTCATTATTTGATAAGTTATTGAATGGTTAATGAATGCATGGGCTAACAAGTGTTGTTGTAGATAGCTAGAGAGGGCATAAAACCTTCTTGGTGTTTCTCAGATGTAGTTCAGAAGTTTAAGATCATATATGAATTCATAACTTGTAGCCTCTATGTTTATCATATTTTTGAAGAAATGAGTATCATGTATAAGGCATGTCTAGGTCAATATCTTGCTCAAGTTATGAATGGTTGGAATTGTTATCATCTTAGTTATGTTTCTAGAAATTTACAGGAAATGTTTGGTTGTGGTATGGAGGCTAGCCTGAAAAAGTGGCACAGATATTGCAACCACTGGCACAAAATTGATGAATTTGGGTCATAACGACATGAAGGATTATTTCTGCGGTTGGAGCCCCATAACCACATATAAATTGTGTCAAGGGCATGGTTGGGGTCTTAGGCTTGTGAAAAATCAGTTCCACTTCAGGACCTGGTCATCAGAGGTTGTGGACTAACTTCTGGGTGATATGGTGCTCCTAAGAGGTATTAATAAGTTTTCAGTTTGTAGGCACAACTTCCATGACTAGAAATTGGAGGTCAGGTCATGTCATAAGTAATCATCTCATGTTTACCCTGGAGAGCTTGTGAAAGTGAGTAAATGTGGGAGGGTATATTATAGGGTAGTATCAGAGCCAAGTTGCTGCATTGGACCTAGGGGTAAAAGCAAATTTCCATACATGTTTATATGTTTTGCACGCAGAAATGATGGTTAATGGTTGTAATATGCATCCCTGTCATTTTATTATTGTTGTAGTTACATGCATGATAGATCCTAGTTTATCAAAGTGGTTATATGCATGCACACCATTTAGTAATGCATGATAGTTAACTTGTTGTTATATGCATTTCGGTCATATGCATGATGATTATTTTCTTGATATTTTTATGTATCGTGCTAATTTGGACTCACTTATGCAAATGTGATAGCCTCCCCTGAGATACATTGAGGTATGATTATGATTATGTCTTATATTTGGTTTATCTAACATGGTATGTTTGCAAGAAATAGAATATCAGAGATGAAGAGAAGAGTAGTGGAATACAATTCACATTAATCCCCTTACAGGAATGATGTAAAATTAGTGGAATCATAAAGGTTGGTTGGGAAGCAAGGAGAAGAGAATTCTCCTGATCTACCAGATACACTGAGTATTCTGAGGGAAGATATTCAAATTTACAAGACAAATAATGAGAGGTTGATTGAGTCACATGAAATTATTTCCAGAGCTCAAGAAAATTAAGGAGAAGTTAATGCAGTGATTCTTCAAATACTTACTAATTTTCAAAAGCAAGGACAACTAGGGAACATTCATGGAGTCAGATAGGAGGAGAAGACTAGTGGGGTATATGGTAACAGGTCTCAGAGAAGACACATGATGGAAAAATATGATATAGTCATAGGTGGAAGATCTTTGGATATACCTGACAGGAGGGATAACACTCATGGATTTTATCCTAGCTTCGAATCCTAGAGACATCATCACCATTACAGCCAACATCCTTATATGTGGAATGAGAAGCATTATTTTACATAGGAGTTCCATGTGCTGAAGATGGGTTCTATGATATATTATGAGTACAGTAACAAATTTATGGATATGATGGTTTATGTTTCTTATCTTAAGGATGAGAAATTCAATATTCAAAGGTTCATCACTAGGTTTCTCGTAGTATTCAAAGATTGGATTGATATGATGAGCTTCGATCATTGGAGGAATTCATTGGAAATTTGAAGCATTTTTATGATAAGTCAAAGTGAAAGCTTGATTTCAAGCGTGAACTGGAAGGTTAAAGGGAAATGTGGGACCTCATGAGGATTTTAATGCAAGTAGGAGAGGACACGAGTCTCAGCCTCATTCTTTCATCCTTCCATCTCCCCCTTGCGCTCTATGCTGAGCAATTGCCTAAGCCTCTTTTCTTCAGCTAATTGCATAGTAAAATGGCTCAAGAAGTCCCTCTCTCATCCTCTTACAAGTAAAACTATGCTTTCCAAGTCTTCCTCTCTTTCCTTCTTAGCGCATGGCACAATCTTAAGTAACAAGCTCACCACCTTGTCCATTCAACTTCCCCACTAAGATAGACCAAGGAGAGCTCCTCTTCATAGCACATGAAACATTAAAAATGAATAATGGGGCCTTCCTAAGACACTATTGAGTTTTACTGTTGGGTCCCAATCAAGCCTCCTCCTTTAAACCCTTCCATAGACCTATAATAAGAAGTTCATTCCTTGAGCTAGGTAGTGATAGAATAGATAAATTTAAGACTCATTTTACCTTGTCATGAATGATATTATTTGGTAGGAGTACTCTCTCAGCATGCCAAGGTGATGGTCAAGGAATATAGCAAGGAGAAAACAGAAAGGAACACTTGTGGGGAAGAAGCACCAAGTAGAAAAATCATGAAGACTTGAAACAGATCCTGGACCATGAAAAAAAGAAGGCATTTCATTATCACTCAAAAGATTCCAAATTTGATCCAAGACCCTTTGGAGGGTGAAGATAAGAAAAAAATAGGACCTTCATAAAGATGAAGTGCCAATTAGATATTTCAAGAAGATTGAAGGCAAAGAAGCAAGGAGAACAACATGGTGTTTCCACCTCATTATGAGCTCCATGTCATCATTGTCAGGTTGTAACATGTACAAGTGTAATCTCTATGGAAAATGTGTCCATGTGTCTTTCCACATCATCATGTGGAATGTAATGATGTATTCTCAAGAAAAGGACAAAATGTAATGTGTGGAAGTACAAGAGTGATATGTGGAATATGAAGAGTCACATAGTCATATATGGACAAAAGAGTTGTATAGAAGTAAAAAATTCATATAGAGAAGTCTGAAATTAATTTAGAAATTCAAGAGTTGTTTAGAAGTCCAAAGGACATATGAGGATAGTACAAGATTCATGAGGATGCGAAAGGTCATTCCTCTTGTTATAAAAGCAACCTCATAACTCAATTAAGGATATTTAGGAGACTTAAGCTTTGGAGAGCTAGTCTTGGATTGTCTAACTTGGCATAGGAGAGAAAATTGTTCTTTGGAGAAGCAAGAAATGACTTAATGTTCCACTACTAGAACTCGTTCCTCATTAGTGTAACTGTGTTCTTGGATCTTTCACCTTATAATTGAAACTCAATGAACCAACAAATTTCCATGCATGTATCGTGAATATTTTATGACCTTTCTTGGGATTTTTGTGGTATAAATTGTCTTCATATGTACTAAGGAAATTGAACTACTTTTATGGCTTTTGATACTTGTTTTTTTGAAAATGTGTTGCATTTTATTTAATGATCATGGTGTGTATGTGAACTATCTCAATATATGACTAACAAATCTTTCTTTATTCACGTATCTCTCTTAGGTTAATACTATTACTTCTTTCTAGAGGCTCACTCTTGTCTCCCCTAATGAAAATTTCCTTTCACACATTGAAATTAGTGCACCATAATGTCAAATTGATTTCTAATTCAGGGGTTATGTGTATAATCTCTTATGTTATTCATTGAAACCAAGTAAAACTTTACAATTACGGTGTTCAGGTCGATACTTCAGATGGGGCTCCTACTAAAAATGATGTGAGGTCTAATTGGGACTTTACATTAGGTATACCCCTTGTATGATTGTGATATCGAGCATTGTCAACAAAACGCTATTTTGAACATAGATTAATTTATTTGTAGCTTCTCCCCAAAGGAACTTTGGAATATTTTTATCATGTAGAATAACTTAGGTAGCTTCCATGATGGAATTTTTATTTCTTTCGGGCACACCATTCTACTCGGGGTTGTAAGGTACAATAGTTTCCATATTGATTCCATCTTGCTTTAAAAATTCAAGGAACTCATTTGAAGTATACTCTCCAACATTGTTAGACCTAAAGGCCTTGATCTTCTTCCCTGTTTGATTCTCTATCAATGCCTTAAATTCCTTGAACATATCAAAATCCTCATACTTATGCTTCAAGTAGTATATCCATGTCTTCCTAGAGAAGACAAGAATAAAGATTATGTAGTAGATATTTCCACTAATAAAGTGCACTAGCATGGGTACGCATAGGTCAGAATTAATGAGTTGAAGAATACCATCAATATTGTTCTTAATAGAGGGGAATGTTACCCTTGAATTATTTCTACTAACACATCCCAAACGTAATCCATTATGAATATCTTGAACATCAGGAATCCCATAAACCAACTTCTTTAATTTCAACAGGGCTTCATAATGTATATGTGCCATAGCTCACTTTGATGATTGATGTTGTGTACCATTTTTAGGAGAGGCCTTCTATTGACTCTATAGAATTGTTCAATTCTATATCCCAAGTTAAAATAATCCCTCATGTGGGATTACATAGGTCATGTGAGGAATTTTCCTTATATTAAATCTACTCGCATGCCTTTTTCTTCCAAGGAATATATGGATACCAAGTTCATATTTAGTCTCGGAACATATATAACATCATAAAGAAGAACATATTCACCAGAGTCCAAATGAAATTTGATAGAACTTGTTAGGTCCCTATAATACCAGTGTAGCCCCTTTATTTTTATTATTAGTGTAGCCAAATATTGTTATTTTTGTGCCCATGTATCCCCCATATTGTTATTATGCCCCATAGAATCCCACTACTTTTATTCTTGTGTCCTTACATTATTATTGTTATGTAGGCTCTAATATATTGTGACCCCTTAGACTCCTATACAATAGCATGGAGGTATAATCATTTGTATCATCCAATAATTGTTCATTTATGTGATGTAAAGGAGGTTTTCCCCTCGAAGAAGCTAATTTTAAGTCGTTGATCTATATTTGTTGTGATCAAGATGCATAACATTTGGTATTAAAGCTTTGGATTCTAGGGTTTCGCTACTTCAAATAGATCATATTTTCTTGTCACTATAAATATTTTTATACAAATCTTAAAAAGAAGAAATTTTAAACACATGGAGCCGAAATATTGGTGAATGTTGTGTAGGAATATTTTTAGATCTTTGTTCTCTATATTTTCTGAGATATGGGCCGAAGAAGGTAGGGCTTTTCAATGATATGTAATTCAATATTAAACAAGTGACCTAGGAAAAATTGTTATAACTTTCTCTTCTGGAATTAGAATTGAATTTTGTAAAAAGTGACAGAAATTAATAAACTGTAGTTTCTCTTGTATCATTTTTAGGGCCAAAATTTGAAACATTGACACATGGAATTTCGTACAAGTTCTCTCTACTGAACCAATCCATAATCAAGTTAGCGTGGGATACTTGGCATAAATTTATCTTGAAGAATCCAATTTTGGTTTGACTTGTGGAATTGGAAAGAATACTCAGAGGGATAGGAGAGGACGAAATTTCACACCTTGAAGAGTTGAAATTACAAATCTACAATAGTTTCAATATTGAGCTCCTAAAAGCAAGAAAAAGGGTTGTATTTTTTAAAAATATTTGCATAAATTTTGTTCAAAAAATTAGTTTGAAGTGATTTAAAGGGCATAACAAAGAACATATATCGTTGTTTGATTCCAAAATTCCTCGAAGAAAAAAAATGGACACACCTAGTAAGAAACCATAAAGCTCTACTACGACACATGAAGAAGAGGAATAAATGCAACAAGGTATATATCAAAATTATGCAACCAAGTGCAACAAATTTCACTCTCGCAAAGAGTAACGAATAATGAAATGGAAGTTAAGATGGATGCCTTGAAGAATGGTTTAAAAGCATACATGGAAGCTAATATGGATGGCTTAAAGAATGGTTTAGAAACAAACATGGAAGATTTGAAGGATGGCATAAATGTTAAGATGGAAGGTTTGAAGGATGATTTTAAAACAAAAATGAAAAGGGACCTAGAAGATTTGAAAAAATTTCTACGAGAAATGCTTCCTAGTGGTGACAACATACTCCATGAAAATCGTGATGAGGATTAAATGAATACAAATTTTGATTTTAGAGATTCCAATAGTGGACTGAAGACTAGCCACATTCCAAATATTGATATGGGGAAGTTTGATGGCAAGGATCAGGTAACATGGATACTACATATGGAGAAATTATTTGATATACATAATGTGTAAAACACATAAAAGGCACACATTGCATATTTATATTTAGAATCAAATAAATTTTTGTGGTATCGATGGCTTTGTTATCATAAATAAATTATCACTTGGATAATTTTTGTGGTATCAATGGCTTTGTTATCATAAATAAATCATCACTTGGAAGAATTGGTAGCACATTATGAGGACACAAAGAGCAATACCTTCTTTAGCCAATTGATAAAATGCAAACAAAAGGGTTCAATGGAAGAGCACATTGAGGACTTGCAAAGATTGAATATCAAGGTAAATGATATTCCAAAGGAGCTTAAAATTTATGTCTTGATAGGAAATTTTAAAGGATAACATCCAACATGAGGTTCATCTTTGGGAACCTAAGTCATTTAAGAAGGAATTCAAGGTGGAAAGAAAATTTGAAAGAAGAATTATGGGAACAAGGAAGTCTACCACTCACAACTATAAATAGGGAAGTGTTGTTGATTATAGCCTTCCACAACCTACAAGGTTGACACCAAAAAAATTGGAGGAAAAAAGAGAAAAATGGTTTTGTTATATTTGTCATAGAAAATACACTAAAGGTCATAAGTATGATGAGAATAAATTATTTTACATAGATTGTGAATAGGAAGAATAAAATGAACAAGAAAAATCAAAGGAAGAGGACATACATGAGGAACCATCCCCAAAGAAATAATAAATGAATCTGGCCATATATTTTAATGCATTGGTGGGAATTACCACTCCCCAAACTCTCAATATAGAAGGATATATCAAGAAGAAAAAGGTAATAATGTTGATTGATTTGGGTAGTATCCATACTTTTATTCATTGTAATATAGCCAAGGAATTAAATTTATTTCTATATCCATCACTAGAGTGTCAAATGATTGTTGAAAATGGAGGAAATATAATTTTCTCTCGAAAGTACCGTAATATCAAGCTAACCATGGGGGAATATGTATTGAATAGTTAAATTATTACCATTCCAATGGGTGGTGTTGATGTTGCACTAGGAATCTCCAATGGTTACAATATTTGGGGATGATGATTTTAATATTCAAGAAGTTTTCATGAAATTTTTTTGGGAAGGAAAGGAAATTTAATTAAGGGGTAACACAAGGAAACTAGGGAAGATAATTATATCTAATGGAATTACAAATATTTTAATAAAGAGAAATGGGTAATAATTTCAAAATTATGCACACTAAAGCTTCAAACATCAAAATCATCTATTTCTCCAAGTCTTCAAAAATACTTGGACAATCATTCCAAGGTATTTGAGACTCCCAAAGGCCTCCCACCTATTTTTTATTATGATCATGCTATTCACTTGATTCCAGGAAGTGTTCCTCCAAACATCAGGCCATACATATATCCCTATGCCCAAAAGAGTGAAATTGAATGTATGGTTGCATAAATTCTAGAGGTCGATATAATTCAACCTAGTCAAAATTATTTCTATGCTCCAGTAGTATTGGTGCACAAGAGGGATAGATCATGGCACATGTGTCCGGATTATAGGGATCCCAACAAGCTCACTATTAAAGATAAATTTTCCATTCCTATCATTGATTAATTGTTGGATGAATTACATGGAGAAATTTACTTCGCCAAGTTGGATATTCGTTCAGGATACCATCAAATTAGAATGAAGACTAAAGACATTTTGAAAACAACATTAAGGATGCATGACGGTCATTATGAAATTTTGGTCATGCCTTTTTTCCTTACTAATGCACCTTCCACATTTCAGGTTTTTATAAATCACATTTTCAAACACTTCCTTAAAAAAATTTGTTAGTATTTTTTGATGATATACTATTCTACAACAAGTCTTGGAAGGATCATGTTCAACATGTTGACAGGGTGTTCAAAATATTGTAGGAGACAATTATATGCAAAAAAATCAAAATTATTCTTTGAAGTACAGGAGGTGGAATATTTGGTTCATATTGCATCTCATGAGGGTGTTAAGGTAGACCTTAGAAAAATTAAATCCATTAAGGAATGGAAAATACCCACAACCCTAAAGCATCTTCGAGGATTTCTCAGGTTGAATGGGTATTATCGCAAGTTTGTTAAGAGTTGTGGGAGAATAGAAGTGCCTCTGATAACATTACTGAAGAAAGATGCATTTTCGTGGACTCCAGAAGTAACTAAGGCCTTTGAACATATTAAAGAGGAAATGTGCCAAGCACTGGTCTTAGCTACACCATATTTCATGAAAACCTTTATTGTGGAACGTGATGCCTCATAAAATGGAATTGGTTTTTTTTAACGCAATAAGGAAGACCCATTTCTTTTGAAAGTCTTCCAATCAAGGGAAAGTATTTACACAAGCCTATTTATGACAAGGAAATGTTGACAATACTACATGCACAAAATAAATGACAAACTTACATAATGGTAAGACACTTCAAGGTAAAAACAAATCACGACAGTGTTAAATAATTTTTGGAAAAAATATTATATTCAGAAGAGCAATAAAAATGGGTTGCCAAGATGTTGGGTTATAACTTTGAAACCATATACAAATAAGGGAAGAAAAATGTTGTTGTTCTTGCACCCTCAATAAAGGATGAGGATGTTGAAGCATTTCTCTGTGCGATTTTTATTATGCAACCTGATTGGATAAATGAAGCAAGGGATGAATGGAAGAAATACGAAGAGGTGTGGACACTCATTCAACATTTGCAGCAAAATCCCAATACATATGATACATTTATCTGGAAAAATGATTCATTATGGTACAAATATTTCTTATGTCTTTGTAAGAATTCTCAAATAAAACAAAATATTCTTTTGGAATTGCACACCTCCCCCATAGGAGGGATCTCAGGTTTTTTAAAAACTTATCACAGGGTCAATAAGGGATTTTTTTGGGAGGGCCTTAAATATGATATTCAGAAGTTTGTGAAAGAATTTTTGGTTTTCCAACAAAATAAAATTGAAATAATTAAGACCTTGGGTTTGTTACAATGTTTAGCCATTCCAAGTCAACATTAGGAGGAGGTATCAATGGATTTTGTCATTGTTTTACTCAAGTTTGAAGGGAAGAGTGTCATCATAGTAGTAGTTGAGAGACTTACCAAGTATGCACACTTTTGTGCATTATCTCATCCATTTAAAGGCAGTGCATTTTCTACTGTATTTATGGAAACAATTCAAAAGCTACATGGAAAACCAAAGGTTATTGTAAGCGATAGAGATCCCATTTTCGCTAGAAATTTTTGGACGAAATTATTTTATTGTCTGGATAGTCAATTAGCTCACAAATCATCTTATCATCCTCAATATGATGGGAAAATTGAGATAGTAACAAATGTTTGGAAGGATATTTTTGTTGCTTTGTATCTAGTAAGAAAACAAAATGGGTCAAGTGGTTACCTCTAGATGAATGGTGGTATAACACTTCCTTCCATACTAAAACAAAAATGACCCCATTTATGGAATTCTGTGGATATCATCCACCATCCATCACATCATATTTAAGGTAAAATTATAAGGATCAAATAGTGGAAGATCACATTGAGCATCACAAACAAGTTCTCCAACTCTTAAAGGATAATGTCACTCTAGCACAAAATTGAATGAAACAACATGCAAATCAACATCGTAGTGAAACTAGTTTTGATGTAGGTGACTAGGTATTTTTACGGCTATAACCATACAAAAAAATGTCCCTCAAGCAAGCTAATAAGGATAATAAATTATCACCCAAGTACTATGGTCCTTACAAGGTGTTGCAAAATATTTGTACAATGGAATACGAATTGGATTTTCCTACATCTTCCCCAGTACACCCAATTTTCCATGTTTCATGCTTAAAGAAGGTTATTAGTGACAAGATCTCAGTTCAAACAATATTTCAATAAATTGAAGAATAAGGAAAAATCATATTGGAGCCTGTAGTAGTCACACAAAAAAAACCTAAAAACTATGAAATCGATCAATTTCAGAGTATCTCATTAAGTGGAAGAAGTTACCTGCTGAAGATTCCACGTGGGAGGATGAAAATTTTATATAGAAGCATCCAAAACTACTCAAGCATTGAGGACAACACTTTTTTGAAGGAGAAGGGAATGTTAGGTCCTTATAATATTAGTTTAGCTCCTGTAATGTTATTGTTAGTGTAACCCCCTATTGTTATTGTTGTGCCCATGTAGCTCCCATATTGTTATTATGCCCCATATAAGCCCACTATTATTATTGTTTTGTCCTTACAGTATTATTGTTATGTAGGCTCTAATTATATTGTGACTCCTTAGACTCCTATGTATAACATGGATGTCTAATAATTGGTATCATCCAAGAATTGTTTGTTTATGTGATGTAAAGGAGGTTGTCCCCTCAAAGAGGCTAAGTTTTAAGTCATTGATCTATTTGTTTTGTGATATGGTTACATAAAAAAACGAAAATTGTTCACAAGATGAGTAATATCATCTCCACGGACGATTTTCAAATTTGATTCCCTCTCAACCATGTTTGAGAGGACTTCCCGATATCCAAAAAATGTCTTGAAGCCCCAATATCTACCAACTAACTATCATAGTAATCTGAAGCGGAAGAATAGAAAGAGAAAAAATAAGAATATATTCAGATTTAATATCAACTAAATTATTTTCATACATGTAATTCCTTGACCTCTTTTGAGGTTGATGACCATCTTCTTGATCATCTAGAGTATCACTTTTTATTCTTCTACCACCCATTCTTATTTTGTCATATCTTATTCTTTGATCAAATCCTATTCTTAGTTGATTGAATGTGTTATTGTTAAATCCTTTATTGGTGTTGTAGTTAGATCTTGAATCATTTATATTTTCTGGGCATTCTTGAGCATAATTCCCATGCTTATGGCAGTTAAAGAATTCAATTATTATTCCTCTTCTCTTGGGGTCCTTTGATTCAGGGGGGTCCTTCTTGAACCATATGGTATTCCTCTTCCTTTCCTCTTCTCATATTGAGAAACAAATGTAGATGAATCCTTCTTAATGCTTTTGAATTCTTCCCATGGAAATCATCTAGGTATTATCTTGAGTGAATTTACCAACAAGTTCATCAAATGTTATAAGAACATTATTATTTCTTAAAGTAGTAATCAAGGCTTCCTAAATAGGAGGAATACCTTGAAGAATCACCACCACCAGCTCTCTGTCATATATTTTTTCACCAACAAATTGCAATTGATCCCTTAGGGGGGATACTCTCATGATATAGGATTTCACAGATTCCCCCGTGTTCATCCTTATCTCATTGAGTTAATTTTACAAAGCCTAGGATGTGATTCAAGTTATTAACCTCATACATCCCAAAAAAAATGTCATAAATATATTTATACTTATTCAAGCTACCAACATAAATAAGTAAATGACATTGCAAACCATCAATGACAATTTTCTTGGATTTGAGCTTTCCTTTCTTGTACTTGGATTTGGTAGCAGTAGTACCATTTTCTGGAGGTACAATAACTTTTCCTTCCACATATTCCAAGACATCATTTTCATCAAATATCATTTCCAACCTGATCTTCCAAGAAGGAAAGTTTGATAAGTCACCTAACTTCTCAGAATCCTTGAAGTAAGAGGTATACATATTTACCAAATAAAATAAGCTCCTTTAGCTTATTTCAATAATTATTTCTCTTGTCTCTTGCCTCCTTGGGCTTGTATTGACCTTGGTCCTGATACCATGTTAATTTTCCATTGTTCGATGTTAATACAATCACTTTAGCCCAATTATTAATTTCAAATAGAAATCAAATAAATATTCCAGTAATAAATATCAATTGTAGATAAAAAAAATAAATGAAATGTATAGTAGAATAAAATCAAGAGAAATAGCAAGAGACACCAGGATTGGTCAAAGGCAAGGGAAAAAACCCACAAGGGGGAACCCTTTCAAATTATTCTTTTTATTAGATTTTCATAAAATGTTCAACACAGAGAGTAAACTGTTCCAATTCATCAATCAAGATTCAAAGACAATACTTTGAATATCCAACCAAACAATATCCAAGAGATTAGCCCAATAAACAAATATGATCAAGGACAAAGTCTCCAAAACTTATCAAAATTAGTGGTCAACGATCAACAAAATTTAGGTCACAGTAATTGGGACATAGTGATAGTTAGTGTGGTGGTAACCCTCCAGCTGTAGGGAAGACCCTATTAATGTAGCGGTTTTAGCCGATTTTTCTTCTATGAATCCCTACATCTCTATATTAAATTCTTCTCCTCACACATGTGAGCTCAGACCCTAGAATTTTGAACCCGTATGAACCAATCCAAAGAAGAGAGAGATGAATATGCTTGATGATTATTTCCAAATGAGTTTGACTTGTCTTCTATTTATACAATTCCAAGAGGCGCCCAATTTTTCTTTAAATTCGACCTGTAATTTTTTGCACATGTGGGTTTTCACCTTAAAAATACATTTTTCCTTAACCAAATTAAATTCTTCCAAGGGATAGGAGGGGTATTTCTTGATGAGGAAGGTTGTCCAAAGGAGAGAATTTTTACCTGAGCTATTAAATTAACACTAAATCCTCTAAAGGAGTTATGAAATATTCCACTTCTTGATCCATCATAGAAGGCTTATAGGTTTTCAGGTTTTCTGCATCCATCGTTGAGTTAATATGCATGTACCTAGGTTGAGTAAGTCTATGAGAATTATATACCACCTTTTACAGTGTCTCTAAGGGAACATAAAAGAGAGCCTTGATTTTATTACCATTACCTTGTACACTCTCCTTCATTTGTAACAATACTCTTTCTCCCACTCTAAATGAAATCTATATTTTGTGTTAGCCATGATTGTCCTTGTATTTATCATGCGAATTTTGTAGCAAATCATGAACCTATAGATGGATTTCCTTGATCCTTTCAAAAAAAAATTATACCCTTAAAGAATCCTCTAAAAGATCCTCTATCATTCATCCTTGTTTTCCATATGCAATTTCCAAAGGTGAAGGTTGAAAATATATTAAGCAATTTTTGAATGGGGAATTACTAGGAGAGTGTGGACTTCTCTATTATAATAGTGTTTCATGTATACTAGATTTTCTTCCAAATATTCATATTATTCTAGTTGTAACCCTCAAAATTTGCACCAAATTCTTGTTGACTACTTATGCTTACCCATTTGTTTGTGGGTGTAATGTTATAGACTTATTCAACTTTGTGTCCATGTTTTCACATAATGTAGTCCAAAATGCATTGATGAATCTTGTATCCTTTTCTGCAATGATGCTCCTTGGTGTCCCAAAGTGAACCCATACATATCCAAAGAACAATTTCACCACTTCCTGCCCACTTATGGTATTTTTACAAGTAATTAGAACACATATTTATATACCTTATCAACTACCACAAATAGGTAGTCATGTTTCTTATTGGTAATCCATAAACCTTGCATAATGTTCATGAAAAATATTTTGAAAGGAAGAATGGGTACATGTAAGGGATGATAGAGACCTTGTACCATGTTACTAGGTTTGTGGTACAATAAAGCATGCATCCTATTATGAACCTAACTAACTCTTCTTGCATCCTAGGATAATATACATACCTCTACAAGTTGGCCACTATCTTCCCTACACTAAAGTTCCCTACAACCTTGGAGGTTTGAACCTCTCTAATCAGTTGCAGTCACTCACATTTAGCAATGCATAACTTATCCAACCTATTGAGTAACCCATTCTGGAAATGGATGTCAACTATGTTGTCACCATCATGCACCAGGGAAAATTTTAAGGATGGAAATTTATCTAATAGTTCAGAAACCTTGCTGAATATTACTAGTCCCTAATATGCAAACTATAAGATGTTTGTTGATATTTTAGTTTATATATATATTCATATATATACACTTATATTCTAATGGTTTTATATATTATCTAATTTTTGTGTTTTTTAAGGTAAAATAATTTCATCTTATAAATTTGGGCAGACCTTTTTTAGAAAAAATGGAAATAGAAAGATCTTTTTTTTTGGAAAAGCATGGAAAGTTATCCCACATGTGAATATTAGCCTCTAAAATTTTCCATATCGTGCACATGTCTCCACCTTTGCAATTTATGAAACCCTTCCTTGAAGTCCTCATCCTCTATATATTCCTCTCTATATGCATCATGATTGAAAGGATTGATGTTGATTAAAATTACCCAATCTATGATCTTTGATGTGGGCAGTGTTAAAAACATGTAAGCTAACTTTTTTTATGTTTCCCTTCAAGGATATTTTCCTGAAGATGAATCTCGTTGGCTGGGTTCGAAACGTCGAAATTACCAAGAATGGATGTGCTTGATCCGGAAAACTTCTCTACACAAAATACTCATCGCAGAAGCCTCAAATCTATAAAATACATCCACTTGTATACCTAGTCTATTATAGCTTACTATGGGCCTGTAGGTTTTGTAGTGGTTGGTGATCATTGTGGATTATTTCCTCCTTTCCCATTAGATAGTATTTCGACTTCTTAACAAATTGTACCAGGGAATAGTAGCTCCTTTTTGTAGGTAGGGTAGTTAAGAACTACCCTATGAAATACTTTATAATTGTGGCATATAGGGCTTCCTCTCTGCATTAAGATACCTCCCATAGTATTCCCACTCACATTTTCCCCACTTTGAAGGGCTATTACAAGTTCAGAAGCACCGGAAGAACTACTTGACTTATCTTCTTCTTTAACTACTCAAAGGCCCCATGCTGACCCTTTCCTCAATGGAAAATATTACCACTAATTTTTATGGCATGGACTAGTGTTGTTAGTACTAAAATGAGGCTATGAATTTCCTCATGTATTGTGCTACCCCAACAATACTTTTGACCTCAGAAACATTAGTAAGTGCATAAAACCCTTTGTAATATTGGAATAGTTCATGATAAAACACCATAAGAAGTTAAATTTCCCATGAAAACTCTAAATTTGATGTATTATGTGGGGGATATAATGATGGTTTCCATATAACTCTCCTCCACCTATCACATATCCCAGATACACCAAGTACTACTATGCAAACTCACACTTGAGATTTTATAATAATTGGTGCTTCTTCAATGTCTCCGTCACCTTCGTAAAATGTGAGAAGTTATCCTCCTAGGTAGCACTATATGCCAATATATCATCCAAATAAACAATAACAAATGAATCCACGAAAGGGTGTAGTATATCATTGATTAAATTCATGGACATAGTTGGTACATTGCATAGGTAGATAAATGACATAACTAACCATTCATACAAACCTTGTATGGTTTTGATGGAAGTCCTCCAGGTATCCTCTCCTAGAAATTGAATATGGTGATACCCTCACTTAATAAATACAATTTGGTGAAGTATTTCTTGCTATAATTGATCCTCGATATCATTTATCCTAGGTAGGGGGTACCCATTCTTGAGTATAATTTTGTTTAATGCCTTATGATAAATGCACATCCACCAAGTCCCATCATTATTATCCATAATTATGATGGGTGACCCACATGGTGAGGTACTTGGTTGAATAATATCCTATTCTAGTAGCTATTTAAACTACTTCTTCACCTCATTTTTCCCTATAATGGATTCCCCATAAAACCCAATGTTTGGAAATAGAGATTCTAGCAATAGTTGGACCGCATGCTCTACTTCCCTCTTGGGTTTTATCCCTTCACTAGTAAAAAATGATGAAATTAATGAGTAGGTGACTAAAAATGTTAGTCACTGCAATTATTTCAAGTGAATTACTACTAAATTTGAGCAATTTTAAGTGACCGAACTAAAAATGACTAACTTAAATGACTAATTTAGTCTTGGAATAAAATATACGACTAGATAATAAGTGACTAAACTAAAAGTGACTAACTTAAACGACTAATTTAGTCTAGGGATAAAATATATGACTAGATAATAAGTGACTAAAGTAAATGTGACTAACTTAAATGACTAATTTAGTCTAAGATTAAAATATATGACTAGATAATAAATGACAAAATTAATAATGATTAATGTAAGACTATTATAGTCCAAGAATAAAAATATGGCCAAATAACAAGTACAACAAGTATATGAATTAGTCATTTATGTCAGTAATTTTTAATTGTGTCACTCCATATATGGAAAATTTCAATTTTGGTACCGAAGTGTTACATTTCACTATAGATGTCTCTGAATCCATTTGCAGTGTTAAAATTTAGAGACAAATTAGGGGTCTCTAAATTTACAGTGTTGAAATTATGAATACCCTTTTGTCTCTAAAGTTAACAATGCAAATGGATTCATCTACAATTAACATAATTGCATGTATCATCTATCAAATTTACACTAATGCATTCATTATAATTTTAGTAAAGGTAATATTAATTAGATAGCCAAATTTATATTTATATTTAATATTTAATATTTGGCGATAAAGTTTAATTTTTAAACTTCATTGATTTATGTTAAAAGTGTGAGTTGTTTTAAATCTAAGGTTAAATCTTCATATTTACATTTAATAACTATATAACTATAACATTTCTTATGTTAAACATGTGATTTCATTTAAATCTAGTATTAAATCATCATATTGACATTTGATAAATACTAAATAGATAAACCTACAATATATATTTATAGACCTATTTAGTAAATAGGTATGAACATTTGTTAATTTAGGTATGAAACTTAATTAAATTTTGAATGATGTTTGAACTTTTGTTTTTTTGTAAGTCAATGTTATATTCATGTAGGAAAAAAGGAGTACATTTAGCCAGTTACAAAGAAGGTGGTCTCACCTCGACTTGGTTTGTTAACAAAAATTTGCACCAGATGCAAAAAAATGCAAAAGAGGGACTAGAGACATTGTCCATAAACGGTTGGGCTAGAGGCACCAAAACACATATAAAACATAAAGAACAAAAAATATCATACTAGTCGTCCAACGTGGTGGATGCATGGTTGTCCGGGGTTGTTCCTAGATGCGGTGGAGGACAGAAGTCACACTGACCGTGCCCTTCAAAGTGCGCCAACCAAGTCTCCAGCTTTTCTACTTTCTCAGTGAGTTTATTTTGGCCTCGCCAAAAAACTACCAGTCTCTCTCGGACTTGGCACTGTAAATAGTGCATTCAGTCCAATGTTTCCATATGCTCTTCATGCTCCTCACGACATAATCTCTCAGTTGTGTCCACTCTTTCCATCAGGCTGTTGATAAGTGCACGATTGTTCTCTAGGCAACAATGTTGGATAACCTGCCCCTCATTTACCTCAAATCAATCAAACCCACGATTCCCCTTGCCACCATGGCCTCCTCTGCCCCGACGAATATTCTCTTGAACCCTGAAACCTCCACCTCTTTTATCCCCTCGCTTACCTCCTCCACCGTCCCCATGCGCACCCACACTAACGAGTCGTGCGCACTTGCAGTCTTTCCACCCTAGCATGGAGCCACCATGATTATTTCTGAGTCTGCCACCCCCACAGGGCCATGGATGACAGGGGAGGGAGAACACCCACACCACACCAGGGGATTCATATTTCGCCAAGGTTGAGGAACCCCGCCATGTATAGAGTCAAGAGACCAGACCCCCCACTATAGAAAAAAAAACACCACCAGCAAAGGAGCAAAATATCGTCTCCCACCACCACAAGGAAGCACAGAGACACCTTCCACTACCAGATAAAGACTTCTACCACCAGCAAAACCAAATACCATCACCCACCAAACCAACACAGGAAATTGAACAACAAACAATGACAAAGTAGCCAACGCCTGAGTGTAACTTCCCCCAAGGCAGTGACCAGCCTCCAAATTCTTCACATAGAGACCACACACCAATCCACCAAACACCATCACACCCACGTTGGAGGGTACTAAATTTGGAAAAGAAACTAGTTTTCTGCCACCACCCTCAAGGTTTCCTAGACTGCAAATTCTAGCTTCCTCTCTTATCACGAAAAAACAAACTCACTGAAAGCCAAGAAAAATGGAAACGAGTGATCTCACTTCCCTTCAAATTCCTATCCTCAACCTAAACGTAGTCAATGGCTAAGAAACTGAGCCATAGAGACCAATTGAACACACCGCACCAGCAAATTCCCATGACAAGCACACACAAGCCACTCCCTCTGTAAACCTTCCTGCGACGTTTACGCTTCCTCTTCAGAGGCCACCATAAGGACCAACACCAAACCATATTTAAGAGTCTAATATTGTTGGGCTCCCTCATCTTCCCTTGCCTTATCCTTTCACCATCTCCAAACTCGAATGCATAATTAATTTTCACATGAATTTCCAACGTGAAGCCAGTAACTCCCAACCCATAACCCATTAAACCCTCATCCCTAACCCTTGAAATCCTTAACTGTTAAATCCCCTAACCCCTAAGCCCCTAATCCCTAATCCCTTAACCACTAACTCATTATTCACCTAACCCCTAACCGCACCTAAATCCCCTAACCCATAAGCCCCCAATCCCTAATCCCTAACCACTAACTCATTATTCCACTAACCCCTAAATGCACCTAAATCCCCTAGCCCATGACCCCCCAATCCTTAACCCCTTAACCACTAACTCATTATTCCCTTAACCCCTAACCCTAAGCCCTTATTTCCCTAAGCCCTAAGACCCTAACCCCTAATCCCTTAACCACTAACTCATTATTCCACTAACCCTTATAACAGTCCTTAAAACTCTTTAGGATTATCCATTCCAAACGAGAGCAAGTCTATTTGGGACCTACAATCGGGTTAATTCCCCCTTGTTGGCAAGATAAAAATGGTTAATCTTCGATATAAAAATGTAGATCAAATATTTCATTAAAAAGAGGGAACCATGCCATCTGTGCCAGGCTATGCCTATCGGTCACTTGGCCTCTTCTTGCTCTCACATGAATGTAGTCTTGCTTGACTGGTACAGAAGAAGGTTTCACATTATCAACTATTTGTTTGGGATAACTTTCAATTGTTTCATCACTGTTACATTCTTCAAGCTTATCCTTTAAATCATCCTAGTCTTTTGTACTCTCTCCAACTTTGTAGTGCTTTCCATTCCTCTCAGTCTCATATGTTTCCTTGGTCTGTTAAGGGACAAGGTCAACAACATTAGGATGTTTTTGCAACAAACAAGGGTATTTCCAGGACATAATCAGGTGGAGTAAGAGTATAATCGCCAACTTTCTCATGAATGTGGGACACTCGAACTTAAGCTTTTCTGTAGCAGTCATGAGGTGTAGTGTAGTTATTGAGACTTCATCAGATGTCCATTCTTCGGACTTAAATTGTGTGACAACACTATGGCTGAGTTTGAAACTAGAGATTGAGGATACATTTAGTTTAATTGCAATAGACATTTTCATCAATAAATGTAAAGCAATGGCTAACAAATACTAGAAATTAATAAATAGAAAAGACATGGCAACAAGCAAGAGTACCTACAAAATTGTTACATTGAGACACAGAGAATAAAGAACTATTGTGCACAAACAGAGACCAACGAAATTATCATCTTAACCCCTAATCCCTTGAACACTAATTCCAAACCCCTAACCCATTTAACCCCTAAAACCTAAACCTCTAAACCCTTAACCCCTAACCCATTTAACCCCCTCAACCCCTGAACCTCTAACCCATTTAACCCCTAAACCCTAAACCTCTAAACCCTTAACCCCTAACCCATTTAACCCCCTCAACCCCTAAACCCCTAACCCATTTAACCCCCTAAACCCTAAACCTATAAACCCTAAACCCCTCAGCCCTTAAACCCTAATTCCCGACCCTTAACCCATTTAACCCCCAAAACCCCTAAAACCTTAACCCATTTAACCCCCTAAACCTAACTCCATTAACCCCTAACCCCTAACCCATAAAATACTTAACTGCTAAATCCCCTAACCCCCTAAACCTCTATACCCCTAACCCATTTAACCCCCAAACCCTAAACCTATAAACCCTTAACCCCTAATCCCGAAACCCTTAACCCCTAACGCATTAAACCCCCTAATGCAGCAAGAAGATGCTAAGCCAAACTGCATTACATTATTCACAATAATTTCATTCATTGACAAAATTTATTCGACAAACCAAAAACTCTGCCATGTCGTAGGGTAGTGATTAACTCGAAATCGATGGCCTTTTAGGTGCTAATATGTTTTGTTTGATCATACCACGCTTGCCATGTGTTGATTTAGAGAGAAACCATTGCAAGTAATGAGATGGTCCCCAAAACACAGAAGGACCCATGAATGTGACTTCGTTCTGCCATGAGAATGAAGGAAACCCTTTAAAATACGCAATAAGAAAACGTGTGGAATTGAAATGTTAATTACGGATAACATAAAAAGGCATTTGCAAAGAATTTGATGAAATACGTAGAAAAAAACAATGCTACAGTGATGAGACATCCTTGTTAGTCTTTTGGGAAAGAATAAGTTTAAGAAGCTCGAAACAACTCTTGGAATCATGTTCAATGAGTGAACATAAACTTAGGGGTGTCAGAGTGGCTAATAATCATAGTTTATGGTGGATGATATTCACCATACATAACATTTGTCATTTAGGTCATTTGTTTGGTGGTCAATGTTGGTGAATCACTATATTATATCATGGTACCATATATTTCTTTTTTAAAGGAAAAATATATTGAACATGAAATAAGTTGCCTCTCATGTAAATTTTTAATGTCGTGATGTTGTGAATGGTTTGCAGATTATATGTATCATATATTTGTAATCACTTCTTTCAATTTTATTTTAAGAAATAAAGGAAGAGGTGCAGGGCCTTACCATAAGAAGGACTTGCACTAACTCATCTCCTCATATCATTCAAACATTAATCCATAAATCAAACACATTCCCTAATTTCTCTAGTATGGAAACCCTTGGATGAATATGATAATGAACTCTTCCCAACCATTAGTTCTAACCCAACTATTGAATGTCTTTGGTTGGCATGTGTAAATGCCTTTAATGGATCCATAGATATGTATGAAATCCAATTGTGCATTGAAATGATACAAACACCCAAATTAACACGAGGAATAGAAATTTCAACCTTACAACTCTCTCATCCAATATTAAATACTTCACTAATTAGTCAAGGGGTAATCTACTTAACTGTATATTAAATATTAAAAGCACTCATATTAATACAAGAAAATAATAATAGTATTTAATATAAAGTTATAATATAGGTAGATGCTAAATTGGCATGTGAGACTCCCTTGTTCGTGGGACAATATATGCCCTTCATGCAATGATGATGGAGGTATACATACCTTAATTTCCCTTGGATTCAAAATTATGACATTTAAAGGGGAAACACTTTAACACAATTCTAACAAGTAAATACAAACTTAATTTGTATACATATCAAAGTTAGTCTAAGAGTTGCATGACATGCTTAATTTTTCACGAAATCAATGGAACTCGTGAACGGTTAATAACAATAGGCATGTATGGTGGACTCTGATTATCTTAGGTATGTTAGTTTATTTTTCCCAACCCACAAATTTCACACATTGTTACTATTGTGAAAGGTATGCCAGGTTGGTTTACTTGTTCAACATCATGCACATGTGGTTGTGTTCATTAAAGGAATTTTAGTTCATTGACAAAACCAATAGTTTGTCAAGTTGATCAACTTAGCGAGTTGTGTGTCATGTCAATCATCTTAATGAACAACATGTCATGTCTATTAATTTATTTATTGACATGCACATTCCATTGTCATTGTTAGTGATGTGAAAGGTTGTTATTAACATCTATTTTTTATTAACACTATCTTGGAGATTAACCCTATCAACATGCATGTTTAACTGCAATTGCGAGAGGTATGTTAGGCTGGTCAACCCCATCAACAACATTTATGTTCAATTACGAATGTTGAGGCATACCACATTGGTCACCCGATTACCAACATGTACCTTTTGGTTATCACTAGTAGAAGCGTGTTAGGTTGGTCAACTTGATCAACTACATGTATGGTTGGTTACAAGTAGTAAAGCCTCATTTGAATGGTCAATGAAATAAATAGTGTGCAAATATTGTTACCAATATTGAATACATGCTTTGTTGGTTAACTTAGTTAACATCACATAAATTCAATACGATTGTTCGAGGCATCCAAGGACACTCAACCCATTTAAAGTAGTGCATAACATTGATGAGGGCTTTCTTATTGCTTGGTGGGTGAAAATAGTGTGTTATTATTCCCCCACAAGTGTTCAATATTTCCATGTGACATGTTCAACCCTCATGGGCCGAATTTCCTTCTTAAGGGGGTTGTTTATTTAAGATAGGGTTAGGTCCATGTCTAGAGTGACTCTCGTAGAATAGAGACCACTTAGTTGTGATTGTTGAGTTAAAGTGGTGCTTTCATAGCTTTTGAGATGCTTCTACCACATTGCAATGTATAAAATCAATTAATTGCCACTTGCTTGTGTTCATGAAAAAGATTTCAATCCAAAAAACAAATGTATGTGAAAGCAAGTTAAATAGCCCAATGCTAGTTGACCCACACCACCAATGTTACTCAATTGATCTCCTTCCTTGTATTTGTTGGGGTTCAGCCTCATCCCACCTAACATAAGTCATTTAGTCCACCATTACGTACACATGCATACTTCTCAAAAACATGGCAAACTTGACCATTGTCATACCTTACAAAAGAATTTAAAAAACATTGTTACATTTACACCACAACATATACATATGTGCAATTTGTATCAATATATCCTAAATTGCTATGTAGTTCTCTTAATTGCAATATTCTACCACCTTGACACCCCTTAAACCTCATGAAAATCTTTGTATTGATTTCATGACCCTCTCCATTTTTCAATTTCCTTAAATTAATCTTATAACACCCTCCATTAAAATCATTACCTACACTTACATATATTCATTAACTCTATAACTCAACAAAGATTAAAACTACAACAATAATATAATTATAATACTATATAAATGAGATATCTTCACATCTAAAACTAATAATATATTAAGGCCAATATGTTTCATTGCTTCCTTGATAACCTTTCCCATAGACCAACAAGGACTCAAGAGGCTCTAGTGACCCTCGTTGCGAGGAAATGCATAAAAAAGGTGAGAACTTCCAAACCTTCAGGAATCCTTCCCACTATCAAATTTCGGAATGTGGAGGGAAAATTTCCCAATCCACTGCTAGATCGCTGAAAAAATGAAAATAAATTAATAAAAAATGGCAGTGAAAATTTTTAATTTTTTACTAAATCCGAAAAGGTAAAAACAAATGTATTTGGAGGGAAACTTTTCCAATCCACGGATAGCTGAAAAATGAAAATAAACTAATAAAAAATAAAGGTGAATTTTTTTTATTCTTTTTACTAAAATCCGAGAAAATAAAAACAAATGCATTTGGAGGGAAAATTTAAAATGAAAATAAATTAATAAAGGTGGGAAAATTTAAAATGAAAATAAATTAATAAAAAATAGCGGTGAATTTTTTTTACTAAAATCCACTAGAATCACTGGAACGACAACAAAAGCTGGTCCAAGGGTTTCAAATTTGGGCTGACTGGTTAATGGGGTGGTATGACCCTGGTAATCGATGAGGGATGCCATTTACTCAATGAAAGGAAAAATGCTTGACAGGGGGAGCATCAACGTTAACCCATCCCTGTCCAGAGGAAACAGGGGCGGTAGTGGAGGTTTTGGCTCGCATGGCTACCATGGGGGTTGTAGTGATGGGGTTACAGTGGAAGAGGTGATCATGGCAACCATGGTTATGGCAATGGTGGTGGCTACAGCGATGGTGGCGGTGGCGGATCTGGCTATGGTGGTGGTAGTTCTGACTGTGGCAGCTAAAGAAGATAGGAAATATGATCCTGCCCTAGGTTTTTATTTTTGTCTGCAAGTGGTCTTATGTTTTGGTTCTGGTAGAGCCCTATGCTGGTAATTGTCCCTGGGCTTGGTGTTTCGATGTTCTGTAAACTCTCTCTGGTTTTTGATCTGGATCTCTGTGGATCTTTGTGGCTCTCGTTGAGCTGTATCGAAGCGGAAATATACAAACATATGGTTCTAATAAGAAAAAGCAGACCAAGAAGAACTGAAAACGGTAACTCGGCCCACGACAGACAACAACGATGAAGACAATCAGCAGACGGATGTGTCCAGCCCAGACGAAGATCAAGATGCTTCTGGCAGCGACAAGGCCGAAACCAATGACGAGGTAATTTTGTCAAACTCCATTTCTTGATGAAATCAACATCTTGCTTATTTTGTCTCACACTGTCCTACCACTTGTTCTATGCATGATCTAGGTGCATTTAAGTTTTAATATTCAGCCTTTTGCGATTATATTTGGAGTCAGTTAATTTATAGCATTTCCAAGTACTGCAGCAATAGTTCCACATATTTGAGCCAATTTCAAATCACCGTATCCTTTAGCAAATCTTGCAGTGTTTCCATGTGATACGAATGCTGCTCTCTCCTGGAAAGAAGTGTATAGGAAGCTCAGATAGGGGCTATTTTCTGTGCGTGGATCCTAAATAAGCCAAAACGTGAATTCAGATAATATTCATCAAGAATATCCTGCAGAAAGCTCCCAACATGCAATATAGAAAATCCAGTAAAATAACATTACAAAATGCAATCCCACAGCCTGTTGACACCAATAGTAAATGTAATAAAATACTTCGACCATATGTTTGTAAAGTTTAAATTCTTGTGTCGTCACTTACCATTCTAGAACCAATCAAATACTGTATGGTTTTCTCAACCTGTCTCATGTCCACTCGGCCACACAAGTAAAGATACTTATTAAGAAGATCACCGTGTCTATTTTCCTCAGTTGTCCACATACATGTCCACCTTGCCCAGGATGTGGGACTGGCACCAGTTTCATCTCTTACACCGTCAAAAAATACACATAGATAAGGTCAAGAAAGAAATTTCTTTTTGTCAAAAACAGAGAAATGGAAAAAACCAGAATAAAAGAAGACAAAAGAGGAATGATTGCATCATGTCAAATCACAAAATCAAGATACAAGGGCAGTGAAAAGGAAGAGACTCGATAGTAATGGAGTTTAGTAGTAGTTTGTATGGAGACCAAACACCTTATGTACTTTTATTCATCAAAAAGAGGTTATGATAAGACCATCCCATTTTCAGACTTTAAAGAGAGAGTATTGTTCATATTTTCTCTAGACATACTTTCATATGGGAAGAGATGATGTTGGTAAGACCATGGGCTTTTCAGAAATACAAAACCAGCAATGCAACCTGCTTGATGATATTCTCAGTCATCAACGTTTCAAACGAGTTAGTTTACAAGCTTGTAATAGATTAAAGACAATTTATCACAGCAAAATTTACTGCGTTGTTTTACTCCTTCACGTTGATATGTGGACTATCACCAGCAAGAGACAACGAGAATCCCAAACTGCCTCCCTGCAGGGTAAAGAATCCTTTAGGATAAAATCCAGTCAAAAAAAAATTATTAAAATACCTTGGCACAATGTTATGTTAAAATTACATATGTTAAAATTACATAAGAAATGAACTAAAATAGTTTTTTTTTTTTTAATTTCTACTTTTCATTTAAATATCTACCTTATAACCAGGTTTTTCACCAATTTTTCCAGAGTAAAACCACAAGAGGATACCAAGGGATCCTTCCCACTTTTATGGATGTGGAATCAACCCAGGAACTTGGATAGATCCACATGTCTAACAACATCACTTGGGCTACCCAGTTGAGCTAATCCCTTGGGCTACCTTATAGAAAGTTTATCCAAACAGTGAATCTCTTTACTGTGCTAGAAAACTGACAATAGAGTAGAAGAGAAAGTTTAAAGACTAACAAACAAACAAGACATGCTTAAGACGAGAAAATCTGGCCTGAGTTAGAGAAAAAAGGAAAATTCGATCTTCCTTTACCAAGGAGAAAATGACGAATGCTAAAACCAAAATGGATAACTTTTTAGTTTTATCTTTCTACCTTCTAGGGTTTTTATCCATGATTTTACATAAATATCTCTACTGTGCTGGAAAAATGACAGACATAGCTTAAAGAACTGATAAGAACTAGCAAATTGTTGATTTATTTTGTTGAAATAACAACATCTGCAAAGAGGCTGCTAAAGACCATACATGCAGAAGATGATGAGAAATCTTCCATTCGTTCGATATTGCTAACGAAAATTCTCTAACAATATTTTGTGGCAAGGAATATTGTTAGAGAATTTTCAACCAAGAAAGCTGCAAATGCGGATTTAACTAAGCCGGCCATTCTTTCTCACTCACAAGAAACCTAGTGCTACAGAAGATAATGGGAAAAATCAAGCATAGCTCTTGCCAAACAAGCCTGAATCTCAAACCAAGCACTGCTTGAAAGTATAATATTCGAGTCTTAACAAGTCGGAGTCTCAAACCAGGCACTGTTTGAAAGTATAATATTTTTCCCGAGACTCGAACTCTCAATCATCTTGTGTACGCATGTGCTGTAACAAAAAACAATTTTTGTTAATCTCTGTTTGAAGACTTTGTATTCTGCATTTTTTTCCTTATATTGTTGTTCTTGTGACTGGCTATAGAATACTCTACCGGCTGAGCGAAAATCCTCTAAAATACTATGTGAATTGGCTGAGTAATACATGTGTGCAATGAGTGGAGTTGAAAGGGGAGTAGACTCCAACAAAATCTGAGCTAATTTTTTTTTTTAACTCATCCTCTAAAATACTGTGCGAATTGGCCGAGTAATACATGTGTGCAGTGAGTGGAGTTGAAAGGGGAGAAAACTCCCACAAAATCTTAGCTAATTTCTTAGTTAATTCATCCATCAAACACGTGTCCAATACTGTTGTGTATGTCCTTTATAGATTGTCTGCGTATCTCCACTCTGGTGCTATGTGTTAACTGTAGTCTGATGTGAGTAGATTGCGTGGAGGTTGAGATGAATAGATGCAGGAGGGAGGCTAAGGGGAGCCCAATTGTCCAACTTTGAAATAACTTTGCCTTGAAAATTGCCAATTAAACCTTACTAGAACATGTGTACAGGCTATTGTGTGGAGTATTCTCAGGCTGCTGCGTGGAGTTTGGAACTAACAGAGCATATTTCGAATTTCCCTTTCTTGTAATGAATATTTATGGAACATAAAGGGGGGATTGAGGTTGGGTCTACAACAATTTGTGGTATCTACAGAATTCAACATGCTCCCTCCTTGTCTTGGCTTGTTTGGCACTTGAACTTGTGGACCCTAGGTGGATGCTCCAATCACCCTTTGATGTAGCCTTTGAATTCATCTTGATTTTCCATGTCATTTTCCTTTCCCCCTTTGATTTGGAAAAATAATAAACAATTCACCACTTATTTATTTTTTGAATTTTTCTTCACTTTTTGCCACTAACATTAGAGAAAGTGGGTTTTGAGGGGGTAATAATGATTTTTTTACCCTCAAAGTGTGCATGGGAAGAATTTTGGGATGGAGAGCATGAATTTTTAGTACTTATAAGCCCCCAACATCTTCCAGGCTCACTTAGTTACAATTTTTAATAGACAGATTGTTCACCCCGAGTCTTCTTATTTTTGAACGAAGCTTCTTTATAAAAAAAATCATAATCTTCATCATCTTCATAGTCGTTTAGTGATGGGTTACCCATCAACAAAAGCCTCATGACCTTGGTCCTCAATTCTTACATACTCCTCATTCTCCTCCATAGCCAATGCATATTCATTAGGGAGTTGTCTTTAGTTGTAGAATATTCACATATTTCAAGGTAATTATAAATAATTTTCAAACTAACAACTTCATCTCACCACCATGGCACAAAAGAAGATAATTGTGGAACCAATGAGATGATCGATAACTCCCAGTAATAAATTAATTTGATGCTTGCAAGCTCAGTGATGTGAAATTAACAGGAGGAATGACTTGGCCATTGCTAGAACTGTGCACATTAGCTGATAAAGAAGTGGCTGGGTCTCTATTGTCCAAGCGAAGGCTATACCCTCCGTCACAATTTCTGTACATGGAACGATCTAGCTACATGCAAGTTTTATTGCCTCTTTCATTGCTGAAGTGCCAATGATGTCTATGTATGTCACGTTGTGAACTTGAACAACGAAACTATGATTGTTGCATAGTTTTAATTGATTGTGGCATCACAATGGAGGGGTACAATAATATTGATTTATAATAATGGGATTTGAGATGTTAATCATGTTCACATGTTGGAACATTATTTGTTGGGCATACCCAGCTTCCCTTGCCATGTTTTTATGCGTACTGATTCATTTTCTGTGCAATTGAGAGAAGATCCATTAACAACCACGTCTCAAATGTATCTTTTGAATCCCTGCTGCCAATACTTCCAATACTTATTCCGTGCCCAGGCCCACAAACTAGTTTGTTGATTTCAATTTCTGAGCTTTGTCTAACTACAGAAACACAATCATCTCCTGTTGCAATTTTTCAATTTTGAATCACTACATGTCGAGAGGCTGAGACGTGAATTCCATTTGTATTTGGACTATCCCCGAGAGCAACAATTTCCAAGTTTGACTTGAACATGTGTTGACCAAGATATTTCAAAATGGATTTTTGGACTGTCCTTGAACTTCAAATCTCTCAAATGCACATTTGAGCTAGAATATACCATAAATGATGTGGGGACACTGTGGAAAATATGGTTTTAGTCTTGTTGCAATCACCAACCCACCATTTCTGGGCCATCCCATCAATAATGCCTTTGCTATCAATAGCTAATCCTTGGACCTTGGAGAACATAAGTTATTCATTGCATTCTTGGACGAATTTGGTAGAATATATTCTCCTTAGACTTGGTACCCAAGCAGAGGGAATTCCATGTTATGTGATGCATCCTCAGACTTTGGGAAGTCATCGAGAGTAAATAGATATCTTATTGACATTCCATGCAATTTTTGGGAGATAGTAAGGCTAGATATTTGTCATGTTAATTAGTGGTCAAGAAATAGTCATTCTGCAATTGATGGCACAGTCTATTAGTGGTCGTGGCTTGTGGAATATAACTTTTCATACATGATTTTTTAAAATGGCTGCAAGGATGATAATCATTACATCTGATTATGGAACACATTGTGTCTGAAAATGTTTGCACCGTGGAGAAGTTAAATTGGAATAGGGGCAATCTTGTTTGTTGCAACCACAAATATGACATTCTTTTATACCAAGGATCTTACTATGCTAATTTTTTCTCTTTCAAGATTATTTTACTAGTAGTGTTCAATGTTCTAAAATGTGTCGTTATCAAAATTTGACTTTTGAAGCCAATGGTATTTTTGTTTTAAAATTACATCTCTAGAAAATATTTTGTTTTTCTGGACATTTAATGTAGTTATAGTTTATAAGCTTCAAATTCCATGAGCACTGATTATAATTTAGTTCACTTATCATATATTGGCAATTTGAAATTGCATCGTGATGCATGCCAATCATATAAATAGTCAAATTTGCATTTTAGGATCCTATAATGAATTGTGGAACAAAATTTTGTATTTTCATATTGAACTATAGTGTTCAGTGTGTCTGTTTCCATAATGCTATTTGCAATTGACAATAACTAAAGGGGTTGGTCAAATTTGAAGGTTGTTGCTACCTTCTATTGTTGGTCATAGAGTCTGTTTGATTTTCTGTTTTCAATTTGTTGTGCAAAATTTCAATTTATTTGCATGCAATTGTTGGGTTCATAAGTCCTTTTTTTATTAACCTTGTTAGTGCCCAGATCATGTTACCATAAATGGAATCACAAGATATTTTTCCAAGAGATGGTCAAGAAACAGAAGGAGTATTTAAAAACATCTATAATATTTTTTTAGAAGTACCATAGTACACAATAACATTGAGTACTATCATGAGAAAGGAATGTTTGGATGTAAGTTTGGTTGCATTGTAGGAGGAAGGATTTCCTTTAGAGTAGCCTAGAGCTGATTTGTTGGGATTGTTTAGACTATATAGAAAAATATTTTTTTTTTGTAATTTGTGTTTAGATTATACATGAAAATTAAAAATTCTAACATTTAATAAAATCACAAATATCACGTTTTTTTATACCAATTTTTGTTCTTTCAAGATTCTTTTCCTAGCATTGACTTTTGAGTATTCTATGGATGGAGGAGAATCGAGATTAAAAATTGAAGGTTTGAGTGCTAGGTGGGGAAGTTGTTGTTGTAGATTGTGAAGACTTGAAGAGTTTCCATTGTATAATGCAAAGTTTTCATGAATTGCTTGTAAATTGAAATCATGAAGACTCAACAAATTGTTAGGATTGTTACCATGTCTTTTGAGAGGATGGATTAGAGCATTGACCATTAAGTGGATTTAAGATTGAAAATGGGAGGTTGGATGATCAAAATGGTAGTTAGAGACACCATTTCCTATCAAAGTTAAAATCCCCAAATATTTGTACTATGTGGAGTAAGGATAGAGCTAAACATGAATGATTATAACTATAGTTAGAACCAATTCTCACTCGATTGGAAACTATGCTTGATCATATTTTCTAGACTTGAAAATAACATATTCAACAATATCATAGGATCATATCAACGTACATCAAAATTTCCAAGGAGCATGGCATGAAGTTGTGAACTAAGATGGACAAAGTTCAATTTGTCCATTATTAAGAGTCAAATCCAAAATCATGTTTCAAAATATGGTAATACACAATAAATATAATAGCTTAGGAATAAGTGGCAAAGAAGGCCCTCATGCTTTTGTGTAGTGCTGCTCCAATTGCATGAAATTATTTTTTTGGATATACTGGATATTGGGCCTCTTAACCTTGCTAAGCAGTCCTTTTGAGGTTGCATCTAGGTTGCCCATGTTAATGATAATAAGGTAGATGTCTAGTATGTGAAACTAGTCAAGATTTTGGTTTGTCTCATCAATCATAGTTGATTTTTTCTAGAAGTGATTGGGTCAAGCATATGTGAAAAACCAAACTTAATATTTTCAAGATTTGTTTTTAATTTGTTCCCTAAGTATTAAAAATATATACAAACATTGATAAATTCCAAAATAGTATTGGAAAATGAGATGAAACCAAAATGCCATTTTGGTGACAGACATAGTGGTTGGGTTGAAGTGTGGAAACTGTGGGATAACAAAAGGATTTGCTCTTCCCTAGAGGACCCTCTTCAAATTATCCAGATAAGAAAATTGAATAATAAAGAAACCTTTGGATTATAGATACACTTCATAGTAATTTTTTTTCCAGTTTGAATATGTCCACGTGTACAATTCTAATATAGGTGTTGTGAATCAGACTTCAGTGCATGTGATTCACAGAAAGGTTTTGTAACCTCTTGCTCAGAGAACTCTACCATTGTGACCTTTATAGCTTGGGCTCATAAGGAAACATGCACATTTAAAGTGCATGCTAATAGAGGGAATTTATTTGCAACATGTTTTGTGGTTTTTTATTGACCCATTAATTAATGACACCTATGATTAATAACTCTTTGGTAATTTTAAATATTGTAAACTTGATTACAAATTATAGTCGTTGAAGTGGAGGGGTTTATTTGACACTGTATCCTTGAAAGAAATAGTCTCTGAGGATGAAAACACATGTTTTCCCATCACTCCTTTTTCTAGGCACAACACCAAAATTAGAATTATAGTGTATTTGCATATCTTAGACAATAGATAATGGCCATCAAGTTTGTTTCCTGCAAACAAAGTTATTATTTCTCTACTTTTTGCTTTTTATTTACTATAAAATCAAGAAATATCACCCAAAATATTAAGGTTTTCCCTACGATAGACTTGACAATAATTTGAAATCTCTCTTTGATTTCAAGGCCCTCTCAAATTAAGGTCCCCTAACATTTCCATTGTTACCAATTTTTTTGTTAAATACTTTTTGTTCAAATATTTTGTTGAACACTTGCCATGCAACCTTAGGTCCAAAGGAAATGTTTTGTTTTTGGCCTAAGTGATCTTGATTGCAACGTGTTAACTACCGATCTATCTATGAGTACATCCAAGAATATTACTTTACCATACCCCTAAGAACACATCTAAGCCATTATTTTTTGTTCTTGGACTATCATGCTAGTCCCTAAAGAGCAGTTTTGGTTCTTCCATTGCTAATAGAAACAATCATAGAGCTCTTTCCATATGAGCCATGTTAACATATTTTCAAGTTTCTTTGTGTATGTCAGTTCCTTTGAGAAAAATCAAACCAACAATAACCTAGGTGCCTCTGTTTGCACTACCTTTAATCTCTGACACTTTTTTATTGCCACTTCAAGGTATTCCTTCATTGTGCGAGGCAAGGGATGTGTTGACTAGTTAGTGAATAGTAAACACCCCAATATTTGTGGTGTTCTTGACTTTAATAGGTTTAGTAGAAGGCTTAGAAATTTACCTTTGCCTAGAGGAATAACCATAAAGCTCTAGGAAAGTTTTGTAGTCACTCCTAAAGTTCCCTCTATGGCTCGGGCTCATAAGGAAACATGCTCATTTAAAGTCCATGATAATAGAGTTCATTTCTTTGGAATAAGTTCTATGGTTTTATCTTCACCCCTTAATTGATGACATTTATGATTAATAACTCTTTAGTAAAGTTTAATATATTTTAAACTTGATTACATTAAATTATAGTATTGGAGTGTTAATACTCTAATATTATGCACTTGGATAACTCATTATATTAAAAGGTACCCCTTTAATGGTATTTTAGGGGTGTCTTTGAGAAAGTGGCATTCATGGGACACCTACCCTAGTGGAAAAGATGTGTCCTTGACCCACATGTGTTTTTATGTGTATGTGTGTGTTAAAGGGGCTTCCAATATGAGGATGAGTTGCATTATCCAGTCACTTATAAATATGAACATTTAGATTGGGTTACTTGTTACATGGATGCATTTAGTTTTATCTGTAAATAATTTTATTTTCCCCAAATTTTCACAACTTCATTGTGCTTTTAACAATTTTCATTATAGAATAAGACAAATTTGTATGGTTAAAATGTATTTCACACACACATTTGTCATTTCCTCCGAAGGACCCAAATTTCTTGGATAATGATACATATGATTGAATTGGAAATTTAAATGGAAAACAAAAACTGGCATCATTTGGACATAGCTAACATAAGTTGCTCCGAGACATGTTTGGATTTGCTAGAGAAAAAGAAGCAAGTGCTAAAAATGTTATGTGTTATGCTATTTGTTATAACTTATTTTCATTTCAAAAATTTGTACAAACTTTGTCAGCTGATAGGTACCCCAATAAGAAATTGAGCACAACAACATTAACACTTGCAGATTCAACATGTACGATTAGAAAAGTTCACATGAGTCCTTCCTATTATCACTTTGTACTTCTTTTGATGCATGCGAAATAACCGTTTAGGTTGACCCTAAGTACCACCAATAGAACTACTAAATTTACACCATATGCAAATACTTGAATTTTATTGATGGAAAAATAATTGCCTCTTTTATTATTAGAAGCATCCATTGTATCTATATATTGTTCATAAACATAAAAAATTTAAAAATAGGAGTGAAAAAACATCTTGCACAAAGCAATAATTAGATCATACTAGCAAGCCAAGAACCTTCAGATTATTAATGACACCATTGCGCAAAGATGCAGATAATGGGCATTTAACACATGCCTCAATCTTGATAGAATATAAATTTTTGAATGATTGGTTTCATGTAAATGTACTCCACAACATGCTATATTGTGATATGTGTGCGCATATTTTCTCAAGCTCCACATAGAAGAAGGTTTGAGAACTAAGGAAAAATATTTATGATGTTACTTGTTTACAAATTTGAGAAAGCCTCAAGGTTTACAATCAAAATCTAGAAATTTGGTTTCCTGGTGGAATGTGAGACATTCTTGGATTTGTATAATGCTTCAATGCTTTTTTAGGATCAAGGTAAGTGTGAATGAATAAAAGCTTTCTATCATTGTTCTATATTGGATTCCCATTCTCTCTAAGTTATCAAAGGAAAGTTAAAACGTGGTTAGACTAAGGGACAACATATTTCATTGCCAAACTTTAACCTTACAGGGAAGTGCACTACACTTGTTTGATACTTCCACACATTTTGAGGGCATGCCAATAGAAATGTTATTGTTTTTGGATACACTGGCATTGGTTAGTTTTAAGAAAGTTCTCTTTGTCAAATATGTTGTTTTCATGAACTAATATTTCCAACCAAGAGGATAAAGACTTGGCATGTCTAGGACATAGTGGTGTTATTTCTTGCCTATATTTGTGATTTATTAGTATTCCACCACTAATAACTTCATTACGTAGTTTTTTGTTTAGTAGTATATTACAACAATGACTTGTTAAAGGAAAACGATTCTAGTTTTTTGAACGTCATAAACTGGAAGGAAATCTAGCTTTGAATTAGAAAATGGAATATATTCTAAAAAAGATGTTTTTTGATCAAATATAGGCTCGTTGCCTGATCATTAAAAAAAACAGTCCCGACAATAAAAAATGATTTTGGACACAATGAATTACAAAACTCTCCAGCTCAAAAAAAAGTTAGCATATTCTGTTTTGTCTGCAACAGAGAAAAATGAATGAGTAACCTTAAGTTTGCTTTGAATATTTATAGAATCATTTTAGAGATTCTAAATGGAAATTGCGTGTGCTAATATTTCTCAATTAATTACAGGGAAAACAAGGGGCATACATAATTTTTTGGCTTATGGGAATTGAATTCCTTTTCCCTTGGAATAGCACATTGATAATTGAAGATTACTATATTGAAGCTATATTCCCGGTTAGTATCACAATTTACAAAGTCTTGTCTTAGTCTTTTTTAGTTTCTTGTTGTAATCTTGTGTCAGCAATACTTTGCTCCACCCATTAGATTTTTACTAACCAGTTTTATTGTTGAAGTGTCACTGCTTCTTATAGATAACTAGAGGAAACGATACAACTACAAAAGTGGAGCATGAGACATTCTTAGTAGAAATTTCTAGCTATGTTTTGTTTATTTGTGACATTTTATTTGCTTTGTTTATATAGGTCATCTGGCCACATAGTGGCCACTATTTCCCAACTAAAGAAAACTTGTTTGAGTTTCTTACTTGTATGGGGAAAAATGACATTAACAGTATTGTTGATGTTGAGTTATATATCGTATAAATCCTTTATAGTCTACTTTAGTTTATATTCTAGTGTTCATCGACTTTCATGTCTTATACTCTTCATTGTAATTTTTTGTTTTCTTTTTGCAGAAAATGGACTCAGTATTGATGGTAAGAAGCAAGGAATGAAGAAAGAGGGGAACAATAACACTAGAGTGACAAAGAGAGAGAAGTGTACTGGTTTAGTGGTACCCGTAGAGCCAATATCCCGCATAAGACACACACATAAAGACTGATGGTCAAGTTTTCAGAGTTGGTGAATTTGCTTGCAATTCCTTGGCAAGATAATGATTTTGAAGTGATGAACAATATTTTATCTGTAAATTGTACTCCAAACAATATTAAGTTGGAAACTCATATTGTAATACTTGACATTTTATATAACATAATTTATGTGGTTGGAATTATTTATAGTTGCACTTGATATTACTTGGTATTGTAATTAACATATGTAAGTTTGCGTTTTCATATTAGATGAACATGTAAATTGTATGACAACTTTTTTTAAAATTTAGTTGCAAAATCATACTAATTAATTTATGTTGATTAATAATGAACATATAAAATCAATCTAAACTATTAAAATAGTAGTTTATATTGATTAATGATGAACACAAATAAAATTACTATACTACTAAATTAGTCATTTATAATGATTTTTAATGAAAGTAAATGAAATAAACATAAACTACTAAATTAGTCATTTATATAATGAATAAATGACTATTGCAAATGATAAATTTGTGACCACAAATGATGACTCAATTTTGTACATATATGACTATTAGTAGCTAATTTACAGTATCTTATAACACGACTAAAATTTAGTCATATTTTTTCGGTCATTAATTGGTTTCAAATGATGACTAAAATTTGCATATATATGACTATTAGTAGTTAATTTACAGTATCTTATAACACGACCAACATTTTGGTCATTAATTGGTTTTCTCAGGTGATCATATAGTAATATATTTTGTTGTATATTTGGTCATTAATTGTGACAATTAATGACCAAATCAATGATTAAATAAATGACCAAACCAATGACTAAATTAATGATCAAATCAATGATTAAATTAATGACTAAATCAGTGACTAAATTAATGACCAAATTAATGACCAAATATACAACTAGACAACAAAATTGAGATAATCAATTAATGACTAAGCTAAAAATGACCAAAAGTTGGTCGCGTTATAAGATACTATAAATTAGCTACTATTGGTCACCGACCGAAAAATAGTCGTTTATATGCAAATTTTAGTCGTTTTTTTAGTAACTAATTAGCCATTTTGTACTAGTGCTTTAGGCTCCTTGAAAACAACCATTCATGCCTATAAAAACACTACCAATTGTTATTTATGTTTCTTAGTGCACCCCTTTATGGAGGAATTAGCTATCATGGACTCTTATACAGACTAATTTTCTCTTAAAAATAAAAAAACACACTTCTTTCTATAATTGATCAACATTTTGGCCTAGTTGGCACTTACTAACAAGATCTTTGATTTGCCCTTATGCACACTGATGATGAAGGATTTTTCATCCTTTAGGAGGTGGTATTGGTTGGTTCTCTACATGAATATTTCATCTTGTATTTACATATGGGAAATCCCAAATACAACTCGACATATATCAAGTGGAACTACATCCAAATTTTCTTCATAAACAAAATCAACGCTAATATAAAATTTTATTATGCTATATTTATTTACCTTTATATCTACCTCCTTGTTGACCCATCCCAATGTATATGGGGTATGATTTTCATGAGTATATAGACCCATTTTCTTGACTAGATCTACTGATATGAGATTCACCTGTGATACTGAGTCGAATAGAGAATTAATTTTCATCTTCTTGAATTGTATCTTTATATGGAAGATTTTGGTCATTTCCTTCTCTTCCTATTGCATAAGGCTACTCAAATTCACCCCTTTTTGCACTAACATACAAAAAATATTCTAATCCATTTCTGAGTTTCTTTCCACTTGATTACTCAAATCTGTGGTCATGCCATTTGTTGGCTCGAGGGGTCTTGGCCCAGGTTTGGAGGTTAAGGTTTGCTAACAAACCCCTATACTACTGGCCCTTTCAGAAGTGACCTTCTTGCGCAGGTCAAAGTCTCACCCGAAGTAGTATGGGTGGGTGTTCGAACCAGGTTTCCGCACCCTGAGAGAGTATAGGTAGCTAAGCAGAGTTGCGTCTGGCTTTATAAAGACTAGATCGCCTATCTCAGAATTGGATCTATAGATCTCCTTCGCATCCCCGTGTGCAAGGTCAACTATACTTACTGTACTCAACAAATCATATACCTCTAAAACAGTAGTGCAGCATTACAGTTATTATTTGCATAAAACATAACAGAATAGACCCAGATGCAGAAGAAACACTTAACACAATACTTTCACAAATTAACACAGAATATGCATAACAAAACAGCTATCAAAGATTCGTATTAACAGTACAAATATATTAAGCTACGCAACAACCTTTCTCATTCATTAATCCTTCAGTTCCTTCTTAAAATACCCACCCGACCTACGCACACAGCAGTAGGGTCTGCACACAGCAGGACTTGGGATCTCCGCACACATGACTAGTAGAAATTCTTTCCCCAAAAAGCCAAACAGATCTACTAAGCCACAATTCACATCAAGATCTCATCATCTTCTTGCTTTATAATTCAAAATGTCCCTCTATTTATAAAAATCTAGCCTAATCTTTCCTATGGTCCACAAACCGTGGTTTGCGGACTGTAGGTCTACCCTTTTGACCCATTAAAATGTTCTCGAGGCTTTGACCCACCCCAAAAACCCTGCACTAGACTAAATATAATAAAAAATATACAAAATTGGACCAGTTTCGCATCTTGTAGGAGACCCTATTCCAATAGTCCCCCAACACAATCTTGTGACTCGTCTTGAGTCACTGGGGTGGTGTGGTCTCTACCTATGAACGTAGGGCATTGATGGATGCGATCAGTGGAGGAAATACTTCTTGACTTTGAGCGGCAGTACTCTGCACGATGTCTACAAGCTTCTGGAGGTCAGTCCTTCAGTCGCCATGGTAAATCGCTCTAATATCTGGTTGAGTCACTTGATCGCACCATTGGTATCCTATGATAGCTGGAGGGTGGTTTCGGCCCATGGCTTCAAGAATTTTGTTATGGCATGCTTCGTTCGTCGGAGATCCTCAATCGTATCTCGGAGCGCGTTGCTAGTCTTCAAGTGTGCCAGACGCTATGCAGGGACTAAGGAGGGCAAGGTAGCTTCGATTTGATCAAAATCGGCTTCCTTCTGTCGTAATTCCTGCTTGATGTTCTGAAGAATGGGGTTGAACTGGACCGCTGTCTAGAGCTGCATGGCCGACTCGAGAAACTAAGTACCCTGTGTAAGCTGTCCCATAATTATGTCTGTAGCTTCTGTTACCAGTGAAGCATGCTGGGCTCGTACCTCTGGAGGTGTGGTAGGCTGTAATTGGGCTTGTAATGCGCTAATTTTATACTCCATTTGGGTCTTGAGGGTCTGTATTTCGATTCTGGACGCCTTTAGTGCTGCAACCAAGCCTTCTACTATAGCCCGGAGCGAAGCTGTAGCCAAGAGCTCATCTAGGACCTCTGTGCTGAGCTGGTGGACCATGTTGGTGAGGTAAATACCCTATGTGGATAGAGGCGATCCCACTAGCCCTAGATTGGGTCTAGCCACAAACGAGACTAGCTTTAATATCGATTCCTAGTTAATGAATGGGCGGAGATTCGATAGATGACTTACCAGAGGACCTACACTGTTGTTGTCGTCGGAAAGAGTGGCTGCCTCTCACTCTTGGTTTGACAAATCATGATCCTCTTGCTTTTACACTTGGACACCTGCACACACATAAGAAACAATGACGATATACAACATACTATTTCATATTCGTAACTATCAGTCAGTCGAAGAAGACTAAATCAATTGCATTAATAATCAACACAACACAATGATGGAACCAATACCATAGTCGAGTATATTAATGAGAGAAAGGATGAGTACAACCAAGCTTCGATGTTGCATTCTCCTCCAACAGGGTTCCAGTAGAGCGCATCTCACAAAAGCTCGTCGGGAATTCAAACGAGGCTCTCTCTACGGAATTCTCCTTGGTTCTACCTTCTCTATAACAATTACTCAACTATAGTATCTCTTCTCCAAGATCATCTTCTTGGCTATATGTTCAGCTAGCTTTCATAAATGGAGAAGGCCTATTTATATAGAGGGAGAGGGAGAGGTTAGGATCCCTATAATCAAGGAGGGGATTCCTATCTTCAAAGAGTGTTCCATGGGAGGTAAAAACCACTACCTAAAGAGAGAGATCTATGGATTATCGACTTTAACCACTTCTAATGAGTCATCCTTGAGGTAGTTAGAAGGAAACTTCCACCTCTATTTATTAAAAGACATTCCTAAAACAGTTGTCGCGGGAAATACATAGAGACAGAGCGCCTGGTGGCACAGGCTCTAGTGAAAATCTTCTCTATTGGCGAGAGGGGTGAACTGGCTACCTGCGCCAATGCCAAAACATAGGTTTTTGTGTTCTTTTTGAGGAAATTTTCAACAGGAGAAATGATGTCCTTATGCAGAAGGATGCAAATAAGGTATTTTCAAAGTATGACATTTCTCACAGGTCACGGGAAAGACCCTCCAATATGTGGGGCAAGGGATTGTAGGTACGGTGAAAAAATTATGTGTAACAGATGCCCCCTAAAGCATGAGGTCCGAGAGAGAGGGAGGGGTGAAATGATTTATGAGAACGCGTTCGACCCAAACACTGCTGTCGTGAGACCTGCAAGTACAAGTACAACTGATACCTCTGATACATGACATGTGGCATGGGCGCAACCATCCATAATAGATTACATAAACAGTAAGATCCAAGGTATGGACACAGCCATCTAATTATAAGGATCAACAAATAGACTCAAGTATGGTTGTAGCCATCCAATCAGAAGAGTCATGCAATAAGTCATAGTAATCCACAAAGAACCCGCAGCTTGGGTTACATAAAAAAAAACCCAAGGTCCTGTGCTCCATCTCGACCTGAAAAAAAGTACAAATTTGAGCATGTGAATATGTGAGCTAAAGTCGAACATGCAAGAAAATCGTCTGTTTACCAGCCAATGATGAAAGTCGTTAACAGACGTGAGAGAAACCACCAATAATGACAATGGCTCTCAAGGTACTAAAGGTACAATCCACAGAATGTGAATAGTGATCTGACATCGAACACCTGCAGAGTCAGTCGATCAAAGGCCAATGATGTGGACCTCACATCAAATGAAAAGAACCTGCCATTGAGGCATGCAGGCTCTAAGGTACTTGAAGGGAGTCTCTAGATCAACTTCCTGAATAATGAGCTGGAGTCGACAGGAAGTGACCTAATCGAAGGTGGGCCATAATGCTTCCCACATCATCGATACGAGACAAAGGAATGTGATGTTTGTGAATCAAGACCAACAGAGAATCAGAGGGAGGTTGAAAAATTCAAAGGAAAACTTCTCTTGAACATATCGGTGGCACGATACCGGATTTGGCAGTATTTGACATCAAGGGATCTGAGGTCATGGTGACGTGGCAAAGAGAAGATGAGCGGTCAAAATAGATTACCCAAACCCATGGAGGCAAAAAAATAATGAGATGAGATGTCCCCAACCCAACACGAATGCAGACAAGTGCCATGTTCAAGAGCGACATACTGCCAATTACGACTACAATCTGATTCTATTTTCCCCCACCATTTCTGGTGAGTACCCCAATTATTTTTGAAAATAAGCTTGAAGGGGATAGCATGTGCTTGCGATGTAAGTTTTTCCTTCGGAAAAATCCAACTTAATACATTTTACGAGCCCTAGGAAGGAGGAACTCGAGTATCGTCATAACGACGGAGTCCGATGTCATCAGTTTTTAATGAGTCTGGCAAAGGGAGAACTCGAGATCTTTTCATATTTAGAGAGTTTGAAAAGAAAGTGGAAAATAAAACTCCATCAGTCCCTTTTCGTAAATAGTCTCACAGATCTGAAAAGGTAGAAAACTGTGTCTGAGAGAACCTCTTAGTCGCGATAGGCTAAGGTATTCCTTTTTCGTAATTAATCTATCCCAGCCCGAAAAAGGGGTAAACGTATACTGGGTAGATATCGTTTCGCAACCAATTTAACAAGTTCAAAACGATAAGCATCTCGACAATCTTTTTAGTTTTAGAGAGTCAGAAAAGAGCTGAAAGGTGACTCCAGTAGTAACTTTTTCGTGTTTTTACCAAGTCCGAAAAAGTATAAAATACAACTCGTTCTTTGTCATAACCATGTGAAAACTTGTCGCTACACAAAAGGATGCGTGTAAAATGTATTTCTCGAAAACAATATGATAAAATAATTGACAAATATGTTTTAAAACCTAATTTAAGATTTTGAAAAGATATAAAAGACCATAAATGGTAAAAAATTATTTAATTTTCGCATCTACCTCTTTGTGGAGCAACAGTGGTCCATTTACCTTGCAATCTTGTGGTGATGATTGCGAGGGATCCAGTGAATCAATCTTGATCCCGTCAGTTTCAAGTAAGGGCCGACACTATTTGCCATCTTTCAAGATAACTTTTATTACCTTGATTTGTCATTTTGAACCCTTTAGGGGAGGATTTGTAAAACCTAGGGCATCACTATTGCCAATCGCCTTCTTTTTACATAGGGGTGGCGCCCATTGGCGCGAATTTTAGTGAAACAGTCGCGCCAATCGCGCAACCCAAAATCTGCCTAAATTTAAGAAAATGCAACCATTTTCTTGCAAATTTCGATGCCTAAAGAGACTTACAATGCTCATGTGAACAATGTATGCAGGTACCAAGAAAAAAGATGGTAATCGAGTGGAAAGAGAGAGAACACAGTGAGGAGGATGAACTGGCCATGGAAAAGGAACAATGCATAAATTCCTTCAGAAACTATGGGGTAAAGAAATTATTCTTGACACTGTGCCTCCAGGCTCAGCCTGAATTGCTTCAATATTTGATAAGAATTTGGGACGAAGATCAAGAAAATGTTGTGCTTCGGGATCAGGAACTTGAACTCAAAGTCTCTGATGTGTATTTCATCACTGGATTGTTGCGTAGAGGTGCAGTCCCTATCTTGCCTAGTACCTGTCCTTACGGGGAAAGCATGGGAATGGTGGTTGATAGGGTGTGCCAAGGGGCACGAAAAGGAACAGGGAGCGGAAAATTTGACATCCAAACCGTTCCTGATCTGGCACTAAAAGTAGTGTTGCACACTATCATGCGGGCTACAAGATCGCAAGCATCGCATGAGGCCACGAAGACACAACTTCTTCTTGCCTCAGAGTGCATGAACCTGACTCTCTTCAACTAGGCCGAGGCCGTGACTATTAACATCAAGAGACATCTCACCAAGTGCAAGAAGACCAAACTAAATCAGTTTGGGTATGGATCCATTTTGGTATTGAACGATTAACCATATTCTAGGATCAGGAGGTCATTGTCCCGATGCCACCACCCAGAGAGCCACGGATGGCCTGATGGGTCGTACTAATGCTTAGAGAAGGGGGTGGCCAACAGATGTTATGGAGGCTAGATTTTTTTGATTGGATCAGAAGACAACTGATTGTTGTGGAGGATTGGCCTTACTCTGGTACAGACTTCACCGGTGATCCAGACCTCCTGTTCCCAGAGGGAGAGGATTGGGATGAAGAGCTAGGTGAGACTCATTTTTATTTTCATGAGTTTATGATTTTTTTTTGGTATAAATGCATGTTCTGACATTTAATTTTATATGTATGCAGATGTTGGCCCAGAGCGACCCATAGGTATAACACCGATAGCGAGGTGAATGCCTCATGATTTCGATCCTCATGGTGAGGGCAGTGATGAGGAGATAGTATAGAACTTGGAGGGGATAACCCGCGGGATTCCAGAATATGCTCATTTTGATGATCTTCCTCAGGCCTTTCAGAGGCATACTGTAGGGGTGCCAAGTCGTATACGGGCGATGATGTGCTATAATAAGCACCACGCCAATAAGGCACTTAGGATTTTTATTTCCGCACATTTTGAGAGACATGTTGTCTCGCGATGTAACTGAAGCATGCATATATATTTTTGGGTTTTTATGATGCACATGTTGCAAACAATCGATATATATATACATCTTGTTATCACCATAAAAGTTTTTTCTAAACTTGGACAATTTACATTGTTCTTATTCATGGTCTTAGATAGGTGTTGGGTCATTTATGCTTTAAGGGGTAGGTGATAGGGTAAGAGTCTCAAAAAGTCTTATTTTCATATCCAAATAAAGTTTGACAACCTTATTACATGGTTTAAATATCTCATACCTTGTTTAGAAGTCATATCTTAAACCCTTTTAAAAAAAAAATTTGAATTAGCCACGAAACCACACTTTCGTAGCGCAGACAGTGTAAAAAACATGTTTTGCACTACGAAAGCACGTCTACTTTCATAGCACTTTTCCCGAAAATACACTAAACGCGCTACGAAAGTGCGGATTCATAATGGGTCATGTCAAATCAGCAAATCATTCAAATTCCGTTAGTTTTTCATCATGAGGTGTCAGTTAGGGGTCATTTCTAAGGCATGCAACTATCCAAATCCATCATTTCAAATGTAGGGTCATCATGATATGGTAATTTCAAATTCGAAAGGGCTAGTTGGTTTCTTATTCTAGTTTGCATGCCAAAAAAAAAAAAAAACATTTCAATAGACTGTTTTCAAGTATAAAGCTTGCAGGAATCTCACACCCAAGCTTCATTATCCTTTATCAAGCGAGGCTGATTACCAAATCAAGCGAGGCTAATTGTTTTTAAATCAATTGAGGCTCATTATTACAGGTTTATAGGAAACACACAAAAATTCAAGGGCAAATATGACAGAAGAAAAGAAAAACCACAGGTCTGGACATTGTTCAAGAACAGAGCCCGAGAGCACAGAGGCCTTAGTCAAAGATAAATCAGTATTGGAGGCTTTTAAGAAAACAAGGTGTTGGAAATTTTGTGAAAAATTGCAGGGAGGACACAGTTAGGTGACCAAGGATTTTGCCCTACATTTCGCTGGCTCAAACACGAAAATTGGAATCCTAAACTTGTCAATTACTCCTGAAATCATAGCTTTGGTGACAGAGATTCCTAGGGGGCAAGAGAGATGGTTCAAAGGCTTCAGATTTGACATGAAGGAATTTAAATTTTTTCTAAAGCCAGAATTTGCAGAAACAGACTTAACCAAGGCAATTCCAAGGAGCTACATCAAAGACAACTATGCAAATTTGCTCTTCAACATACAAAGGTATTTTACCTATGAGGGAAGGTATAATAAAGTATATTCATATCATTTTAAACTTCTTTTTCACTTTACTGGCATGATTTCTCTATATTTTCCATTCTTTCTATATAGAAGTATAGCTAAGATGGAAGATAAGGTGCAAATGAAATCTTAATGATGTGAAACTTCCCTTTTTCATCATTGTCTAATTAAACTGATAGTTTTACATGAACTTAAAAGTATCAAAAGGGAATGGTCATCATTTTTATTTTTATGTGGTTTTGGAGTGGAAACACAAGCTACAGGCATTAAACTTAAGGCTAAAGAAATCCCACTAGCAGAAACTAGTAAGCAGGTAATGACAAGGTCAAAAATATTTTCTCTAAACCTAGAAAGCAAGTGAAAGAGAAAGTGAGTAAAGCATCATTGGTTTCTCTTGAGACTCCTCAACCTACAAAACAAAATATAGCTGAGGTTAGAGAAATGACACAAGAATAGTCAGCTAATAAACCAGTTCAAAGGAGATTGACTAGAAGTAAAATTGCAAAGGAAAAGGGGAAAGCAGTGATTTCAGGAGAGAGTCCAGGCTTAAAGGGTAACTTAAGTGATATTTTACAATCCATTGATATTGAAGAATCCCCTTTGGTATAGGAAGATTTCATAAAATTTGATGAAGGAAAACTGAAGAAGATGAAATCTTTTAAGAAACTGGAATTTGAGGATGAGGTTGCAGATTTTGTATTCAAGCCCATAAAGCCTTTAACCAAAAAGTCCATAAAGATGCAAGAGCTTAATATTGAGTCAGAGAAAATAGAGGAAGCCTCCACTGTTCATGAAGAGTTTATAGACCTTTCATCACCAATACCTGAAGGTGACAAAAACAGGGTATTTTCCACTCAAACAGAGAAAACCAGTTATGAAGAAATGGAAGAAAGGTTGAAATTGGTTAATTACGAAATTGCTAGACTAAGGAAGAGAGCAAGAAGGCATGCTGCTGAAAAGACAAATTTCAAGATGATAAAGGCTCTCTAGGAAGTTGAAAGGGTTTCCAAACCAGAAACAATCAGCAGTGAAGCTCAATATTTTACTCGGACTGTACCTGCAATTAAAGAAGCCAGATTTGTGAGAATGATGAATGTTCAGTTGAGAGCTACCAATAGGAAATTGAGGAGCTAGATTGAAGACCTAGAAATACAACTAATAAAATCTGAAAAGAAGCTACAGCAACAATGAAACAGGGAAGTAAGTGAAAAATCCTTTAAATAGTTTTGTCATTAAGAAGAAGATCATTTTTAAGGAAAAACACTTTTAAAAGTCAATTTGTTATGATTTTTGATGATAACACCAAACCTTGAAGAGTGTTAAATATCCTCAAACTGTAAATTTCTGAAAGCTGTGTTAAAGGGAGCATACACAGCAGTTTCGTAGCGCGCTATGAAACTGCTGAAGATGAATTTTAGGCATTTTATACATGTATTTTAGAGGTAAGAAATGTTGGGTTTCAATTTTTGGTGTTGCTGGTGGAAAGATCAAGATCACAGATGAAGAATCAGATTGAAAAGCATAAGAAATAAATGGTTAAAACAAAAGTTTTACAATGATATAAAAACTGCGCTACGAAAACTGGCTATTTTCGTAGCGCAGTCATATCTTATCTCCTTTTCCATTTTGTCAAAGATCTCTTTTTGCACAGGTGGAAGATTGAAGTTTTAATGGAATATTAGCACATGTGACCTATATGAAACAATCATCAATGCCATCAAAGCTGCTCGAAGATAAGCATGGAGGTTAAAGGCTAAAAAGCAGGAACTCTGTCTCCTGGTTTTTATGTTGAGTAACCAGCTCCAAAAATAGAAGAAAAGAGATATCAACGCCTTAGAAATAAGCCACTTCGAGGGGGCAACCTCCAATACATTACATAATTGAACAAATCTTGGATGATCCAATTTACAAAACCTCCTTTCTATATATAGGAGTCCATGGGGCCATAATGTAATCCTAGTGGGCCACAATGTAATCCTAGCCGACCTAACAATAATAATTTAAGGACACAATAATAATAAAATGGGGGTTACAAGGGTACAATAATAACAATAAGGGGGTTACACTAACAATAATAAGGGACTATACTAGTGATATAGGGACCTAACATGCCCCTCTCCTTCAAAAAAGTGTTGTCCTCAACACTTGAGTAGCTCCGGGTGCTTCTGTATAAAATTCTCATCCTCCCATGTAGAATCTTAAGTGGGTAAGTTCTTCCACTTGATGAGATACTCTGAAATTGATCGATTCCGTAGTTGTCGAGTTCTTGTTTCCGTGACCGCTTCAGGTTCCAATATGATTTTTCCTTCCTCATCAAGTTCTGGCAATATTGTTTGAACTGGAATATTTTCACCTATAACCTTCTTTAAGCATAAAACATGGAAAATTGGATGCACTCGTGAAGAAGCAGGAAGCTCCAATTTGTATGCCATAGTACCAATCTTTTGCAACACCTTGTAAGGACCATAGTACTTTGGCGATAATTTATTATCCTTCTTAGCTTGCTTGAGGTACATTTGTTTGTATGGTTGTAGCCGTAAAAATACCCAATCTCCTACATAAAAACTTCTCTCGCTGTGATGTTGATCTGCCTGTTGTTTCATTCGATTTTGTGCCAAATTCAGGTTATCCTTTAAGAGTTGGAGAACTTCTTGCTGATGCTCGATGTGATCTTCCACTGCTTGAACCTTCGAATTTTCTCTTAAATATGATGTGATGGATGGTGGATGATATCCATAAAGTGCCATAAATGGGTCATTTTTGCTGCAGTATGGAAGGAAGTGTTATACCACCATTCAGCGAGAGGTAACCACTTGACCCATTGTGTTTGTTTATCAGATACAAAACAACGAAGATATCTTTCCAAAAATTTATTTACTATCTCAGTTTAACCATCAGATTGAGGATGATAAGATGAGCTATGAGCTAATTGAGTACCCAAACAAGAAAATAACTCCGTCCAAAAATTTCCAGTAAAAATGGGATCTCTGTCACTCACAATAACCCTCGGGCTTCCATGTAGCTTTTGAATTCTATCCATAAATGTAGTAGCAACTCGTACTTGCTTTAAATGGATGGAGAGAATGCACAAAAGTGTGCATTGGTAAGTCTATCAACTACCACCATGATGACACTCCGATCTGTGGATATTGGTGGCCACCCGCCTATTCCACTGGGGCCCCCACCATTGTCTCTTTCAGTTTTTCAGTTTTGGCATAACTTACTATTTTTAGCAGTTTTTCGGGTCCTGAACTTCCGGAGCCGTTTTGAGGCCCTAAACGACGTTTTTTGGGTATTAAATTTGTTGCCATTTTGATCATCAAAATCGTCACAAAAGTTGTAGTCCTCGGATAGAGCTTTCTAATGATGTATCATGTGTGTCAAACGGAGATAGTATGCCAAAGTTACGTCCCTGGGAAGTTGAAACACCAATTTACCCAAACGGGGCCCATAGTTTTGGCGCTTCATCTCCTAGGGTTAGTTTTTTGGGATGTTGAGGGCTCTCCATTGTTTCTCAATAATAAATAGGCCCTCGAGCCTCATTGTAACTCAGTTCAAAGGCCTGTAGCCACCACATCTCTTCTCAGAGATAGCTACCAGTGCCCTAGCTAGTTTTATTTCCATTGTCTGTAAGCAAATTTCAGTTCTTTGATATTAATGAAATGAAATGTTATTTCCGCTGCATATCTGTATTTATGGTTATGTGTTTATTCTGTTGCGTTCCTGCATAAATCCGGATCACACTCTTTCCTTCGGACTTAGGTAAACCTGTGATAAAATCCATTGAAATCTCCTCCCAACATTGACTTGGAATGGATAAAGGTTGTAGAAGTATCAGGGTCTTAATTGTTTCCACTTTATTCTGCTGGCAAACCAAACATTCCGCCACAAAATTTTGAATATCAGATTTAAGGCCATCCCAAAAAAATTCTTTCTTCACCCTGTGGTAAGTTTTTAAAAATCCTGAGTGTCCTCCTAAAGGAGAAGTGTGCAATTCCAGAAGAATCTTTGTTTTAGTTGGGAATTCTTACAAAGATATAAGCGATCTTTGTACCATAAGGAATCATTTTTCCAACTAAATGTATCAGATGTACTAGGATCTTGCTGCAACTTTTGAATGAGTGTCCATACATCTTTGTCCTTCTTCCATTCATCTCTTTCTTCAGTTATCCAATCTAGTTGGATAATAAAAATGGCACAAAGCAATGCTTCCACCTCTTCATTCTTTCTTGAGAGTGCATCTGCAACAACATTAAGCTTTCCTTTTTTGTAGATTATTTCAAAGTCATAACCCAACATCTTTGTGACCCATTTTTGCTGCTCTTATGATGATAGTGTTTGTTCCAAAAAGTGTTTAAGACTATCATGATCAGTTTTTACCTTGAAGTGTCTTCCCATTAGGTAAGTTCGCCATTTCTTTAGTGCATGCAGTATTGCTAACATTTCCTTCTCATAAATAGGTTTCTGTAAATACTTTCCTTTCATTGGATGACTTTCAAAAGCAATGGGTCTTTCTTCCTGCATTAAAACTGCACCAATTCCATTTCCTGAGGCATCACATTCCACAATAAAGGTTTTTGTGAAGTCTGGTGTAGCTAAGACCGGTGCTAGGCACATTGCCTCTTTAAGACGTTCAAAGGCCTTAGTTGCTTCAGGAGTCCATGGAAATGCATCTTTCTTCAATAATGTTGTTAGAGGTGCTGCTATTCTCCCATAATTCTTAACAAACTTGCGATAATAGCCTGTTAACCCGAGAAATCCTCGCAACTGCTTTATTGTCTTGGGGACTTTCCATTCCTTAATGGCTTTAATTTTGTTAGGGTTTACTTTAACACCCTCGTGAGATATAATATGACCCAGATATTCCACCTCTTGTACTCCAAAGAAACATTTGGATGTTTTTGCATATAATTGTTTCTCCTGCAATAGTTTGAGCACCCCGTCAACATGTTCAACATGATCCTTCCAAGACCTGCTGTAGATTAGTATATCATCAAAAAATACTAGCACAAATTTTCTAAGGAAGGGTTTGAAAATGGAAATCATCAACCCTTGAAATGTAGAAGGTGCATTGGTAAGGCCAAAAGGCATGAACAAAAATTCATAATGACCCTCATGAGTTTGAAATGATGTTTTTGGAATATCTTCAGTCTTCATTCTAATTTGATGATATCCTGAACGAAGATCCAACTTGGTAAAATAAATTGCTCCATGTAATTCATCCAATAATTCATCAATCACAGGAATGGGAAATTTGTGTTTAATGGTGAGCTTATTGAGCTCCCTATAATCCGGACACATTCGCCATGATCCATCCTTCTTGTGTACCAATACTACAGGAGCAGAGAAAGAACTTTGACTAGGCTGAATTATACCTGCCTCTAACATTTCTACAATCATACGTTCAATTTCGCTCTTTTGGAAGTAAGGATATCTATAAGGCCTGATGTTTGGAGGAACACTTCCTGGAATCAAATGAATAGCATGATCATGATCACGAATAGGTGGGAGTCCTTTGGGAGTTTCAAACACCTTGGAATGATTGTCCAAGACTTGTTGGAGATCTGCAGAAATAGATGATTTTGATGTCGAAACTTCTAGTGAGAATAATTGAGCAATTACGCCTCGTTTTTCTTTATTTAGAAGCTTTGTCATGACATTAGAGCTTATTATCCTTCCCGTCTTCCCTTCAATACCCCGTAATTCGACTTCCTTTCCTTCTGGAAAAAATTTCAAGAAAAGTTCTTGAAAATTAAAAGCTATCGTCCCCAAAGATTGTAACCATTGTACTCCTAGTACAACATCAACACCTCCCATAGGAATGGAAAGAATTGGACTATTCAATACATATTCCCCCATGGTTAGCTTGATATTATGGCATTTTCAAGAGAAATTTATAGTTCCTCCATTTGCAACCATCACTTGACATTCTAGTGCTGGGTATAGGAAACAATTTAATTCCTTGGCTACCTTACAATGAATAAAATTATGGGTGCTACCTGAATCAATCAACACTATTACCTTTTTCTTCTTGATATGTCATTCTATCTTGAGATTTTGAGGAGTGGTAATTCCTGCCAGTGCATTACACGATATGGTAGGATTCATTTCTTCCTCTTCTAGGGCTGGTTCCTGGTGTATATCCTCTTCTTGTTCATTTTCTTCTTCCTCTTCACAATCTATGTAAAATAATTTCTTCTCAGCACACTTATGACCTTTAGTGTATTTTCTATCACAACCGTAGCAAAGCCCTTTTGCTCTTTTTTCTTCCAATTGTTGTGGTGTCAACCTTGTAGGTTGTGGAAATCTAGGCGTAGCAACACTTCCTTCTTTATAGAATTGAGTGGTAGGCTTCCTTGTCGCCATAATTTTACATTCAACTTTTCTTGTCAACCTGAATGCCTTCTCCAATGAATCAGGTTCCAAAAAACGAACTTCATGTTGGATGTTATCCTTTAGAGTACCTAAGAAGAGATCAATCCTGTGTTCCTCTGGAATATTAGTTACCCTTATATTCAATTTTTGGAAGTCCTCAATGTGCCGCCCCACTAAACCCTTTTGTTTGAGATTTATCAATTGGCTAAAGAAGGTGTTTCTCTTTGTATCCTCATAATGTGCTATCATTTCCTCCGTAAAAATTGACCAAGTGACAAAATTTTTACGGGAGCAAAGCCATCGATACCATACAAATGTATTTTGTTCTAAATGTAAAGTTGCAATGCGTACCTTTTGTGTGTTTTGCACGTTATGGAGATCAAATTATTGCTCCATCTGTAGTATCCATGTTACAGGATCCTTTCCATCAAACTTCCTCATATCCATTTTTGGAATATGGTGGTTCTTCCCGCCAACATTCGAGTTTATGAAATCATTATTAACATTTATTTTGTTCTCATCAGGAGGTTCTTCTCCTATATTTCCGCCATTAGGAATCATTTCTGGTTTTAAGCTTGTCATCAAGCCTTCCATGTATGCTTTTAGATCACTCTTCATGTTTTCCATGTTGTCTTTCATGTCATCCATCTTAGCTTCCATGCCATCCATCTTAGCTTCCATGCCTTTCTTCAAACTTCCATTTCATTTTTTGTTGCTCTTTGCGAGAGCGAAATTTGGTGCACTTGCTCTTGTAATTTTGATAGATCATGTTGCAATTCTTCATCTTCATGAGTCATAGTAGAGCCTTCTGAAGGCTTAATGGGTGTTGAATTATTTTTACGGGGCATCTTTTAGAACCCAATACTGATATATATTCTACAATATGCCCTTGGAATCAATTAAAATTGATTCTTCAAACAAGACTTATGCAATTCGGAAAAAAAAATACACACCTTTTTCTTGCTTTTGAGGAGCTCGATATTAAAATTGGATTGTCTCTGTGATTGCAACACTTAAATATCTGAATTTTGGTACCGATGTAGCCCTCTAAATTATCTTTCGAATGCCACAGGTCTGACCTGATTTGGATTCTCCAAGACAAAGTTGTGTCCATTAATCTCCCACAATGACCTACTTATGGACTGGTTCAGTAGAGCGAACTTGTATGACTTTCCACGTATCACGGTTTCGTCCTTTGTCTCTGAAATTGATAGCGAAGAAACTACAGTCTGTTTAATTGCGACCACTTTTTATGGCACTCCAATCTGATGCCCAGAGAGAGAGTTATTGAACTTTTTCCACGATCACCTCTTTGAGATGTAATTTAGGAGCCTGAAAAAGAACTACCTTCCACAGATCATATCTCCAAAAATGTTGCGAAACAAGCTCTAAATTTTTTTGAAAAATTTCCTTAAGATTTCAGCTTCACACCATATGAATTTCAGATTCTGAACCTTCGTAGAAAAAAATTTATAGTGTAAATGCCACGATGACCTGTTTAGGAGCCTGAAAAAAGACCTAACTTCCACAGATCATATCTCCGAAACTATTGTGAACCAAGCTCTAAAATTTTTAGACAATATTCCTTAGGATTTCGGCTTTGCACCCTAACCATTTTAGCTTCTGAAACTTCATAGAAAAAAAATTATATTGAAAATGCCACGATGACCTATTTGGAGCAGCGAAACCCTAGAATCCAAAGCTCTGATACCAAATGTTGAGTAACCAGCTCCAAAAATAGAAGAAAAGAGATATAAACGCCTTAGAAATAAGCCACTTCGAGGGGGAAACCTCCAATACATTACATAATTGAACAAATCTTGGATGATCCAATTTACAAAACCTCCTTTCTATATATAGGAGTCCATGGGGCCATAATGTAATCCTAGTGGGCCATAATGTAATCCTAGCCAATCTAACAATAATAATTTAAGGGCACAATAATAATAAAATGTGAGTTACAAGGGTACAATAATAACAATAAGGGGGTTACACTAACAAAAATAAGGGACTATACTAGTAATATAGGGACCTAACATTTTAGGACAGTTAGGTCATGAATCAGCAAGGTTTTACAACAAGGCTAGAGGCATCATAAAGGTCGAAGCCATGGATTAGCAGCTATCAAAGGAAGCATTGAAGGTTTAGATAACGTTGTTTCAAATATTTTAGGAGGTTCATTCCTATTTGTATTAGGACTCTTAAAAGACAGTTTAGCTGTCAGTATGTAATTAATAGTTTGTTTCATGAATAGAATAGGTGTCAAGGATAGAATTTGAATTCTCCTAATGATGGATCATGGAATCCAAGATTGTAAAGGCTCTATATGAAGCATTAGTTGGAATTCATCAAGGTTGGAATTTTTATTAGCAAAATAAGTTGTGTTATTGAGCAGACTGTATGTTGTTTCAACTTAATACAGAGATTGGTTTTACTACTCAAGATTCACAAGGGGTTTATGTGTTTGATATTTTTATGCCCTTTTTTAATTACCTATTTGCAGTGGTATGAGCATGTGTTACTTAGAATTGATTGGATAATGATATAACTTCCTTCGCATGCTTGTAGACTATGTTTATTCACTTTTTTACTGTTTCACTTATAAACCTAAACTCCAAGTGCCTTGACTTCCATGTTTAGTTGATTATGGTGTTTTTTTGAAGACTACTTTGACTCCATGGCCCAATAGATGTTTGCTAATCTGTAATTCAACTAGTTATACATTTTTTTCCATTTTTATTTCTAGAGTTAGCCATATAATCATCAATTAAAAATCTTAAACCTATTGAGAGAGCCCTCTCAAGTTGAGGAGGCTAAGCCTCAGCCAAAAGTTTGGTTTGAAAGAGTTACTTATAGTCTACTTGATCAGCAGCCTATAAGGGTCAAATTTTGTGATAACATTTTGGTGCGTCTGCCAGGAGTCTGAATATTAATCATTCCCAAATTCAAGAAGCTGAACTTCTGAAGGTAGCAGGAGCTCAGAAATGTTTTTGAGGCTGCATCTATCTTGGTAAATTCATAAATTTTCAAAAAGTTTAAAGGTGGCTTCGAGAAGGAGATACACACAGAGCAATCCTGATCCCAATCCACCTACCATTTTGGACAATCCAAACACTATTTCAAGAGGTAGTCAAAGAATTTCAGAAATATCAGGTACTCCATCTCATTCAAAATATTTCTCCTCTGAAATATTAAGAAGTCTTGAATACAAAAGAGTTGATGATAAAATTCATGAAGTGTTGTTTAGATCAGAAAGTGAAAAGGAACTCATTGATATTATCTTAGACTTGCAAAAGAGAGGAATTGACACTTCAACCCTAGTAACACAAGAAGACAAAGAAGAATTTTTGGAAGCTGTTACCTCTAAGTTGTTGTTAGAAAAAGAGTCTCTAGATAAATTGGAAGAAACTGACCCTTTCGAAGTTTTGCTGAAATCAAAAGCTGGTTTACCCCTTCCAAATTGGAGCTCAATTTTTAGTGGCTTACAAAAACCAAGTAGTCCTCCTCATATCAGTTCTTCCTCTTCTGTTTTTTCCATTCCTAAAACTATTGTTCATCCTTTAAGCATGGCTACTCCTGCTAGGTATGCACCACTTGTACTCCCTGCTGTTTTGCGTGACCTTCCTAGTAAATATGCTGCTAGGATTCCTACTTGGGGTAGTGATGAAGAAATCTCAGCAGAAGAACATGTAGATAGATTTAATGATTTTACAGACAGAGAAGAAGTTGATGATGAATATGTGAAGTTAAGACTGTGTGCACAAAGTTTTTCTAGTGAAGTTAGAAAATGGTTTAAAGCTCTCACATCGGGAAGTATTCGAACTTGGGATGAGTTTGAAGACAAATTTTTGTGAGAAAATGGGGAAACAGAACCAATCCAATTCAAGCACTTACTGAATATAACATTCGTAGAAGGGCAGTTGATGAATCAATCCAAAAACTTTTCAAAAATATTTAATAAAGTTTTTGACTCAATTCCAACTCATTTGAAACCTCCAAAAGCCTTAGCACAAATGAGATATGTTGAAGCATTTGATTATGAATTTTCTATCTTTTTGAGAGAAAGAGAATCACCTACACTTGCTGAAATGAAAAGTGATGCAGTAAAGGTAGAGGTAAACATGATAGCTGCTAAAAATTCAAAAATGGGAAAAACTAAATTGAAAGAAGAAGAGAAACCTTCCACATCAAATTCTAAAGATATATTTGACTCAATGATGAAAACTATGGAGAAGTTGATGGATAGGTTAGCTTTTGGAAACACTTCTGCTCCTCTTGTGCAACATGAACCTCAATTTAGAAATTGCCAATTCAGGAGACCTCAAAACCAACAAAGGCGAAGAGAAAATAGAAATCAACAATCTGATCCCCCAGTGAGACCTCCTTTTCAGCAGAATTTGGTAGATGAAGAAGATGAGCTTGAAATTCCTGAAGAATATATCCATTGTCTTGATGAAGAAATGTCAAGAATTTTCTTGATTAAAGAAGAGCATGATGAGTCAGATTTAGCTAATCAAGGAGAAGAACCATCAGATTATTTTAAGGGGCATAAACATGCTATTTTTGAGATTCAAAAACAATATAAACTCAAAAACAAAAATGTGCCTATCATTTTTAACAAAGCACAGCCTAAGAAAGATGTTCCAAAGGTTTCTAAAGCTAAAAATGATACCCCAAAGATTGCTAAAGGTAAGAAAGACACTCCAATTGGTAATAAATACACTCAACTTCCTCCTCCTATCAAAGAAGCTGAAAAATATGTTTCTATTTTCAACCTTGAGAATGAAATTTCAAAGATTAAAATATCAGTCCCATTTAGTGAGATTCTCAAGGTAAATGAATATAGAAGAAATATTTTTAAGCTATTAAACTCACAACCAAGAGCTGCTGATATTTTGAATGTCCAATAAGATAATCCTAATATATATTTGGGTCCAAGGCTAGAAGATGAACAAAATGAAGAGTTTCCTTCTTTTTATGTAAGCATTATTATTCATGATATGACTATACATAATTTTATGTTGGATTTAGGGGCTTATCATAACCTTATGCCCAAAGTAATCATGGAAAGGATGGGGTTACAAATAACAAGACCATATAAGGATTTATTTTCTTTTGATTCAAAAAGAGTTCAATGTATTGGTTTAATCAAGGATGTTGCTATTGGTCTAACACAAATTCTAGCAAAGACGGTTGTTATGGACATTGTTGTGGTTGATGTTCCGCCAAATTTTGGTATGTTATTGTCAAGATCATGGGCAGCAAAAATCAAAGACACAATGCAGATGGACCTTACCTATGCCACTATTCCTATTTTTGGTGAGCAAAGGAGATTGTATCGGGAGACTAGAATGGCTTACATGGTAAGCAGCAAAGATAAACCTCAAAAATTTCCTATTTATGCCTTTGATAATGAACTTTGATCTGCCATTCTTCTTAATGAGTTAGCTGATAGTGTTGTGATTGCTCCGATACCAATCACAGCGAAAAGCCGTGTTGAACAAGTCAACGAACGGCAGCACGGATACATGAGATTTATAAATCAACAAGTAAATGAAAAAGAGATGGAGGGATGGTGGTCATTGTACTTTGACGGATTAGCAGTAAAATAAGGGGTAGGAGCAGGGATTTGGATTACAAGTCCAAATGATGAGAGTAATTTTTAATCCTACAAACTTAAATTTGATTGCACAAACAACATGGCTAAATATGAATCTTTGATTTTGGGTCTAGATGTTTTGAAAAGAATGAAGGCTCAAAATATTTCTGTTTTTGGAGATTCAGAATTGGTTATTAGACAAGTTGAAGGTGTTTATCAAACGAAGGATGTATGAATGAGAGCATACAGAAATCTAATTTTAGATATGTTGGAGAATTTTCAAGCCTATTCTTTCACTATCAAAACTAGAGACCAAAATTCTATTGTTGATTCTCTGGCTGTCTCTACAAGTATTTTCATCATTCCTATTCATTCTTCTGAAAAATATGAGATTGAAGTTCGTCATAGATCGGCTATACCAGATAATATAATGAATTGGAAAGTTTTTGAAGATGATCAATAGGTAAAGAATTTTATTGAGCTGGAAGAAGAATTTGAAAGTACACAAGTAGACCAACAAAACATGCTTGTTGAATCAAAAGGAAATTCTGAATTTTTGCAACTAAAGTATAATTCAATACCAAAACATCTTATTCCTCTTGCGAAGCTTTTTGATCAGAATGATGTTTTCAAATCACCAAAGATACAAGCTAATGAAGAGGAAGTAGAGAATTGTAATCGTGGTACATTAGCTTTGCCTAAAATGATCAAAATTTCAAAGTTTCTTTCAGCTGATATGAAATTCAAATATATTAAGATGATGAAGAGGTTTATTGATGTTTTTTCTTGGAGTTATGCTGATTTAAAAGAGTATGATCCTTCCATTATTCAACATACTATTCCTATCAAAGAAAATGAAAGACCTTTCAAGTAGAAACTAAGAAGAATTAATCCTCTTCTCATGCCATTGATCGAAAAAGAGATTAAGAAACTCTTTGATGCTAAAATCATTGTTCCAATCAGATTCTCAAATTTGCTTTCAAATTTGGTACCGGTTAGAAAGAAGAGTGGAGAAATCAGAATTTGTATCGACTTCGGAAATTTGAACAAGGCTTCACTAAAGGACAACTATCCTCTTCCCAAGATGGATTCAATTCTGCAAAATATTGTTGGTTCTAAAATAATGTCTATGCTTGATGGGTTTTCAGGTTATAATCAGATTCGTGTACATCCAGATGATTTGGAAAAAACAACCTTCACAACACCATGGGGCACATTCATGTACGACAATATGCCTTTTGGTCTCATGAATGCGGGAGCAACTTTTCAAAGAGCAATGGACATTTCTTTTTCTGAATAAAAGGACAAGACGGTGGTTGTTTATCTTGATGATATAACAATCTTTTCAAAGAAAGAAGAAGATCATTTTAAACACCTGGAAAAGATTCTGCTGAAATGTAGAAGGTTTGGTATCTCTGTTAATCCTACCAAAAGCATCTTTGCTTTAACTACAGGCAAGTTACTTGGTCATATTATTTTTTAATATGGAATTAGGATTGATCCTAATAGAGTTAATGCAATTCAAAAAGTAGATCTGCCAAGAAGTAGGAAAGAGATTTAATCATTTATTGGGAAAGTGAATTTTGTTAGGCATTTCATTCCTAAATTTGCTGAGATTGTCAAAGATATAACAAGGATGTTAAAGAAAGGAGTTGAGATTAAATGGATAGCAGAGGAAAAACAATATTTTGAAGAAATAAAGAAGGCACTCACACAAACACCGGTACTAATTAGTCCAGATTTTTCCAAAGAATTTATGGTTTTTACATTCGCTTTAGAAAATAAAATTGCCAGAGTTTTTCTACAAAAAGGAAAGCAAGGTACTAAAAATCCTATCTCTTTCTTTAGTAGAACATTAGAAATTGTTGAGTTGAAGTATAATATTCTAGAAAAGCAGGCCTATGATTTGGCGAAGGCTATCAAAGATTTCAGAATTTACATTCTGCATTCTCATATTGTGGCATTTGTTCCAAGTGTTGTAGTAAAATACATCTTAACTTAGGCATATCCCGATGGTAAGAGGGGAAAATGGATCTCAAAATTGCTACAATATGATATAGACATCAAACCAACCAAATTAGTGAAGGGACAAGGCTTGGCGAAGTTAATGACTCAATCAAACTTGGACTGTCTTGATATAAATCTGAATGCAGAAATATCAGAAATTTCTGATGATGAGGAAAAATTGGTCCAAATTGAGGAGAAACACATTACTTCAGAGTGGTATAAGGATGTGGTTTTTTTTCTACAGCATCACAAAGCTCCCGCTGATCTAACAAATTCCAAAGAAAGGTTTGTTAAGCTGAAATCTTTGAGATATTTTGTTTTTGACAAAAATCTATTTTGGAAAGATACAGGTGGAATTTTGCTGAATTGTTTACTTGAAGAAGAGGCTGATAAAGTCATTTAAGATTTCCATAAAGGTGATTGCGGAGGACACCATTATTGGAAGGCTACAACAAATAAGATTCTAAGAGCAGGATATTTTTGGCCAACCATGTTTAAAGACATTTACAAAAGAATTGTTGCATGTCATGAATGCCAAATTTTTGAAGGAAGAAGAAAGCTTGTACCTCTACCTTTGGTTCCTATCTATGTGGAAGCACCTTTTCAGCAGTGGGGGTTAGACTTTATTGGAGAGATACATCCATCATCATCAGGACAACATCGCTAGATTCTCACAACAATGGACTACTTCACCAAATGGATAGAGGCGATCCCAACAAGGCAAGCTAATGACTCTGTAATTATTTCTTTTCTAGAGAATAATATATTGTCTAGATTTGACTGCCCCATGAAGATTATAACAGATAATTCTCAAGCATTTAAGTCTAAGAAAATGATCAATTTCTGTCATCAATACCATATCACTCTTGGAAACTCTACAACATACTATCCGCAAGGAAATGGTCTTGTTGAATCATCAAATAAGAGCATTGCAAGAATCATCAAAAAAGTATTGCAAGAGAAAAAGAAAGCTTGGCATTTAAAACTAAAATACACCTTGTGGGCTGATAGAATATGTACAAAGAGGTCAATTGGGACTTCGCCATATGAGTTAGTTTGTGGTGCTGAAGCTATTTTTCCAACATCACTTGGGGTACCGGTCATGAAATTAATTCAAGGACTTGAAGAGGAACCAAATGCCATTCAGAGGAGGATCAACCAACTGATAGCTTTGTAGGAAAAGATAAATGAATTCTATGACAGCCATCAACATGATCAATATAGAATTAAAAATACCTTTGACAAGAAGATTAAAGAAGATAGTTTCCAAATACAAGACAAAGTGCTGAAATGGGAGGCAAAAATTGAAGAAAAGGGCAAGCATGGTAAGTTTGAGAATTTATGGAAGGGTCCTTTTAAGATTGCTGGTTTTCATGGGAACAACACTTATATATTGCAGGAAATTGATGGAGGATCATATGCTGGAGGGCCTGTTAATGGCAGGTTCCTAAAGCATTATACTTTTTGAAGTTTATCAATCACTCATGACATTGTACATAAATTTCCATCTTTGTCAGTTTTATTGCTAATAATGAGAAGCTGAAGCAGAGAGCTTAAGCCTGAGGTGAAGGCCCAAATAGTTTGAATAAGATGCTTGTCAAATCAAATAAAAGTTTTTCTGTTTTATAAAAATGGATAGCACTGGAGCTACGAGTTCTTGGTGTACCACGGGGGCACACTATCCCAAGTGGAGCCACTGTTATCACCATAATTTTTTTTTCTAAACTTGGACAGTTTACATTGTTCTTAGTCATGGTCTTAGATAGGTGTTGGGTCATTTATGCTTTAAGGAGTAGGTGATAGGGTAAGAGTCTCAAAAAGTATTATTTTCATATCCAAATAAAGTTTGACAACCTTATTACATGGTTTAAATATCTCATACCTTGTTCAGAATTCATATCTTAAACCCTTTTAATTTTTTTTTTGAATTAGCCACGAAACCACACTTTTGTAGCGCAGACAGTGTAAAAAACCTGTTTTGTGCTACGAAACTTGAAAGCGCTTCTACTTTCGTAGCGTTTTTCCCTGAAAATACACTAAACGCGCTACAAAAGTGCAGATTCATAGCGGGTCATGTAAAATCAACAAATCATTCAAATTTCGTTAGTTTTTCATCATGAGGTGTCAGTTAGGGGTCATTTCTAAGGCATGCAACTATCCAAATCCATCATTTCAAATGTAGGGTCATCATGATATGGTAATTTCAAATTCGAAAGGGCTGGTTGGTTTCTTATTCTAGTTTGCATGCCAAAAAAAACATTTCAATAGACTATTTTCAAGTATAAAGCTTGCGAGAATCTCACACCCGAGCTTCATTATCCTTTATCAAGCGAGGATGATTACCAAATCAAGCGAGGCTAACTATTTTTAAATCAAGCGAGGCTGATTAGTACTGGTTTATAGGAAACACACAGAAATTCAAGGGCAAATATGACATAAGAAAAGAAAAACCACAGGTCTAGACATTGTTTAAGAACAGAGCCTAAGAGCATAGAGGCCTTAGTCAAAGATAAATCAGTATTGGAGGCTTTTAAGAAAACAGGGTGTTGGAAATTTTGTGAAAAATTGCAAGGAGGACACAGTCAGGTGACAAAGGAGTTTGCCCTACATTTCACTGGCTCAAACACGAAAATTGGAATCCTAAACTTGTCAATTACTCCTGAAATCATAGCTTTGGTGACAGAGATTCCTAGGGGGCAAGAGAGATGGTTCAAAGGCTTCAGATTTGACATGCATGAATGTAAAGTTTTTCTAAAGCCCGAATTTGCAAAAATAGACTTAACCAAGGCAATTCCAAGGAGCTACATCAAAGACAACTATGAAAATTTTCTCTTCAACATACAGAGGTATTTTACCTGTGAGGGAAGGTATCATAAAGCATATTCATATCATTTTAAACTTCTGTTGCACTTTACTGGCATTATTTCTCTAGATTTTCCATTCTTTCTATATAGAAGTATAGCTAAGATGGCAAATAAGGTGTAAATGAATTCTCAAGGATGTGAAACTTCCATTTTTCATCATGGTCTAATTAAACTGATAGTTTTACATGAACTTCAAAGGATCAAAATGGAATGGTCATCATTTTTGTTTTTATGTGGTTTTGGAGTGGAAACACAAGCTACAGGCATTAAACTTAAGGCTAAAGAAATCCCACCAGTAGAAACTAGTAAGCCTGTAATGACAAGGTCAAAAATATTTGTTAAGCTAAAACCTAGAAATCAGGTGAAAGAGAAAGTGAGTAAAGCATCAGTGGTTACTCTTGAGACTCCTCAACCTATAAAACAAAATATAGATGAGGTTAGAGAAATGACACAAGAACAGTCAGCTAATAAACCAGTTCAAAGGAGATTGAATAGAAGTCAAATTGCAAAGGAAAAGGGTAAAGCATTGATTTTAGGAGAGAGTCCAGGCTTAAAGGGTAACTTAAATGATATTTTACAAGCCATTGATATTGAAGAATCCCCTTTGGTACAGGCAGATTTCATAAAATTTTATGAAGAAAAACTGAAGAAGATGAAATATTCTAAGAAACTGGAATTCGAGGGTGAGGTTGCAGCATTTTTATTCAAGCCCAGAAAGCCTTTAATCAGACAATCCATAAAGATGCAAGAGCTTAATATTTAGTCAGAGAAAACAAAGGAAGCCTCCACTGTTCATGAAGAGTTTATAGACCTTTCATCACCAATACCTGAAGGTGACAAAAACAGGGTATTTTCCACTCAAACAGAGAAAACCAGTTATGAAGAAATGGAAGAAAGGTTGAAATTAGCTAATTATGAAATTTTAAGACTAAGGAAGAGAGCAAGAAGGCATGCTACTGAAAAGACAAATTTCAAGAGGATAAAGGCTCTCTGGGAAGTTGAAAGGGTTTCCAAAACAGAAACAATTAGCAGTGAAGCTTAATATTTTACTTGGATTGTACCTGCAATTAAAGAAGCCAGATTTGTGAGAATGATGAATGTTCATTTGAGGGCTAGCAACAGGAAATTGAGGAGACAGATTGAAGACCTATAAATACAACTGACAAAATCTGAAAATAAGCTACAGCAACAATGAAACAGGGAAGTAAGTTATAAATCCTTAAAACAGTTTTGTCATTAAGAAGAAGATCATTTTTGAGGAAAAAAACTTTTAAAAGTCAATTTTTTATGATTTTTTATGATAACACCAAACCTTGAAGAATGTTAAATATCCTTAAACTGTAAATTTCTGAAAGTTGTGTTAAAGGGAGCATACACAGCAGTTTCGTAGCACGCTACGAAACCACTGAAGATGAATTTTAAGCATTTTATACATGTATTTTAGAGGTAAGAACTGTTGGGTTTCAAGTTTTGGTGTTGCTGGTGGAAAGATCAGGATCACAGATGAAGACTCAGATTGCAAAGCATAATAAAGAAATGGTTAAAATAAAAGTTTTACAGTGATATAAAAATTGCGCTACGAAAACAGGTTATTTTCGTAGCGCAGTCATATCTCATCTCCTTTTCCATTTTGTCGAAGATCTCTTTTTGCACAGGTGGAAGATTGAAGTTTTAATGGAATATTAGCACATGTGACCTATATGAAACAATCATCAATGCTACCAAAGCTTCTCAAAGATAAGCATGGAGGTTAAAGGCTAAAAAGTAGGAACTCTATCTCCTTGTTTTTAGGACAGTTAGGTCATGAATCAGCAAGATTTTACAAAAAGGATGGAGGCATCATAAAGGTCAAAGACATGGATTAGCAGCTGTCAAAGGAAACATTGAAGGTTTAGATAAGGTTGTTTCAAATATTTTAGGAGTTTCATTCCTATTTGTATTAGGACTCTTAAAAGACAGTTTAGCTGTTAGTATGTAATTATTAGTTTGTTTCATGAATAGAATAGGTGTCAAGGATACATTTCGAATTATCCTAATGATGGATCATGGAATCAAGGATTGTAAAGGCTCTATATGAAGCATTAGGTGAAATTCATCAAGTTTGGCATTTTTATTAGTAAAAGAAGCTGTGTTATTGAGCAGATTGTGTGTTGTTTCAACTTAATACAGAGATTGGTTTTACTACTCAAGATTCACAAGGGATTTATGTGTTTGATATTTCTATGGCCTTTTTCAATTACCTATTTGCAGTGGTATGAGCATGTGTTACTTATAATTCATTGGATAATTCTCTAACTTCCTTCACATGCTTGTAGACTATGTTTATTCACTGTGTTACTGTTTCACTTATAAACCTAAACTCCAAGTGCCTTAACTTCCATGTTTAGTTGATTATGATGTTTTTTTGAAGACTACTTTGACTCCATGGCCCAATAGATGTTTGTTAATCTGTAATTCAACTAGTTATACATTTTTGTCCATTTTTATTTCTAGAGTTAGCCATCTAATCATCAATTAAAAATCTTAAACCTATTCAGAGAGCCCTCTCAGGTTGAGGAGGCTAAGCCTCAACCAAAAGTTTTGTTTGAAATATTTACTCGGAGCCTACTTGATCAGCAGCCTATCAGGGTCATATTTTGTGATAACACATCTATTTTCTACATGGGTCTATTTACATATGATGATGTTTTATAAATTACACAAATGTCTATCTAGCACAATGTTAGCTATTGCATCAGTTAATGTATTCATTCGTCTTGGTATATGTTGATATGTAATGAAATCAAAATGTCTTTCAAGTAAACGAATACACAAATACAATCTCAAAATGCATGGGTTTCAAACCGAATAATGACCGTTAAGTTGAAGAACAACAAGCTGTGAATCCAAATTCACAAGCAATGAGCATATGTCGAGGTTAACGACCTCGGTTAATAGTTCCAAAACAACACTATATTCAACGAAATTGTTTGTAGTTGTTCCTAGACAAATACCTTGTAAGTTAATCAACTCACCAACAAGATCATAAATTACCCAGACTGCCGAAGACAATTTCCTGGTATTACGGGAAGCACCATCCGCGAAACCGACATAAGGGGAAATAGACATATGCATAACAAACAAGACCCAATAAGAAGAAAAAAGCTCACAAAGCACATCAAACCAAAGCATGCACAAAAATGAAAAAATCACCTATGTACACATATCATGCATGAATGACTCAAGCATAATACTTTTTGAGGTACAACCCATTTCTAGGCTGTGCTAAGGGATAACATTCATAATCAATAAGCTCATAAGCCCCATTTTGTAACACATGTTTGACGATGTAGGGCCCATGCCACATGGGTTGGAATTCCATGCCCCCAGCTTATCATGAGCTTGGTCGTACAGGAGAACGAGGTCGCCTTCGATAAAATAACAAGGGGAAACTGTTTGGTCAAAATGAGATTTGAATCGCTTCTTCTATGATTCGATCACCAAGGCAGCTAAGCGAGAAGTTTCATCCTATCTCTCTAAATATAGGAGACACTCTTCTTCAGGCGAAGTATTAGGCAGTAATTCCACAGCTAGTTTGAGTGAAGGGATTTCACATTCAATCGGAAGAGTAGCTTCCAGACCATACTGAAACGAGGTAAATCCAGTCGCACTCTTAATCGACGTTGGGTAAGCCCAAAGAGATGAAAACAACATGATATGCCAATTTGATTTATGGATCCCGATTGTTCGTTGAAGCATTGTAACAAGAACTTTGTTTACGGCTTCGACCTGGCCGTTAGCTTGAGGGTAATACAGCGTTGAGCTGTCGTGGCGCAAACCCAACTTAGATGTCAGCTCCGCCATCATATAGTCCCAAAAATGAGAAACGTGATCAGTAACGATGGCTTGAGGAACACCAAACCGAGCAATAACATGATTGAATATGAATTACGCTGCTGTCTTACTGTTCGCAACTAGTGTAGGCATTGCCTTGGCCCATTTCACAAAATAATCGACGGCGACAATGATATAGGCATGCCCCCTGGCTGAGCGAGGGTTACACATCATAAAATCGATGCCCCATTTTGCAAAAGGACCAATGGTAATGACAGGGTGTAAAGGAACAGGTGGCGTATGCATCTTGCGTTGATATATCTAGTACGCATGACATTTGCGTACTGCAACAATGAAATCTTTAAAAATGGACGACCAGAAATAGCTAGCATGAAGGATCTTCTATGCGGTGGCATAACTAGACATGTGACCACCACAGGCACCACTGTCGAAGTCATTTAAAACTTTCTTAGCTTCCTCAAGGGTCAGACATCGGCGGAGTACAGAATTGACTCCAACATGATAGAGGGTATCCCTGATAATATAATAAGGTCGTGATTGATGCTGAATGCGGCGTCAGACATCTTTCATTAAATCGGACCTAAAAGTAGAAGTTTGGAGATACACGATGATATCAACGTACCACGAATGGAGGGTGCTAATCAAGAAAAGAGTTTCGTCCGGAATATGATCCTCGGAATGAGAAGGAGCAAAGTCAGCAGGGAGAGAACAAATCAAATCAGCGAAAACAACTGATTTCTTTGATTTGGTTGTAGTAAAATCCAAATAAAACTCTTGGAGGATAACAATCCACTTCGAGTATTTTCCCCCCAGCAATTGTCGAGACAGAATATAGGTTATGGGGTTACAATTAGAAATCACGGTCATCGTGCGTAAAAGGATATAATGATGAAAACGCTGGATAGCCTGGACCACAACCAACGCTAACTTCTTGACATGTGCGTAACACGTTTCAGGGTCGAGAAGGTTCCGAGACAAGTAATAAATGACATGCTCGTTACCGTCATCATCATCTTGAACCAAAACCATGGCGATCGTACTGAAGGCAGCAGCTAGACAGAGGGTGAAATCACGATGATAATTCGGAGGACATAATAGAGGAGCATTTACAAGCAACATCTTAAGCATATCAAAAGATTTATGAGCAATCCCATCCCAACAGAAAGGGACGTCTTGCTTTAAAATTCATGTGAATCCTTTGGCTACTTCAGCATAGTTCAGGATAAAACGACGTAACAAATTTGCTTTCCCTTGGAGACTCTGGAGCTGGTGTAACGAGGATGGAGAGGGGAGATTAACAGTAGCGTCAACCTTAAGCGGATCAAGGAAAATTCTGTCTTTAGATACGTTAAACCCTAAGTGTATATCAGAATGGACAGAGAATATGCATTTATGCAGATTGAGCCGGATGTTGTAGCGTCTACAATGAAGAAAGATCTGGCGGAGATGGTTCGGGTGGTATTTTCGCGCAGCTGAATGAGCCAAAAGGTCATCCAGGTATGGTTGAACAATATGACGAATATCGTGAAAGGAATAAGACATCGCGCGCTGGAACGTAGCTCCAGCATTTTTCAATCCGAAAGGGAGTTTCTTATACGCGAATGTTCCCCAAGGACAGATAAAAGAGGTCTTGTGTTGATCGGATGGGAGAATGTTGATTTGATTATAGCTAGAAAAATTGTCCATAAGGGAAAAAATCTCACTCCCTGCACAATCGTCAATGATCTGATCGATGAAAGGGGTGGGATAGTTATCCTTAGGACATGCTCGATTAATATCACGATAGTCAACACAGACACAAATTTCTCCCTGCTTCTTATCCATAAGAACAATGTTAGAAACCCACTTCGTGAGAGGAATCAGATAAATGAAACCCGCTTTAAGAAGTTTTTCAACTTTAGCTTTTATGGCAGCGGATTTCCGAGGATGCACTGGACATAGACGCTGGAGAACAGGCTTTGCACCTAGATAGGTGGGAATCTCGTGCACCACAATACTGGCGTTGATTCTAGGCATATTTTTGTAAGACCAGGAAAAAACATCACGGAATTCGTGAAAGAGACTAGTGTACACTTGGACTTCATCGGAAGAACAAGTGACTTCGACATGGATGTTCTCAACAATTCCTGGTTTCACGGAAATTTCGATAAGCATTTTTTGAGTGATGTTACCTAGGTTACCTTTAGTGAATACTTCATGAGTCAAAATGAATCAACCTGTTCAGGTAAAGGGACGATCCATGGGTCATCCGACCGAGAGATCATATTGACTTGAATGGTATTTTTTGGTGGAAGGGGAAAGATACCCATGAGGGCAGGGTCTTTGAAAATACCTGACCCTATGCTGTCGAGAGAAGGAATTTGATCCACGTATGGAACATTTTTCTCAGAAGATGAGGTAAAGAACGACCATTGATCGGCAGTAATGATTTTTCCCTCATGCGGAAACTTTAGAAGACGAAAGAGGGTGGACGGAACACAAAACATATTGTGAGTCCAACTGCGACCGAGTAGAAGATTTTAATTGAGTTTAGCGTCAACTACTTCCACTTTGATGTTGACCATCTTTCCTTGTAATGTGATTGACAGACTGGCGAGAACACCCAAGGGTTTCGATTCCCTTCCATCGAATGCCTCAAGGGAATTGGGTGATGAAGTTAGGGCTGGAGATCCAATAGCCTTCTAGCAGGCAGATGACATGACAAAAGTGGATGCACCTTCGTCCACAATGGCTCTATGGATATTAAGACCGTTAATGCTGACTTGTATTACAAGCACAATCTGGTGCGGAAGTTGGGGGACAAAATTCTCTAAATTGAAAGAGAGAAGGCTAGAATCAATAGGATCAATTCCGTCGATCGTAGATAACAATGATTTCCATTGAGATGGACAACTCTGGATTACTTCCAACGCAGACATCGTGGATGGTTCCTGTGCTAAATCTTCAACAATATTATAATGATGAGCAGCACGGGTGTTAGGATTATAAGAAGATTTCCGGAGAACACCTTTAGAAGGTGGCCATACAATGGGTTCAGCACTGGGCCTTTCAATCTCAAGAGGACCGGAGGCAGGTGGGGGAGGAGGACCATCAATGATCTCTTTCCCAACTTCCTGTCGTGATCCAGCATAATCTTTTGACCGATTAGCAATGTAAACGGGTGCAGAATCATTCATCATGAACACCTGAGAGCCAAACAGTGCAGATGGTGTGGGTTGATCGACCATCTGAGTTTTCTGAGACGGAAAAGGTTCCTTAAGGAAAACCAGAGTTCCCTTAGTGCCTTTGAGCAATTTACTAACTTCGGCACATCTACGACAATCCTTAGTATAGTGGTCCTCATCACAAATCAGATAGGGATAATTTGGTTTGCGCTGTGAACCATCATCAGCACGAGGTTTAGACAATTTTGGTTTTGGGGAATCGGCTTTGGCCTTGCCTTTGCCCTTATTTCTCCCCTTGGAAGTCTTGTCTGTAGGGTTAGCCTGAATGACGTTGACCTCCGAGGTTTTACGAGAATCCGGGGTAGGCTGAGGAGCAGAAGCATTGGAAGAATTTGATTTCTACTTCCCATTGGAAGACTTGCGTGAAGTATGAGATATGGAACCAATAACTTCATCGACCGATGGGGTAGTCAGCGTTTTAGAGGTCCGAGGTCATGGGGCCTCTGTCAAGATGTCATACAATATGCCCGATTGAGAGTACACTAAATCAAGGTTCTGGGCATGAGAAATGGCTTGTTCCTCAGTTACACATGCCCCCATGGCGATGTATTTCGCTATCTGATGTAAAAAAGAGGTAGTGAACCAATGAGTAAGAAGTTGATCAAGAATCTCGAACTTGATCAGGTGACGAAATCATCTCCATTCATGAATGTGGTCCGAGATATGGGTAGCCCGATCCTAATTCAAGGATGTTAGGAGATGTGTCCTGGCTTCATAACGAACTGGAAATTGGAAATGAGTAAGGAATGCCATAGCGAGAGTGTTGAAATCTTGAAAGATACCACGAGGCAATTCGATATACCACTTAGTAGCAGCCCCGGTGAGAGTGCGTTGGAAAAGACAAAGTCGAACAGAGTCATCCACCCAAGAATTGGAAGAACACCATAAATGGTATGTCATGACGTGCGCTTAGGGGTATTTTCTAGATTTTCCCTAAAACTTGGGAAAATCACCAAAAACCTTTGTTGGAACTGGAGGCCAATATGGATTATGAAGAATTGGACCATTTGTCAATTTGGACACATCCAATAACTCTAATGTGGCGAGAAAAGATAATTGAGGGTTAAAATGCATAGCAGGTCCTCGATAAGGACCTGTACCCATACCCCATCCTAGTTGAGTATAACTCTGCCCCCATTGGTTCTGTCCCGAAGGATTCATACCATAAGGTGTATAGGCCAGATAATTCAGTTGATATGGTGGCTGAGGACTAAGATACAGGGGTTGAAGACCTGGATACTGATTCTGACTATATAAGGGTCTTGATTGAGTAGCATAAGGATTTTGCTGCAGAATATAATTATGGCCTGGAGGCTGAGGGTAATGAGCAGAACCTTGAGGCGCATTGTATACCGGTCGATATTGACCTTGAGGGTGATAACCGCCTTGGGGTCGAACGGGTTGTTGATAAGTAGGGCCCTGCTGAGCTGGATAGGTCAGGCGCAGAGGTTCATTCGACTACGACATAAAGTAAAGTAGTGGCTGAGCAGGGTGAATTGTCTGTGCTGGTTGTCCTGGTTGAACAGGTTGACCTGACTGATGGGGGCCACCAGGTTACCCCTGCTGAGCAGGTTGGCCTGATGGCTATGGTGGGCTAGGTTGGGCCTGATAATCAAGTTGACCTAGAGCAGGACCATAATATGGTCCAGGCTATGCAACATTTGGACCAATTGGAAAATATGGCTTTTGTGGTTGCACCAAAGGTTCAAATGGATGGATTTTCCCCCCAGGATCATATAAAGGTCCAGGTTGATATACTGGTTGCCCAACTGGTCCCCGAGGTTGCCCTGGTTGGACCACAGGCTGAGCTTGTAAAGGTTGACCTTGAGGATTATAAGGCTGCCCTTGCGGGCCATAAAATAATCCTTGCTGGACCGAAGGTTGTCCCTGTAAGGGTTTCCCTTGTGGGTCGTACGCATACCCTTGCTATACCGAAGGTTGTCCCTGAAAGGGTTGTCCTTGTGGGCTGAAAGCATACCCTTGCTGAACCGAAGGTTGTCCCTGAAAGGGTTGTCCTTGTTGGTTATAAGGTTTCCCAGGTAAGGTAGGTATAAAACCGTTAATAAATTGATAAGCCTCAGGAGCAGGCAAATAGATAGGGTTTTTATGCTCATCATATTGAAACGAAAGTGAATAAATCGGGGTACCATCCACGCCATAATGAGAAAAATAAGGACGATTAGGATCCTTAGGGGACTGATTAGTCTGGGAGCTCTGCTAGTGAACAGCCAGCCAATACTCCTCAAAATAGAGGCCGTTAGGTATTGCCATGGAAATCAAAGTCTCCATCGAAGCCAAAACTCCTAAATACTGAGTGGTGATGACCGGTGTCGATGTATCTACACAGACAGTAGGCCTAGTGGGGGCAGATGTAACAAAAGGTGTCGACAAGACAAGTGTCGTCAGTGACATCCCTAATGATGGGAGAACCGGCCCCCTTGACAGATTTGATGTTGCCATGGAGGTAATACCGGCTATAATCTGACCCAAAGACCTATATCCGGCTATAAGCGACACCGATGGTGAAGATTGAGCAGGGTCTTGATGGATGTCTTCCGAGAAAAGTTGGTATTCTTCATTAGAAACTAGAATGCCCTCACTACCATTAGGACCAGATGATTCCATATCTGAATCCACCGTGAGATCTTGTAAAAGGCTACGGGGGCTAGGAGGTATGATAGTAGCCAAAAATGGTGATCCCGATGTGAGAGGGGGAAAATGTTCCCCGACCCCAAACCCAAACCAAGCGTTTGAGAGAGGCCAATTGAACTCAACTAGTTCTCCAAAGGGGTATTCTGACGGGATGATAGGCTGCTGAAGCTCAGCAGACCTAGAGGTTTGCGAAGTTTCAGATGAATCGTCCGAGAAAGGACTACCAGTAGACGAAACCGATGGTTCTACCACTGTGACCGTAGCACACTAGAAAAGGAAAAGAGATCGAAAAAGAAGACTCTTGGATCAAAACCAAGGCAAACAAAGACAGGCCAAGTAATCAAACTTTAACGGGTGTGTAATCGTAGGTAGATTTTACCACATTGAAACCAAAAATTTGTTGTTTCATGTTTTAAGAGTCAAGAAACAGTCAAAGATGACTCTAGTATCTTTCAGTTTTAAGCGAGCATGAAAGGACAAGTGCTCGATGATCTTTTCAAATTTATGGAGTCAGTAAATATCTAAAATGACTGCTCAGGTAGTCTAGGTAAAAGGGTGTACCAGGTTCCCGTGAACTACCATATACACCTTGGTAATAAAATGAAAGAATAATTAACCAAGGACTTGACGTACATGCAGGTAGTCTCCCCGAATGTTGTGTTCGATGTATCACGGTTACAAGGCAGCAGACTCGGCTTCCTATGGATAAAAGGATTACAACCTAGAGGGGTCTCCCTTTACATACTCGATGGTACGGGGAGCACAAGTTCGTACTAGTGCTATCTGAAGCCAGAAGGCGAGCGACAGTTGCTAGGTTTAAAGATGCCAGAACACGTCTCTAACTTAGACCACTAAATGTTTCTTTAGGTTTCAATGTTGCCTTAGGTTAATTGAATAAATTTTAAGTTGATCTTGTATTTATGTTTCAATTCCAAGGTCATACCAAATGTTGAATCTCACGAATCCCTAAATGCAAGCTACATGTCATAAAAATACCATTTCGTTCAATGAAAATCTATCTAGGAGAAAGTTTAGGAGTTTTCAAGCGATAGAAAATGATGAGAACACACAGAATCACCCACTACAGTATCTGATGCAATCTAATAAAAATGAGAAATCTTTCCTAGAATGTCCAATGCTAGTTATATGAAAGATCTTCAATTCCACAATACAAACAAGAATGCAAGCACAAAATTATTTGATTTTTCAATGTAATAGGGAAAACAGTGTACTAATTACATGAAAAACAAACCAACACACTAGTTCGAGAATCTCAACGCGAGAGTCGTAGAAAAACAATTCAACCAACTCAAAAGCAAACAAAACAAAACTCAAACCAATGTTGCAATCTCTCAAATCGAAGAAAGATGTCGAGACAGACCCATACAAGCAGTGTAATCTATGCTTGGAGTGACAAGAAGCACAACTGAATGAAAGAGGCAAGACTCATTTCACCAAATGCAATCACTCAAACGGATCAAGGGAGCCGAATGCAATCAAGCAAGGAATGAAGTTGACCGTGAAACAAAAACCTAGACTCCTACAGGAGGCTTAGCATACCAAAGTACTAGAAAACCCTAAGGCTATGATTCTGACAGGAAACAGACAAAAAAATGAAGGAAGGAGGTTGTTCACAATAAAAAATAATCCCAAAGCACTCAAAACATGTCAAGAAATCCCCCAGAAGCACAAGGACTGACCAAAAACTCCAAAATCTATCAAACCCTAGCACCTACAAGAATTGGCATGATTGTTTAGCTGTAATCAGCGCCAAAGAGGGGATGGCGCGGGTCCTTAACTAGCAACATGCACCAGTGGGCGCGACTGTCAGACCAAAAAACGTGCCAATCAGGTCAACCCTAGTAAAAGGAAAACTTTTGGAAAAAAAAGAGGTCAGATCTGATCCTCTGGGGCTGAACAGGGGTCTTAGACTCAGAAAAAATAATCAGAACAGGCAAGCTAAGGAAGCAAAGACCAAGAAGAAGACCTAATGGATGAAAGAAAAACTCACACTGATCCCCAGTGGATTCACCAATTTTTTGGTGAGGTAAATCCCCTCTGCTAACAGAGGCGATCCCACTAGCCCTAGAGTGGGTCTAGCCACAAACGAGACTAGCTATAATATCGATTCCTAGTTAATGAATGGATGGAGATTTGATAGATGACTTATCGGAGGTCCTACACTGTTGTTGTCTTCGGAAAGAGATGTTGCCTCTCGCTCTTGGTTTGACAGATCACGATCCGCTTGCTTTTACGCTCGGATACCTGCACACACACAAGAAACAACGATGATATTAAACATACTATTTCATATTCGTAACTATCAGTCAGTCGAAGAAGACTAAATCAATTGCATTAATAATCAACACAATATAATGATGGAACCAATACCATAGTCGAGTATATTAATGAGATAAAGGAAGAGTACAACCAAGCTTCGACATTGCGGTCTCCTCCAATAGGGTTCCAACAGAGCGCATCTCACAAAAGCTCATCAGGAATTCAGACGGGGCTCTCTCTACGAAATTATCCTTGGTTCTACCTTCTCTATAGAAATTACTCAGCTATAGTATCTCTTCTCCAAGTTTAGCTTCTTGGCTATATGTTCAGCTAGCTTTCATAAAGGGAGAAGTCTTGTTTATATAGAGGGAGAGCAAGAGGTTAGGATCCCTATAATCATGGAGGGGAGTCCTATCTTCAAAGAGTGTTCCATGGGAGGTAAAAACCACTACCTAAAGATAGAGATCCATGGCTTATCAACTTTAACCACTTCTAATGAGTCATCCTTGAGGTAGTTAGAAGGAAACTTCCGCCTCTATTTATTAAAAAAAATTCCTAAAACAGCTGGCGTGGGAAATACACAGAGACAGAGCGCCAGGTGGCGCGGGCTCTAGTGCAAATCTTCTCTATTGGTGCGAGGGGTGAACTGACTACCCAAGACAATGCCAAAACATAGGTTTTTGTGTGATTTTTGAGGAAATGTTCAACAGGAGAAATGATGTCCTTATGCGGAAGGATGCAAAGAAGGTATTTGTAGAGTATGACATTGTTCACAGGTCACAGGAAAGACCCTCCAATATGCGGGGCGAGGGATTGTAGGGACGATGACAAAATTCTGTGTAACAGACTACTGTTTCGAGCTATGCCTTCTGCGAGATAGCAAGGGAGACTTCTGCGGTCTGTCGTGCGATGATCGGCGTGGCCACATCAAGTTGTTGCTATGCGGTCCGGTTGTGATGATGGATCTCTGGAAGCATAACAGTGTGGAAACCCTGTAACACTTCGCGGGGCAGCTTTGCCATGTCCAATTGTAGTCTCGTATCTACTGGGAGGTGGGCGCTGACCAGGATAGTGCTAGGAAATGAATAAGCATGACTTTCATTTTCGGTTAGCCAGGTACTGCTAGTAGGGTGCAGCGTATCCATATTTTTCCAGAGGTCTCAAAGCTCAACCCACATGGCGTCGATTGCAACCTTTTGTTGTGCTTCTATGGTTTCCCACTGATCCTTTGTAGCCAGAGTAAGTGCATCTGTGATTTTCTCGAGATCACCATTAGTTAGCGTGATCATTGCGTCATATTCCGGGTGCTGGGCATGCTGCTTTTCCTGCATTTTTTCTATTAATATTGGGCAATATTTGATCACATGGTCCAGCAGTCTGCAATATCGGCAGGATTTCCATGTAGGATTTGGGTAGTCCCTAGCAAAGTTCCCTGCTTCTCTGCAATTATAGCAGATTAGTTGTCCGTGTCCTCGACCTGCACTTCCTCCCCGACCTCCTCCCTTGCCCCTTACTGGAGAGCCACCAAAGCTTGTGGGAGAAGTAGGTGACGCAGGGTCTGATTGTACCCTATACAAGTTTCCTTGATCTATCATTAGATCATAAGTTCGACAGTTTTTCTCATCGTGTCCTACCGACCGGAAGAACCTACACCACTGTTGCTTTAGTTCTGGGACATACGCTCCTAGCCGGGGGTAATGGTTCGCATCGTGCAGTCCTGCGATGTGGTAGTCATCGCACCATAATGCAGATCCGCTTGAGCCTGGATGCATTAGGTTAGGTTCTCTTGCCTATATGTAATCTATCAATAGTGGGCACTGATCCTTCGTATGGCCAAATACTTGACATTGTATGCACCATAGTTCTGTGCTGGCTCCTTTTCCTCGTTCCTTTCACTAGTTCTGAATTTCCATGTGCATAGCTCCGAGCTGCTCCTAAATCTATTGTACTCCTAACAAAGTATCTTCTCTGGGCGCAGCTTCTAGTTTCATAGTGACTTCCATATCTTTTTCCTGCGACTCGAAGGTTTGGTGACTCATTGGTATGCGCAAGTGAGGCAACAACATAGTGATGAACCATTCCGTATGTTGTCGATCGTCATAATCAAATCCTCCTTCCCTGATTACTCTCTTCAGTCACTGATCAACCTCCCATAAAGACTCAGACGCTCCTTGCTTGAAGTCCTTCACATCTGCTACTAACTGAGAGTAATATTTTGGCTTTCGGAACTGTTGCTTCAGAGCGCCCTGAATATCTTGAATAGATGCATTCCCGTTATGAGATATGTATCGCATATACCAGTCCAAAGCTCTTTCTTCGAATGCCAGGTACAGCTGCGCCCTCTTAACCGTATTTCTTGCCACATTTTGCGCAGTCCATATGGAATCTGTAAAAAACCAAAATCGGTCCATATCCTCATCTCGTACCCCCTTGAAGGTAGGTATTTTTAGGTGCACAGCCATATCACTATCCAACGAAGGTGGTGGTATGGGCGAATTCTTACCTTTGTGTGGCCTAGATGTCGGTGTAGCTAGGGGGCTCTGCATAGCTGTCTCTCGCAGAGGACTATAGACAGATCTTCCCCCTTCAATGTTGGTTCGATAGTATTTACCACTGCTTGTCGTGCTCTCGTCTGGATCCAAGGTCATTCACTTGGTATGAATACACAGAATACTCTTCTCGCACAGTAATATCTTAATCAGCAGGGGTAATGTCTTCAGAAACTTTCCCTGAAAACCTTTAAAGAATCTCCACTCTGCTTCAGAGTAGGAGACGAACTGATCAATGGAAAATTCTGTCACAAACCCTCCTAGCACACTGTCCACCCAGTGATCCACCATGCAAGTGATGGTATTATTAGTCCTTTCCAGCTATTGGATCAGCCCTGGAGTCCACTGATTGACTCGTTCGTCCTTCCAACACTTCTGGAACTCTACGAGCCTTGCCAGCCACTCCTGAAGCTCGATTGAAAATGTCACAAAGAAAATTGCATAGCTTTTCGTAAGAATGTACCTTTCTTTCCAATTTTCCGTCGTTAACCTCGTGTTGTGATTCTCTTTTATTGCAAATTCCTGAAGCTACTTTTCGAACCACTCTTCAATTTCTTTCCTCTTAGGCTTCCAATACTCTCTTGTCATTACTCGATCCCTCTCTCAAAATGCTCCTGGTCTCAGTAACGAAACCATTTGTTGGCTCGAGGGGTCCTGACCCAAGTTTGAAGGTTAAGATTTGCCAACAAACCCTTATACTACTAGCCCTTTCGATAATGACTTGCTTGCGCAGGTCAAAGTATCACTCGAAGCAGTATGGGTGGGTGTTGGAACCAGGTTTCCGCACTCTGAGAGAGGATAGGTAATCCAAGCAGAGCTGCGTCCGGCTTTATAATGACTAGATCGCCTATCTCTGAACCAGATCTATAGATCTCCTTCACATCCACGTGCGTAAGGTCAACTATACTTACTGTACTCAATAAATCATATACTTCTAAACAATAGTGCAGCATTACAGGTATTCTTTGCATAAAACATAACTGAACAGACCTAGATGCAGAAGAAACACTTAACACAGAATATGCATAACACAATAGTTATCAAAGATTTGCATCAACAGTACAAATATATTCAGCTACGCAACAACCTTTCTCATTCATTAATCATTTAGTTCCTTCTTACAATACCCAAACCCGACCTACGCACACAGCAGCAGGGTCCACACACAGCAGGACTTTGGATCTTCGCGCACATAGCTAGTAGGAGTCCTTTCCCCAAAAACCCAAAAATATCTACTAAGCCACAATTCGCATCAATATCTCATCATCTTCTTGACTTATAATTCAAAATTTCCCTCTATTTATAACAATCTAGCCTAATCTTTCCTATGGTCTGCAAACCATGGTTTGTAGACTCTAGGTCTACCCTTTTGACCCATTACAATGCTCTTGAGACTTTGACCCACCCCAAAACCCCTGCGCTAGACTAAATTTAATAAAAAATATACAAAATCGGACCAGTTTCGCAGCTTGTAGGATACCCTGTTCCAACACTATTTTTCTTCTTAGCATACTTCTTTTAGTTCTTTGGGTTGATCTCTAGATGCAATTTCTATCACTTCTCCTTTGTATGTCCATCAATGTTACAATGGTTTCAATGGTTGTTAGAATATTTGCACTAGTGTGCTATGGCTCTTTTTGTTTTTCCTTTTCCTCCTTTCCACTTTTTATTCCCCTCCTTGGAATATTCATGGTGCTCCTCCTACTTTGACCCACATGATTTCCCTTTATTTTTGCCTATGTTCACCAATTACTATTCATGTACCCAACCCTCATCCACCATTCTAGGTTTGAATACCATCAATTTATTCCATATATTATTATGTAAACCCCCCATATACTTAAGGAGTACTTATAAGTTATTTGGGGAGATATCCAACATTATTTCCTTTTCCTAAAGTTTGTGGTGGACTTCTATACACTCTACCACTGTCACTACATGAAGTAATGCCATTAAATCCATTGGTCCTCTACATACCCGATAGGGTAGAAATATGACTTTATGAGAGTTTTTAAATCCTTTGAATTAGTAAATGGAGGATCACCTTCTAGTCTCAAGGTTTTTATGTGGCTTTCCCACTAGGTTAGGGCATGGCCCTCTAGTTTCATACATGAAAATGAATTTTTATGTTATTCCTTTATGTGGTGAACGATAAAATAAAACTATGACTGATACAAAGAGTTATTTAACTTCAAAGCATCAATATCAGCTTGATATGGCTTGATGTTGAGCTTCATTTCCATATTCAATGGGAACTATGAATGGTTTAGGGTAATTGAATTGGGTTGTTCCTTTTTGGATTCTTTATTAGAATCCCTCTCTTATTCTTACCGATCCCCCGATTTCCCTTATGATCTAATCTCTAATTTGGAGCCTATTTCTTCTCTTATTCCCAACTTGTTCACGAGAGTCACTATACAGAGGTTCATGTTATATTTGATACCTACAAACTATTCTTCCAACTTTGACAACCTCTACTTTTCTTGATCTTGAGTGTTATTAATAGATTCATTTCCATATTTGTTTTTTTAAGAATTTATTCTTAAATGGATATGGATCCCCTTCAACCTCCCACCAAATACCTAAATAAACCTACCCTAATACCAATATGATCTATAAAATTTCATGGATATTCCACTCAACAATTAATCATAATAGTTCTATTAAAATATATTTGAAAATACAAAATATACATTATGAGGGTTAATATTTACTTATATTTTTGTATTCATTAAATAATGTTTTATTCGTATGCATGAAACATATAAAACATGGATAATAGAGAACAATGAAATAAAACTTAAAAACCAAAATGAAAATAGGATATGATCTAGAAAACCCTTATGGGAGAAAACCCAATTATAATGTGAAGTTGCTCAATCCTCGCTTTCTTTGAATGGAAATGGATGCAAGTAAAACATGTGGCTTGTGGGATGCTACAATACATAAACCCTGCTAGGTCCCTATAATACTAGTGTATCCCATGATGTTTATTGTTAGTGTAGCCCCCTTATTATTATTGTTGTGCCCATGTAGTCCCCATATTGTTATTATTGTACCCCATAGAAGCCCACTATTTTTATTTTTGTGCCCTTACATTGTTATTGTTATTTCAGCTAGGATTATAATGTGACCCTTTTGAATCCTATATATAGAAAGTAAGTTTTGTCATTTGTATCATCCAAGAATTGTTCATATATTTAATGTAAAGGAGGTTTCCCCCTCGAAGTGGATAGTTTTTAAGTCACTGATCTATCTTTTCTTCTATTTTGTGAGTTGGTTTCATAACATTTGGTATCGAAGCTTTGGATTCTAGGGTTTCGTTGTTGCAAACAGGTCATCGTGGAATTTTCGCTATAGATTTTTTTCTATAAAGGATCAGAAGCTAAAACCAAAACCCATTTGATCTGAAATCCTGAGGAACAATGTATAAAATTTTTAGACATTGGTTTGCAATATTTTCAGAGATATGATCTGTGGAATTTATGGTTTTTGTAGGCTCGAGAATTTCATCTCAAATAGTTGACCGAGGGAAAAGTGTCATAACTTTCGTTTCAGGCATCAAATTCGAATTCTGTAAAAAAAAACAGACAAAATTTCATGGATTTTAATTCTTTTTATATCAATTTTGGAGCCAAAGGACAAAATAGTGACATGTGGCACTCCATACAAGTTCACTGTACTGAACTAATACACAATTAGGTCATTGTGGGAGATTGAGAATAACTTTGTCTTGAAGAATCCAAATCAAGTCTTACCTATGGCATTGGAAAGAGGAATCATAAGACTACTATAAGACCAAAGTTCAGATCTTGAAGATGCAAAATCACAAAGATAAATCAGGTTCAATATAGACTTCCTAAACAGAAAGAAAAAGGTGTGTATTTTTTTAATTTTTAAATTGCATAAATTTTGTTTAAAAAAGAAATTTGAAGTGATTCCAAGCGCACATTGAAGCATATATATAAGTATTGGATTTTAAAATGGCTCCAAAAAATAAATCTACATCCATTAAGCCCTCAGAAAACTCAACTATGACGCATGAAGAGGAAGAATTGCAGCACGATATATCAGAATTATGGGACCAAGTGCAACAAATTTCACTCTCACAAAGAGCAATAAAATATGAACTAAAAGGTGACATGGATGGTTTAAAAGTAGACATGGAAGCTAAGATGGATGGCATGGAATCTAAGATCGATAAATAAAAAATTAAAGGTTTGAAGTAAGGTTTGACAAAATTGCTACAAGAAAAGCTTCCTAATGGTGAAAAGGTAGTAGAGGAAACTCATGATGAGAACAAAAGAAATGTTAATCATGATTTCATAGACTCTAACATTGGATCGAAAACGCACCATATTACAAATATAGTTATGAGGAATTTTGATGTCAAGGAACCTATAACATGGATACTGCAAATGGAGCAATACTTTGAGCTCCATTATGTGCAACCCACACATAAGGTACACATTGCAACTTTATATTCAGAACAAAATTAATTTGTATAGTATCTGTTAGTGTCAATTTTTGCATCCTGCCACCAATGATTAAATAAAAACTTATCATGTATTTTTAGGATCACATTTTGAATTTTTTGTCATTCCATTAGGTCATCATGCAAAAATTTGGTCACTAGATGTAGATCTAGGTCTGGTCTCACTCCTTACAAAATTTGATTACTTGTTGGCTCATTTCACCTCTTTGCTGAGTGTACCATCATGTATGAGTTGTCATCATCATTACATTCATTTTCATCATGGTTTCATTCAGTAAAATTCTCCATTAAGTCTTAGGGTTTCCAAGGTCATCAAATCATCATTTCATGCCATAAAGTCCAGCAAGTGAAGGAGTGACAATAAATCAATTTCTTCAGTAAATTTGATTTGTAAATTTGATTTAAGAGCCAAATGTGATTTTATGTTCCTAATTTTTAATAAGTTCGTAGAGTTCCAAGTAGCTGCAATACTCAAAGTTCCATCAGCAAATGATTAAGGTTCCAAAAATCCATTCAATGTTCCTAAGCCATCAAAAGATGAAGTTCAAAGATCAAATTATAAAGTTAAAGGTAAAAAGCAATGTAAAGTTGATTTTGAGAAAAGGAAATGTGGGTCCATGTCTATTTAAATATATTTCTTCAAGTATAAAAGGCCCTCAAAGACAAAAAAAAATCATTCATTTGCATCCTCAAGCATCGATCTCTCCAAGTTCCCCAATAAAAAAAATCAATTTTTCCTTCAAAAAACTGAGTTCCATCTCCTTCGTTGCACTTTTTCCACAAGCGCTGCGATTTTTGCAGTGGTTACGTTGTGCTTTTCAAAAGCACGTTGCGCTTTTTGCAGGGCTTCACTGCACCTTTCTTCAGCTCGGTGCTTTTTTCAGAGGATAGCCATGGCTCCAAAGATTGCCTCCAAGGGTTTTAAGCTGCAAAAAATGGTTTCTACATTCATTTACAAGTAAGTCACATCCTCACAACCCCTCCTTTCAACTTATGGCATAATTTTATGGTGAAAACCCTCCTTCTTCTTTTTTTTTCTTCGTAAACTAATTCTATTAAGAGAGCATATGGTACAATATGAAGTTACAAACATGAGAAGCAAGAAAACAGGAAGCCGGAAAAGATAAACTATCTACCTCGGCCCCTGAGAGAAACCATGAAAAGAGCAATGCAAAAAGCAAAAGAAACAAGAAAAGACAAGGTAACAAGATTCCTTGGAGTCCCACAAGTTCGCATAACGAGCCCCTTCACACATGTCTTGGGTGAGCATATGGAGGATTGATTCTGCAGGGGCTTCCTAGGAAACCAACTCTATGAGAAGCAGCAACCAGAAATAACAAAAGGCTCATCCCTACTCTTGGTATTCTCGGACTTTGGCCAGAAACTCATCACACAAGTATTGGACCCAGTTGAAGCATACCACTTTCCTGCATTGGCCTATTAACTGAATTACGTATGCAGGGACAGAGGCGACCTAGCATTTTATCATCATCTTGGACACCAACAACATGGTGCCCAACTGTGTACCTTGGTCGCTGATGGATTTGATTATGAAGCCTCGAGTATTCCGCTCCACATGGTAGGTTTTGCGCATGTATTCAACAGTATCCCCCTCATAATTCTTGCCAACGCGCTCCAGAGGGTTCGGTCCATTCATGGGAAGACCAGTAATTCGATGGATGAGCGCAACATCAATGGGGATCTGATCCTGGATCCACAGGAAGCCCTCATGAATCAGGGCAAGCAACTGATGGGCCAGACAGTCCGTGATGTTGTAGTGGCCAAAGTGTGGCATCCTTAGTAGGTTCAGAAGTCTAGACCTGGCCAATCCATGCACCCAGCGCTTGGGGACAATCTTGATCCCATCGTCTTCCTGAACTGTGTCAAGGTATAACTCAGGTGCCAACTCAGGGAAGGCCTCCAAATTGGCCAAGTCATGATCGTCAAATTTTATCTCATGGAGCCTTCCAGAAGGTTCGTCAATGACGGGGACCTCTCCCAAGGTCAGTGGCATCTGCAGGTAGGTGATCAGGTCATCGAGGTTCTTCGGTGTGTGTGTCGAGGGCCTGCGCGGCTGAACGAAGGGAGGTAACCAGTTGATTGGTTCATCAATCTGGGTCTCTTTCTGAGTAGAGCATGCTCGAGGTGTCGTTCGCGGGGATTTTACATTCCTTGGGGAAGTACGGGGCTTTACCCCAACCCATTTCACGAGTTTTCTCGAGCCTTGGGATTTTTCCTTTCCTTTCCTCGTGATTGGGCTTGGCGTGGAGAGGACCTCTTCGGCCTCAGACTCAATCTCCACCACTTCTTTGGTTCCTTGTCCCGTCGAAGTCACTGGTTCTGAGGGTTCAGCAGGATTAGTGGCCGTCATTCTAGCGCAAAAAATGAATCCCGACCCCGGGTGGCTACTGTCAGAGGGAGTAGGTTGCTCAGACATGAAAGGGACGCTATAGGCACATAAATTATTACAACACAAATTCGTCAAGGAAAAACACGCCAAGTACACTCTATTCAAGCGATACAGAACCCTTGTATGATTTATCCAACTCCTTTTATAGCTTTTGCGATCGACCAATGGTTGGGTAAACTTCACTTGGAACTTACCATCAAGTAAACGGTAAAAAATCTCCAAAAATCACCTCATTAAATGCCGCCCGCCCGCTCCTTTTAATGGTAACTTTTGCTTTTTACCCGATTTTACTATTGCAACGACTAGTTTTCTCACCTCCTGTGTGCCCACCGCAGCCCTGCACTCCCAAAATATCTTCAGCACACCTCTGCGTTTACATCGCACCTTCTGCACTAGAACAATCTCCTGCACCTCCCTCGCATCCTTCCGGTCATTGAATTCAGGGGACGCACCCTGCGCACATCATGGAACATTCTGTTCGTACCTTTCTTGGTGGGTGTAGCCCATTTTATATAGCTACTCTGACCATATAGTCATTTGATACGATACGGTTTGATTCGGCTGCCATTAACATAGCCAGGTAGCATGTCGCCGTGCAGGGTGGCTAGTCGAATAGCTCCACCATCCGTGATTTCTTTAACTGCATAGGGCCCTAGCCAGTGCTGTCAGAACTTCCCCGGGTGCTTCACAAAATGGCTATCATAAAGTAGCACTAAGTCACCTTCTGCAAAGGACTTTTGCCGAATATGTCGATCATGCCATGCCTTATCCTGGGCCTTCTGGACCTGTTGATGGAAATTAGCAATAAAGAAATCTTCCTCCAAAGCCACAAACTACGCTAACCGCTCGTTCATGATATCAGGCTCCACCATATTCGTAAATGTTGCGATGCGCAAGGTAGGAAAAATATATTCCATGGGTATAAGAGCCTCGTTTCCATAAACCATTCGAAACGGTGTTTTCCCTGTCAACTTCTTACAAGTTGTTGGGTAGGCCCACAAAATAGATGGGATGCACACGTCCCAGTCGCTACGGTCAATGTTACAGAAATTTGTTAGTGTGTGCTCCAAAACTTTATTAAAAGCTTCAACCACTCCATTTTCCTGGGGATGATACAGAGTGATTTTCACATGATGGATCCGAAATTCTTCCGTCAGGGCCTGTATTGTTTCATTGACAAAGTGCGTACCTCTATCGCTCATCAGGATTTTCAAATATCCAAATCAAGTAGAATATGCTCAAAGATGAAGTGTGCAGCGGTATCTACAGTGAAATCCTTTACCGCTTGTGCCTCACCCCACCTAGTTACATAATCAGTAGCAGTTATAATGTAGCGCGCACCTATCTTCTTTCCGGGTGGGTTGATAGGTCCCAAAAAATCGATGGCCCATTTTTCGAATGCCGACAGGGTCATTTGTGGTTGAAGGGGCATTTCATCCCTGCGAGATGACCTTCCAGTGCGTTGGCATGTATCGCAGGCCTTACAATAGTCGTGAGAGTCACTATGCAGGGTAGGCCACCATAGTCCAGCTCTTAAGATCTTCCGCGCCATTACTTTCCCTACATAGTGAGATCCTGCTATCCCATCATGGTATTTTGCCAAGATAGCATGTCGTTCATGTTCCAAAACGTACCTTCACAACACTTTGTCTGCTCCCATCTTATAGAGGTGACTTGCGATGATGGTAAAATCCACAGTGTGGGTTACCAACTCTTTCTTCTGTTGCACCAAATACTTCGCAGGTGCCATGCTTGTAGTCAGGAACTGTATAATGTTAGTGAAGTGGGCATCAAATACCTTAATAGAAAACAACTGCACATCAGGAAATCCTTCTTCCAGGTTGGTTGGTTCCTCACCAGTATCAATTCGGGACAAGTGATCCGGCCCAGAATTCAACTTCCCTGGCTTGACAATGATCTCAAAGTCATACTCCTAGAACATCAGTAGCCATCAACATATTTCCCCCCCCAACACAGGCTTATTCACCAGGTACTTCAAAGTCGAATGATCTGTAAAATTTTTGAAGTGTCCTCCTAACAGATAGTGCTGATACTTCTGTAATGCATAGACCATCGCCAAGCCCTCCTGTTCCGTGGTAGAGTTGTTGCACTCTGCGCCAGAGAGTTTCCTACTGGAAAATGCAACCGGATGGTCAATGTCTCCGTCCCCAAGCTGCGTAAGGACTGCTCCTAGGGCAATTCCAGATGCGTCGACGTGAGCATGGAACACCTTTGCCCAATCAGGAAAAATGAGGATAGGTGCAAAGACCATCTTTTCCTTGAGTAGCTCGAAGTTCTTCTGACACTCATCATCCCAAAAAAATGAAACATCCTTCTTAAGCAACTTTTCCATAGGTGTTGTGATTAGCGCGTACCCCTGAATAAACTTCCTGTAGTAGCCTGTGTGTCCGAGGATCAAACATAGCTGCTTTTTAGTTGTAGGTACTGCTAAATTTATGATAACTACAACTTTCGCAGGGTCAACTGTCAGTCCCTGTCAGCACACTACGTGTCTAAGAAATATTCTGAAGGGTATGCAGAAGATACACTTCTTGATATTCAGGGAAATCTGGTGCTTTCTACAAGCATCCAACATCATGTGTAGGTTCGAAACATGCTTCTTTACTAAGCCAAAGACAGTCCAATCATCAAAGTAAACTTCTAGAAATTTTTGGACGAACTCTTTGAATACTGCGACTACTACTCGTGAAAAGATAGCAGGGGCATTCTTGAGTCAAAACATCATTAATTTTTACTGGAAGGATCCACACTCAGTGGTGAACGTAGTCTTGCTGCGATCTTTAGGTGCGATTATGATCTGATGGTGCCTTGAGAACCCATCCGTAAATGAGTACGCTTCCTACCCTCCTATGCTATCAAGGATTTCATATGAGAATGGCGTAGGAAAGGGGTGATGCACACAAGCATAATTCAATTTGGGCAAGTCCACGCAGATTCATATCTCTCCCTTCATCTTTTTTTTTTGAACCATCATTGGTCTTACCCAGTCCAACTGTTCGATCAGTTCGATGATACCTGCGGCGAGCATTTTATCGATCTCTTCCTTTACCTTTTTCTCATACTTAGGATTCAGTCGATAAGGCCACCGCTTGACAAGGCACGCATCTGGTTTTAGCGTGATGTGCATGACCCCTAGGTCCCCTGTGATCCCCTTAAGCTCTGAAAACTTCGTTGGGAATAAGTCCTGATATTCTGTGAGCAGTTCGACGACTTGGCCTACTGTATCATCATCCCAATAATCGCCAATTTTAGCCAGCTTGGGTTGTTCTTTTGTGCCAATGTTGACTTCTCACAGCTTCATAGGTTTCGTAACGTCCACAGTTTGTAGTGGGGGTCCCGCAACCGCGCGCTCTCCCTCCGATTTTGGGATAGAGACATTGCGTGGATCCTCCTCACACTCTTCTATGGTTATATTGTAGCAGTTGGCAATATCTTGCATCTGTGTTTCCCACGTTGGTGTCCCAAAGGCTGCGTAAGATCTGGATTCACTAAATACAAAGGTATCTATATACTGCAGAGCTTCGTCAAGGACCTCCATTCCTCATGTTATTCCAAATGTCCCCACGAATTCATCCTTTAAGTTTTCCCAATGGAGGGTGCACTGATGTAGCTCCGCATCTAAGTACCATGCAGTGGGAATTGGTCCCAAGGCATGAATAAACAAGTGAACCCTTTATTTTGTAGTGTAGTCCCACCATTTCTCCATCCAAGCGAAAAAATGTTCACGCGGATCTCTTGGGCCAAGAAACATCTTGACGCATACATCAGCTGGAGGCTCAAATCGTAGGATCATCATATCCCGACATTCCTCCCAATCTTGGAATGCCCCCTTATGCGTGTCCCACCACCTTGCAGGTGTTGTGCGCATGGCTAGATTAAGGGCCCATAGTCTTCATTCTCTTGGAACCTCAGCTTCAAATGTTCGCAAAAACTCCTTTATACTACCAGAACCATCAAAGTAGGGTAGTTCTCTTACCTCTGAGGATATGCATCGGAAGTCCCTTGTGATTCGTAGGCAGCGCAGCGCATAGACATCATGTAACTGGTTTTGCCAATTTTCCATTTCTCCGTCGGAGTCAGAAAAGAATTTGCTATCCTTTTCCCAACAAAGCACACCATCGGCCGTAGGATTGATCCAGACCTCGTCCCTTGTAGTTAACTTATAGATGTGATCCACCTCCTCTCCCCCACGCACCGGCTCTGTGTACTTTCTCCTTCTGCAGGTTCTAGTGGTACTACGACCCGTGTTCCTTCACTTTCAAACACCATGCTTCTCTTCTTCAAGTTGATAATACCGCCCATATCTATGGTCTTGTCCAATCATAGGAGCGTAGGATAGGGGTCCGCATCTTCTACAATCTGAATGACCTCGAAGTCAGCCCAGACCTTAACTCCTATAATATCTACCACGATCTTTGATAACCTCCCCAATGGTATGATATTCTACTGATTGGCCATGCGCAGCTGGATAGTGGACCATTCCAACTTAGGTTCTCCCATTCGCTGCCAAGTTTTCTTAGGTAGTACATTCGCATCTGAGCCTAGGTCTAGAATAACCTAATCCATCTCGTAATCACCACTTTGTGCAGTTAACCGCATCTCCCTACCAGTGCATTTATTATGCTTATATAGTTGGTGCACATCCTTAAATTACATGGCTGGGGTTTTCTTTCTGTGCAGCTGTCTATCAAATCTTGGAGGTTTTCTACATCCCTTTGGTTGCGCAGCAGCTTCATACATGCCTGCAGGAATGGTTTGACCTCATCATTTTCTTTGAGGTTCATGGGGGCTTGAGGATTAGATGCCATAGCCTTAGCAAAGTCTTGGCGAGCTGCGACAAAGGTTCCTTTTCCTTCTGTAAGTCCAAACCTTATTGTTTAATGGCTGCTTTACGGATAAGAGGTTCTGCCTCAGCTTTCTCCGCAGCTCCTCTGGTGGCCATGCCACTGCGTGTTATCAAATTAACGCCTCGCCCCTCATCTCGGGGTTCTACCTTAAACCTTTGTACATTCTGCGTAGGTGTCTTCTTCTTTTACTGCATCTTGGCTATCAGAATTAGGCAGTCTTCGATCACATGGTCTAGCTATCTGCAGTATCTTCAGGATTGCCTTGCTAGGTTCGTTAAGTCCCTTGCAAAGTGGCCTACCTCCGCACAGTTATAGTAGATCAGTTGTCCTCTTCCCCTACCTGCGCTTCCACCTCGGCCCCATCCCCTGCCCCTAGCTAGGGAGCCACCTATGCCTGAGGAGGATCTTGGTGAGGAAGGATTCGACTGTACCCTATATAGGTTTCCTCGATCTATCATTAGATCATAAGTCCGACAGTTTTTCTCATCATGTCCTACAGATCTATAAAACCCGCACCATTGTTGCTTCACTTCTGGGACATATGTGGCAAGGCGGGGGCAGTGGTTGGTATCATGCAGCCTAGCAACGCGACAATCATCGCGCCACAACACCGACCCACTTGGTCTTGCAGCTTCCCTAGGATGCAACAGGCTGGGTCCCCCGGCCTGCATGTAGTTTGCTAGCAACGAACAATTATCCTTGGTGTGGCCATTCACCCTGCATCGTATGCACCATCTGTTAGGGCTAGTCTCTATTCCTCGTTCCTTCTGCAGATTCTGGATCTCCATGTGCATTTCCTCTAGCTGTCCTTATATTTGTTGTACCCCTAACTGGGTATCATCTCTTGGCGCAGCTTCCAGCTTCATAGCAATATCCAAGGCCTTTTCCTGTGATTAAATGGCTTGATGACCCATTGGCATGCGTAGGTGGGGAAACAACATAGAAATGAACCACTCCGTGTGCTACCTCTCATTATACAGAAATCCTCCTTCTCTAATTACCTTTTCTAATCATTGGTCAGCTTCCCATACAAACTCAGACGGTCCTTGCTTGAAATATTTTAGATCGTTCACTATCTGAGAGTAGGACTTAGGCTTATTAAACTATTATTTCAAGGCATTCTTAATCTCTTCAATGGTCGCGTTCGCATGCTGAGCGATGTATCCCATATACTAGTCCAAGGCTCTTCCTTCAAAGGCAAGGGATAGCTGCGCCCTTTTCACAGCGTCGTTGGCCACATTCTGCACATTCCATATTGATCCTACAACAAACCAGAACATATCCATGTCTTCATCCCCTACGCCCTTGAAGGTAGGTAGCTTCATGTGTGAGGCCATTTCATCTTCTGGTGGGGGTGGAGGTACGGGTGAGTTCTTATCCCTGTGCTGGCTCGACAGTGGTGTAGTTGGAGGTTCTTGTGCAACCGAATCCCTTACTAGACTATAGATAGATCTATGTCCTTCCTGGTTAGTTCTGTAGTACTTACCACTATGCGTTGTACCCTCGCTCTGATTAGAGCTCATTCACTCTATATGGCTGCACAAAATGCTCTTTTCGCACAATAAGATCTTAATCAGTAATGGCAGAGTTTTCAGAAACTTACCCCTGAAACCCTTGAAGAACCTTCGTTCTACCTTAGAATAAGACACAAATTGATCAATTGCAAACTCCGTCACAAATCCTCCTAGCACACTATCTACCCAGTGACCTATCATACGCGTGATGGTATTATCAGTTTTTTCTAACTATCGGATCAGTTCTGGGGTCCACTGCGTGATCCGTTCGTCCTTCTGGCACGTCTAGAAATCTATGAGCCTTGCCAGCCACTCTTGGAGCTCAGTTGCGAATGTCACAAAGAAAATTTCGTAGATCTCCATGAAAATGTACTTATTCTTCCACTTCTCTGTGGTCAACTTTGCACTGTGATTATCTTTCACTGTGAATTCTTGAACTTGCTTTTCGAACCACTCATCGATCTCTTTCTTCTCAGGTCTACAATGTGTTCTTGGCATTACCTGATCTCTCTCTCAAAATTCTCCCGGTCCCAACAACAGAAACATTTTTTGGCTCGAGGGGTTTTGACCCAGGTTTGAAGGTTAAGGTTTACCAACAAACCCTTATACTACTGGCCCTTTCGGCAGTGACCTACTTGTGCAGGCCAAAGTCTCACCCGAAGCAGTATGGGAGGGTGCTGGAACCATGTTTCCACACCCTGAGAGAGAGTAGGTAAGTCAAGCATGTGTGCGTTCCCAACCTATCAAGTTGCACTAACAAATCTATTTGTAGGCTTGTTGATAGTATAATCCAAAGTATAACAGAGCTATTCTCATGCATATATCTAGAAAATACCTCCGCATCCACGTGCGTAATTCCAATTAGCAGCGCAGAACATTATAATCACAACAATCAACAGATCATAGATACATATACCAGAAACATAGATACTTTCACAGTTCACAGTAATTAAACAGATACTTTCGCAACTTAATCATATAGCCTAGGTTCACATCAATCATAACCAAATAGATCCAGATAGCATCAGATGTCCAACAATACTTCGGATATATATTAATATCAAAATCCACTTACAATCCCAAAATACCGCCTGCGCACACTGCTAGCAGGGCCTGCACATAGCAGGACTGAGGATCGCCACGCACACAGCCAACAGGAGTCCTTAACCAAATAACCTGATAACATATATAACAATTCGTGCTTAGTGCTATAGGGTAAAATGCTCGGGTTGTTGGTTATAGAATATCCCTCTCAGGGCTTTCCGGTGCCCGAGGCAGACAGTAAGATTAGCTGTATAGTTCACAAAGATGGAACATACATATTCATATTTAACTTAAAACAACTTGATGGAGTAAGAATGAAGATAACCTCTTTGATGATCTTGAAGTCTTTTGGAGAGCACTGAATAGCGAAGCAGGGATCCTTCTTCACCAGCTCCAAATCTCGACTCTGCAATCAGTTAAAGCACCCATGTAATCTCTACCATAACATACATTTCCTATCAATTAAGTCAATATATAATAAACATTTAAACTATGCACATCTATGCCATTCATCTCATGCTATATAAGTGATTAAATAACAATGAAAATATCAACGCATAGAATGGACAAAACATATACAGTTCTATTGATTTATAAAAAGGAGGATTACAACCGTTGGTTGTTCCAAGCCCTCCTCAGCCTTCCAATCTCTCTATCTCTCAAAGTGGTGATGTCTTGATCAACAAGTTCTCAATGAACCTCTTTGACCTTTGACCTTCACACTACAACAATGATCTCTACTTCACAAGTATTCAAAAACTTTGACAATCTTTCGACCTTGAACCAAGACCCTTCAACTACATTTTATAGGAGATGGAGAGAGAAATCACTTCCCTTCTCTTTCCACCAGTTCTGAATAGAAAAAACCAAGATGTTTCCTCAACTTCCATGCTTTTTCCTTCCTTGAGAGTTTAGTTGTTTATGGCAAGGCCCAATAAGAGATTAGTGCTTTGCAATTTCCTTTTTTTACTGACTCTCTTGTGAGAAAAAGTTGGACATTCAAATCATTTTCCGCGGGTTTTTCCTGTTCCAAACTCAAAACATGGGTAACGCTACCCTCTAGTGTAAACAGAGCATTTCCCTAGCCACTAACGTGGCCCATTCACTGATCAGGTGCGTTATAACACTCTTGTGTTCTTATAGTGAGGCGTTACCTTGGCAGAAATAGGTTTATTTTAGGTCTTTGTATTCCTTCCATATTTATCTTCTCCTCTGAGCTGATGAGGAGGTATTTTGACCTGTAATAGATGCCCCCTAAAGTGTGAGGTCAGAGACGAAGACGATGGTTGAAATAATTTATAATGTGTGTAGTAGAGATAAAGAGATTGAAAGACTGAGGAAAACCTGAAACAACAACACATGTCAGAAAATATAGTATCTGCCTTGAGTCGGGCATTCCCATGCTCAGTAGCTTAAACAACATGATTTCTCTAGAATAGAGATATGAAGAATATGTCCACCAATAATCACAATGTGGAAGTGTCTGTCATAACAGGATCAGGCTGAAGAAGTTGTCTCCATAAACAATATCGCAACTTGGGGAAGGGAACACAACTTTAATGATGTAACCTTTGCCCCAAGGTCTTGACCGTTGATTCACTTAAACTGCATATTTCTCAACATGTGAATGAGGGAGCTGTCATCGAACATGTGAGAAATCGTCTGATTACCAGTCGATGATGAAAACTGTTAACAGACGTGAAGGTGGCCATCGATAATGATGATGGTCCCTAAGATGCATAGTACAATCTAGCGAGTGCGAATAAAATGAGTTGAAGTCAAACACTTGTAGAATCATTCGACCAGGAGCCAAGGATGAAGACTCCTAATCAAACACAAGACTACCTGCTAGTGATGTTTGCAAGTATCCGGGTACTGATGGGTTTCTGGATCAACTTCCTAGATAAGATGTTGAAGTCGATAGGAGGAGATCTGTTGAAATTTAGGCACTGAGGCGTCCTACATCAGTCAACACTAAACGAAAACCAATTTATTTTTTTTATGATTGAGATAATGAAGAGTAAATGGGGATGTCGGACGACAAATAATTTCTGGCATAATGAGCGGTTTGGTTGATAAGAGGAGCAGTAGATAGTGAGATCTGCTTGAACAATAGAAGGCACTGTAACAGGGTACTAGGCAGCTGAGACTTAATGAACACCAAAGAGTGTGTTAGGATTTTACCGGTGTAGGGACACTAGGAGATGAAGGCTAATACTCATAGATGGTAGGGTTCGGCTAACTGCGAAAAATTTTTCTGGGAAGTGCCATGTTCAAGATTTTTGCTGCCAAATCGACCTTCCTGAAATGTAACAGAGGTAGTATCCATTTTGTCCAAATTTTTCCCCATCTGATTAAGTTTAACGAGTCTAGACGAGTAAACTCGGTGAATTTTTCATATTTAGAGATTCTGAAAAATATCATAAAAGAAAACTCCGTGCCCTGTCTAATTAGGTTTAATGAGTCCAGACGAGTAAACTCGGTGAATTTTTCATGTTAGAGAGTCTGAAAAATATCATAAAAGACAACTCCATTGGGGTACCTTTGTCATGTCTTGATAACCGGGCACGACAAAGGGAGAATAATAAGCCCGAAACAGTTCATTTTCTGTGAGTTAGTCCATCGAAGCCGGAAAAGTGAGAAATCTATGTTCGATGGGCGTCTACCTCATTTTTTTATGAATACGAGGAGACGGAATAAACTCAGTACTCTTTGTGAAATTTTAACGAGTCCAACAAAGAAAAACTCGGTGCCCTCCATGAAATTTTAACGAGTCACGCGGAGAAAACTCGGTTACTTTTTCGGTTTAAAGAGCTTTGAAAAAGAGGAAAAGAATGGCTCCTTACTCTCTGTCGTGGAATTTTAGCGAGCCCGACAAAGTCAACTCGGGTTTTTTTCAGTTTTATGAGCAAGAAAAAGGTCCCTAAAAAAGAAAGCTCAGTGCTTCTTCATATCAGTTTTAACAAGTCTGAAGAAGAGAACTCTAGGTTTTTCGGATTAACGAGAAAGAAAAAGACCATAAAAAGAACGCTCGATATCAACTTCGTATAAGTTTAACGAGTCCGAAGAAGAGAACTCGAGGTTTTTCGGATTAATGAGCAAGAAAAATACCGTAAAAAGACTGCTCGATATCAACTTCGTATAAGTTTAACGAGTCCGAAGAAGAGAACTCGAGGTTTTTCATATTAATGAGCAAGAAAAATACCATAAAAACAATGCTCGAGTAAACATGAGTATGTCTGCATATGAATCTTGATCACTCATCAGAACATAATTAACAAATCTCACTGATTTGCGACACATGTGCAGCAAGAATTCCCGACTTTTTCCAACTAGCTTAAGAGAGTCATGCCCCAGAATTGGCTATAAGAAGGTCAGAAGACCTTCATTTTCACTGTTTTGAGTGCTGTGAAGGAGCTTTGGGGTGAAAAAGGGGTGAAATATTTAGCTGACGATTGCGGTCAATCTGGGCAACGATTTTCCTTCCTGCGAGATCCAGGTAAGAGCTAGAACCTCCTGCTATCATTTAATTGTCTTTTTGTTAAGTTTTGTTGGTTCAAAATAGAAAATTTGTGAGGCCCTAAAAAATGTTTGCGCCTAACGCGGACCAGTAGCGTTAGAGCCGCGTTAAGTGCACTTCCCGTGAAGGGATTTCATGTTAGCGCACTCTGTTTCACACTAAGGCTAGCGTTAGGTGCACCGCATTTTTTAGCAACTCATTTCCCATCGTTTTGAAGTGGTCCAGGTAATTTTTAATCGGTTGAAAATGTTGCATTTGTAGGTATTCAGCTGTTAATCATGAGTATCTAGCGAGAGAGAGAACATGAACAGGAAGAACGAGAGATGATGAAGGATGCTGCAAGCTTGATGGCTCTCCGCAGATGTGGATTGCTAAAATATGCCCGCTTAGAACTGATGAGGGGTCAAGAGGACCTCCTGAGGTGGCTAATCCAGCAATGGGATGAGCGGCACCATGTCTTTCGGATTGGGGGAAATGAGCTCTCAATCGAGAAGGATGATGTGTACTTTTTGACCGGCCTATCATGTCATGGACTGAGGCCCAACTTGACGAGGTCCAGAGCTTACCCACGTTCCACTGCTGGTCTGATTCTTGAGCATTGCATACGTGACACTCAGGCTGTGAGCAACCGGGTACCGATCGCACGGGTGACTTTGAGACCACTGAGGTCTATATTATGGATGATTGTTCGCTTGGTAGGTGCCAAAAGTTAGCATGTGGCTACCAAGGCCCAGATGCTCCTAGACTTGGACTGTATGCAGCCTCAGGTTTTTGACTGCTGTGACTGAGTTGTCCGTCAAGTCCAAGCAAGGCTTACCGCATGTAAGACCCGTAGCCAGAGAGAGTGTGGGTACGGTACACTGATTGTCTCTTTCTTATTGGAGTGGGTACCATTGATGAGGCCCAGGATCGTTACAGTGTCATTGGGCCCACGCGAACCGAGGCAGGCTTGGTGGGTAGCCTTGCTTCCGCGGACTGGAGAGGGTCCCGTCCGCCACTGTTTTGATGATGGATTTTTTGATTGGCTGAACTCCCAGATTATTATGATTGAGGATTATCCCTATGCAGGGATGAAATTCACAGGCGATACGGAGTTAGCACTGCCCCCTGGAACCCAGTGGGGATTCGATGGTAAGAAGGAAATGATCAGTGTATTTCAAGGAAGTACTTTGTTTTTTGTCTTTTGAATGTTTATTCAATTTTTTTTTTTTTTTGTTGAAATAGGGTGTAAAATTATGTCTTGAAATGAAGCGTTTGTTTTCTTGACACAGATGTGGCACTTGTTTGACCAGTTGGGGCCCCTCGCTATGCACGGCGAGGACTGCAGCTACCCAGGGCTGGCGCACCAGCAGAGGATGCGGAAGCCGCCGAGGATGATGATGCCCAGGTTTTACATGAACTCTCCAGAAACTTGGAGGGTTTGAGTATGGGTATACCACCCCTTCCTATGCGATAGGTTCCAGTTCATTTGCAGCGGCATACCATAGGTGTGCTGGAGAGACACCTGGTGCCTCTGAGGAGGATAGCTAGAGCAGTTGTATGTTACCATGATCATCAGGCCTAGCTGGCGGAGTGGATGTATTAGTGTCAGAGTGTGGCTTAGTATAGCCAAATTTTTGTAAAACACCCAAGTTTTGGAATATTTTTTGATGTAACTATTGTACTGGACACGACATATATATATATATATATATACATACTTTTTGGTGATTTTATGTTTTTTAATTTTTTTATGTATTTTCAATGGGATAAAAATATATATACTCATGAGTAAATCTTTTATAGAAAATGTGACAAATGCCAATCTAACACATAGTTTGCCAAAGAATCGGCTAATGCATTAAATTATCTAGGAACGTGCTCAAATGTAATTGTTTGAAAATGACATTCTAAAAGTCGCACCCTTAAAAAATAACGTAACAAGACTGGATGACGGACATGGTAATGATTGTTTAACTGCATAATGACGAGTTGGGAATCTAACCTGACCACTAAATTGGAGATGTCACGAGATGCCACTTCCATGAGGAGATAACCGGATGAAGGGGGGCAGGATGAGCGCACATTTTCTTTGTGAAAAATTTACATGGATGGCACTACTGTATTTAAACAAAGTGGGTCAATAGTAACCTGCGTGCAAGATTTTTTGGGCAGTAGCTATGCCTGAAAGATGACCACCGTATGCCCCTGCGTGGCAGTCATTCAAAATGCGTTTCGCTTCATCGAAAGTGAGACAATGTCAGAGAATAGTATCAACACCACGACGATATAGTGTATCGTTTAGCACGAGGTAGTGCTTTTCCTGGTGGCGAATACGAAGACGGTCGTCAGACGTGAGAGTTGGGCGGAAGCATTGGGTTTCTAGGTAGACAAACATTTCTCCATACCATGGGTCCGAAGAATCAACCAAGTATACAGATTCATCAGGAAATGGATCATGAGCTACTTCTCCTGGGTCGATTCTGGGAAGGTCCGATAATAATTCGACGGAGATGAGGGATTTCTTTGCTTTGGCAGCTATGAAGACCAAATCAAATTGTTGGAGGATTATGATCCATTTGGAATATTTTCCTCCAATAATTTGTCTAGACAGGATGTGTCGCATGGGGTTCTCCAAAGCAATAACCATAGTCTGTTGCAGCAATATATAGTGTCGGAGTTGGGTGATGGCGAAAACTATTGCCAGATAAAGTTTCTCCGCATGTGAATAACATAGTTCAAGTCCGATTAGACCTTTGGACAAATAGTATATCACATGTTCACTGTTGTCACTATGAACATGAACCAGAACCATTCCAAGTGAGGATGGTGGGGCTGCCAGGTAGAGGAGAAAATTGCATGAGTAGTCAGGGGCACTAAGGAGTGGGGCTGAAACAAGTCCATGTTTTAAAGTGTCAAATGACCTTTAAGCTTGGTCATCCCACAAGTATAGTGTTCCTTTCTTCAATAATCGCATAAATCCTTTCGTTATCTCGGCATAGTTAACGATGAATCAACATAAAAAGTTTGCCTTCCCTTGCAAACGTTGGAGTTGAAGGATGGATTGTGGTGCTGGAAATTCAACAATCGCCTTAACCTTATCAGGATCAACCCTAATCCCATGCTTGGAGACAATGAAACCTAAAATATGCCTGGACTCGACCATAATTATGCACTTATGAGGAATCAGACGTATATTGTAGAATCTACACCTGGCAAAAATTTCTTTGAGATGAGCAAGGTGATCAGGTCATTTCTTGGAATGGGCTGGAAGGTCATCCAAGTAATCCTATACAATATGTCGAATGTCGTGAAAAGCGTAGTCCATAGCCCGCTGAAAATTTGCTCCAGCATTCTTTAGACCGAATGGGAGTTTACGATACACAAATGTGCCCCAAGGACAGATGAAGGAAGTTTTATGCTGGTCGTATTTTTTAATTGCAATCTGGTTATAGCCTGAGAATCCATCCATGAAGGAAAAATATTCTCATCTGGCACAATCGTCGAGAATCTGATCTATGAACGATGTATGATAATTGTCTTTGGGACAAGTGGCGTTCAGATCGCGATAGTCAACACAAACTCGAATGGTGCCTTGTTTTTTATCAACGGGAACCGGATTGGAAACCCATTCCGTCAAAGGACCGGGATAGATGCAACCAACATTTAAAAGTTTTTATACCTCAATCTTGACGGCGACTTCTTTGTGCGGGTGGACAGGTCTGAGTCGTTGCCGAATTGGTTTGGCATTGTCATAGATCTTGATTTCATGCTCGACTATAGATGGATCTATGCCGGGCATTTCATCATAAGACCAAGAAAACACATCGTGGAATTCCTTGAAAGAGATGTGAAGCATGCAATTTCCTCAGGATTGCAATCGGCTCCAATCTGAATATTTTCCACGATACCTGTTTTGACTGAGATATCAATGAGCATTGTCTTAGAAATATTACCCATGTTCCCTTTTGAATCGATAGTTTGAATAGTCGTGTAAGTGGAGGGAACCATCTCAGGTGGGTCAAAGGATGGTATTTCAGTTTTTATCACGTCCGAGTCGATCATCAAAGTGTGATGGTGAAACTCTCCCGAAGGTTGTTCTTCTAGAGACATGATCTCTCGAATAGCTTCATCTGTAGGCAAGACTTCATTAAGGAGATCCTTAGAGAGAACTGTGATGGGTGGGAGGTTTGTACCTTTGGTTGAAACCATAGCAGTGGAGGGTTCAGATGTGATTTGGATGGCTTGGTAAGCCAACTCGGCTGGTGAGAGCGGCATCTGATCTCCGTAGGAATCAATGTCTGAAGGTGCTGGGATGATCCATGGGTCGATAGAGCCATCCAAAGTGGTGGATATCATTGCAACTGTGTTTGGGATCTGTGGCAGCGGGAGAGGAAAAAACCCCAGTATGGAAGATGCCTTCAGAAGACCGGTACCGATACTGACATAAGAGTCAAGAAAGCCTCCTATTAGGGGTACAATGCTACTTGGTAACATGGTATAATCAGAGGTGCAGAAGGATAATTGATCCACTGTGACTATTTTCCCATCCAATGGAAATAGGATGAGTCAGAATACCGAAGAAAAAATGGCAGGCATGGCATAAGACCAACTGCGACCAAGAAATAGATTATAGTCAAGATGGTGCTCTACGACTTCAACGTCCATGGTTACTGTTTTCCCACTCAGAGTGATGGGAAAGCTAGCAAGGTATCCTTTTGGGAGGAACATGTGGCCATCGAAAGCTTTGAGGGAATTCAACGGCGGTGTTAAGGTAGGAGAACCTAAATTGAGCCAGCAAGCTTATGACATAACGCAGGTCGAAGCACCTTTGTCTATGACAGTGCGATGGATTGGTCTCCCTTTCGACACAACCTGCACCTGGAATGCGAGTTGGTGTGAGAGGCGAGGTTTAGATTTTTCCATATCAAATATGGCTAGCATGGAATCCTGGGGGTCTATTCCACCAACAGCCAAAAGCAAGGCTTTCCTTTGTGCTGGACAAGTTTGCAATACTTCGAGAGCAGACATAGCTGACGGTGCATGCGCCAAATCTTCTACAATGTTGTAGTTTTGGGCTGCACGTGCAGAGGTGTTATGAGTCATGCGTTGAAGTGTCCCTTTGGGAGGATGAATCACAGGGTCAGCAGTAGGTCATTCGATATGCAAATCGTTGGGCGGCGGTGGATTTGAACTAGTACCAGGTTCTTGAGCATCTATGGTAGGATTTCCATAAAGCTTGGCTCATGTTTGAAGTTCAACACTCTCAATGCCATAAATGGCGGATGGTATTTCACTGGAAGGATGTGAACCACCATTGCCTCGTTGATGGGGTTGTGGTGGATTTTCAACCATGTGTTGATGCTGCTGCTATTGATTAGGGAAAGGATTATGAAGAACGACAGGTGTTCACCCGGAATCCTTGGTTGCGATAAAATCGATGCATTCCTGTAGCCGAGGACATTTGTATGTCAAGTGGTCCTCTGCACAGATCTTGCAAGGAAATTTCATGGGTTTATCATTCCCTTTGTCATTTTTTGCAGCGTTTTTCTGATTAGGGTTATTCTAATTATCTGACTGCTCTTCTGAAGAAGATGTCTTTTTCTTGTTCTTCTTATTTTTCCCACTAGGTTTTTGTGAAGTTTGCACAGAATTTACCTCAGCAGTAGGAAGAGTAGTCGTCTAGTGAGGGGAAATGGCAGCCGAAGATGGCTGGGAGGCTTTCCCCTAAGGTTGTTTTGTGGCTACACCAGAGATTGTGCCAACGAGACTGTCGGCATGAGCTCCGGTTTTCTGAGTAGCTGGAGGATTTGGGTTACCAGGGGCATTGGGGAGAAAATCATATAGCATGCCATATTGTGAATAGATCAAATCCAAATTTTGGGCACGATGAATGCATTGATCTTCTGTAACGGCACCGGAAAGGCCAATGTCTTTAGAGATGTGGGGTAAGAGAGACTTACAAAACCAATTAGCTAAGAGATGATCTGGGATTGGCATTTTGACTAGCCTCCTCCTACGTCTCCATTCATGAATGTTATCGGAGATATGGGTGGTGGTGTCTTGGTGCAGTGAGGTTAACGGTTCCGTTCCGGTTTCAAATCTGATTGGTAATTGGAAGTTCTTTAGAAACTCCATCGCTAAAGCACCAAAAGTGTTGACGGCAACGCGTGGCAATTCAATATACCACTTGGTAGCATTTCCTGTAAGGGTGCGGGGAAACAATCGAAGCCGGACACTATCATCCACCATGGAATTGGATATAGACCATAGATGAAAGGTAGTGATGTGTGCAGCTGGGTCGTCCCCTTGTTTCCCATCGAACTTTGTGATGTCAGAAGGAATCTTGTGCAGTAGTGGAGGCTAGAGCGGGTTGTTATTGATGGGATCATTAGTCAGTTTATGGATGTCGGGGATGTCCAGAGCTGCCAAAAATGGCAATTGTGGATTTGCCCCCGAATCTAACCAACGAAGCATGGGCTGACTATTTAGACCATAGGGTCCACCCATCAATGTTTTACCAGGAGGATAAGTAGGACTTTGATAAAAATTTCCTATAGGTGGAGGGGTAGGGACATATGGTTGCTATCCATAGGGCATATTGTATTACGGGGCAAACGATTGGTTGCCCCTAGTATAAAAGTGCCCTCCCATTCCAGATGGAGGTTGGGGTGGGTTAGTCCATATAGATGCAATAGAGTTTCCCGGAGGCATGCTACTACTTGCATAGTTCGGCAACAGCATAGACCCTACACCTATATTTGAACCACTTAAGGGAATAGTATTAACAATAGTTTGTCCCGTTTGTCCTAAGGATTGCAGGGGAAGTGAAATGCTCCCTGCTACCTGCATGCTGGTGACACTGCCCCCTGGTATAGTGGCCAAGGGGTTTGAACTCAGCAAAGGGTTCCAACCGAAAGGGTTGCTAAAAGGAACCGAAGTATTCACACTCGTGGGAGGAGCAACCGTGGGTCCCAACGTGGTCATGGTAGGAGTAGATCCCGAAGGATTCGATGAGCTACTAAAAGTTGTGATGACCGTAGGGTTGGGATTAGGTATATGTTGACTACTAGGGTTACCTAGTGATGGCATATAACTGACGACCGACGGGGAAGATGGTGGCGAACCTGGGAGGGTTGCCATTGGTATCGACCCTGTGGATGCCGGTTGTGAAATGGATGTTTGTGCGGCCGAAGACATGTCTTGGCGTGGTGGAATTTGAACTATCACAGGTCCCAACGGATCAGTGAGTGTAGGATTGTAATGAGGTACAACCCCTTCCGTGAAAGGGTCCTCTGGAAGTTCTGTATGATATGAGGCTATGTGAAAATCAGGGTTTGTCAATGGAGACTACTCTTCCGTAGAAGGCACGGGTTCACCAAGGTTCAGTTCTTCCTCAATAGTAAGAGGAGGTAGACCTTGCTATCATCGAGATAGATGGCGTGGGCCGGATGATGCCACAGTGGCCTGTTTATTTTTAACAAATTTTAATAAATTGTGATGTATTATAAAGTCTCAATGACAGTAACCACACACCTAAAAAAGAAAAAACGACTCTCTAAAATCAATCAACAAGCAACCAGAATAGGGTGTCCTGTCTGAGTACTACCGCTTGTTGGTAATGAAATCTAGTATCACAATAGTATACAGAGAGGGTTGGTCAAAAGTACAGTTATGGTCACTCTAGAGCTTCTCCCGAACCTCAGACGATAGGTGTAAGCACTCTCGTGAAGATGAGTACCCTCCTAAAGACCGAAGAAAGAGTGGGTCCGTTTGTTTTAGGTACCAGGACAGCCCATCCCAGTCACCTTGTGTAAGTCCCTAAAAAGTATGGCCACTAAAGATACCTCAAATCACAGACATCATCAGGGGGGTCCATGGTCAAGGACATCATGCTATATGGGCAGAATACCTAGATCCCCGATCTAGTTTCGACATCCCCGAAGGGAACCCCAATATATAACACACCCATCGGATGCAGTCGAAGGCGAGCTACCTTCTTGTGCACCCAAGTGTTGTCTCACGCTGAGCTCCGGTAAAGGAACGGTCCCGATAATATGAGTGCAGTAGGATTTCGCTCGTTAATGACTCTAGTTTCAAGTTTTGAGATCTTGGGTGATTTTCTCACTTTTCCTAACCCAATATCCTAGCCTGAACTACTGTTGGTGTGAGCTCAAAAAGAGTAATGTGATTGATTTTATTATCGCCTGATTCTTAGTATACTTGATTATTAGTCTTGCGGAGGGGGAGTGGATGTATGAAATGTAATGAGACTCTGACTCAAGAAACCATGCAAAATATGCTCTAAATATTCAATTCGATGAAGAGTATTTCTACAAGGAGAGGTTTCTTTTCAACATCCATGCACTAACATTCAGGGAAAATTTTAGGGGCGAATTTTAGCCCAAAGGCGAATTTTAAGGGTTTTTAAATTTTGGTAGGGCGAATTTTTTATATAAACCCATTTTCTATAGTTTTATAAAATTAGTCCTATAATTATTTTAAAAATAAATAATTATTAAGTAATAGCCCACCAAAACATGAAATTCGCCTCCTGATTTTCTGGTTTGGAGCAGCATTCGCCTCGATTTACTAGGTTTGGGGGAGGGATTCCAGTGATTCGCCCCCATTTTTGCTGATTGGGGCTTGGAAGTTGGAGGCACAGTAAAAATTTGAATGCATTTGCCGAAATTTACTGGGTCGGGGGAAGGATTGGAGTGATTCGCCCTGGTTGGGCTTGGTTGGAGCTTAAAAGGAGTTGTTGGAGGTGCAACAACGCTCAGGGCAACAACTTACAAGATCTGGACCCTGGTTCCGATGGTGCTGCATACATTGACCGATGACGTTGCACGCATTGACAAGAATCAAGATTTGGTTTCATTTAGGGAGACGATAGTTTCCCGGAAAGGGATTTAGAGTACCAAGATGGTCCATTTCCCCGGTGCCATGGAGCTAAACCCGCGAGGAGGATTTTGGACAGTGAGGAGGAGTTTGGACAGTGGTATTGGGTTGCAACTGTAATTATAATATTTTTTTGTAAATTTTATGAGTCTGAATGCTTTCAGTGTGCTTGTGATTGCTTCGACGAGGCTAACAACGCTCTGTAATTATTATTTTTTAATAAATTTTCCAATCTGAATGCTTCAAAGTGTGCTGGACCGCTAGTGAATGCTGGTGAAGAGTGCTGGTCAGTGGTGAATGCAAGTTCTCTGTTGGTGATTTGCAAGAGGTAAGCTAAAATCCATAATTTTACACTTGTTCCAGCCTTCTTTTACACTCACCTGGGAAGGGACAAACAAAACAAAACAGGTCCTGAACCGGCCGTTTCGGAGGCCCGATTTAGACCGGTTCTGATAACTAGAAGAAAATCCTGGGTTTTAGAGGACATGCCACCTCTATGCCTTTTCACCCACAGATTCTTTAAATCTTTTAATCTGATTTCCTCCCTAGTTTAGCGAGTATGAAAGACACGTAGCTTAATTTTTTAGACCATACGATTATGTCATCTTCTTTCAATTTTATTCAACGTAGTTTAAGTACGTGTGTATTTGTGTCATTCTTCGCCTCATTCTCCTTGGATACCAAGCTGTATATACGATACCTACCTTGACTCGATAATGAATTAGCTTCTGGTTCAGCTGCATCGGCTAGACTGAATATCTCCTTTCTGTGAAGGATATTGATTAGAAGACCCGATAACCTGAATTTTTCAACTTTTCTGAGCAACCCAGCAAGGGATCTCCACCTGTTTTTACTTGTTTCCTCTTCCAAATTTACACACCAGCCATTACCTATCATAGGAAATGCCCTTACCATTGCTTTCCAAACTATCGGTACCCGTCCATGGCCTATTTTTTCGAGGGTTCCCTTGGGAATATGGATTATAGAAAACTAGCATGCTGGTATTCCTTCCAGTACTGATTTCACTAGTGTTAGTGCCCCACTGCCCCCTCTCCCCTCTTAGACAACCATCTATAACACCCTTAAGTCTCTTCTCTATTCTTTCATACAACCATGGCCAGTCTCTAAATCTATAGTCATTGTGCTTAAGTTTGAAGCCAAGATATTGTACTCCATTATCAATGGTTACCGAATTGAAGGGAAGAATAAACTCACATTTCCTTTCTCCTTGTTGAGACCATTGACTATTGAATAGAATAGGAAACTTATTATTGTTCACCTCCATCTCTGTTGCTTAGCTGTAGATGTCCAGGATCTTCTTGAAATTTTTGGCTTCTCTTTTGGTCCTTTCTCCAAAAAGAATAATATCATCGACAAATAATAATAGCCCATACTTTACCTTTGATGGAACCTTCTCTTTTGCATGCTATTAGCACTCTGCTCTGGCCTTTTGCTACTGGGAGGAATAGAAAGAAGGACATTAGACAGCATCGTCTTAGGCCTCTTGTGGTAAATATTTCTTGAGGCCAGATCCATTAATTAGCACAACAAATGCGGCTGAAGAGAGGCACCCCCATGATCCAGTTCATCACTTGAATGCTCGTTCCTACTTGGAGTAGGATTATGTTTTTAAGTACATTCTATTAACCTTGCCAGCTACAGCCGGATCATGTTTCATTACGCATCATTTGTTACCTTCTTTATTTTGATTGAGTGCAATTCTTATTGGGTTAAACCCATCGCATCGCTTGTTGTATACGTATGGAGGAACCCAAATTGTTCATACGAAATTGCTTACGAGAAATTCATTTGAGTGTTTGTTACGATTTTTTAATAAATTTGTGAACCAAATAACAGAGTTAGATAGGCCTATAGTCATCCGTTGCTTTAGGCCCATTCCTCTTGGGAATTGATGTTATGAATGTGTTATCAAGGTCCCTAAGACATTCCGTAACCTTTTGGATCTTCAATAACCTTGAGTTAACAATCCAGAAAATCCCATGTAGAATCTGTTGTCCCTCCATCCAGGCATGGACTTCTAGCTCTCTTGAAATATTGAGGATGTCTTTTTGCTGTTCATTTACTAATCTGTGGAAGTATGACACCTTGAGAATCTTTGCTATGTTGCATTCTAGGGGATCTTGGAACAAAGTTTTGTTATGATTGACACTTCTGCTATCTCCTGTAATGTTCTGGCCTTAGAAACATCGTTTTTCCTGATCTCCCAAATTGTGTTTATGTTCTTCCTGTGTTTGGCATAATTGGAAGAATTGTGTATTGCCATCTTCCTTTGCCAATCATATGTATAGCTCTGCATGCTACTTCTTCCTTTTGCAATAAATATGTCAGATCAGCTTTTCTGTTACTGTAAATATGTCATCATTGTTTATTCTGCATATTGATTTGATTTGATTTTCTATTGTTGTTGGCACTTCCTGAGCATTCTTTCTGGCCCATTCTACCACTTCCCTTTTACCCTTCAAACATTCTAGCCCATTCTACCACTTCTCTTTTAACCCTTTTTAATCATTCTACAAATTGGAACATTGCAGATTCTCCTAGGATAGGATCAAAATTCCTCCATTACATAGTTACCATATGTCTGGACTCTGAACCTCTCCTCTTCTAGTCATTTATAGTTAAATTTTGAAGGGGTCAGGGGTATCGATCATTCTTTTCTATCACACAGCAACAAAATAGGAAGATGATGCGAATACTCTGTGGCTCCCACCCATGACTTAGGTCTATCTGCTTCTTCTAAAACCCTTTATACCACTAGAAATCAGTCTAGACTCTAAACACTTGGACACAACTTTTTTGCTGCTTCCACAGTTTCTCTATGTTGGAATTAATTCATTTGGTTCAACATCACAAAGACCTAGATCTTGGAACAATTGGGTAAAATAGCTAGCTAGGGTATCCTGTCTAGGCTCCTTCTCCCCATGTTCCTGCTACCTTCCTTATTAGATTAAGATCTTCTCCCAGAATTATGTTGTCATCCTTGATCTCGTCAACATTTCTAAAGTTCTCACAGAACATTTTCCTACCATCACATGGCCCGTACAAGTTAAAAATTGATAATTTTTTCCCTAAGTCTTTGTATTTCTGGTCATGCCCTAATACCTACATGTAAGAAGGACACATTAGGGAGAATGAATGATTCATTTCAACATGTTAGAAGTTCTCTTGATCTCTCTTCGAGTCCCGAGATATTTAAAGCACCCTTTTTTTAGTATGGGTGATAAAATAATCTCTTCTTTCTCAACTCTCATAGAGCTAGGTTTTTTTTGTGGCTGCCCCTTATCCTTCCCACATTCAGAAATAGAATAATCGTGGTTTGAAAATCGCTGAAGCTTTCCCTGCTATAAGCACCCCCTTGATTGGCAACTGCTTTTCTTAACCTCCTTAATGGCATTATTTTTGGTAGAGAGAGATGACTTTTATCCTACTTTAGGAGTTATTTCATTGTCCTTAGCCATGCCTCCTTCAATCCCCCCCTGTCCTTTTGGAGCTTATTTCTTGTGGATCTAAGGTCATATCTAGGGCCATATGCCCCCATTTTCTTCCAAGGACTAGAATTTGGATTCCTTGAATACAGAGGCAACTGTGGAAATATTAGGATTGGCTTTACTATCAGGCTCTTTTCTAACAGAATTTGGGGTAAGAATTCTGTCAGCTTCTATCTTTTTAAGTGTTCCCTTTTCGGTTACTAATCCTTCGTTCTAACCTGGAGAGCGCGGAGATTGGATCTATTCTTTCCTTTGAATTAATTGAGGTACGAAAGGTTCCAAATACTCAAACCTTAGAACCTTTCCATGGCTCGACTAATTTATCTCTAGTCACTAAAGTAGACTCTTCTTTAGAGTTGTTTACTATGTTTTCTTCCATCCTTGCCACTTGTTACCTTGAATAAGTTGGTGGAGTTGAGTAATTTTAGGATAATATGTTTAGGATGATATTGAAATTTTTAGTCATAGCAATTGTTTTCCATAAGTTAGTGCGAGTTGTGTGTCAAAAAATAGTCTGTTTGATCAGGTTCTAAGTTAAAATCAGTATAAACAGTGCACAAGAGCACTTGGTTGGGAGTATTTTTATGGTTGTATATAACTCCAATCGGATACCCGACAATTAAAATTTGGTAGCTAGACTTGCCCTATAAGGCTATAACTGAGCGTGTCTAAACGCCTCTTTGAATATTACTCCATGTGCCGACCCTTTTGTGCACGGGGTTCCCACAACATTATATTATACCTGCAATCAATATAGGTTACCATTATAAGCATGATCAAGTTGAAATTTATAGGATCGTGTTATATTGCTTTCTATCCATCCATCCTCCCATTTTCTTTTCCTTCAGGGCATACAGGACATAATTGAGTGGAAAATTTAAATGTTATCTTTAATATTTATCTCTAGGAAAGTACCATATAAGAATGCTAGCAGGTTAATGACCTTATGACCCACCACGGGAAGAAACTATTAGTTTAGAAATCAGAGCTTTCTATTAAGATACCACATGAGAATAGTTTATGACTTCTTACTTCCTGTGACTGTTACATTTACTTAGAATAGAAAATTCATGTTCAAGTTCATTATAGTACTTCTATGTTGTATGTTATATATATTGAGCACTGTACCATGCAAAATATTTTCATATATATATATATATATATATATATATATATATATATATATACATACGTGTGTGTGTTTTTGTTTTTTCCTTTATTATTGAAGCTTTGCTCTGTTATCAAACAAACTCAAAGATTGCATTTTATTTGAAACTTTTGATTGGCAAACACAATGATGTTGAATCTATATTACAAAACTAGATGGATCCACATCTAGTGATATGCAGTTGGTTTTTTGAGCTTTCATGGAATGTTCTTAGCTTTTGTTTGATTTTTTTACCTAATTACTACACAATGCAGGTTGAGCCAAAACATTTTTCAATTCTTGCAAATTGGAGGCGTGAGTATACAATGGAAGACATTCTCTCACAATTGAAAATAGAAATGCTGGCTTCTTACAATCGGAAGTTAGTACAACCTCCGAAAGGCACATTCTTCTAGGAAGTTGTCTTTTATTTTTATCTTTCTATTCGTCACTTTGAATTGTAGCTTTGGATGGTCTATGTAACATAGTATGAGTGATAATTCAAAGGGTCTGGGTCTATTCTGTACTGTATACATGAATTTGAAGAAGGCTTATCTGTACTTCCTTGCTTCTGTGAGATAGAGATGCCATAGTTATATATACTCTTCCTAGGAGATTATACATGAATTTGAAGAGCTTATCATGCCCGTTTGTACATGAGATAAAATGCCACGGTTATATGCTCTTCCTAGTGATTATACATGAATTTGAAGAAGGCTTATCTGTACTTCCTTGCTTCTGTGAGATACAGATGCCATAATTATATACTATTCCTAGTGATTATGACCTACCTTTGAATTTGAAAAAGGTTTAACTGTACTTTGTTTCTTCTATGAGATGCAGATGCTAAAGTTTATACTATTACTTGCGATTATGACTTGATTCCAATGTGAAGAGCCCATGAAATATTTTCGCTGAAGTTGTAACTTTATTGCCCGGATGATGTTGAACAGCTTTGATCTCTTCCATCTTTAATGCTAGTGCAACTAGGGTCACTGATGTTGTTTGATACAGGCTTTTATAGTTATTACAGGCTCTAAAAGGAGTGTTCAAAGACTTGCATGAATCCACGTCCTCTGTTTAAAGGTTATATTTTTCTGGAACGTGTAAGTATTTGGTTGTATTTGTCTACATATTCAGGTGATTGTTCTTGCTGTTCGCTTATAGGCCATTTCTTCTAAGTGATAAAAGGTGATGAATGAATTTAATGGCCAAGTCTGGTGATCTTAGTTGTTTTGATTGTTGCGTCCTGAGATTTCCAAAAGAGGAACTGAAATGATTGCTGCTAAATCAACATTCAATTATTTCTGTAACAATTAAAGTCATTGATAAACCGTGGGCTGTAATATTGGTTCCATGTAATTTTTATTTAGATTGTCAAATGACTTTAGTTTTGATTAGCATCCCCTTGGAGATTCATCAGTATGATGAGTAACCATCATTGTCATTGTTCGGCATGTTTTTACTAGTTTCTGTTGGTTTGTGTTTGTGAGGTATGCATCCTTTGTCTTGTCAAACCACAACCCTGTGTATTTGTTTTTAGCCATAACAGACGTAGCCAAGCCTCTATCTGTTACAAGCTCACATTTTCAGAAATGTTTTGTCAGCCTCCATAGTAGGTGTTTTGAAATTTTGTGCTGGTTGTTTATATGAAAGCAGGATCTGGACAAATCTCTTCTGTTAAGCTGGAAGAGAAAAAATGATAAGGATGTCTTTCCATCTTGAAAATTGCAATTTCAATTGCTTCTGATTGTTCCATGTGAGGGTATATATGGTATGTTAATGATGTTTTAAAATAGCTGTGTTCAACTCTGGAAGATAATGACTTGAAACTTGAACAGTGGTGATCACCATTGCACTCTTAGAAAGTGATTAAAATCAGATGCATTCTAGAATCCTTATCCTTGGTCGAGAACTTGAACTTGTGGGGAGTTCATTCTAACTTACACAGGATTCTTAAATATTTTGTATTTTGGCAAGCTTGGAAAATTTCAGAATCATGTACTGGTTTTTCTTTAGTTAGTTGGAAATTTGTGTGGCATTTCCAAAGTGGTGATTTGAGGTTTTCTAAGTTTATTGTCAGGAAGAAATTGGATAATACTAGAATTTTCTCCCGTGTCACTGATTTGTGTCTCTGGTGCCATTTTTTTAGCTTCTGTACTATATTTTTAAATAATACAGTTATTAAAACATTGCATTACCAGTATTTATGGAAGATTTTAAAAAATCAAAACTGTCTACTTTTTCCAGCGGACATTTCACTTTTAAGGGAGTCAAATATAAGTTTAAAGTAATCGAAAATAAGGAAATATAAGTACAAAGTAATAGAATCCATATCAACTACATTTTTGTTAAAATATTATGTCTTAGTATTTGTGAAAGATGGGTGGGATCTAGTTTTTGAGTATAGGGGATGGCGCGATTATTACAAAAGAAATTAAACACAAATTTGAAAAAATATAAAAGGAGCTAAAATTGAATAATCATTAAAATGAAAATAACCTCGTCATAATAAAAAATATATAATTGAATTATTATTAAAAATATAAAAAATAAGTTAATAAAATAAAATTTAATAAATAGTAATCATAGTTTAATAATTTATTTTAATAAATAGTAATCATAGTTTATTTTAATCACGCGTGTGAAAATAAAATAGTAAAAGATTAAAAATGCTGAAATAGTAAAAGATTTAATTGAAACTGTAACACTCTGTAACACCCTGAATGGAGCATATTACTAATTTAGTAACATGGTCTTTAGAGTTCTTAAATTGAAGGTTATGTATATTATGATATATAATTTCTAGTTCGCTTTACTCTGGAATGCTCACATGCATATAGCCATAAATGCATAATACACATTTTATAGTGGAGTAAATACACATAATAACCATAATAGAAATCACTTAACATAGATGTTGCACATAGCCATAGATTCTATCGCTTGGGCTCTTTCAATAGTGGGTCATCAAAACTTATGTTTTACATGGCAGTAGTGGTTAAAGAGACTTTAGATGTTCTACATAGCTATATATTCCATTACTTTTTCTCTCTCAGTAATTTGTCACCCTTGACCACTTCGAGCTATGGTACATAGTTGCATTGACGAGGTAATGGGCCAAGGTACTTGATTGTGATAACCTCTAACGAACAATTTTTTGTTTCCCATTAATCTACACAACTAAGTAGTACACCCTTGTTTCTATGTTGTAGTCCAAGTCCATTAGACTATGCCACCACCCTTCTAGCATTTCCAATTCATGTTGGTCAGGGAGTCTTGGAGCCCTGCAACATCTAGGAGCGTTCATGAGTCCCTTGGTATCTTATTGGCCTCACACTAGGGAAACCTATCCCCATACCCAAATCCACTTAGGATTAATTAGTTAACAATAGCATAGTGTTACTTCCTTCTCCCTTTACTAGGAAACTTATTATCCAACCATGGCTAGAATGATGGAATGAAATCATCAAATTGAATTGAACAACACTAAAATTCCCCCTTTTATGTGCTTATGCTCTTTTTGACAAGTGGCACTAAGTAAAGTTAATTTATGGGCTTGGGATAAAATCAGGTTGTTTTTTACTTCAAAAATATTTTAATAATGACTTAGCCCCATAGGAGTAAGCCTTTCATCACTTAGACCTTCACCCCTTTTTCTACTTGTGGAGCCCGACCCCTCGTACTCTGTTTGACTTTGCCTACAACAATATATTTTATCAATGTGCATGTAATTACATATTTAAAATGTTCACTGGCCTTTTAACACATAAGCTAGCCTAAAACCAAACAAGGATTTTGATCTCAAACATATAAACATAGACACATTGGCTTAAACACATTGTACATGGCCACGTAGTTCCCAAAAAATTTATAGGCTCATTAGCGTAAACGCGGTATGTAAAATACACACATAGGGATCATCCTATGGGTGTTACATTCCCCTCCCTGTTATTTATGCACTTTGCTCAATGCATTATATATATATGAGGGTGCTCCCTCATGGTTTTTTAATATATATATATATATATATATGCAAAAGGTGAGGGTACTCTCTCTTGGCATCTTTGTGCTCCCATGTAGCGTTTTCAAAGTCAAATGCATACATTGCACCTTTACTAGGGTAACGGATCAGTTTTGGAGCACCTTGACCTTTCTATCCAAAATATCTATTGGTTGAATGTGAAAGTCTCCCTTGGACTCCATATGAATAATGTTCTAGTCAATTACATGATTAACATCATGGAAATTTTAAGTAATCAAATACGAAATACATTGTGAATATATATGAAAGCTGACAAGGTAATTCTATATCCAATTGGTCCAATCTTCTCTAGGATCTCTAATGACCCACAAAATCTTGTTGACAACCTATAACAACTTCCTAATTTCAACGAACTCTTCTTGGCTTTTTCTTAAAAAAAAAACATGGTCACCAACTCTGAGTTCCCTATTTGTCGTGTTATTATTTGCATATTTTTCTATCTATCCTATTTGACATTTAAGTTGTTCTTGATTTCCACTACTTGCTCTTCCATTTCTCCAAAAAAAATTGGCCCAACAATTTCTTTGTCCACTGGTTTATCCCAACATATAGGTACATTGATTTTTCTACCATACAAGACAAGGCTTCAAATGAGCTCATCATTAAAGATGTTTGATACTCATTGCTATATGAAACTCTATCAAATGCAGATACACTTCATATTTTTATGGTTTACCCATCACATACATCATCAACATATCCTCAATCACTTGATTAACCGTCTTAGTTTGTCCATTTGATTCTAGATGAGATGTACTAATGTTCATTATGGTTCGAATACCCTTCCGATTGTTTAATGTAAACTTGGGATCCTTGTATGAAATAATTGCTTTAGGCACTCCATGTAACTTGGTAATTTTCTTCATATGCATTTCAACAATATTTTCTACCTTATGTTTTGACCTCAGTAGAATAAAGTGGATAGTGTTAATGAGTTTATGCACCACTACAATGGTGGAACCATGTTACTTCACACTCTTGGACAAATTTGTAATAAAATCTAGTGAAACAATTTCCCATTTCCATTTAGGAATGGGTATTGGTTGTAGCAATTGCAATCTAGACATCTAGCTATATAATCAACCACTTTCTTTTTCATCCTTGGCCAAAAGTATCAATTTTTTATTGCTGACACTGTTGTATGGTACTCTGGGTGTCCAACATAAGGTACCTTGTGCATCTCACTTGAAACCATGTTTTTTAATCCTTGTGAATTTGACACATAAGTTCTGAGTTTGTACATGAGTATTTCATCATCTTTTAATTATTGTACTTTAGCTATAATTTATCTTGTTGTAACTCTTGTTTTATCTTCATGTATCACTGCTCTAAGTTTTCAACTCTAAAAGTCTGATTTTGAAATCATATTTTCATATACTTACGGTTGTAGCATGTATTTTAGGCACCCCTCTCTCGAATTCATCAACCACCTTATTTTCCTTGCCTTTTAGATGTTTGATTTCAAAATTATAATTAGCTAGAAATTCTAACCATTTAATTTTGTCTAACATTAAGTTGGTTGTCAAAACAAATGCTTCAGACTGTTGTGCTCTGTTCACAATTCAATTTTTTTTCCAATAAGATAACATCTCCACATTTTCAAGGCTTTAATGATGGCTACCAACTCCAAATTTTGAGAGGGAAAATTTCTCTTATGCTTCTCAACTTCCTTGACTCAAACATATTACATGCCCATTTGCATGAGGATTCCTCCAAGCTCTTTCTTGCATGCATTGGTGCACATAATAAAATATTTATTTGGATAAACTATTCTTAATATTGGTGCACTTGCTAATAGCGTTTTTAAACACTGAAATGTCTCTTCACATTTATGAGATCACTAAAATTTCATACCCTTATTTTTTGAAAATGTATTCAGGCCATTTATGTGAACCCTTAGCTAATTTGGTTATCCTTCTCCTAACGCTTGTAGCTAGCTGACCTAACCAAGTCCTTCCATGATTGGTTTTCTTCAAATAAATATTTCAAAAATTTTAGGGTTAACAAATATTGTTAGCTCCAAAATCAATTAAAATGGAAAAGGGTTGAGTGTTTATCTTACCTTTAATTTCAATAATGTGAGCATAGTGATAATCCCATGAGTTGTCCAATGTTGTATAATTTTGTTTCCTTTGTGAGCGTCATCTTTGTACATGTGTTTTTCCTCGAGACCCCAAAACTTGGTGGGCTAAAATCTTGGCCTTTTCTTTTTATATTTCATTTGGATAAACTTTCCTTGGTTCACTATGGGTTGGCCGAGTTTGTTGATTTGCTTGAAATTTGCTCCCAAAAAATGAAGGTTTATATCCCTTCTTTGTTTGCTCAAACTTGTCCTTTTTGTCATCCCAGGTTTTCTACAAGTTTAACTTAATTTTGTTATGTTCATAAACATACATTTCCTTCCTCGTAGCTTCATCCAAAGCCTTGGGCTCGTTAAATTTAATTTATTGTTACTATAAAATGATGGTAAACCACTTAATGATATCTATATTTTGATATATTCATCATAATTAAAATCCAACATACCTTAGTAATATAAAAACTTTCCTTTCATACTCATCTATTGTCATGCTCCTTATCTTGATTTCCCCTACTGTTTCCCCTGGCATTGTCTTGAACAATCTATGCTCTGCTACCATTTAATCAACAGTTTCCCAGATATCAAGGTTGAATAATGGCCGAAAGGACAAAGTTTCATTATCCGATGCTGAATTTCTTAACTTAAATACATGTTTAATAAGTCTATCATAACATTGTAGTAGGAATAAATATGAAGTATCTGGCCTAGTAAATATTTTAATCCTCCTTTGCTTGGTTTGATATTTTGCAGTTCACAAATTCCTCCTTTGAATTGGTGGAGGGAGAGCTTTGTGCAGATGGGCTTCTAGGTCAATGGAGTTATGTAGAAAAGACTCCCTTGGAACACTTAGATATTTCTCATGTTGATGACTATGGGGTGTCACCATATGAGTTAGATAAGCGTATACGTGATCTATTGGAGAAACAACAAGAAGAAAGGATTTCGAGGAGCTTGAGGTGGTAGAAGTCCAGCGAGATTAAGCTACGGGCTAAAGAAAGAGAACTTAAACATTGGAAGGAACGAGTTTGATGTCTTACGAGCTTTCATTTGGGGACAATTCGGGGAATTTCCTCTCTTACTCATTATGCTCTTTTATATTGTTTGAACCGTGTTCACTGCACATCACATGATAATACACACACTCACAAAGTTCAAGGGTCAGCTCAACTAGTTGTTGTCAATGTTACTGGACATTTGGCAAAGTTTATGCCAGGAGGTGCCTGGTTTAGAATTTTAAATTCCTCTAGGTGAGGTGCACTAGTCTACATTGACAGGTTTACTGGGGACGCTGCCCACAAATGTGGGAAGAATCCCTTAGGCTTACTCATGAGGTTTTCCTTGGAAACAAAAGATGTATGTCTGTTTGCAATACACAAACCCTCATGAAGTTGCATCTTTCAGGAGACTTGAAATCTTGCTTGTAACAGATTCATACTTGATCAAAGCCTCATTTAAGTGTTTGTCTGGCTTACTGTATGTTTAAATTGAGTGGTGATTTTCAGGTGACAATTCTGCATTTGTTGAAATGTTAAATAATGTTGATGGCAAAAGACATCACAAAAGGAAGGCTTCTGGAAGGAGTTCTGTAACGTCAATTAACAACTCAGGACGGGGAGGGGAATTCGTGGCCTCCCACTATGGTCATTTATCCATTGTACGAGAGGGCCCTCTAGAGGAGTCCACTTTGCCGACTCTCTTGATCAACTTGAATTACGAGAGGAAAAATGGCGCTTTGGCACGTGTTCCACTGACTTAGATTATTTTGAAGATATAGTGTAAATAGGATGGGTGCCTGATTTTCGAGATTCCACTGATGGAACCTGCATGGATTTTGTAAAGTGTGTTTCTGATGTTGGGTCTGATGCATGCTGTGAAGTCAATAGTACCTCCAAACACAGGATTGGGCAGGGAATTGGTGATATGCACGAGAACGGATCTGAGGCAAGCACTGCATGCTCAGTTTTTGGACATGAATTACATGAGACATAGTAGTACTATTATTTTGTTGGAGACTTTGGGCTGTCCAACACCTGAAGTTTACCCCTTCTTATGTACGTTTTTGTAAGTGTATATAAACATGGGCAGGCCTTTATTAAAGAACATTTATGTGCTTTCGATTCATCTAATGAGTGTTTGTTTCTACATACACATTTGTAACCATGGCCCCTGCTGGATGAACAGAGCTCATGTTTTGGATTCACTCAGCCATTAATGTGACCTGAAACTGAGATGTGGTTTGGATATAAATTTCCAAACATATTCATCAAGTTTCTCTTAGGAAATTTTGGTGACCAATCAAACTTATTATACATGAGATTCTTGGTTTGGCTGTCCTGTTGAAGCAGCGTAAAATGACCATACCAATACGCATAACCAAGGACAGGGAAATTTGAAGGAAAGCAATTAAAATTTTGATGATTTCGTGGAAAATCTTGTACTTGTGTTCATGAGATATAATATTTGAGTATCTAGTACTGCTAACTCATTGTCGGTATCGCAAAATCAAGCACAAGTGATATTTTCGTTTTGCTGAATTCTCTGTACTGCTGATTGGACATATAAATACTCTGTTTATTATAAAAAATGGGATGAGGATAGGAGTGTAATTTACCTTAGCTTCAATGTATAATCCTTACCGTTATCTTCTGTGATTACAAGCAATTTTAAAACTGTTAATGGTCAGCGCTATTTCTTAAATTTAGAAACAATAATATTATATTTCTTCAAATTGATGCTGCTGATTGTCATTTGCACATCCCAGAAACAAAAAGTATGTGCTTCACCATAGCCTTATGGAAGAAATTCAAGTTCCTCTCTCCTTATTTTTCAAGTTCAGTGACCACTGATAACAAATTTTTCAAGATAATGATTAGCATACTTTGGTTTGAGTAAGTGCCTAAATGTATGTTTTTTAATGACACCAACCCCTGAAACAGAAATTCGTACTGAGAAAAAAATAGCAGCAATATATTTTTCACTGATCAGCTAGTCCAGAAAGCAATAGGTAGAGGTGCTAACCCAAAGATTCCAAGATAAAGGGAAGCAAACTCTACAATTTCCAGACTGTTTAGCAAAACTAGAAGAACATGTTTTCCAAACTGCACGAGAACTACTTCCCTCACGAGTCACCATGTGCCATGCTTGGTCTCGGTGGTTCTCTTCCTTCTACTCTTGGTTCACATATCTTCATTGGAACCAACAACCTGAACTCCACTAGAAAACGATTCACCATTTTGTAGTAGTGATTCGCCATTTGTACTGGTGATTCACCATGTTTTTACAAGATAATATAATCTCGTGAGAGATTCGCCAAAAAATTATATATACATATTATATTATTAATAAAATCACCTTCCATTTTTCCTATGTATCATGGGGATTCGCCCATTTATTATATATATAAATTTAGGGGGGTTCTTAAAATTTTCCCTGATGCATATGCAGCCCATAGTTGAGAGAAAACTTTGGATTGCCTCCTATCAAGAGGTGCTCCTAGTAGAGGACCTCCTTGCAAAGAGGTGTCAAGGCATAGAGTAGAATGTGGATGTAGGTAGACAGATTTTTCCCTACCTTCAATGCATAAGTCCTCTTGCCTTATTTTTACTTCCATGTTCTGAAGTAGAGAAGGGTCCATGCTCTCCACCTTGTGATGCCCTTCCTCCTCTTCTACCTCCCCTATCTCCAAGACCTCATCATTGATCAATGATAGTGCATGCTCCTCAAGCATGAGATCTTGTGGGACTCTTTGCAAGAGTGCAAGAGTCTCTCCTCTTGGAGCAAGTGCTCCAACCTCTTCCTCATGAAGTGCTTGAGGTTCCCTTGAGGTGACTACGTTCTCATCTCCCACTTCCTTCTCCTCCTTTTCAATAACTATATTGTCCCATCATCAATGAGAGACAATAGATCTTGATCAACTATTGAAGGAGAAACCTTCATGCTTTCCTCTTGAGATGAGGACTCTTCACCAAATGGATATCTTGCCCTTGGAAATGCATCAATCAAGCTCACACCTTATTTTTCCCCCTTGATGAAGGAATCATTGGAAAAATGATAAAGCTTTGATGATATGGCTGAGTGCTCATATCCATGCGATGAGGTTTCAGAATGTTCATCATGCACAGATCCTGTGGATCTGATTGGAAGATCTTCTTTTTGAAACTCCTTGGGAGCTTCATTGTTGCTTCTCTTTTCTTCTTGCACATCCTCCTTGGGGAGGTTATTCTTAAATATGAACAAATATGAGAGTAATATCATCATCTCCATGTTTCCCTTGCTCTTAATTTCACTGATAGCTTGATCTCACAGGCGGAGCCAGAGATCATGCTCTAATACCACTGATATATTCCAAATGGGGAAAAATAGGCTCGGTAGGGAATATCTTAAGATATTAAACTATAGAAACACAGAAGTAGGGAAAAAACACCAGAAAATTCTAAACCAGAGATGGAATGGTTGGACATTTACTGGTTATATCACCTCTAAGGAGAGGGTGAAAACCAGAGGATTCCTGGTCCGTTCCAGACTCTATCTATATAATACTGATGAGACACAGAAAGTGTGGGAATGAAAAAATCATATTAGATTTTTTTTCCCTTAGGGACCTTATATCTACAGATCTAAATAATGGATCTAAAGAGAAGAAAAAACCAAACAAGCAAGGAGCGGGAAATTCCACTACTAGGAAAAACTGCAAGAGGCTCAGGGAAAACACTGTATAAGAAAAATGGTGCAAGAATAATGCTACTCAAGGCTGGTTTCCATTAGTATAGGCTGTGTGGGACCTCCATGCTTAATTTTAGGAAGAAAAATTGGGTTTAAGGGCCTTAAAAAGATCTCCCACGAAGCTGACTAGTTAAAAATCAGCTAAAGAGAAGAGCTGATGGAATGAAGAAAAATCCACTTCATAATTGTGAAGTTTCAGCAGAGAGTCATTGGAAATAAGCCATAATACATGGTTACAGCATAGCAGCATAAAATCAGACTTTTAATAGAGCTTCTCAAGAAGTACAGTGAATTCTATGAAGAAATAAGCAAGTAATATTCAGAAATGGGAGCTACAATGTATGTAGAAAGTTTAAAAATGAATGGACAGCGTCCCCCTAAGCATGCTTCAGAAGTATAATTTTAGATTACATATTTACAGAAAATTTATGGCTGAAACATCAGATCCATTTCAGATCTGGAAACTACACAACCTTCTTTACAAGATCCCTTTCGGATTTCATCAAAATATTGAATAATAAAGTGTAGATATAACTTTTTATACACAGAACTACAGAAATTTTCAGTAATTTATGAAGATTTATTTATTCATAATATACATAAGATCTGAACATAAGATATCAGCAAGCTACTTCATTACTCTTCAAGGTGAGAGGCAAGCCTCAATCGCCAGAAACAAGTACAATGAGAGATATACAACTAGCAGTAGAAGCAATGCATAAAATAATGCAGTAGACAAAGGAGACTGCACAGTAGCTAGGGCTGAATGTTACAATAGGTAAAATATATAGATCTGAAATGAAAATATGACAAAGATCCTCTTCCGGGTGGTCACAAGACACCCTCCCTGAGAGAAATCCCTCAAAACTACTAGATCCTTGCAGATCTAGAATTCCCACTTACTACACTTACAACAGTAGAAAAACCCTCAGTGAGCCAGCGCTGTCAATGCAAGCATAGCTTGGCCTCCAACCTGATAGTGGATCAATCTAGCACATTTCCCTCCAAGAGCTACTCAAGAAGGATAGAGGATTCCTAAACAGGAAGTCCTCTCTTTCTCTTGCTAAACAGCAAAGAGAAATGGAGTTGCCTTAGCAAGCTCAGAAAATGAAATATGATCAAAAACCTCCTCATGAGCCTTCATCCTTCTTTTATAACATTTGAGTCTCTTGACAAACCCTAAACCACTTTCATAATTTGGTTCTTTTCACACTTGGAAACCCCTTCTAGAATTGCGCAGTCCATCGAGGTTCAATGAACCTAGACAGCGTTGTTGACTTGGTCAAATAGGATCTCCTTTGGTGGTCTTGGCCCTTTCAAACCTGCAAAATTTTATTCCAATGGCCTAAATATGTCTCTTTTCACATAGGCACTGATTTATTCTTGATTTGCAAGAGGATTAGGCATTCTCCCTTACAATTTATTCATTAATCATGAAATACAAAATGAATAAGGCAAAATTAATGTTCCAAATTAGCTTAAGCTAATTTAGGAACATTACATCAACAAGGACTGTCTGAATTATGGGAGATCAAACAGAGAGAAGGTAAAAAAACCTGAGATTTAATGAGAAGGTTCAAATATGAAATCGGGAAATTGAGTTACCCGATTGATCCAAATCACCAACGTGACTGGTTCATTAAATCACTTTTACCCCTGACAAGAACGCCATTGACCCAGAAAAATATTGATACACTCCAAGATGCACTAGAAAAATAAATGAAGATAGAAGAAATGGCTGGCTACCCATAGGAGTTTTGGGGGGAGTAGCCGCCCATGATCCGTCCATATTGGGATTTTAACATCAAATAGAAATTTTGATAGAAAATCTCAAGTATATTCAGCTAGCACGACCAACGCGACCCAATGTGTGGTGTACACATTGTTTGTTGGAAGGACATTTGGTTACAGAGTGCCCGAGGTTGCGGGGAACCAATGTAGGGACTTCAACAATAGGAGCACAAGGGACGCCACCACTGGGAGGAGTTGCACAAGTAAATACTCAAGGAATGTACCACACGCAACCCAATTTCCCAGGTTTTCCTAACCAACAAACTCCAACGTCAACATAATACTGTGAAATATGTAAGGGAATTGGTCATCCACCGCATTTATGCCCAATCTTAAAAAAATATTCAAATGTACCAAATAACATTTACTGTGAATTATGTGCTTCAAAAACTCATCATATAGAGCAGTGAAAAGCCCTGGACGCATTAGCAGACCAAATGGATAGATCATCCTACATATTAAATGAAACTCAGAGAAGACAAGGAGGGGACGAGGAGGATCAGGAATGCGAGGGGGCAGGATTGGACAAAGAGGACCTTTGATATGTTACAATTACGATCAAGAAGGCCATGTAGTGAGATAATGTCTGCTACCAAGATGACCATGGTGTTCCCAGTGTAAAGTGAATTCAGATGCCATTGAGGATTGTATAGAACTAATTAAAAGGCTAGAAGAGAGAACTAGGCAACGAGGAGACAATTTGGTCAATGCAGATCCAAGATTAGTCTAGACATAACCTCTACCGAGTGTGGCCATAATAACCCGAGGAGGGAAGAAAACCGGGGAGGATGAAAGAGAGATGGAGCTGATAAAACTAATAAAACCAACATCCCCAAAGAAGTTCTTTAATTCAGAGAAAAAAAGACAATACTTTAAAGAATCACTCGAAACATTCTGAAAGCTAGAGAACCGCAAGGATATGGAACTAATGTAACCAACCAACGAAGGTGGAAAAACTGTTACAACAAAAACACCGATAGAAGCATGGTTTTGACTGTTCTTGAAAATTTTAAATGACATATAGATGCTAGAGTAGTTAAAGCAAAATTTGAAAGCAGTATTAGGAGGAATAGAGCACGAGGACCCAATTAACACTAAATTTCTAGAAAAGGATGTAAGGAGAGTAAAAAGAAACAAAAGAAGAACATGAAAGGAATTTCGCATAAATGCTCAAGTTGTGGGATTTCAAATAAGAGACACAATGCTAGATCTAGGATTAGATGTGGACATTCTACCTAGAAAGACATGGGAAGCATTAGGAAAGAAAATGCCGACATATTACCCTATACTGCTAAGAATGGTGAACCAATATTGTATTGTGTTGGTAGGAAGACTAGAAGAGGTTGAAGTAGATGTCATGAGAGTAAAAACTTACACATATTTTGAATTAATCAACATTATGGGAGATAAGGATCCATATCCAACTTTGTTGGAGATAGACTAGGCATTTGAAAATTATGCAGTTATCAATTTGAAGAAGGAGCTTATGATATTTGAAGACGATGAAGTGAGAGTGGTCAAACCATTGGATCCATATCAAGGACCATGGTATACAGAAATCGTCGGGGCCAGGGAAGATAAAAAAATTCTCGACCAACTTTATCAGATGACAATAGGTAAAAGAGAAGATTACATGAACCCTACAACAGGAGTAACAATAATTTGGTGAAGTGTTCAAAGTTATGATGTAGGATCGAAAGTTGCATGGGATGATTGGCAGCAAGGCAGATACGAGGTCAATACCAGAAGATTTGCTACTATTCGTGGAGTTAACTGGATCGACACAGAGGTAAGGGGTTACCCCACCCTTACTAATATGCAAAATGTGAATAATTTTATTAAAAAAATTGAAGATAACGTACCAGAGGAGCATAAGGTTCCTCTCATGGATGTAGCTTTGAAATATACTTCAGAAAGGTGGAGGGTAAATCACTGCAACTCTCTTCGTAGTTGGGAAGAGGTAGAAAAGGAATTGAAAATGAGATTCCAAGCATCTTCAGGACCGAAAATAGAAGAGAAGTATAGAGGAGTTTCAGATCCCCAAGTACATGTAAAAATCTGTGAATACAAGTGGGAAATGGAGAGATACCCGAAATCCTTTTGGGTGTATAAATTTATACATTCATTAGATATAATCCCACAATCTTGGTACCTGAAAGAGGAAAATAAGAGGCAAACAGGTAGCTGGGAGACAGTAGCGGAAATATTTGCATGAAGTTTCTCTTTCAAAGGGGATAATGGATAGATTACGGAGACCTTGCAGGTGATCAAATGGATTCTATTATGTTTAGAACTTGCAGAAGCTGAAGAAGCACTTGTGTCAAGGCAGATACCCGAGTCTAGTTATCAAGTAGTAACATGCAGGAAAGTAGACCAGGGAATAGATGATGATGATTTAGAAAATCTCAGACACTTGTCGTTTGAAGAAAAGGAAGGAGAACGCAAAATACAGAAGGAACCTACCATAGAAGGACTGCACTTGTTAACCCTAAGGAAAAAGAAATAGAATATTGGAAGTCAAGAAAAACCCAAGATAGCATCCATAGGGGACTATTGGGACGAAGAGGCTACAAAATAAATATTTGATTCGCTAAAGGAATATGAAGATATATTCCCGTCTTCCATAGTAAAACTAAAAGGTATCAAGGGAGATTTGGGGGAGATGCAGATAATGTTGAAACCTAATGCTAGACTAGTAAAGCATAAACCCTACCACCTGAACCCAAGGTTCAAAGAGAAAGTCAAAGCATAAATAGACAAAATTCTAAACGCAGGATTAATTTTCCCAATTGAAGAGGCAGAATGGGTTAGTTCAATAGTGATACAGAACAAAAAGGAGAAGTCATAAATCAGGGTGTGTGTAGACTACAAAAGTATAAATAATGCATGTGTCCATGATCCTTTCCCAACACCATTCAGTGACGAAGTTCTAGATAATGTGGCTGGAAATGAAGCATATGCATTCACAAATGGATTCTTTGGTTATCATCAATTCTGAATAGCAGAGGAGGATAAAAGAAAAACCACATTCACTCTTGAATGGGGATCGTATGCTTATCATGTAGTGCCCTTTGGGTTAAAGAATGCACCGACGGTATTTTCAAGAATAGTGATAGCATCTTTCAGAGAGTATATCCAAAAGTTTATAGAAGTGTACATGGATGAATGTACAGTATATAGTTTTTTAAAGAACCACGCAAGCCTCCTTCAAATAATGTTTGACCATTGCAGACAACTTCAAATCTCACTAAATATGAATAAGTGCATATTTGAAGTACCCTTCAGAACATTACTTGGCCATGTGGTTTGTAAACAAGTAGTATTTGTGGACCCCACCAAGGTGGCATTAATTTTAAACATGGACGCCCCAAAGAATTTTAAACAATTGAGATCATTACTGGGACAAATAAGGTATTACAGAAGGTTTATCCACAACTATGCTTGGATCACAGCACCGTAGGAAAAGATGTTGCAGAAGACATAACTGTTTACATGAAATGAGGAATGTAGCAAGGCGTTGGACATGCTAAAGGATAAATTATCAAGTGCACCTATTTCAACTCATCCTAACTAGGAAAAACAATTCCATGTGCATATTGATGCTTCAGGAATTGCTTTGGGGGTCATGCTAGCGCAACTAGGAGAAACCAACATAGACCACCCGATATATTTTGCAAGAAGGAAGCTGTCGACATTGGAAAATAATCATACAAAAACTAAAATAGAAGCTCTAGAAATGGTCTACTCTCTACATAAATTTCGCCACTATTTACTTTGAGGTACTTTTAAATTTTTTACATATCACTCTGCATTAAAGTATTTAGTAAACAAACTTGTTCTGGAGGGAAGAATTTGAAGATGGCTTCTACTATTCCAGGAGTTTACTTTTGAAGTCATAATAAAGCCAATGAGACTAAACTTTAGACCTGATCATCCATCAAGATTGGAAAAAGGGGAAAATGGAGGACCATTTGATGACTAGCTACCAAATGCAGACCTCTTTCGGATAGAAGCCATCTCCGAGTATCTAGAGAAAATATCCACATACCTAGCTACATGATAGTGCCCAAAAGAATATAAAACCAATCAGAGAAGACATTTGGTTGTTAAAGCAACTGATTACCAAATCATAGTGGGTCAATTATATAAAATGGGTCTGGATCAAATACTACGAAGATGTGTATTCACAAAAGAGCAGATATATTATGGGAATGTCACAATGGAGTTGCAGGAGGACATGTAGGAGAAAAACCTACCACAAGAAAAATATTACAGGCAGGGCTATGGTGTCCTACAATCCATACGGATAGAAAAGAGTATGTGAAGAAATGTGATGTGTGTCAAAGAACAGGGAAACCTTCACACCACGACAAACTACCCCTACAGCTTGTAAGAGCAATGCAGGTATTTGAAAAATGGGTTGTCGACTTTGTAGGACCCATTACACTAGTTGCACGCCATTCACAAGCAAGATATATAATCACCGCAACTGAATACCTGCATAGGTTGGCAGAGGTGGCACCAGTGAAGGATTGTACAATAGATACAACAACCATGTTTATCTTTGAAAACATTATTACCAGATTAGGTTGTCCAAGGAGCCTAAAAATTGATCAAGGCACCCACTTTATTAATGCCACAGTCAAATCATTACTGGAAAACTTCATGATACAACATCACAAAAGCAGTCTGTATCACCCATAGGCAAATGGAACTATTGAATATTTCAAAAAAAATATTAGAAAAGGGCTTAACTAAGATCTGCAACGCAAATCGGGACGACTGGGAATGAAGAATACTAGCCACGTTATGGGCATACAGGACTACTGCAAAACAATTACACAACCATACGTCATTTCAACTTGCGTACGAGAAAGAAGCAGTGGTGCCAGCTAAGTTTATTGTCCCCAGTCTATTAATTGTTGCTACACCACAAATGATCGAAGTAGAATCCATCTCAACATTCCTTCATGAAATGTAAGAATTAGAAGAAGCAATATTCTTTGCATATTTTCATCAACCAGTGGAGAAACAAAGACAGAAAGCCTGGCACAACCGCCACATCAAATGAAATACATTCAAGATTGGTGGCAAAGTACTTCTCTATGACATCAAGTTCCAGAAATTTCTGGGAAAACTCCAAATGCATTAGATGGGACCATTCTACGTCATAGAGATCCATGACTCAGGAGCGGTGAAACTAGTGCATCTTCATGGAGAAATACTGCCAGGTTGGGTGAATGGTGCAAGCTTGAAACCCTACCATGAATGAACAAGAAAATTTTAATTTCAATAACTCTCACACCCGAGAGGAGTCAATAGCTTGGAATTCAATAACTCTCTCGCAACTAAGACAAGTCAATAGGTTAGGAATTCAGTCAGTTTAATAAAATAGGTGAGTTCTCGGTGATAATATAGGAGTCTCAATAAAATAGGTATATGTCGCGCACAATCAATCGCCACCCTATTGCGACATGGGGAACGTACCACAACCAATTTTGGTTTGAGGGGGGGGGGGGGTTGAAGTGACTATACTACTAAGCATGTTAGCCGTCACTCAGTTATAATGAGGCATCATGTAGGTGTCAGTTCATAGTGTCAGCCAAAATTTGGAAAATATTTTCCATAATTAGTAATACCATTCTGTAATAAAGTTTCCACATAAAGAAAAAATTATTAGCCATCACGTCTGCCCAACTTTCAAAGCCACCATCAGTAGAGTCGAAGCCCACCTCATTCTAGTAAATAACCACATGATTATACCCACAGAGGGAGCCAGGGAAAATTAATTAGTTATGCAGTTACATCAACATCCTTCATGCCAGCATTCCTACTTAATCTACATGGATAAAGGAAAAATGAAGGTGCCGGAGAATTGAGAATTGCAAGAAGAGGAACTACTATAACAGTTAGCCGAAGTATAGTAGCAGGAGCTCAAAGACGTAGACCAAAAAAATTACTAGTGTATTGTAAGAGAGGAGGTATGGAAAAGACGGTAATTTCAATGGTTGAACCAGAAATCGATGGGAGAATTTAGAAACTAGAGCCACTGATAAGCAGATATGATAACACTACCTTGATAGACACAAATTTTACTGACTCTTTCTAATTTCCAGCTTTAAAGAGGTAGGTATATATTGAGAACTATGTAAAGGAGGGTGGTAGCGAAGCAGCAAGAGTCCACTCGGATTTCAAAGGTATCCAGAGGTCCACAATCCTGCACTTGAGAAGTTTACTAGTGTTCAGCACAACAAGAGTGGTGATGATATGCACAAAAATCCTCATCAGCAGAATTCATAACGAGTCACTCTGGCTCAGAAGAGAAATTCCAATTCATGCAGAGGATATCCATAGACTTACCAGGTTATCAACAATAAGAAATGATGTATCGACTTCTTTTCAGAATACCTCCATAAGAGCAAAAAATATAGGATAATTTGATTAATGATAGGAAATATGAGACTATAAGAGGAGGAAAGGGGGAAAAGATAGACCTTATCAATGTCCCCAATGTTAGGTTCTCATGTTATTTAATTTCACGGAAGACAATGAGGAACTACATGGAGGGGAAGTGTACTCTGGACACTATCTCAGTTGCGAAGCATTGTATATAGGGAGAAAAACTCAATTGGTGTGCCTTCTTATTGCAAGAGCTCTTTGAAGCTTGCGAGGAAAATTTCAAGAGGGCTACAGGATTTATATATGGCTACTTGATCATGGCTTTGGCTATGTGGAAGTGGAATCCACCAGGGAAGAGACCTCTTGCGGAGATAAGTGAAGATCAACAAATGGCTCTCAAGTACACCCCATGGAGAGTTTTTGGGAACCCTAGCAGTAAAGAGATCAATGAGGAAGCGTTCTCAGAATGGTACATACCGATGCTTGATGTTGTCAAAGCACAACAAAGAATCCCTACAACTTTGCTAGGCAAGTACTCTCATCAACTATGATTCGACGTCTCACATAGCCACACATGGATTAGACCCGATTGTGTTGTGGTCGACACTTTCCATAAGAAACCATTGAGATTTAAATTAACGGAGGAAGCTTTCCACACAGAAGTTTCCTCTTGGCCGGGAGTAGTAGGAGAAATCATAGAAGGGGAGCGCAACAACTATTTTGACGCTACGCTTCTGCACCCTTTACCAAGATAAATGCCAACAGAAATAGCTCACAGGATATCACAGTTGCAATTCCAGCCATTGATGTAGAAGTTGGATACACATGTACAATATTTCAATATGGCAATGGGAAGTATTAGAGAAAAATTTTCTACATTTCCTTCATTTTCTAAATTTCAAACATTTAATTTAGGGTAACCATCATTGACAACCCTTGTCATTACCACTCTCCCTTAGACCACTTTCCATTCACATTCACAGCCAACCATCGCCCCATTTCGCAATAGTAAGGTGACCAAACCACCCATCCCAACACCTAAAGGGAAGAGAGCTAGAATGATGAGGTCCGATCAGGTAGTAGGTATGACAAATGAACACCATGTGCAGCAGATAACCACAAGAATCCCAATCATTGAAGAACCATAAATAGGCACTCAAACCTCCACCATCATACCACAATCCAAACCTTCATCCTCACAAAGCATACCAGCTTCCTCGTCTCCAACTACTCAAAATTCATCACAGCATACCTTGAATGCTTCCAAAGATCATTCGACCAACACTGCATCCACTTCAGCCACTATTTCTAATGCAATACCCGCATGCACAATAATGGCTATCGAAATTGAGGCAGAGTTTAACTCGAGTACGACACAAGTAACCGAGGTTAACTCAGCTACGATAGAACTGGGGACCTGTTTAAATTTACTCATTCATACTGATTTTCCCATTTCTAAAAATATGCCCACTGAGACTACTCTCCATCCATTCCAACAATTGATGGTAGCATTACAGCCATTCCTACCCACTCACCTACCGTCCACTAGTTTTCATATTCCCAAACCTTAAACCATTCCAGAGAGTCAACCTAGCTCTTCACAAGGCCAATTCGAGTGCTCCATTTCCAGCGAGAAACTTCTCAGGGAGAGAAATCCTAGTCCTGAGATGACAAGCAGTGGAGATCTTTAGAGTTGGGGACCCGACCAAATTTTTAGGTTCATATAGGCATCAACTCGACAAGTAGAGACCCTTCACAATGACCTTCTTCAGAGGTATCAGAAACAACATCAACAGGTTATAACGCTCACTGATGAGCACAATCAATTATAGAAAGAAAGGGACAACCTTCAACAGTAGCTCAACCAAATCATTGAGAACTTCCAGGAACCTCAGCCAACCATCACTAGTGAAGTTGAAGCCACTCCCACGGATATGTGGGCTTGCCCATTGGTCGAGCACTCCATTCACATAAAGACAACATGTGAAAATCTGGGCAATACAAACCAGGAGCTAAGGCGGGCCCTCTTAGCCAAACCTGCACTACAATATCCCTCTACATTATACGCAAAGAAGATAATGCAGATACATAAGAAAATGAATATGCTAAAGGAGACACTAGGGAACACTGTTACGAAAGCATACAATCTGCTCGAGAAAATGCATGAATGCTTGAATTCACTAACAATGAAGGAACAACCCATTTCAAAAAAACTGCAAAAACTCTTTTTTGATATTAAAGGAATATATGATCCAACCAACCACAACCAGCTATACGATCAGGCTGATGCATTGCAACTATAGATACAAACAATTGAAGAAAACTCAGCAAGGAAAAAGAATATCCTCTGGGATATCAGGAAACTAGTTAAACAAAAGGCAGATACCATAGAACAATTGGTTTCTAAAGCAGACCCCAAGTTCAGTGAAACGTTTACTGACCTACCCTAGCCAATTAACGCCACGCATGCCGACAAGGTGGTAAGTGAAATAGACTCCGTGATGAAAAAATGGCAAGAAGCGATCAATGAGTTCATGGAGCTCAGAACAGAAGCCATGAAAAAGGTTCTGGAGTTGGGGCATTTGTTATAGGATGGGGAGTCAGAACAGATGGAGCTGGAGAAGGAGACAGCTAAAGAGGATCAGCGCAAGACAGCAGTTGACGGTCAACTAGGGACCACAAGAGTGGGAGAAAATTGACTTAGGACGAGTCAATAACTTGTGGTCAGGGCCTGTTGGGGCCTTTGTTTTGAGTAAGAAAATTTTGAGTTGTGTACGACAAAGTGGCAGGAAGAACAGGTGGCAGAGAGCCATTATGAAAGGAAAGGAACCGTTTCGGGTTGCGGAGAATAGACAGATAGGTGGTGGAGCATAGACATGCAGCAACACAGATGGCAAGAAAAAGGGGAAGTGAAAAAAAAAAGGGGCTCCCAGAGGCAGAGCCAACCATGGAAGAAGACGGGAAATAATGAAGCGCAGCAGAACAAATGAGCAAAGACGGGGTGAAGACTGAAGTGCCAGTTGGCAGATGTAGGTAAGAAAAGGAAAAGAGAGTTTGCTCGGTGATCAGGTGGGGGGACTGTTCTAGGAAAGGGATAGAGTTTTGTATCCTGGAAGCTCTGCAGAGACTGAGATGTATTATGTTGTATTATGCTGAACTCTACGGAGTATGATATGTATTGTGCTGATGATATAATATAATAGAGCAATGTGGTGTTGTGAATTATAAGACGTGTATGACAGATAGCTTCTTAGTTGTATGATCAGTGATTCTAAAAATTTTTATGTCGTTGTTGATAACTGTTAAATGGTAGTTTATTTCCTGCTTAATATGTAATGAGTGTGTTCTGTATAAATGTAATGTCTAGATAGTTTTTGGCAGTCTCTCTCTTCGGTAATATGGTTCTATCTCTTTATCTTAGTAAGGTCACGACACGCCTCGGGTGAGACTCCTTGCTCTATTTGAGCAGGGTGAAAATGTCGATGTTGTCCTAGACTACAGTGGAATCTTGTTGGCCTCGAGCCTGAACCTGGGTCTTGCCCATAAGTCCCCCTTTTTTGCCAACAACACTCCTTCATTTGCTGGTTTTTATGCATGAAATGGTGATTTGATGACCTTGGAAACCCTAAGACCTAATGGAGACTCTGAATGAATGAAACCATGATGACAATAACTGAAATGATGATAACAACTCACGATTGATGGTACACTCAACAAAGTGGTGAAATGAGCCAAAAAGTTATAAAATTTTGGAAGGAGTGAGATCATACCTAAATATATATCCAATGACCAAATTTTTGCATGATGACCTAATGGAATGACAAAAGTTTCAAAATGGGACCCTAACATGACATGACAGAGTCTATTTGAGCACTGATGGTAGGATGCAAAAACTGACACTAACAAGAGGAATTTTTTTTTTACTTAGAATATATATATATATATATATATATATATATATATATGAGCAACATCAAGATGTTAATAAAATAAATGAGGCCCATAAGAATTGTGTCAAAATTCAATGTGACAAGTCGATACATTCTCATATTATTTCCAAATGAGAACATGTTTTGGTGTATGGACAAGATAAGGACACATTTGGGGGGGAGTTCAAATCCATGTTATATAGGCCTTACATTTTAAGGCATGTACTTAAGAATGGGAATACGAACTTGTTGGTTATGATGGAAACCAAGAAGTATTTTTCTTAATCGTTTTCTTGAGAATTTGCTTTATTTTTTAATTGTTGTAAATATTATATAGTTTATTTATATTTTTTTTTCGATTTTTTTTTATCATGCTATCAACATTTTTTTCTCAGATATTTTGATGGATGATATGGTATTTATAGGATACATTGTTAGTGCTATTTTTCATAATCAAAGCTTAACTTCCACTACTTGGGTGATTTCACTACAAGGAAAAGACCCTCTAGCGGAGGTTATAAAGGAGGATTTTAGTGTTATAAAATTGGCCAAAACTGTCAAAAAAACATTTTCTATAACATCTGTTTATGGTTACAGATGTTTTGGCGGAGCTTTTAACAGAAATTCAACACAACTAAAAAAACTGGGCGGCCGGTGGTCATTATAGATGTTTTTTTCATCGGTGTGCTACTAAGGTTTCAACGCACCGGTGTGTGTCATCTATTCGGTGGCCCCGGGGCGGTCGAATGTGCATGCACTAGGCCATCAAGGTATAAAACCACATCGGGCGCAGTGTTGGTGATACAACGCATGGGGCCATTCTAATTGGTCTTGGGATTTGTACGGTGCCCATAGGTCGTCGCAACGCACCGGTATGTAGACTTATAGAAATGCACTGATGCGTCATATCAGACAAATGCACTGATATTTATAATTGGTATTGGTATTTGTGTGGTGCCCATACATCGTAAAAATGCACCATTGCGTAGTCTCACATAAAAGCACCGGTGCATAGCATCGCACAAATGCACCGAGATTTTAAATTGGTTTTGGTATTTGTGCGGTGCCCATAGGTCGTAGAAGCACACCGATGCGCTGCAACATACAAATGCACCAGTGTACAGTAACTGACAAGCACCATTTTTCATTTTGTATTTTTTAGAAACATCGACCTGTGACAGTGCCATTATTGTGATTTTTCTAAATTCATTATTCATCAAAAAATCGACACATATTATAACATTTTTCATATTAATTAAATTTTTATTAATGCATTTGAATGTGATGTTTTGATTAATTTTTTATATCATATCATAATTATTGTGATTTTTAAAAATTCATTATTCATCCAAAGTCGACACATATATATCTTATAACAATATTGATATGAATTAAATTTTTATTAGCGCATTTGAGAACAACAATGGAGAACGCAATAGCGACAATGGAGAATGCAATAGAATAAATTGAAACATATTTTATAATATATATATATATAAGACAGTCTTTGTCATTTAAAATGGGACAGATATTGGTATCCATTTGTCTCTCAAATGGGATACTATGTCCATTACATTAAACAAAATGTCTGATTTCACAGAAAAATAGTGATCATCATTCTTCACTTGAACTATTGTCACTGCTAGAGCTACTTCCATGACTTAGGGTTAATTTTAGGAATGTTTTTTTCACGGTGTTGATTTTTTTCTTCTTCTTCACCTTCCATCTACAAACATAAAATAAATTGTAATGAGTTTATATACATTGGTGAGAATAATGAAAATTGCAATATTAAATAATATATTTCACCAATGTAAATCGAAAAGAAATGACATACCATAGAAACAATTGACTCATAAACTATACACATTCTTTCAAAACCATGTACCATGCCATCTTTCAAAACTTCATCTGTTGGCGCAGTTCCATACTTTGTTTCCTACAAGTTTTATACCCCATAACAAATCATATATTTAATATAAATGATTTTTTTGTTCTATTAATTATAGATGGAGCTAAGTAAAACAATATCAATAGATACTTACAAATTCCACAATTAATTCCTTCTTTTTTGTTGTTGTACGTTTTTTCTATTAAAAGTCTCACATGTCTCATTGACCAATTCTCTGGAAACTCTTCCTGTAGTTTAGATAAAATTTGGTTCTTGGAATATTTTAGGTCCCTATATTACTATTTTAGTCCCTTATTGTTATTAGTGTACCCCCATTATTGTTATTTTTGTACCCATGTAACCCCAATATTGTTCTTATTCTGCCCTTACATTATTATTGTTAGGTCGGCTAGGATTATATTGTGGCCCCATGGGCTCCTATATATAGAAGGAGGTTTTGGTCATTTGTAGCATCCAAGAATTTTTCATTTATTTAATGTATTGGAGTTTTCCCCCTCGAAGTGGTTGATTTATAAGGCGTTGGTCTCTCTTTTCTTCTATTTTTGGAGCTGGTTTCATAACATTTGGTATCAAAGCTTTAGATTCTAGGGTTTTGCTGCTCAAAACAAGTCAACGTGGAATTTTCACTAGAATTTATTTTCTACGAAGGTTCAGAAGCTGAAATTTTTAGGGCACAAAGAAGAAATCCTGAGGAACGTCATGGAAAAATTTCAGATCTGGTTCACAAGATTTTCGGAGATATGATCAGTGGAAGTTAGGGCGTTTTGCAGGCTCCTGAATTTATCCTAAACAAGTCATCATGGAATTTTTGCTATAAATTTTTTTATATGAGGGTTCAAAAGCTGTAATATTTACAAAGTGAAGCTGAAATCCTGAGGAATGTCATGGAAAATTTTTAGAGCTTGATTCTCAATATTTTTGGACATATCAGTTATGGAAGTTAAAGTTGTTTCAGGCTCCCGAATTTCATCTCAAAGAGGTGACTGTGGAAAAATCGTCATAAGTCTCTCTCTAAGAATCGAATTGAAATGTTGTAAAAGGTGGCCACAAGTACACGGATTGAAGTTTCCTTTATATCAATTTCAGAGGTGAAAGAGGAAATAGTGACACGTGGCACGTCATACAAGTTCTCTCTGCTGAATGATTCCATAGTTAGGTCATTGTGGGAGATTGGGTATAGATTTTATTTGAAGATTAAAAATCAGGTCAGACCTATGGCATTTGAAAGAAGCTTCATATGGCTACTACAGAACCAAATTTCAGATATTGGAGATCCAAAATCACATAGATAATTCAGTTTTAATATTGAGCTCCTCAAAAGTAAGAAGAAGGTGTGTATTTTTTTTCGAATTGCATAAGTCGTGTGTGAAAAATTAGTTTGAATTGATTCCAAGGGCATATTGTAGCATAGATATCAGTATTGGGTTCTAAAATGCCACCTAAAAAGAATTCAACACCCATTAAGCCTTCAGAAGTCTGTACTATGACTCATGAAGATGAAGAAATGCGACATGACATATCAAAATTACAAGAGCAAGTGCACCAAATTTCGCTCTCGCAAAGAGAAACAAAAAATAAGATGGATTCCATGGAAGCTGATATGGAAGCTAAGATGGATTCCATGGAAGCTAAGAGGATGACATGGAAGCTAAGATCGATGAAAAAATGAAAGACAACATGGAAAATATGAAGAATGATCTAAAACCAGACATGGAAGGTTTGAAAAGGTTGATACAATAAATGTTTCCTAATGGCGAAAAGAGAGTAGAGGAAACTCATGATGAGAAAAAAATAAATGTTAATCACGATTTCATAAAATCTAATGTTGGATGGAAGAACCACCACATTCCAAACATGGATATGAGGAATTTTGAAGGCAAGGATCCCGTAACATGGATACTACAGATGGAGCAATATTTTGATCTCAATAATGTGAAAAACACACAAAAGGTATGCATTGCAACTTTACATTTAGAAAAAAATACATTTTTATGGTATCGATGGTTTTGCTCCCGTAAAAAAAATTTCACTTGGTCAATTTTTATGGAGGAAATGATAGCACATTATGAGGATACAAAAATAAACACCTTCTTTAGCCAATTGATAAATCTCAAACAAAAGGGTTCAGTGGTGGAGCACATTGAGGACTTCCAAAAATTGAATATAAGGGTAACTGATATTCCAGAGGAACACATGATTGATGTCTTCATAGGGAATTTAAAGGATAACATCCAACATGAAGTTCACATTTGGGAACCTGATTCATTAGAAAAAAACTGACCTAAATTGCTTAAAAAAAAATTATTGTAAAAATTGTGGCGACAAGGAAGCCTGCCATAAACATGTATAAAGATGGAAGTACTCTTTACTCCTAAACTTCACAACCTAAAGGTTGACACACAAAAATTGGAAGAAAAAGAAAAACTAAAAAAGACTTTGCTACGGTTGTGTATAAATACACTAAGGTCTGTTCTTTTGAAAATAAATTATTTTACATAGATTGGCAAAGGAAGAAAAGAAAATGAACAAAAATCTTAAAGGATATACACAGGAACCAACCCTGAAAGGAATAAATAAGGTTAAGCCATATAAATTAGCAATGCATTGGCGGGGAATTACCACTCCTCAAACTCTCAATATAGAAGGACATATTAAGAAGAAAAAGGTAATATTGTTGATTGATTCGGGTAGTACCCATAATTTTATTCATTGTAAGGTAGCCAAGGAATTGAATTGTTTCCTATACCTAGCGCCAGAATGTCAAGTGATGGTTGCAAATGGAGGAACTTTAATTTCTCTGTAATATGCCATAATATCAAGCTAACCATGGGGGAATATGTATTGAATAGACCAATTCTTTCCATTCCAATTGGAGGCACTGATGTTGTACTAGGAGTACAATGGTTACAATCTTTGGGAACGGTAGCTTTTAATTTTCAAGAAATTTTCTTGAATTTTTTTTAGAAAGGAAAGGAAGTCGAATTACGGGGTATCGCATGGAAGCTGGGAAAGATAATAAGCTCTAATGTCATGTCAAAGCTTATGAATAAAGAACAACGAGGCGTAATTGCACAATTATGCTCACTAGAAGTTCCAACATCAAAATCATCTATTTCTGTAGATCTCCAAAAAGTCTTGGACAATCATTCCAAGGTGTTTGAAACTCCCAAAGGACTCCCACCTATTCATGATTATGATCATGCCATTCATTTAATTCCAAGAAGTGTTCCTCCAAACATCAGGCCTTATAGATATCCTTATGTCCAAAAGAGTGAAATTGAACTTATGATTGCAGAAATGTTAGAGGCTGATATAATTCAACATAGTCAAAGTTCTTTCTCTACTCCAGTAGTATTGGTGCAGAAGAAGGGTGGATCATAGCGCATGTATCCAGATTATAGGGAGCTCAATAAGCTCACTATTAAAGATAAATTTCCCATTCCCATGATTGATGAATTATTGGATGAATTACATGGAGCAATTTATTTTAACAAGTTGGATATTCGTTTAGGATATCATCAAATTAGAATGAAGACTGAAGATATTCCGAAAACAACATTTCGAACTCATGAGGGTCATTATGAATTTTTGGTCATGCCTTTTGGCCTTATCAATGCACCTTCTACATTTCAAGAGTTGATGAATTCCATTTTCAAACCCTTCCTTAGAAAATTTGTGCTAGTATTTTTTGATGATATACTAATCTACAGCAGGTCTTGGAAGGATCATGTTCAACATGTTGACAGGGTGCTCAAGCTATTGGAGGAGAAACAATTATATGCAAAAACATCCAAATGTTTCTTTGGAGTACAAGAGGTGGAATATTTGGGTCATATTGTATCTCATGAGGGTGTTAAGGTAGACCCTAACAAAATTAAAGCCATTAAGGAATGGAAAGTCCCCACAACCATGAAGCAGTTGCGAGGATTTCTCGGGTTAACAGGGCATTATCGCAAGTTTGTTAATAATTATGGGAGAAGAGAAGCACCTCTAGCAACATTATTGAAGAAAGATGAATTTTCATGGACTCCTAAAGCAACTAAGGCCTTTGAACATCTTAAAGAGGCAATGTGCATAGCACTGGTCTTAGCTACGCCAAATTTCACAAAAACCTTTATTGTGGAATGTGATGCCTTAGGAAATGGAATTGGTACTGTTTTAATGCAAGAAGGAAGACCCATTGCTTTTGAAAGTCATCCAATCAAAGGAAAGTATTTACAAAAAGATATTTATGAGAAGGAAATGTTAGCAATACTACATGCACTAAAGAAATGGCATCCTTACCTAATGGGAAGACACTTCAAGGTAAAAAATAATCATGTTAGTCTTAAACACTTTTTGGAAGACTATCTTCGGAAGAGTAGAAAAATGGGTCACAAAGATGTTGGGTTATGACTTTGAAATAATCTACTAAAAAGGGAAGCTAAATGTTGTTGCAGATGCACTCTCAAGAAAGAATGAAGAGGTGGAAGCATTGCTTTGTGCCATTTCTATTATCCAACTAGATTGGATAACCGAAGCAAGGGACGAATGAAAGAAGGACAAAGAAGTGTGGAAACTCATTCAAAAGTTGCAGCAAGATCTTAGTACATCTAATTCATTTAGTTGGAAAAATGATTCCTTATGGTACAAATATCACTTATATATTTGTAAGAGTTCCCAACTAAAACAAAAGATTCTTTTGGAATTGCACATTTATCCTTTAGGAGGTCACTCAGGATTTTTAAAAACTTACCACAGGGTGAAGAAAGAATTTTTTTTGGGATGGCCTTAAATCTAACATTCAAAAATTTGTAGCAGAATGTTTGGTTTGCCAGGAAAATAAAGTTGATACAATTAAGACCCCTCGTCTTCTACAACCTTTATCCATTCTAAGTCAATATTGGGAGGAGATTTCAATGGATTTTATCATAGGTTTACCAAAGTCCGAAGGAAAGAGTGTCATCATGTTGGTAGTTGATATACTTACCAAGTATGCACACTTTTGTGCATTATCTCATCCATTTAAAGCAAGTACAATTGCTACTACATTTATGGACACAATTCAAAAGCTACATGGAAACCCAAAGATTATTGTGAGTGAGAGAGATCCTACTTATTGGAAATTTTTGGACGGATTTATTTTCTTGTTTGGGTAATCAACTAGCTCATAGCTCATCTTATCATCCTCAATCCGATGGTCAAACTGAGATAGTGAATAAATGTTTGGAAGGATATCTTCGTTGTTTTGTATTTGATAAAAAAACAAAATGGGTCAAGTGGTTACCTCTCGCTGAATGGTGGTATAACACTTCCTTCCATATTGTAGCAAAAATGATCCCATTTATGGCACTTTATGGATATCATCCACCGTCCATCACATCATATTTAAGAGAAAATTCTAAGGTTAAAACAGTGGAATATCACATCAAGAAACAACAAGAAGTTATCCAACTCTTAAAGGATAACCTAAATTTTGCACAAAATCGAATGAAACAACAGGCAGATCAACATCGCAACAAGAGAAGTTTTGATGTAGGAGACTAGGTATTTTTACAGCTACAACCATACAAAAAAATGTCCCTCAAGCAAGCTAAGAAGGATAATAAATTATCGCCAAATTACTATGGTTCTTACAGGGTGTTGCAAAAGATTGGTACTATGTCATACAAATTGGATCTTCCTGCTTCTTCGCGAGTGCATCTAGTTTTTCGTGTTTCGTGCTTAAAGAAGGTTATAGGTGAAAATATTCCAATTCAAACAATATTTCCAGAACTTGATGAGGAAGGAAAAATCATATTGGAACCTGAATCGGTCACGGAAACAAGAACTCGACAAATACGAAATCGATCAATTTCAGAGAATCTAATCAAGTGGAAGAACTTACCCACTAAAGATTCCAGATGGGAGGATGGTAATTTTATACAGAAGCACCCAGAGCTACTCAAGCATTGAGGACAACACTTTTTTGAAGGAGAGGGGCATGTTAGGTCCCTATATTACTATTTTAGTCCCTTATTGTTATTAATGTAGCCCCCTTATTGTTATTGTTGTACCCCTATAACTCCAATATTGTTATTGTTGTGCACTTACATTATTATGGTTAGGTCAGCTAGGATTATATTGTGGCCCCATGGACTCCTATATATAGAAGAAGGTTTTGGTAATTTGTAGCATCCAATAATTATTCATTTATGTAATGTATTGGAGGTTGCCCCCTCGAAGTGGCTGATTTCTAAGGCGTTGATCTCTCTTTTATTCTATTTTTGGTGTTGGTTTCATAACAGAATAATTGGATTGATTTTTTTATTGTAAGTGGAAAGGACGTCTATACATTCGTTCCACTAGATCCCTCAAAATTTTGTAAAAGCTTTTACCCCTTTCTTTAACCTCCAGCACTACTCCAGATGAGCTAAGGAGAAATTCATTTTCATTTGCATGTTCTATTTTTTTTCTTTTCTTAGAACAACATTCCTTTTCTAATTTTTTGGTCCCTGTAGAACATTAAAAATATGTGAATTATTAGAATTTTTTACACATGTTATCTTATAATTTTAAGTATATTATTAATGAAAATTAAAAAAAGAAACTCATATTGGATCAATAGTATTTTTTCATTCACCTGATTCATCCTTTTGCAATTTTTCCATCAAGCTTTTACACTCTTCTGGTCCTAGATCAGAAATAATCTTATCGAGATTCATCATTTTGTGGCTCTCCATGATACACATTAAATAATACATATTATTTAAACTTACATATAGTTCAAAAATAATATTTTTTGTAAAGAATTTACAAAGAACTTGTTTTTTTTTTCTTTTCTTGATGTGTTATCAGTATTTTTGTTACTTTATCTCTTGTCAGTCATTTCTTTATCAATATGAAACTTGTACCATATCATTCATTAATATATTTATAAATAAATTGTCAACTTTTTAGGTAAAAAAGAAATTTCAAGAAACTGATGTGCCTTTAATGATGTACGCACTGACGTCAGTGCATGGGGGTCTTATAAACACACCGCAGAAACAATATAATAGACCATACGTTGCTCTATATCAACAAGGAACACCAGTGCATTTCATGTTAACCACCGCACCAATTAACATAGAGAATATAATAAAAAACATCAAGTGTTAGTTTTTGTAGCATAAACGCCCTGCGCAAACAAGGGACCGCCATACAGTGCTCTCTATCAACTAGGAGACCTGGTGTGGTGCATTATATGTTACATGGTGCATCGATTAACACAATAACACAATTTTTTGTGAAACAACATGTTCAATGTGCGCCTTAATGAAATAGCTTGTTATCGGTGCGCCCCTTTTAACCTAGCGCATCGGTGCCCTATTTTAGAAATGGCGCACTAATTAAAAAAAAAATGTTTTTAAATTTTTTATTACATAGTACTTGCGTGGTGCACTAGGATAATACAGAGCACTGGTGCACTAGGTTACTCGGGGCGCACCGATAAGAAAAAACCTTTTTTGCAAAAATTCATGCAAGGGTCGACATGGATTGGGATCTGACTATGCAAGTCGTCCCGTGGGTTGGATGTCAATCTAAAATGAAAATCCCTAATTATGAAATCACAAAACAGGGACAAGAAAGGGAAAAAACAAAAAGAATGAAGGGTTTAGGGTAAAAATGGATTTTTTTTTTCGTGAAAATGAAAAACAAAACTGCAAAAAAAGTAAAAATAATAATAAAATTTAATCATGAGATCGTTTGAAATTCTATGCTACAGGGTTTGAATCACCAGAGGTTTGAAATTCTGATTGTCTGAATACTTCTGTTCGAATGTATTTCGCTACTCCACAGTGCTCTCGTGCTCTCTTGCTCCAGGTATGTCTCCTGCAAATCTCTGGTGGAAATTTTTGCAAAAATAGTAAAATATTGAAAAGTGTTTAGTATTTAAAGAATTATTTTATGAAATTAGATTTTCAAAAATATTTTGCCACCTATTTTTTAATTTAACGCTTTTTTTTCACTTAAATAAAATAGAGTTGCACTTTTTTTTATTTGCAGTTATTTGTCTCCGGTGCGTCACTTAATAGAACCGCACTAATGCGTCCATTCATAATATGGCACCGGTGAGCAGTAACTAAAACGCCCTAGTGCGGTTATCTGTACATTAGCACTGATTTGCAGTTAAGGCTCCGAAATTACTTTTTGGTGTGTACACCAAAATGTAGTGAACTACAACCATAGAAATTGAGAATTAGAATTTTGTTTATTCTTGATGGAAATATGCAATTAGAATTAGAATTTTGTTTTTTCTTGAGAATTAGAATTGGATAAATTCTTGATAGAAATAACTATTCTTCCAATGCATTTTGTTTATTGCAGGAGGTCCCCATTGATTATGTGGATAGAATGCAATGTGGGGCATGTGAAGATGCAATACTACAGGGCCCAAGTGGGCAATTGTGGCATGTGAACCTGTGCTATGCTAAGACATGGGCAGTTTTCATAAATGGTTGGGAAAGTTTTGTTTCTGAGCAATTTATTGAAGTTGGAGATATTTTAGTTTTTAGACATGTTGGAAATGTACATTTTTCTGTGAAAATATTTGGGCCGTTTCTTTTAAAAAATACACCTCTTCTTCTTTCAGAAAAAGAAACTTGAACCTTTCCACAACCTGTAATAAGAAAAGGTGCTAACATGAGCCTCTGACATGCATATCTATTTCTTCTGTTGAGGTCTCGAAGGAATTGATTATGGCCAGTCTACTTCGTTGAGGAATCTGTCTGAATTTTCTTTGGTTCTACTGAAGGGTGTAGTTACTAATAGATACAAGATTGTAAGCTTCCTCCAACCTTCATTAAATTGCATAATATGGAATAGTGTTGAAGTATATGAAAACATTATTCAATCATATTCTCAAAATATATGGGTTCTTTGTTAAATGCATAGCTACAAGATTCATTCATATCGCTGCTAGGAAAAATTCAACTTAAATACCAATACGGCAGGGTCAATACTGTCTACTATCCCATGAACCCATAAACCCCTCAAAAAATCTCAAAAACCTTTTAATAAAATTCAAAATAGTCCAAAACTGTTTTTTTTTGTCTTTGTATATTACATTCTTGACACTCGAATTATTCTAAAATATGTTCATGGAATTAGCATCCATAAGAGGCAAACACAATGGTAATATACTCGAATTCTTCTGAAATTTGTTCAATGGAATTAGTATATGTGAAATGGTACATATGTTATTAATTCATCAATATTTATACTTTTTAAAGTGGGTTTTTATAAAGAAGAGGACTTGATTACCTTATACCTTATAAGACTTTTTTTCGAAACATTATAATATGTATTTTGAATTAATGTTAAAATCAATATTTCACTTGATAATTTGCAATTATGTTGTTGTCAATAAAAATGACGTACTATATAAAGTTCTTTTTTTTTTTGTATGTAAGATCATAATAAAATAATGATAATTCTAAAGTACATGAATTTATTTGCATTATTTTCTAAACTTTATTGTGTTACAAAAATTCATATTATTCTAGATTTATTATTTTACAATTATTTACAAATTTACAAATTTACAAATTTTTAATTTTTAATAAAATCATTTCACATTAATACAATTAAAATTTTCACATTAATACAATTAAAATTTTACAAATATTTTACATACAATTACAATTAAAATTGCAATTAAAATTACAATTACAATTACACTTTTACAATTTCACATACAATTAAAATTACAATTTTAGAATTTTACATACAATTACAAATATAATTACAATTAAAATTTTACAATTACAATCATTTCACAATAATACAATTAAAATTTTACAAATATTTTACATACAATTAGAATTAGAATTAGAATTACAATTAGAAATACAATTACAATTTTAGAATTTTACATACGATTAGAAATACAATTACAATTTTAGAATTTTACATACAATTAGAATTACAATTACAATTTTACAATTTGTCATATATACAATTACAATTACAATCATTTCACAATAAATTAAATATTACAATTACAATTAAAATTTTACAAATATTTTACATACAATTACAGTTAAAATTAAAATTACAAATACAAATACAATTTTACAATTTTACATAAAATTAAAATTAAAATTTCAATTACAATCACAACATAATATTTAATAAATATCATGGTTTTTTAATATTAAATTAATTAATAAACATCATGATCATGATAACCATCATACAAAAATCATATTCGACTAAAAAACACATTCAAATTCACTAACATCATCGTGATGATGATCATCTAACAAAACACAATTAGCATTGTATAACATCATCACAACACAAACATCAAATATACATCTCATGTCAAATAACTCATGCTATCACATACACATCTATCTGCAAGTTGCACATTAAATGAGAATATCTAACATGACCTAACAATATACACATCATGATGATCACCAACATGTAAATTAAGTACAACTGCAACATGCACATAAAATACATGGACCATATATATATAACTTAATAATGTAAAAAATATAAAACTGTAATATAAATGTCATGGATCAAATAGTGGTACAGCATCAATATCAGTACTAGTTGAGGCCTGCTCAGTTAATGGTGCAGCCTCGACGGTCGATGGTCCAGGCTGCTCATGATCATGGGTACTGCTGGATGCTGCAGGATGTTGACTGGATGTAGCCGATGGTCCTGCCTTCTCTCCATGATGACTGCTGCTAGATGCTAGTGGAGGCTTCTCATTTGGCACGGCACAAGGTGAACGATCATGAGATGATGAGTCACTACTCGCGGACTGTCGATCATGTGTTGCGTCTCGACCACGCCTATAACATGAAATGGTCCTCCTCAGCTGTATAAATAAGGTCGTATCTCCTATGACATCTCGCATCAGGTTGTACATGTCACGCGTCATGCCTCTCGACATATGTAACAGCCTACCATCGACCTGTATGTCTCTCATATTAGCAGGCCTGATTCCCTCCTCAACAATCAATGCAGTGAGTTGGTCACCCAACTCCATCCTGTATCTGCTATCAAGCCGACCGCACCTAGCAAAAGGCAGTTCCAGTGCACCAGCAGCAGCAGGTCTCTCTGCACCGGCCTCCTGATGATCCTCGGCATATGGCATGCCCTGATCGTCATCAGGATCCACACCTGGATCATGTGGTGGTGTGGGCATGTCCTCGCCATCAAAAAACCCAATGTCTACAAAATATATACAAGTACACAACAATAATTAGACAATTTCTTTACACAATTTAATAAAAACAAGTTAAAGAAGATGTTAGAATAAATTTAAATAAAATAGTAATATTACCTCTATCATATGGCAGTTCATCATCTATGAAGAGGATGTTGGCACAACCTCACTAATCCAATCCAGCCTAAGGACAGGGGACCATAATGAAGTGATGCAGCTTGTCAACACTGGCTAGCAACTCCAGTGCATCATGCGATATCCTCGCTGGAAACACAATCTCACCCCTCTTGGGCATCATCTGCCCCCACATGTGCATCCGTGCCTCGAACATCAGGCTACGAGGCTATTGAAAAAAAGTAGGCCTCATCTCTCGAAACCTCTCAAAAAATAAACAAAAAATATCTAAAGCAAAAGGGAAGTTGACGCTCACTTGTGCATGAGCACGACATCTATCTAAGGCTGTACAAAACTTCCACAAAAAAATGTCAGACCACCTGACAAGTCGTGGCTCATGTACTAAAGAATCAACATAATATAGAAGCAAGAAACTAATGCGTTGCCCGTCACTGGTGTTGTGCAAAATGGTCGAAATTAGAAGTGAGAGGCACCTCACCTCCTCACTACCAAATGCACCAATATGTAACTGACCTCCGGAGACCTGAAAATATGAAGGAGACAGTATATCTGCGCTATTGTATCTCTGGGAGTACATCAATTGACTCCCTGTTGCATAGCCAACTGGAACCTCTGGGAACGAGGGAAAATCCACCCCTCTCCTCGATAGCCCTGTAATGAAATATATGTCCTCCTCAGTGGGCGTGTACCACTATTTAGGACCAACCTATAAATCCTGTCGGTGGGCATTCCACCTAGGGATAAGATGTCTCAAAAACACACCATGGCCCTTTATGGAAGTAGCCTCCTCATAGAACTTGAGGAGGTCTACCTACCTTAGGAGCCCCTGGGTAGCTGTTGTAATAGGGCAAGGGTACACCTCTCTCCCTCTCTCGTGCCTCCCACAGGTGAACCATGTCATACTGCTCTGCCTGTTGTTGTTGTTGTTCCCCCTCTTCTCTCTGAATGATTGACATATTAAACAATTTTTTATTATTAAATGAGACATGTATTTAGGAATATACATATATAATTTTTTTTGGAAAAAAAAAACAAAACAGTCGGTGTGCCACAAAAAAATTCATGCACTGGTGCCCCAGATGATATTCAACGCACCGAAGGGGGTGCACCTGAAAAATTTCAGAGCAGCCTTGACTATGTATGGTGTTAGGAGTGCGGTGCACTGACTAAAATCTACGCTCCAGCGCGTATAGTGGGGTCATTGCACCAACCTCCTGACATCATTACATAGTCAATGGTGCGGTCTTTTACCAGGCCGCATCATTGACCCTGTGGAAATGCCAAATGTGGTGCACTAACAAAAATACCCGCCCTAATGCGAATATTTCTGTCAACGCATCACGTCGCCACTATTCCACATGGTCAACGGTGCGGCCGGGTAAACGACCGTACCACACTTTTTTTTAATTCTAAAATAATGAGGTGTGCCTTTCAGTACCGCCCCAGAAACAGTTCAGATACTGTTAGCACCAGTTGCGGTGTGGCCTGTAAATTTTACAGTCAGCACCGCTTACCGGTGCGAGCCGAACGACTCGAGCGCACCGCGAGACCATTTTTTTCCTTTTAAATGGTTAATTTTAAGTTTATTTGAAATTCTAATCTGCTAAAATGATTAATTATGGAAAAAAAATAAAATTACTTGGACATTTGGCCTTCAAGGAGGCATATTAGCTGTAGAATTTGAAAAATAAAATTTTCCCTCTTTTGCAAAATGCAAGCTGGAAATTGGTGGGCAATGCACAACAACAATGCGTGCAATGGGTGCAATGGGAGCACCAATGTCAGGGTGGCTTAGACAAGGATAAATAGCACCGGTGCTTGAGAGCTCTAGAGCACTGAGAAATTGAAAAATGTGGCTTTTTAGCCGTAATTTTTTTTTATTTAACCCTGTTCTGGTGCGCGGGGTTTTATAGGCGCATCGGTGCGGTTGCTTAAGATCACACCGGGCGATTTCTGTTTTGGTGTGGTGTTTTATGATGCACTGGTGCGGAAGAGTTGTAAAGCACCGGTGTGCTACAGTAATAAGATGCACTAGGGGGGGGGGGGTGTGTACGGAGCGCACAGTGTCCAATGTGCCAATGTTTTGTGCACACCGATTCTTTCTCTTGTTGAGAGCACCGGTGCGGTTTAAGATGATAAGCACACCGAACGAAAAACATCTGCAAAAACCTCCGCCTGCCAACCTCCTGTAGTAACCTCCGCTAGAAACAGATTTCTGTAGTTATACTTTTATAAGGGGTTCCTCAAAACCATCTGCTAGAGGGTCTTTTCCTTGTAGTGTTTATTATCCTAGTGGCTAGTTGATCATGTCTTGTGGCACTTGCATCAGTGCTACATCTAAAAAAATTGTCGAGTAATTTTTTAGAATTGAGCTACTTTTGAGCACCATTTATCATGGAATTTAGGCAATAATCATTCATCTGGATTCACAATTAGAAATATACAAATTAAATAACAAATATCATGTTCATTGTGCTACTTTATTCTAGATATTTCTTCAAGTATGGTAACTTGAATGCTCCTTTAATTATATTTCTTATGTTCATATACCAAGATTAAGAAATCAAGTTGTTGATGATTTAGTAAATCATATTTTATATTGGCACATTTATAGTTCATCATCATAAAATCATGAGAAAATTAATCAATCACATCATTAACACATGTAATATAAACAAAATATGTACGCACACACACACACATATCATCAATTCAAAAGGTTGACACATTTCCAACAAAATCAAGACATCAATCCCAATAATCATGTCTTTATAGTCTAACTAGTACAATACTACAACTATAATCTAGGCTTGAGGCACTAGGTCTTGATGAGTTTCATGGTAGTGAATGATGACATTCACTACTTGTTGGAACAATCATACCCATGCCCATGGTACTCCTACCACACAACATTCGATACCCTCAGGGACATCCTTGATATGATCCATGGGAACTTGTTTGGTAAATCCATCTATGTTCCTCCATAATAACCAAATAATCCTCTCTTTATCTTCACTGACCTACTCCTCACCTTTTCCACAATGCTTGTAACATGTGAAAGCCATCTAGTCCAACTAGTCTAGTATATGTGTGATCACGTATATTTGTCAGAAATTTTGTTCACATATAATATTTCAATCCTTACTGAGTTAATTAATAAATTAGAAGAAAAAACACTTCAAAATAACATAACTCTAAAAATAAATTTGTCTTACCTATGCCTCCCCAAGCATCATTGTGGGGAGTTGTCTTACCTATGCCTCCCCAAGCATCATTGTGGGGAGGGAAATATTTGGATATCATTAGAAATCTATCCCTAGATAAGGATAGTCATAATCACGATAATACATTTCTCCCACTAGTAGAATAACTCATTATTGAAGGTATCTAGTGTGACTCACTCTCCTCCATGTCTACCCATCATATCTACCATATGAGGTTCTCTTATGTGTGAGATGCAAAAATATACACATAGTAGAAGTGTCAAAATCCTCTCAAAGAATAAGGAGCACAATATTATCCTTCATCCAAAGTTTTTTTCTTCCTTAATCAATAATATGTGAATTGTGTCTTCATGCTAGTAAGTAATGTAGTATACCAATAAACAACTATAAGGAATGGGCATTGCATTGCAACAAATGTTTGTGGTCTAGATTCTTAATGCAAGGAAGTTGAGCTAACTACTCATATTATAAAAAATAAAATAATCTCGAGCCCAAGGTTCCTGATGTTTCATATTAGGATTTGGGTCCCCACCTTATGGGTTCCCTCTATGTAATACAATCGACGTGGTATTTGATGGTCAATCCTCTATTTCTCCCAATTTTTAAGTTCACTACATATCCTCATCAACAGAGGCTTGCTATAAAGTAGTTGTCCTGAACCTCAATTTTAAGGAGAACCTCATCCAACATGAAACATTCCCGATCGAGGCTATAGTAACTGATCAGGGTTTTTATTAAATTCCTTTGGGTTTGCATATTTTGACTCAAGAAGAACATGAGTAATATACAATCTTAGATGGCATCCATTACCTCTTGATCCTATAACACATCATTATCAACTTCCTCATGATCTCTTTCTCACCATATGATAGCCATCCTGTATTGGAAGTGATTTTTTTGAGTTATATGTCATTTTTTAAAACAAGGTGTGCACATATATGTGAGTGTTACTTTGAACATTCACATATATATGTAACTATCCTTTAGTAACTTGCATATAGGGCCAACTATACGTGACCCATATTCACATGACTTATGTATGAATAGGTGTTATTTTAAATTCAAATAATCTAACACAAATTTCCATACAAATATAAGTATAATTGGATCAAATGAAAGGGAAAATAATCTAGAATGGTGTCATCCTGAAGATTTACAATTTGGCTTCCTGTATCTCTTGAATTAATTTTTTTTCACTAAAATGCACTCTAAAGGGGTAAAACATGAAATTGTTTGGTGAGAATTTGTAACCTTTATGTTAAATGTTTAAACCCACTTTTCTTTAGTTCTCTATTATTATTTCACCTTTTTACCTATTGCATTAACTTTAAAGGCTATCTTTTAGTGGTTTTCTCACTTATTCATTAGGATTATGACATAATTTTGTAACTTGGAGACATATTTTAGCATTTTCATCCATAATAGATCTATTGTGGTAGGTAATGTTTTTGAAATATTTCATATAGGATAGGATTTACCTCATTTCACAACGTTGTGAGAGAAACCCAGAGGTAACCACAAAACCACTTTGAAAGTTGGGATCTAGCCCTTCTAGCTTTAGAGAGGAATCTATTTTTAAGATTTAGATTTTTTGATTTAAGGTATTAGGCTAGTTATTGAGTTCAGAGGTTGATTTTTGAAATGTTTGGTTGAAACTGCAAGAAAAGGCTATTGGGAAATGGAGTCATAAAACCTTAAGTAAATCAAGTGCATAAATAATAGATGAAGTGTAGCAGGGAAAGGTAGGCATACTATTGGATCTTTGGAGCTTTGTGGAGTGGATTGGAGGAAAATATTTAGATTCAATTAAACAAAGACAATTTAAAAATGAATTATATATTTAATTTTAGATTAAAAACACATATATTGTTTATAAGCCAAATAAGAGTGTAATTAAACAAATTCATCCCATAATTTTATTTAAACAATACATATAAGAATAGCATATGGAAAAAAAAAAAATGACAATTTCACGAGAGGAAAAACATCACCAACTCGTCTGACACATGAATCCTGGAACAACTTTCTGTATTACTGAAAATGATCACCTTTACCTCAGTGAACAAATTTACATCACAAAAATTTCTTTCTTCATACAAGTCCCAAGATATAATACTTCAAATTATGAAGTATTTATACAATATTTTGCAAAAAATCTTGATTTAAACTAGCAAGATTTATTACAAAAGATCTCAAAACTATTCATATAAAAATAGTACAAAAATATAGGATAACGAAAACTGTTGAAGCTGCTGGCACTATCTTCAAGGATTGTTGGTGATGGATTGGCTTGAAAAAGTGTTGCTTTGTTGCTGAAGATTTGAAACTGCCTTCTACTCTAGAATTCTACACAACTTATCCCATCTAGCCTCCTCTAGGATGGAAACATTATCCAATTTTTTGTAAGTTTGTTGATTGATAAAAGGTGCTTCTTAAAACTCCTAATTATCTCACATTAATCATCAATTCAGGTAAGTCCTCTACTTTCGAGAGTGTACACAGTATGTGGCTGCTATTATTTAAAGAGTAATGGTTTGTAGCATATATCTTAACACAAATGTAAATGAGAATATCTAACAGAATCTAATGGAAATTATTAAAGAAACATCAAAGTGCGGTCTTCTATTGAAATCAAAGCTTACATCAATCCAGATAACAATATCATCAGCTGAGAGCACAGTAGCAATAACTCACCTCTACTTTAGTTGATTAAATCTAAATTCTATTGTGAAATGCAATCAAGACAAGGGTAATATCGTTCCGAGAGTCCGAAAGCAGTAATCAAACTCTTGCAGAATATAATGCGCTTACTTAAGGAATCTCACAAAGCATAACAATATGAATCACAAGCAGAATGTAATCAATCCAATAGTAATGCAAAACATGAACAGAATGCAAATCAAGAAATAAGGAACAGCTTAAATAAAATAGATTCACACGGGTAAGAAATTATCAAACCAATTAAGCGCTAGGAAATATCAGAACATGATACAAGGAAGCAATAAAACTCCACCAGAGGTCGGGCCCTTAGCCACTAGCAGGTATTGCTATGTTACTTCAAATAAGGTGAGAGAACAGAAACTCAATTATGTATTAATCATTGAACTGGAGTAACAATACAATAAGTCGTGCTCTCCAAAGCACAGTCTGTAATTATGTTTTACAAATTAGAAAATAATAGAGATTCTCCCCATCCTTTCTATCATCACCTGCTTTTATAGTCAGGCAGAGATAAAAATTAAACAGTAAATATGAATTCGTAACCAATTCCTAACGTAAGACATATCCCACTCTGATCTTCTTCATGTATTCTTAACTCTGGCTGTAACCGACGCGCTTCTTTCTCCATTGGTCAGATTCTGCTATTCTAATTCTGTTATGTCGGGTTCCTTTGTTCCAATGTTAGGGAATAGAAATCGTCCCTTACCATTTCCTTGTATAAAGAAAGATAGAAGTTAGTTAAACCATAGCAGCACATGATTCCTTCATTATCCTCAATAGTTATAGCATATTAGGATATTAGGATATGAAAGAGATAAGAATTATGGAAAACAATGGTGAATTCAATAGTAAATACATACCCATTTTGTGACTCAACATACTCCCCTACTTACTCTGTTTCATGTCCTCATGAAAAAAAAAATTCTGATGAAGTGCAGTTAAAGAGTAAGCTAGAGAAGGAATATCATAGATCGGTCTGAAACCATGGTGTTGGGCTAAGAGTGCAAAAGCAGTTCTTTCCTCTCCCTCGAGTAATTCATAGGTGGCTTGGTAACCTTCAGGAGGGTACCAAATGATGGGGCTATGAAATCGACAGCCTAACCAAAAGGGTCCTTCTCTCAAAATGAGATTGCTATAGGTGATAAAACGGGTTGCAACTACTTTAAAATTTCCGTAATTAAATGGCTCCCTGTCCTGCACACTATAGGTAGAGACCACCCACCTTAGTTTTGACGCAGTCATCGAACTTTCTTGAATGGATTGGAAGTATGACACTCTGTTCTGTATAATTCCTTTATGAATAGTCCTCAAGACTTGAATTACCCCTACTCTTTTCATCAAACTCCTTTGACTAGAAAGCATTTGCAAAGGATGCTTAGGTTCGCTTCTTACCCAAAGGTCCAACCCATGCTCTTGCCTTTGGAAGGTGCTATGAGCTTTGAGCCACTTGATTTGATTGACTGCAAATGAGATAAAGGCCTGGAACTGGATGTCTCCCACGAAAGAGCTGGGATTATTCTCTACCTTATCTGCTAATATAAAATTGTGCAAGTAGAATTCACAGAGAAATATTTGAACCTTTATACCATGCTGTTTGCAACAACTGATAAAATCTTTAGCAGTGTTCAATTCAATCAATTTTCCAGCCGTTGCAGCTTTGATTTTCAACAACAGATATTGCTCTAATAGAAACAAAGCGTAATTATTGGTAGGAGCCCTACATGTCAAAAAATATGTATACAACGAGCAGATAGAATCTGTCTGAGCTATGGTATTATCCAATCTGAGCTTGATTTTTTCTATTTTCTCTTCTGCCTGCCTGCATCTGTCGAAGGTCTCACTCTCTATTGTATTCATTTCCTGGAGCTGTTTCTACAATGCTTGATATTTTTTCCGTGGAACAGTTTCTTGTTCCATCTGTTCTAACGCAAGCCGTGCCTGAGCTAATTCTTCTTGAAGATTCATAATAGTGGGGTCATTGTATAGTATGATGTATTTAGCTAATAAACTGGTATGGGTGCCCACATTATGGGAGAAAATGTGTTATGTCTGAGTTTCCTTATTATTAGAGGTCCAAGCCTCTGTCTGAGTTGTTGTATCTATGAAGATTACATGTCGTTCTTTTCAAATGATGGCAGGTTAAGGGGACATGGGCTCAGTTTGAGTCCCGGTAGTCTTCTCTTCATATATTTCTATTTGGATTGCCACGTTGGCTGTCTCTAAAGTTCTATCTGGTGCCTTTTCCATGGTGATTTCCTTGATCTTTCTTCTAAGTATTTTCACTGTTTTACGCAACTTATGTCGTTCCTTCCTAAGCTTTTTCAACTTAGCTCTATAGTTTCTTGGTGGAGCCACTATCCTGTTGTCAGTCTCATGAATAGCTTCTGCTTCCAATGATCCTGGTTGGTCATCCTGGCTTCCTCCTAATAGGACCGTGTCTCCGGACTGAGTTTTAGCTTCCTAAAGCAGTTCTATTTCTACTTCTTCTTTGTGGCCTATACTTTCTGTAGTTAGGTGTCACCAGATTGGTTCATTGTTTCCTGACTAGCTTCTTCATTTATTTCAGCTTCGAGGCTTACTTCCCTTAAAGGAGATAGATGCTTAGTATTGCCGATATTCTCAGGAGATTGGATTATTTCTTCATTTAGGTTAAGCGGGTTTTCCTGCTGCATATAATCACTCATATTAGCCAGAACCTGGGCAAATTCAAAATCATGCAATAAATCACCTTGGGGGCTCCTACTTGGTGTCGGGGTGAGTCCTAATTCATTCCTTTGCTCCTCCCTGGACTGTCATGTTTCTTCACTGGGGTTATCATGGCCTTCACCTTCTAGCTGCAAGGGTTGTTCTCTAACTGGGCTTGATATCTCTATGGGTTGGCTAGTGCCACCTTGAGGGTTTTCGACCGCCCCTAGCCTTGACCTTATCCTTGCGGACCATCTTCGTTTGAGAGTTATATTTCTTAAAAGGGGATTTCTTTTCCTTTTTTGAACCGAGATAGGGGTAGGCAAGGCTAAGCCTTCTTCCCGAGCTGATACTAAATCATCCCAGCTTAGTTGCTGCTGAGCGCGATTATGGCTAACTATCAGTCAAATCAGGCAGTGGTGGCTTACCACTGTTTCTACATGTTGGGACCGTCTCAACCTCTCAGCAGTGTCATGCAATAAATATTTCAACAATGTTGGTAAATTAACAGAGAATTTTTGTTTTAAAACTTCCAGAAGTTTAAGTTGGCGCGGCCTTAACACATATTTTTGCTCATCGCAGGTGATGTAGTTTTGGGAAATTCTCGCTAATTATCCCCATGGATCTCCAAGAGAAGATGGTAGAACATCTTTTCCTTTCTTGACCAGCTCCTATCCTTCATCTCTGAAGATTTCGATGACATCCTGCAACTTCAATCGCTTGCCAGTCCACATAGGTCCTTCTGCTGGTAAACTAGATACTTTTGCTATCACTACGTCTGATACAGAGATTTGTCTGCCGCTTACCGTAGTTTTTTCATTCCGCAAGTTCCGTAGAAACTCAATGGCAATTTCTTCATTGGGTGCCTGAAATCGTGTGAAATAGATTATCCACCCAGCTTGAGCTAAAATTGCCCTGGCTACATCAAAAATAGCCAGTACTACCGGTTCTTTGTGTACAGATCTTCCTCCCATGGCGCTGAAACTCTGCAATTGATAAAAGTAGTAGGGAAAACGCAGGGACACACAAAGCAGAATAATGGAACAAAAAATGGTTATGTGATATTTTATAAATGTAAATACCATTATTGAGATTGTTATCATACCACATGCTTTTGTAATCATGGAAAATCATATCGTTCCTGAAAAATCAAATGAGAAAGTGACAGCGCACTTAAAAGTACACTGGAGGTCCCCACCCACCTTCAAAATGATAGGTCGTCCTTGACCGAAATAAATGAAAAGGTAAGGCACGGGTGACAAAGTACAGTGGTAATGAAGTAATGAGGTACATGCCATCATGAAAAGATTATAAACTGTATTGCAGAAATAATATCAAGGCTAGTACCATGATTTATAAATAAGTGATAAGCTATCATGATATGATGTATGAAAGGAAAAGGAACAGCATGCGCAAAAACACAAGAAATCAAAAATTTTAGTGCCATTATTCCACTGAAACATTGTGATTGATTAAAAAGATATTCATGCATAAAGGTTAAAGGTATATTGGGATTAAAATTTCTCAGAAAAAAAATTATAAGAAGAGGGTATGAGATATTATTGATGTAGAGTAAAGCTTCAATGCCATCAGCAGAGCTACTGCTGCCCGCAGGCGTCCATAGCCTCGACAGAGTTTCTTTTAACCTTTTGGAACCATGGTCCTCTATGTATAATTGGGGAAGTGTCTGATGATATCCATAGTAGAGACCAATGTGCTGGTTTGGTGACCAGGTGAACACATTTCCATTCACTGGGAAGTAGCGAAAGTGGTCAGGCCAGCTCGTGATGAGACCTCCTGTTTCCAAGGATGATTATTACATCTATTGGATCATAACCCTGGTATGGTAGCCATAATGGGAATTCCACTTCTCTCCTTCCTTATGATCATGGTAGGTTGGCGCGTGATGAGACCCCTATCCTCCATCCGTGGAAAAAGAATCATAAACTCATTAGTGAAACAGACTCTTATTTTATTTTTATTATTTTTAAATTCAGTCCCCCATTTATACATAGCAGGTGATTCACCACTCCTTAAGAGTAGGGATGGCGGAAGAATTTTTGAGATATCAATATATAAAGAAATATACCCATCATCTTATTGATAATATATAGAGAAAATTATATAAGCAAGGGGAAACTAGCATGGTAAAGATAATCAATCAATGTGTTTTAGAGTGGAACTGAGGACAGTAAAATGAAATAGATATTGTGTCTTTTTCTCTTTTGTTTAGATTATCATGAAAAATTCTTATTAAAGATGATAATATACACGGAATTTTGCTTGGTCTACTGATCTTCGATACACATTATATCTTGCATGCCATTACGTTCTCAAAAATATTCACCAGATGTTGTTTTACAAAATAAAAATCCACACAAAGCGTGTTGTTCCTTAAAGGGAACATCAGTTGTTCCCTGTAGGGAACATCAGTTGTTCCCTGCAGGGAACAACAAAAAAGAATGCACAAAGAAGTGTTGTTCCTTAGAATGAACAACAGTTATTCCCTGTAGGGAACAACAAAAAAATACACGCAGAAAAAATTGTTGTTCCTTGTAAGGAACAGCAGCTGTTCCCTGTATGGAATGACAAAAATACATATGAAGAAAAATTGTTGTTCCCTATAAGGAACAACAGTTGTTCCCTGTAGGGAACAACAAAAACACACACGAAAAAAAATTGATGTTCCCTGTAAGGAACAATAGCTATTCCCTGTAGGGAAAAACATCTATTCCCTGTAGGGAACAACAGAAATACATACAAAAAATTGATGTTCCTTAGAGGGAACAACAGTTGTTCCCTGTAGGGAACAACACAATGAAATATACAAAAAGTAATGTTCTTTTTAGGAAACGGTCAATGTATGTAAAGGAAATTTGTTGTTCCTTGTAGGGAACAACAAAAGAAAAACAAAACTAACTATTTTTCAAACAAATCCAATCAATCAAAAAAAAAAAATTATGTACAGAATTCAAAAAAGAATACATCTCACTAGGCTGGTGCTATGGAAGGGTTACCCTCCTCAGCAAGAATTTGTATTGTGGAATCTTCCCGTATCTGCTGGAAAAAGGATTCCCTTGTAAGCGGTTTGTGATAGAGGCGTACTCGATGTCCATTTGCTTTAAAAGAGTGGCCAGACCCATCAATGGTTGTTAATGTAAGGGTACCATTGTCATGCACCTCTTGTATCTCATAGGGGCCTAACCATCTGGTCTGAAGTTTGCCTGGAAAATCATGGAACCTAGAATCATACAAAAGTTCCCAATCACCTTCATGGAAGGTTTTTTTTCTTGATGAGGGCATCATGCCATTTTTCTCTTTGTTTTTGGATCAATGCAGTATCTTGAAGAGTTGATAGCCGAATTTCATCTAATTCATTTATCTGCTATAATCGATTAATCTGGGCTTCAATTAAATCCAGTCCTACTGCCTGGGATGTCCTTAGCGTTTGTATCTCAAATTCAATAGGAAAGATAGGTTCCTTACCAAATACCAGTTGATATGGGGAGTATCCAGTAGTGTTCCTCCATGTTGTACGATATGCCTAGAAGGCTTTTGGCAGTCGAGTAGCCCAATATTGTCTATGTGACGAGACCGTCTTTGTTAGGATAGCTTCAATTACCTTGTTGCTGCTTTCTACCTGCCCATTGGCTTGCGGGTGATATGGAGAGGTAATCCTGTGAATAACATGGTGATTTTTTAGTGTAGCAGCAATCTTGTGGCCCACAAATTGTGGTCCTCCATCAGTGATTAATTCTCTGGGTAACCCATATTGTACAAAAATTTCAAAAATATATATATATTATGGTTTCTTCTGTGGCCCTAGGTAATGCAACCGCTTCCACCCACTTGGTCACACATTCTGTTGTAACCAATATGTATGATTTTTTATTGGATGATGGGTTAATCGGCCCAACAAAATCTAGTACCCAACGCTCGAAAGGTTCTATAATCAACTGTGGATGCAGGGCATCTCATCAGATTGGCTAGGGTGGCCCATCCATTGGCAGCTATCGCAGGCTTGGACAAATTTCTTAGCATCCTTAAAGATCGTGGGCCAATAATAGCCCATTTGTAAGATTTTATGTCCAGTTCTGCGGTTTGCAAAATTTCCACCGCATGGTCCATCATGGAAAGCTTTAAAGATGTCATATATTTCATCTTCCCTGATACACCTGTGGATGTGCATATCAGCCCCTGTGTGAAAAAGATATCCTCCAATCCAGGAGAACCGAGTGCTGCGCTGTACTATGGATTTCCTTTCTCTGGATGTCAGATGTTTAGGTAGCTTTCCTACTGCTAAAAAGTTTGCCACATCTACATACCATGGTGTTTTTACAGTAACAACGAACAAGTGTTCATCTAGAAACTGATCTTCCACTGTTATTGCATCATCTGTTCTTGGTACTCGGGAAAGGAAATCAGCTACATGGTTTTCCTTCCCTGGTTGTTCCCTTATAGTTATATCAAATTCCTGCAAAAGAAGCAACCAACGTGTCACTCTTCCATTCATAACTGGTTTATTAGCTAAATATTTAATGGTAGAGTGGTACGTATACAAAATTACAGGGTATCCAGTTATATAGTGTCTGAATTTGTTAATAGCATAAATGACTGCTAAAAAATCCTTCTTTGTTACTGTGTAATTTAACTCAGTAGGAGTTAAGTTCTTTCTAATGCAATATATAGCATATGGTTTCTTTTCTTCCTCTTGGCCAAGAACTGCTCCAATGGCTATATCTGATGCATCTGATGAGATTTGGAAGGGTATATCCCAGTTTGGTCCTCATAGTACTGGTGCTATAGATACGACCTATTTCAAATCTAAAAAAGTAGTATCACATTTTTCAGTCCATATGAAATCAGTGTTTCCTGTTAAGGCATATAGTGGTGTAGAAATCTGTGAAAAATTCTTGATAAATCTACGATAATATCCAAAAAATCCTAAAAAACTACGTACCTCTGTTTGAGTGCAGGGAGTAGCTAATAAAAGAATTACCTGTATCTTTTCCAGATCTACCTGAATTCCAACTGCTGAAATGTAATGTCCCAAGATCAGGCCTTCGTCATCATCATATGGCACTTTTCTAGACTTAAACATAGGCTAGTAGCAGTACACCATTCCAGAACTTTTTCCAATGTCTGTAATGCTTGGTAAAATTCATCTCCATAGGGTGTAAAATCATCCATGTATACTTCTAATCCTTCATTTATGACGTCTGCGAAAATACTGAGTATGGCACGTTGAAATGTGGCGGGTGCATTGCATATCCAAAAGGTAATACCCTGTAGGCAAATTTTCCCTAGGGATAGGTAAAGGTAGTCTTGTCCTGGTCCGCCGGAGCAATCTAGATTTGATTGTAGCCACTGAAGCCATCTAGGAAAGAGAAAAATTTATTTCCTGCCAGCGTATCCAGAACCTAATCAATAAATGGAAGGGGAAAGTGGTATTTTTGTGTGGCCTTGTTGAGTTCTCTATAGTCAACACATATTCTCCATTTCCCATTCTTTTTAGGAACTACAACTAATGGAGAGACCCATTTACTTTCAGATATAGGATAAATAAAATTAACATCTAACAGTTTTTGAAGTTCTTATTTAAAAATGTCTTTTAAATTAGGATTTAATCTTTGCTGAGGTTGTCGAATGGTTTTTGCATCTTTTTCAATGTAGATATGGTGCATGCATAGCTGGGGATCAATCCCATTCATGTCTGAGTAGTCCCAAGAAAAATATTTTTTATGTTTTAAAAGAACTTGAGTAAGTTTTTGCTATTGGTCATGACTCAGATTACTGTTAATGTTTAGGGTTTTCCCTGGATCGATTTCTATAGCTTTGCTATGATAAACAGTGGTTGTTGGTATCATGTGGTCACTAATTTCTTTGAGGGGATCCTCTTCAATTTCGTTATCGAGAACTACTTCAATCATGTGACATTTGAAGCTTGATGTGGAGGTAGGATGATTGATAAAGGTATTAATAACATCATCTTCTGTTTGATTTTTAAATTCAAGGGCATCTACCATAGTTAATGGTGATCGAATGTTTTCTATGAAATATGTTGCAGGTTTTTTCCTGGTTTGTATAATAGTCAGACTTGGCTGAGCTGGGGGATATAAAGCTAAATTTTTTACATATGTTCCCCTAGTTATTGTCATATTGCCTATCTGGCAGCTGATATAAGCATTAGTAGTTGCTAGCCAAGGTCTTCATAATATTAAAGGATGCCCATCAAGCCAACTTCTAGGATTAATGATCAAGAAATCTGTTGGGTATTCCCAAGAATCTACAGACACCATTACATCCTGTAATGTCCCCTCTGGTTTGACAACGGAGAGGTCATCCAATTCCAGTAGAGTCATGGTTGTATCTAAGGTTGTGATGCCAAGATTTTGACAGGTTTTTGTCGTGAGAATATTAATGGCTGCTCCTAAATCGACTAATGCATTGGGAAAATAACAACCATTTACCTGGACTGTAATGATGGGGTTTCCAGTATCTTCATATTTCATTGGCGTTTCTCTTCCTAATAATAAATCAGACAGAGTTCCAACAACATGGACAATGGGGTTTATTCTTGATTTCCTCACAGGCTTCTTTATACACAGCTCTTTGATAGTTTTAGCATATATTGGAATGTCCTGGATAGCCTGGAGGAGGGGGATTTTTATATAAATATTTTCAATTCTCCTAGAAGATCAAAGTCAGGGGTTTTAATTGGACACGGTATCAACAGTATTTCTGGGAATGGGGGGGAAGTGGCTATAATTTGTTCAGGATTTTTGTGTTTGACTGTATCTTCCCCTTGTTTTATTTGTTGGTTGTCTACAGTCAGAGACTTATTTGTGAGAATTTCTTCAGGTTGCAAGTCTTTATCCTGCTCTGGAGTAATTATATGTCCAGATCTTAACTTAAGCTCGTTACATTCTCTCAACTCTGTTTTAGGGTCTAGACCTTCTATGATTTGTATTGAATGAATTGGTCTATTATTTGGATTTGGGTTGGGTTGAGCTGGGAGTTGTGGTCGTATGTTCTTTTGAGGATTTTGTTGCAACATTAAGGTTGGTTGAGGCAGAGGGCTTGTTCCCATAGGATGGTTTGTGACTCTTTTCTAGTTTGATTGCCAATTTGAATTTTGTGAAGTGGAGGGGTACCATTGGGATGAATAAGGGTTATTTTGCTAGAATTGTGGTGGGTAAGAAAAATTTGGCCAACTATTATTGTTTGAATTTGATTGATTTGGCCAACTATTGTTGTTTAAATTTGATTGATTTGGCCAAGGTGGCATAAAAAATTCTTGAGGTGGCAAGAAAGGTGGCTGATTCTGCCATGCTCCCCCTGAATATTGTTGAGAATTATATTGTGAAAGGGGAAAAAATGAAGATGGATCAGTTGGCATACCTGTCCACGCGTGCTTTCCATTTTCGATGCTGGTTTAACTGATACACTGGTTCTGCTTCTTCTTCTACCTCCTTAAAAACTGATTTTAGTCCTGGGAGTGATGGGCAACTTTCTGTGGTGTGTTCTTGGGTGCATATGGCGCATGTTCTTTTTGTATCTAGGGGGAATTCTTATAACTGTGCCTTTTTCTGCAACACGGACAGAAGATAGCCAAGTTATGCTCTGCTATGGCTTGCTTTTTCTTGGCTTGCATAACATCTAGTTGTGTTGTCAGAGTTCCCAGGATATCAGTTTTGAAGTCCTCCAACAAATTGCCGATTTCACTTCATGTAATGCTTTCTCCTGAAGCCTTGCTATCTCTAGAGTTCACCTCTCGTCCAGCTGGTTTGAGTCTTGAACTGCCCCTGGAACATTTAATGCACAAATCCACAATATCGTTATAATTTTCTTGATAAATATCACATTTTCCCATTATATTTAATGTTTCCACCCATTGATCCTTCATACCTCTAATTAACATAGTTTTCAGAACATTATCAGGCATATTTTCATAAGGGGATCTTTGCAAATTATATTGAAAACGTTCTACATATTCTTCCAAGGTCTCGTTGGGTTTGGCTACCATCTTAAAAATTTCATCTTTTAATTCTCTCGTTCGGCAATAATCTTGATATTTCTTAAGAAAATATGCTTTCATTTGGTCCCAATCATTAATGGTACCTCCACCAAGTCCCATGAACCAACGCGGAGCTGCTCCCTTCAAAGTAGATGGGAATAGCTTTAGATTTTGGGGGTCGGTAGTGTAATCATATCCTCTACATAAGACATCAAACTCAAAAAGAAATGCATCAAGATCTTCTGAAGTTAGCCCATGGAAAGTAGGGATATTTTGCAATGGAATAGATTTCATGGGAGCGTTGACAGTTGTGTCAATGATAGAATATTGTAATGTAGAAGTTTGAGCTGGCTGGTTCTGAGCCATTTGATCAAAAATATGCCAATATCCTTCAAGGATCTCCGGAGTTGGCAGGTTTTTCCTAGGATGTCTAGCAAAGGCTGGAATAATCCTAACAGTACTACCTTGATCTGGAATACTGGGTGTCCTCTGTTCAACTATTATTTCGGGAGATCCAGGTTCTGATGGTTCAATTTCGAGATTACTTTTTTCTCCTTCTCCTTCACGGAGAGTACTAGAATTTCCTTCTTATAAAGGTCGGCTTGTAAATTATCAATGTCTAAAAAACTCTGCTCAGTTACTTCTTCAAGAAATCTCAGTTCTGATAGATAAATTTCGAAATCACCTGTTTCTCCCTCTCCTTCATGGAGGTTGTTAGAATTTCCTTCTTGTGAAGGGTTTGTTTGTAAATTTTCAGTATCCTGAAAACTTTGTTCTATCCCTTCAGTTTCACCGTGAATATTAGTGTTAGCTACAGATGGTGATCTTGTGGCTTGAAGGAAGTCAATAGGATGTCTGGCAGCAATAATTCGGGATCCTACAGATGGCTGAGACTCAGCTTTTTTGATGATTTCGTCAATAAAGGTTGTTTGCCGAAGGGTCCCCGGTCCCTTAGGTTTTTGAGGTCTAGGAGGAGGAATTTTGTTTTGTTTAGATCTTCTAGTCATTCAAAATAAATACAAACATACATTCCTACCTTAGACTTCTACGCAGTTCTGCTATAAAGCAGGTATATGAACGAGCATGTTCCTCATTCGTTACGCAGGTTCTTACCTTCCGTTTGTAATACCCAGTTCTTCCTTAGCAGAAAAAAATCAAATATGCATCATTCTTTCTAAATGGCTACACTCTCCCCGGCAACGGCGCCAAAATGTTGACTAATAAAAGGTGCTTCTTAAAAATCCTAATTATCTCACATTAATCATCAATTCGGGTAAGTCCTCTACTTTCAAGAGTGTACACAGTATGTGGCTGCTATTATTTAAAGAGTAATGGTTTGTAGCATAGATCTTAACACAAATGTAAATGACAATATCTAATAGACTCTAATGGTAATTATTAAAGAAACATCAAAGTGCAGTCTTCTATTGAAATCAAAGCTTACATCAATCCAGATAACAATATCATCAGCTGAGAGCACAGTAGCAATAAATCACCTCTACTTTAGCTTATTAAATCTAAATTCTATTGTGAAATGCAATCAAGACAAGGGTAATATCATTCTGAGAGTCCAAAAGCGGTAATCAAACTCTTGCAGAATATAATGCGCTTATTTAAGGAATCTCACAAAGCATAACAATATGAATCACAAGAAGAATGTAATCAATCCAATAGTAATGCAAAACATGAACAGAATGTAAATCAAGAAATAAGGAACAAATTAAATAAAATAGATTCACACGGGTAAGAAATTATCAAACCAATTAAGCGCTAGGAAATATCAGAACATGATACAAAGAAGTAGAAAAACTCCACCAGAGGTCGGGCCCTTAGCCACCAGCAAGTACTACTATGTTACTTCAAATATGGTGAGAGAACAGAAACTAAATTATGTATTAATCATTGAACTGAAGTAACAATACAATAAGTCGTGCTCTCCAAAACACAGTCTATAATTATGTTTTACAAATTAGAAAATAACACAGATTCTCCCCTTCCTTTCTATCATCACCTGCTTGTATAGTCAGGCGGAGATAAAAATTAAATAGTAAATACGATCCCTCAGGATCTCCGATCCTGAGGGATTTGTAACCAATTCCTAACTTAAGACATATCTCGCTCTGATCTTCTTCATGTATTCTTAACTCTGGCTGTAACCGACCCTCTTCTTTCTCCATTGGTCGGATTCTGTTGTTCTAATTCTGTTTTGTTGGATTCCTTTTTTCCAATGTTAGGGAACAGCAATCGTCCCTTACCATTTCCTTGTATAAAGAAAGATAGAAGTTAGTTAAACCATAGCATCACATGATTCCTTCATTATCCTTAATATTTCTAGCATATTAGGATATGAGGATATGAAAGAGATAAGAATTATGGAAAAAAATGGTGAATTCAACAGTAAATACATACCCATTTCGTGACTCAACAAAGTTTCATCCACCTCAGTATATTTTTGAAAATTCAGTTTGATTAGGAACAAATGTTTTAGTTCATGTTTAATGAGCAGGTCGAATTCCAAACCTTCCATGAAGTTTTTTCCTGCAATTTTTCCTTTGATAGTGGAAAATTTTGATTTGTCCTTAGCTATGGTATACAAATTATACTGATAATCCTACAATTTAACTAACTTATCTCCAATTCATTTTAAGCCTGGTAGCCCTTCTTGATTCAACACATTAATTTTTCTATGAAATTTCTGAATGTTGGCCTCCAAGTTATGGCATTTATTTTCTAATTGAAACATTAGATTCTTTTTAGTAAGGACCCTTTTTACTTCAAGGATGGTTTATGTCCTATTTGTGATCTCAAATTCTCCTAATTCATCCTTAGTTTTTGAATTTAGGACCTTGATCAATGTATTGGATTCACCTGGAATTTGTCCTAAACTATCCTTTACCTTTCCAACGATCTCCTTTGATCTTTGTAGTAGTTCCTCCTGCAAAAAAAAAATTCAATAGAGGGCTAGATTTCAGTGAATTCTTCATTTATTTCAATCCATATTTTCTCCTTATCCTATGAAATTTTTTGAGACATAGCAGACTCATTTTCTAGATTTTAAATTCTATGGGTCTTTTTATGACTCTTTTGAAGCATTGTTACATACTTATTGCCAACTTTTAACTTTTGTTCCTGGAGGTTTTTACGCTGAGTTTTTTGCTTTTCAATTTCCTTCCCTTTGATGGAAATTCCTTCCATATCTTTGATCAATTTTTCTGATGAGTCTTTGGGTTGTACCCCTGTTGTGATGGCTGCTAAAGTGGATGCTTCTACTGCAATGGGAACTGTACTTGCAATTGGAACTGTTGTGAGTGATATAACTGCTAGTTGAGATTATTTTTCTTTTCTTTTAACAAGTTATCCATCTCAACCTCCATATGTTTAATTTGGACATTTTGTTCAATGATGAACTTGAACATGTATTCTTTATCTTGCTCTAAGTGTCCAACTTATTTTTCCTGCGTATCTTCAGTGGATGGAAGCTTGAGCTGCTTCCTTAATGGTACAATGTATGCATTCTTTCTCTTAACAATTTCTTCTGCAACTTTTACATATTTAGGATCATATCCTAACTTTATCACTAAATCTTCCAATGATTTAATTTTTGTGTCTTTAGCCAAAGAGGATATCTTCTCAAGTTTTAATTGAGACTAGATTTTATTGATTGGCACTTGTATTTTTGAAGCTCTCATTGCTTTTCTGGTCAAAATTGAATACAACATTTCACCTGTTTGTTTGTGCAGGTCCATTTGATCAATAAGATGAATTTGAACAGTGTCGAAGGAAAAGACAAAATTATTATAGTCATTTGCGGTTTTTGGAGTAGGAATTGTTGCTTGGAGGATTTCAATATGCATTTGTCCTTTCTCTGTCTCAAAGGAAGAAAAAAGCATATTCTGTGAAGTAGTTTTTTTTTCAAAAACTTTTTATAAGTGGTAGCCTTGAGAATCTCATTTTTCTTGTTAATTTATTTTTATTTATAAAATATGTTTGGTTCAGCTTGGTCATGAACAAATACATTGTTTTAGATGTGCCTAAAGGCTCTTGAGAGACCGAGGAGGATGGAGATTCCTTAAAATTATCTTTGTTTCTTAGAAACATAGAAGTACAAGAACCTATCAGAACTATTGTGGATTGTGTATAATATTCATGCAGGAAATCTGTTGTTGTATTGGTCATCTGCTTCTTTTTGTAGATTAAGAAATATTTTGCTCCAATCTCTCTAATTGGAGGAGAAATATCTTGCCTGAGCCTTTTATCATGTCTCGCTTTTGGTTGTGGAGTCTGTGAAATATTTGTAGATATAAATTTCTATTTTTCCTCTTGTAAGGTATTTTCCTCCCACTAATTTTGATTCATAAATTTCTGTATTTCAGACCTTGGAGTGTGAGTATAGGGAGTAGTCTTCTGCATTACTTTGAGCTTTGAGGTCATGCCAAAGTCGTCATATTACCAGGTGAAGTTGATCTTGAAATTCATTTCTTTTAAAGTAAATCAGCTTCCTTGCCTACTGCCCTAGTGTTACAAATGAAAGGCCCAACCTATGTCTTGATTTTAACTTGAGATTTTTTCTATGCTAAAAAAAAAATGTAGATCATCTATGTTGATCATTTGTCTGATATATTCTAATGAGAAGATACTCATAGTAACATACTTAGGTAACCTGTATGGAGGAAGTTCACATCCATACAATATGATTTCTATGTAATTTGGGTGTAAGTACCAGTCAACTATTTTAGTTTGCTCACTGAGATGCATAAATCTCCTTATCTCTGGCCCTATTCTTGGCTCAAAATCACTATTCCACAAGCAGGAGGCCACATTAAAAAAATGGTCAATATAGTCACTGTAGGTGAATTCATTGGTATGCTCCCTTACCAAGGAAGTCCAATGAATTACGGATTGGGAATTTCCTTGCTCGTCTAATTTTTGTAATGTACACTTAAAACAATATGCCTAGTGAAATAGAAATAAATACACTAAAATTGAAGCATATTTAAAACTACCTTATGTGGAAAATGTGAAGAATTTTTCATGAATGGAATTAGCTAAGAACTCAATGTAGTTGAAGATGATTGAGGGCTTTTCATCTTTTGAGAAAATTGACAGAAAACCCATGATGGCTTCATCAACCCACTGATCAGATTGATAGCCTAGTAAGCAAGAAACTTTAGAGATGATCTGTTTGGTCATTTCAGGGAAAATGGAGGATGGATATGGAGGAATCTTCTTAGGCAATTGGGCATCCTTAGGTAGGAAAATATCAAAAATATTGTCTCTATTAGGAAAGGTAAGGTTCTTATAAATATCCATGAGGGATTCTTCAGAGAATGGTTTTAGGGAGTCAATATTTGGATTTTCTAACATTAGATTAATTGACTCAGGAATTTACAACATTTGATTAATTGGCTGAGTGGTTATGGTGAAAATAATATCACCATTATGGGCTACAATGGCTCTTTGGCTAGGGATATACCTGGAATGGAAACATGCCACACATTTAGGAAATTGATGGGTTTGGCAAAAGATGAAGTGGGGTAGGAAGGAGTCCCACAAACCCAATTTATCACTCTGGTTAATGAAATTTTTTTTTAACCAGTTGTGAAGTTCATAAAGCTCAAATTCACAAATGATTTCAAGTATTTTATACACCTGATCTACTAGGGGAAAATTTTCTAGGTCAATGGAAGGGGGTATCATAGCGTTTTCATCAGTTTTCTTAGCTTTTCCTTTAGGGGCCATGATGAAAAAGGAAAAGATCAGTATTTCTTCAATTACCTAGGAATTTGGTCAACTTGAGGTCGGGCTCAATAATTTGCAGTTGGTGATACGTGATTTAGGTGACTGGACACTAGGTCATGGTTTTTTTTATCTGGATCATGGTGGCAGGTTCAATAAATGATTGGTTTGTTGTGGCAACTTGAAGTTTTGAACAATTTATAACAGTTTGTAGGAGGGGCCGCCAGAAGGGGAAAATGTCAATTTATACAAAAATGGACCTACCGTTGGGTTTTTGAATGTTATTGGAGGGGATATGTTGGATAAGATAACGAATAAGCCACGTGGAGGGATTTGGTTGGGTAGGTGGTGTAACTCTAAGTGGAGCAGGGCCGAGTGGAAAAAATATGTGGTGGTAGGGGAGTGGTAGTGAGGAGATACGTGGCGGGTAAAGGGAGGGAGTGGGGGGCGAAGGCTCAACAACTAACTATTTTGGCATGAGCAGGATAGAGTGGATTTCGGAGGGAGGGGGTTTGAGAAAGTGTGAATAGGGGAGCGGTAAATGGTAAACCATATTTTCGGATCACACCCCCCTCGGTAGTTAATTTTCAAATGGGATGGGGGGCTCCGAAACTACTAGCTCACCGTTGGATCAGGCAAGTTAGATCCTTGTCGTAAAATCTAGCGCACAACTTATCGCATAACGACAAAAACACCATTTCAAAATACTTTATTACATAAAATTAATCACGATTAAAGGCACGATTAAACTAATTAATCCAATCTTAATTTAAAAAAACTAAAAACTCACTTTATTACACAAATTAATCTCACTTAAATGGTGCGATTGGTCAATTAAACCTTTTTAATTTATTTTTAATGCTGCACATAGATTAGCAAGAATATTTCTCATTTTTTCTAAGTTTATTCATATTTTTTGTTTTTTGTTTGAGTGGCATTTAAACTAGCTCACTTATTTGGGGTTTTTTCTCATTTATTTTCTATATATTTTTCTTATCCCCTTTTTCTTTCTATTTTTCTTGGAAATAATTTGAAAGATGAAATATTATTTACAACATATTTATACTAATCAACAGGTATTTATCAATCTATCCTATAAAATATAGGACCCTAATAGTGGCTCCAATGGGGATGACATCCTCCTTGTGATGTGCCAAGAATGCCGTAGACAAGTAGCCTGATCCATTGGGCATACTGTCTCTGTTCTGGAGCTAAATTGATTCACTTTTGTTATTATAAATATGGCAAAAATTCATCATAAACTTAGGGCCTTCTCTTAGGGCTTCAATCTATGATGTTAGCCACCCACACTTGCAGTAGAAAAATAAAATGCTATTCACAATGACTTGAATGAAAACCTATCCTTGATAAAAATAGTGTTTGAGGATTATACCATTGACAGGTCCACGTGGTAGTTCTTCTCCTATCAATTCCTTAAAAAAGAATGAATTATTTCCTTGATAGGCTTCTGTTTGGAAGGGTCCTTTCCATAGATTGTCAAATTTACCATTCTTTCTTTTGTCTTCATTTCTGGCATCCCATTTCAAAACTAGATAATTTAATTTAAAATCATCTATTTTGGTCCTTCTATCATAGGTCCTCTTGATTTTGTCCTTAATTACTTGAGTTTTATTGTATACCTCCTCCCTAGATTGTTGCAAATGCATGCTTTGATTTATCCTTATCTATAAGTCATTTTCCTCTACTTGTGATTCTTGCAACAATTTTAGCACATGGATTCCCAAGGAGGTAGGAAAAATTGTATCCACTCCAGATACCAATTGGAAATGAGACATTCCAATAGATTTCTTAGTGCTAACTCTATCATCCCATAAGGCATTAATCAACTTCTTCTGCCAATAATTTTTATTTTCCTTCAATAGTTTCTTTATGATGTTGACTAAACTGCTATTAGAAGACTTGGCTAACCCATTCCCTTGTAGGTAACAAGCAGTAGAGTGTCCTAATTTTATGTTGTATTTGTGAAAAAAATTCAATCATTCTCTTTGATTTGAAAGCAACAACATTTTCGGTAATGATAATATTTGGACAGCCAAATCTAGAAATAATATTACCTTCTAAAAATTGAATGATTACCGTGTTTGTAGCTTGTCTAGTTGGAATAGCCTTAATCCTCTTGGTAAAGTAGCCAATGGATGTTAAAATCCATTTATGTTGAGCTAACGAACTTGGATGAATTTCTCCAATAAAATACAAACCCCATTGTTGAAAAGGAAACTCAACTGAAATTGGTTTCAATGGAAAGGGAAAAAGTTTTCTCTTGCCTTAAAATTTTTGGCATTGGTGGTGTTATCACTCTCCCCAACTTCTTAAGGCTGAAAATAGGATTGGAGAAAGGTAACCACATACCAAACTTTAGGTCAGGTAGCTAGCCCTACCCAGACCAGAGAGGGCTCTCTCATTGTCACTTTTAGCAGTCAAATGAATGGCTAAGTATCTAATGATTTTAGGCTAGATATGTAAGCTTAATAAATATCATTTGTTTGATTTTTTGAATGTTGGATAGAAAATTCAGTGAGTGGAATGTGTATAAGGTTTTTAGGCATGAACTTCAAAGTGAAACTACAGAGAATATGTGAGGCAAGATAGGTAGTTTGAAGCATTTTAATAATTCATTTAGTATAGTATTAAATGGAGGAGAATTTGAATGAGAAATGAGGTGAATTCATTCATTTTAGAAGAAAATAAACATAATATGGTGAATCTTGTATAAAACAGAGCATGCATAGACATGATTTCTGATCTCAAACTTACAAGATAAACATATGTGAAGAAGAATACATGGTAATAAGCATGAAATGATAAACATACATGAGAAAAATAGATGCTACAAAGCATACCACAAGTATCTCAACACAATTCCTGCAAATTTGTCTCTGATTTCATTCCAAAAGCTGATTACAAGAGCTCCACTACAATATATGAGACTATCCAACTCAAAAAAAGACTAAAAGTAGTCTACTTATAGCAAATATAGACTATTACACCTCATCAGGTCGAAATCCCATCCAAAATGGATCATAAATGCAAAATATGAGTCATTTCCTAGTTTCTAGGGAGGTTAGAAAGCATTCCCTAAATTTTAGCTATAAACTAGGAGTGTTTGTCCCTTACATTAATTACATATTCCATCGTGATAGGAAGCCAAAACCAACCCAATAAATTTAATTACAACTCATATGAAAACATTGCCTTGAATTTGTGACCATTTTTGAGCTTGAAAAGTGTCCTAAGGAATCCAATACTGATTTGTGACATTTATGACAAAAGACTAAAACAAATTTTCATAAGTGTAACAAAACTTTGGAGGGAGTTTGAGAAGTCCAAATACGCTTCTAAAAGATAGGTCAGCTAGCCCTGTGTGTCTAGTTTCCATAACATCTTGAAATTTTCAAAATGGACCATGGGAAGGCCTTCAAAAATACTTTCTCCCAGGGTCACTCAAAAGCGTAATAGAGGGTCCAAAAAGGAGGCAGAAACATGAAAAATGAGTGTTTTTTGAGATTTTTCTCCCAAAATTACAGCTTGTCATGCCATGAGGGTTCTTGATCTATGATTTACTCATAAAAATACATCCATCCATGTAAATAAATCACCATTTGGATGCCTCCAAAATAAAGGTAACAAAAGTCCATTACCCTTCTGCAATGAAAAATTTCCAGAATTCTGCAAAAAATCATATAAAATACCAAATTTTGTCAAAACTTATCAAAATTGGTTCTTTTTAACCTATGAGAGATGGGATACATAGCTAAGGAAGCTTCATCCAATAATTCCAAGTTATCCTTCTCTTTGAGCCTCATTTGCGCTTCTTTAAGCCTTTTCTTCACTTGTTTCAGCCTTATTTGAGAAATGGTGATCCTGGTGCGATAGTGGTTTGACATGTGTCTTTGTGGCTTGTTATCCCTTTTAGCCTTATTCAAAAGCTTCTCCGAATGATCATTAACTCTTGACAACCAAAGCTCTCTATCCTCATTTATCTCCATGGAAATAAGCTCATCAAAGGTAAATTCTTTAGATTGATGAATTGACTGTCTTTTTCGCTCTAGCGCCCTTTTGAGGCCTCTTCTTATTGGTCTTCTTGTTTGTGTTTCAGCCTCTATGTCATGCATTTGGTTAACAATAACTATCTTCTTGATTTTAACTCTATTTTCCTCCATGTCTGATTTGTACTTTCTTTGTAGCAGTTGATTCACTTGCAATTGAAAATTTTCTTGCTGAAGGAAAGTAATTTGGGATTGGGCAATGGAGAAGGCCTCTTTCAATTATTCTATTTCTTTATCTTTCTCTTTGATGATTTCTTCAACTAATCTGACCTCCACCCGCTTTGATACTTCAGCCTCCAATGGCACTGACTCATTATGCTGGTGGAAAAAAGGTTGCTCCTCTATCTGACATTATTCAACAATGGTGACAAATGTAAGAAAATTACATAAACATACTTAGGCGCAAATACTTGTCTCTTCCCCCTCTTATATGTGTGAGAAAATTACACAAACCTACGAACATCTGAAGGTTAAATAGGCATGCTAGAAGATCCAATCTCCATTAGATGTGATGATGATGTAATAGGCAAGGCAAAAAGTGTTGATGACAATATCTCCAAGAAGTTTTCCCAAGTCATGTTTATGGAGGACAAGTGATGCAACACAATGAGCTTTATTAGTCCATGAACAAAAGTACTATTTTGATGATCTTATCTTCTACTTTTAACCTTCTTAGCCATCTTAATTAAGCTCCTATACAAATTGTGTGGCAAATAAAGTGTTTTGACCGAGGTAAAATGCATCAAAAGCCTGACGTGATACCTACACAACCTGGAGAATCTTCCTTCACATGTGAAGTAATTCATTATGAACATCATCAAAGGAGCATACTTATTTCTCAGGTTTCTGAAAGGAAAAATAAATTATGGCTCCTCTCTAGCATGGGGCTTGAGGAATCGCTTGTAGTTTTCAATATCTAGGTCCATACATTTGAACCACTGCTCTCCATGAGAAGGGATACTTGTAGCTGAATAAATTAGGTCAGATGATAGGATTATCTCCATACCTGCAAGAGTAAACTTTCCCATACTGTAGCTTGTTGCAAATAGGTTGGACAACTGAAGATGATACCCCCCTTCCACAAGCCTTTCACAAAATGTCAAACAATGAGCTCTTTCAAAGCACCTTCTGGCCAATGGTGAAGAATTGATATCATGCATAGTGAAGGTCTCTAGCCTAAGGTGGCACCCTACTTTGAATCTCTTCTTATCACTTTCCATTTTTTTTGTCACTGGAATAATGAAAACCATAAGGTGTTAATGAAATCAGTGAATGAATGGAAATCTGGAAAAACATTGTGTAGGAAAGTGTGAGTTTGGTGGATGAAATGAAGGGCCTTGAAGCTGAGAAAAATTCTGGAAAAAATTGATTAGGTTATCTTTTGTGTTAGCTTCAAGTTGTAGGTGGAATGAGATAAAATTAATGTGAGGAAAGTTTCAAAATGCCTAAAACATAGGAATTTCCCCATTTTGACTGTGAGAATAGCTTGTGTAATATTAGGGTAAGTTTGTGAGATGAAATGGGGGTCATGGGGTTAACTAAAAATTCTAAAAAAAATTGAGTGCACAGGGTAGTGTCTTAACTCCATAATGAAAGTGGAATGGAGAGAAATGAGTAATTTCAGGGCGGTCAAAACCTCAAAACACGGGAAATTCTCAGTTTGGGTTGTGAGAATAACTAGTGTAAAATGTTTTTTAGGTTAAGAACGTGAAACAAGGGCTATGAAGATAAGTAAAAATTCTGATAAAAATTCAGTGAGGAGTATGGAATATTATCTCCATAGTGCAAGTGGAATGAGGGCAAATGGATGGGTGTAAGGTAGTCAAAACCTCAAAACACAGTCAATGCCAAGTTTTCATTGTTTTCACTATGGAAAAGGCTTGAGTTAGGGTTTTATTGTATAAAACATTTTAGGGTTAGTGGTTTAGGTGATAGGATTGTGATGATGGAGCATATTATGTATGGTTTAGGGTTTATGTGATGGGGTTAGGGTTTAGTTAATGGGTACGTTAGGGTTTAACAATTTTTTTTTTTTACATATATGGACCTTGAAAATTATGAAGAAGACATAAGTGGCATGAAATGATTTTAAATATTAAACATCAATCCAAACACCATCATAGGATAGAGCCTTAACTTGTATGGATGATACACTATGGAAGGAACCTCAGGCTTTGAATTATTTGGAGGGTTTAGAGCTCAAAACACTGGAAAATGCTACCTAATAGAAGCGTAACAACGCTCTATAGGAGCTAACAATGGAGACAAAAGCGTATCATTAGCTTATAGGAGCGTAACAATGGGTTGTGTAGCACTTTTGTAGTGCCTGCGTAGTGCTACAAAGGGTAACAATGTGTTGCGCAACATCCACAAAAGCGTAACACTATAGTCTAGTAATGAAATACAATGCCCAAAAGCATAACCAATATGATCTTTAAGGGTTGCAAGTGGATTTTGATGGGATTTAAACCTTGGATTTTTGAGTTTAGATACTATGGAGGGTAAGTGAGGTGGAGAGCTGCTCTCACCTACATGAAAAGGGTAGAAATGAATAAAATGAAGTTTCCTTTGCCTTTAATAAGCTGAAGATGACCCTTTACCTTTTCCCTTTGACACTTACAATAACGTTTTTGACCTTTTTACACTTGAAAGTGACCTTTTACTCCTTTAAGTAAGACATGAAAGAAAAATAAATCTCTTTTAAACTCTTTGACACTTGAGGTGACTTTATGGACATTTGAAAGAAACAATGAGACAAAATTCTCCTTTTAAATAAGACAACAAGACTGCTTTTATAAAACCTTTGAACTTTCACCTCTGAACTTTCACATTGGATATGACCTTTTCAAAACATACAAGGAGTCTTTGAAAAATGGAAATGATTCCTTATGTATTTGACTGAGACAGTAGGTAAAAATGACCTCTTTTGAAGCTCTTTGATAGTTAAAATGATTTTTGGATCCTTTAATAAGACAATGAGACAAAAAATTCTATTTTTCATGAGACAGTGAGGCAGGAATGAGTCACTTTGACATTTTTGAAACTTGAACCATATGAAACAAGACAGGTGGTCTTTATTTCATTTCATAAACAAGCTAGCTCCTTCATTAGTGTTTTATGAGTGGAATGGAGGGTTGCTACCTTATTTTAAGTGAAAATTTGAAGATTTTTCAAATGTAAAGATGAACCTAGATAATGACCTAACACTAGACCTATAAATGATGATAATTTAGATGGTGACCCTGAAACTGATTTATGATGGAGAATACCTTGACAATGATGGTGGCGATAAATGAAATGAAGGAGCATCATACATGATTTATACCTCTTTAGTGCCCAAAATTATTTTCTGAGAACTTGTTCGAAAAGGTAAAAAATTTTGACCTATGGCTTTGTGGAAAACAACTGAAAGAGTTATTTGATCATTGACATACCTGAGCTAACAGGTGGCATGTGGTAACTTTCTTATGAAAATATGCAAACAAGGTAGGTTAGTAAAATCTATCTCTTAGGATTTTGTTAATGCGGTTTTCCAGTATAAATCTCCTGCACAATCACCTTGATGGAATTCTTGTATGTATTTTCCTGCTTCATCCTACAATAAACAATTTAGAAAAACACCTCCAACATCTTTGCAATACACATTCTAATCTAAAATACAAAATTTCATAGATTTTAACTTGATAAATCTAGCTTTTGTCTTAGTCAAACCAGGAGGAGCTTGTAAATTTTTTAATACAAAAATAATATTTGCATACCAAGGGGAGGTAGAAAATAATTTTGATACCTGCGGAGTCACCTGCTCTTCCCATTCATAAAGTTCAGCTATAAATTTTATGTCTAGTGCATGAAAATTGGACTCAATCATTAGTGTTGCTAATCATTGACCTTTAATGAGCTTAGTGAATCTTATCTCAATGTCATATTCTAGAATGATTGCAATCCATTTGCCTCTTTTCCCATCTGGATCAGTTTGTGTAAGGATTTATTTTATCATAGTATTTGGGACAAATGCAATGATATGGGAATGTATAATGTAAACTCTAAAATCTTTGATTGCTTTTACTAAAGTAAAGGCTTGTTTCTCCATGATATTGTATTTTAATGAGGCATCTCTTAAAGCTTTGTTGAAGAAAGAAATAGGTTTTTCATATCCTTCACTGTTTTTCTGTAACAAAATTGTTGCAATTGCGTGTTCAGATGCAAAAGAAAAGATCATGAAATATTCTGTAAATTCAGGGCTAATTAACACAGGAGCTCGCATCAATGCTTGTTTCACTTCATCAAATGATTTTTTTTCTTCTAGGTTTCATTTAACTTTAGTATATTTTCTCAACATATTGGTTATAGCCCTTAGAAGTTCAACTAAATTGGGTATAAATCTCCTTAGGAAATTTATCCTACTAATGAAATTTTGTTTAGGATCAATTTTCATAATTTCTTCAATTCTACTGGGATCAATTTTAATACCATATTTTCAAATTATATGGCCCATCAATTTTCCTTCTTATAAACCAAACAAAGATTTCTTTGGATTCAAAGATATGCCATATTTCCTACATCTTTCAAAAACAATTTTCAAATGATGTAAACGATCCTCATCAACTTTGGAGAAAACAATTATGTCATCTAAATATATTATAATGAATCTGTCTCTTTCATATGAAAAAGCTATATCCATTTCTCTTTGGAAAGTATCCCTTGCATTCATCAATGCAAAAGGCATTTTGACATACATAAAAATTCCCCAAGGTGTTGTAAAAGTTGTCTTATCATGGTCATCAAGATGTACTAAAATCTGGTTGTAACCAAAAAAACCATCCAGAAATGAAATCATGCTTGATCCAAATACCCTTTGAAGTATATGATCCATCTTTGGTAAGGGGTAGTTGTCTTTGAGAGAGACTTTATTCAGGTTTCTAAAATCGACATACAACCTTATTTCACCAGAATTTTTCCTTACTAGTACCAGATTTGACACCCATTTAGAAAATCTAAGTGGTACTATAATGTTTGCATCAAAAGGTTTTTAACCTCTTTCTCTATCAAAGGAAGTAGAATAGGATTAAATCTCCTCAATTTTTGTTTAAAATGTTTTTGATCCTATTTGATGGGTATGGTATGTTGAATTATGGATTTTTCATAAACCTTTAAATCTTGATATCCCCATGCAAAGGCATTGGTTGTAATGTCTCTCCATCACACGACATAAATTTTTTATTTTTTTTCTTATGTCTCAGCTTAAGAACAAACTCGATCCATTATCTCTATAGCCACTAACAAGATACGTTTGGCAAGGATGTGCAGCGCATCGAGGATAACCAAGTCTTCTAGGTCCTCTTCCAGAGCAGCTTGGCAGCAACCATCAATTCTCGACCGTGCTAGTTGCCCACAGTATATGACAGGTACAAGAGCATTGCGGCCTTCCAAGTAACTATGCACAACGTCCAAATTTGAGGCCGCAAGGATTTTGCGTGGACTTTGCTCCCTTATATGGTTTCAGATGAAGAAATTGACAACGTAATTTCTCTATGGCCTCTTCACTGGAAGCTTGGCTTCACAACAGGTGCAAAGAGCACCAAAGGCACAAGCACAACAAAATTAATCCCGCCTGACATCGCCAAGGATACCAGAGGACCGAGCAAGGGCACGGGGAAGGATGTTGGAGCTACATCACAAAAGGGTTTGCAGCCCGGTAAGAGTACAAGAAAGGGCACGGACGCAGCAGGACAAAAGGATTCGCAGCAGAAACAGCCCACTGAGAAGGACACAGAAGCAGAGACTCAAATAGATTCGCCACCAGACCTGGGTACAAAAGGATTAGACGCAGGAGGAATGGCCTCCCCTCGAGGCATGAAGCAAACAAGTGAGCCTGTCAAAGGGCCATGAAATAAGTAGCGCTCTTAGCGCACAGAATGTGATGAGACAGTTACACTAACCGAAGGGGACCTTGAGAAAATTGCTGACGTGGTCACTTTGGCCACGGAAGACAGATGGCTAGCCTTAGAAGAGCAGTAGAAATTTGTGGTCGACACTCTTCAGGCCGAGCTCCGTGCTCTACAACTGAAGGCAGACACGCTGCAGACCAGTGCGATTCAGGTACGAACACCCTCGGCAACCAACAGTGCAGCACTAGTTACCGCAGAAAGTTGCCTCTATTCCTTACCCAGTGCAGCCCTTGTGATAATTCCACTCGACCTGGGAATGCAAGTCCAGTTCGGTGGAAAAGTACAGCTGGATTTAGCCAAGCTACCACATGAGGCGTTGCAGGTTCTCCACACCTCCTTGTTTCAGGAAATTCATCATCGAGACCAACAAGTACACCAACAGCTCGGTGTGGTTGAGCAGACAATCAAGGAAAAGAACGTTGATGATCAGGAGCTCAGGACCAAGTGTCGTAAAATGGTCAAAAATGAAAGTGCTCAGAACTGGTTTGAACTTGAACGACCGGATAGAGCTCGTCTTCCTGATTCCGGCGCCGCGAACGGTTCGAAAAATGGTCTCCGTATGCAAAAGTTATTCAGCTTCAAAGTTTTGTCAATTTCATTAAAAAAATGGCAAATTTGGCTTTGGAAAATTTTTATTAAAAAAAGAATATTCCACAGAATATTCTGGGAATATTCCGTGGCCGCAGAATATTCTGGGGAATATTCCCGTATTGGCCAATCATATGCCGCCACGTGGCTAGCCCGGAGGCCGCCACGTGGCCCCAAGGCCGAGCGGAATTGGCGTTTAAAAATTTTGTATGCGGACTGATTCGAACCTCCGACCTCTCCGTTAACAATCCAAAGCCTTAACCAATGGGCTATCGTGTTATACGTTGCATATAAATGAATTATATTTAAATGGTGTAGTTGGATTGGGCGGGGCCCGAAGGGGGCCAGCCCCTAAGGGCCAGCCCCCTATTGCATAGGACCTCACCCACAGGACCTCGGCGGAGAATATTCAAACCTTGGCGCGGGCGGATATGTTTTAATACATTGTGATTAATGTTACGGTGGGTTTGTTATGGTTTAACAAACGTTATGTTTAACATTTAATTGCTCCGACGACTCCGCCCATGTGAACGCAACAAACAACAATTATTGCCAACGTTTAAAACGGCGGAACAGACTTGGCGGTTCCGCCTAATGGAGCGCTCCTCCTATTTTGGCGCCTTTCCACCATTTTGGCGCCCTTAACTGCAGTATTTCCACATTTGGTGGAGTTTCCCAAGGGGAAAGAGGCAGTTTACTAAAGAGGCCATAACTTCTGCTAGGAGAGGCCTTTGAAGACGAAATTTTTTTTGATTTCGGGTATCTTCGACCTTCTGAAGCCATTGGCACAGGTTTCACAGCCATCTGAGGCCGTTTGCAGGTGATTTTTCTCCGTGGAAGTTCCAGGAGCCACTAGGGCCAAATCAGTTTGGGAGCTGCATTGGGAATTGTGCAGCCAGTTTATGTGGAACGAAGGTCATTCCTGAAGTTTTTCAGCAGTCTGAATCCATTTCTACAGCTCTTTTTTCATTTTGAGGAATTCTTCTCACTGTTTAGCTTCAGGGAAGCTTTCAGGGCCAAGAGGGCCATTTCAGTGTTGGAGCTGTTTGGGGGCTATGTCCATCCATTTTTGGTGATTCAGAAGTCTATTTCTGATATTTTCGACCTTCTGAGTTGAATGGCAGAAGTTTCAGAACCAATTAAGGTCATCTTCACCTCGAAATTCTCCCTGCAATTCTAAAGGGCCACCAAGGACAATTGGGGAAAAGTACTGTAGCAGGTACAAATTTCACTGTTTAGTGTTTGGGAAAGAGCATGTTCAGCTAATTCCTATCTTCTGATTATGTATTTACAGTCAGATCTGTCTTTCGAGACATTCTTATTCTTGTATTAGCCTTTGTAGCATTTTTAATACAAGAGGACAAGCCTAGTTTGAGAGGCTTGGTCCGGCAGATGTAGCCCAGAGAAGGGGGTGAACTGCTTATCATTTTGATGTCTTTATTTGCTGAAGATGATATGCTAAACAAAACTGATATAAATTGTTAAACAGCAAATATACATAACTTTCATATACACATAATCACCTACTCAGCTGCAGAAAGTTATTTGTCTTATTACGCAAGACATCAAATTTCAAGTATGTGAATGTCAAAGACTTCTAAGTGTTTACATATTATTTCCTTAGGCAGAGTCTGTAGAGGGCCAGGTAGCCTCCGGATTCATCCTTTCCTAGAAAGGTGAAACATCCGGTGAATGCCCCTACAGTCCATCTCTGTATAGGAAATAGTTTGTTCTCACATTTTCAGAGGTCACTTGGAGTGTATAGCTCAATTTGAAATTATGGGAAATGGATACCTTGCACCCTCAAACAATTACATTCCATTTTCAGATCAGTTGAAGTGTCCCAGGTACAGGTTGCATGTACCCTTTCCACCGCGCAGCAAACGGAGCTGGAACACTTAATTCACAGACTTTGCACAGATGTTACAGAAGAAATCCCGGCTAGAGCCACCCCCCAAGCTAATATTGAGGGGTTTTTCGAAGCACTAAAGGCCTCTAGGATAGAGATTCAGGTGGTTAAAACACAGGTGGAACAATAGATTACATATTTACAGGCTAAGTTGTAGCTATAAATGTCGTCGGAGGTACGGACTCAATGAGCTGCGCTGGTTACCGCAGCTACAAATGTGATTACAGGGAAGATCGCTCAGGGTGCCCAACTACTGAAAACAGCCATGCAGCTATGGACCAAGGTCCAGCGCGACCCGATCCTGCGTGAAATCAATCAAGACCTGCGGCAGAAGGAAGAAGCGTTCGAGAAGTTAGAAGCCCTTTGATTCCTACTCAGTGCTTGGCATAGCTGCGAACTAGCCATGCCCTCCAAAATGATATTGACGAACTCTGCCATAAGAAGAAGGTTCTCGGTGACCACCTAAAGCCTTGGGCTGATGAAGCCCTCAATCTCTCACAGGATGTTGATGTTGTTGTTAAGCAGCTAAACCAGACTCTGGAGAGCGTCACTGTTGCAACCGAAGGCCCGACTTCGCAGAAGTTGGTAGACATTGCGCAAAATGATGTTTCTCAGAGTGAAGGTGTGCTACCACCACTGGCTGAAGCGATTAGACTGCAGCAAGCGCAGGTAGAGACCCCACCATCATAGTGACTCGAGACGAGTCACAAGATTGTGTTGGGGGACTGTTGTAGCAAGGTCTCCTAAAGCTACGAATTTTGTCCATTTTTGTATATTTTTGTATTATTTAGTCTAACGCAGGGGTTTTGGGGTGGTTCAAAGCCCCAAATGCATTTTAATGGGTCAAGGGTAGACCAAGAGTCTACAAACCACAGTTTGCAGACCATTGGATGCGTAGGCTAAATCGATATAAATAGATGAACCTTTTTTAGTCTTAAGGTAGGAAAGAACTGAGATTGATTCTAAGCACAAATTGTTAGATCTGTTGTCAGGTTATTTGGGTAAGGACTCCTGTTGGTTGTGTGCGCAGGCGGTCTTTTGGGATTGTAAGTGGATTTTGATAATAATATATATGCGAAGTACTGTTGGACATATGATGCTATCTGGATCTATTTGGTTATGATTGATGCGAACCTGGGATATATGATTAAGTTGCGAAATTATCTGTTTAATTATTGTGAACTGTGAAAGTATCTATGTTTCTGGTATATGTATCTATGATCTATTGATTTTTGCGATTATAGTGTTATGTGCTGCTAATTGGTACTACGCACATGGATGCGTAAGTATTTACTAGATCTATGCATGAGAATAGCTCTGTTATAATGTGGATTATATTGTCAACAAGCCTGTGAATAGATATGTTAGTGCAACTTGATAGGCTAGGAATGAAGACCTGCTTGACTTACCTAGTCTCTCACAGGGAGCAGAAACCTGGTTCCAACACCCTCCCATACTGCTTCGGGTGAGACTTTGGCCTGCGCAAGTAGGTCACTGCCAAAAGGGCCAGTAGTATAGGGGTTTTTTGGAAAACCTTAACCTCTGAACCTGGGTCAAGATCCCTCGAGCCAACATTATATTTATAGGGTTTCAAAACGAGCATGAATATCATGAATTTTTTTATATCATAATAAAATGAACATAAATGTGAAAGCTTCTCCAAAATAGAGCATCAAAATCAATGAATTTTGTTTATCATCTTAGAAATAAAATAGATAAGGCATGGAAATGGAAATTTAAGGTACAATACATTCAAACATATGATGACAAAAGAAGAAACAATGTTGAATCACATACCACATGAATCCCACCGCAATGACTGGAAACTCTCTCTATTAGTTCCTGCCAAATTCACAAATACACTATTGTCCGAGGCTCAATTCCACAGCATCCAACCCTCTAAACTGATTACAAAGTACCTCATATAGCCACTTAGGTTGAAATCCTCACTTGGAGGTCGAATTTCCAACAAGAAAAGACAAATTCATGCATCTATCCAAATTCTGCTACACACTAGGGAGGTTACTCAACCAATTCCTCCTTTTCCTAACCATCATGAGACATATCATCAAAGCATTAAATGGAGGATAAGACACCTAATAAACCCTATCATATCCATTTAAATTTAATTTTGGCCATTTTCATTCATCTACTTTTACCTTTTGACTTTTACAAAAGTGAAACTGGAAATTGTCAAAAATTACAGAGTGAAAATTTCTTGAAAATTGCAGAAGCGCAGCGAGCTATCGGAGGCCATTTTTTAGTGCTTTTCTGAAGTCAAAATATAAATCTGAGAACTATTATATAAATATGGGAGATTTTAGATGTATTTTGACTATTTTTTCATGCAAAATAACCCATTTTTTACTGAGTTATAGCTCGTTTCCCAAGGTGTCTCCAGAAGCGTAGTGAAATTGAAAAAGAGGGGTAGAATGTTGATTTTTGACCCCTTTTTCTCATTTTTCTCAAAATTGAAGGCCTGAATCAAAAATCTGAGGAAATGGGTTTTGAGAGGAGGCTAAGAGCTTTCTATAAATTTCAACCATTTGTCATTTGGAGCTCTGAGGAAGAAGTGCATCGTGAGCTCACTACGCTTCTGGACCTTGTGAAATTCTTGAATTTTTCAAAATTGCACCAAAATGAAAAAAATGCTCCAAATATTATCAAAATTGGTCCAGAAGTACCAAATGAGGTATTTCATGCAATCATGGAGGCATCAACAAGTAAATATAACTTACCCTTCTCCTCATGGATGGTTAGGGTTTCCTTTAGCTTAGCTTGTAGTTGTTTGACCTTCACATTACAAATCTAATTTACGGAATAGTAATGGTCATTCATGTGCTTTTGAATATTTTTATTCCTGTTAGCCTTGTCAAGGATATTCTCCAAGTGTATTTTGACATTTTCAAGCCAAAACTCCTTGTTCTCATTGATTTCATTTGCAATTATGTCTTCAAAACTGAGTTCTTCATATGTAGGGTCTTGTTATCTTTCCTTCTGCAAAGCTCTTTTGAGACCCATGGTTTTTGGCCTCTTTCTTATCACATGTTCATTCTCATGATGTTCATCATGCTCATCTATGTCAGCCACTTCTTTACCTTTCACATCATGTTTGCTTGCCTCAAATTGACTTTTCTCTAAAACCAATTGTTTTGCCTTCAATTGTTGGTTTTCTTGCTCTAGAAATGAAATGATGAAGTTTTCCCTTGCCAAGTTGTCTTTGAGCTCTTTGATATATGCATCCTTTTCTTTTATGATCCTTTGTAGGTCTTCAGGCTCATCACTAGCCTCCAAGTCTACTAGGTCAAAACCTACCTCCTCCACTTTTTGACAAAACTCTAAACAACTGACATCTTCAAAGCACTCTCTAATGAATGGTGAGAAAGTGATTTCATTGCAGTTGGAGGGCTCAAACCTCACTATATTTCCACCTTTTTTATATTTTCTCTTCTCTGGTGGTGAAGAATCACCTTCCATGATGAAACCCTAGATGATAGGAGGGAAAAATGTGCAAGGGAGTAAAGGGATAAAATGAGGGAGTTTAGGGAAGGGAGATGGGAGTAGGAAAATTTAGGGAGATGGGTAGGGATCTTAGGGATATTTAGGGAGTAGAATGGAGTGAAATTAGTGAGATTAATGAGCTAGGAAATTCATTCGCATTCCTAGCTAGGAAAATTGCCCAAATTGGCAGAATTGGGCTAGGGTTTGTAGGGAGAGTGATGAAAATGAAGGGAGATAGCTATATAGTGGATGGAAGTGATGTAGAAAGTGAAAAAAGAGGTGTAGGAGCAAGAGAAATATGGTTTGGTTCAGGAATTTAACTCTAGGGAAGAAAAACCACAAACTTCAAGCAAACCCTAGGAGGAATTTTGTTTGATTAAATCCTCTTGATAAACAATGCTAGGGGGGTATGAAAGGCTTCACTTACCTTTGGAATAAGCTTGAAGACTGGAAAAACTTATGAGAAACCTTCAAAAATAAAATTTCAGTGATAAAATTTATTTCTGGACAACTATGCCCCGTGCGTAGTGAAGGCCACCTATGCACAGTGTTCTCCTCCAGAAACACAGTCAAGTGAGGTTTTTTCCAATGTGAGGTAGAAAATACAAATTTCGTGCCACAATGAGGGATGCGCTCGATGCTAGGAGAACATAAGAGTGCAAATGAGTTTCATATTTATCTTTTTGGCTTTCTTATAAACTTTAAATGAATCCCTTTTGAGAGATAATGGGCCCCACATGTCTTTTTCTAGCATGTCTTTCATGTTTTAGACTTTTGTAACCTTGGACTGTATGGCTTATTTGGAACATTGAATCTTTTGGAACCTTGAAATTTTTAAAAACTTGAACTGTGGCTTTAGAAGCATGAATTACTTATTACATATAGAAACATAAAATTATATTTTTGAAATCAAAATTTATTGAAGAAACTTGCTTATCACCACTCCTCCAATTGCCAGATTTTATGCATGAAATGGCAGATTTGGTGACCTTGAAACCCTAATGACATAATTGAGATATTGAACTAAATGAAATCATGATGGAGATAATTGGAATTATGATGATAATATTTGAATGATGATACACTCAGTTGAGTGGTGACATGGACCAGCCTATAAGAATTTGGAAAGAGTGGAAAACAGTCCTAGACCTAATGCCTAGTGACCAAATTTTTGCTTAAAGACCTGATGAAATAACAAAAATTTTGACTATGGGACCCTAACAAGACATTATAAGATTCAATTTGATCACTTGTGATAGGCTGTAAAGACTAGCACTTACATTGGCTCCATCTCAGGATGGCAACTCCTTGGAGGTGTCAAGAACGCATAGACCAAGTAGCCTAACCATTGGGCATGGAGTCAAAAGTTATAAATCAAACTGAATACTGGAAACTTGACATGATAAACTGACTCAAAACTGGACAAATTTGACTTTAACTGAACTTTGAAAACAACAGCAAATCAATGGAACTTTACGGCCTTCACCTTGGGCTCCAAGCTCCAATGATTCTCCACTTCACAGTTTGCAGAAAAATTATACTGATATGTACAATGGAATTTGGGAATTTTCAAAAATCTGCTCAGAAACGGTAGTTCTTAAGGAGCCTACCATCGACTGGTCCTTGTATGCAATCTTCTCCATTCATTTCCTCCAATAGAAAATCATGTTGTCCACGAGAGGCTAAAATTTTGTATGGTCCTTTTCATAGGTTCTCAAATTTACCATGTTTCCCTTTCTCCTCGTTTCTAGCGTCCCAACGAATGACCACATCTCCAATTTTTAAATCATCTGCTTTTGTCTTGCAGTAATATACCTTCTTTATCCTTTCATGAAGCTTTGAGGTTTTTGAAATACCTCATCCCTAGTTTGTTGAAGATGGATCATCTGATTGATCCGGCGCTGCACATCATTCTCTTCACTACCTTCTTCTTGTACCGAATTCATAACTAGGACTGCAAGTGATGTAGGAAAAATTGTATTTACTCCATATACTAATTGAAAAGGAGACATTCCTATTGAATTCTTACTACTGACCATGTCTGCCCACAAATAATTAACAAGTTTCTTATGCCAGTTCTTTTTGTTTGCCTCCAAAATCTTCTTTATAATGTTGATTAAAGATTTGTTAGAAGATTCTGCAAATCCATTACCTTGCGGATAATATGTGGTTGAGTGCCCCAATTTGATTTTTTATTTCTCACAAAACTCAACCATTTTCTTAGACTTGAATGCATCCGGATTATCTGTAAGGATCTTGTGAGGAAAGCCAAAACGAGACAAAATGTTAGTCTCCAAAAACTGAATAATGACTAAATATGTAGCTTGCCTTGTTGGGATCGCTTTGATCCATTTAGTGTATTCTATAGCTGTCAAGATCCACTTATGTTGGGCAGAAGATGCAGGGTTTATTTCTCCAATGAAATCAAGGCCCCATTGCTGAAATGGAGATTATACGGGTATATAATGCAAAGGCAGCGGGAGAAGCTTCCTCTTACCTTGAAATATCTGGCATTCGCGACAGCTCATCACAATTTTATATAAATCTGCAAAGAAAGTAGGCCGATAATATCCATCCCTCAACACCTTATTTTTCGTGGTTTTCAAAAACAAGTGACCTACACAATCTCCATTATGGAAATCAGTCATTACCTCCTTGGATTTATTTTCTACCAAATAGTTCAGCAAGACACCTCTTGGGTCTTTCCAATATAGAGCGTTGTCCAAAATGCAATACTTGGAAGATTTCAACTTCAATTGCCTACCTTTAATTTTAGACATGTCTGGAGGAGGATTAAGATGTTGAAGAACATAAATGATGTCGGAATACCAAGGAGATGAGAGAAAAAATACCTGATACATGCATGTGTGAGCCATCATCTTCTTCATCGGACAAAACTGAAATAAGATTGATATCAAGTGCATGTAAATTGGATTCAGCCATGAGCTTGGCTAATCCATGACCTTTGATCAGCTTTGTAAGCTTGATCTTGAGTTCATACTCTAACATAGCTTCTATCCACTTTACTCTTCTGCCTTCCGTATCAATTTGCATTAGGACATCCGTCACTGTTGTATTAGGGACATAAGCTAGACTATGTGAATGAAGGATATACACTCGAAATTCCTTCAATGCCTTTACTAGGGACAAGGCTTGCTTCTCAATGATATTATATCTAAGGGAAGAATCCCTAATGGTACGACTAAATAATGCAATGGGATGCTCGGTCTTACCCTTCTTTTGCATCAAAACTGCAACCAAAGTATGTTCGAAGGAAAATGAAAATACGATAAAATCAATGGAGTAGTCAGGGCTGATCAAAATAGGAGTTTTAGTTAATGAAAAATTTACTAAATTAAAGGACTTTTTGGAGTCCTCCTATCACCTTAATTCACTGCCCTTTTTAAGCATATTGGTCATCTCTCAAAGATGCTTGGCAAGATTTGGAATAAATCTTCTTAAGAAATTCATCTTACCATTAAAGGCTTCGATCTCCTTCTTGCTGCGTGGAAAATCTATTTGCTAAATAGCCTCAGTCCGAGAAGGATCAATATGAATACCATCTTTGTAGATGATATGGCCAAGAATATTGCCCTCCTCCATGGCAAAAATACTCTTTTCAAGGATTGAGTAAAATCCCAAATTTCCTGCACTTCTGAAATAAAATTCTCAAATCATACAAATTTTCGTCATAAAAATGAGATAAAACTGTCAAATCATCAATATACACAACTAAGAAAACATCATTTTCATTTGCAAAGGCTATGTCCATCGGCTGCTGAAAGGTGGCTCCTATATTCTTGAGCCCGAATGGAATTTTAGCATACTTAAATGTGCCCCAAGGTGTCGTGAAAGCAGTTTTGTCTTTGTCATCCTTATGCACTAATATTTGATTGTATCCCGAATATCCATCAAGAAGCGACATTCAAAAGGACCCAACCACTCTCTGTAGGATATGGTCCATCTTAGGAAGGGGGTAGTTATCTTTTAGAGACACCTTATTCAATTTTTTGAAATCCATACAAAGACGGATTTCTCTCGTTTTCTTTCTCACCAAAACAATATGACATCCGATCAGAAAATATAATGGGAACAATGATACCAATTTTAAAAATTCTATTTACCTCTTTCTCTATCGACGACAACAAGCTTTGATTGATTCTTCTCAAGTTTTTTCTGAAGGGATTTTGATCAGTCTTGATTGGAATTGTATGCTGAATGATATTCTTATCATAAAATTTTAGATCTGCATAGTCCCAAGCAAATACATCAGAAAATTCAGACAAAAAATCTATGTATTTGTCTTCCACCTCTGGAGATAAGGACTTGGACAACTTAACCATTTTGGGATTGTCTAATGTTCCAATATTCACATCCTCAACACCTTTCTTAGTAGGAACCATGGTCGGCTTTCTGGCAACATCATCTTTATTGAAAAACTCTTCCAAAGGTACAAGATCCCTTGGAATTTTGTTATCTTTTAGCTGTAATACATCAACCTGAGTAGCCTCGATAACTTGATCATCTTTATCATATACCTCATCAATTTAGGAATTTTCAAATTCACCTTCCATCTCTAGAAAATTATTCACCTATTTGTCATCCCAGAACACTTTCCAATACCTTAAATTGTTAGGAAAATTTGGTCGATGTTTGACATGAATTTCAAACTTCCAATTAGAAAATATAGGAATCTTAAAGTTACTTGTTGATGTAGCAAGCGAATCTGCCATAAGATTCTGACTTCTTGGTACAACTGACAATCTATATTCTGGAAACATTTTGAGAATGTAAAGTAAATAATTTCTTTATGCTCTCATGTGCAGATGCTTAGTCTGGCATTCCCCTTTTACCTATTTAATTACAAGCTCGAAGTCGCCATAAACAGAAATTCTTTTTGCGCCCAACTTTTTCAGAAGTTTGAGGCCAGTGATCAATGCCTCGTACTCAGCTTATTATTAGAAAAATCAAAAGCCAACTTGTATGAACACAATCTCACAATCTTTCGAATTTTACTTGATTCATCAATTGGACTACAGATCCAGATTCTGATGCATACCCCATCTTTCCCTAAGCCTACTGTCGAAATCCATGGTCCAAAGGCCATTCTCATCATCCGGAAGTTGGAATTTTGCAGTCTAATTTGTTTCTTATTTTCAGGCTAATTTTTCAACTTGTTATGTACCTTTTTCTAACTTCTCTGATATCTGCTCTGAAGAACTAGGCTGATTGCCTTATTTTTCATCCAAAATTACTCTGGCACTATTTGAAATTTCTGGAACTTCCTCAACTTCTATAATTTGACTATCGAAATCATTAAAACCACTATCATTAAACAAAACAAATGACTCAAGATCAGTATGTACAACATTGATAGGGTGATTGTTTGGTTTCTCTTTATTGGTGATCATATACTTCAGTTTTGTCTCCCAATAAAACTTCCTCAATTGCCCAAAAATCGGGATGGTAGCATAAGAGAAATCCAATTGCAAAGTACCTCTTAACTTTTCTCCCCATGATATTGATAGTAGCATGCCAAATCGTGGAGGTATATCAGCTACTACCACCTCCATTAAGACATTTTTAGTATGAATTTACTGTAATATCCCCAAATCGGGACTGCTAGCTAGGCATGTCTGAAAAATGCATTTTTCAGAAATGGCTGCTAAAGAATATGAAATCAGCCATTGGATCCCTTAGATCTGATAATCTAAGACCCAAATCTAAGAGGAGATCAAAAACAAATCAAACTAGGTGGGTTAAACAGACCTCTCACACCTAGTAAGGCTTGAAAACTGCCCAAAGAAGGGACTGCAGCAATACAAAAGAACACTGCCCAGATTATAACGCAATTTTAGATAGCAGTAGCAAGAGACAAATATGATAGCTCAAAAATAGCTTATACAATGGTAAATCAGATTTACAATATGGCCCAATCAATGTACAAGAGAAATATGGAGACTTTTATGAAGAAAAAACCTCTAAAAGTGGTGTTGCAACAATATATTTCACTGCAAGGTCTTGACAATGTTATTTTTATGAGTAAACAGCAGCTATAGGTTACAACTCATATCTAGGACAGATCTGTGCACCCATCATCTCCTTGGTGTCAAGAATCTTGATCACAAAGGACTAATCCATCATAGTGTGTGTTCCAAAATTTGGATGAAGTGTTGGAACACATTCCCTCCATTGTTTTGTCTCTTTGTCTATCATCATAGAAACATTTTGCTCATTCTCTTTATGTATAGGATCCTTGGGGCCTTCTTGCAAAGGTACAAGAGCCCTCTTAGTGGAAGCAATAGCTTCAGCTCCATCTCTTCATCTCTTTATGTGTTAATTCGAATGGATCTCCTCCTGCTGTCACAGCGCTGGAGGAACCTTTCAGTACTTCTTCTTTCTTCTCCTCATCAATGGAGTATGCCTCATCGATAAGAGATGCTTTCACTCGATCTCTTCTTGAAAAATAAACACTCATATCTTCTTCTTGAGAAGAAGGTTCTTGTTGAAGTAGGTCCTTTGCCCTTGGAAAATCATGTAACATATCTTCAACCCCTTCAATAATGTTTTGAAATGGAGTTATCTTCATGGATCTTCCCATCTCATGCAAATTTTCTAATATCTTGGGCATATTTTGCTTACCCAAAGAAATTTCAGATGGCATAGAATCAAATATTTTCACTAACCTCCTAGTGAACTTTGCATAAGTAGAGATGTTTACATTTTTCAATGAAGAAGACTCAAACAACCACCAGGCATATGCTTTACCTTGGAGGTGCAACCCTGCTACTATTATGGCTTCTTCTTCAGAAACTTGTTGCAGCTAAAAGTATGTGTCCAGCTTCTCTACCCAAGACTTGGCTGAGCTCTTAGGTGACCCATCAAAACTAGGTAGAAAAGTTCTACCCAAGGTGTGTTGCATGCACCCTCTTCTCCTCATAGTTCTGCTGGATCTTCTTTCTTTTTTGAGTTGAAAAAACTCTGGGAAGCTTAGATGCTCTTTGAATATTTTAGACTGAGGTTCATATTCTCGAAGATAGTCACCAAGAGTCTCCTCCTTTGGTGTCTCTCCTTCTTCTTCTCCTCTTGCAAGGAATGTAGGCATGCTACAACGTTGTAGATCAGATTGTGTGGCTGAATGCTCACACACATCAGATGAAGTAGTGGGGTTGCCTTCATGTGCAAACCTCTCCAAGAGATCTTCTGGTCTTCCATTCCTCATTCCTCTGATTTCATTCTCCAGCTCATGCATAGTTTGGAACAGAGTTTTTGAAAACTCTCTCCCTTTCAATCTTCCATATAAAGGGTTTGGAACATTTACTTTTGTGTCTTCAGTGTAACTACACTTCTTCATCGGTATTTTCTTTCCATGAAAATACATATTGGCTCTTCAGTAAGCAAATCATAAGCTGTGCCAAGATAGATGCTCTGATACCACTGTAATATCCCCAAATCGAGGCTACTAGCTTAGCATGTTTGAAAAACAAATTTTTCAGAAATGGCTGCTACAAAATATGAAATCAGCCCTTGTATCCCTTAGATCTGATAATATAAGACCCAATCCAAGAGGAGATCAAAAAAAAATCAAACTAGGTGGGTTAAACAGACCTCCCACACCTAGTAAGGCTTGAAAACTGCCCAAAGAAGGGACTTCAGCAATACAAAAGAACACTGCCCAGAAAATAATGCAGTTTTAGATACTAGTAGCAAGAGACCAATATGATAGCTCAAAAATAGCTTATAAAATGGTAAATCAGATTTACAATGTGGCCCAATCAATCTACAAGAGAAAGATGGAGACTTTTATAAAGAAAAACCCTCTAAAAGAGGTGCTGCAACAATATATTTCACTGCAAGGTCTTGACAACGTTATTTTTATGAGTAAACAGCAGCTATAGGTTACAACTCAGATCTAGGATAGATCTGTGTACAAAATATTAGGTCTATATCAGACCTGTACACTAGATTGTCTCTATTTTACATACCCCTTGGGGTTTTCAGCAAAACATGAAGCATATGGAGTAGATCTGAGATCTCATGCAGCAGATCTGCAAATTCTTACAGAATTCCTGAAGCTTATACAGGAGTATTCAGATCCGATCTGAATATTACATCGATAAGAACAGAAATCCATGGATCACCACAGTGAGAGACAAATTCTCATCACTAGAGATCACTCCTCAATTGTTGCCAAAACTCCCTGCAACTTTCCTCTTGCAGATAACACAGTCTTGGAAGACAAACTGCGTTTTAGACTTGATGAATAGTTTGGCTTGATGCCAAGGTGTGGATCTGAAGCTCTAATGATCCAATACACTCCTGCCAAGGGGATAGAAGGCTTTCCCACTAAAAAGAGGCACTAGAATGGCTTAGATCTGAACAGATCTAACCTCCACTTGTTGCAGCTTATAAATAAAACCAAACCCTCAACAGGATCTGTGTTGTAGTTGGAAGTAGAATCTTGGCCAAATTCCTGATAGTGGACAAGAAATGGAAGACTCTTCGAAGAGGCCTCTCAAGGAAAGAGGTGGAATTCCTGATCAGGAACACCCAAGTGCTAAACAACACTATTCTTAGCTAAACAGCTAGAGAATGAGAATTTTCTAAACAGGCAAGTCCTTTCAAGACAATATGTTCAACAACCCCTCTCATGTTGTCCTCCTCCTCCTTAAATAAGATGGAATCCTTGCCAAACCCTAAACCATCTAAATGATTTAGTTGCATTCACATGATTAGCCTCCAACTAAAACTGTGTTGTGCATATAGGTGGTTCAATGTATCTAGAAAGCACTGTTGATTTGGTCCAGTTGACCCAGTCAAATGACTTAATCCCTTTCACACATAAGGGTGTTTTTGCTAAGGAAGCCCAGATTTAGCCTTGTTCACATGGGCATTGATTTATTTTGCTATTTTAGGAGTTTAATTTATCCTCCTTTATAATCTTATTCTTGCAACAAGAAAATGAAAACAAAATAGTATTTTCCTATTAGCTTGGGCTAGTTAGGAATATTACATTTACTTAAGTGAAACTACCAAGTCTTTTATAAGACCAAGACAACATACTCTACCAGAATCAAAAGAGTAAAGATCATGGTAAGGACGGGTTATATCCAAGCCCAATTTTCCCATTATGGCTTTTGGCATCAAGTTATGAGAAGCTCCGGAGTCATGCATGGCATTGTGGAGGATACACTGTTTAATTCTCAAACTAATATAAAACGGAGGAACTTCACTATCTTCTAGTTGACCATCTATGGCTGGACCAAAAATTAGCTTGGGTTGATCATATTCAACAATAACCATATCAAACATAGGCTCTACTTTCATCATTTTAGCAACATGAGATTTGTATTGTTTTTTTTTCACAAGCTCGGTCAAGGGGATAGAGAATTTTAACTTAGAGATTTCATTTTCTAAGCTAAACATATTAGATTGTTTATCTACCTCTTTTACAACGGTATCCCTCTTGTCAGGTTGGTCCTTTGTTGCTAATTCCTTCTTTTGACCTTCTTTTTCTTTGATTGGTGTACTTGTAGATGCTTGATTGATCTTGATCTTATTTGCAAATGGAGGGTCCTTTCCCTTGTTCTGACTAGCTTGGGGATTTTGCTTGGGATGAGTATCTTTTTGTTGGGATGTCCTCTTCTAAATAGGAGTGACAGGACCATCTCTATTTCTCAATGAATATTTCCTCTGTTGTGAGCTAAGTGCATTAAGATAACTCTACTGATAATCATCAAATTGAACCTCCAACTCATCATCATTTGCAAGTATGTAGTCTTCATCTTTAGGCAAATATTTTTTCTCAATGTATTCCTCATCCTCTATCAAGAATATACGTTGTCCATATGCTATGAAGAAATTATTTTCTTCCTCAATCTAATCTTCCTTTTCAACCCCTTAAGCATAATTTTTCTACAAAGGAGTTTGGATTTGTTGTTGTACTGAATTCACTAGAGCTCTTTGTTCCCTTGTTTAATCCTAAACTGAGGCTGTTGTTGTTGACCTCGAAAATTAGGATTCCAAACATGTGCTTCTGGTTGCCTTTCGGTGATAATAATTCTATCCACCATTCTTTCCACAGACCTAATCATAGTATCAAATTTGACCTCAGAGGATGTGGATGGTTCTTCCTTGATTGTTACCTTTCTTTCACCTTTGTTTTTTGACTTTTTGATTGAAAATTTTTCTTCGACGCTAATTTTGTCTCTTTGCATCTCCTCTAGTGTTGCAGGACTTCTCTCTCATAGCTGGTATGCCATATTCGGATCAAAAGCATCTGGATAGTGCAAGAGAGAAAAACCTAGAGGAGGTTTGATCTCATTTGGGATTGAGTTATACACTTGGTTAAAGCGAGAAGTAAAATCCTGAACTGACTCATTTGGATTTCTCTTTAAGTTTTCATACTAGGAAAGAATCCAAAGTGGATTCTTTTTCACTTCCCATATAGCTATGAATGCATCAGTTAGCTGCTCCAGATTTCCTATGGAATTGGTATTCAAAGAACGGAACCATGTTTTTACATCCCCGTAGAAGCTTTTGGAAATTATCCTCATTTTTGCATCGTTCGGGTCAATCTCTTCTAAGTCAATGAAATCAATGACTTTCACTAAGTGTTGTCTCGCACTAATCTCTAAATTTTCATGAAAGAGAGGAAGTCTTTGACCATAGCCTTGTGTTAAGGGTACAAGTTGACCAGGTAAAATCAAAGGTGAAAATCTCAACATGAATCTTGTTGGGTGTGGTGCAGGAGTAACAATGGGAGGGGTAGACTGAGAAGGTAATGAAGCAAAAGGGAAGGAAGAGGACGCAAAAACTGATTGAGATTGTGTCGGAATGAACAAAGACTCTTGTTGATAATGGATGATATATTTTTTAGATGTATATTGGAGTTTATTAGCTAATTTTTCAAGTTTATCAAATTGACTCCAGACTTTCCTATCAAAATCTGACTCAAATTTGGATTCTTCAGATAGTAAGCTATCTTCAAGTTTTAGGGAATCAAATACTACTTCAGATAGTGATTTAACTTCATACAACCTCAAGGGATCAAACATTATCTCAAACAATCAAGTTTCCGACTTTTATCTAAACAAATACAATTCAAACTTCAAATCGAATGGAATATCTTCAAGGGATAATACTTTTGTAGGTAATGATGAAGACCTTACCAATGAAGATGGACTCGACTGAATCTCTGAGTGTTGGCATCTCTGCTTTCGAATGAGTTTCTCTGGATCTTCAACTGGAGAATGTGGATGAGGATCAGGATTCAATCTTGTGTATCTTCTCGAAGCAATAATGTTCTTTATTTCTGCAACTCGGTTCTTTGCAATTTTGAATTAGCCTTCACGAAGACTAGGGCCTATCACCCAGAGGGATAGAATTCGATGAAAAATATAGTACACCCAGGGAATATCTATCACTTCATTCCAAGGAAACAGCGCCAAGATGTTATCACTCCACCAGCTCTCTGAAGGCTGAAAAGGAGACCAGCAAAGGTAACCACATACCACTTTGACCTAGTAGCTAGACCTACTAGGATGAGAGGGCTCTCCCAATGATATCACAACCAATTGACTAGATCATGAAATATATTAGGCTAGGTATGCATATTAGGGTTTGATTGATTTGATTTATGTGTTGGATGGTGAATTAGGTCTAGGAGGAGTAGGTCAGGGCTCTAAAAATCAGATTTGCAGAGATGTAATGAGGCAAGGTAGGCACACACTTTAACACTTTAAAGGTATATTTTTGTATAGGGTAGATTTATAGGGTTTAAAAACAAGCATGAATCTCATGAATTAATTTATATCAATATAAAATTAACATAAATGTGAAAGCTTCTCCAAAACAAAGCATCAAAATCAATGAATTTTGTTTATCATCTTAGAAATAAAACACATAAGGCATGGAAATGGAAATTGAAGGTACAATGCATTCAAAAATATGATCAAAGAATAAGAAACAATGATAAATCACATACCACATGAATCCCACCACAATAACTGCAAACTCTATCTATTAGTTCCTGCCAACTTCACAAATACACTAGTGTCCAAGGCTCAATTCCACGGCATCCAACCTTTGAAATTGATTACAAACCTCATATAGCCACTGAGTTCCAAATAATCCCTTGGAGGTCAAATTTCCAATAACAAAATACAAATTCATACATCTATCCAAAGTCTGCTACACACTAGGGAGGTTACTCAACCAATTCCTCCTTTTCCTAACCATCATGAGACATATCCTCAAATAATTAAATGGAGGATAAGACACCTAATCAACCCTGTCTTATCCATTTACATTTAATTTTGACCATTTAAATTCATCTAATTTTACCTTTTTACTTTTACAAAAGTGAAACTGGAAATTGTCAAAAATTAGACAGTGAAAATTTCTTGAAAATTGCAGAAGCGCGACGAGTTGTTGGAGGCCATTTTTTAGTGCCTTTTTTAGGCCCAAATCCATATCTGAGACCTATTCTAGAAATATGGGAGAGTGCGCATGTCTTTTTACTTTTTTTTCATGCACAATGACCCATTTTTTACTGATTTATATCCCTTTTCCCAAGATGTCTCCAAAAGCGCAGCCAAATTGAAAAAGAGGGGCAGACTATTGATTTTTGACCCCTTTTTCTCATTTTTCTCAAAATTTAAGGCCTGAATAAAAAATATAAGGAAATGGGTTTTGAGAGCAGGCCAAGATATTTTTAGAAATTTCAACCATTTTTCATTTGGAGCTTTGAGGAAGAAGCGTAGCGTGAGCTCGCTACACTTCTGTACCTAGTGAAATTCCTGATTTTTTCAAAATTGCACCAAAATGCTCCAAATCTTCCCAAAATTGGTCCAGAAGTGAAAAATGAGGTTTTTCATGCAATCATGGAGGAATAAACAAGTAAATCTAACTTACCCTTCTCCTCATGGCTGATTATGGTTTCCTTTAGCTTAGCTTGTAGTTGTTTGACCTTCACATTACAAATCTGATTTAGGGCATAGTAATGGTCATACATGTGCTTGTGAATCTTGTTACCCCTGTTGGCCTTTTCAAGGAGCTTCTCCAAGTGTATGTTGACCTTTTCAAGCCAAAAATCCTCGTTCTCATTGATTTCATTTGCAATTATGTCTTCAAAAATGAGTTCTTCATCTGTAGGGTCTTGTTCTCTTTCCTTATGTAAAGCTCTTTTGAGACCCACGGTTCTTGGCCTCTTTCTTCTCACTTGCTATTCATGCTCATCATGTTCATTATTCTCATCATGCTCATCTATGTCAGCCACTGCTTTACCTTTCACATCATTTTTTCTTGCCTCAAACTGACTTTTCTCCAAAACCAATTGTGTTGCCTTCAGTTGTTGGTTTTCTTGCTCTAGAAATGAAATGATGAAGTTTTCCCTTGAAAATTTGTCTTGGAGCTCTTTTATCTGTGCATCCTTACCTTTTATTATCCTATGTAGGTCTTCAGTCTCATCACTAGCCTTCAAGTCTACTAGGTCAAACTCATGCTCTACCTCATCATGCATGGATCTCTCATGTTGTGTTGATGTTCCATGCTCTGCCGGTGTGAGCTTGGCCCCTTCCTCATTTTGAGGAGAAAACACAAGGCTTGTGACTCTCTAATATGTATGAGTGGCCTCAGGCCTAAGTCTCTTTGTCACTGCTTCTTCCTTACTTGATGAACCAACCTCCTGCATGGTATGTGGTATGTTTTGCTACTAGTTAGGTGAAGTAGTTTGTAGGGCTTCCTCAATGAAGGAATCCCGTGTCATGTTATTTTCTTCCAGCTGATTGAGAACTATGATTTTCACCAAACTGTGATGGAAGAGACTAGGATAATGTTCTTTGTTTTTCACCTACACCTTTTCAGACATCTTGATCACACTCCTATACAATAAATTGCACAAATTGAGGGACTTCACAGTTGTGAAGTGCATGAGCAGTTTAATGTGGTATTGATACAATCCTAAAAAATGCCCTCACATGTGAAAATTTTCATGAAACTTTCTAATGAATGCTGAGGAAGTGATTTCATTGCAGTTGGAGGGCTCAAACATCAGTATATTTCCCCCTTTGTTATATTTTCTCTTCTCTTATGGTGAAGAATTAGCTTCCATGATGAAACCATAGATGATTGGAGGGAAAAACAGGGAAAGGAGTAAAGGGATAAAATGACGGATTTTAGGGAAGGGAGATGGGAGTAGGAAAATTTAGGGAGATAGGTAGGGGTATTAGGGATCTTTAGGGAGTGGAATGGAGTAAGTGAGCGAGGATAATGAGCTAGGAAATTCAAACACAGACCTAGCTAGGAAAACTGCCCAAATTGGCAGAATTGGGCTAGGGTTTGTAGGGAGAGTGATGAAAATGAAGGGAGATAGCTATATACTGGATGGAAGGGATGTATAAAGTCAAAATAGAGGTGTAGGAGCAAGAGAAATAGGGTTTGGTTCAGAAATTTAACTCTAGGGAAGAAAAACCACAAATTTCAAGCAAAGCATAAGAGGAAATTTATTTGATTAAATCCTCTTGAGAAACAATGCTAGGGGGTATGAAAGGCTTCACTTACCTTTGGAAGAAGCTTGAAGACTGAAAAAACTTATGAGAAACCTTCAAAAACCAAATTTGAGTGATAAAATTGATTTATGGACAAATCTGTCTCGTGCATAGTGAAGGCCACCTATGCGCAGCATTCTCCTCCAAAAGCGTAGCGAAGGCTTTGTAAGCGCAGCCAAGTGAGGTTTTTTCCAATGTGAGGTAGAAAAAGCAAATTTCGTGCCATAATGAGGGATGATCTTGATGATAGGAGAAAATAAGAGTGCAAATGAGTTTCATATTTATCTTTTTGGCTTTCTTACAAACTTGAAATAACTCCCTTTTGAGGGATGATGGGCCCCACATGTCTTTTTCTAGCATGTCTTTCAGGTTTTGGAATTTTGTAACCTTGGACTGTATGGCTTCTTTGGAACATTGAATCTTTTGGAACCTTGAAATTTTTCAAAACTTGAACTGCATCCTTAGAAGCATGAAGTACTTATTACATATAGAAACATAAAATTACATTTTTGAAATCAAAATTTATTGAAGAAAATTGTCTATCACCACTCCTCTAATTACCATATTTTATTCATGAAATGGCAGATTTAGTGACCTTGAAACCCTAATGACCTAATGGAGATACTGAACTGAATGAAATCATGATCGAGATAATTGGAATGATGGTGATAATATTTGGATGATGATACACTCAGTTGAGTGGTGACATGGACCAGCATATAAAAAATTTTGAAAGAGTGGAAAATAGTCCTAGACCTAATGCCCAGTGACACAATTTTTTCTTGAAGACTTGATGAAATAACAAAAATTTTGACTCTGGGACCCTAAAAAGACATGATAAGATTCCATTTGATCACTGCTGACAGGCTATAAAGACTGACACTAACAAGGTGAAGTCTAAAATAAAAGATCCTCAAGCTAGCCTCTTTCATCAGGACTTAGTCAAGGTAATAGTCCTTCACCAGCTAACACAGATCAACATGTCATGGGAAGATTTCTTGGAGGAAGCTACTCTCTTACCTATCTCTAACCATTCAAAGAGTAAAAGCTCTCCTTCATCACCATCAAGACCACAGGGAGTTGAAACATCAAGTATGCCATCAGTGACCAAAACTCAGCTTAGAACATATATTTCAAGGGCATATAAGAAAGGTAAGAAGTTGGTCTTCGTTACTGAAACATAAGAGGAGATACCTAGGTCTAGGAATAAAACTAGATCTCAAGCAAAAAGGATACCTAAGGAGGTTGTAAGTGAAGAGGCGGTTTAGTTGGATACCATGAGAGAGGAACCACCTCTGAGCATACATGATTCACCATTGCATAATGAAGACGAGGTACCTCCAGAAGTTGAGATGAATGGCCTAGGAGAACAGAATGGAGATAAGGCAGCAAAACATATCATCAAGGAGAAGGAAGCACAGATTAAAGAGCTGAAATATGACCTATCCAAAGCCAATTTCATGGTGGCTTTCTTACAACAGGAAAATAGACAGTTGAGACAGGTTCTAATGCAGCAGAGCAAGCCACAAGAGGACCATCCATCAGCAAGTAAAGCATTGGAAACAAAGGATAAAGGTAAGTCTATTATTGATGTTGAGCAGCTGGAACAAACTAATGTTCAAACACAGCCTAGGAGACCTAAGACAAGAGCAACGTCTAGGAAGGAACGAAATCTAGAAGATCCATCTCCTCCTCAAGCTCAAGACACCATAGTTGATGCTCAAGCTCAAGATATTGTATTTGACTCCATTAGTTCTGAGATTGATAAAAATAGGGAGTATTGGCTTGATAGAGTGAATGTACACTTGGAGAAGCTACTGGAGAAAGAAAACAGGGATACTACCATGCAAAGAAATATGGCAAGGCACTACTATGCTAGGAACATGATTTGCAAGGTTAGGGTCAAAAACATGAAAAGAAGCTCAAAAGAACCCAAAGGAAACTCAAAATGAAGAAAATACCAGACCTATTTTCTGATGCATCACTGGTATGAAAGCAAATCAAAAATCAAAGAAAAAGAGGCAAGTTTTTGAAATTTTGAAGTTTTTGTGCACACAGGAGAAAAAACATCCTACAAAAACGCAGCAACTAGTTGTTGCACTTTTTCTCAAAGGATCCAAATCCAAAAATCAAGTATGGTTGGATGGATAATGACTTAAGGATGTCATAAAATAACTTTTGGAGGCTTGTGCATTCATGCTTTTGAATAAATTAATCAAAAAGTGCCTTTTTTATGCCTTTCTACCATCTTTTTAGAAATTCGCTACGTTTCAGGATACTTTCTCTTAGAATCAGTTTTGAGGCGACTAAAATGATAATTTTGGATGACTTAAGGGTCCCGGGGCATATTAGACATCCTAATATTTCTTCACCAACATTCAGCATCACTCAGAACCTCTTCTAAGTCAGCTAAAAATGAAGCCCAAGTTTTTGCGTTTCTACTAAAAAATTTGTTTTGTTTCTGGGAAAAAATTGTTGTGTTTCTGTGTTTGGACAATTTTCACTACACGTGGAGGTCAAAGGTCAAAGTTGGTTGATGTAAAAACTCGCTCATGATTTATCTGATGATTAATAGGCTTATTAATGGTCATCTTTGAAAATAATCTTATGATAAAGCCTTGAGAGATAAGCTCAATTAGTTAGCTAAAAAAGGGGAAAGTTGTTTCTAACTACCCTAGGATTAGGCAATGATTCATTAGGTTCATTAATTAGTTGCTATGGATCAATATTCAACCCCTAGAGGTGGAATCTTTTTTGTTTTCTATATGTACTCAGAATTAGGTCAATGAGAGGGTTGGATACTTGATGTTCACACTCTTTTGGCACTAGTGTACTTGACTATTTGTCGAAGTAATTTACAGGAAGTTGCAGCTATTTTTATGTGATTATTGTGATGTGGTTAGTGACAATGTTTTTCTCCATTTTTCTTATGCATCTGATGATCAAGTTGTTCTAGCAGCCATCTATGTTCTTATTGTGTTAATCTCATAAGTTTTAAACATGATACATTACCTCATATGCTCTGTTCTATCTGATATTTTCATATAAGTGTTTTTATCTTCTAAGTAAATGAATTCATACATGTATGCTCATTTTACTCCTTCTACATGATTTCTTCCTCACCACACTACAATGACAAAATCAAATTTGTGTCACTAGTTACATTTATCTTACCTCATTCTATGACTGCAGTTGATCCTTTGGAACACTTAGCCTAGTTCCTAATATGATGCTTCTTATCCAACAAAACCTAAATCAAAAACCCTACTGAGCTGATAACTAGCCTAAAACCCTAATACTCTCCAATCACCTCCATTGCTTGTGAGGTTTATTTTGAGAGAGCCCTCTCTGATTTGGTAGGGCTAGATACCAAGTCAAAAGTTGCTCTCTGGTTACCTCTTTGGTTTCCTTTCTCAGCCTTGGGAAACTAAGGAGCCCTAACAATTCCTATCAAGTTAGATAAATGATTGAAGATTTTTGGGCTAGAAAAGTTTAAATTATAACTTGTATATTGTCCTCAGTTTCAATTAAAGATCTGAATATTGAAGGATTTATCTTGTATTTTAGACTAGAGAATTATTTAAGGATGAATATAGGGAAGAGCTAATTCATCGTCCGCTTGAGAAATTGTGAATTATTGTTGATTGCTTGTTTTCTTCATATTCTTGCAATTTGTCATTTCTGTCAATTGTTTTTGTATAGAACTATTACAAATAAATTATAGATTTGATTGTTATCGCATATTCCATATCATTTTTGTATGAATTACTTCCTATGAATGAAAATTGAATATGTTGGTTTAATTTATGTTGAGGGTGGTAAATCGCTTCTTTATTTTAGCCATTATTTTTTAAATATTCAGCCAGCCTTTTATCATTATAATATTTTGATCATATATGATTGCATTTGTATATTAAAATAGGAATGTAGTTGGATTTAGAAAAACTTCAACATGAAAGTATCATTTTGAGGATCAATCTATTTGTGGCAACTGAGGCCACATATCAGTGGAAATCACTATGCCAAATGAGAGTAGATCTAATTAAGATATGCCATTAGGTGATTCTCACTTGTTATTGGAGGATTTTTTGTTATGAACATTAACAATTTTTGGCTCTAGAATGAGGGTCAATGGCAAGTTACCCCTCTAGATTATTTCCTTGAACATATTTAATTTAGTGTCTCCTACCTTTATTTTGAAACATGATTTTAGTTTTCTTAGACCTATTGGAAGTAATTCCAAACATATGGTTGCTTGCTTATTTAATATGAGATTTGATGGAAAGGGTAAAATTTATTCTTTTGAGAATATTTAAAGATTTAATATTTCTTGCAATTTTTTAGATATATATCATGAAAATGAAATTTACATATTATTTACTCTCACTTTATGTGGAAGAATCAGAATTCGATTACAAATATTACTTACAAAGTCTATTCACACATTGAAACAATTCATGGAGCTATTTCTTGTTACTCATGAGAGTTATGATTGTGATGAGTGGTGCTTGGAACTTGAAAATATTTGTAAATATGAAGATGAGACTGTTAGAGATTTATTTTCTAGATTTTTTTCAATTTCTTATTGATTTCGTCAAGATGAAAAACCTTTTGGGAAGATTTCATGGTACATTTTCTTGATCATTGTTCTCTTCCTTGTATATAGAAGCAAATAAAAAATGATGACTTGAAAATCGATGCTTTTATAATATGAATTCATCTATAGAGACTAGTCCATCGCTTGATAAATATTTTAGATTTGATTTCTTGGAATCCACTAATGATATTGGAAATATTAATAAATTACACATGGTAGGATGCTTCGACACACAATTTTAGGAATGAGAGGATATATCAAAAGATATCAATATCAAATCTCAAATTGGTTAAAATGGTTTTGTAATATTTGTTAGTACTTCTTGTGTTGAAGTAAATGTAGAAGAAATGAATTCAAAGCCTTTAACTCAAATAATAAATTTTGAAAATTCTAAATGTTAATGTTCTGAAAAATTGTATTCTTTGTATCTTAATCTATTTTTTGACCATAATAGCATTTTTAATTTTCATGTGAGCATTTGTTTGGGGAAAATTTTCAATTTAGATGAAAAGGAAACTCATAAAAATCAAAGATATAATAAGGTTTCTTTTAAACTAGTTCAAGATTATAAAGATTTTTATTCTTTGTATCTTGATCTATTTGTTGACCATAAGAGCATTTTTAATTTTCATGTGAGCATTTGTTTGTGGAAAAAATTGAATTTAGATGAAACAGAAACTTATAAAATCAAAGAGATAATAAGGTTTCTTTTAAACTAGTTCAAGGTTATGAAGAAATATATATATATGATCATCCTATTTACATCAATCATTATTTTTTGAAATGGCACCAAGAAATGGCACCCCAAACCGGGGCTTCTAATTTAATTTTCCCTTAATTAACTTGGAAGAGAAATTGTAATTTCATCGCATAACAACTTGTATTAGTTAACTAAGTCAGAATGACCGAGTTAGCTTAGGAAATTCGAGTTCAGGGTCAGAGAGGATGCATGTAGATTGATTCCATGATTTAAGTGGGTCCAGTTGCAGTTATGGATGAGTTGTAATTAGTTAACTCAAGAAATTGAGTTAAAATCAGTTTAACTAGTTCTAACTAAGTGATGAGCTATTGAGAGTTCAAGTGAATTAAATATGATTTAATTCACAATGAGTGATCAATCATTTAACTTATAATTCACTATAAATAGTTGTTTCATGTCAGTTTTGAGGAAGACCCACTTGAGACAAAGGTTAAAGGGAAGATAACTATCAGTTGTATAATTAGAAAATCGCACAGGTCAGTTATCGAGTAAGTTGGAGGTCCTTAATTCATTGTGCAATTAATTGGATGGATTTTCCTAATCGATAGGGATATACTTAGCCCAAGAATGCATGAGCAAGGCAGGGTGAGAAGAGGCAGAGAATTGGCTAAGTATTTGTCTGATTATGCCTAGATCAATGTGAGACAGTTGGCAGAGTGCAGGACTTCTCTTGTGAGAGAAAGCATTGTATTGTTTCATGATGCTTGAATTTATACAACATACATATAGTGGGGTTTTATGTGGCATGATTTCCCCATATACATATTGTTTTGTGCTATTGATTGTTTCTTTCTCTTACTTGTTTACATGATTATGCGATCGTGTTTTGTTTCTGCAAATTGTAGAAGGATTTAGTATCTTGTTCTAGTACATTATAAGATAAGTTTGAATCTCGTTGGTATATTTTCTACATTATTCACATGCATATTTATATAGCTCATCTAATAATATTGATAATTCTAGTCTTTTATGTGACTTGGAAGAAAGGGAATTCATTTTTGACAATTCAAATGTGTTCTTGATGACACTGAAGAACTTCACTATATGGTGATGGTTATGTTAGCTTCTCATGTTATCAATTTCAAACTAGAATTTACAATGCAAAATTATATAATTCAAGGTACATAGTCGAATATAACAATCTCTCATTTTTTTCCTCTCCTCAATCTAAAAATAATTATTTTCCCTTAAAACAGACATTTTCATCAAATCAAAATTATGAACTTATGATTTATTATCTTGATGCGATATGTATTCTTTCTATGAATCGTTCTCAAGATCAAATAATTTCCAATTATTTATCATGTTTCAATTGATTTTGAATAGAAATAATTATTTATGGAGAATTTTTCATTGTATAGTAAAATTTATGTTCTATTTATTATAAACAAAAAATTTGACTTATTTTGTATATTTTTAATTTAATTATTTATTCAATATATATATGTGTGTGTGTGTGTGTGTGTGTGTGTGTGTGTGTGTGTGTGTGTTTTAGGTCCCTATATTACTAGTGTAGTCCCATATTGTTGTTAGTGTATCCCCCTTATTCTTATTGTTGTACCCCTGTAGTCCCCATATTGTTATTATTGTGCCCCATAAAACCCCATTATTGTTATTTTTGTGCCCTTACATTATTATTGTTAGGTCGGCTAGATAATATTGTGACCTTATGGACTCCTATATATAGAAAGGAGGTTTTTTCATTTGAATCATCCAAGAATTTTTCATTTATGTAATGTAAAGGAGGTTTCCCCCTCGAATTAGTTAATTTCTAAGGTGTTGATCTCTATTTTCCTCTATTTTTGAAGTTGGTTTCATAACATTTGGTATCAAAGCTTTGGATTTTAGGTTTTTGCTACTTCAAACAGGTCATCGTGGAATGTCAGCTATAAAAAAAAATTCTACGAAGGTTCCGAAGCTATAAAAAAACCCATTTGCGAAGAAATCCTAATGAACGTCGTGTAAAAATTCCATATCTTGGTTCGCAATATTTTCAGAGATATGATCTGTGGAAGTTAGGGTTTTTGCAGGCTCCCAAATTTTATCTCAAAGAGATGACCTCGGGAAAATCATCATAACTCTCTCTCTGAGCATCAGATTGGAATTCTGTAAAAAGTGGCCAAAAACACATGGAATGCAGTTTAATGTGTATCAATTTTAGAGTTGAAGGAGGAAACAGGGACATGTGGCATGCCGTACAAGTTCACTCTACTGAACTAATCCATAATTAGGTCATTGCGGGAGATTATGCATATATTTGCCTTGAAGAATCCAAATCAGGTTAGACCTATGACATTGGAAAGAAGATTCAGAGGGCTACTAAAGAACCAAAGATAAAATATTAGGGATCCGAAATTCCAGAGATACATCAGTTTCGATATCGATCTCCTCAAAAGCAAAAAAAAAGGTGTGTATTTTTTTTTTCAAATTGCATAAGTCTTGTTTGAAAAAAACAGTTTGAAGAGATTCCAAGGTCATATTGAAGCATATATATCAGTATTGGGTTCTAAAATGGCCCCTAAAAATAATTCAACACCCATTAAGACCTCAGAATGCTCTACTATGAATCATGAAGAGGAAGAAGTGCAACATGATATATCAAAATTACAAGACCAAGTGCACCAATTTTCGCTCTCGCAAAGAGCAACAAAAAATGAAATGGAAGTTTTGAAGAAAGGCATAGAAGCTAAGATGGATGGTTTGAAGCAAGGTGTGGAAGCTAATATGGATGGTTTGAAGAAAGGCGTGGAATCTAAGATGGATGGTTTGAAGAATGGCATGGAAGCTAATATGGATGGCATGGAAGCTAATATGGATGACATGGAAGCTAACATGGAAGACATGAAGCATGATCTAAAATCAGACATGGAAAGTTTGAAGGAAGGTTTGACAAAGTTGATACAAGAAATGATTCCTAATGGTGAAAAGCCAGTACAAGAAACTCATGATGAGAACAAAATAAATGTTAATCATGATTTCATAAACTCTAATGTTGGATTGAAGACCCAACATATTCCAAAGATGGATATGAGGAAGTTTGATGGCAAGGATCCCGTAACATGGATATTACAGATGGAGAAATATTTTCATCTCCATAATGTGAAAAACACACAAAAGGTACGCATTGCAACTTTACATTTATAACAAAATACATTTGTATGGTATCGATGGCTTTGCTCTCGTAAAAAAATTGCCACTTGGTCAATTTTTACGGAGGAAATGATAGCACATTATGAGGATACAAAGAGCAACACCTTCTTTATCTAATTGATAAATCTCAAACAAAAAGGTTCAATGGTAGAGCACATTGAGGAATTACAAAAATTGAATATAAGGGTAATTGATATTCCAGAGGAACACAGGATTGATTTATTCATAGGGACTTTAAATGATAACATCCAACATGAGGTTCGCCTTTGGGGACCTGATTCATTGGAGAAGGCATTCAGGTTGGCAAGAAAAATTGAAAGTAAAATTATGGCGACAAGTAAGCCTACCACTCACATCTATAAAGATGGAAGTGTTGCTACTCCTAGACTTCCACAACTTACAAGGTTGACACCACAACAATTGGAAGAAAAAAGAGCAAAAGGGATTTTCTACAGTTGTGATATAAAATACACTAAAGGTCATAAGTGTGCTGAGAAGAAATTATTTTACATAGATTTTGAAGAGGAGGGAGAAAATGAACAAGAAACTTCCAAAGAATAGGATATACACCAGGAAACAACCCTGGAGAAAGAATAAATGAGTCCCACCATATCATGTAATGCATTGGCAGGAATTACCACTCCTCAAACTCACAAGAGAGAAATACATATCAAGAAGAAAAATTTAATAGTGTTGATTGATTCAAGTAGTACCCATAATTTTATTCATTGCAAGGTATGCAAGAAATTAAATTACTTCCTATACCCAGCACCAAATTTTCAAGTGATGGTTGCAAAAGAGGGACTATAAATTTCTCTAGAAAATGGAATAATATCAAGCTAACCATGGGGGAATATGTATTCAATATTCCAATGCTTTCCATTCCAATGGGAGGTGTTGATGTTGTACTAGGAGTACAATGGTTACAATCTTTGGGGACGGTAGCTTTTAATTTTCAAGAACTTTTCTTGAAAAAAAAATCAGAAGGAAAGGAAGTTGAATTACGAGGTATCGTATGGAAGCCAGGAAAGATAATAAGCTCTAATGTCATGAAAAAGCTTCTGAAGAAAGATCAACAAGGCATAATTGCACAATTATGCTAACTATAAGTTCCAACATCAAAATCATATATTTCACCATTTCTCCAAAAAGTATTGGACAATCATTCCAAGTTGTTTGAAACTCCCAAATGACTCCTGCCTATTCGTGATCATGATCATGCTATTCATTTGATTCCAGGAAGTGTTCCTCCAAACATCAGGCATTACAGAAATCCTTATGTCTAAGAGAGAGAAATTGAACGTATGATTCCAGAAATGTTAGAGGCTGGTATAATTTAACCTAGTCAAAGTTATTTCTCTGCTCCAGTATTGGTGTACAAGAAGGATGGATCATGGTGCATGTGTCTGGATTATAGGGGGCTCAATACACTCACTATTAAAGATAAATTTCCCATTCCAGTGATTAATGAATTATTGGATGAATTACATGGAGAAATTTATTTTACCAATTTGGATCTTCGTTTAGGGTATCATCAAATTAGAATGAAGGTTGAAGATATTTTGAAAACAACATTTCGAACTCATGAGGGTCATTATGAATTTTGGCCATACCTTTTGGCCTTACCAATGCACCTTCTACATTTCAAGGGTTGATAAATTTAATTTTTAAACCCTTCCTTAGAAAATTTGTGTTAGTATTTTTTGATCATGTACTAATCTACAGCAAGTCTTGGAAGGATCATGTTGGCAATACTACATGCACTAAATAAATGGCGACCTTACCTAATGGGGAGACACTTCAAGGTAAAAAGTGATCATGATTGTCTTAAATATTTTTTGGAAAAAATTCTATCTTCAGAAGAGAAACAAAAATGTGTCATGAACCTACTCCCACTGTCTTGCAACTGACAGCCTTCACACGGCACCCCTCACCTTCAACAGCCTTGGCATCCCTAGGTGTTTTGGTGAACCTCTGGCGAACTTTCAGTGAATATGAGAGAGACAATACTACCTCAACAAACAATAAAATAACTCAGAGTGACTAGTACTCAAATGTGGAACATAAAACTTCTCTCTTTATTGATATCAGAATATGATTTTACATCAGATTTATGGACTCAAGATTTCTTTATCAGAGATAGACTGCAGCAGCATTTACCAAACTTAGCTTCTCAATAAATGAGATAGCTTCCTGGAGGCTTCCTGGCTGGTTGCAGACTCTGTCTAAGAAATAACACAACACACGGACTTATACACAGACTCGATCCTAAAGATCCCGCCACTTTAGATTCTCACCAGTGCCGAGCACACTGATGCGCAGGCTAGCCAGATCAAACTCTAAGACTTGGCTTCTGATCTTCGTGATGCAAGCAGATCGAGAATTACCTTGCAGTTGTAGAGCAGGAAGAGCTCAGACTCCAACACACCAAAATAATTCTAAGACTCACTGACTCCGAATGCCGAATGAATGAGCCTAACCCTCCTTTTATAGGATGAGAGGGGGGACAAACAATCAATTCAGATCGTCCTATGTCTATGACGTGGAGGAGGAATCATTATTTTCCGGTAACATCGAAGTGACATCCGCACAGAGATTCCTTTCTCCAGATTCAAACATGTGAAAGTGTGTGTAGTACACTGTGGATACCTTTTACTCTAAAGGCCCACGAGGAAAAAGATATGATTATAGACACTGAGGATGCTTTTCAACCGGGAAAATCCCTCGGGAAAAACCAGTCACTGTGATCCCGTGACTGGGAAACAATACATAGTGGATGCTTTTGATTAGTGGAGCCCACGAGAACCACTTGAGCTACTTTCTGGTGGATCATCCAGAATTTTAATGCCGGGGAATCTATACTTATAATTTTCATCCCATGCCTTAGTATAAATTCTTCTTACAATCATTGGCTTATTAAGAATGATTTGGTGTTTTATTTAGTCATAACTATCCAATAGTTATGCTGAATCATATGATGTGTCAGAATTAAAGAATATTCAAGCTCAATTAATCCTCTGACATTGGAAAATGGAAGATGGGTGCATTCTTCATCATCACACCAATCACATCTACTCTGGTAGAATTTTTCATAAAAAACAAGGTCCATTGTGGTTGCGTTAAGACCAAAATCCTTCCACCAATTTTGGAGCCAACTAGGTTGCCGATTCCTTTGCATGATCCAAGTAGCTCCGAACTTTATTTTCGTGTAATGGGTCTCATCTTTTCCATCTTTATTCATGAGATCCCACCATAGTTTCTTATAACCTGAAAAATTGTAAATAGTGTCAGGAAACAAAAATTCAGGATTGTTACCTGGCCACTAATTGAAGTGGGTCCATGTCCATGCAGGTTCTCTTGTCCTTGAGATGACCAAGTGTTTGTAATAGAATTTTTGTCTATCACTTCCTCCAGTACATGTGACAGTAAGATCAAAAAAATCTTGTGACAAAGATTCTTCTGCCTCCCATGGTGCTCTCGTGCTTCGAGAGTATACCATATCATGAATCCATCGGCTACCTTTAGGGTACACTCACCTTTATGGTACAAGATGTTGAATATCAGTATGATTTTGAAGATTAGCAACCAGTACTTTTGTGTTGCGGAGCTGCCAAGTAGGTCTCCACTCATCTCTATATGTGGACCAATATTTGTCATCAGAAATTGTCCTTAAAGTTTCTCTTTGATGGGTTTGGTCCCATTCTGTCACAATGACCATGACATGATCTTCTTGGTCATATTTTTTTTCTTGATGCTGGATAAACTCTCTGCTGAGAAATTCCGAAAGATGATTATTAACACCCTTAATATGCTCTACTTTGAAATCAAAGTTGGCAAAGAGTGCTTGCCATATTGCAAACTTTGCTTCTTCTGGTCTTTTGATATTCTTTGTTAAAACTTTATCCAGAGCAGTTGCATCAGTTCTCAACAGGAAAAACTTATTAACCACATGCAAAGAAAATTTACTAATACAGTTCCAAGCTGCTTTTACCTCCTTTTCTATTGTAGAATAATTTTTCTCAGACTTGCTCCAAGTCCCGGAGGTGAACTGTACTATTTGTTCTTTATCTTTGCTATCTTTCTCATCTGGTTTTTGTTTCAACACACCTCTCCAGCCTATATCACTGGCATCAGATTCAACAATCTTGTAAGAATTTTCATCAGCAACATACAATATAGGAAGGTCTTTTACCTTGGCCTTTATTTGCCTGACTGCTTCTGTGTGATCTGTGGTCCAAGGCACTAGATTCTTTTTCAGTCTCTGATTCAACAGAGATCAATCTGCAGCACAATCTTTGTAGAATTTTCCTACATAATTGAGACATCCCAGAAATCTTTTCAACTGAGTTTTATCTAGGATTGTATCAGGAAACTTGTCTACAAATTCAATTGCATGACTTTGTAGGGCTATTTGCCCATTTCTGATTGTGTGCCCTAAGAATTTCATTGAGGTTTGGCATATTTCCATTTTATTTTTACTGAGTACCAAACCATTTGTCTTGACCAACTTAATGAAAATTCTTAGATGTTTCATGTGGTCATGGAGATTTTTAGAAAAAATCAGAATGTCATCAATGTATACAAGTAACCAATCAGCATAAGGCTTAAATATTGATTCCATAACTCTCTGGAACTTTGAAGGTGCATGCTTCAAGCCGAATGGCATGACATTCCATTCGTAATGTCCGGCTGGAATACTGAAGGCAGTTTTGAATTTATCTTTCTCTGCTACTGCTACTTGCCAAAAGCCAGACTTAAGATCAAATTTAGAAAAAGCTTTGGCACCTGAAATCCTTCCCAGTAGATCTCCTTTGTGGGGGATAGTATAGGTGTCATCTGCAAGAACAGAATTCAGAGGCTTGTAATTTATTACAAGCCTTGGAATGCCTCTTATCTGTTCAAATCTTTTGTTTACATAAAATCCACAATAGTTCCAGGAACTGTTAGATTCTCTGATTAGTTTTCTGTCAAGCAACTGCTGGATTTATTTTTCACAGAGATCTCGATATTCTTTATTCATGGGGATCGCTCTGGATTTGCATGGTCTACCAGCATAATTCTCTTTGTAAGGCAGTTCAACATTATGCTGCTTTCTATGCCAAAAGGCATTTGGCTCTTTTGAGCAGCATTCTTCTTCTAGTATCTTCTTGATTTCAGAGATCTTTCTCTGAACTTCTGGTGACCTCAACTGTTCTTCAATGTGAATAGTCGATTTCAAATCTTTGAGCTCTGAGAGTTTGTCTTCAGCCTTCTTTAGCTCCTGCATTGCATGTACCATTGTAGAAACTCTTGGATTTGAAACATAAGGCATATTAATTCTTTTAAGCATACCTTCAGAAGTACGTACAGTAATGAAATACCCTGCTCTATTATTTTTCAATCTTATTGATCCATGGGGTTCAATTGATGCTAATAATACATTCCCTAGTATGCAATCAACAGGGATGTCACTTACTGCAAATTTTAGTTTAATGCAGTGTGTGTCAAAACAAATAGCAGCTTCAGGAACTTCATACTGGAGAGTTTTTTGTCCTAACCCTGTAACTTTTCTTGTGGCCGATACCCAATATTTTGAGGGAATAAGCTTTTTATTAAGAATATTGACATCTACTCCGGAGTCTAATAATGCAGTCAAAGCAAACATTTCACCTTTAATGTGGATATTGATCTTTACATGATGTTGTTGGTATTCAATGGCTAGTACCCGCATTTCTCTAAATCCTAGAGTAGGATCAGTTTTTCCTTCTGCAATTTCAACTTTTGATTCTTTATAAGGAGCAGTATGTATTGTATAATTTGTAAGATGCCATGAAACAGGTTGTGCTACTACCTGTTTTCCTTTTTCAAGTTCTTTAACTTGGGATTTTAAAGCAGAGATTTCAAATTTTAACAAATGGATCTCCCTACTCACCTCCCCCAAAGTGAGTGGATGAACTTTGCTCTGCTGGTGATCCCTTTGATAGGCTTTAGTATTACGTTCGTAAGAAGCTTCGAGAAAAATGGGCTTCTTACTAGCACTTTTGCTGGAAGAACTAGTCTGTTGCATGTATGTCTCCAGCAATTTTGTTTTAAGGTCCCCTTCCTCCATGACACGAATGTGTGCAAATATATTCATCTCATCTTCATCTGATTGGGCCATACAAAATGTCCTAAAGTACTCACAACTAGAGAACTTCTGAACCAAACAAAACCTGCAACATGTACTAATTATTTAGTTTAAAGATACTACATATTCAGTACAAAGATTCAGTAAAGAAATGCCAAAACCGCTACATTTCTACTGGGAGGGGCTAGCATTATGCTAGTTGAAAACCCCCTCCGAAATAAATAAAATTAGCAAAATTCGAAACTACGTACAATATTCATAATTGGGAATCTTAAATCGTTCTTGAAACCTAAGGAAAATAAGTAAATAAATATGTATGTTTCAGTGATAGAAAATGAATAAAATAAATAAATCAGTTGATCATTTACCCCAAAAAAAATAAAAAAAATAAAAAAAAAAATCAAAATCTAATCTGTTGATCATTATAAAAAATGTAAACTTGTGAAATTGGCAGAGGAAGATATGACGCCAGGTAGTAGTGCCAATACTCGCAAAGTTAAAATCTTCATGAAATAATTGAGAATTAAAAGGGAAATTACTGGAGATGAACTTCAACATTCTCCAAAAATAGTCCGAAATATAAGATTGAATTGAAGACACCTGTTCTTTTAGAAACCGAAGAAGTGATTGTGATCCTTTACAATATAGCTCAAGATCACAAATTTAAATCCTTTTGACAGATCTTTTCAGTGAGGAAGAAAAGATATTTTTTTGTTAAGTTTAGTGAAAATATTATTTTTTTGGTGAGTTTAGTAGATTTTTATTATTGTTACACATAATAATATTGGAGGGTCTCAACTTGCTCTTATTAAACTAGGTCTGTTAACCACCTTAAAGAGTTATAGTCTAACCAATAGTGATAAAGTTTGAACCTAATAATACTGTCTGTTATGTCCAACTTACTGTCTCTTACATACAAGAACTTCAGAAAGTTAATGCTTTCAAAGAGCATTTATAATGCTACCCCTAATATGTATATCGAAATGCCAAAAGAGTAAAGGATTTCAGAAAACTCAATCATCAGATTTTCATCATATAACTTATAGGCCTAGGGTCCTTTACATTGGAACCGGGCATATCCACTTGATGCATACTTTGCAGTTGTCAATCTATGAGGCTGAGACGAACAATTGGTGGTGTTGCATAACATGGATTTCTTGAATGTATTTCTCATCTCAGCTAAAATAAAGACAGCTTTTGGATTCCTTCCAATTTCCTTAACATTGATTACTGCTTTTGCCAATATGCATTTCAATGTCTAATAAATATGAATAAACTGTTGAAATAATGACCAGTGTTATCTGGATCTTTTAGAAACTCCATTGCTACCATTTCTACCGTTTAAAAAAGAAATCTTTTTCAATATAATTTTCTGCAATTTTTCCAATATACAGTCAAAATATTAAACTGAATATATCCAAACAGGTTAGTTTCCATAACATAAAAAGAACACACGTTATGTTACAAATTTGACTGAAGACAATTCCAATGTTCAAAATCTACGCAAACTTAACTCTGGGTGAATATAAGCCAGATCAAAGGGAAACTAATTAAAAGAACGCCTTTTACTTATGAATAAGAAATGCTCATGTTATTGAAAGTCCAAATCTATCTCTCTGGCTAAATAAAAGTGCAAATCTAGTGCACAGTACAGAATGATCACAAAATAAAAATAAATTTAATGAGAACTCCAAAAATACCATAAAGGATAAAGGTTTAACGCCAAAAATAGAGAGATCCAAGGGAAATATTGACGTAAATGCGTTATTATCAAAAGAAAAAAAAATAAGAAAACAACTCTTATAGTATGATTCAAATTTTCTGATCTGACCTTCCTTGGAGCTTTAGTGAAGAAGCATTCATCGGCTCGTAAACTAAGCCGGATGGGTGATCGATACCCCTGTTCTGAAAAGGAAGCTGGACAGAAGAATCCCTGCAGCTTCCTTACACGAATCACAGGACGAGAAACTGGGAAAGGAAAGTGAAAATAGTCTTCAAGCTTGAAAATCTCTGCCAGCGAGCGGCGTTACAAAGCAGTAACCGGTTTTTTTGGAACTTGTAAGTGGTTTTTTGAGCTCCAGTTATGGTTATTTAGTAAATACAGAGAAGGAGTGCCTGATTGAATTCGCCGACTCTCGTCTGAATGCATGTTGAGCCATTTCTGCAAGTAGAGGATGCTGAGACAGAAGGGAGGCGGAGAATATGGAGGCAAATGCAGAACGGGCTAGATTTCTCTTTGAGTTAAACTACTTTCACCTGGACTACGCCTAACAATTTAAAACTTAGCTAAGTTTTCATTCAAATGTTCTTAGGCAGCTGAAATAAATTTCATTCAATTATTCAATTTTGCGATAACATCAACTTCAACATAGAAGTATGATAAACTAACTTTAGGACATCCAAAAACATAACAGTAATACAATATTACAATTTAAACAATAACCATAATTATGCAATGGGAGGGGAAACTCCCCAAATAGTTCGCCCATGCTTTTATTAAACTGCTTCAAATAATATACAACAATACTTTACAAGTACAATGGCATGGTAGCTGCCTGGTCTAGGTCAGCAAGCTTGTCCACCCAATTCTGCAAATTGTGCAGTCCTGCCCTGCACTCTCGACTTGCCCAAAAACCCTAAAATATTCACCCCAAAACAGAGAACTTCTCTTGGATCTGGGCTCTCCGGTCGGTTCTCCCCACCACCTTGCTGTAAGTTACTCCTTAGCACCTGCGTTCTTTCAATTTATGTTCCTAGGCATCCTCATAGAACCTTCATTCTCTTCTTATTCTCCTCTTGGTTCATTTTAACCTCCTTTGAACACTTTTTGTCACCTCTCCATGTCATGTTAGGTCCCTATATTACTAGTATAGTCTTTTATTGTTGTTAGTGTAACCCCCTTATCAAGTACACGTACCTCGTAACTCCCATATCGTTATTATTGTGCCCTTAAATTATTATTGTTGGGGCTCGAGGCTATTACAATTGTGGCCCCAATTAGATTACATTGTGGACATTATGGCCCCATGGACTCCTATATATAGAAAGGGGGTTTTGTAAATTGTATCATCCAAGAATTGTTCATTTATGTAATGTATTGGAGGTTTTCCCCTCGAAGTGGCTTATTTCTAAGGCGTTGATATCTCTTTTCTTCTATTTTTGGAGCCGGTTACACAACATTTGGTATCAGAGCTTTGGATTCTAGGGTTTCGCTGCTCCAAACAGGTCATCGTGGCATTTTCGCTATAACTTTTTTTCTACGAAGTTTCAGAAGCTGAAATTTTTAGGGTGCGAAGCCGAAATCCTGAGGAAGCGTGTCTAAAAATTTCAGACCTTGGTTCGCAATATTTGCGGAGATATCGTCTGTGGAAGTCAGGTCTTTGTTCAAGCTCCTAAACAGGCCATCGTGGAATTTTCGCTATAATTTATTTTCTACGAAGGTTTAGAAGCTAAAATTTTTAGAGTGCGAAGCCAAAATCCTGAGGAACATTGTCACAAAATTTCAAAGCTTGGTTTGCAACATTTTCGGAGATATGATCTATGGAAGTTAGGGCTTTTTCAGGATCTCGAATTTCATCTCAAAGTGGTGATCGTGGGAAAAGCTTCATAACTCTCTCTCTGAGCATCGGATTGGCATGCCGTAAAAATCGGCCATAAGTACATGGACTATAGTTTCTTGGCTATAAATTTCAGAGACAAAGGATGAAACAGTGACAGGTGGCAAGTCTTACAAGTTCGCTCTACTGAACCAGTCCATAATTAGGTCAGGAGATTGACATAATTTACCATGAAGAATTCGAACGCCGACTCCGTGGCATTCGTAAAAGGACTCACAAGGCTACTCAAAGGCCAAATTTCAGATATTGAAGCACCGTAACCACAGAGATAATCCAATTTAGAAAAAGAGCTCGTAAGCAAGAAAAAGGTGTGTATTTTTTTCCAAATTGCATAAGTCTTATTTGAAGAATCAATTTGAATTGATTCCAAGGGAATATTGTAGAATAGATATTAGTACTGGGTTCTAAAAAATTCCCTGTAAAAATAATTCAACACCCATTAAGCCTTCAGAAGGCTCTACTATGACTCATGAAGATGAAGAATTGCAACATGATCTATCAAAATTACAAGAGCAAGTGCACCAAATTTCGCTCTTGCAAAGAGCAGCAAAAAATGAAATGGAAGTTTTGAAGAAAGGCATGGAAGCAAAGATGGATGGTGTGAAGAATAATATGGATGGTTTGAAGAAAGGTGTGGAATCTAAGATAGATGGCATGGAAGCTGGCATGGAATCTAAGATGGATGACATGGAAGCTAAGATCGATAAAAAAATGAAAGACAACATGGAAAACATGAAGAATGATCTAAAAGCAGACATGGAAGGTTTGACAAAGTTGATACAAGAAATGTTTCCTAATGGTGAAAAGATAGTAGAGGAAACTCATGATGAGAACAAAATAAATGTTAATCGTGATTTCATAACCTCTAATTTTGGCGGGAAGAACCACCATATTCCAAAAATGGATATGAGGAAGTTTGATGGAAAGGATCCTGTAACATGGATACTACAGATGGAGCAATATTTTGATCTCCATAACGTGCAAAACACACAAAAGGTACGCATTGCAACTTTACATTTAGAACAAAACACATTTGTATGGTATCAATGGCTTTGCTCCCGTAAAAAAATTGTCACTTGGTCAATTTTTACGGAGGAAATGATAGCACATTATGAGGATACAAAGAGCAACACCTTCTTTACCCAATTGATAAATCTCAAACAAAAGGGTTTAGTGGGGCAGCACATTGAGGACTTCCAAAAATTGAATATAAGGGTAACTGATCTTACAGAGGAACACAGGATTTATCTCTTCCTAGGCACTTTAAAGGATAACATCCAACATGAAGTTCGCGTTTTGGAACCTGATTCATTGGAGAAGGCATTCAGGTTGGCAAGAAAAGTTGAATGTAAAATTATGGCGACAAAGAAGCCTACCACTCAATTCTATAAAGAAGGAAGTGTTTCTACGCCTAGATTTCCACAACCTACAAGGTTGACACCACAACAATTGGAAGAAAAAAGAGCAAAAGGGCTTTGCTACAGTTGTGATAGAAAATACACTGAAGGTCATAAGTGTGCTGAGAAGAAATTATTTTACATAGATTGTGAAGAGGAAGAAGAAAATGAACAAGAAGAGGATATACACCAGGAACCAACCCTAGAAGAGGAAAAAATGAATCCGACCATATCGTGTAATGCACTGGCAGGAATTACCACTCCTCAAACTCTCAAGATAGAAAGACATATCAAGAAGAAAAAGGTAATAGTGTTGATTGATTCAGGTAGCACCCATAATTTTATTCATTGTAAGGTAGCCAAGGAATTGAATTGTTTCCTATACCCAGCACCAGAATGTCAAGTGATGGTTGCAAATGGAGGAACTATAAATTTCTCTGGAAAATGCCATAATATCAAACTAACCATGGGGAAATATGTATTGAATAGTCCAATGCTTTCCATTCCTATGGGAGGTGCTGATGTTGTACTAGGAGTACAATGGTTACAATCTTTGGGGACGGTAGCTTTTAATTTTCAAGAACTTTTCTTGAAATTTTTTTCAGAAGGAAAGGAAGTCAAATTATGGGGTATTTCGGGGAAGCCAGGAAGGATAATAAGCTCTAATGTCATGACAAAGCTTCTAAAGAAAGAACAGCGAGGCGTAATTGCACAATTATGGTCACTAGAAGTTCCAACATCAAAATCATCTATTTCTGCAGATCTCCAACAAGTCTTGGACAATCATTCCAAGGTGTTTGAAACTCCCAAAGGACTCCCACCTATTCATGATCATGATCATTCTATTCATTTGATTCCAGGAAGTGTTCCTCCAAACATCAGGCCTTATAGATATCCTTATGTCCAAAAGAGCGAAATTGAACGTATGATTGCAGAAATGTTAGAGGCGGGTATAATTCAACCTAGTCAAAGTTCTTTCTCTGCTCCCGTAGTATTGGTACACAAGAAGGATGGATCATGGCGAATGTGTCCGGATTATAGGGAGCTCAATAAGCTCACCATTAAAGATAAATTTCCCATTCCTGTGATTGATGAATTATGGGATGAATTACATGGAGCAATTTATTTTACCAAGTTGGATCTTCGTTCAGGATATCATCAAATTAGAATGAAGACTGAAGATATTCCAAAAATAACATTTCGAACTCATGAGGGTCATTATGAATTTTTGGTCATGCCTTTTGGCCTTACCAATGCACCTTCTACATTTCAAGGGTTGATGAATTCCATTTTCAAACCCTTCCTTAGAAAATTTGTGCTAGCATTTTTTGATGATATACTAATCTATAGCAGGTCTTGGAAGGATCATGTTGAACATGTTGACAGGGTGCTCAAACTATTGCAGGAGAAACAATTATATGCAAAAACATTCAAATGTTTCTTTGGAGTACAAGAGGTGGAATATCTGGGTCATATTGTATCTCACGAGGGTGTTAAGGTAGATCCTAACAAAATTAAAGCCATTAAGGAATGGAAAGTCCCCACAACCATAAAGCAGTTGCGAGGATTTCTCGGGTTAACAGGGTATTATCGCAAGTTTGTTAAGAATTATGGGAGAATAGCAGCACCTCTAACAACATTATTGAAGAAAGATGCATTTTCATGGACTCCTGAAGCAACTAAAGCCTTTGAACATATTAAAGGGGAAATGTGCCTAGCACCATTCTTAGCTATGCCAGACTTCACAAAAACCTTTATTGTAGAATGTGATGCCTCAGGAAATGGAATTGGTGTTGTTTTAATGCAAGAAGGAAGACCCATTTCTTTTGAAAGTCATCCAATCAAAGGAAAGTATTTACAGAAACCTATTTATGAGAAGGAAATGTTAGCAATATTGCATGCACTAAATAAATGGAGAACTTACCTAATGGGAAGACACTTCAAGGTAAAAACTGATCATGATAGTCTTAAACACTTTTTGGAACAAAGACTATCTTCCGAAGAGCAACAAAAATGGGTCACAAAGATGTTGGGTTATGACTTTGAAATAATCTACAAAAAAGGAAAGCTTAATGTTGTTGCAGATGCACTCTCAAGAAAGAATGAAGAGGTGGAAGCATTGCTTTGTGCCATTTCTATTATCCAACCAGATTGATAACCGAAGCAAGAGATGAATGGAAGAAGGACAAAGATGTATGGACACTCATTCAAAATTTGCAGCAAGATCCTAGTACATCTGATACATTTAGTTGGAAAAATGATTCCTTATGGTACAAAGATCGCTTATATCTTTGTAAGAATTCCCAAATAAAACAAAAGATTCTTCTGGAATTGCACACTTCTCATTTAGGAGGACACTCAGGATTTTTAAAAACTTACCACAGGGTGAAGAAAGAATTTTTTTGGGATGGCCTTAAATCTGATATTCGAAAGTTTGTGGCGGAATGTTTGGTTTGCCAGCAGAATAAAGTGGAAACAATTAAGACCCCAGGACTTCTACAACCTTTATCCATTCCAAGTCAACATTGGGAGGAGATTTCAATGGATTTTATCACAGGTTTACCTAAGTCCGAAGGAAAGAGTGTCATCATGGTGGTAGTTGATAGACTTACCAAGTATGTACACTTTTGTGCATTATCTCATCCATTTAAAGCAAGTACAGTTGCTACTACATTTATGGATAGAATTCAAAAGCTACATGGAAGCCCAAGGGTTATTGTGAGCGACAGAGATCCCATTTTTACTGGAAATTTTTGGATAGAGTTATTTTCTTGTTTGGGTACTCAATTAGCTCATAGTTCATCTTATCATCCTCAATCTGATGGTCAAACTGAGATAGTAAATAAATGTTTGGAAGGATGTCTTCGTTGTTTTGTATCTGATAAACAAACACAATGGGTCAAGTGGTTACCTCTTGCTGAATGGTGGTATAACACTTCCTTCCATACTGCAGCAAAAATGACCCCATTTATGGCACTTTATGGATATCATCCACCATCCATCACATCATCTTAAAGAGAAAATTCGAAGGTTCAAGCAGTGGAAGATCACATCGAGCATCAGCAAGAAGTTCTCCAACTCTTAAAGGATAACCTGAATTTGGCACAAAATCGAATGAAACAACAGGCAGATCAACATCGCAGCGAGAGAAGTTTTGATGTAGGAGATTGGGTATTTTTACTGCTACAACCATACAAACAAATGTCCCTCAAGCAAGCTAAGAAGGATAATAAATTATCGCCAAAGTACTATGGTCCTTACAAGGTGTTGCAAAAGATTGGTACTATGGCATACAAATTGGAGCTTCTTTCTTCTTCACGAGTGCATCCAGTTTTCCATGTTTCATGCTTAAAGAAGGTTATAGGTGAAAATCTTCCAGTTCAAACAATATTTCCAGAACTTGATGAGGAAGGAAAAATCATATTGGAACCTGACGCGGTCACGGAAACAAGGACTCCATAGCTACGGAATCGATCAATTTGAAAATATCTCATTAAGTGGAAGAACTTACCCACTAAAGATTCTACATGGGAGGATGAGAATTTTATACAGAATCACATAGAGCTACTCAAGCGTTGAGGACAACACTTTTTTGAAGGAGAGGGGCATGTTAGGTCCCTATATTACTAGTATAGTCCCTTATTGTTGTTAGTGTAACCCCTTATTGTTATTATTGTACCCCTGTAACCCCCAAATTGTTATTATTGTGCACTTAAATTATTATTGTTAGGTTGGCTAGGATTACATTGTGGCCCCATGGACTCCTATATATAGAAAGGAGGTTTTGTAATTTGTATCATCCAAGAATTTTTCATTCATGTAATGTATCAGAGGTTGCCCCCTCGAAGTGGCTTATTTCTAAGGCGTTGATATCTCTTTTCTTCTATTTTTGGAGCTGGTTTCACAACATGCTTCAATTAGCCGATCTCTTTTAGGTTAGGCCTAGCATAAACCTCTTCCTTTAGTCTCCCCTTAATCTTAATTCTATAAAAATAATCTCCTAAAAGTAACTTCATTAATCTTATTCTTTTTATCAAATTTTTAAATAAATATGTACTCTATTTTTAGATACTGCTAAATATTATTTGTAATAGTTAACTATTACTAATTAATATTTAAATTAATATTAATAATATTCATAATAATAATTATAATATTTTTAACAAATAATCATAATTTATAATATTAATCATTAATTTACATTAGCTTTAATTTATAATATTAATTATCATAATTTATAGTATTAATCATAAATATTAATTATTAATTAAACAACCCTCATTAATAATATTAATAAAAATTATGTAAATACCAACCTTAGTATTATTATAAAGCATGTAAATACCTTTCTTAACAAAATAAATTACATTGCATTATTTCTAATAATAAAATAAACTAAAATCAATTAGTTAACATAATTAATAATAATTTAAATAAAAATTTTTATTTATTAAATAAACTATAATTAATTATTTTTCCTTGGTTATTTTTTGGTCGACCACTTCTTTCTCCTCTTTACTCCTTTCGCTCCTACTTGTGTTTATCTCATCCATCCTCCTCTCTTATTGGTAGGTTTGGTCTTGATGATGAGTCTTGGTTTGGACTCGGAATGTAGACATAAAAATGAATACTCTAGAGATTCTGAATTCCCCACCTAAGAACATCATGTGTTGGATCCCCTTATGTTGGTGACTAGTTAGGTACCTAATATGACCATAGCATCTCCTCGACAAGAATGAATGCATCCTCGCATCATCATAACTGTCATCACATCTTGTTGCCATATGATCCTTTATCTACTTTTACACTATGGTCTGCCCATCACTTAAAATGGGTCTCATTTCCCTGAGCAGATAACAATGAGCCCGTATTCACAATAATTTCATAAAGAGGGTGGGGATGGGAAGGTTGATGCCTCTCCACTCCTATCTTCATCGCGCTCCGACATCTCAATCCAAGTGTCCACATATTCCTCTTCTAACTTTTGCATGTATGCCTCACAATGTTTCTTTCGTTGGTTCTTTGAGTATGCAACCTTACACTCCATTGTGAAAGCTTCCATTGCCTCTAACCTATATGACAAGTGTAGCACACTATCTAACAATGTTCCATGAGTTTCTCCTTCATTCGGTTCAACCTCTCATAGAATTCTTTGTTTCGGTGATCCTTCTCCACACTCATCGTTGTTATCTTATACTCGCTCTTCGTGCCTCCTATGGTTGGAATAATCGATGGTTCTTTCTCCCTTCCATCGTATATGAACAAATTATTCTAATGTGGCATGATAAATGCTTCATATTGTTTCATGAATTCCATTCCCAAAACTGCTTCGTAATCATCCATACGAACAATTGAAGTCAAATTTGCCTCGCCATTCACCAATTCTCGCACCCACTTCTTCTACAACTCTAATAAATTGATCCAGTGGTGAGTTCATTGCATTAAGATGTGTTTGCATTGGAATAAACTTCAGTCCAACCTTCCTTGCCGCATCTTCTCGCATGAAGTTGTGGGTTGGTCTGTTGTCCACCATTGTGAGCAACGCACCCTGCCTAACTTTCATCTCAACATACTCTAGCTAGTGCCCTCAAAATTTTGTTTTGGGATAGCTTCCATTGCTATTGCAACACCCAAAACCTACATCATGCAAATTGTTGTTTTTTATTCTTTCTTCTTTCCATCTGCCTGTGTAATGGTTGTGACACTTGGTCTCAAAGGATAGTTCTTCACCACATGATTTCCCTCGCACAGCTAACACTTCAATGGTTTCTTCCCTTTCAGTTTTCCACTTGCCTTTGCTTCATCTTCCTTTGAATTTTCCTCCTTGGCTTATCCAAATTTTTCTTCTTATCTTATACTCTTTCTTCATGATGGTCAACCAACCTATCAACAACAACAAATTCCTCCTCAAGTGTCTAAGTATTCTTTCATTTTACTGCATTACGATCCCAGGGTTTCAATCCAATAATGAAGTTGAAAACCTTGTCATTCTCTACCATGTTGGGTAACTCCAAGATCACACTAGAAAATTTTCATTGATAAACTTAGAGACTCCTATTTTGCTTGATATACTTGATCTTTGTATATTAAGCATCCAATGTTTCAATTTGTGCATTGAATGCTTCCTTCATTTCTTCCCAAGTCATAATTTCCTCAGCATCACCATGGGAAGTTTGATCCATCCTTCTTCTCCACCACATCTTAGCATACTTCATTAGGAATTGTGCAACAACCTTCACCTTTTCTTCCTTAGAGGCAAGCTCGAGTCTCTCAAGGTATTTCTCTATGTTCCATAGAACATTTCCAGGAGTTTTGGAGCTCTTACTCCAGTGTATGAATTAGGTTCTTTTATTTTTATGTGGCCAACTCTGCCAATATAACCTTATCTAATCCCTTTCTTCAAGATCACAACCTCATTCAGATATTTAGAAAGACTCTTCTACAACTTTGTGATCTCTTCCATTCCTTGATCTTTGGTAGCTTCAAGTTCCTTCACTTCGTTCATGGTTTGATCATACCTCCACTCAAGGTATTCATATCTTACCTTAAGTTCTTCATGATGTGTTTCCTTCTTAGAAATATTCTCCTTGAGTTCAATGTTTTCTACCTTGAGTTTGGGGTTTCCTACCTTGAGTCTGCCCTCAAGTTTTTCCATCTTTTTTTTCATCTCATCAACTTTGTAGAACCCCTTGTTTAGAAAAATCGCCTCTGTGGTCATGTTGGACTCACCTATCTCTTGAGTTTCTTCACTAGAGTTTGCCATTAGTCAACTTTGTGATCTAGTTGGGACCATAAACCACCAACTCTTAATCATGTCATACTGCGTTCAGCTTGGCCTTGACTTGCTTCATCTTTGCCCTTGCTAAACCAGATGTCAACAAAATTCTTCCTTCAACTTTTTTCAACACCCACCTTCAAAAGTAGCTCTGATACTAACTATCGTGGCCCCATACTATGAAACCTTAAGACCATCATGGGCGTTGTGTGGCATCGACAATATTTCACTTTGAGTTAAACGAATTTCACTCGGACTACACCTAACACTTCAACACTTGGACATTTTTTCATTCAAGTGTTCTTATGTTCAATGATGCGAAAAAAAATAAACTTCACTCAATTATTAAATTCAGTGATAGCATAAAATTCAACATAAAAGTGTGATGAACTTTACGATGGCCTAAAACATAACAACACTATGATATCGCAATTTAAATAATAACCACAATTTTGCAATGGGAGGAGGAAAATCCAAAAATATTTTTCCCCTGATTTTATTAAACTACTTCAAATAATATATGTTGGACACATAATCCTCTATGGGTAGGTGTGGAAGCCGAATAGTCAAAGAGGAGTCCAAGTGGCCTTGGAATGTGGAATCCAAGAGTCACATCAATGTAATATAAATGCACATCTATGGTTAATAGTAAAATAGCCCATGCATATCTTTCCTACTTGTAAGTGTTCACCATGCCATTGTTTAACATGGCATCATAGCGTTGTGCAGAGTTCGATACTCCGCATTCTCATAATCATTTTAAAGTTTTTATGTCCCCGCACTTATAACTCCTCCTACATACTTTTCCTCCCCGCCTATACCCCGCCTGCTCTGAATTTTCGTAGACTAACATATCCCCGACAAAATTCCATGCATTTTGTTGGAATGCATTGGGTGATGACTATATTCTATTCCAAATTTTGAAGAGTCGACGTCGGATTGCTTTGCTTCCTGTAGAGCCTTGTGTGTAGAAGGTTGAGGCGACAAGCTTGCATAGATTGGAGCTAGTTGCTCAGATCGAATGGTTCCTCGAGGTGTGAATATTTAGGGATAGACTCTCGAAACTCAAGAAAATTATACTAAAATGCAGAAATCGGGGTTGCATGTTCCTCATGCAAATGCCTTTTTGGATTGGAGCTAAGGATCTGTCCTCCCTACGAGCACCGGGATACACTATCAAGTGATTGTATCATACCATTGTTCCTCACCGTCATGGTATCCAGGTATACTAAATCCTACCTCTATGGTTATTTTCCATATTTTTTGACATACATACACATTGTGTGTTGCGCCCCTCACCTCCTAGATTATAATGCATTTCCCATTGCATAGTCATCCCCTCAATCCACTACACCATTGAAATTACAAGCACAGCTTGCCACTAATCAGTTCCACCTTTTTTGTCATGGCCTCCCTCATAGCCCTCCTCCACTGCGTTGCACTCCCGTGTGGTCCTGGTCCATGGATTTCTTCTCCCCGGCCTCCACCTCCACCGACTCCACCTCCATCGGCCCCTACCTCTTGTGACCCCTCCACACTCCCCTCCGCTCACCTCCCTCCCTCCCTGTCATCTCTGCTCCCTCCCTCACACTGTCTCACATCCTCCCTTCCAGCGGCTCACCTCCCACCTCCCTCCCCACCTGCTCTTTGGTGCTAGCTCCTCACCGGATCATCTCTCTCCTAGCCAGCTCATCCCTCTCCCCTTCTGTGTGCACTTATCATCTCCCTCACCACTACCTATGTCTACCTCTATGGATCTGCCTTCCGTGCTTCCCTATGCCACTATTGACCCTCAATGCTACTTGTGTCTCCCACCGTGTCTCTCCCTTCCGAGCCTCCCTACGCCACTGTTGACCCCTTCCAATTCTGACGTATCCTTACACCCCTCCCCACTGTGCATATTTGGAAATTTCATTTTATACACTGTATTCAATTCTCATATAACATTTAATACTAGACATGAAACCTAATCTGAACGATGGTTTCTAATCCACTAGCCCACCCAGTACCATTGCAATTGTTTTATGGTATGGATTGAAGCTCTTATTGCAAAATAAGCAAAAAAAATCCCTCCTTAGCAATGAAATCCTTAACCTAGATTGAATATTAAACCTTTTTGTGACATCGCCATTCATGTTACCTAGCCTTTGTTGTTAAAAAAAAAAAAAAAAAAAAAAAACTAGAAAAAAAAAACTAGGTCTTGACAAGAGCTTGTTAATACACTGAACTATGGTCACTTACTTATACAGGATGTGAGACCTTGCGAAGTAGCAATGAATACATTTTTTTAATTATTGAAACTTGTGTTTCTATTTGGATTCAAAAAATTTCAAAGCAATATTTCAGGCAGCCTTTGGCAGAGAGAGAAAGTTGCAAAGAAGGATCTTGTGGGTCAGCACAATGAGATTGTGATCCATATGATAGACAGAAATTAATATATATGATTGTGAATGTGATTTGATTTTGTTGTACATTAGTGAAACCTTAATGACATCCTCATGAATAGCAGGAGTAACCTACAATGACCTAGTCGCCACTCACCGGACCTCCTCTTTATCAATTTCAGAGAAAGTAAAGCTTTGATTGTATTGTAGATTGAAAAATTTGTAATCATGGATCTAATTGGTGATGTATTAGAGCTATTAAATATTTGCACTCATTCAATTTTTGATGAGATGGTGAAAATAAAAAATAACACTCTTATGGACATTAAAACTTGTTTGCAAAATCCACATGAAAAGATTGAGGTTTTGCAGTTTGAGTCTCAGTTTCAGCAAGAAATTACAACAGTGGAGTCATCATTATGAACTTGTTTCTGTTCAAAAAAATGAAACAGACTCCTATAAGCAGCAAGTCAATAATGTTGCAGTCGATTCACATTCAGTGCCTAGTTCAAGAGAAAATTTGCATGCATGTGTCGAAATTCAGCATGTGCTTCCCAAGCCCATCATTAGACCTTGGGAAGAGCTTGTCCATAACAAGCAGAGAATAGGTCTTGGATATGACAAGGAGTTCTCCTTTCATATTCCGGACTACTCCAAGCCCATAAAATTTTAGAGTGCTAGATTTCTTTATGACAGTTCACCTTCCGCTGTTCCAGATCCTGCTCCTCTTCCACAGTAGCAACAAAAGATCGTAAAATCCCAACACTGTGATTGAGTTGGCTATATGAAATATCATTTTTTCGATCTTCATCCATGTAAGCACTGTGGTCGGTACACCCATTCTTCTCACAGATGCTTCTGAAACAAGCCTCCTGCAAGAACAAAGATTCATCTTGGATGGATCGTGTTATCACACCAAAATTTCCAAAGGTTGTTATGTGTGTTTAAAGAAATATTAGAGGTAACTATCAACCACTTTTGGAGATTAGGACCTAGCCTTCCTAATGCTTAGAGAGGGCTCTCTCTTAACAATTTATCTTTGTTGTTTTAATTTATACTAGGCTAGTTATGTAAGAATGATTTCGTTTGATTTTAATTTGTTGGTGGAATTACTAATTTAGATGGATAGGTGTCTATATATTTTCCATTGGGATATGGAGTCAATATATCAATAAATAAAAAACAGAAAAAAATTATAAAGCAGTGTTACAAGGCAGGGAAGCTGAGCAAAATCAGATCTTTAAGGTTGATTGGTGAAGTGATTTTCAATCGTGATCAAGGAGGAGTTAAGGATTCCTTAAACTGGATGATGAAGGAAGGTGAAGGAGGTCAATCGGGATTAGAGGTCAATTAAGGATCCTCTTAACCAGATATCAAAAGAAAACACAAAAATGGATAACAGTTCAAAACAGAGTGTACTTAAACAAATTCTGCAATAAAATTCCAGTTATACCATTCAGATTTAGAAAAACATGCAAATTTATGGAATACTTAAGAAAATAACATGAACAATTGAAATATACTTCACTAAAGTAGCTCAACACATGAATCTTGTAAAGAAATGTCTTTATTATTGTCCTATCTGTCAACTTGGAAAAGTTACAATAAACCCTCTGGTAGTATATCAATTCAAGTATAGAAATGTTCAGGAATCCACACTCAATACTTCGAATGGATGAAGTATTTATACAAAACTTAATACAAAATATCCTATCAACTGATTAGGATTTAGAGACATGTATTAACTAAATGCAATTTGTCCCTGTTTTATTGATTTATTTTTTGCTTCTTTGATATTTGTTGTCTTTCACGCTAGCTATTTCTTTCATGCTGCTTGTCTTTTGCATCTGTCTTTATCTGTCTTCATATTTAGTCTTTCTTTGCTTTATTTGCCTGCTATGTTTACTCTTTTACTTAACTACTCTTTTACCTATTTTTACTTTTACCTATCACAATAAATCACATCATTTTTCCCAGGCTTCTTCATCTGGAAGTTTGATTTTACCATCCTCCTGTAAATCTCATCAACCTCAATATATTTGGAAAATGTAGGCTTGTTTACAAAAAGATGATTTACCTTGTGCTGGAGGTAAACGAAGTTCTCTAAACTCTGAAGGAGTACTTTTCCTGTGGGAACTCCTTTCATTGATGAAATGTTGGAAGTCTCTTTATCTAATTCCCTGATATTTTTATCATAATCTTCATGCCTCGTTAGTTTATCATTAATCACCAAAGGATTAGGCAGACCTTTCTGCCTTAAAACATTAAATTTGTTCATGAATCTGTTCACTGCCAGTTCCATTGTCTGACATTTATCTTCAAGTTGTATCATCAGATTTCTCTTGGAGATAACCTTCTTCACCTCTAATATGGTTTATGTTCAATCACTTATGCCAAGTTCTTCTAATTCCTGCTTGTTTTTAGAATTTAGGAACTTTATAATCAAAGTGGCTTCCTCTGGTTTCTTTCCAAGCTCTTCTTTGACCTTGTGGATTGCATCACTAGCCTCCTTTATCAATTATTTTTGTTCAAATATAACTTGTATAGAAGGCCAAATATCATTAACAGAGTTAATGATATTGGCCCATAGTTGTTGCTTTGCTTGGGCTAGTGGATCTTTCAGTGATAATTCCTTTTCTAACTTATGAATTATATGAGTCAATCTGTTTTTTTATGTGATTTTTCTTTAGACATTACTTGAGCCAATTTCTTTTCATCTTCTATATTTTCACTTGTTCTTTGAGTCTATTGATCTCACTAGTTTGTATTGACATATCCCGCATTGCATTAATCAATTTACTTGCCTCATCATTGGAATGGGTTGATGATGTTCCTGGTGTACTAGATAGTGTAGTTGTTGGAACTTCTGCTGTCACTGGAACTGCTGTAGTAGCTGGTGTAGTCGTTGGAACTGCTGTAGGCAATGAAGCTGATGTGGAAGCTATAGGAATGGCAGTAACAGAAACTATTTCCATGCTGGCTAGCTTTTCTTGCACTAGTTTTTCCATTTCAGCTTCCATCTCTTTCAGTTGAGCTGTCAACTGAATGATGAGATTCATCATTTCATCCTTCTGATTTTCATTCTCTAAAACTTCTTTATTTTATGGATGCTCTGTTGTTGGTAACTTCAATTGTTTCTTCAATGAAGCTATGTTTGCATTCTTCTTTTTGATAAGCTCTTCTGTTGCTTTGATATTCTTTGGATCATATCCGACCTCCATGACCAATTCTTCAAGTGATTTTATCTTGTTATCCTTTTCTTGTGAAGAATATTTCTCTAGTTTTAACTATGCCCTGATATTTTCTAGAGAATTATGTAGTTTTTGGACACTTGAAGCCTTGTTTGTCATAGTGGAGTAGATAATTTCTCCAGCTTTTTTATGAAACTAGATCTGATCTGTTGGATGTACATCTTTAGCCAGAACTACAAAGTTTGTTTTCTTGTAATCTGCTGATGATTTTGGAGCTTGCACTGTTGGCTGCAAAAATGTGATTTGCATCTTTCTAGTCTTGTAATCAAAAGCTGAAAGTAACCTATTTTGGTCACTAGGATTTTGTTTCCAATACTGGGCATAAGTTACAGCTTTCAATGCTTCATTCTTCAATTTAATTTCTTTGTACTTCTCCATTATATATTTCTCTTTATCCACTGGTTTTCTTGATGATGAAGCCTCTGCACAGTGTTGTTTTTGAATGATTTGTGCACTGGAGGTTGATGCCAGTTGTGTTTCTTCTGACACTGTTGGAGGTGCATCATCTCTAACCATTATATTTGTATCAATTTTCAAATGTGTCAATTATCTCTTCCTTTTCAATCACTGGATTTAGTTTTTCCTTTTTCCTATATACTAGCTTGAATTTGGTATCAGAAGTAGTATCTGCAGAATAAGAGCCTTCATCTCTTTCCCTCTTTGAATTTATGTCCTATGGGGCTAGATTAAGTAGGATGGAACTAGTATCAACCTGCTTCTCCACCTCTCGTAAAGTATTTTCCAACCACTATGACTGGTTGGAATAATTTTCAACCTCAGGCTTAGACTCACTAATAAAAGGGGTCAATTTGAATTTGACTCTTAACTTGCTTATGACTCCCAAGGGGTCATATTTCCATTTGAAACTGCTACTGAATTTTAAAACTTGTAAATACTTATCTTCTTTCTGATTAACATTCCTATTATTGCAAATAAAAGGCCCTAACTAGTTCTTAATCTTAAATTGAGTTTTCTTCTTTGTTGAAAGGAAATTGACTTCATCTGAGTTCAGGATCTATCTGATGTATTCTAATGCAAATAAACTCATTGGGGGGTATTTGGGAAGCTTTTATGGAGTAAGTTGGCTTCCATACACCCTAATTTTTGAATGATTATGGTATAAATACCAGTCTCTTGTTCTACTTTGATCTGACAAGTGCAACACTTTATTTATCTCTTCATTGACTCTAGGTTGAATGCTACTGCTTACCATATTAACAATTGGATAAACAAATGAATCAATGAAGTCCTTATAACTGAATTGTTTGGAATCCTTTCTAATTAAGGATGTCTAGAAGACAACAGATTGGGGGTTACCCTCTGTGTCCATTTTTTGGAGGATAATTTCAAACCTTTCTGATTAGAAATATAAGAAAAAATGGAACAAAACTGAAGAGTCTTTAAATACTCCTTCCTCTACTAATTTGACCAGTTGATCAAGGATTTCATCTGATAGATATTAGGAAAATTGAAATGTTGAAGCTGGAGGTTGTCCTCAGCAGAATATGGATAAGAAACCTAGGATAGAAGCATCTACATGTTCATCAGTAAAGTACCCTAAAATACATGACAGCATTGTAACAATCTGTCTGGTTCTTTCTAAAAATATGTAAGATGAATATGGAGGATTACTTTTTGGGGTTTCTACTGATGGAGGAAGGAAATTTTGGAATATCTAGAATCTCTTTGGGAAATCTAGCTTCAGATAGAGTTCTGTGAGGATTTCAATGGATAATGGGACTTCATCGGGCTTGGGTTGGATCTGTAACATCTGATTTATATATTGTGCAGTGATTGTGAATAAAATCTCTTGGTTTGGGGTTACTAGAGCTCTTTCATTGGGCAAATAATTGATCTGGCAGAGTCTAATGAGATCTAGAAACTGAAAGGTCTGTGGGAAGATGTATTTAGGCAGGTTTGAGTCCTAGAGGTGGATATCATCTACTTGGTCTATGAATTTGTCATGGCTCCAGCAGTGGAGCTCTAAAAGGTTGAAATCAGTGATTGTATCACTGATTTTGAAGTCTTTATCAGTAATATGGGTGTGGTAAACATCTACAACAGGAGGTTGCAAGGGATTAATAAATATAATGCTCTGGGATGCCATCAGTTCATTTAATTAATACTTTATGTGTTTAAATTGATGGCTTCATGTATTAGGATTACCTAGAAAACATTTGAATTAGTCTTTGGAAGGGGTTCTGGCCATAGCAGGGGCTTTCTTGTTCTGCAAAGCTTCAACTCTCAGTCATCAAAGGTTCTGGTAGCAATAGGCTTTAATTCCAGTCTACAAAGGTTCTTTTGGCTTCTTTCCTGCAAATAAACGGTAATAAAAGAATAAATGCTTCGGGCGGTTTTATTTCTTTTGACTGGAGGCAATAATCACATGGCGTGGGGTTGAATTCAAACAGTGATGGTTTCATCACGTAGTGAAAAGGTGTTATGGCGGGTGTTAACACTGGAAAATTGTACAGCAGAAGATGGCATTAATTAATGTCAATCCTAAGGATTTACAGGGTAGGAACACATTTGGAATCAAGAAGTATTTAAAATCTCTAAGGTTTTGAAAAAATTAAATTTGAACTAGTGTTAAATGCTAAATTGTGTGCTTAATCCTTCGATAAGACCACCTTCTGTGCACCTTTTTGCCCGATAAGTGCGCATTCCTAGAAATGGAAAAATGTCACTTTCCGAGACCACACAAAGCAAAGGACAGTTACTCCTTATATGAAGCTGCCTAAGCACAACCACCAGTGCCTCCTTAGAGACTATGTGATCACACAAAGGAATATTTAGAGCACACAATGGAATCATACCTCTCCCTTGGGTCACCATCCATCATGTACCAAGGGAGGGAAGGAGGATTTGAAATCCCCTATATAAAGCCACCAAGAGATGAAGAAATGGTGATCACATTGTTATGCTGGCCAGAATTGCCCAAGCAATACCAGCAGTGTGTGACCCGGAGCTAGAGATAGAGGGGACTCGATTTTTGGCCACCCAAAAATCCTAGTTCGTCACAGTGGAGAGATAGAGGGAGACTGCATCAGAGGCAGAGCTTGGAAACCAACATCCTTGCATCAGGACCTAGAGCCATTGCCTAGGGGCTCTTTGGCAAGTGCGTAAAATTTCTTCTCCATTTCAAATGTTTAATAAGAAGAGGCCTTTGAGCCATTGTTTGCATTATTATCGTTTTGACTCTCTTCAATAGCTTCTGTATATTTGTGTTTTAGTTTTTAGTTTACTTTGAGCATACATTCGCATATTTTTTCCTCTAGATTATATGATTTTGAGCTCCACCACTTTCTACCTATGACCAATAGTTTATAGGGGTAGACCACACCCCTTAAACTAGTGCGATTTCGTACACCCGTGCGTCAAATCTACCAACACAGGATTGGCAGCTCCACTAACGGTTTACAAGTTTATGTGGTTGTGCCATCTCTTGCAGGAGACCTCTGTATACGCTGGAGAGTGGAGATGACAGTCCTCTGATCCATCTTACAGTCCCTAGATTCACTTGGAGTGACAGACTGAACAAGGAAGCTCCTAATCTTTTTACTTGCAGGATTTTTGCGCGCAGTTTTTTCTCACAGACGTGCATTGTGCGTGTTCAGGACTGACCTGCGCATAGGAAAGTGCACCTGTGAGAGCCTTTTCTGCGCAAATCATAAAATGAGATTTTTTTCTCTATATTCTACATTTTTCTACTTGTAATTGTGCTACGCATCCCCTAATGTATCTGCCAGCACTTGTGTTGATACCCCACAGCTTCTGAGAACTCACTTTTAGCTGCCTTTTGTATGCTTAGAGTTAGTTTTCATTTAAGTTGGTTTTTTGCAAAAAATCTTCACATAGTTTAAGTAGGGGGCGAATTAACCATTTCTTTCCGAACGATTTATGTTTTTCAAATTCTGGTATGCACACTTAGATTAACTAGTCCAAGTAAGCTAGTTTTATTTTCTAGTGTAGGAATTGTTTAGTTTAGTTCAATTTATGCATTAGGGATTGCGGGACTAGGATCGATTTTTCGATTAGAGCAAGTAATCTCTACTACCTTTGCACCATTCAGTGATCCTAGGTAAGCATATGAACGCTCTATATTTACAATTGGCCATCTCCCTTTAGTTAGTCACATAGATTAACTAGGAAAATTTGAAAGCAGCCCCTTATCTGCAAATGTTTTCCATTTGAACTAGGAACAACATCACATAGTTTAACTAGGGGACTTTTGTAAAGGATCACCGATATCCATGTGTTCAAACTATGAGATTTTTCACCATATGCTCACACACACTCACCCACTAAGCAAAGGAAGACACCTAAAACTAACTTAACCAAAACTCACTAAATTCTCCCCACAGGGGCCATAAAAGAATTTGTAGTTTAAGTTAGGATCAAGGGGGTAGGCATCCAATAAGCCACCTTGATCATAATTCATATTGAAACATAGAAGTTTTGTATTTAGGGAGCTTAAAATCCACCTATCATCCCACGAAAAAGAAAACTCGAGCGCGGCAGAGACCTGATTCAGAGGGGGTTAGGCTTAGGCGCAGTGCGTGCGGTATCAGTTGGGGCTACCTGACCTGGCTGATACTCGGTACTATTAGTTGACTACCAAGAAGCCCAAGACTTGAACGCTCATGTGGGACGGTGGTTTTTAGTGGCCAGAAACTAGGGCATCCTTTACCCTATAGGTGACGGTGCAGGCAAGCGCCAGACCCTCTACCCTTACCTTGGTGGATTCTCTTCAGCTGACTGGGGGCGTCGCCAGCTCTTACGGGACGTTGTGCCAGCACTCGCAAGAAATATTCTCAAGGCCTAGTTACTTTTGAGTGTGTGAGGACAGATAGGTCTTCTAGGATTTTGAGTATCACGCGCAAACAAACAAAAAACCATATTTTTTGCTTGATTGATCACATATATTAAGTTAAAGGGAAATTTCATTTCATTTTCACTTTGTTTTATGTATGTGGCCATAAAATTGTCATGATCATAAACTTTATCCTCTCAAAGTTTTCCAAAACCTAACCTGGTCGACACCCCAATGGTCCCAATGGAACCTCGTCGATCCAGGCGTCTTTTGGACCTCCCCCCATTACAGGGAGGGGTTCTAGGTCTTTCGCCATTCAGGCATCAAATATGTAACACTGCCACCGTCATTGGTTCATTCTTCATTGGAGCAACCGTAGCTGGGAACAGGGAAAATTTTAAGGATGGAAATTATTTTAAACTTTAGAAACCTTGGCGAATCTTACTAGATTCTTATATAAAAATTATAAATTTTTGGGGATATTTCTATACATATATTTAGGTTTTTAATGATTTTATATTGCTATGTATATTTTTTGGCGATTTTTAAGGTAAAATAATTTTATACTATAAAAGTTGGGCGAATATATTCTGGAAAAAAATGGAAATTGGCGAATATTTTTTTTGGAAAAAACGTGGAAAATTAGCCCACCTGTGAATCTTAGCCCCTAAAATTTTCCCTGGATGGGAACCCTAGTCGGTCTCCCAACACCACACTACACACCACTCCCCCCTTGACCCCTAGGGGGCAGAGGAGCGCATCCCATTCAAGAAGCCAACTGAACACACATCAGGGTATGTCACAGACTAACCCGCATTCTAACCAGAACTTTGTGTCTTCACACGTTGCCATGGCATCAACCTCCCAGTCACCCTTCTTAGCTGCGTTGAATCTACCCAATTTAACCAAGCTCACAAATGACCCCATCGCACACAATCCTTCATGGCCTCCCATGCCCACAAAGCTCCCTTCAGATATACCAAAGTTTGAAGGAAAGCAATCGAAAGACCTAGGTAATCATGTAATGACCTTTCACCTATGGTGCTCATCGAATAGTATCATCGATGACACTATCTGATTGAGGCTATTTCAACGCACTCTTACAGGAGTAGCTGCGAAGTGGTACGTGGAGAAACCTCTTGCTTCACATGGAACCTTTAGCGCCCTCGCTACTGCGTTCCTCACTTATTTTCAGTTACCCATTCACCATGACTTCGGAATGGAGTTACTAACTCATTTTATACAAACCCCCGTCATCCATATCTCTGACCATCTTCATGAATGGAGGTAGCATCGCAGTTTATGCAAAGCTAAACTCAACGATCGGGTCCTCTTAGATTTATTCTTGAAAACTCTGACGGTGGAGATTTCAAAGGATGTGGCACAACAATACCCCACATTCGAAGAGGATGCAAACAGTAAAGCCCAGAATCTTGAAATTATTTATACGTAGTCAGGATACATTTACAATATCTTGCCTAATGCCCCCCTCCTACAAACTTATCAAGAATTTCCAGGCGTGTCAAATTCTGCAGACGAATTAATTGGGTTAATGACCCAAGGTTACCTAGGCAGCAGTAGTCACAATCCTGGTTACAGACATAATTCTACCCAGAACATGTCTCAACCTCAATTTAAAATTCATCACATGCCTCAGCAAGATTTGACTAGTAGGTCGCAAGCATATCACCAAGGAGGACCCTATCCTCTGGCTGAGAGAACCTAGTACGCAAAAAGAAACACTGACAGAAGAGCTCCCCCCCAATGGCCAGGTGAAAACAAGGGACAACGTTATGCTCAGTCCCAAGCACACAACACACCTACGCAAACCAATGCATAGGTGAAATTTGTGTAGACGTCCCAAAATCAACCACACCAGTACAACCAAGAGAACTACCCTCCTAACGTGGTGCAATATCCCAAAATTGGGATTGCACAGCAAGCCTGCTGAAATAACGCACTCTTGGGAGATTGGTGCACAGAAATGATTTTATAGCCCTTGTATCCCTCATATCAGTAGATCTGGATTCTAGATCCAAAAGGGGAGCAAAAACAAATCAAACTAGGTGTGGTAAATAGATCTCCCACCACCTAGTCTAGCTGAAAAACACCCTACAAGAGGGGCTACAGCTATGCACAACAAGCTGCTTCAGAAATAACGCAGCCTTAGAAATCATGAGCAAGAGGCCATCAAATAAGATCAACTTATGAACATACATTAGCAAATCAGAATTACAATGATGCTCTTACATTATACAGTAGAATACAGGAGACAAGAGAGCAAGAAATCTTCAGAAAAGAAGGCTGCAACATATATATATAATGCAAAATGTCTTAACAACGTTATTTTAAGGAGCTGTGGTAGCTGAACATTAAAATTCAGATCTAGGACAGATCTATGGATCAAAGATCAGATCCATTTCAGATCTGTACTCTAGAAAGACTCTATTACAAGATCCCCTTGTGGTTTTGACCTAATCATGCATTACAAAGAGTAGATATACATTTTAATTGGCAGATCTGCAATATTATTCAGAAATTTCTGAAGATGAATTTACATTAAAACATATCAGATCTAAACATAACATGGATTAGCAAGCTAATCCATGGATCACCAAAGTGAAAGGCAAAGCCCAACACCAGAGATCTCTCATCAAAAATGGGGTCAAAACACCCTGCAAAACCTCCACTGAAAATAATGCATTCCCTCAATGGAAACTGCTATGTAGCTTGAATAACAGAGATGGCTTAATGCCAAGATACAAATCTAAAGCTCAAACAGTGGATGCACTCTTACAGGAGGTTAAAAGACACACTCACTGAGAAGAGGCTCCAATACAAGCTAGATCTAAACAGATCTAGAGTTCCACTTGTTACAGCCTACAAAAGAAAACAAACCCTCACTGGATCTACGTTCCAGATGGAAGTAGAGCTTGGCCAAAGCCTGATAGTGGATCAAATCAGCAAGACTCCTCCAATAATCCTCAATGGAAGAGGTGAAATCCCTGCATAGGAACTCCAAGTGCTAAGCAACACAATTCTCCATTGAACAGTAGAGAATGGTATTTGTCTAAATAGACAAGATACTCATAAATATAGATAATCAACAACCCCCTCTTGCTGCATTCCCCTTCCTTTTATAATATGAAAGCCTTTGCAAACCCTAAACCACCTTGATGAGTTAGCTTCGTTCACATGAGGGGCCTCCTTCTAGAACTGCGCTATCCCTTCATGAGGTACATTGAATCTAGATAGCACTATATATTGGTCAAGGTTGACCCAGTCTCACAGCTCAAGCTCCTTTCACACCTGCAAGTGATTTATTTACATGGCCCTGATTTATCCTTGTTCGTATGGGCATTGATTTATTCATTCTTTTGAGGAGTTTTGCATGTCCTCCTTTATTCATTTATTCATGCAACAGAAAGTAAAACAAAAATGCATATTCCTCTTAGCTCATGCTAAATAGGAATATTACAATCCTCCCCTCCAAAATGTTGCTTGTCCTCAAGCAAATGATAGGGTGAGTGCTGCAGTTCTTCCACTCCATTGGTGACACCATCAAGGATCAAGTCCCCCTCATAAGCCAAGTGTTCACCAAGCCAATACATCATGAATTGTTCCTCCAAGGTCATCATAAGAGGTGCATAGTTCATCCCACAAGGAGTGAAAAATTCAACAGAAATAAGCATGGCTGGAGCAATTCTCTCTCTAAAACATGTAGCATGAGGCACATAGAGAAGTTCCAACCCATGTGGTACATACAAACTACACATGTAGCATGAGGCACATAGAGAAGTTCCAACCCATGTGGTACATACAAACTACCCATACTTCCTCCATACAATCCCAAAAACAGTACAACTATATCATCCAAGTATGGGAGCAAAACTACATATATGCAAACAGAAATTTTACCTTGAAGAGGTGGGTCAAATTCCCACATGTGATGCCAGTGCAGTGCATCTCCTGCCTGCATTAGATCAAGGTGTGGCAAGTGGCGTTCCCACCCCCCCCCACAAATTTGCTGCATAATTCATCTCAACATAGCTGGAGATATCAGATATGTTTGGTGCCTTTGGGAAGCACCCATCATGAAAAGGAATCTCCCTTTGCACAACAAGGGGGTGGCCAAGTTCAGAATTTCTATTGGCCCTCAAAAAGCTATGAGATCCACATTATCTGTCACCCACTTTAGGATTCATAGCCTGCAAAAACATGGTAAAAGAATGTGATAAATCAGAAAATAAAACTTGCTTGGCATGATCAAATCCTTTACCATCATAGTTCTTCATACACATGGAGTTGTGCATTAGCATTTCCCTCCTCTCAAGCAAAGGAAGAACTGGCTGAAATGACTCTTGCAAAGATTCCATTGGTTGCCCCAATCCTCCATAGCTAATGCACTCTTGAAAGTGCTAATGTAATTCCTCTCTCATCCCCTCCCAATCAAAGCTCCTCATGATCAGGGTGTAGATCTTCATGGACTGCATATGGCTGAGAACGAATTCTTTGTGTGCCCCTTGTAGTATCTTCTACTTGAGCTCATAAGCTCTAGACAGGAAGATCCTACCATGAAAGTAGATGACTCCCCCTTGGACTAAATATCCCTCTTCTTATTGCGGGTCACCTAGTATCATACCGGTGTGGAGATCTTTGGAATACTCTACAAGCAGTTGAGATTTCCAGTACAGATCCACACTGCTCAACAAAGACAGTGCTGATGATACCTCCATGGAAGCGTCTTTCATGCTTCTGATCTCTTCTCTGACATTTCCAATTCCAAATATGTGTGTTGGAACGCTGATCCTCCCATTCTCCTCCTCCCATAGCGCAGATCTGGAAATGAGAGGGGGTGATAGTGGTGAAAGGAGAAGATCTCCCTTACTTTTGAGCTGTCCCAAGCCTCCCAGCGCTGTAGCTTGGTCTTCTATTTCCCCAGTCCTCCTTGAATCTAAGTTTGGAGTAGCACTTTGTGAGGCCTCCCCCACAAGATCTGAATCTGGTGGCCTTCCAGGTGGTTTGCCACTAGATAGGAATGTCCCATGTAGAAAGTTCATGAACATCAGAGAAGGGACTGTGGGATCCTTGCTTCCACTGCGCAAATCCATCTCTGTTGTTTGTGTGGAAGTGCTAGGTGAGGGATAAGTATGCATGCCTTGGATCATTTGAGGCTTACCATTCTTCATGTCCACCCACTCCATCAGCAAATCCTTCCAATCAGTGGTGACCTTCCCCAATGTAATCAACCATTGGATAGCCAAAATGATATTGGTGTCTGGTATTTCAACTACAAAAAAGTGATCCACCAAAGTGTAGGACCCCATAGTAACTGAAAGTGATGGGACATAGTGCATGCATTGCATTGTCCTATCTCTTGGAACCAAAATAAAGAAGCCCTCAAATGTATCAGTGGGGATTTCTCTCCTCTACACAAGATGAGCATCAATAAAGTTATGGGTTGCCCCACTATCAATCAGTACAGATACCATTTGATTCATGATTGAACCTTGTACTCTCAAAGTCAAGTACTTAGGTACTCCTCTAAAATATGCAATAGTTCCTCCCATTAGAGTAAAGTTTCCATTCCCATCTCCAGATGGTGTTGGATCTCCCTCAACATTGTCAGCGTTGTGACCTCTCCTTGGTTCATCATCTTCATCTTCCTCCTCAAGATCTGAGAAGACTTCTATGTAGTGTGCTTTCCCAGCAGCACATCTATGTCCAGGTGCCCATGAATCTTGGCAAGTGAAACATAGTCTCTTCTTTCTTAGCTCCCTCCTGAGTTCAATATCAAGAGGCTTCTTGAATGAGCTCTCCTTGGGAGGAGCAACTTTCTCTTCCTTCCCCTTAAAAAGGTCAGGGGCCTTGCTTTGAAAAGTGGCCTTTGCTTTTGGCAAGGCATCTTGGAGGCCCCTAGCCCTCTCAATGGCATCATGCAAAGTGATGGGATTTGTAGATTTAACCAACCCATTCAAAGTTTCATCCAAGCCATCGATGAACATATACACCCTCCTTGCTGCAAATAGATCAGGAACCATAACAGATAATCTTAGAAACTTAGAAATATAAGTTTCTGCATTTCCTGATTTCTTTAACTTTGCAAGGCTCATGAAAGGTGCTTCTAGATCCTTTATGTCAAACCTCTCCACCAGTCTTCTAGTGAATTCAGAATAGGTTGTTACATTGGCATGGACCAATGTAGACAATCCATGGAACCACCAATTGTGTGCTTCACCTTCAAAGTGCAACGCTGCAATCTTGATGGCTTCAATCTCAGGGACTTTGTTCAACAAAAAGTAGATATCCAGATTTTCTACCCATGCCTTGGTAGAACTGGTGGATGACCCATCAAACTTGGTCAAAATAATCTACCCATAGAGTGATGTCTATCATGATTATGAAAGAACCCACCATCTCTATACTGATGACTTGGTCTTCTTTTGTCCTTGAGGTGACAAAACTCTTGGAAACTCAAGTGGTCTTTGAATCTATGATTTTGAGATTCATATTCCACAAATTAGTCTTCAAGGGATGCTTTCTCTTGTGGTCCTTAATTTTCCACAGCCAAAAAGCTAGGCATGGTGGAGCGTTGTGGAACTTGTGGAACTTGAGGCTGGTTCACTGGTTGACCAATCCAGTGATGAGACATGTCAGAGCTTTCCCCAAGATGAAATATCCCAGGAGATTCCCTCATCCTGTCCATTCTCATCTCTTTGATCTCTCTAGGAATATCTTGCATGGCTACCAAAAAATTTCTTGCAAACTCTTCTCCTTCTTTATCACTTGTAGTTTCAGGGGCCTTTCCCTTGTCTTGATCATAAGTGGTGTAATAAAACTTCTTGTGATTTATGTTATGATACCTCTTCTCCCTCTTAGTAACAGGTTCATATTCTTCTAAATGCACCATGGTTGTGGTGCTCCAAGGAAAGCACAGGCTGTGCCAAGAAAGGAGCTCCAATACCACTATAATATCCCAAAATTGGGATTGCATATCAAGCTTGCTGAAATAACGCACTCCTGGGAGATTGGTGCACAGAAATGATTTTACAACCCTTGGATCCCTTAGATTAGTAGATCTAGAGTCTAGATCCAAAAGGGGAGCAAAAACAAATCAAACTAGGTGTGGTAAACAGTTCTCCCACCACCAAGTCTAGCTGAAAAACGCCCTACAAGAGGGGCTGATGTAATGCACAACAAGCTGCTTCAGAAATAACACAGTCTTGGAAAGCATGAGTAGGAGGCCATCAAATAATATCAAATTATGAACATACATCAGCAAATCAGAATTACAATGATGCTCTTACATTATATAGTAGAATACAGGAGACAAGAGAGCAAGAAATCTTCAGAAAAGAAGGCTGCAACATATATATAAACTGCAAAAAGGCTTAATAGCATTATTTTAAGGAGCTGCAGCAACTGAATGTACACTTCAGATCTAGGATATATCTTTGGATGAAATATTAGATCCATGTCATATCTGTACTCTAGAAAGACTCTATTACAAGATCCCCTTGGGGTTTTGACCAAATCATGCATTACAAAGAGTAGATCCGAGTTTTAAGTGGCATATTTGCAATATTATTTAGAAATTTCTGAAGATGACCTTACATTAAAACAGATCAGATCTAAATAGAACATGGATCAGAAAAAGCTAATCCATGGATCACCAAAGTGAAAGGCAAAGCCCAACACCAGAGATCTCTCATAAAAAATGGGGTCATAACACCCTGCAAAACCTCCACTGAAAATAACACAGTCCCTCAAGGGAAACTGCACTGTAGCTTGAATAATAGAGATGGCTCGATGCCAAGATACAAATCTGAAGCTCAAATAGTGGATGCACTCTTCTAGGAGGTTAAAAGACACACTCACTAAGAAGAGGGTCCAATAAAAGCTAGATCTGAATATATCTAGAGTTCCACTTGTTACAGCCTACAAAAAAAAACAAACCCTCACTGGATCTGCATTGTAGTTGGAAGTAGAGCTTTGCCCAAAGCCTGATAGTTGATCAAATCAGCAAGACTCCTCCAAGAATCCTCAATGGAAGAGGTGAAATCCCTGCATAGGAACTCCAAGTGCTAAGCAACACAATTCTCCACTGAACAACAGAGAATGGTATTTGTCTAAATAGACAAGATACTCAAAAATATAGATAATCAACAACCCCCTCTTGTTGCCTTCCCCTTCCTTTTATAAGATGAAAGCCTTTGCAAACCCTAAACCACCTTGATGAGTTAGCTCCTTTCACATGAGGGGTCTCCTTCTAGAACGGTGTTGTCCCTTCATGAGGTACATTGAATCTAGACAGCGTTGTAGATTGGTCAAGGTTGACCCAGTCTCACAGCTCAAACCCCTTTCACACCTGCAAGTGATTTATTTACATGGCCCTGATTTATCCTTGTTCATATGGGCATTGATTTATTCATTCTTTTCAGGAGTTTTACATGTCCTCCTTTATTCATTTATGCATGCAACAGAAAGTAAAAAAAAAAATGCATATTCCTCTTAGCTCATGCTAAGTAGTAATATTACACGTGGTTAAGAAAAAATCAAAAAACAAGCCAAAAGTGAACCCTGGACAAGCGAGCAACAACCAACAGCACTCACCGCGATCCCAGGATGGAGGCAGCTCTATCAGGAATCTAAACCAAGAGCCAAGAAATGCCCAATGGCAAGGCAAAAGGCCACCTCTGCGAACAAACCATTCTTGTTCAATATGTGGTGAGTACGGGCACTATACTCACCACTGTCCCGATCTCCCCGAGCTAAAAAATCTTCAGAGTAATCGAGGACAAGGAGGATCTTCCCAGCAACCTGCTGTTATGCAAGAACCTTTCCCCCACCAAGGGACGGTCAGCACTTAGCAACAAAACCAAGACGATTCCGGGAAAAAGAGCCATGAAATTTACATGACTAGGGAGAAATGTTTTTCCAAACATGGAATCGCAGTTATGACACCCCACCAGACTCAACTACGTCAGGGGCTAGTACTAGTGCACCCACTGCACCTTTGACCGTTTCAAAGATGGCTATAGAGTCATTTCCAAACATGGAAAAGGGACCTAATAGGCAAGCAGGTAACTACTCCAAAGCAGCCCATAATTATAGCATCGTGGAAGATTTAGCTCAATCACCCACTGTTATATCTGTGTTGGAAGTACTGTAGTCGTGCCCAAAGCAACAGAAATCCCTACTTTCCACGTTAGGTGCTATCAACCCTGCCGATATGCGCATGATGGCTTTTGACTTAGACAAAGCCACCCCTAGGCTTCCTTCCATGGTCGCCTTCCAAATACTGGTATCGGTCCAGAATATCACTATTCACTAATGTGTCATTTATTAGGGTTCATCGACATGCATCATGTCAAAAAAAATTGGCAGAAGTTGGGTTCTCCTAAACTAAAACCCTCGGTCATAATGCTTCGAGCCTACGACGATCGTCCCTCGACCCCTGTCAGCCTCTACCAAAATGGCTCGATTTTCTTAGCCAGCAAGATGGTCCACATAGACATTGAAGTCTTGGATGCTCACCTGGATTACAATGTACTCCTCGGGCAGAGTTATATGTATGCCATGTCCGCCATAGCCTCCTCCATCTTCCGCATTATGATGTTCCCCCACAAGGATCGCATCATTACTGTAGACCAGCTGACACACAGTGAGAAGCATCCCCTAACGAAAATGGATGTAATTCTACCCTATGTAGATATAGCTGTCGATGGTCCTTCACGGTACCAAGAATATGGCCATGCCCAATTCAAACCATCATCCATCCTAAGGTCATTCCTAGGAGATCCTCCCACTATCCTTGAGGCATCGCCCAATGCCATAGGGGCCTCGGTGTGCATGATGTCCACATCAAGCACCGAGGCTAGTCAGGACACGGACTCAAGTAGTAACTACACTGAGGCATCAGCCATGGCAGCCTCTCTAGCCTATGCCGCCTCCCAAACCCCTTTCGTCTAACCCCCAGCTGGCTTCATTTCCCATCAGGTTTTGGCAACACTAGTGTTACCCAACATATCTTTTGCATTCCCAGTTTGGTACCTCATCCCCTTCCTGAACAGGAGCAACCAACGTTACTGCCATAGGATTAAAGCCCCTCAGCCCTGAGGAGCCTCAACCAACCCAAGAAATGGTCGAGATTGCCCCCACAAAGGAAGTTCCCATTACGAAACCGGTTATCAAGGCCAAGAAATACACAAACAAAGGAAAGAAGATGGTGACTCCCACCATTCAAAGGGATTCACCAGTTTGTGCCATATGCGATACTATAGGCCACCCTACCCACATATGTCTGGAGTTGGACGAGTTAAAACCACTCCTCGGCTCCGAAGCAGACACCGTGTTCCCGTAAAAAGGAACCTACCACCAAAGGTAAAGGAAAACCACTACATACCAATCACGCATGCTCTCTCTGTGGCACCTACAGGCACTATACTTACCATTACCTAGAGATACCATGATATAGGGATGCCTTACATGTGGTTGAGCGATCCTATCAGGAGGATCACTCCATCCAGTCTATCAATGACGAGCCTCGTACCATCCTATACTTACAAGAGGAACATAGGATTAGAAAGGCCCCCAGTAATTCCCATTATATGTTGCACGCTATGTGATGAACATGGCCACTACCTCGAAGAGTGCGCAACCTTGGAGCTCATTCATAGATGGTATCCAATCGAAAGGGTTTACTAAGTGGGGCTACGGGCAGCGCAATTCACATGCTCTTTATGCGCCAACAATCACATTTTGGAGGATTTTCACTACATATCTCGCGTCTGGCTAGCCCTTGCTAGCCTCCGCTCAGCCATAGTCTTCCTTTCCCAAGAAGACGATATGGATGTCGAGTCCACCGACAGCTCCATGGCCCAAGCAGAAGAGATGAGTGGGTCCATCATGTTCTTGATAGTTGAAGAACGACCCATAAGGGAACCCCTAGTTACCCCTAACGACACTTCACGGCAACGACCGACATGTACGTTATGAAAAAAGACGAACCATGCAGTCGTCCATTGCCCTGATTTAGCAGCCTTCTGACGCTATTTCCCCATCAGACCTCGAACTGAACTAGACAAAACCTTCATATCAATGATTTTTTTCCTGATATGTCAGGTTAATCATTACGATCGACATTTTACTTATGTCTCACAAATTCTTCCCACTATTGGCATGATTTATGCCATAGAGAAGAGACAGGACGATCTCCAGGAATGGCATAAAAAGTACATCGTCAGATCAATGTCTCCACCTTCGCAATGGTGTGTCAAGCTTGAAAAGACAGGACACCACCAATGAGTAACCTCGGCTAAGCCTAGGATAACATGCAGCCTATGTGATTAGAATGATCACCAAGTCAACCAATGTAGAGAACTGAAGCCCCTTGCGAGTAGTCTCCGCATATTCTCTTCTCTCCCTCAGAAACTTCTCTCCAATCAAGAGAAGATCACGCACACTTATTGTTGAATTTGCTCGCACTTTCATCATACATTTAAGTGTATACATCTCCCCAAGCTAAGAGCGGCACGTGCTGCGTTAAGTTTACACTCCACTAAAGAGGAATATAAGTCTAAGCCAACGATATGGAAATGGAAACAAAAGACAACCTCATCTACGTTTGACCCTTTCCAAGCATCCACATCAGGAACAATGAGTAGCATAAAATCACACACTATCTACTCCATTGGCTTAGTAAAACCATGCACCATATTCACTGACCTGAATCACGCACCAGAGACATGCCTGCTAATGGAAACATTTAGGCACCTCTGTGGTAGGCACAAATTCCACCTACTAGAAACCGACTATCCTAGTGGGGAACCTAACTTTGAGCCCATACAGAATCCCATTACGGAGATTCTTCCCCCACCAAACGCCAATGATACAATTCACCATATACGATTTATATCCATTCATACTTCTGATAGGATTACTGCCTCACCCTCGTCCCAGGATTTCCATCACATTCATGTCACAAAAAACCATGGTACATTATGCCTTTGCATTGATTTCCGCAAGATTCCCAATTTGCATGCTGCCATCGAACTCCTTAATGACACTCAGCCTTTGGAGTAGCACCTAGTACAACTAGAGCTTGTCGACAAAAACCGACGACAGTCGCTGTAGCATAACGAGGCCCATAAGAAAAGGGTTGAAGCGTCATTTGACCGCCACATCACCCCTCGCTCGTTTATCGAGAGGGAATTAGTCCTCTGCTATGATGTTGCAAAAGAGGCCTTAGGGCCAGGAAAGTTCGAAAACTTGTAGAAAGGACCCTACATTATCAAACACTGCCTCTGACAGGGGGCATACATATTGACGGAACCGGATGGGACTTGCCTCACTAACCCCGTCAACGGCCTTTACCTCAAGAAGTTCTACCCATAAGGGCCCGAACGACCCTTCCCCTAGAATAAGAGTACACAAAAACCACCCACTCAAAATTTTTGACCCAAAGACTTAGTTAAAAGCCCTCAAAGTATCAACATGGATCACCAAAATTAACCAAATTTTGGATTTGTTGATGGAGCGTCAATATGTTTTCAAAATTTAGCTGCAAACGCCTAGGTCATTTATCGCCTTGACCGATAACCACTATGTTCAAATGGCATTTGTATCAGTTTGGAAACAAACAATCAGGTAGAATATGACGTCGTCATTGGACTTATGTGCGATGCCCTCCATTAGGGCATTTTCTATATGCATATCTACCTCGATTCCCAGTTAGTAGTATCATAGCTAAACCAAAAATTTGAGACCAGAGACACACACCTGTTTAGAAAATATTTGCATGCCAAAAGATTAAGCAGACAATTTGATTACATTATGTTTTCACATGTATCAAGGAATCAAAACCAAGAAGCTAATCACATAGCTAAAAATATCCTAGACTTGAATGCATCTCGAATAAACTATCATACATAAAAATGAAAAATATAGACACCCATCAGCATAACCCAACACATAAACCGAAACAGGTGATACATCATGTAGAGCCGCAAAAACATCTCTCATATATATATCAAAAAATATGTGTATCTGAGTACAAAAATAGTGTCGTTGTCCTCTGGCCAGCCCAAAGATAAAAAAATCGTCAAAAAATATGGGAAGCATCCTCATAACAGGTGTTGTCCCTGTGTACAAAATACTCTAGGGGGGTGCCCCCTCAAGAGGAGCACCTAGACCCACCACTGCTCCAGGTACCACCACCGGAGCCGCTGTTGCCACCGTGATCGCAACCCGACGTAGAGTGGGCCAATAATCCCTCTCACAGGCTATCATCGTCTCTAACCAAACCTCCTCGAGGTCATCCAAGAAACCTCGCGTAAGCATACCTTGGGTCAAGCGGTCCACTCGACCCCGAAAGTCCTCAAGAGCGGCCACCTGAGCTGTTAGTACTGCATTGCGAGCCTCAGCTACATCAGCACGAGCCTGCTCTACCACAACCTCTGCTGCAGCTGAGCTGCTGCCCTCACCAGAAGGGTCAGCACCATCCCCACCTGGTCCACCTACAACACCTCCTCCCTAACCACCTCAAGATTGGAGCGAAGGGTCATGACCCACCAGTTGGGCCACGAGGCGACCTACCTCACCAACATCTGCACTGGTAACCGAAATAATGTCAGTGTCAATAACAAAACACATAAGTACATAAATACTCAAACAAATGCAGAAAAAATATAACGCATACCTGCAGGTCCCCAAACATAACTGAAAGGGAGACCCATGGCTGGGTCACCCTGAAATTCCATCCCTGCATACGGGTATGGCAAGAACATCTGTGGATTGGCCTCAAACCAGGCCTTTGTCATGTCATTCCAATAACGACCCACCAATGCCACCACTACCTTGTGGCATCGCTGGAGCCCACCTCCTCATGTGTGGCTCCCGCGGCCCCTCAATAGGCACTGCCACCACTAGCCTCAGCAGCACAACCCGCTCATAGATAATGCTGCATAAGATATTGGCATACACAAAAGACTTCGATCCATGTTGGACCTTGTTCAATTGCGACACCATGCCATCAAAATAAAAATGGGTGAAATCGAAAAAAGGCCTGCCCCTCAGTCAGCGTAAAACTCCAACTTGCGGGCCAGATGCCCAATGTGGAGCAACTGACCCCGCTAGTTGCACAATAACTGCCAGAGCACACCACTCTGCCACATTTGTCACTGATGCACCCCTCAATAAGAGGCACACCACTGCAATGCTGCCTCCAAAATCTATCAAGGTTCACTCTCCCAGCAGAGAGTGAGTACCTCAGAGCCTCACCCTGAGGCAGTAACCCGATCACAAAGTAAATATCCATCTCAATACGGATCACCAGGTTCGTCCCATGCAGCACGAACATGCTACGCCGCCTGCTCCAATGTTTTATAATGTAACGTAACAAATGGTCCTGCAATCGCAGGAACTCATTCTCAGCAAATTTCAGAGGGCCCCATGCGGCCAACTGACGACGCGCCCTAGCATCAACAGGTAGAGCGGTCTAGGTCTCGGGCCAGTCCCACTCTCTCCACACCAACCTACCAAGCAACACAGGTACCCATCAAGACAGAGAAAAACATCAAAAATAGACAAAAAATCAAATTTTTTTGTCATCATGGCCTTTGTGCGCCTGTCCCTCAGGCAGGCGCGCCCTTGCGCGCCTATATTTTTCATAGGCTCATCTTTGCACACAAAAAGGAGGGAACAACACACCCTCGCGCGCTTGTCCATTAGAATCGCGTGCAAAGGAGGCACCCTTTTTCTTAGCTCGCCCACGTAATCTAGGGAAAAAAATCACTCAGAGGCCATACAAACATAATTTGTATGGGCTCCGGCACCCTCAAACTGAAGAAATTACAATGCAGGATGTCATGAAAGTTACCTCGGCATAATATCGCTAATCCCTGGTACATGGGATGACCGCAAAGGCAAGAAAGGCCTTGCAAAGCACCTCTGATCTCCCAAAACTCAGCAAGTACAAATGAATAGGATTAGGTCCATAATCCCAGATTTATCGCCCTTTTCCAGAACTTCGAAGGTCCATAACAGGAGATCATAATGTCCATTCCGCAAACCATAAGTTGCACCATCATCAGTATGCCATGACGAATGAAAGCGGTGCCACACATTTTCTTTCCAAGAAAAAAAAAATTCAGCGCTGGCAGTTATGTACCCTCCCATCTCCCTTTTTAAAGCTCATGCCTTTCAATAATGTTTTGATGAAAAGAATATGATTTCATTTGAGGTAGTTGTTTTTGCAGGAAGAACCCAAAAACTACTTACAACACCATCCACTGAAGGTTCTGGAGCAGGTATCATTCTACCCCCAACATGATAGAGTCCCAGAAAACTTTGCATATCCTAACATCATTTCTCCATCAGAAATAAACCATAGGATCCTCATACCTGACTGTGTTGATCATCACCTCCCCCTGCACATGATAAATGTCTGCATTGGTTGGTAGAGCCTCCCCTCCATGGCGCTCTTCACCCAAAGTAGACCATATATCATAGCACAAGTGACGCCATGGCCATACCATTTCAGTCCGGGAAGCACCTCGTACCCATCCATTCATCATGCGTAAGGTAAATTTTACCATTCAAACTCAAACCCCCTTCCCAGATGACAAAGTTGTATAAGCATATTGAGAGCGCACCTTCGTGCATCGCATTTGGCCCACTATACTTCCATCAGCATTATCCCATCTGCGACACTCCTCCATCTGCTTCATCAACCCCACTGTTCGAACAGGGTCTCCTGCAAGCTGCGAAACTGGTCCATTTTGTATATTTGTGATTAGCGCAGGGGTTTTGGGGTGGGTCAAAGACCCTAAAGCATTGTAAATGGGTCAAGCGTAGACCAAGAGTCTGCAAACCATAGTTTTCAGACCATTGGATGTGTAGGCTAAAATAGTATAAGTAGTTGAACCTTTTTGAGTTGTAGGGTAGATTAAGAAAGACAAGAGATTGATGCTAAGTGCGAATCGATAGATCTGTTTAGGGTTGTTGGGTAAGGACTCCTGCTGCTGTGTGCGCAGAGGGCCTATGTCCTGCTGTGTGCGGACCCTGCTGCTGTGTGCGGACCCTGCTGCTGTGTGCGCAGGTTGGTTTTTGGGGTATTGTAAGTAGATCTGAAGGATTAATGAATGTGGAAGTATTGTTGAATATCTAAATCCACTGGAATTACTGTGATATGAATCTGTGATGTTTGGTTACTTAATATATACTACTGTATTAGTGATTTAAGCTGTGAACATACTTGTGTTACTTATTTATGTTGCGATATGGATTTGTTTCACTTCATGCAAGAATATCTAGAATAGTTGCGTTATCGTTATGTGAGTTCATGATCTGTTGATTTCTGTGAGTATCATTGTTGTTGCGCACGTGGATGCGAAGGGAATCTATAGATATAGGTGCTATGATACAAGATTTGGTCACTATAAGGTGGAACACAACTCTACTTGACTTACCTACCCTCTCCCAGGGTGCGGAAACCCGGTTCCAGCACCCACCCAGCAGGTCACTGCCGAAAGTGCCAGTAGTATAGGGGTTTGTTGTATAACCTTGAACATCTGAACCTGGGTCAGGACCCCTCGAGCCAACAAATGGTTCCATTGCCAGGACCAGGAGAATTTTGAGAGAGGGATCGTGTAATGCCAAGGCCGTACTAGAAGCCTGAGAGAAAGGAAATTGTTGAATGGTTTGAATAGCAAGTTCAGGAATTTTTCGTAAAATAAAACTGCAGTCAGAGGTTGACCACCGAAGAGTGGAAGAATAAGTACATTTTCACATAGATCTATGAGATCTTCTTTATAATGATCGTGATCGAGCTCCAGGAGTGGCTCGCAAGGTTGGTGGAATTTTAGAAGTGTTGGAAGGACGAGCGGGTCACAGAGTGGGCCCCCAAAATAATTCAGCAGTTGGAAAAGGTTGATAATACCATCACTCACACGATGGACCATTGGGTAGACAGTGTGTTAGGAGCATTTGGGATAGACTTTTCCATCGATCAGTTTGTCTCCTACTCTGAAGCAGAGCGAAGATTCTTCAAGGGGTTTCGAGATAAGTTTCTGAAGACCTTACCATTGTTGATCAAGATATTATTATGTGAAAAGAGTATTCTGTGTAGCCATACTGAGTGAATGACCTCTTATCTAGACGGGAGCACAACGCGAACTGGAAAGTACTATAGAACCAACCTAGAAGGAGATAGATTGGTCTACACTCCAGTAAGAGAAACAACTTCGCAGAGTCCTCCAGCCACACCACTTTCAAACCAGCCTAGGGGTAAGAATTCACCTACACCTACACCACTAGAAGACGACATGGCTGTACACATGAAGTTGCCGACCTTTAAGGGTGTGGGGGATGAAGACATGGATCAGTTCTGGTTTGTCGCGGGATCGGTATGGACTGCACAAAACTTAGCTAGTGATGCGGTGAAAAGGGCATAGCTATCCCTTGCCTTCGAAAGAAGAGCTTTGGACTGGTACATGGGATACACCGGCCAAAACGCAAATGAAACCATTGAAGATATTAAGAACGCCCTGAAACAACAGTTCAAGAAACCTAAGCCCTACTCTCAAATCGTGATTGATCTAAAGGATTTCAAGCAAGGGCCTTTTGAATCTGTGTGGGAGGCCAATCAGCGACTGAAGGAGGTGATCAGAGAAGGGGGATTCTAATATGATGATAGACAGCACACAGAATGGTTCATTTCTATGTTTCTACCTCACCTACGCGTACCTATGGGGCACCAAACTTTCGAATCGCAGGAGAAAGCCTTAGAGGGTTCCATGAAGTTAGAAGTTGTGCCTTGGGATGAGACTCAACTGGGCATCCAACAGATCTAGGGACAACTGGAAGCAATGCACATAGAGATCCAGAATCTGTGGAAGGAACGAGGGGCAGAGACTAGCCCCGAGAGATGGTGCATACAATTCCAGTTGAATGGTCATGCCAAGGATAACTACCCTCTGTTAGTAGAATATATGCCTATCGGGGGACATAGCCCATTGCGCCCTAGGGAAGCTGCGGGACCCAGTGGGCCAACACTATGGTGTGATGATTGTCACATTGTTGGGCTACACGATACCAACCACTGTCCCTGCCTTGTTGCGTATGTTCCAGAGGTAAAGCAGCAATGGTACAGGTTCTATAGATCGGTGGGACATGATGAACAAAACTGCTGGACATATGATTTGATGATTGATCGAGGAATCTTATATAGAGTACAATCAGACCCTGCGTCACCAAGAACCCCCGTAGGCATAGGTGGCTCCCCATTAAGGGGCAGGGGAGGGGGCCGAGGTGGAAGTGCAGGCCAGGGACGATTTCATCTAATCTATTATAATTGTGGAGAAGAAGGACACTTTGTGAGGGATTTTCTGAACCCTACAAGGCAATCCTACCGATATTGCAGACAGCTGGACCATGCGATTGAAGATTTTCCAATCTTGATAGAAAAAATGCAGGAAAAACAGCTGACACCTACACAGAATGTGCAGAGAGTTAAGGCTGAGCGGTGAGACAAAGATCCAAGTGTGAATGTTGTGACATGCAATGGGATGGCCACCAGGGGGCCTGAGGAGGAGGCTGTGATGGAGCCTCTGATCTGACAAGAAGTTATTAAACAATAAGGTTTGGACCTAAAAAACGGGAAAGAAAAATTTGTCGTAGCTCGCAAGGACTTTGCTGAGGCAGAGGCAACCACTGCTCAGGTACCTGTGAACCTCAAGGAAAATGAGGAGGTCGATCCCTTCTTGCAGGCATGAATGAAGCTATTGTGCAACCCAAAGGCTGTGGAGAATCTTCAGGCATTAATAGATAGCTGCGCAACGTGACCCAATCTACCCCCGGAGGTCAAGGATGTGCACAAGCTATACAGGTATAAGAAACTCACCGGGAGAGAAATGTGGTTGACTGTGCAGATTGGGGACTACGAAATGAATCAGGTTATTTTGGACCTAGGGTCAGAGGCGAACATGTTACCTAAACAAACTTGGCAACGAATGGGAGATCCAAATTTGGAATGGTACACTACTCATCTACGCATGGAAAATTAGTAGAAAATCATCCCACTAGGAAGGTTGTCTAAAATTACAGTGGATATCGCAGGAGTAGAGGCCCGAGCTGACTTTGAGGTAATTTAAATTGTAGAAGATGCGGACCCCTACCCTACGCTCTTAGGGCTGGAATGGGCCATAGATATGGACAGTATCATCAACCTCAAAAATAGAAGCATGGTGTTTGAGAATAACGGTACAAGGGTGATAGTACCATTAGATCATGCGAAGGTGAATGATACACAGAGCCAGTGCATGATGAAGAGGAGGTAGATCACATTTACAAGTTGACAACGCGGGGTGAAGATTGGATGAACCCCACGGCGGGAGGAGTACTCTACTGGGAAAAGGACAATGAATGCTTCTCCGACTCGTATGGGGAGATGGAGAATTGGCAAAACCCGTTGCACGATGTCTCGGCGCTCCGATGTCTTCGAGTCACAAAGGACTTCTGTTGCATTTCCTTAGAGGTAAGAGACCTACCCTACTTTGATGGTTCTGGTAGCGTTAAGGAATTTTTGCAAGAATTTGAAGCAGAGGTTCCCAAGGGATGAAGGCTATGGGCCCTTAAGCTAGCCATGCATGGAACACCTGTGCACTGGTGGGAGATGCATGAGGATGCACTCCAGGATTGGGAGGAATGTCAGGATATGATGATCCTATGATTTGAAGCCCCAACCGGTGTGTGGGTCAAGACATTCCCTGGATCGGAAGATCCATGCGAATATCTATTCGCATGGGAAGAACAGTGGTGTGACAGGATGACTAAATAGTGGGTTCACCTGTTGATTCATGCCCTAGGGCCACTTCCTTTGGCATGGTACTTAGATGTGGAGCTACATCAGCGCACCCGCCACTGGGGGACATTGAAGGAAGAGTTCCTGGGAACATTTGGGTTTGTAGGCAGGACAGACGCGCTTGACGCAGTCCTACGGGACATTGACATTAGGGTATGGGGTGAATCGCACCTGTTTATCGCACCAGAAATACCCACATGGGAAATGCGGATACCAAGCATGTTCAACTACCATAGCCTAGCCCCAACAGAGGGTAAGGATGATCCGCGAGCTGCTTCTGACTCAAAATTGGAAGGGGTGTGCACAACTACCGAGCCGCTCAAGCTGCGAATGGGTAGCAATGGGATGCAGCCTACGTTGGCTAAGAATGGGAATGCAAATACAGAAGGACGATTTATCATATATTTGGCGACTCTCACAACAAGGAAACAGCTACGTTCACTCCTCGGCCATGCAGGGTATTACAGAATGTTTGTTTGGGAATATGCGCTACTTACAGCGCCTCTAAGAGACTTGTTTACGTAGGGGGTCCGGTTCGGTTAGGATGAAACCTATCGGGAAAAAATGTCTTTGGTTGTGAAGTACCTTAGGAACAAGTCTGTGTTGGGGGAGGATGCGCAAGAGGCACGGGTGTTTAGTCCAAGCTCAGTAGGTACGCTGAGTGCATATAGGGAGCGAAAAGTGACAGTTGGAACAGTAAAATCTGGTAAAGAGGAGAAGTTACCGTTGAGTGGAGCGGACGGCTAGAAATTAATGGGGAGACTCCTTGAGATTATTTATTGTTTACTTGATGGTAAGTTCCAAGTGACATTTACCCTACCGTTGGACAGCTATAGGCACTATAAAGTAGGAAGGATAGCTCAGACAAAAGTTTCGTATGACTTCCGTAACCCCTATATATTTTCTCTATGCTGCACGGTTCTCTGGGTCTGTAGCGTCCTGTTCATGGAAAAGCAACCCACTCCCACTGCCAATAGGCCCCCAGAATTGAAAGTCCCTTTTCCCACTAAAATAACAGCTCCTAGTCTCACGAAAGCTTCGGTACCTATAGAGCCCGAACTCATGATTGGGTCGGGGGACGAAGAAATCGATAGAATAATTGCGCTCTGGCTCCCTACGTGGAGGAGTGAATTCATCCCTAGCGAAAATATCATCGAAGGGACCTGCACAACAGGAGTGACCCCCCCATCAACCCCAAGAAACCACAGGACCGAGCGTGAGGGGCTCAGACACAGCTGCGGAAAGGGACTCACAGCTACCATAGATCGCCGATAAGGACGCGAGGGCTGGTCCGCAGCTGGAACTGAGTGTGTAAGGGACGAATAACCAAGAAACCACCTCCCTCCAGAATACAAAGCGACCAGGCGAGCCTGAAAAAGGGCCCCAAAAAAAGCAGCGCACCCAATGCCAGGAATTTGATGTGATGGTCATGCTAACTGACGATGACCTCGAACAAATCACAGACGCAATTACACTAGCTACAAAGGATAAATATGCAGCCATATAGGAATAATAGAAGGCTGCAATTAACACCGTTTAGACCAAGCTCCGAGCCCTCCAGTGGAAGGTATATACATTGCAGACCAACATAATTCAGAGACGGGCTCCCTTGGAAATCAGCAGTACAGCACTAGCGCCGAAATAAAGCCATCTCTACTCTTTGCCTAGCACTACCCTTGTAGGAACCCAACTCCAAGTAGATATAGGGATACACTTGGATCTGGCTAAGTTTCCCAACGAGGCATTACAGGGTCTCCACACCGTCGTGATCTAGGAGATCCACCAGCGAGACTTGGAGGTGCATCAATAGCTTAGTGTGGCCAAGCGGGCCATCGTGCAGAAAAATGCAGAAAAGTCCCTCACTATATCGCAGCAGGTGGAGCTTGAGATAGTGATCCACCAGCTCTACACGGAGGTTCTGGACGGGATCCTAGCCGCAGCTACACCTCAGGCCAAGGTAGAAAGTATGGTTGCAGTAGTAAAATCATCTCAAATAGAAATGTAGATCATCAAGGCACAACTGGAGAAGCAAAACTCTGACTTATAGGCCACATTGCAGCCTACCACGCCACCAGAGGTACGAGCCCAACGCGTTGCGCTGGTGACCGAAGCTACGAACACTATCGCAGGGTAGATTGTTCAGGGTGCCCAGTTGCTAGAATCATCGATGCAACTCTGGACCATGGTCCAGTTCAATCTGGTCCTCCGAAAGGTCAACCAGGATTTATGACAATAAGAAGAAGCTTTCGCACAGGTCGAGGCTACATTGCCCACCTTGGTGCCTGCACAACGGTTAGCACATTTGAAGACCAGCAGCACTCTCCCAAACATGATTGAGAAACTCTGGTGCAAGAAGCACGTCATCAAGGAACGATTGAAGCCATGGGCTGCCACAACCCTCTAGCTCTCACAAGATTTCGATGGCGTTGTCACACGACTAAACCAGACACTAGAAAACGTCACCACGGCAACCGAAGGACCAACATCCCAAAAGCTTGTGGAACTTGCGCAGAGCTCAGATTCAAGAGGTGATACCTCCACTAATCGCCGCCCTCACTACACTACGTGCACAGGTGGAGAACCTACCATCGCAGTGACTCGGGACGAGTCACAAGATTGTGTTGGGGGACCGTTGGAACAGGGTCTCCTGCAAGCTGCGAAACTGGTCCATTTTGTATATTTTTTATTAGCACAGGGGTTTTGGGGTGGGTCAAAGCCCCTAAAGCATTGTAAATGGGTCAAGGTTATACCAAGAGTCCGCAAACCACGGTTTGCGAAACATTGGATGCATAGGCTAAAATAGTATAAGTAGTTGAAACTTTTTGAGTTGTAGGGCAGACTAAGAAAGACAAGAGATTGATGCTAAGTGAAAATCGATAGATCTGGTTAGGGTTGTTGGGTAAGGACTCCTACTGCTGTGTGAGTGGAGGGACTCTGTCCTACTGTGTGCGGACCCTACTGCTGTGTGCGTAGGTTGGGTTTTGGGGTATTGTAAGTAGATCTGAAGGATTAATGAATGCGAAATTATTGTTGAATATTTGAATCCACTGGAATTACTGTGATATGAATCTGTGATGTTTGGTTACTTAATATATGATGTTGTATTATTGATTTAAGCTACGACATACTTGTGTTACTTATTTCTGCTACAATCTGGATTTGTTCTGTTTCAATTCATGCAAGAATATCTAGAATAGCTGAGTTATCGCTATGTGAGTTCATGATCTTTTGATTTCTGTGAGTATCATTGCTATTGCGCACGTGGATGCGAAGGGAATCTATAGATATAGGTGTTGTGATACAAGATTTGGTCGCTATAAGGTTGAAAACAGCTCTACTTGACTTACCTACCCTCTCCCAGGGTGCGGTAACCTGGTTCCAGCACCCACCCATACTACTTCGTGTGAGACTTTGCGCAGGTCACTGCCAAAAGGGCCAGTAGTATAGGGGTTTGTTGGCAAACCTTGAACATCCGAACCCAGGTCAGGACCCCTCGAGCCAACACCCGCACATGAGACCAACCACTGGGACCCCCACCCCTAGCAAAACACCATCCTCACACCCTCAGTGAGTGAACCCTTTCATGTTTCAGGGTACCCATCTCTGTGTTTTGTACAAACCAAACCTCATTATTTTATTCTTTTGGTAAGTGTAAAAAGACCGCAAACGATGCACTTCACCGCCTCACCCTCATATTTCATCTTTTCCCCCATGGCAGCAGTCCCTCATTCCCTTTGGTCGGATTATTTCACCCCCCCACACACACCATCACGACATTCATAGCTGGTTCATAACTGCTCTGGAAGTCCTACCAACTCCAGGGATTTTCCCTTCAAAAATAACTATGACTGCCACCAAGCTGCTAAAGTATACTCCGACCTCGGGCCACTGAATCCCCATCATTCAGTCACCTCTCACCAACATGCCTATGTTAAACCCATCACATCTAGGTCCTCAACCCCTCAGGTCGGCGACCCATGGTTCGGTTAAGGCTTCCTTTTTGTCGACCTCGACACCTCCTTTCCAAAAAGGAAGCGGTACCTTGGATCACCTCTCCCCATGCAAAGGGGTATCCTCGGGTGGCACTGTGGGAGACATCATTGTCCACAGATGTCATCGATCCTCCTGAAATTCGACTACAACAAAAGCTTTCATGTCAATATGGTATTGTACCTTACAACCATTGCACTTTGATTAAGATCCATCGAAGACCCGTGCCTCCATAAGCGTCTCTATCAACAATTCTTACACGGGAAGGTCCCAGCCAGTACATATGCGTACATTGTGCAGCTAGATGCCATACCAAGTTTACACATATGGGCACCACATTCCACCTATCATCAAAGAAAAAATGCCCTTGAGGGCGTCAGCAGTCGTCGTCAACAACCGCCAACATCACTACCACAATAGTGACGTAGACAACACATGTATCTGTCAATTTTGTTTAACTAGCGATAGCATCATGAGCATGGGACATGCCTACCTCATTGAAATTTTTCATATATGTTGTATATTTTGTTTGCTTGCAGGGGCCCCTTAGGCCATGGTCATCTAGGAAATGGTGCAAGGTGTTGTCAATTCCAAGATTCATGCAGGCCTCTCTCTCTATATACAATGTATTTCGGCTATACATTCCTTCCTAGACCTCACACATTAGGGGGAAACTCTTAACATTGGAAAATCATACAGCAGAAGATGGCATTAATTAATGTCAAGCCTAAGGATTTACAGGGCAAGAACACATTATGGAATCAAGAAGTATTTAAAATCTCTAAGGTTTTGAGAAAATCAGTTTTGAACTAGTCTTAAATGCTAAATTGCGCTTAATCCTTCGAGAAGAGTGCCTTCTACGTGCCTTTTTTCCCAATAAACGCACATTCCTGGAAATGGGAAAATGTCACTTTCCGGGACCACACAAAGCAAAGGACAGTTACTCCTTATATGAAGCTGCCTAAGGATAGCCACCAGCGCCTCCTTAGACACTGTGTGATCACACAAAGGAATATTTGGAGCACACAATGGAATCATACCTCTCCCTTGGGTCACCATCATGTACGAAGGGAGGGAAGGAGGATTTGAAATCCCCTATATAAAGCCACCAAGAGATGAAGAAATGGTGATCACATTGTTATGCTGGCCAGAATTGCCCAAGCAATACCAACAGTGTGTGACCCGGAGCTGGAGATAGAGGGGACTTGCTTGATGGCCACCCAACAATCCTAGTCCATCATAGTGGAGAGAGAGGGAGACTGCATCAGAGGCAGAGCTTGGAAACCAACATCCTTGCATCGGGACCTAGAGCCATTACTTAGGGGCCCTTTGGCAAGTGGGTAAAATTTATTCTCCATTTCAAACGTTTAATAAGAAGAGGCATTTGAGCCATATTTTTTCCTCTACATTATATGCTTTTGAGCTCCAACACTTTCTACCTGTGACCAATAGTTTATAGGGGTAGATCACACCCCTTAAAATGGTGTGATTTCGTACACCCATGCGTCAAATCCACCAACACAATGGATTATCACATCGTGAAAAGTGGTTAGGTTGTTTTAGGATGGAGGATGCAATAGAATATGGGATTGCCACATGGAAAATGGGCATGGGTGCGAAACCACCCATTTTGCACTCCCGATTGGTTTTAAAAATCGGACAGTTGAGAGTGCGAACGGGTTCGGGAATGGTTAGATATGGGTAGCACCAGTCGGACAGTTGGATGAGCTGGGGTGTTTTGATAGGTGGGATCGGGGTATTATGAATGCAGAGGGGTTTAATGTGAAATGGATCGGGATTATATGAAGAGGTTTATATGTTAGCGAGAGGGGATTTTTATATTGGAGGGGTAAATGAAATGAAAGCGGGGAAAGTTAAAATAACATATAAACTATAGGCTATGAAATAAAAATGGGGTCGAGAGATATATATTTGGGATTTTTAGAAATACACTAGGAATAGGTGTTAAAAGGATATCAGGGAGTAATATTTCCGGGGTTAAATATATATTAAACGGGGATTAACATGATATGAGATCGGGAACATTAATATAGTGGGGGGGGGTAAATGAAATATATAAAGCAGGGGTACTGTATTGAGCGGGGAATTCAAATCAGAAAGGGAAGTGGGGCCCGACATTACTTTAACCATTTAAAACTATGCAAAGTGGGTTTTTGCATGTCTTAATTGAATAATGTGGAATTAATAAAGGGGAAGGGATATTTTTCAAAAGGAATTGGATTTTTAACTAGGGAAAGGGGTTTTTAGGAAGGGAAAAGGGGTAGAATAAGGGGAAAGGAGTATTTTACAAATGGAAGGGGATTTAGGAGGATATTAGCAATATGAGATGAACCAATTGATGCTTTCCATGACTTGTGAAAATCTTCTACCTACCCTTTATTTACCCTAATATTTTTTACTTCCTTTATTGGGTACATTTGAGCTTGCTGACCCTTTTATTTTATTTTAATAAGAAAACTAATCTACTTCTAACCTTATGAATTCCAATGGCTCATATTAAACTGATGAGCTCATTTTTATTGTCTACCTAACTACTAATCTGCCAAGATTAAATGGTTTGGCCAGAAATTTATTCACTAACTATCATGACATGAAATTTAAAGGCATGAATGAATCAAGATTAAACTATATGATCATCATGAATTGTGGAATTTTGGACAAGCTACACACATTTTTTATTTGCAAAAGTAAACTAAGAGTAGTGGCATTTGAATGTGCAACACTTTCATGATCTATTTTTGTTTCTTTTTGTGGGGTTCATACTTTATGTTCTTTTTTTAATCTTCTTTCTTTTGGTCCTTTTATATTTCTTTTAGGACATACCCTCTTTTCATTTTTTAATATGGGAAAACATTTGCAGAAAGAAAAGTTATGTACAGTATTACAAGACTTAACATAGTCAATTGAAAATTATGATCCCTATTATTATAGGAACCTAATAGTGGCTCCACTTGGGGATGACATCTCCTGAAGAGATGTCAAGAAATTGCTTATTAGTGGTCTTGGAACTTTGACTTTGCTTGCCTTGGAACTGCTTTCTTTGATATCCTTTATTCAAACATACGATGTTATATCTTTCAAAGCTTAGGGCCTTCTCTTCGGGCTTCAACTTTAGAACACAATCATCCAATCCAATCTAAACATTTTCTATGATATTTACAATGAGAAAAGTAAACAAAGCAAAATGAACTACTAGTTAATCCGGTGAAAAATAGTGCTTCAACATTCTACCATTGACTAGTCTAGCTTGTAAATCTGTTCCATCTAACTCTTTCAAGAAAAATGCATTGTTACCTGTGTAACGATAAATGATGTATGTGCCCTTTTAGAGAAAATCAAATTTTCCATGTTTCCCTTTGTCTTCTCTTCTGGAATCCCATTTGAGTACTTTATCACCTATGTAAAAATCAAATTCTTTAGTTTTTTTTTCAAAAATATTTTTGATTTTGTCTTGGATTACTTGAGATTTGATATAAACTTCTTCACTAGTTTGCTGCAAATGAATTGTCTGATTTATTCTCCTTTGGATGTCATTTGGTTCTACTTGCAGCTCTTGAATCATTTTCATCACTGGTATGCCTAAAGAGGATGGAAAACCAACATCAATCCCATATACTAATTGATAGGGAGAGGTACCAATATATTTCTTTGTAGTTAGTCTGTCTGCCCATAAGGCATTAACCAACCTTTTAGTCGAGGTTTTCTTATTATCTTCCAACAGCTTCTTGATGATATTAACTAGGCTTTTGTTTGAGGATTCTGCAAGTCCATTACCTTGAGGGTAATAGTAAGTGGAATGGACAAGGTTAATATGGTATTTGTTACAAAATTCTATCATTTTCTTGGATTTGAAGGCAACAACATTATCAGTAATGAGCTTTTCTGGGCATCCAAATCTAGAAAGGATGTTGTTTTCAAGAAATGAGATAATGACAGAGTCTGTGGCTTGTCTATAAGGGATGGCTTCTATCCAATTGGTAAAATAATCAGTTGCTGTCAAAATCCATTTATGTTGGGCAGAGGAGGGTGGGTGAATTTCACCAGTGAAGTCTAAACCCCATTGTTGAAATGACACTTTTACAGAGATGGGTTTGAGGGGTAATGGTAAGAGTTTCTTCTTCCCTTCAAATATTTGGCATTTGTGACCGGAGGTCACATACTTTCTGACATCTTCAAAAAGAGTGGGTCAGTAAAAACCTGCCCTCAAAATATTATCAGCAGTTGTTTTCTAGTAAAGGTGTCCTCCATAGTCTCCTGCATGAAATTCCTGCATGACTTTATCAGCTTCATCTTTCAATAAACAATTTAATAGAATTCCACCATGATCTTTCCAAAATAAATAATTATCTATAATACAATATTTCATTACTTGCATTTTCAAAAATCTACTTTTAGTTCTAGATAAACCAGGAGGAGCTTGTAAGTTGAGTAAAACAAATATAATGTCTACATACCAAGGTGAATCTAAAAAAGCTTCACTAATCATCTATTTCTGCAATGAAATTTATATATAAGGCTCGACAGTTTGATTTAGCCATGAGTTTGGCTAAACCTTGGCCTTTAATCAATTTTTTAGGCTTTATTTCAATGTCATATTCCAATATAGTGGCAATACATTTGTCTCTTTTTCCATCAGACCCATTCTGAGTTATAATTTCCTTTACAGCAGAGTTTGGAACATATGCAATTATGTGGGAGTATAAAATATAGAATCTGAAATATTTTATAGCTTTCACTAAAGCAAGTGCTTGTTTCTCCATAATATTTTACTTTAGTGTTGCATCTCTAAAGGTTTTATTGAAGAAATCAATGGGTTGTTCTTAACCTTCATCATTCTTTTGCAACAAGACTACTGCAATGGTGTGTTCTGAAGCAAAATAAAAAATTATAAAATATTTTTTGAAATTAGGACGTATGAGGACAGGTGTTTTAGTGAGAGCTTCTTTGATTGCTTCAAAATATTGTTTAGCCTCTAATGTCCACTTAAGTGCTGAATCCTTTTTTAACATGTTATTCAGTTCTCTAATTAGTTCTGCTAAATTAGAAATGAATCTTCTAAGAAAATTTGTTTTACCTAAGAATGTTTGTAATTCTTTGATGTTTCTAGGATAACTAATGTTTAAGATTGCTTCTATCCTAGCCAGATCAATTCTAATTCCCTCTTTTGAAATTATGTGTCCCGCGAGTTTACCTTATTCTAACCCAAAGAGTGTCTTCTTAGGATTCAAGGAAATACCAATTTTTATGCATTTAATGAATATTTTTCTCAAATGATCCAGATATTCATTATTTTTTTTGGAAAATATTGTGATATCATCTAGGTAAATGACTAGAAAGTGATGTGTCTTCTTTGCAAAAGCTATGTCCATAGCTCTTTGGAATGTAGCTCCAACATTCATCAGTCCAAAGGGAATTTTCAATTACATGAAAGTTCCCCAAGGAGTGGTAAATGTTTTCTTTGATTGATATTTAGGTTGAACTGGTTGTATCTAGAAAATCCATCAAGTAATGAAATTTTGGATGACCCTACTACCCTTTGTAGAATATGGTCCATTTTAGGGAGAGGATAGTTATCTTTGAATGTGACTTTGTTTAAGTTTCTGAAATCAACACAGAGTCTGATTTCTCCTATTTTCTTTCTAGTGGGGACTAAATTAGAGACTCAATCAGAATATCTAATGGGTGCTATGATTTGAGCCTCATACATCCTTTTAACTTATTTTTCTATCAATGGCATAAGAATAGGGTTAATTCTCCTAAGCTTTTGTTTAAAAGGCTTATGATTTTCTTGGTTGGTATTTTATGTTGAATAATGCTGGTGTCAAAAGACTTGAGGTCTTCATAACTCCACGAAAAGACATCTTGAAATTTTGTAAACAAACTTATGTATTTCAGCTTTTCAGCCGGAGGCAATGCTTTTGATATTTTGATAGACTTGGGTTTTTCTTTTGTTCCTATGTTACATTCTTCTATGTCTGACCTTAGGAGCTCCATTTTGGGTTTTCTAGCTACAACATTGGAGTCAAAAGGATCTTCTAATGGGGCTAATCCCTTAGGCAAAATGTTGTCTTTAAGGTTTAAAATTTCTTATTCATCATTGGTTAATTCTTCTATTTCTATTGTTTCTAATTTATCTATTTCTACTTTAGTGAATTTAGGTGGTTCGGTTTTATCTACATAATTTACATCTAATTCATTATTCATGGAATGATCTGTTGTACAATTAGTGTCTATATTACATTTCTGAAATTCTCCTTCACAATTCATAAAATCATAGATCTGTGAGTATTGTTAAAATATTTGACAATACTTCAAATTATCAGGAATGGTTGGCCTATGTCTTACCTCTGCAATGTACTGATGATTTGGCTGAAAAGGCAATCTACATGTGCTAGTAAAGGTAGCCAAACTATGAGCTTGCATATTTTTCTTTCTTGGAATAACGGCAAAGTCAGTTTCAAGAAAAAAAATTATCAAGTCTAGAATGGTTTCTCTATATTGGCTAAATCTAGGATTATTCAAAAGATACTCTCCTTTAAATTTTTTTATGATAAGTTCTGAGTCTCCCATGACAAAAAATCTCTTGGCTCCAAGTTTTCTTACAATTTGCAGTCCTAACACTAATGCTTCATACTCTGACATGTTATTAGTGAATTTAAAAGTTAACCTGAATGCATGTCCTTATGAATGATCATTCTCTAAGTTATAAATCCATACTCCAGCTCCTGCTAATCTGTTTATAGAGCCATCGAAATCTAAATGCCACATAGACTCATGAGTTATATTGTCACTATTTATTTCTTTGTGTTTCTGTTCTACAACAATGATTTTGTCTTTGCCAGTCTCTGAATTACATAGGATAAAAGAGTCCATACCAGAATGCAGGGAATAGATAGGATAATTCTGTGGTTTTTCTGCACTACTGACCATGTATTTCATCAAAGTTTCTCTATAAATATTTTTTGGCTGACCAAATACAGAAATTGTAGCATATGACATCTCTAACTACACTGATCCCTATAATTTTTCTCCCCATGAGAGAGATAATAACATTCCATACTTTGGAGGGATATCAACAACTACAATATCCATGACAATACTCTTAGCTAGGTATTGGACTAGAGTTACACATAGACATTTTATTAGGCTAAGGCATTTAACTTGACTAGAATCAGAAGAGAATAGGTCTTTGTATGGTCTAGTGATGTCTAAGTTCAGTTTTTCCATGACTGATTTGGGCATTAAGTTATGAGATGCTCCTGAATATAACATTGCATTGTGTAAGATTTTGTCATGAATGTTCAATATAATGTAGAATGGAGGGATACCTTCCTGTTGATGCTTGCTATTTACCTCGGGACCAAATAATAACTCTGGTTGATCATCATTGAGGTTAACAACATCTTCTCCTTCACCTATGTTTAGTGTTTCAGTGATTTGGGCTTTGTATGAATCATTTTTCACCAACACTGTTAAAGGAACTGGTATTTTCAATTTGCCTATCTCAATTTGCATGTTAAATGGTATTTTAGTTTTGCCTAATTGAATGATTTCCTCCTTACCAATTGTAGTTTGAGTGTTCTTATCTTTTTTATCAACATTTTGTATTTCATTTTGTGTTTCCGTTGTTTTATTTTCAATTTTCTTGTCTGGAACAGTTTGAGTAGCAGTTGAAGTTTAAGCAGGAGTTGATGTTTGAGTATCAGTTGAGGTAATGTCTACAATATTTGGAGTGGAATTTTTTTGAGTTTCTCTAGGGAGAATTTATAGAACTTTGGACATAGGAGCTTCTATTGTTTTCTTAGTCTGAGTTTGGATTGTTTTCTTAGTAGGGGCTTCTATGCTCTTTCACTTCTATGGCTATATTTTTTATGAACTTCATATATTGCAGATTCATATCCTTGTTTATAGTCAAAGGACTCTCCAGATTCTAACTGTAATTGTTGTAACATGTATAATTCTTGTTCTTCCTGGGTAAGAAAAATAGTATTTTCATCATTTGTTGCCATTAAGTTTATCTGGGTGTCCTAGTCTTCGTTATTTTGTTGAGAACTCTCGGCATATTTTTCTTGGAAAGGTGTTCTAATCAATTGATTAGGTGTTGCTTCTCTTGATTTACCAGTATTGAGATTTTTCCTAAAGTTTGGATTTCTAATTTGGGGACCTTATGGTTGATTTTCCCACTCAGGCTTTCTTTCCATGTTTTCTAATCTATCCATTATTCTTTCCATAGTTTTATCTAAACTCTGTATATTAATGTCTGAAGTGGATGGTTCTTCCTTAATGGTAACTCTTCTTTCATTTCTCATTCTAGCTCTTTTAGCTAACAAGTTAGCTTCTACATGAACTGCATTGCTTTGCATCTCTTCTAACGTTTCAGGGTTTCTTTCTCTCATTTGATAGGACATATCCATATCAAAACCATTTGGAAATTTGATTAGAGCTAAGTCTAGTGCAGGTTTGATATTTCTGGGAATTGCATTATAAATGTTGTTAAACCTAGTACAATAATCATGAACAGATTCATTAGGAGCTCTTCTAATGTTTTTATATTCAGATAATATTTGTAAAGGGTTTTTATTTCTTTCCCATCTATTAATAAACAATTGGTGGAAAGAAGTTAAATTAGCTATATGATTGGAAGGTAAAGCTTTAAACCATTTCTTAACATCTCCTGCTAATGTTTGTACAAACAATCTCATTTGTTCATCAGCTTCATCAATTTCATGTAATTTAAAGTAATCAGTCATTTTATTTACATGTTGTTGAGTAGTATATTGACCTGTAACATCAAACTGAAAATTTTTACTCTGGTAATCCTGTGGCATGGAATGTAAAGGGGCTTGTAAGACCAAGGGGGCATATCTGGCTGCCATGGCTAATATGCTAGCTTGATTGGGAGGTAAATTAGTGGTGCTTGGAGATGAACTTGAAGTGCTTGCAGATGAGCTTGAAGTGCTAGAAGATGAACCTGAAGTGCTCGAAGATGAGCTTGAAACACTAGAAAATGTACTTGGAACACTAGAATATGGAAATAAAACTTTAGGTTGAAGAGGAAGCTTGGGGATGAATGGTTCTGTGGAATGAACTGTGGTGGATATTATATATGAGGTGGCACTAAACACAACTGTATTTACAGTTTCATAAGGAATGGTAGAAAGCCTAGGGGTAGTAGCAATTAGGGCATCTAATTCAAAAAACTGTTGAAAACAGGATTCATCTATATCCTTAATCAATGTTGAGGTCAAACTATCATGTTTATCAAAAGTCTCTAGAACCTATTGATCTAAGTCAAGTTGTATAGTTTCCTTCTTTTCTTCAATAAATTGAATAGAATTAGGGTCTATTACACTATCATAGATTAAATTTTCATATTTGGTTCTAAATAAATAATGTTCAAATGAAAAATCAAATTGAATATCCTGTATACTTGATAATTCTTTAGGGAGTGAATTTTCTTTGATTAATTGACTACTACTTCCTAGAGTTTCTACTTTTTTGGTTTTTCTTAAAATTCTGTTAGGGTCATCAATAATTATAGCAGGCTAAGGATCAGGAATGTGAGCCCTAGTATAGTATGTTCTTTTAGAAGCCATAATTTTAACTTTCAATGAAAAAAAAATTAACAACTCTTTCAAATATTAATGTAAAAAATGAGTAGAATTGTTATTTTAAGATCTGTTTAAACTAGGGACTGATTCTCCCCAGTATGGTCGCTAATATGTTATCACTCCAAAATTTCCAAGGGTTGTTATGTGTGTTTAAAGAAATATTAGAGGTAACTATTAACCACTTTTGGATACTAAGATCTAGCCTTCCTAATGCTCAGAGAGGGATCTCTCTTAATGATTTATCTTTGCTGTTTTAATTGATTTAAGGCTAGTTATGTAAGAATTATTCGGTTTGATTTTGATTTGTTGGTGGAATTACTGATTTAGATGGATAGGTGTCTGTCTATTTTCCATTGGGCTATGGAGTCAATATATCAAGGAAATAGAACAGAAACAAATTATAAAGCAGTGTTACGAGGCAGGGTAGCTGAGCAAAATCAGATCTTTAAGGCTAAATGGTGAAGTGATTTTCAATCAGGATCATGGAGCAGTTAAGGATTCCTTAAACCAGATGATGAAGGAAGGTGAAGGAGGTCAATTGGGATTAGAGGGAATTTAATGATCAAATGATCATGTCCAAGTGGAAAAAAATGTTCAAAATTGGAACTACTCAGAATTGGTTACAACCTGAATGACCGGATAGGCCTCGTCGTTGCGATTTTGGTGCCATGAATGGGACTCAAATCCAATGTCGTATGAGAAATATATTGAAGTTTGAAGTTGCCCAATAACCTTCAAAACGAGACTAGTGAACAAATTTTTTTTGTCATTTTCAAAAAAAATTATGTGGCAAATTTCATTTTTTTATTAAATTTTTATTGGGCCTATTACAGGGTGCCACATGGCCTGCCGGGAGGCTGCCACGTGGCCCCAGGCCAAAGGTTCAAAATCATGTGGAATTTGTGGGAAAAATGGTTGCCTGACTCGACCCCTCGGGTAGATTTTGACCCGAGATGAACACGTTTGGGTCAGTTGAGCACATAAACGACTAGTCGAGTCGGCAGTCATGTTGAACGGGTCATGGCAGTGGGCGGAGGTCGACCCAACCTGAACATCTATGGGTCACTCAAGGGGCGAGCCATTTGTTTGAACCGACAGAAAACATGGAGTTTAGCCCTCAGGGCTATGTGTTTAAAACCCCACAACCAGGCGTCATAACCAAGGACTAAGCCCATTTCAAAAGGTGGAAAGTTTGGGATAAGTCCTGGGTGCTAGCCCTTTTCTCCATACGACCTTCAGGCCATGACCGCGGGCGCGAAGTTAACGTTAACTTCCAGTGCTAAACCCTCCGTCTAATCCACATGTGAACGTGCCACTATAAACCACCATCATTTACTACTACCGTTTAATTTGGAGCACAGTTCAGACATTTTGGCAAGTCCACAATTTTTGGTGAGCTCAACTAGAGTTATCCCATAGTTACAGGAAGTTTCTTAGGGCCACTGGGAAAAAACTTGTTAGAGTCATAACTTCTCCAATATTGAACCAATTTGGATGAAATATTGGTCAATTTTGAGTATTCTTAGCATTATGGAGTGTTTGGGATAGGTTTCAGATCTAACAGAGGTGCTTTTCAGCCATTTTTGCTTCAAGGAAGCTTGGAGAGCCATCAGGGCCATGAGGGAAATGGAGCTGCATTGGGCTATACTTCACTGTTTGAGGTGAAATAAAAGCCATTATTATCTTATTTTTGTCTTCTGAATTCAATTTCACATCTCGTTTTGCATGTTTAGGCATTTTTCTCACTGTAATACCAATTTGAGAAACTTAATAGAGCAAGGACATGCCCATTGGGAGCCTTGGACCTGGTAGATGTAGCCCAGGAGGGGTGAAATACCTCATCATGTTGTTGTGTGATATTATGGTGAAGTTTTTCTGCTATGTATTTCTGATTTAAGATGTTAAACAATAATTTTAATTAACATTACCTTACATATAAAATCAGAAACAGTTACTAAAAACACTTTGTTTAAATTGCAAGCATGATGAACAATTTGCACACTTAATTAAATGAAAATGGATACTTTGAATAGCAAATAAAAATAGTTTCATTTTCAGATCAGATGGTATCAGAGCTAAGGATTTGAGCCTTAGGAGCTAGAGTTTTACTCGACATTTGTTTTCTGCAAAGATATAGTTGATTGTTTGCAAGTTTTGATGCTTATTAGGCTTAAACTCAAGAGAGGTGAAGGACACTTGGTTAGTGCACAAAGTAATCCTCAACCAAGAAGGGCCAGAGAGTCACCTCCAAGAGCCATAGAAGAATCTTCAAGCATGTCTTCAAGAGAGGGAGAAGCTCCTGAAGATATGGATCTCAAAGAAGAGGAACAGGTGTTCCAAAAGGCTTTCTTGGACATGATGGAGATGGTGAGGATACTCTACCAAGAAAGGAATGATAGGCCTATTGGAGAAGGGTCTAAAAACCAGAAAGAAGAAGAGGGTTCTTCAGGAGGAAAGAAAAGTGATGACAAGTCAAAGAAAGGACACGGAGAAAATGGTGATCCACCATCCCCATCTTCATCCTCTTCCTCTACATCATCATCCTCAACTTCATCAGTTGATTTATACAAAAATTAATACAAAATATCCTATCAACTGATTACGATTTAATTGAGGAAAATAAATATCTTCATGCAAGCATATAGAGACACCTATTAACTAAATGCAAGTTATCCCTGTTTAATTGATTTGTTGTCTTTCATGCTAGATTTTTCTTTCATGCTAGCTTGTCTTTCACACTGCTTGTCTTTTCATCTGTCTTTATCTGTCTCAATCTTTAATCTGTCTTTGCTTTATCTACCTTCTCTGTTTACTCTTTAACCTGACTGCTCTTTTACTTGTTTTTACTTTTACCTGTCACAGTAAATCACACCATTTTTCCCAGGCTTCTTCATCTAGAAGTTTGATTTTTACCATCCTCCTATAAATCTCATCAGCATCAGTATATTTGGAAAATGTAGGCTTATTTACAAAAAGATGATTTACCTCGTGTTGGAGGTAAAATAAGTTCTCTAAACTTTAAAGGAGTACTTTGCCTGTGGGAACTCCTATCATTGATGAAATTTTGAAAGTCTCTTTAGCTACTTCCCTGATATTTTTATCATAGTCTTCATGCCTCATTAGTTTATCATTAATCACCAAATGATTAGGCAGACCTTTATGCCTTAAAACATCAAAATTTTTCATGAATATGTTCACTTCCAGTTCCATTGTCTCACATTTATCTTCAAGCTGTATCATCAGATTTCTCTTGGAGATAACCTTATTCACCTCTAATATGGTTTATGTTATGTCACTTATGCCAATTTCTTCTAATTCCTACTTTTTTTTAGAGTTTAGGAACTTTATAATCTCAGTGGCTTCCTCTGGTTTCTTTCCAAGCTCTTCTTTGACCTTTTGGATTGCATCATTGGCCTCCTTTATCAATTCTTTTTGTTCAAATATAACTTGGATATAAGGCCAAATATCATTAACAAAGTTAATGATATTGGCCCACGATTGTTGCTTTGCTTGGGCTAGTGGCTCTTAAAGTGATAATTCCCTTTCTAACTTATGAATTCTATCAGAAAAGCTGTTTGTTTTCTGTGATTCTGCTTTATACATTACTTGAGCCAATTTCATTTCATCTTCTATATTTTTCACTTGTTCTTTAAGTCTATTGATCTTAGTAGTTTGTATTGACATATCCTGCATTGTTTTAATCAATTTACTTGCCTCATCATTGGGATGGGTTGATGTTGTTGCTGGTGTAGTAGCTGGTGTAGTTGTTAGAACTTCTATTGTCACTGGAACTGTTGTAGTAGTTGTTGCTGGAACTGTTGTAGGAAAGGAAGCTAATGTGGAAGCTATAGGAATGGAAGTAATAGGAATAGCTTCCATGCTGGCTTGATTTTCTTGCACTAATTTGTCCATTTCAGTTTCCGTCTCTTTCAGTTGAGTTGTCAATTGAATGACGAGATTCATCATTTCATCCTTTTGATTTTCATTCTTTAAGACTTCTTTAGTTTTTGGATGCTCTGTTGTTGGTAACTTTAGTTCTTTCTTAAATGAAGCTATGTCTGCATTTTTCCTTTTGATAAGCTCTTCTACTGCTTTGATATTATTTATATCATATCTAACCTCCATGACCAGTTCTTCAAGTGAATTTATCCTATTATCCTTTGCTTGTGAAGAAGCTTTCTCTAGTTTTAACTGTGCCCTGATATTTTCTAGAGAATTCTGTAGTTTTTGGACACTTAAATCCTTGTTTGTCATAGTGGAATAGATCATTTCTCTAGCTTTTTTATGAAAATCGATCTGATCTATTGGATGTACATCTTTAGCCAAAACTTCAAAGGTTGTTTTTTTGTAATATGATGATGATTTTGGAGCCTGCACTGTTGGCTACAAAAATGTCATTTGCATCTTTCTAGTCTTATAATCAAAAGCTGAAATTAACCTGTTTTGGTCATTAGGAGTTTGTTTCCAATACTAGGCATAAGTTACAACTTTCAATGCATCATTATTAAATTTAATTTCTTTGTAATTCTCCATTATATCTTTCTCTTTATCCATTGGTTTTCTTGATGATGAAACCTCTGCACTGTGTTGTTTCTGAATGATTTGTGCACTGGAGGTTGATGGCCATTGTGTTTCTTCTGACACTGTTGGAGGTGCATCATCTCTATCCACTATATCTGTATCAATAATTTCAACTGTGTAAATTATCTCTTCCTGTTCAACCACTAGATTTAGTTTTTCCTTTTTCCTATACATTAGCTTGAATTTGGTATTAGAAGTAGTCTCTGCAGAATAAGAGCCTTCGTCTCTTGCCCTCTTTGAATTTATGTCCTATAGGGTTGGAGTAAGTAGGATGGAACTAATATCAACCTTCTTCTCCATCTCTTGTAAAGTATTTTCCAACCACTCTGACTGGTTGGAATACTTTTCAACCTCAGGCTTAGACTCATGAATAAAAGGGGTCAATTTGAATTTGACTCTTAACTTACTTATGACTCCTAAGGGGTCATATTGCCATTTGAAACTGCTACTTAATTTGAATTCTTATAAATACTTATCTGCTTGCTAACCAGCTTTCCTATTATTGCAAATAAAAGGCCCTAACTGGTTCTTAAACTTAAATTGAGTTTTCTTCTTTGTTGAAAGGAAATTGACTTCATGTGAGTTCAGGATCTGTCTGATGTATTCTAATGCATATAACCTCATTGGGAGGTATTTGGGAAGCTTGTATGAAGTAAGCTAGCTTCCATACACCCTAATTTATGAATGATTATGGTATAAATACCAGTCTCATGTTCTACTTTGATCTAACAACTGCAACACTTTCTTTGTCTCTTCACTAACTCTAGGTTGAATGCTACTGCTTACAATATTAACAATTGGATAAAAAAATGAATCAATGAAGTCTTTATAACTGAATTATATGGAATCCTTTCTGATTAAGGATGTCTAGAAGACAACAGATAGGGGGTTACCCTCTATGTCCAGTTTTTGGAGGCTAACTACAAACCTTTCTGATTGGAAATATAAGAACAAATGGAACAAAACTGAAGAGTATTTAAATACTCCTTCCTCTGTTAATTTGACCAGTTGATCATGGATTGCATTCGATAGATATTGGGCAAAATTAAATGTTGAAGTTGGAGGTTGTCCTGGGAAGAATATGGATAAGAAACCTAGGATAGAAGCATCTACATGTTCATCAATAAATTACCCTAAAATACATGACAACATTGTAACAATCTGTCTGGTTCTTTCTAAAAATATGGAAGATGAATATGGAGGATTACCTTTTGGGGTTTCTACTGATGGAGGAAGGAAAGTTTGGAATATCTGGAATCTCTTTGGGAAATCTAGCTTCAGATAGAGTTCAGTGAGGATTTCAATGGATAATGGGAATTCATCAGGCTTGGGTTGGATCTGTAACATCTGATTTATAGATTGTGTTGTGATTGTGAATAAAATCTCTTGGTCTGGGGTTACTAGAGCTCTTTCATTGGGAAAATAATTGATCTGGCAGAGTCTAATGAGATCTGGAAATTGAAAGGTCTGTGGGAAGATGTATTTAGGAAGGTTTGAGTCCCAGAGGTGCATATCATTTGCTTGGTTTATGAATTTGTCATGGCTCCGACAGTGGAGCTCTAAAAGGTTGAAATGAGTGATTGTATCACTGATTTTGAAGTATTTATCAGCAAGATGGGTGTGGTCAACATCTACCATAGGAGGTTGCAGAGGATTAACATATATAATGCTCTGGGAGGCCATCAATTCATTTAATTAATACTTTTTGTGTTTAAATTGATGGCTTTAGGTATTAGAATTACCTGGAAAAAGTTTGAATTGGTCTTTGGAAGGGGTTTTCGCCATAGCAGTGGCTTTCTTGGTCTGCAAAGCTTCAACTCTCAGTCGGCAATGGTTCTGGTAGCAATAGGCTTTAATTCTGGTTTGCAAAGGTTTTTTTGGCTTCTTTCCCACAAATAAATATCTTTCACAAATAAACAGTAATAAAAGAATAATTGTTTCAGGCGGGTTTTATTTATTTTGATCGAAGGCAATAATCACATGACACGGGGTTGAATTCAAGAAGTGATGGTTTCATCACGTAGCGAAAAGGTGGTATGGTGCGTTATCACATCGCGGAAAGTGGTTAGTCTGTTTTAGGATAGAGGATGCGATAGAATATGGGACTACCGCGTGGCAAATGGGCGGGGCTGTGAAACCACCCTTTTCACACCCTCAATTGGTTTTAAACATTGGACAGTTGAGAGTGCGAATGGGTTCTAGAATGATTAGATCTGGATAGCGCCAATCGGACGGTTGGATGAGTTGGGGTGTTTTGATAGGTGGGACTGGGGTATTATGAATGCGGAGGGGTTTAATATGAAATGGATCAGGATTATATGAAGAGGTTTATATGTTAGCAGGAGGGGGTTTCTATATTGGAGGGGTAAATGAAATGAAAGCGGGGAAAGTTAAAATAACATATAAACTATAGGCTATGAAATAAAAATGGGGTTGGGAGATATATATGCGGGATTTTTAGAAATACAATGGGAATAGGTGTTAAAAGGATATCGGGGAGTAATATGTGAGGGGTTAAATATATATTAAACAGGGGTTCATATGATATGAGATCAGGGATATTAATATAGTGGGGGGGGGGGGGGGGGGGGTAAATGAAATATAAAAAGCGGGGTTATTGTATTGAGTGGGGAATTCAAATCAGAAAGGGAAGTGGGGCCCGACATTACTTTAACCATTTAATAATATGCAAAGTGGGTTTTTGCATGTTTTAATTGAATAATGTGGAATTAGTAAAGGGGAAGGGATCTTTTTCAAAGGGAAATGGATATTTAACTAGGGAAAGGGGTTTTTAGGAAGGGAAAAGGGGTAGAATAAGGGGAAAGGGGTATTTTACAAAGGTAAGGGGATTTAGGAGGATATTTGTGATATGAGATGAACCAATTGATGCTTTCCATGACTTGTGAAAGTCTTCTTCCTACCCTTTATTTACCCTAACATTTTTTACTTCCTTTATTGGGTACATTTGAGTTTACTGACCCTTTTATTTTCTTTTAATAAGAAAAATAATCTACTTCTAACCTTATAACTTCCAATGGCTCAAATTAAACTGATGAGCTCATTTTTATTCTCTGCCTAACTACTAATCTGCCAAGATTAAATGGTTTGGCCAGATCTTTATTCACTAACTATCATGACATGAAATTTAAAGGCATGAATGAATCAATATTAAACTATATGATCATCATGAATTGTGACATTTTTGACAAGCTGCACACAATTTTTATTTGCAAAAGTAAACTAAGAGTAGTGGCATTTGAATGTGCAGCACTTTCAGGATCTAAATTTGTTTCTTTTTGTGGGGTTCATACTTTATGTTCTTTTTTTAATCTTCTTTCTTTGGTCCTTTGATTTTTCTTTTAGGACATACCCTCTTTTCATTTTTTAATATGGGAACACATTTGCAGAAAGAAAAGGTATGTACAATATTACAAGACTTAACATAGTCAATTCAAAATTATGATCCCTATTATTATAGGACCCTTACAGATCGCTTCTTAGTAATGGGCATCAACATCCAAGACTATGCTTAAGTCATATGTCAGAACTTGTTCTAGAATATTGAACAACCTTGCGGTTGATTTTTCGCCATCATCTCACCTTGTATCTGACAGGTGTGGAAATGGTGGCCATCTACAAGCTTAGAAGCCACTTCAAGCGAGCCTGGGCCACAATCTCTCATTCCAAATTCAGAGTTGTAGCCAAATACATAGCAATTCAAGCGAGCCTAAGCCACAACTTTTCATTCTAGATTTAGAGTTGTAGACAGAGACACAACACTTCAAGCGATCCTGAGCCACAACTTGTCATTCTAGATTCAGATTTGTAACCAGAGACACAACAATCAAGCGAAACTGAGCCACAACTTGTCATTCCAGATTGAGAGTTGTAGCCAGAGACACGGATGCCCATGAGCATTCATTTTATTGGTGGTCAGCATTAAACCATCTATGCGAGGTTGATATTCCTCCTCTTCAAAGAATTCAGGACACTTCCTCTAGCATAAGACTTCAGCTTCTTGCCATTTTTGGTAGAGTTCCAGGAAATGCATCAAGCATTCCAGAGTTGGTGGTCATCCTTAAAGAAATTTAGGTTGTCGACCTTCCTTCTTCTAGGTTGAAGGTCTCCCTCTTCAAAATATGAGGGACACTTCCTCTAGCAGAAGACCTCAGATTCTTGCCAAATTTCGAAGATTTCTGGGAACTGCACTAAGCATTCCAGTGTTGGTGGTCATCCTTAAACCACCTCTTTATGCCAACATTTCAAAGAGCTCATTCAGCCTAAGTGTTTTCATGCATACTTTGCAGATTTGTATTACAGCTCTCTTCTTGGACTCACCCATACCCCTTCGGATTAAGGGGGGGAATTTTGGACACCTAATCCTCTATGGGTAGGTGTGGAAGGCGATGTAATATTCCTAGAATTTAGCTTTTATCTAAATGGAATATTATAGATCATTTTGTCACTAGGTAGGTGAATAAGTGGGTAGGGAGGCCCATAAATCTCCTTAGCAGCAATAAAAACACTTAAAGTGTGAAAGGAGACCTTCTAAGAAGCTAAATAAAGCACCTCTAAGTGTGAACAGGGGTTGGATCATGTTGAACCAGTAAACTTTGACCAAGTCAACAACGTTGTTATGGAAGAGTAGATATTAAATGAGGAATAACGTAGTTTTGGAGGGAGATTGATTTCATGAAGGAAATGACCTAATTGAGTGGGGCCAAGGGCAAGGAAGCTCATAATCTATATAAGGAAGAGGATGGAAGCCATATGGGGTTATGTTTGGATTATTATTTTGTATGTGGTATGTTTAGACTTCTTGCATTCTTCAGCTATTTAGTTGAGATTGTTGTGTTGTTTAGCACTGGGTGTTGCAGAGCGGGAATCTCACCTCTTTCCTTGATAGGCCTCTTGGAAGAGCATTGAATTTAATTTCCACATTCAGATTTTCAGAGCAAGCTACATCTTTCTTCATCAGCGTAGTTTCTGCAGGATATTGTGCTGTGTTGCAAGGTGCAGCAGTGGAGAATTAGATAGGGTGTCTTCAGAGCTAGTTTTTCAGTGGAGGAAGGTTTCCATCTATTGGGAGGCCTATTAGGAAGCCCCTTGGGCTTTATTGACACATTTGGCACCAGGCCAAGGAGTATTTATCCCCTACAACGTAGTTTCAGTACAGATCTGCGTTATTTTAGGGGGGAGTTGCAGGGGTAGTTGCAGTGGTTGTTTTGAGTGGTGATTTCTTCAGTGGAGGAGCCATTCTTTCATCTAGAGGATCTATTGGAGAATATATGTAGTTATCTACCTCATATTTAGCCATATCTTCTCATTTTAGTTGTTGTAGCATATCTTCAGCCCTAGGGCTGCAACTCACATTGGCACATTGTGTGCATTTTCCGATAACCCTCTAAGTTATCTTGGAAAGTTGATCTAGTGCCCAGATCTATATGTTTAGATTCTATTGGGGCCTATATCAGTATTTTTACGTCATTGTATCATCTCAAAATGCATTTATACCCAATATGACTGTGTTGTAGTTTCTCTCTGGCATTTTGTATTGTGAGAGTAGCACAATTTTGGGAGTGATTGCTTATGGGAGGCTTGTTCCTTCATTGTATATGATTTGTGCCTCACTATTTTGTATTGATTTGATGATCTATTACATGATTTTATGACTTCATATTGGTCTCTAATGTTAATGAGTTAATTTACACTAATATTTCCTGTTTTGTGTTCATATATTGTTGCGTTCCCTATTTGGGAATATTACAGTGGTATCAGAGCATAATCTTGGCTCAGCTTGTGCATTCAGCCAATATGTCACCATAAGGAGAAGCTTCTGACAAGAAGAGGAGATGTACAGAAAAAACAAAAACATGACTCCTTTATTTGGAGGAAGAGAGGAAGAGAAGCTCTCAAAGCTTCTTTTTCAAACTATGCAGATCATCAAGGGAGATATCAAGAAGATGAGAAGGGAGATGTGTAGAGAATCTGCAAGGGGATTTGAATCTAAAGCAAACCCTAGATTTTTACATGATGAGTGTGAGCATGCAGCCACACATTATGATACACAGCACAGTCTTATGCCTAGTTTTACTGTAAGAAAGATGGAGGAAGAAAATGTGCCAAAGAAGGAGACTCTTGGTGATTATCTGAAAGAATATAAATCTCGAACTAAGAGGTTCAAAGATCACATACACTTCCAAGAGTTTTGCAAGATTAACGAGGAGAGGAGCACAAGGTGTAAGCAACATGATGTGGGTAGACTCTTTCTATCTACTTTTGATGGTTCACCCAAATGTTCAGCTAGGGCTTGGGTGGAAGAGCTAGACACCTATTTTCAGCAACACCAAGTTTCAGAGAATGAAGCTATCGAAGTAGCAGTGTTGTATTTTGAAGGTAAGCCCTATGCTTGGTGGATGTTTGAATATTTTTCATTAAAAAATGAAAATACACCTACTTATGAAAATTTCACTAAGAGAATAGTGGAAAGGTTTGATGGAAAACATTATGATACACCTTTGGTGGAGCTAAACAAACCAAAACAAATAAAACCTTTGCATGGGCTAGAAGGATCTATAAACCCAACTCCAATTCTAAAAACTATGGAAGAGGCTAACATCTTGCATAATACCTTGCTAGAGGCAAGATCTCTATCTCATATTCTTGGAAAAGAGGGCATGGAGATCCATTTTTCAAAAGGGGATCCTCTTATTGATAAGGTGACTCCCATTCATTTTGAAGAGGAAGAAAAGGTTGGGGGCAACAACACTGTCATATCTAGAGCATACCTAGCACCTCATGGAGAGGAAGGTTGATCCCTTGCTCCCACAAGAGGAATTCTTATATGTTCACAAGGAATCCCAAAGGATCTCATATGTGGAGATCAAGGCACAATCCATGAACAGCATGTGCCATTATTGATAGATTGTGAGACCTTGCAGATGAAAGGAGAAGGTAGGGAGGAAGGCCAACATCATATGATTAGGAGCACACACCCCTAACTATTACAGAAGGTTGATGCACATAAGAGGCAGACTGATTTGCGTAGTGAGGAAGGGACAAAGTTGTCCATTCATATATGCAGTCTACTCTTGATATTGATGTCTCATTGCATGGAGGCATTCCACCGGGGAGACCACCAGATCAGGAGATGATGAGAGATGCTTCACATTTGGTTGCACCACTCATTGATTCTAGAGGGGTGAGGACCTTGGGAGAACTTGATACAGTGCAGAGAGTCTGGGATAGACTCAAGGAGGAGGGATACACTCTCCCATTTTTAGCATTACCCACTCTCACTACATATTTTGCGTTGACAGAAGTTGCTACAGTGATGGAGGATGAAACCACCATGGTGCAAGGGAGCTGCTCCATGGATTTGGAGAAACATAGGGTACTTCCTTTGAGGAAGGAATCCTACATATATTGGAGTAGATGGAGGCCACTCATGCTTACATTGGCCAAGATCAGGAGGATCTTTTTGGATGGTAGCTTCTCATGGGAGGCCAACTTCCAAAGGCCACCACTTCTAGTTGAGCATGATCACCTACATGATGGGCATGGTAGCACTTTGGAGGATGAATTTGGCATGAGGTATGTCAAAGGAAAGGACATTAGCATGTGGGGAACTTCAAATTTTAGATCTACAGTGTTGTCTCTTAGGAGGATTGATCCATATTGGAGGTATCAGCTTTTGGTAGAGTACTCCAAGGATCTTGGTGCTTGCATGATTCTTGATGACCCAGAGGGGGATGATAAATACATGGTGGATGATGAAGTCATCTATTATTATGGCAGGGTCTTCTTGACTAAAGCTTCTGAGCTCAAGGAGAAGTTGTTACATTCAGAACAAGTGGACTTTCTTTCCATGCACTTTGATGCATATTACTCTTTGATGGAGGAGTTCACTTTGGAGGGCATCCAGCAAGATGTATATCAGCATATGAAGAGATGCATAGCCTAGATGATGATGGAGAGGTTGTCACAACCACTTCCCTACTCATTGAGAGTGAGGGAGAACTTTCAGTTGAGCCATTTCAGCTCAATGACCAAGGTACATAGTAGAGGATGTACACTTATGCATTATGATTTGTATTCCTTTACTTTTTGTGAGCAGCATATTGTACCAAGGAGGATATTTCCTTCTTGTATATTTTATTGTGATGTACTTGAGGCCATTTGCAGCATTGGTGTTGGCCATTCTATTGGTGGATTGTGGGAGATGCCACATGATTATTGGTGTGCACCATTGGCACCACATTTTACTTTTATGATCCTATCTTGTAGGATGATTGTGGCAGCAAACAAGTGGCTGAAAGGACACTTGTTATACTCTTTTTTGAGGCAAGCAGGGGATGCACTGTGCTGGTTCCACATGTGGAACTATGATCCACCTCCCGATTGTCATATGGCAACTTGTTTCTATTTGTTTTTGCTTCCATATATTGATGATGCTCTTATTTTTATGAGAAGCCTTGTTGGGAGGATGGCACAAGAGTTGGAGGTTCCTATTGGGAGTATGATTATCCCTACTTCATATGTTGCATGTTTCAGGAGAAACAATTTGCAAACAATGATTTCCACACTAGATCTCTTTTCTTCATGTGGAAGGGGCCATTTGGAGAACTTGAGTTCTTGGGAGAGTCACTTCATGGATGTTTTGATTGGTGGGGTAGCTTGGGACATTATTGGAGACCACAACATTTCAACTGAAGATTAGTAGCAGCCCCATACATATCATAAATGGAGAGAGAAACAACATGGGTGGAAAAATCTAATCTCTCCATATAGCCCCAATACATTGCATGAACAAGGGGTTGAGGATTTCTTTGATGAGATACCTAGGTGGCTCATTTAATTTGGATGATAGCATGGAGATGGGAGTTTCTCATTGGGAATGAGATCCCCAATCATTGTCATCACTCCTACCTTGAGGAGGCCATTGGACAGCGAGAAGGTTTCCACTTACACCTTCCACTTTCTCATGATGTGAGCTATTTGGTTTTGCATACTTGGGAGGAACTATTGGGGGGCAGATTTATTACAGATTATTTTGAGCAGTGGTGGGGACTATTGATGAGGAGGCCACAAGAGGATGATGGGAGGAATTTTGCTCCACCTTTACATTTTCTTGAGGACAAGCAACATTTTGGAGGGGAGGACTGTAATATTCCTAAAATTTATCTTTTAGCTAAATGGAATATTATAGATCATTTTGTCACTAGGTAGGTGAATAAGTGGGTAGGGAGGCCCATAAATCTCCTTAGCAGCAATAAAAACACTTCAAGTGTGAAAGGAGACCTTCTAAGAAGCTAAATAAAGCACCTCTAAGTGTGAACAGGGGTTGGATCATGTTGAAGTAGTCAACTTTGACCAAGTCAACATCGTTGTTATGGAAGAGTGGATATTAAATGAGGAATAACGCAGTTTTGGAGGGAGATTGATTTCATGAATGAAATGACCTAATTGAGTGGGGCCAAGGGCAATGAAGCTCATAATCTATATAAGGAAGAGGATGGCAGCCATATGGGGTTATTTTTGGATTATTATTTTGTATGCGGTCTGTTTAGACTTCTTGCATTCTTTAGCTGTTTAGTTGAGATTGCTGTGTTGTTTAGCACCAGGTGTCCCCCAGAGGGAATCCCACCTCTTTCCTTGAGAGGCCTCTTGGAAGAGCATTTCATTTCATTTCCACATTCATTTTTTCATACCAATCTATATCTTTCTTCATCAACACAGTTTCTGCAGGATATTATGTTGTGTTGTAGGGTGCAGCAGTGGAGAATTAGATCGGGTGTCTTCAGAGCTAGTTTTTCAGTGGAGGAAGGTTTCCATCCATTCAGAGGCCTGTTAGGAAGCCCCTTGGGCTTTATTGACACATTTGGCACCATGCCAAGGAGTATTTATCCCCTACAACACAATTTCAGTCCATATCTGCGTTATTTTAGGGAAGAGTTGCAGGGGTAGTTGCAGTGGTTGTTTTGAGTGGTGATTTCTTCAATGGAAGAGCCATTCTTTCATCCAGAGGATCTATTGGAGAAGATCTATAGTTCTATACATCAGCTTCAGCCATATATTCTCATTTTAGTTGTTGCAACATATCTTCAGCCCTAGGGCTGCTGCTCACATTGGCACATTGTGTGCATTTTCCGGAAACCTTCTAGGGTTGTCTTGGAAAGCTGATCTAGTGCCTGGATCTATATTTTTAGATTCTATTGGGGCCTATATCAGTATTTTTACATAATTGTATCATATATATCTATATTTATACCAAATATGATTGCACTGTAGTTTCTCTTCGAGATTTTGTATTGTGATAGCAGCACAATTTTGGGAGTGATTGCTTATGGGAGGCTTGTTCCTTCATTGTATATGATTTATGCCTCACTATTTTGTATTGATTTTCTGATCCATTACATGATGTTATGACTCCATATTGGTCTCCAATCTTAATGATTTGATTTACACTACTATTTCCTTTTTTGTGTTCATATATTGTTGCATTCCCCATTTGGGAATATTACATGCGAACAATGAAAGAGGAGTCCAAGTGACCTTGGAATGTGGAATCCAAGAGTCACATCAATGTAATATAAATGCACATCTATGGTCAATACTAAAATAACTCATGCCTATCTTCCCAACTTTCTTTTTTTCACCATGCCATTGCTTAACAATATGCAACAGTATTTCACAAGTACAATGGTGTGGCAGCTACTAGGTCTAGGCTAGTGATCTCGTCCACCAAATTTTGCAAATTGTGCAGTCCTTCCTTGCACTCTTAACATGCCTAGAAACTCCAAAATATTCGCCCCAAAATAGAACCCGACAAATATGCACAGTTGTGTACACTCGTTGGGCGAGCCTCGCCTTGCCATGTGCTCTCCTTTGTTGTGTCCTTCTTCGATGCTCGACCTTTTTGTGTTTTTGGGATATTACAGGCTTGCCCTTGTTATTATGTGGTTTTCTATGTAATTTTTGGTGCCTTGGTCGAATGAAATTCTCTCATATTTATACATGTCCTTGCCTTTCCTTTTTACATGGGTCGATGCCCTGTTTTCCATTGAAGTGACCCTTCAAATTTTGTGGGTGCCCCTTGCTGGATGGGTGTGCCCTTGGGACAACTTTCTTGCGGGTATGTGGGTGCCCCTCGTTGGGCTAGTATGTTGCTTGGCTGACATGCTTGCAGGTCGTTCTAGCACCCCATGTTGGGCGAGCATGCCCCTACTTTTCTGCTTGGTTATCGTATGCTCCGCGCTATCATCTCTCGTAATTTCCATGTTGTTCACTCCTCTATCGCACTGCCCCTTAACTCACCCTCGTGTCTTTATTTTCCTTTTCCTCTATGTATTTCCTGTCGCGTCACCCGAGTGCCCCACCTTGGGTGCACACGCACCCGTGGTCGTGATCATGCTGAGTTGGGTTTTCGTCGTGTTTTATACGCATGCTCCCTCACACACCCTACACTATTCCATTTTTTGTTGTGTGGGTAGGCACACCCATCATGATGTGCATGCTATATCTTGCTCAGTATTATGCCCAACACCCTTCCTCCATACGGGCGCACCTAGGATGTGCGCCCCTCTAACTTGTGCATGCTAGCCCCATGTGGATTTGGGTTCCCACTTCCTCCATGTGGGTGTATTGTTCGTCAAATAGGTGCTCTTTTCATGCTTCCAAGTCAGTTCCATATCAGTTTTTTTCCACTCGAAGTGTTTGTGGGTCATCATGGGCCCCCGTTGGCCTTTGTGCCAACTCGAGGTCCTGACAATGGGCATACTTCTACATGCGATTAGGTATTGTCACAATATCTTAGGTTGTATTAAATAACCAATACAACTATAAATATTGCTTGCCTCATTCGACCTCTCCTCATGACTTAGTCCCCCGGAACCCCAATCCCTGGCATTTTGGATTCCAATGCCAAAAAAAATTATTTGGAAATCATCAGGGAGATAGGCTCTGAGATGGAGATCCCTCTCTTATTGTTACGAGACTCCACTTATCCATTAAAATCACGTATCTTAGATCTTGTAAATTCCTCTTCTTTACCTCCTTCCCAAACTTTTGAGATGGGAACCTCCGAGATGACAGAGCCCGAGATAGAAATAACTCCCGTCAACTAACACTCCTCAATTTTGTCTAAACAATTAATTTGTCTTGGGCATTTGAACTATCGGCTGCTTCTCACCTCCGAGATTTGCTTCTAAACATCTAGGATACTCATCCACTTCTATACATAAAGGATATTAAAACCCCACTCCACTTTGATTTAATAGTACGGAAACTCAACTCCTTATTTACATTGTTGGCATATCCGAGTGACTAAGATGTAGCTTCTTCCTTGAGTTACATGGATTTAGGGCGACACCTCAAAATTTGCACAACGTTGTGGTATTTTTTTCGAGTGGTTATGAGTGAGGGCATTAGCATTGCATTCTAGACAAGCATAAACATGGATGCATAACTTTTAGGTTGCGTGGATTTGCAGATTGCCTTATTCTCTTTATTTATTTATTTTTATTATTTAATTCACAATAAGAAAAATTAGGGTTTGCCACATTACTTTCAATTCCACTTTACAAAATTATTTTTAATGCGTTTGTTTTCCATAAATTATATATTTGATGTATATGTGTTGAAATCGTTGAATTTTTAAAAGTTTACAAGTAATGTTTTTAAAATGTTAATTAGGATTATTTTGGGTGTTTGGGTAGAATAGTTGTTATCTTCCCTCTTTATATTTAAATTAGTGCTAGCAACATGATGAGTTATAATGCTTTGATAAATATTGTTGTAATGGCTTCATGCTTATGAATATTGTTATATTAGCTTCAAGTCTTGTGAATTTTTAACCTCACTCTAACCCTCAAAAGAGAGGCTAATTCCTTTTGTCAAAAAATGTAATATTTTTAAAACAAGAGAAAATATTTATAAAAAATTAATTCGATTTATTGATAAAATATCTATAAACAATTATTGGATTTATTTTAAATGGATGAGAAGAATGATATTAATTCTCTTATTAGAATTTAATTTTTGCAAATGATATATTAAGTTCAAAGCTTTTTATTAGCTTTTATTGTATTTTTAAATTTAAGGGAAATGTTTTCTTATCATTTTTTTATATAACATGATGTACACTTAAGATCATAATATCTTCTTTGTACTAAATTATGAAGCACCTAAATGTTCTCAAACCTTTATTTTTATACCCTTGAGATCACAATATCTCCTCCACACTTCGTTATAAAGCACCTCAATATTCTCACTACATTTTTTATTTTTAATTTTATATATATTATTATTAAATAATAAAAATGCTTTATCATTATGTTTATTCCTTTTTCTCTTGGTATTTATCCTATTTAAACACCACCATGCCAACAATGTGGTATCCTATAGACAAACTTATATGAAAACATGTAGAAAAGAGTCTAGTCTTTAAGAATTTTATCACCCTTGTTTTGTGAGAGCATGTGTGCTTAGCATTATTGGAGATAACACCATCATGCCAACAATGTGACAATCATAGGAAAAAACTTATGAAAACATGTAAGACTTATGAAAATAAAGTATGCATAGCATTATTGAAGATAATATGGTTAGTGTGAGCTTTGAGAGCATATTTTTTTAATGTGTTGTTTTTTTTCTAAGATTTGTGAGTCGTGATTGATTGTGTTAGAGTAAAAACTGGTTGTATGTTTCATTGTGTGAGTATGTAGTTGTTTTTCGTATGAGAATAAATATTTATATAGTAAATTGCATTGTTTTAAATTTATGTTGGCATTATGGCTCATGAGTTTTCCTTGATGTCAACCTCATCACAATTTGTATGGATTCCTTGTTTACGATGGTATATCTACATTATGGTTAAAAATTGCAATGCAAGAGTGAAGTTTCAAATGCATGATTGATGTTTGAGTGCGGGAAGTTGCAGAGGCTTGCAGGGTGATAAAAATATTACAAACACTTGAACATGTGTTGAAGAGAATGAGGAAGAAGCTTGACGAGTTCAGGATTGTGCAGAGGAGGATTTTCCATACATTAAGCCCCAACGACATGGAGGAAGGCTCAACAGGGTGATTTGAATATGGAAAAAATAGTTTTGTTGTGCTAGATTCCTCATCAGTTAAATAAAAGTGTGCTTAAGGATCGTCTGAAATAACAAGTTTATGAGAGGGTTTATATGTGAAATTTATATGTCTTTTATGAGCAATTCATTAAGTAAAATAGCTTTAAAAAACTCATAACAGCAAGTAAATTGTAGAGAATACAACACACAACAAACACATAACATAGAGATGATAACAGAGTTCACCCTTCCTAGGCTGCATCTCCATGGACCTGCTTCAATGGATTGGCCCTCTTTGTATTAATGTTTAATTATCTGATTACATGCACCTATAGTGCTCCAATGGATTCCCAATCTACTCCAATGGATTCAAAAGACCAAAAAACCCTTAAGTAGCCTCTTTTGGCTCTGCAAATGGTCTTCAAGTGAAATAGACATGGCCTCCTCACCCGGTGGCCCTAGGCATCTCTAATATTCAAAGTGGAAAAATCACTTACAAAATTGCTCCTCTGCATCTGCAACCTACACCATCATGCTCAGAGCATCCAAATCAACTAGGATTGACTCTTTCTGAGCCCAATTTGATCGAATTATGCCAAAGTTATGGCTCAGTCAAGTTTTCCCTAGGAAAACTCCACTAAAACTCGAGAAACTCCAGTTAACCCCGAAAATTCTGGAGCTCCGCCGAAAATGGCAGACTCCGCCAAGCTATCCGCTAAGTTCAATGCAATTTAATTAATGGTTAATTACGGAGTTAAGGTGCAGCTAATCGCACTTAGCACTAAACATGTGCTTAATCTAAGCGCATTTTAAATATGGCTTATGGGTTTTTAAAGCTTGTTTAGTGGTTTTAATCTACATCATTAACATAATATTTTTGCCACGGTCACGACCATAGACCATATGCGATGGGGCTGACCCACGGGGCTAGCCCCCATTTCCTTCTGCCTTATACCAAATCAAACTTTAAATATAAGTTGAATGCGATGGTTATTAAGAACCATTGCCATGGTCTAACGATAAGACCTGTGCGAAGTGTGGGGGAGGTCATGCGGTCGAGCCTGACCTCCACCTGTCCACCTGCATACAATTTTTCCATACCATATAATATGCAATTTCAACCTTACCATAGCCAAAATTCGGCCTTTTGGGAGGGCACGTGGTGGCCTCTGGGCTAGCCATGTGTCCTCTTCTTGTTGGCTTGTCTAAAACCAAGCACAAACTGACATGTGCTGAGAAACTCGGGCCAGCCACAATTTTACACTTGTCAGCACACCATTGGCTAGAGGAAAACCGAAATTTTGACCCCTTTGACCCTATTTGACCTTTTTTTTTAAATTCGCTTGTTTGGAAAAGCAGACATTAGGCTCTAACTTTCTCACATGAACTTCGTTTTGAGAAAAACAAAGTGTGATGGAATCAGGAAGATGAGACATATCCGTTCGTTCAGGTTTTGAGTGATTCTGAACACTTGAATTTTTCGCAAATTTTTTCCCCCAATTTTGTTTCAGATCACTCCTTCCCGCTAAAATGGCTTTTGGGCCCACAAAATTTGGTTATCTGGTGAGATTTTAATACTCTTCTCATTTCCAAGCTATATCAAATCGATTCTAATTAGAAAAATCTCCATGACAACCACTTTGGTTCATTGACATGCCTTTCCTTGCAAATGGCTTGGCACTTCAACCAATTTCCTCCTTTCACTTATAACCCAATCCAACACTTGTTGGCTACTTGTTGACTGATTAAACACCTTGTTATACCAAAGTGATCCCTCTATGTTGGAAAGCTGACTGATGGCCTTCCCACTGAGAATCTTGTTCCTCCTTTGCACACGCATGCATTCGATGCAAGCTTCTCATTGGAAACCACTTTTCCAAGTTAAGCCCATCTGACTGAACTACAACAATGAGTTCCAATATCATTAATCACAAGAAAAGAAATGATCATTTTTTTACCTCCACGATTCCAAATTCCACATCTGGAAGAATTCATTCACCATCTCTTTCGCTTCTTGGCAACAACACATCAAATGGTCTACAATGGCTACTGTTTTGGCTGTAAACTTTTTTCATCTTGTCCACTTTCCGCTTCTTGATTCCATAATCCTCCAGTATTGACATGCTGATCATGCCATGATTTTATAATGAAGGCTAATCATGAGCCTCTTGCTCAAGAGTGGACTTTCCAAAATCCTAAGACATCTTGTCACAAGAAAAACCATTAACTTGAAAAACACGTCATGCAATAAACACAACTTGACGACCTCTTCCTTTTGCTCCTTCAAAGAAACAAATGTCACATCCTGTGAACATCGCCATGCATTCTTACATATTGGTGTACAAAAAAAAAAATTGTGTAATTTGTCGATGGGTTTCGACAAAACATGTGTCTTCAAACAATTGACTCTCAATTCAAACAAAATCATGTACAACAACTTGATGATTCTTCTCTCAAAACAACAAGAATTTCACATCTCATGAAACAATTCGTCAACATCTCCCTTTCATCCTTGGAGACTAAATAAAATCTTCCAATTCGATAAGACATACATGTAAAAATCAATCGACCAACACAAGTCGACACTCATGCATGTGAAAATGATCAACATTATCAAGTTGAAAACATACATCTTAACAAAGCAATCAACCAACACAGTTCAATCACTCATGCATGTTCAAGCACAATTAAACTATCAAAAATTCCACTTCTCACACACACAAACTCTCATGCATGTATACAATGCTCAAATCTCTCGCAAGTACAATCACAAGTACAAGAATCCCATTGGTATGTATGAGTACTTAAAGAGATGAAAGGACCAATTTTAGACCCAATTCAAACTTTTGTATTGCTGCAGCAAATTTGGTCAACATACTCCACTTTCAAACACCTTCCTGGCATAAACATGCACATGCATTCTAGAGAAAAATAAATGCATTCGCATGAAAATTGGAACTACATATTGCCATCTTTGTTTCATCTAAGTGAGTCAACATAACTCTACTTCTTCAACATCTTTCTTCATGCAATATGAAACATACTAAAAAGAGAAAAGAAATGCATTCAATTGTCAAATAAATGCATCAATAAGGCAATATTTTCATCAATCATCAAAATAAATTCAAGGCCTTAATTGGTTCGAAAATTTAACCATCTCTTTCCAAACCACTTCAATGGCACTCCTTTTAGCTGCACTTTATCATGTGAATCATCCTGACCCACATCAATTATGGAATCCTCTTTTCCATTCTTGTAAAGATCTCTTTCCACCTTCTTCAAATGTCGTGGATGACTTGTTGGATACAAATTCCAACACTTGTCTACATGGTTTGCATTATCTAATGGACCTTTGGCTTTCTGTCTCCTTTGTTTTGAAATTTTCTTGTGTATGAAAAAATTCTTCCAACAGCTCGAAATAGTATGGTTATTCAAACCACAAAAGTAACATGTAAATTTTCTCCAAATCTTATGTGAGGATTTACCATGTTTATCATAATCAAAAGCAACTTGATTAAAGGTAGATTTATACCTTGAAAATTCACCTTTTTCGCGTTCTTGAGGAGTTGAATTTGATGAGGTAGTGGCCCTCCTCGAAATACCAACAATGGCTTCAATGAATTTAGAGCTTTTAATATCCTCTTGTTTTCCATTTCCATTAGTTGCATGCTTATGAGCATCTTCTTGCAAAGTGGGTATAAAATTTTTGCATTCCTCATGAACATAAACTTCACAAGATTGAGGTAATGAACATGTAATGAAAGTCCTTCTTGGAACACCTTCATGTGCCTCCTTGGCTTTGGAGCTGAGTCTCCATCTCATGCATCTTTTCGAGAAGCTCTTGCTTCTCTCCCTTCATGGCTATCAATTTCTCTTGAAGTGTAATTCTCTCCTTCCTATATTCAAACATCTCTTGCACCATATCTCTCATGATGAAGATATTCTGCAACATCTCTTCATTAAAGGGTATTTCTATGGAAGATGGATTAGAAACAATGCTTGATGAAGCTGCCATCATAATTGTAATGCATAAAAATCTCCTTTGTTGTGATTTGAGAGCTGAGTCCTCAATCTTGACCTTCTCTTCAAGAAATACACATAAACTTGCACACGGTTAAATTCTCCTTGCACAAATACAAAACCAATAGCTAATTCTATAGCTAACCTTTCCAAAACCATCTCAGGGCTAAAATTAGCTAAATTGTGCTCTGATACCAAATTGATATGAATATGGAAAAACTAGTTTTGTTGTGCTAGATTCCTCACAAGTTAAATAAAAGTGTGCTTAAGGATCATCTCAAATAGCAAGTTCATGAGAGGGTTTATGTGTCAAATTTATGTGTCTTTTATGATCAATTTATTAAGTAAATTAGATTTAAAAAACTCATAACCACAAGTAAATTGCAGAGAATACAATACACATCAAACACATAACACAGAGTTGATAACGAAGTTCACCCTTCCTGGGCTACATCTCCATGGACCTGCTTCAATGACTTGGCCCTCTTTGGATTAATGGTCAATTATCTGGTTACATGCACCGAGAGTGCTCCAATGGATTCCCAACCTACTCCAATGGATTTAGAAGACCCAAAAAACCCTAAGTAGCCTCTTTGGCTTTGCAAATGGTCTTTAGGTGAACTATACATGGCCTCCTCTCCTAGTGGCCCTCAACATCTTTAATCTTCAATGTGGAAAAATCACTTATAGAAGTGCTCCTCTACCTCTATAACCTGCATTATCATGCTTAGGGCATCCAAATCATCTAGGATTGACTTTCTTTTAGCACAATTTGGTAGAATTATACAAAATTTATGCTTCAGTCAAGTTTTCCCTAGGAAAACTCCACTAAAATTGGAGAAACTCCAGTTAACCTCGACAATTCTAGAGCTCCGCCGAAAATGGCAAACTCTGCCAAACTAACCGCCAAGTTAAACGTAGTTTAATTAATGGTTAACTACAGAGTTAAGGCATCGTTAAGCGCACTTAGCGCTAACCACGAACTTAATCTAAGCACATTTTAAATATGGCTTGTGGGTTAGTAAAGCATGTTTAATGGTTTTAATCTTTGTCATTAGCATAGCTTTCTGCCATGGTCACAACCACAGATCATATGTGATGGGGTTGGCCCATGTTGTTGGCCCCCATTTCCTTCTGCCTTATACCAAATGAAACTTTAAATATAATTTGAATGTGATGTTTGTTAAGAACCACTGCCATGGTCTAACGGTAAGACTTGCGCGTAGTGTGGGGGAGGTCACGGGATTGAGCCCGACCTCCACCCATCCACCTAAATAAAAATTTTCTGTACTATATAATATGCAATTTCGACCTTACCATAGCCAAAATTCGGCCTTTGGGAGGGGCACGTGGCGGCCTTTGGGCTAGCCACGTGTCCTCTTCCCATTGCCTCGTCTAAAACCAACCACAAACTGACATGTGCCCAGAAACTCGGGCCAACCACAATTCGACACTTGTCAGCACACCATTGGCTGGAGGAAAACAAAAAATTTGACCCTGTTTCACCCTCTCTCTTTTTTTTTTAATTCACCTGTTTGGCAAAGTAGACAACGAGCTCTAACTTTCTCATACCGAATTTTTTTTTAGCGAAATGAAGTGTGTCAGAATCAGGAAGACGAGACCTATCTAGTCGTTCAAGTTTCGAGCGATTCTGAACATTTTTCATGTTTAGCAATTTTTTCCCCCCAATTCAGTTTCTAATCACAGGGCGACTTGAAGCCTTTAGCCACATGGAAGACTCGTTAGCAAGGTAGATATAGTCAAACTTTCTTCTCATTGTTTATGCAGCCATGCCTATAGGTGAGAAAAAATAAATACCAAGAGTGAAACCAAGGTTTTTTCCCATGGAATTGTCCACGTGAATGGGATTGATTTGGAAAACCAGTTAGTCATTAAAGAAATATTGAGGTCTAAAATGGTCCTCCTAAGGAATATTATAAAATTAAATAGTGGAAATAATAAAGTAGGATTTAATTACCTCATCAAGTTTTTTAGGGTAAAAAGAAAAAAACTACTTTTCAACTCGTATTTTCAATTTATCTACCCAAATTTTTACTCAAATTTCGAGAGGAAGCACTCATTGGATGTGCAATTTAATTCCTTGTCCAAGGAGTACCCATGTTGCTTACTTTTGATGGACCCTGCTACACAAAAAATGATAAATACATGAAAAAATATGATTGCAATCACATTTTTTCATGTATTTCTCATTTTTCGTGTATAAAGGTCCATCGAATGTATGCAACATGAGTATTCCTTGGAAAAGGAATTAAATTCCACATCCAACGAGTTATCCCACTCGAAATTTGAGTAAAACTATGAGGAGATAAGTTGAAAATACAATTTGAAAATGTTGTTTTTTTATTTTATTATTATTTTATCTTTTACCTTTTTTACTCCAAAAGTGGTGAATCATCCCCCATGGTTGAAATCATCACCTTGAATCCTATTTCTTCTTATAAAGTTTATTTTGGTTGTACGTTTTTTTTTAGGCATATTTTTTACCCCAAAATTTCTCTAATAAAATTAAAGCCAAGGTAAATGCATGTGGTAGTGAGAATATCATGAGGCTATAAAAGAAAAGAGAATGGAAGCCATTGGGTGTGCAATTGATGAAATATTTTTGTAATTTGTCTTTGAGTAGGAGAAGACAAGGGCATGTAGAGGAGATTAAAATCTCATAAATATGACAGTATAATGATTAATATGCTTGTCTATCAATTGTTTTGTTTATTGACTATAGGGATAAATGATAATGAAGAGATCAAATTTATGGAAGAGATGCATATATGCTTGTCTACAAATGATTGATTTTCTTGTTCAGGACATACACTATAATAGTGTGGATTGTTAGTAACAATATGGGTCAATTTGTCTCGTATTGAGCAGTATGTATGGAAAACATATAGACTAGAAGACTATGAACAAAAAATTCACTTTATTCACTGATATAATTGACTTGACATGGGTTTTTGTAGTAGTTTTTTTATCTCCGTGTGCATAGAGAATTGATTCATTGTTTTACATTATTAAAATGATATTTTTCTAGAAAGATACATGTGCTATGAGATTATTTGAAAATAGATTTTTTGTATAGAAATCATTGTATCTTGCAAGTTTTAGAGATCATTTTGTAGTTAAGGGTTTTGCAAATGAAGTGGAGTTAATGGTAGATGTGATTACATAGATCATTATTCTGTAGGGTATAAGCATGTAAAATAATTGGTGTATGAAAAATGATAGAATCGTCAGGGAATCATGCGATCATATGAAGTGTTGATAGTTGAGAAAGGATTTTTCTACTTTAATTGTGACAATCATAGACGTTTACAATAATCTGTTTAACCTTGATAGTGAGATTATATTTCTTGAAAGATTGGAAGCCTAATCAGTAATAGATTCATTGAATTGATCATAGATATACTATTTTCAAATGTGATCATCTCTTGGTTCTGATTAGGGTTTTTAAAAAATGATCTACTTATGTAACCAGTGAAGAATTTTAAGTAGTATGCAAATATCATTGTCTTAATAGTACGTAGAAATTTTTCTTGTGAAACTTCTCTTAACCTTCCTATACCACAATGATAGTGATACATTTGATTGACCCTTTCTTATTTAATGATGATAATTTAAAGCAGAGATTCATAATCAATGAAAGTATATTATGAGTGCCTACATAATTATGAAGGTAGAGTTTGGGAGTGTTAATTTTGGCTTGGCATTGATTCCTTGTTCATATGCGTTGCATTGCATTGAAAACCCTTATATGGATACTAATGCTATTACTTGGATGAACAATTGATTATTTGGTTATAGTGAAAAAATTCATAAGAGATCTTGTCGTGCCTTTGTTGAGGAGTTCGGATTTGAGATGATTTGTCGCTTGATGAGACACAATGAAAGATGTATCATATATGTCATTTCTTATACTTTTCTCATATGAATCGACATTATTTACACGATGGTGATGTGATTTATAAGATGGAATTTGATGAGCTTCCTGCTAGGCAATGATGTTATATATTGAGATGTGAATTGTAAATCTTTTTATTAGCTCAATTGTGGACATTGTGCTTGATTCTTTGTGACCTCGTAGTTGACAGTTTTTGAATGAGATTTGACAAGTTTGTGACTTGGTTGGTATACTTCTTAGTATTGACAATAATAATAAGAATAGGGTTTTGATGAAGAGTATGGATGAGTTGGGACTGCTTGTTTATGAAATTATTTGTTGTTATTGATATGATGGGTAGATGATTATTTGAGTTGGTTGGAATTTAATAGGGACAATGAAATACTTTCATGATATAATTAATGTGATGGATGGTTGAAGATCTTGGAATTTGACAGTGTTGGTCAATTAGGATTGATGAGCATAGGATTTTATTAGACTTGGTACATGGCAGTTGTTACACCATTTTTTGGTCATCTAACCTGTTACTATTAGATGGACCAAAGCACACCAAGTAAGACCAATTTTACCCTAAGTAAAATCGCTTTCACTATGAAAAATAACTTAGTAATCCATATTTATTAAGTTGTTTATGGTCTAAACAGGAAAACCCATGAGGAAATATTGAATAAATACACATTTGTTTGATTTTCCTCAAGGAATAATTAGTTAAACAACAGTTTAATTAATATTCCTAGTCATATTTAACCCAAAACAGGAAAATTAATCAGATAAATTATTATTTATCTTATTATTTTCTAGGAATAATTATTTAAACATTATTTAAATAATATTCCTTATTAAAATAACTAAATCATTTATAAATAATTGAATAAATCATTATTTATTTTATTATTACTCAACCACATCCTTAAAATAATAAATAAACCATTTATTTATTTATTATTTACAAATAAAGGGATTTGACCAAAGTCAAAGTCTTTTTCCCTCCAACAAATATAATAAAATATTCCATATATGTTGGATCTAGATTTGGTTAATAATATTTTAATTATGCACCATTATCATGACTAAATCAATATTTTGTTATATATAGATGGGTTTTTCCATTCACTCACTACCTTTTGTTGCCTAAATATCACTCTGGATCTATACTTTTGGTATGACTATGATCCTCCATCATTGTCATATTTTGCTACCATTTTTCTTGTGAGCTCCCTTTGAGTTCCATTTTTTGTCTAGGTTTTCTACACCATCAAGAGAGAGAAATTTTAGATCTGAAGTGTTGAGGACTTACAAGAACCCATCCCATTGAGGGGGATTGGTAACATCTTTCTATGTTCCCTTCCCATGTGTCAAAAATACAAAAATTCTTTAAAAATATTCTTGTCTTGTCTATTGGATGCATGGAGCAACTATTGCTTTTATTTATTGCTTAATGTCTTTTACTGCATAGATCTATATTTTGCAGCATTTGTCTTGGTCAACTAATTGCAGATATAAATAAATTGGCAGTCATCTTTGATGTTAGGGCTATTTTTATGCACATCTAAAGTGATATTTTTTCGTACGCTTGCGATTAAGAATTCATACTAACAACTGGCAACTCCACTGGGGTTTACGATTACAACCTTTGTCGTTTTTCAGATCCCTACATGACCAGCTCCTTCAAACCCTAGGATTTCTCTTCAGATTCTTTTTTTGATTTTCTTGATGTTTTTTTTAACCTATGAAACAATAAAACATTAAAAATTATAACTTCTGTGTTTTTTCAGACCTATTGCGCAGGTGACAGGCATCAGCTGCAACTGAGACGAAATTTTTTTTTGAAACCTGCTCCCGAGAGTGCTGGAAGTACTGGTCACACTTTTTGGACCAAAACCTACAACATAGAGCTTCAGGGCACAAAAAAAAGGCCTAAACCTGCGACCTCTGGGAAAACAGGTCAGAAACTGGGACCTGAACTTTTTGCGGGAATTTTTACGAGATTTTTCTAGTTTTGTTTAGGGCTCTGTTCAAGGTTGTCTGACCTCCTTCTCCACCCATTTTTTACTTTTCATTGCTATGTTTTACTCATCAAAGTGGGAACCTAGCCCCCTAGGGCTTCAATACCCTCCACCTTTCTAGGAGGAGTTTTAGTTGTTCCAGGTCATCTGAAATTTCAATGTGTTCAGCCATTTTTTAGATATGATCCCTTACCTTCATATCCACTTCATATTGGTTATTCATCCATCCAAAACACCTCTTATCAGTTTTGTTTGGGTCTTCCTCTACGGTTCCCTCTATTTCCCTCCAAGTTGTAGCCTTTCCCCACCTCATTTACAACAATTTTCCCTCTGATTTTTTGTTGTTTTTTTGCACCTATTTCCAGCAGATCTGACCTTTAGATCATTTTCCCTCCCAAATTTATATCTATTGGATATTTTGGTGTGTTTTGACTAGATTTTTTCCCACCCACAGACTAGTTGTTAAGAGGCCTGCCTAGTTGGGTTTAGATTAATGCATAATTAGATGTTTATTTTTTGTTATTTCAATTTCATATACTGTTATCTACAGGTTTACTTACAGTTATACAACACATTTTTTCTTTTTCTCTACAAACATTTGGGTTTAAAAATTAAAATTTACACACTTAACACACACACCCTAAGTGAAGAAGAGCCTGGTTAACACCGCCAGGAAAATACTTTAACATTGTATTCAATTGATCCTGCACCTCTTTAGCCTTGTTTCGACATTGTAATCATTTGATTCTGTACCTCCTTGCCCTTATTGGTCTCTCTTCCCTTTGTGCCATGTTTTTGATTTCATCATTGCACCCCCAAGTTGTTTATCTCAGAGACTTCTTGGCCTTCATCCTCAGTTTCCGTTAGGAAGACTTACTCCTTCGCGTAGGATTCGAGTTAGTCCTCCTTCGAGTCCGCATTCTGACTCCTCTTCTAGTTCATTGGATTCCCCTTCTGGTTCCATCCGCAGTTCTCCCCCTATCACCTTCACCATGTCTGGTTTAGGACCTAACGTTGGTGCTAGCCTTGGCCCTAATGCTGGGAATACTACTAGTGGGACCGCAACAGGAACTATCTCGGCTGCTCCCTTACTCCCCTATATGGCAAGCCTCAGTCTTCCCGATTTTAACCAGTTGATCAATGACCCAATATGCCATGACCTGGGTTGGCCTGCTATGCCAACCAAGCTCCCTTCCGACATCCCAAAGTTTGAAGGTCTTGATGGAGAAGATCCTACAAACCATGTTCGATCTTTCCACATGTGGTGTTCGTCTAGCTCCATTACCGATGACTCTATCTGTCTTCGGTTGTTCCAATGTACACTTACTGGCGAAGCTTCTAAGCGGTATGTTGATCAGGCCTCCTCCTCTCATAGCACCTTTTCGACTCTTGCCCAGGATTTTTTGTCTTATTTCCAGCTTCCCCTTTGTTATGACATTGGTACCGAACTTTTGACTTCTTTTCGTCAATTTTCTTCGACCCACCTATCTGATCATGTCCAAGAATGGCGGAGAAGAAAGAGACTATGTCGAGCCCCTACCTTCGAATATCGTGTCTACATGGATTGATTCCTTAGATCCCTTTTGCCTACTATCGGCAAATATGTCGCATCGCATTTCCCTCAAACCGAATAAGCTTCTCTCCAGATTGCATTAAAATGTGACTTGATCTACACTCAGTCTAGTTATGTTTATACCATCCTACCTAATCTCCCTAGACCCCGGTGGTACCAACACACCAGGGGCATCCCACGCCTGCGAAACTGACATCGTTGGAGCTCTTCCTCATCCATACGCTCGGCCTCCCATGGGCTATGGTTTCCCTCAAGGAGGGGCCCGGCACCTCTAGCACATTTCCCCCTCCCGGTATGCATGTATCCGGGGATACGGCATGACTCCTCCTTTTTTCCCAACCTAGTCACCACAATGTTACCCAACACTCCCTATCATGCTGTATTCGCCGACTTGGTGCTCCCGAAGGTCCTCGAAAGCATTAGTACGCGATGTTATGGATTGGTTGACTTGGTAATTGATAATGTTCTTAGGAGGGGTTTTCATTTGTATATTGGTTTGATTTAGGGATTTTTATTCAACTATTCGAGTTATTTAGTGATTCAATAATGCGGTATTCGATGATTCAATGATTCAACATGTTGAGTATATTGGTATATGGTAAGTGTGCTGGGTGGTGGCCTACAATTTTTTATGATTGTTTGATACAAGTGGATCCGAGGTATGAAAAGTATGAAACATGGTCCATGGAGGTTACGGGGTTTTATTCTTTAGTGAGAGAGGGATCTTCCTTGCGGTAGGAATCGATGTACACATTTATTAAGGAGTAGGAGCTCCCTTCTAGTATGATCGGGGAACTTGTAGAGGGATTATAACCTCCTGAGGTAGGAGCATACATACTCTACAAAGAGTTTTTTCAGGTAAAAAATGTAAGAATACTTTATTTATACCATCAAAATAAGAAGACAAAATGATAGTTGAAGTGGTTTTATCCCACATTGTGCTTCCACCTAAAATCCGGTGTCCATGTGATTTATGCGTTGATGTGTTTTATGGTTTTTTTATCCCTAATTTATGCGGGAACACAATGGAATACACATATAGAGAGATAAAAGGATGTAGTGGAAATAACGATTTCATTTCATTAATATCAAAGAACTAAATTTGTTCTAACGGACAAAATGGAAATAAACTAGCTAGAGCCTTTGGTAGCTTATCTCTAAGAAAATATGTGGTGGCTATAGGCCTGCGAGAGCGTGGTACAATGAGGGAAACTTGAGGGCCGATTTATTATTGAGAAACAATGGAAAACCATAAAAAATCCAAAAAACCTAACCCTTGATAGCCAGTGTAAGCTGCCATAAAACTTAGGGCCCCATTTGGGTAAATTGGTACATCAACTTCTCGGGGACGTAACTTTGGCATATGATCTCCATTTGGCACTTACAATACCTCATTAGAAATATCTATCCACGGACTACAACTTTTGAAGTGAGAAACACGAAAGGAACTTCCATCTTGCTCCCAGTTTTCCCAAAAAACATCATTTAGGGCCTCAAAATAGCTCAGGAAGTTCATGACCCAAAAAACTACTAAAAATAGTAAATTGTGCTACAATTAAGGAAATTGAAAAACTGAAAGAAAAAATGGTGTGGTCCCATGTGGAGGATAGGCGGGTGTACAATATCCCACCTAGATGATTTATATGCTTTTATACTTAATGTTTCTCATGGTTGATTGAATAAGCCCCTCATTTACAACATATGTATATATGCTAATGTATATAATGGTTCAAGATAACATTGAAATGAATGCATAAACTAAGTAAGTTTGATTTAGGGAATGAAATAATGATCCCCCCTCCCCACCCAGTATTTCTAATAATTAGAATTGAGTGAGGTCTCTCTAATAAAGTCTTAGCAAAACTGAAAGTAGTTTAGGGACAATGGGAAGGGAAGCACGAAGAAAGAAGCACTGACAGGGAAGAGTGCAAGTCGAGGGAAAACGTGCTTGATGATGTATCCAAATTCGTTGTAATATTTGCATTCATATATCAAGGGATAACCTGGTAGCAAAACAATCCAAGTCAAAAAGTATGGACAACAAAGGGATATGTTTGATACCGTTGATGATACTAATTACTAGGATTGGAAAGAAATTATGAAGATAATGTTCCTCGGATACGATGTTTGTAATTTACATCTGTATATGGCTATACTAAAATTCCACCATCGGGACAAGAACTTCAGAAAATAATAGTCAAGCATTAAATACAATCTTTTGTACCATACCTAATTAAGTATAAAGAGAAAATTATGCATTATGAAACTACAAAGGAGTGTAAAGTGGGGGATAATATGCGAAGTCATCCATGAAGGAAAGAAAACAAGTAAGGAAGTTTTCTCATCAAGTAAAGCTGAAAGTTAATCTAGTTTTACGAGACGCTTTAAATGAATCTAGAGGAAGTTATGTAAGTTTGATACGAAGATGAGAGTGATCATGAAACAAACTTTTTTATATTCGATGGATTTCTTGATTTAGAAGAAGATATGTTAGAGGAAGTACTAAAACTTAGAATAAAACATGCTATGTTCTTTGAAAATATATTAATAGTCTTGAGAATAAGTTGTAGGAATATGAAAACAAGGAAATGATGAATAAGTAGCAGAACAACTCAAAGAAAGGAAACAATATTGTGGAGGAATTGAAGTTGAAATCGTACTATCTAAGATCATATCTTGAAAAAATCAAACAAATGAAATGAGAAATGCTACATGAGTATTTTAAGAACAAGAGGATGAGGCTTAAGAAAAGAAATTTATGAATTAAGAACACGAAGCATCGGAATAAAGGAAGAAAGATTGAAGAAGGAATGAGGAAGAAATATATTGAAAACGAAGATCAGTGTCAACGAATGGAGACTAAGGTAAGCATCCTAAAAGGTAAATTAATAGAAAATAATGAACACTTTAAATTCAATGACAGTACAAAAATATTGGACTATATTATTAACAATCAAATATCCTCTTCCATCAAATCAAGACTTAGTTTTCATGACTATGTTAAAGGAGAATCTAGCTCACAAGTCTATGCAAGCAATTTTTAGGATAACAAAGAAAACTCTGAAAATCCTGGTAAAGAATTAAGAATTCAACCAAAATAGAAACCAAGGAAAGTGAATTTTCAAAGGAAATCATTTGCTCCCAATAATATAAACAACAATCGATTCTCTCCTTTGGTTAATGACTTTTGAATGGTTTATCTATCATAACTACGGACACATTGCTGACCAATTCTGCAGAAGAAGAATGTTCATACCTATCACACAAATGCAGTATCTTCACTGGGGAAGATCATTGGTTTCTAGGTACTCAAGCTTCTTTAATGGGTATTTTTACATGCAATATCTTTGGTCACAAAGCTATTGATTTCAAGAAGATAAATATGAAGAATAAATATTCACTTGATCCTTTCTCTTGGTTATGTAAGGTGTTTTACATGTAACAAGTTTGGACATGTACCAAAAGAATGTAGGAACAAGACAATGAATTCATACAGACAACAAGTAGACTCCATGCAAAGTAAGCAACCAGAAAAGAATGCGTTTATCAAAATACTTGAAAACGATGGATCCTCCAACACTACTCATATTAAGAAAAATAAAGAGGAACAAGTAAGGTGTGGCCTTCCTCCGTGTGCATTTGAATAAGAATATGGATGTTACATATAACGCTTGCATCACATGTCTGGAAATAAGACAAAATTTATATCTCTCAAGAAAAAAAGAGTGGTAAGTGTTGAGTTAAATTATAGACTTATAATTTGACAACATAAATTATCAACCAAGGGTAGGTAAGCTTATGAGATGCCTTGAAAAATATATATGTAAGAGCTAATACCTTAGAGATGACTTCTTAATTAAATCAATCACACATAAAAAAGTTCCAATATCTTTTATGCATCAACACTTAGCGAAAAGGCTATGGAGTGAATTCAATCTATCCCTTTTCAACTCTTGATATTTTATGATGTTGATCGAGAAAAGATAAAGAGACCAAGCTACCCAGCGGCCATAAGAAAATCAATTCAACATTTAAAAGCTAAAACACGATTAAATGATTCCAAGCACATTTGTCAAATAAAATTCATCACCCAAATCATTTCACATGTCTTTGCTAAAATTCGAAAAAGAGAAACTACTGAGTTGTGCTAATAATTTTATCAACTTTGCATAAAATAATCGAAAAGAACACACTCATCGCAACTAACGAGTTGTGGGCAAAGGGGGACCTCCCTTACTCACAACCCCTTTAATGATAAATAAAGTGTTTACTCGAGTGAAAATGGAAAAAAATATATATTTTATATTAATGCGAAAAAAGTATTACAATAATATACAAATCGATATATCGATTAATGACCCCCTCGTAAATGAAACATGATGGAATTTCTACGAGTTCAAAGGCATATCCTCTACACGAATTAGAAAAACTATTATGCCACTAACTATTTACTATCAATACGGAACGAATGACAAAAATCAGATCTCTTTGAGACTAATCCATGACTAAAAGCATGGATCAAACTAATTTGTATTTTACCTGAGACTTTTCCCAATCTGACCAATGAGAGAAGAAGATTTAAGATCTGGATGGTTTCCATGACAAATTGGAAACGACCAATAGGAGCCGAGCATCCATGCTAGGGTGGTTATATATATAAACTATTCTCAGCATTATTTCTCATAAAACCCATGTTCACATTCGATCTTGAGACTAAGTGGAACATATCCAACCAATGATTACTGTTTGAGGAAATATGGCGTGCTTATAGGAAATCCGCATCTACGAGATATCGTGGAGTGATACAGCAGGAAATCGGCGACCATGGGTTGTACTGAGAAAAAGCGGAAGTACACTTCAACTCATGACTAATGTGCATAAGACTTCGATCAATCAACTTGATAATTCAATTAGGAAATGCAATTATCTTCAAAGGAGATACTTAAGAACAAGATAAAAATGACACTTTTTAAGATAATTTGCATCACCTTAAGCACATGGCACCCTTTTTGGCCAAAACTTAGGTAATATAACGAAATAAGAGTAATTAGGGGTCAAAGAGAGTTCAAAAAGGGGGGAAGAAAAGGTCTTAGAAGGCTATCAAAATTTAGAAGAATTGAGGGCGAACATCTCCCCCACACCTAGCTTCTTGCATGTCCCTTATGCAAGAAAAAATGTTGAACCCTCAAAATAAAAATCATTCCTTGCCACGTGTTGCGACTACGGCGACAAGTGGGTCCTAGTAGGGCCACTAGCCCTGGATTCTACTTTGAACCTAGCTCATATATGATTCATTCTTTTTCTTCGGTGATCAATTTGGAGCTTTATTTCTTCTTCATAATACGGGCTTCCTTCGATCGCCACTCATTGTTCTCTTTTTTTTCATTTGTAGGTTATTTTCCCTCGAGGGTCTCTATTTTCCTTTCAGTATAGCCATCGCTCTAACTACGATGAAAGTTCGGTGATGATTTCTTCCAATTATTTACGAGACTTATTTTTCTTGGGGTTTTCCCTTCCCCCTCATGTTGTCCTTGGGAGGGAGTGCGCGGCTAAACTAGGCCCCTCTTTCTTGGATGGTGTCTTCTACTTATCTTATTCCAGCATTGCAGCAGTAGTGGATGTTGAGTTAAATTATAGAATTATAACTTGACAAAATAAATTATCAACCATGGGTAGGTAAGCTTATGATATTTTGTGCAAAATATATGCGGTCTAATACCTTAAGTGCTTCTTAATTAAATCATTCACACATACACGGAGTTCTAGTGCCTCTTTTACTTGCATCAACACTTAGCGACGAATCGCTATGGAATAGATTCGATCATCCCTCTATAGATCTTGATATTGCTGATGTTGATCAGAAAATATAAAAGACCAAGCACATGGCCATAAGAAAATTAATTCAACATTTAAAAGCTAAAACCTAATTAAATGATTCCAAAAACATTTGCCAAATAAATTCATCATCCAAGAATTTCAAATGTGTTGCTAAAACTCAGAAAAGAGAAACACTAGTTGTGCCAACAATTTTATCACTGCATAAAAATAATCAAAAGAACAAACTCTTGTAACTAATGGAGTTGTGGGCAAAGGGGGCCCTCCCTTACTCACAACCCCTTCAATGATAAAAGGGTTTACTCAGTAAAATGGACAGAACATATAATTTTGTATTAATCTAAAAAGTGTTATAGTCATATACAAAATTGATATATCCGATCAGCCAACCCCCTCACAAATGAAACATGATGGAATTTATACAAGTTCAAAGGCATATGCTTTGCCTGAATTAGGAAAACTACTATGAAATAACTATTTACTATCAATACTAGAAAAAAATGAAAAAAATAGCTCTATTGAGTCTGATCCATGACTGAAAGCATTGATCAGACTAATTTCGTTACTTTGCGGGAGCTTTTCCCAATGCGGCCAACAAGAAGAATATTGAAGATCCGGGTGGTTTCCATGATGAATTCGAAGCAGTGAATAGGGAAACGTTCATGTATGTGGATTTCCTCATAAAATCCATGTTCTGGTTCATCATGTGACTAAGTGGAACATATCCAACTGTTGATTCTGCTACAGGAAATCTGGGCGATTACAGGAAATCCACATTTATAGGAAATCACAGAGTGTCTGCAACAATTTAGCGACCGCGGGCTGTCTACAGGAAAATGTAGAGCTACTTCAAATAATGACTAATATGAATAAGACTTTGATTAGTCAACTTGATAATTTGATTAGGAAACAATTAGCTTCAAGGAATACTTAAGAAAAAGATAAAATGACACTTTTTAAGATAATTTGCATACCTTAAGCACATAGCACCCTTTTCTCCAAAAAATAGGTAATATAATGAAATAAGAGTAATTAGGGGTCAAAGAGAGTTCAAAAAGGGGGAACTAAGGTCTTAGAAGGCTATCAAAATTGATCAAAATTGGGACTCAACAGTAAGGTTATTCTTGGAAATAATACACCTACAAAGATATTAGGAATGGATAATGTTGATCTTGATGTTAATAATAGAGAAGAAGCTAATGTATTATTGGTTGAAGGGTTAAAGAAGAACATTGTAAGTGTAGTCCAAATAGCTGATAAAGGGCATGCAATTATATTTACATCAACTGAATGCAATATTATAAAATAAGACACAAGAGAATTTATAGCAAAAGGATTCATAAATGAAGATAAATTATATGTACTAAACAAGAATCTAGGCATAAATAAGAGGTCTAACTCCTCTTCTTCATATTCATGGTAAAGAAAAAATAGTGCCCATTATAGTCTATTATATTTGATAATTTTTCTGAAAGGAGTGAAAAAGTGCATATCGAGCAATCAAGTCCATAGGATTTTTTGTGCATGATCTTAGGGGGAGGCTTGCATTGATGATGATTTCATATGTTTTTCTTTTGATCATGATTTATGCTATTAATGTTGCATCTATGATGTACATGATAAGATATGACATGATACAACAACTCATTGTTGGCATTATGCTTCTGGTATCAGTTCATTGCATATTTTTTATGATGCCTATCTAATGTTTGGGTGTGTTGATCTATGATGTAAACTATGTATCTATAGTATTGAAGGACCAACACAAGTTCAACGGGAGCATCTCCTATGCTTCCATTGGTTCATTATGATTCACATGAGCACTTTGTATTTGATAAGATCTATGGTTATTACTGTTGTGATTAGTATTCTTATATTGGTTCTTCAATACAATGTTTGCTATAGGAAGATAAATACTATTGTCATTATGGAAAAGATGACGTTGATCTATAATGAGTTCATTATTGTTGTTGATCGGTATTCTTGCATTTTTTATTCTTGTTTCTATCTCTCTTGTTATTGGTTGACATATGTTGTTGTTATACTACATGGTTATTAAGATATCATATGCTTCCAAGGATTTGCACTATGTCAAGATATTGGTTAGTTTCGATGCTTCAAATCCCCACTATGTTGATGTATTATACTACCATTTGTAGATGGATGTCATCCTACATATGTATCATCATTGTTCCATTATTTAGTCATGTATAAGTGATTGGATGTTAAAATTTTGTTGATGTAAACTTGGTCCTACATTCAATGAAGAGGAAGTAGATATCAATCATGTATGAATAGCCATGTATTTGCTACAAAAAGTCTTGTAATTTTATTTCATATCACTATATGCTTAGGGGCATCATTTCTAGTCAAGATCTTTGTTTAATTTTAAGAGATTAGACTTATAATGTTTAGCAACTCAAAGAAAGTACTTTTCTCATTTTGGTTTTGTGCTTTTCCCTTGATGTCAAAATAGGAGTGAGGACTTGGTGTTTTGTAGGAGGTTTCCATCAATTCCAAAGCGAGATATTGTTGGAACTATGACTCGTGAGTTTTCCTTGATGTCAAACTCATCACAGTTTGCATGTCTCCATAGATTGTATGGATTTTTTGTTTACGTTTGCATGTCTACATTATGGTTAATAGTTGCAATGTAGGAGTGAAGTGTCAAATGCATGATTGATGTTTGAGTGTTGGAAGTTGCAGAGGCTTTCAGGGTGTGCATCACTTATGTTTAAGTGAAAGAATTTGTATAGGCTTGCAAGGTGATCATACAAATATTACAAAATCTGGAACAGGTGTTGAAGAGCATGAGGAAGAAGCTTGGAAAGTTCTGGATTGAACAAAGGATGTGTTTTCCTACATTAATCCCTAGCTGCATGGAGGAAGTCTCAACAAGGCAGCTAAAAGCCTTTAGCCACACAAAATTCATGTTAAAAAAATGGCTACAAATGAAATTTCTTCTCATTGTCCAAGTGGCCATGCCTGTAGGTGAGAAAAAATAAATACCACAAGAAAAACCAAGTTTTTTTCCCATGGAATTATGTGCATGGATGGGATTGATTTGGTCAACTACTTAGTAAATTAAAACTAAGGTAGATTCTTATAGTATTGAGATGATCAAGATGCTATAAAAGAGAAGTGAATGAAATCCATTTGGTGTGCAATCGATGATCTCCAAGGAAACTTTTAGGGGCTAATATTCACAGGTGGGCTAATTTTTCATATATTTTACAAAAAATGATTCGCTAATTTCCATTTTTTTGTAAAATGAATTCGCCCAAATTTTACACTATCAAATTATTTTATCCTAAAAATCGCCAATATTTTATAATGACTATATAAAATAATTAGGAATTTTTACAAAAGTATCGCCAAATATTTTATTGTTTTCATATTAGGGACTAGTAAGATTCACTACAGTTTCTCAACTTTAAGAAAAAAAAATCATTCTTAAAAGTTTCCCTGATGATCTCTTTCTATGATTTGTCTTTGAGAAAGAGCATACAAGGGCACATAGAGGAGATTTATAACTTAGAGATATGAAAATATGATGATTAATCTACTTGTTTGTTAATTTTTATGCTTATTGACTACATGGATCAAGGATAATGTAGGGATCATTATGGAAGATATGCATATATGCTTGTCTACTAATGATTGATTTTCTTTCTCAGGACATATATTATAATCTTGTGTATTGTCATTAATAATATGGGTCAATGTGTCTCGTATCGGGTAGTATGTATGGTAGAGATATAGACTAGAAGACTATGAACAAAGCTTTCATTTTATTCACTGATCTAATTAACCTGAAATGGGCTTTTGTAGCAGTTTATGATCTCTTTGTGAAAAAAGAATGGATTAAGTGATTTACATTATTAAAATGATATTGCTCTAGAAATATACATGTGTTATGATATTATTTGATAGTATTTTCTGCGTATAGAAATCACTTCATGTTGCAACATTTAGAGTTCATTTTGTAATGAAGGGTTTTGAAGATGTAATGAAGTTAATGGTATACTTTGTAACAAAGATCATTATTCTATATGGGTATATGAAACCTATTGTTTAACTCTTGGATTGGTAATATAATTTGTGTTTACATAGAATGACAAAATCGATAGAGACTCATGTGCTCAAATGAAGTGCTTAAGTGCTTATAGTTGGGAAAGGATTTTTCTACTTTAATTATGACTGTCGTAGTTGTTTGCAATAATCCATTTAACCTTGAAAATGAGATTTTATGTCTTGAATGATGGTCACAAAGCGATAATAGATGCATTGCATAGATCAAATATATATTTTTTTCAAAATTGATCATCTCTTAGTGGTGATTATGGTTTTGCAAAAAAGATCTACTTATGTAGCTAGTGAAGAAGTTGAAGAAGTATGCAGAGATCATTGTCTTGAAAGTATGCAGAAATCAATCTTCTGACTATTCTCTTAAACTTCCTATAGCACAGTGACAGTGACACCTTTTATCTTCCCTTGTTTATTTAATGTTGAGAATTTAATGCAGATATGTTAGAAATTATGGCAGAAATAATAAACAACTTTACTGAGATGAATAAACATAAAAATCCAACAACAAATCATAAACATACATGTTTATTCGGGAAAACCCCAAATCCGGGGCAAAACCCAACCAATGAAATTTCATTAAGCATTGGCCAAAACCCTGGCCAATCTGGCAAAGTGAGCCTTCACCACTCACCTCCAGGCCTACCTTACAATGAAGTCTTTCCAGCCTTTTATAGGCTCCATTACATGAAATACCATGAGCTAAAAACCATGGGTGCACAATACCATGTGCCCCAAAACCACTGCTATTTATCCTAGTCAACATTGACTCTATCCCGAGTCAATTTTACCTAACAATTCCCCCCTTAAACTTGACTTGGGGTTTCTTGACTAAATCCAGCCATAATTTCTAATTGAGACAACCTCGCTCACTCTAGCTCTTCCCCCCTCAAATTTCTACCAGGGTAATTGTTAACTTGACATCCCCCCTATCACCTAGATCTAACCCAGACTTTACCAGTGATTACCCAGAGGTACCCATGCCATACCAAGTTTTACAGCGGTATCCCCATTTACATGTAATAAATTAACTCCATTATAATAATATATATATATATTTTTCGTGTTGCTATTCTTTGTATGATCATTCTCTACCTTCATGATGTCCTCTCCAAAGAGGACATCATAGTTGTACATGAATCTACCCACCAACTGCAATAAAAGCCATTAATTTTTCACGAGCCTTTCCACGACCGCTGCTCTACATCTCTTCAGCACTATGATCTCTTAACTCATGTCATGAGTCCAATCTATTCAGCATCCATGCATGTTTCAGCTAAGAAAATGTTGAACCCACAATCCCTGCTAACTCTACTACCACAAATAGTTTATTATTATTATTATTATTTTTCTTTCATGCCCCTATACCAGAGACACTAATGAGGTTTTGGATTCAAGTTTCTATCTGTATGTCTTAAAAACCTCCATTAACTCCTTCATGCAAGATCTACACAACATGATTCCTGAGAGCTTTGATAACAAGTCCAACCACGGTGGCTGATTATAATATATGTAGCCATATCATTTAGTCACTCATACATGAGCCATGCTCCCACTATCCTGCATGCTAAGTCCTTTGTAGTATCTACCAGTACTCGACCACCATGTCCACATTGAAAAATATTTTTTAGAGTTTATTTGACAATTCCACGAACATTGCACTAACTCTACAGTTGCCACCAGAAATGACTAGCATTATTATCTCCACAAAAGCTACACACAGCAGCAACAGGGTATCTTATCACTGGTTTTATCTTTGTAGTTTTTTGTGGCCAACATTAGGAGACCTAATGACATCTTGAGATTTTTTCCAGTGCTCCCTCTGCACCCTTTCTTTGATGCAAATACTTTCTTTCTTCCTGCAACAATAACCAGATCTCATGACCTGCCTACCTCGAAAGAAAAACCACTTTGGAAATATGAACACAAAATTCGACTTGAAGACTGTCTTGTTGGCTACTCAACCCTGTGAGCCACTGCATCTTCTCTTGTGCAGATTGTCAGCACTACAATACATTTTCCATCCATAAATTCTCTTTTTCCACTGAAACATCTCTGATTTGGGCACTGTTGTGGCTTTGATTCCGCATCAAGCTCCTCAAAACTGCCCCCCACCGCCATATCCATCGCTCTTGGCATTGTATTCACTGTCGTCAAGCGATTTCCATGACCTTGCTCAGTCTCTATGGCCACCGATCTAACCTGCATGAATCTCTACACATGTTTCACACAGATCCAACTAGGTGGAACGATCAACACAACCACGTGCTTATTTTGTCATTAAGAATCACACTACTTTCCTTGTGCAACACACTAAGAATACAATTTGGTTTGACAACATCCCAACTTCTTATTACTGCTAGTTGCCAGATCTGGGCAATGGCAGCACCATTTTCCTCTTTCTCCATCGAGCAATCCTCCATGGAATTCCCCATGGAATCAATCAATCGGATATTGCCTATTTCCTAGCAACACCATGCTCTGTATGGACAAATCTGCAAAAGGCTACATTGATTTCTTCATTCACATGCTAATAAAAACCTTGGCTACAAAAGCGCCCTTTTGAAGCTAAACTTGGCTCCGATACCAATTGTTAGAAATTACGACATAAATAATAAACAACTTTATTGAGATGAATAAACATAAAAATCCAACAAAAAATCATAAACATAAACATAGATGTTTATTTGAGAAAACGCCAAATCTGGGGCAAAACCCAACCAATGAAATTTCATCAAACATCGGACAAAACCCTGGCCAATCCGGCCAAGTGAGCCTTCACCGCTCACCTCTAGGCCTGCCTTACAATGAAGTCTTTCCAGCATTTTATAGGTTCCATTACATGCAATACCATGGGCTGAAAACCATGGGTGCACAATACCATGTGCCCCAAAACCACTACTATTTATCCTAGTCAACATTGAATCTATCCCGAGTCAATTCTACCTAACAAGATATATGTGATCAATGAAAGGATATTATGATCGTTTAGATAATTCCTCAAGGCAAATTGGGAGTGTCAATTTTGGCTTCGCATTGATTCCCTTGCACATATGGATATACTCTAAAAAGTCCTTATATGACTCAATGATTTTATTAGTTGGATTAACATTTAATATTTGGTCATAGAGAAAAGCTTCATATAAGGCCAAATCTTATCAGTGTCTTTATTAAGGAGTTTGGGGTTGAGATGATTTTTTCTTGATGAGTCATCATAAAATAAGTATCATATATGTTGTTGATTAAATTTTTTCATATGACTAGATACTTCATGTATATGTTGGTGATGTGATTTAAAAGTTGGAATTTTCATGAGCTTATGTTGTTTGACAAATTGATGTCATATATTGAGATGTGAATTGAAAACATTTTTATTGGTTTGGTTTTGGACATTATGATGGACACCAGGACCTAGTAGTTGATAGTTCAGGATGATATTTGACAAGGTTGTGACTTGGTTGGTATTTGGATTAGTATTGATGTGAATAATAAGCAAAGGGTTTTGACATGAAGAGTAGATAAGTTGGGGCTTTGGTTATGACAATACTTAATTCCTATTTATATTATCTCTTCATGAGTATTTAAATTGGTTTTACTTCTCGATATTTGATAGGATATAGGTATACTTTCAAGTATGGCCATGGATGTGATGGATGGTTGATTATTCTTTCCATTTTATATTATTAATAATTAGGGATTAGTGAGCATAATATTTTATTAGACTTGGTACTTGATAATGTTGAATTGACAGTGTTATGACTTGGTTGACTTGGTAATTGATAGTGTTGTTGAGAGGGTTTACATTAACATATTGGTTTTATTCATTGATTTTTATTCAGTGATTCAGTTATTCAATGATTCAGTAATTTAGTATTTGGTATTTAGCTATTCATTGATTTAGTGATTTAGTGATTGGTATTCATTCATTCAGTTGTTCAGTGATTGAGTGATTCAAAATTTGGTATATTGGTATATGGTTAAAGTAAGTGGTGGCCTACAAATTTTTATGATTGTTTCAAAGAGGTGGATCTAGTATGAAAATTTTGACACATGGTCCATGGAGACAACATTGAGGGTTGTTGCCTTCAGCGAAGGAGTAGGAGCTGGTAAACTTAATCAGGGAGTAGGATATCCCTTCCATTAGGATTTTGAGAACTTGTGGAGGTTGTAGCCTTCTGCAAGTAGGATCCTACATGTTGGCAAGAGTCTGTGCTAGTAAAAAATGTAAGAAGACTTTCTTTATAATAAAATAAGAATAAATAATGACAACAATGATGGTTTTCTCCCACATTTGGTTCCCACCTAAAATCCAATTTCCATATGTGATTGATGTGTTGATGTATTTTATGGTTTGCATGCTTTTATAATTAATGTTCCTCATGATTTATTGCATAATCTATCATCTATAACACAATGTTTTGTTAATTATATAATGGTTCAAGATAATTTTGAAATGAATTCATAGACTAAGTAAGTTTGAATTTGGAATGAAATATTCATTCCCCCTCTGCGCCCACTCTCAGTATTTCTAGCAATTTATTTTGGTATTTTGATTTCCTTATTTATGATGTTGTTGAAGGTTGTGTTTTAATTTAAGAAGAACAAAATTAGGAAAATACTATTATAAACGAGAGGAATACAATGTTATGTTTTATAGGTTGCAATCATTGTTTAAAACACCATTATGAATATGTATTATTGTAAATCATTATAGTTGTGTTTGGAAATAAAAATGATATGTAAGTTTGTGGTCATTGTTTTATGAATTTGTTTGTAAATGATATCTACTCTTTAATTTGAGTTTGACAAGTTCAAGGGAAGAAAGAACCATATGATATGAGAAATTATATGTTTTTTCATTGACAGTGTTATTCGTATTTCACAAAAAGGTCGGCCTCTCCTAGGACAGGTGTGTGAGAAGAGGTTTGAGAGCACAACTTTAAAGTATAGGAGTTGAGCAACATTGTTTGTTGAGTGTAAGATATGAGAAAGTTGTAAGCTATACACATAAAATTCAAAATTCATGGTAGTATGTGTTTTTTTTGTATATAAGATCAATGTGAGAAATGATAAAACTATTTTATGTATTTGAGCATGATTTTATAAGCCATTTTGATAGTGATTGAACTTGTAAATTTATATGAACTATTCTTATATATGGGATCATGATTATTTTTTTGTTCGACTTAAATGTGTGAAAACAATGAAGAATATCTTAACAAAAGTAGAAATGCATTAAGAATAGGAACCCAAAAAAATCTCATTAAGATGAACTCAAACAAAAAATAAAAGAAGAAAGGGCAAGTAAAGACAAATTTGAAGTCGTGACACAACCTTGGCTCTTTCTAAACAAGTAATATAAAATTGCCAATATTGTCCTTCAAATATTTTTATATAATTGCAATCGCACTAAAAGATACTCTTCCAAACATTTTTCAATCATTGAAGGTTAATTCTTTGCATAAAACTTCAACTTGGAAGTTGGTAGTCAATATGTGACTGATACTCAATAAATTGCTCAAAACATTATAGATAGTTTAACCTGTCTATGCATTATATGGAAACAAAACCCAAATATACTATTTTCCTTTATAGTTAAAATTCATTTGATGAACTATTACTCTTCCAAAAGATAAAAAGCTACAGTAACTTGAATTGCCTAAGTAATAGGTCAAAAAATATCATAGCTTAATTTTACAACCCACCCACCATTGTTGGTACTAAAATCTAATGGTGCAGGTGAAACAGAAGCAAGGGTTTAGCATCATGATAGTGTGCTACCCAGTTGGGTAGGTGGACCACATGAAAGAAAATCACACCTTGATTGATCTCATAGCTGCCATATTTTCTGTCAGTTATAAAATTGATTTCTGCTTACGATTACAAAATTGATTTTTGAAAGGGTTGATTAAACTTGTTATTAACTAAAAATTTAAATAAATTTAATATTACAAATATATAATTACTCCGATAGGTGTCCCCCTATTGGAATTTGCTACTTTAATGATTTTTATAATTAATCATATTGATCTAATGGTCTAAATTGAAAGATGCCAGTATATTCTCGTCATTGCCAGGCATCAATGAATAAAATTGCAAGTGATAACTTCCTTGCATATCTAAATAAGGTGTTTAAACCATGTTTAAATTAATTTTTTTACTAAATTATGATTAAAAATTTAATATGCCTACCCTTTATCACCACATATAATGATTAGGGATAATGCAACCATGTATGAGGATTAAGGGAAAAGAAAATAAAAAATAAAAAAAAATTGTATTGAAACATGGTTGTGTGTGTTGAGATGTGTGCATTGTGTAATTTACAATTTTAAATGGTGATATGGGAAGAGTTGGGTTTTCATGTGCCAAATTCCATTAGTCATTATGTTTGTATGAACACTATTAATAATCCCATGGCCACATGGCCACATTGATAAGATAAAAATAAAATCAATAGGTATGGCGACATGGCAACCATGTTTGTAACAACAATGATTAATTGGTCAAAAATAAATTTAAAAAAAAAGACATAAACAATATGCATTGCAAGTTGGATTCATTTCATTAAGTGAGTGGTATCCAATCATTTGGTTTCATTTCATTAAGTGAGTGGTATGCAATGGTTTTGTATGCCAATTTTTGGACACATGGCAACCATCTTTGTAACAACGTATTGGTTTTATTGTGTTGGGTCATTGGCTATTGATATTTATGTTACCATGCTTTTAATTCTTATTTACTTACATTTCATTTAATATTCTATATATCTGAAACGCATGTTCTTCAAGCTCCTTGAAAATAAATTTATACCAAACTATATATATACAATGTTCTGAATAGAATTTGAACACTTTCTCAGAAAGCCCATGTTCCCCTTCTTCAATTTTCCATCTAGGTTTGGGTTGTTTATCATTATATATTTGTTTATTTTTATGTTTTTTTTTATTGTTTTTTTTAGTGTTAATAATTTTTAATAAATTGATTTTGGTTTGCAGGTTTGTAGGGGTTCAATACATAGGTTTCCAGGTCCGATTTGATACAAAGGTTTGGTGCCAGCTCAAAAATATGTGTAGAAATTTAAACCATTATTTTTTTTTTGAAAAAATTAGGGATTAGGGATCATCCCAGAGTTAGATGTCCAGCAAGCCATCGAAATATCCTCCTCACAAAAAACACAACAACCATAAATAGCTTCAAATCTAATAAATAATACAATTTATCCCCAATGTAGTTTTTTTTGTTTTTTAATTTGTATACACATTATACTAATATCATACAACACATATGGATTCTAAGGATCACCCCATGACTTCAAATACTCCAGCGATTCTTAATGATTCTCTATGGAATCCCCATGCCTCCTGGCGAGAGCCGAGGCATATTTCCGAGCTTTACCCTTAATTATGTTGTCATCGTCCAATGTATGAAAATTTGTTTGGACAACACAGACCACATCTAAAAATATCGAAACAATACACCCTTCGAGGGAGTGTACAAAGTACACACTACTCAATTTCGCCTCACTCATTGATAGGATTTTCCATAGTTTATTGCATGACTGCTTAGTGCCTAGATAAATGTGTTTCTTGGTCACTCTGGAAAGCATCTTGAATTTTTGAGATTTATTTCCTTTGAGCTGCTAGATTACCACTAATTTATTAATTTTTTGTTCACTAGCTTGTGTGGGATCACTACACAATTTAATTAGCTACATATTTTTGTTAATTTATTTGTCTACTTATTTCTCTAAAAGTGATGGAATTTCTAGTAATTACAAATTAGTTTGTAAACTGAAAACCAACTTTATGCTATGCTATAGTTAGTTATGAACTATAATGTAAATCGTGAAACTCAAGTTCGAATTTCTAGTAGATCAAACCAACAAAAAAATCATTTCACCGAAAAAATGTAATAAAAAATCATTGCACCTCATTCCAAGAAAAACTATAAAATAGTTTAAAGAACCGTGAATATACTCAATGAAAACAAGTTGCAGTGGATCAAAACCTCCTGAAACTATGAATATTGTTTTACCCAAACTATGCACACAGATTTATTCAACAATATTCGAGGTCATCTTCATGTGCATTGCTAATAAAACACTGTAGTTGGAACTATCATGTGTGTTTCAGGAGTCTCCCAAATTTAGGTTAGAGAGTGGATATACAAAATGAATTTAGTTGCCATATCATGCAGACAATGGAGAGGTAGAATAGTTCTCCACTCAAAACAGCTATTGACGTTCGAACAAGCCCACTCTAGCTACATAGATTTTTGATAAATAAGAAAATGTGAATGGGATTCTTCATAATAAAATTAAAATACTTATTTTATATATTATATATTTTATCATATATTAAAAAATACCAGAACTACATTAATAAATATATTTCATATATACTCATAAACTTATATTAATTACATTAATAATTATTTGATATATGTTTTGGTCTTTCTGACATCTCTTTCAATACTGTGTTTCAAACTTTTTAATCCTCCCTACTCATATTTCTTCTCATATATTTTCAAAAATTTCAACTTCAATAATAAAAAAATTTAATATTATAAAAATCCTAATAAAATTGAAAAACCCAATATAATAATTCAATATAATATAACCTTCTAGGATTTAACATAACTATTTTTGTTACTAACTTCTGTATATATTATTGTTGGATTAAAGTCATCAATATATAATAATAGCTACTAATCAAGATGCCAAACTTAAAGTCATCTTACATTTTTAGGATATGTAATAACTACATAGGTATATTGAGATCGAACTTTGGCTTAAACAGTTCAAAATAGATTCAACCAAAAATTTGATTTCGATTAGTTTTGATAAGATGATATTTACTTATTTGGATGTAAGAATATCAGTGGTGAATAAAGGGAAATTTTATTGTGTCTTTTCAATACGAAATTCAAATTTCATTGCAACTCTATAATCAAGGATTCAGGGAAACTCTAATGAGATGTATGTCCAATTTAGCCATAAAAACAATTTTTCTTATTCCAAATAAGATTAACAATGTGTATAGTGAGTGTTAGAATTCAATGCTCTTCTTTAATAAGAGAATTCCCCTATGACATTGAGTCTCATTATGATTAGTGAAACATGTTTATGTTGTGTTTTTTGGTTGAGTATTTGCGATGAATATAAATAGATTATATTTGTATTTATATAAAAGAAATGATAAATAAACTCGTGAGATTATTTATTTGTTTATTTTCAACATTCTAATCATATTCATCATCCAAGTACATTTTTTATTTTTGTTCTTTTGAACAACCATCATTGTCTATCTCTAAATTATTTGTTTGTTTATTTCAACATTCTAATCATATTCATTATCCAAGTACATTTTTGGTTTGTGTTCTTTTTCCTCTTTGAGTGAGTTGGGTCAAGAACCTTGAATATTCCCTAGTCGTTCACATATCCAACACTAAAAATTTGTATTATTACCATCTCATTCAAGTCTATCTAAAATTTTTCTTCTAGAATATCATCTTGTTTAGCAAACTCTCATTAATAACAATCTCTACACAAATTACATTGGCATTAAAAATGTTATGGTATACCCAACTTTTAGAAAACATTTTGAAAAAAGACAACAATTTTATATAAATATTTTACTTGTTATCATTCATTAAATTTACAATAATGTATTATATATTTTTTTAAGTAAGACTGATTCTATTAAAAAAGAATATAGTACAAAACAGAGTTACAATCAAGAGAAGCTAGAGAGTGGGGAAGCCGAAAATGATAAACTATCAACCTCGGTCCCGAAAATCACACAAGAGAGAAACATAGATGACAATGAAGAGAAAAATGGGAACCATAAGAGACAGACACAAGAATTTACCCAGAATGGGATAAATCCTCAATACAACCTTTCTTTTCTTTCTTTTTTGTAATTTAACCCAACTGTCATGGACTGGGTGGGCTAAACCCATTTGAAGACTATTGTTGACTAAAGCTAGAGTCTCCTTATCCAAGTCAGACGAGGAGGACTCATGTTATGAAACTAGCTCCAAAATAGAAGAAAAGAAAGATCAATGTCTTAGAATTCAGCCACTTCGAGGGGGAAACCTCCTTTACATTAAATAAATGAGAAATTATTAGATGATGCAAATGACAAAACCACCTTCTATATATAGGAGTCCATGGGGTCACAATATAATCCTAGCCGACCTAACAATAATAATGTAAGTGCACAATAATAACAATATTGGGGTTATAGGGGTACAACAATAATAATAAGGGGGCTACACTAATAACAATAAGGGACTAAACTAGTAATATAGGGACCTAACATGCCCCTCTCCTTCAAAAAAGTGTTGTCCTCAACACTTGAGTAGCTCTAGGTGCTTCTGTATAAAATTCTCATCCTCCCATGTAGAATCTTCAGTGGGTAAGTTCTTCCACTTGATGAGATACTCTGAAATTGATCGATTTCGTAGTTGTCGAGTTCTTGTTTCCGTGACCGCTTCCAGTTCCAATATGATTTTTCCTTCCTCATCAAGTTCTAGAAATATTGTTTGAACGGAAGTTTTTCACCTATAGCCTTCTTTAAGCATAAACATGGAAAAATGGATGCACTCACGAAGAAACGAAAAGCTCGATTTGTCTCGAAGTGTGATCCTTTCTGACACCTTGTGGGACCATATTATGGAGATAATTTATTATCCTTCTTAGCTTGCTTGAGGGACATTTGTTTGTATGGTTTAACATGTAAAAATACCCAACCTACCGCTAAAACTTCTCTCACGCTATGATGTGTTGATATGTCTATTGTTCATTCGATTTTGTGCCATTGGATTGTCTTGCGTTGACTTCTTGTTGATGCTACGATACAGTCTTCCATACTGATATACAAATTTTCATAAATATGATGTGATGGACGGTGGATGATATCCATAAAGAGTGCCATAAATGGAAGTTCATTTTTGTTGCGTTATGGAAGGAAGTGTTATACCATTGAACGAGGAAATAACCACTTGACCCATTGTGTTTGTTTATCGAGATACAAAAAAAATGAAGATATCCTTCCAGAACATTTATTCACTATCTTGTTTTGACCATCGGATTGAGGATGATAAGATGGTATGAGCTGGTTGTTGCAAAAAAATAACTCCATCCAAAAATTTCCGGTAAAAAATGGGATCTCTTCGCTCTGATAATCTTTTGGGTTTCCATGTAGCTTTTAAAGATTGTGTCCATAAATGCAGTATAACTGTACTTGCTTTAAATCGATGAGATAATGCACAAAAGTGTACATGCTTGGTAAGTCTATCAGCTACCACCATGATGGCACTTCTTCCTTCGGACTTAAGGAATGAAACAAACGATAAAATCCATTGAAATCTCCTGTTAACGTTGACTTGGAATGGATAAGGTTGTAGAAGACCGAAGTGGTCTTAATTCTCAACTTTATTTTGTGGAAAACCCAAAAAGTCCACTTACTGACTTTTTGAATATCATATTTAAGGCCATCCCAAATGTTGAAGCCGAAGTTACGATCCGGAACAAAGGTTTAAGGTTTGCCGTGTTCCCCTATACTCTTGGCTGCCCAGGCCATTTCATGAGAAAAGTCCTGCACCTGAAAAGTGATATGAGATTGAATATTTTGAACACAGTTTCACCACCGAGAAGAACGAGTTGGCGGGAAGGTCCAAGTTGCGCCTACCAGATCCCACCTGGGTCCGTTTTAGCTTTCACCGTGCTTAACTGACATCGCCATAACGAGAGCTGTGTCTGTTTGATGGCTACATCGCATGCAATATTTATAGTCTCAACGTGGCTACCAATATGAATGTGCAACAGCAGAAGCAATGCAGAGACACCCCTTCCTGTGTGAGATGGATCCATGTGCCACTGTATAACACGGATATAATTACAACATAAACGATTAACATAAATATATTCACGACTCTTGAAAAAGATCCCAGGGTTCCACTTCTGTGCCAGCGGATCTGATCCCCAGGGGTGGCCAACACATCACACTTGTCAATAGATGGGCCCTTCCAACATTTGTTTGTGGCCAGCAGAGGTCCACATAAACAAGATGCAGAGTCTGCACATGTCAAGTGAGGTCACACCCAAGCCTTCAAGATGATCAACCAGTCCTTAGCATGGGACTTAGTTCTTTTTACTAAGACTCAAAAATGTTCATCTCTTCTCTTTTGGCTTGCCTCAGCATAATTAATAGCTGTGGTTGCTGCAGACCTCATTCTGCCATTACATTAAGTAACATTAGGGCCCCATTTTAAAAGCCTGTTGGGCCTAATTCAGCCTACAGAGTCCTTTAAGAATGCTGGGGTCAGGCTTTGGGGACTCGGGTTCCTTAAATATATATATATATATATATATATATATATATATATATATATATATATATATATATATATATATATTTATATATATAATGAGTTTTGCGTCTGGTCTCTCTAAAGGAGGGTTTGCAATTCCAAAATCTTTTAATTTGGGACAGGAACCCTTTGAGATGTAAGTGATCACACACATAAGGATGTTTTCCAACTTAATGTGTATAGTTCTTTCTGGGATCTTACAAAAACTTTGAGACAGTCCTCACCTTCTTTTTAAATACCAAATATCCCTTGCTTGGATTATACAATCTGGATTGGTGTCAGAAAATGCTTACAATAATAACCACCTCTTTGTTCTTGAGAACATATATGTTGTTCGATTCCCTTTTTGCTGATGAGTTTAGGAGTCACTGCTTCACTCTTGTATTTGTTTTTTCTTCTCTGGAAATGATCCACTGTTCCAAAAAGTGTTTAAGACTATAGTCATTTTTACATGAAGTGTGTTCCCATTAGTGTAAAATTATTAATTTATTTAGTTTTATATAATTATTCTTAACAATATGTAATGTCTTTTCACTTATTCTGTTTCTTGATTGGATGACTTTCAAAACAATACGGGATCTTTCATGTTAGAATCTGTTAACACCAATTCTTGACTCTTGAAGGCATATTACACAGCCAAATGTTTTAACAAATGTGGTAGAGATAATGCTGGGGCGAACTTCTCTTCCGGATGTTCAGGCGCGGTTCGCCAGAATCCGCGGCTATCCTGCGGTAATTTTGTTCCGGTCGCCGCTGTTGTCCTGAATTCAGCCAGCTTTCGATCGCCGGTAACCGGAAAAATCTACCGGCTTCTTTGCGGACGGCGAAGTTTCCCGTTCACCCAATAAACTGTTGCCAACAGGGTCTGCCAACACCTGGTGAAGATCGATGTGACCCGGATATTCACCTTTTGCCTCTGAAAAGTATTGGATGTTTTTGCATATAATTTGCACTGCTGCTGATGGTTTGACACCACCATCGACCTCAACGAACATGATCGCTGGGCGTGTTGCCGGAACCAGTATCGCCGAAAAAATGCTAAAACAATTTTTCTGAGAAGGGTTTGAAAATGGAATTATGACCCTTCGGTGAAGGTCTGGTGGTGAACAAAAAGGCGCGAAGATTATAAACCAAACCTCATGTGAGTTGATTGTTTAACGGGATATGTTGAGGTCACTTCATTCTAATTTGATGTCGGCGAAGATCGGCGGCGGTGAATACCGATTATGGCGTGGTTATTACATTGAATTTCATCGTCATGGGGCCATGAAGTTTATCTTTAATAGTGGGCTGACCAGCTCTATAATCCAGGCAACGCCTGGTGATCCGTCTGTTGTACGCGCAATGCTGGAAGTGAAAGTAAACACCGTGGGTTGAATTATGAACTGTTTCTTGATCTTCGTTCATTCTCTCTGCCGGAGCGAATCTCTGGAGTCTGGTGTTTGGAGGAGCTGCTGATCACCGGATCGACCGGACTCCTTGATCCGCTGGTCACAAATGGGTGGGAGTCCTGGAGTTTCGACGCCTTGGAATAAGTTGTCCAGGGCTGCCAGGATCTGAAAGCAGATGATTTTGATGCTGAATTTCAATGGTATAATTACGCAATTCTCGTTGTTGTATATTGAAGCATCAGCAATGACAAGAGCATTATTTTTGACTTCTACATTTGTTGCTGATTGACTTTATTCTTCACGAAAAAAGACCTGGCAAAGTTCTTATGAAAATTAAAAGCCTGTCCCCAAAGATTTTGTGTTCCTCCTGGTACAACATCGCTTCCTCCATTGAATCCGACGACAGATATTAATGCCAGCTATCATGATTAAACCCGAATGTTAGCGATTTTCTGCGAACAGATATAAAGTTCATCATTTGTCGCGCTAATGACATTCCCGTTGCTACAGTGAATAAGGTGTGAATTTTACCTGACTCATCATCGCCATGCATTATTTCTTGATATATTATTTTATGAGGTTTGAGGGTGGTAGTTTCTGCGATGCATTGCGATATGGTGAATATTCTTCTTCAGGTTCATTCTTGTTCTCTTCTTGCCGGAATGTTATTGTTCTCTATTCTGTCTTACAAATCTGTGCAAATGATTATTCTGACCTTATTTTTGACCTTAATTTGTTGTCCACAACTATGAAAATTTTTCTTTCTTCATTGTTCAGACTTTCAACCGCCGGGTTGAAGTCTGGACCGCCGCCTTCCATCGCCCAGTCACGGTGAGCAGGCTGCACCAGACGGCCATAATTTTACATTCTTAATTACCGCAGCGCGAAAACATCAATGAATGGGATTCCCCAAACCCTGACATCACTGCTGGATGTTGTCAGCCTACAAAATCTACTGTGGACCCGCTAAACGGGTGAACCACGCGAATCACTCAATTGCCATACTGTCTGGGTTTTGATGCTCCAGTAAACCACCGAACCTTTTTGTTTGAGATTTTCAGTTATTTAAAAAAAATTTTCTCTTTGTATCTCTGTAATATATCATTTTCTGTCATAAAAAGTGAACGAGTAATTTTTTGCAGGAAGAAAAAGCCATCGATACCATAAAAATATATTTTTGTTCAAAACTGAAATTTAGCTAAAATTTTTATTTTGTTTTACATTATTTGAGATCAAATATTGTATGTCTGTGGCCATCTATTGGGATGCTTGCTGTCAACACTACAACAGATGTGAATATGGTGGTTCTTCCCTCATTTGATGAACATGAAATGGTGATTATTGTTTATTTTGTTCTCATCAAGTTTTCCTCTATACTTTCTTATTAAAACATTTCTTGCAATTTGTGGGCTGTTTACATAGCTATGTGATCTGTTCTGTTTTAACTGTTGTCCTTCATATCAACCATGTCGCTTTAATGCAGCTTAACATCCCTGTATCTTCCACTTCCTTTCTTCAAACCATCCATATTCGCTTCCACCTTTCTTTAAAACTTCCCATTTTTTGTTGCTCTTTGCGAAGACGAAAATTTGGTACATTTTCTCTTGTAATTTTGATATGTCATGTTGCACTTCTTCATCTTCATGAGTCATAGTAGAAACTTCTCAAGGCTTGATGGGTGTTGAATTATTTTTTTACCGGGCATTTTAGAACCCAATAATGATATCTAATCTACAATATGCCCTTGGAATCAATTCAAAGTGATTCTTCGAACAAAAGTTGTACGATTCGGAAACAAAATACACACATTTCTTGCTTTTGAGGATCTTGATATTGAAACTAAATTATATACGTGATTTAGGATCTTAAATATACAGAAATTAGTTCTATAGTATCTATGAATCTTTTTTTCGAATGCCATGAGTCATTTAATTTCGGATTCTTCAAGGAGAAAATTTATGTGATATCTGATGACGATTATGGGCCCAGTTCCGATGCCAAGCTTGCTGTGGTGGCCGACGTGTCACCTTTCCTGTCTGTCTCAAATTGATACACGAGAAACTATAGTGTTTGCACTTACGAACATTTTACGAGTCCAATACGATACAGAGAGATAGTTATGATGATTTTCCCATGGTCACCTCTTTGAGACCAAATTAAGGAGGCACAAAAAATCCTAACTTCCATAGATCATATATCAAAAAATATTGAAAACCAAAAAATTTGAAATTTTGCACAACGTTCTCGGGATTGTTGCTTTGTAAGCATTTCAGCTTCGAACGCCAGTATAGCGAAAATTCCATGATGACCTGTTTGGTGAAATTCCGGAAGCACAGAAAAAATACATAACTACTTAGATCATATCTCAGAAAATGTTTGAAAGACCAAGATCTGAAATTTTTACACGAGCGTTCATAAAGTTTCAGCTTCGCTATATAAAAATTTCAGCTTAAGACCTTTGTGAAAGAACGTTGCCTTAGCAAAGATTGACTATGACCTAAAAGACAGCGAAACCTAGAATCCGAGCTGCGATGCCAAAATTTTAGCAAACCGGCTCAAAAATAGAAAAAAAGAGATCAACGCCCAGGAATTCAGCCACTTCGAGGGGACATGTTTACATTACAATGAACAATTCCTTGGACATTAAATGAAAAAACCTCCTTCTATGTACGAGTCCAAGCAGGGTCACGATATAATCCTAGAGGCGGCCCCAACAATAATAACAATATTGGGGTTATATGGTGTTTAACAACAATAATAAGGGGCTGTAACAATAAGGGACTAAAATAGTAATATGGGGACATAAAAACTCATGTTCTCACTTACGAGCACTCGAAGAAACATTGGGCCCCAGGATACGCTGGGGAGCTTATCCTTCTACGATTTGTACATCCTCATCTTGCTTCAATCTCATTCTCATCAGGAACTAAGGACTAAATGTCATCACATGGGAGGTGGATCACGAGTTTCCGGCTTTTAGAGAGTTGGATTTGCGATTCTTCTCTTCTTTGAGGCGAGAAAATAATGTAGGAGACACGAACATGCCATGTTTGATGGCCTTAACGACATCAGCTTAATATTCTCATATTCCGGGGAGCGCATCGGGCTGGAAATCACAAACTTTTGTCTATGATTTGGTCGAATTGACCTTTACGTCAATTTCGGCATAGATTCTACATAAATTTTAATTCCTTCTCCCCCCTGAAGACTGGTCCATTGTGAACGACCAAAAATTTTAATTCCTTGAAAGACCAAAAAGTGCCATAAGTGAGATGGTGATTGGGCTTTGACCAAATGATGACTTGGTAATGACTATCCTTGTAAGGTGTAAGTACGTGAACAGGGGGTTAGGAATAACTCTTTGCTTTTCCCAAAACCATGGACCACTATTAAGTCTTTTTGGTAATCTTCATTAGCTAACACCACTATAAAGAAACTAGCCGAAGAAAATAACCTTGCGGTTATTGGTCCATGGAGTGAATCCATTGGTAGATATTTGGTCTGCAGTATAATAATCCATGAATCTGCTTAGGATAATAGAAGATTATAAATTTGAAGAAAATTTCGGTTCATCGAGTTTCGGGTGTGAAAAATTGTATGGAAGGTACATCCTCTAATTTATCAACAAAGAAGCTTGGGAGCCTCGAAGGGTTCGACCACTTTCTTCGGGGGTATGCATGGACAACATCTTTGCAGAAAACTTGGAGAGGAAGATGGGCCGACCTCGCCCCCTCCTTGAAGACAAAGGCTTAGAACCATAGTAGCATCTTGTTCGATAGTATATAAAATGAGCGAGAAAATAATTCTCAAATTGGCGCACCTCCCGCCAGAGAAATCGTGAAGACGGATGGAATCCCAATCAGGTTCAGGTGCATACGGTTCACACGTCAGAAGAAACAAACTGTGAAAGCATGGTTTCCGAGAAAGAGTGATGTGTACGAAAAAGAAGGTGTAAGATTTACAGGTTCTTTGGGTATCCACATCTAGGGCTCCCAGGTGCGTCCATCCCCCATTATGGCCCTACAAACGAGCCGGAGAATGGGAAATGGAGCTTTGTTTTTATCACGACCCATAACAGGATCTAGTTTGCCGCGCGTCTACTCTGTACGAAACCCCAGGTACGGTAAAGGTCTAGAAGCAAACGGGGTTAGAACCTTCGCCAAGCTTCGCATTCCTAACCCACGATCGAAATGAAGCAAAAAAAGAGATCAATTTTCCATGGTTTGGCGACTCTACGGTCCCTCATCCCTCTCGGCGATAGGCTCCACATATGGGAAAAAGCCCATGATATACAAATATGCGATACGACGGATCCATGAAAGAAAATGACAGTCCTTAAAAATAGCCTGGAAAACCCCCAGTGATTTAGGAGCAGCGAGCACTACATGTCATCTTGAATCGAATCATCCTTGGGCACATATTTAAGCACGTAGATTGACAAAGCCACAGCACATTATAGAGGTAATGAAATCCCTTGGATGGGGCGGGAAGGCAATGGGCATTTCTTGACGTAGAATGCCAGATTTCATGACATTACTGGGTGCATAAGCTACGAGAGCCATTTCCTGAGATCAAAAGCCTCCAATAATTTATTGTTATGCCAGTATTTAATGCTATAAATATGGTATTTGCTTGGTTTTTATTTATTAATTTAGTTTATTAATTTATTGAAATTGTTAGTTATTCATAAAGTGTTTTTATTTTTTAAGTAAGGCTACATTTACACTATCATTCCAATTACAAACCAAGAACACAAACAAGCATTATTATCTATCTCTAAATTATTTGTTGTTTGTTTATTTTCAATATTCTAATCATCTTCATCATCAAAGTACATTTTTTGGTTTGTGTTCTTTTCAACACTTTCGGTCATTATGTGGGCCTTCAAAGCGGATCAAGGTGCCACGGTGAAATTCATTTTCCCTAATCTTACACATTTGATAAGATGATGCTTTGGTTGTTAACCTTTGGTTATTTCTCTATTCCCACTCTTGATGTTTTTTATAATTGTAAAGTGGGATTAAAAAAATGTTATGGTATACCAACTTTTTAGAAAACATTTTTGAAAAAAGAAAACAATTTTATATAAATATTTTTTTTCCTTCATAGAATTTATCATAACTTATTGTATATTGTATTTAATGTGTATAAATAATTTGTTGGTATTGTTGTTTGTTATTTTATTTTATTTGATTCCTTCTTTTATTGAAATTGTTAGATTCATAAATATTTTTATTTTTTTAAGTGGGGCTATATTTACACTACTATTCTTAATGGAGAAGTTTCCATAGGTTTCATTCCTTGTCATACGAGGCAAGATTTTATTTCCCAAATGATTTAGACAAGTGTCATTATCTATATTTAAATTATTTGTTATGTATGTCATTTAGCCATCAAAACTAATTTTCTTATTCAGGATAACCTTAACAATGTACATAGTGAGTAATGGGAATTCATTGTTTCTTCTTTAAAGGAGATACCCCTAGAACAGTGGGTTTATTTTCTTTATGATTCTTTGAAACATGTTTAAGTTTTGTTTTTTGATTTGAGTATTTGCAATGAATATAAATATATTATATTTTGTTTTTATTTTCAACATTCTAATCTTCTTTTCATCTTCAAGTATATTTTTGTTTGTGCTATTTTTCCTCTTTTGACTAGTTGGGTCAAGAACCTTGAAGATTATTAAAGAAATCTCAGGATTAATATCCCGGTGTTAAAAAACTAATGGTCGATATTTCGGAATCAGCGAGGATCCATCTTAGGACAAGTTTTTGAATGAAGAATGAAAAAAAGGACATAATTTGAGGTTTATATAGTGATAAGGAGAAAAGTAAAACGAGAACAAACTAATTAGTAATCTATTAAGTTATTTAACAAATTTTAATAAATAAATCATTTATAAATTAATTAAAAATACATTCAATTAATCTTTCAATTTATTACAATATAGGATTAATTAGGATTGAAATAAAAATTTTTGATTATGAATAATAAATAATAATCATAAATAATAACACCATTTTTATTAACATTTATTTACTCTTTTGAATAAATATGTCTGTGAATGTTAATTAAGTGAGCTTTTTCCATAAAAAAAATCATAATTTTAATAAAAACAAAATTACATGTTGCATCGGTAGATAATAGGCTTTAAAACAACCAAGCACAAACTCGTGTTCATAAAAAAAATAAAGTGTGATTAATATACAATGGGGAGAAAAACTATGTTTTTCTCCTTTCTTTCCACCTTCGCCATACCTTGTGATGACGTGGGGGAGGCAGTACAAGTTGATTTTCAATTACTGTTTCCTCTACTGCTTCCTTGTCGAGTCGAGGTTTAGATGAGTGATGCCTTTTTCTCCCATGAGTCGGTACAATTGATTCACGTGTGGGGGCGGGTCATGTTGTATTTGTATCAAATGGATCAGGTGTGTCTTTTTCTTGTGCGTCGAGACTATAGTTGATTGTTTGTTCCACTGTAGTGGGTGCATCTTCTTCTTCTTCTATCTCCTCTTTTGTGTCTGCATAGGGGGTATTGCCATCCTTTAACGATTTGCTTTTACGGCCCACTTATTTCTTCGGTTATCTCTTTTTCTTCGGGACGGTGTTGACGAATGACCGATCAATATAGCAAATTCTATATATATGAATATTTGTGTTTTCATAATGTATATGTGCAACGACCATTTTTGTTGCTTTTTGTACCGGAGTGAATGATTTACAGTAATCTTTGTTGGCGAGGTCTTCCACCTCGACACGGATACGTGCGAAGGTGAATATTCTCTCCTCCATCCAGCACAGCAATGTCTGTTTTAATGTATCACACAAGCACATTCCCAATGCCTTGTAGGACGTTGTCACTCCATAAATGTAAGGGAGGTTATATAGCCTAATCAGCGGAATTATGGAGACAACCATAGTGTTAGCATCAAAGTCCGAGGAACCAAGGGGGTGATATAAGGTACGAGTAGATCCAAAACTACATGGACCCTCTTGGAGGATGTAGTCTCTAATTTACGAATGTTGAAATTTAACTATGAAGAAGGCTTTTTTGAAAAGAGATGTATTTCACACACTACACGGTCCGGTTCTTGATAATCGATGAAAGAGGTCCATTAGTTTGGGCAGGAAAATATTGAAGCGAGCGGAATAAAAGTGCCCCATTGCTTGATATGTGTTTTGATGTTCCTTGATCTCGGTAAATCTATGGCGGTTCGGTGTGTGATTCTGTTTGCTCTGCTATGTAAGGCACAGCGTTGCATTTCTCTGCAGTTACGTAGGGGCGATTGATTTTTCCCCCTGAGAATGTTCTTGAAAGGAGGGTCTTGTATTGATCATGTTTGAAGTGCCTTTCTCCCACAATTTCCCCCAACGGTTTAGTTTTTCCTGTGATCTGTCCTCCTCTATAAGCCTATGGGGGTTGAGATAATGGTAGCACCGGAAGGATATAATTTGATCCTTTATGGATATGTGGTTTAAAGTACTGCAACTTCATGTATCGGTAAGTAGCAATAGTATATGGTATCACACAGAGCTTGTGTGATATTCATTTTGAGATCGGATACCGGCTACGTATCATGTTCATAATAAAGATTTTTCCCCAACAGGTGTTTTAATAAAAATTTGAAAACGGTACATTATTTACCTATTACATGGCACTTGTTTTGATATGTTCGCACTTTTGGTCGATCTTTGGAGTCGTACGGAGGTCGGTACGATGTCGATCTGCAAAGAGGCAACCACATGTGTGTCGAGCGAGCGCTGGTGAGGGATGACGCACTGCGCACGAACGGCGTCTACATAAGATTTGGGCATGCGAGATGTTGCCGAAAATAGCCCCAAGCCATATGTGAAGGAGTAGCCTGCCTCAGGTAACATGGGGCGGCATGGTGGGTAGGGAATGCGACCAATGTATTTGAGGAGCATCCGTGTCGATCCATCACCTTGATACGGCAAGATCCATCTTCAGCCAGCCGAGGTGTCGCCATTAGCGAGGATGAGAGCCACCTTTCATGGGGAGCACGATGGCATTGTAGTTTGGGGCTGCCCCGAAACACGGATGTCGACACGGAAACGATCCACGGGCTGGTTCATGGCATTGTGTCGGTTCTTTGGACGGTAGGCGCGAGGAAAGCAAGGCGGGGAGCGCACGCAGTGTTCGGAAGTGTGCATGGACGATGGCGCAACACCATGCTTTCGTTTCGAATGGCGACAAGCTTGAAGATTGACACATTTTGCATAGCCATAGTCGCCCTTGCTCTGGAAACCTTCCTAGCTCAAAAGCACCATTTCGCCTCTCGGATGTGTTTGTATTAGATGCTAATAACATTTATTTTGATATTTTTCCTTGTTTAGGAAATGCTCTTGATTAACTCCAAGGGTTATGATTAATTAAGTGATTATTATTATTATTTATTAATTAATTTTTTGTAAAAAAAATTGTAAGTAATTATAATTATTATTATTACTATACGGAGATTATATTGCTATATTTCTCACTACATTAAATATTAAGAATTACCCTTATTTTATTTAATTAGATAATTTAAATTGGTAATAATTATAATTTCAATAAAATTTTAAATTTACTAACATTTTAGGTTTATCAATTAATATAATTATTACTTTAATAACTTTTAATTTATAAAACATTTTATTAAAAATTTGTTCGTGCTTGTTGCTTTTATCATTATAACTAATTAATTAATATAATTATTACTTAATTTTTTGAAATTGGTTATAAAACTGTTTATTAAAAATAAATTTATTATAATAAATTATTTATTTATTATAATATAATCTTTTTTAAAAAATTATAAAAAATTATTAAAATAGAGTAGTTATTTATTAAATAAATTAATTTTTAATATTAATAATTAATAAATATATGATATCATATATATTTTTAAAATCTTATCATAATTTATTAAATTTACCATTATTTATTTAACTAAAATTTATTAAATGAATTAATAGATTACTAATTAGTTTGTTTCTTGTCGGCTTTTCTTCTCTTTTTATATATATAAACAGAGCCTTCCATCTTTCTTCAGTCTTTATTCAAAAGCTCTTCTTGAAGATAGATCTTGTTCGGATTAAGCATCGACCATTGTTTTTTAACAACTGTGGACAATGCGGAGATTTCTTGATAAATGATAAACAAAGGAGCTTGAAAACCATAACCTTGAAGATGCCCTATTTTTTCACATATCCAACACTAAAAAATTGTATTATTATCATCTCATTGAAGTCTGTCAAAATTTTCTTCTGATATCATCTTGTTTAGTAAACCCTCATTAATAATAATCTCTATACATATTAGAGTGGGATTAAAAATGTTATAGTATACCCGACTTTTTAGAAAACATTTTGACATTTTTATATAAATATTTTACTTCTCTATTTAAATTTTCAATAATTTATTGTGCATTATATTTTTATGTTATAAATAATTTTTTTGGTATTTATGTTTGGTTTTTTCTCATTAATTTAGTTTGTTAATTTATTGAAATTGTTAGATTCGAAAATGTTTTTATATTTTTAAGTGGAGTTACATTTACGTTAATACGCTCTTGATGGGAAGTTTCCCATGGGTGTCATTCCACAGTACGATGTAAGATTCAGTTCCCAAATATGATTTGAAACAGCATCATTATCTGTCTCTAAATTATTTGTTTGTTTATTTTCTTGTTAATCATCTTCATCATCCAGTACATTTTTTTTATTTGTATTCTTTTACCTCTTTGAGTGAGTTGTGGGACAAGAACCTTGAAAGATACTGTTGTTCTTGTGTCAACACTAAAGTTATATATTTGCAAAATATTTAATTCTATTCTATTTGGAATTTTAATCACTCAAAGTTTCAATATTTATATGTGTTATTAAGTTCAATATTTATTTTTTATTAATATTAATAAACATTGATAAACATAAATGTTTAAATTCACATAGAAATTATTAATATTAATATTATTATTATTATTATTATTATGATTAGTTAGATTAATAATAATATTGTTAAATAATATTGATTCATAATAACATTAATAATTTAATAATATAGATTATTCTTGCTTTAATAAGTAGATATAAATGTTTCAAATTAATTAAAAAATTATTAATATTAATTTTAAATATCAATATATCTTTTAATGTTAGGTGATATTTATATTAATAATATTTATAATAAATATGAATTATTATTAAATACTGAAAATTTATATAAAAGTAATTTTTTTTCTTGTATACATAATGTGAACATTGTCATTTAAACATCAAGCATAAATATTTCATTAAAGAATAAGTTTATAACTTAAGGTTTAATTAGGTTGATGACGGAATTTAACTTTAGGTTTTTTTAGGTTCAGGACATTAGAATTAAAAATTTTTGAATACTTTTTTTATATCATTTGGTTCATGTAGCATTAGGTTACATTTTATAACGTGAGGTTTATAACATTAAGTTATCTAATATTTTAAAAAAATGGTTTTGGGTTAACATGTTGTATTGAACATCAAAACATTAACATCGATATTAAACATAGACATTACTAGAGACATAAAAATAGATTTATTAACATTAATAATGTTAATTTGTAAACATTAGGTTTATAAGTTTGTGGGTTGTTTTCTATTGTAATAATGTTCTAATCACTCATATGGTTTTATCTCTGATATGTATCGGTGAATTTTACTATATCTATAAATGGAAAATTGTGTATGTATGCTACTCTTAACTCTAGTATTCAACATTAGCTTGGTATTGTTTCTTGATACCACATGTGCTTTCTTTTATGTTAGGTCATTTCCTTATTTGATCATGGATCTGACTATTTGGAGTTGTCTTTCCTTCAAAATTCTTCAAATTGTCTTCCTCTTGCTCCCTTTATCGATTGATAAAGTTTAGCATTATTTTGTAAGTAATGGAAGAATGTTTGCAAGGCACTTATTTCTTATTGCGTCGCAAGCATATCTCTACAAACGAATTTGGATTTATGGTTCTTTCCCTCGATTGATGAAAGAATTATTTTGTTGTTGAATACATGTCAGAATGGGCACATATCTCATTTCCATTTGTGATTCATAGATTCAGATACAAAATGCAGAAATTATTGTTGGACCAATGGTAGACTGTCAACACCCCGATAGGATACTCCCATTCACGCAACTATTTTGTAGTGAATCATTTTACAAATTCCTTTAAAAACATTGGTGATACAATTATGGAGACTAGGGACTCTTTTCGTTATTGGAAAATGTAAGCGAGAGAAAAAAATAAAAATAAATAAATAATTTAAAATTTAAAAAATAAATTAATTAAAAAATAAATAAATAAATAATATATATATATATATATGACTTGGTTGTTTAAAAAACATAGTGGTATAATACGGTCTAAATTTTATGTTTGATGGTCTTGATAGGAGCTTGGTGAAGGGTGATCTTCCATTTCGTGGCACTTCCACCCTCTCGAAAATGGAGTGTTTTATAAAAGTAAATTATTTTGGCTCTACGGACAAGGAGTATGAATATTATCCTCGATATGGATATACAATCTGTTAATTTGATGTAATAAAAAATGAATGGGGTTTTTTTATTTGTTCCAATCTCCTCGGTGTATGTCATTAGCAATATAAAGAAATTAGTTGATATGCTTATCGATGATGATGCCACTTTTACTTGTAGTCGGTGAAGAAATAGATAATTTCCAATTTGGTCCTTTGTGTGTGAACGAACAATTGACTACTTTGAGGATGGTTAGGGTTACGATGGAAGTTGTTGGAAAAACTTTCTCTGGATATAAATATCAAAATGCCATGGTTGTCTCCCATTTCAAATAGTTGAGGAGTGGTTCTTGTGTGGAATGCGGTGAATTTACTGCAGTATATGACATGATGGTGGGCCTACATTTTCCCAACGAGATATTGATATTTCAACTAATCAACATATGTATGAGTTTTGTTAACGTTGCGGAAGTGCTCCCGTGGATTCCCATTGATGAGATTCCACCATGGAAGTATGGACATGGAGTCTTAGGCTATTACTCACATTGGGATTTCATATATATATATTCATTTTATATGCTACCCATGTGGTTGTGGAAAATATTTCCATTTTTTTTACTTTACATACTTTGGGTCTATATGTATCTTTAATAATTGAAATTTAGATTCTATGGATATTTTTATGCCTCCTACTACAATTTCTTCTATATGTATATGTCAGATGTTGGATATTTAATCCCATTGCAAATTTAAAATATTTCTTATTGTCTCCCCTTTAGTTCTCTTAATTTCATTTAGCTGTTCATTGAATACTATGCATTTTTTATTTTTTTATAATTATAATTGTATAAAGAGCTATTTTATACATGAATATTTATTATTATTTTTTTCTCATTGATTCTTAAGAAATGCTATATCTTTATGTACATTTTGGTATTTATATTTGATGGTACATAGTTCCAAATATTTAGGTATACTTCAAGTCATATAATTCTTATAGTATTTTGTTCTGTTATATGGGTTTCCATTATGATTCTAATATGAAACATGAAAATTTAGCCTTTTTATTTTAGGAATTTGAAAAAATCCTTTTACGTTTTTCATAAGTTGATGGTTTAAAAAGGGCCTGTAAACTTTTAATGTTTATATGGTTGCGACAAAAACCATGTTTTCTTTTTCATTATTTTGTATTGATTTATATTGGATATATTTTATGTTTCATGTTTACGTTTCGGTAATAAATATGTTATCATTCGTATGGAGCCATATAAATACGGAAAGTACAAGCAAGCGTACCAAGAAAACAAAATCTATCTGACATTGCGTGACGGGTCCTAATGAAATTAGATGGAATTATGGCATCAACAAAATAAAGGACCTGATAAATGAGCATAAAGAGTTACATCATAGAAGAACTAGTGAAACTACACTTCAAAATGATTTTATGATTCCTCGTAGAAGTATCATATTATGGATGATATAGTGGAAAGAAACATTTCTAATTGATAGTTCATTGTCAAAATATGATCCTCATCGGCATAATTTTGTTGTTTGATGCTCTCTTGAAAATGTTCATAATATTGAGGAAACAACTACTTAATAGAAAGAACATTCTATCACTAACGTGGATACGAATGTTCACCTAACCCTTGTCTCTGGGTTTCATCTTGAGCAAGGCAGAAAGGTTTGAAAAAATCCATGGTGGAGAAGCGATGAATGACATTGTATGGAAGTGATTTGGATGATAGTTTAATTATTCATTTGTTTGATAGTTTAGAATAATTGCTAGAAAAAATCAGATCTTCCAATCCTTCTCAAAATAAATATATTGTCCCCACTGAATCATCCATCCTGATAGCATTTGTGTAGACAATGGAGGTAACACGGTAATCTTTTGATGTTTTAACATGACAAACAGTTTATTTTACTACCATTCCTCTATTTACATAACTTAAATTATAAGGTATTTTCTCCCCTTGGAATAGGATACGAGATCATTTTAATGAAATTAAGTAACTTTCCCCAAATGTTATCTCTGTCACGATAGGTGGAGATGAGAATGTACGTAGCATTTCCTTCATATAAACTGTAATGATAAAATTGGAAAACTAATGTAAAATGTTGATGTATTTGATTTCATTTTTCATTTTTTGAATTTTTAGTACGTTGAATATTTAATTTTATTGCGTACTTTATTTCTTCAAACATGGTAACTCATTTTAATAGAGACATACAATTTAACTTCGTAGATGTTCATCTGCGATGTTAGAAGTGAAGAGGACCATCTGTGTGGTGTTCATCCGGATCACCCGAACAAATGTAAATGTTGAATTCATTTGATATTTTTCCCCAATTTTTCATTTGTTACGCATTTATTTTATGAGCTTAAGGAAAAAAGCATGATTTCATCTTGTAAGGTTGGAGAAATGAATCAAAAACATCAAATTGTAAAAGAATGTAATTTTTCAATGTATTTGATTGTTTTCCTTTTTTTAATCTTTATTGGTTGGACATTTAATTTTTATTGTATTTTTATTTTGTTGGAACAAGGAAACAACTCATTTGAATACATGTTTGAAACTAACTCTGAGTATTCCATCATGATGTTAAGTGAAGAAGAAGCAAATGTAGAAACATCGCCGGACAGTGCTTTGGATGACCTATAGTGGCTCATTATATTTGGCATAGTAGATTAACCATGCTGCGATATCCATAGGAGACATGTGAATTGGAAAATAAGACTCTGAGCTCTATTAAGATATCTACTCACAAAAATTATGTACAATGTGCACACATTAATACGATATGAAAACCATTGATTCAAGTTCAGATTTCTTGGACTCCTACTTCAACTAATCTCAATAACACACCACCATCGCCCAAGTGATGATGAGAGGATTATATGTCTAACACTTGCTTGTTTCTCTGGAAGTCTCAAACAACTTATGCAATTGGTAAAAATGGAGGAGTGTTGTAAATGTCAATTACTTTTGATTCCAAAATAAATGAATCGATAACTTCCGAACTAAAAATAAAATAAATTATATAATGGTTATAAAATAATGATACTGGGAGTCATGGGATTAAAAATTTAAAAAAATTAACGGAAAATTAGCAATTTACTTATCTTTTAAATTGCATGTAATATAATAAAAATCATTTCTTTGCATTTTACAACGGTAAGAAATAATTAATAGGCATGAAATCAATTAAATTATTATACTTATGAAAAAAATTAAATTAGTACACTACGTTAAAGATCGGCCATTAACATGCAAGAGAAGGCCATATCCTCTAAAGGTGGTAATTCAAATCCAAACAAAAAAAGAACCAGATCTATGTCCCAAGGCCTCTCTGACCAATATAGAGTAGTGTGTGGTGACAATATATTTTTAATATTTAGATGTTATATCATAATTTAATTCTTTTTTGTTTTCAAGTGGTCTAAGTTCATTATATGGCCATTAAACATTGTGGCTTGGCTTAGCGACCGGAAGCTGCTCGAAGCCATCAAAATAAGATAAAATTTGATAATGCAAACTGTAACAGCATATCATTCACACATCGAGAATAATGTTACATATAAATACATCTAGTGTTGTCTCAATATCGGTAAAACTAGCCGACACAATCGGTTGGTTGGAAAATATCTCAACAACACTGTCAGAAATATCTAGATATAGCCAACTACTAAACATTACGAACAATCCTAGATAGAAAGAATCACAACTAAGACAAAGTAGAATTACATTTTCCGTCACCTATTAATGACTACTTGTCTTGATATCATCTTTGAAAGTATAATTGTGGTCCAATCATGAAAAAAGCATACATCGTCTCCATATAAAGAGACAATCATATACCAAATTTCATAGGTACCAATCGTTGCCTCCAATCTAAGTAAGATGTCCTTCGCATACATGATTCATCGCCATTATATTGCATACATGTACCTTCTGCACCAAATCAAATCCATGATGTCGTGGGTTTTATCGAATTGCCTGCTGTGCTACTCTTGGGTTTTATTGGATTACCCTCAACCATGCCCAAAGGGCTCTCATCCACGAGGCTCAACACGGCTACCGAAGACTCAATTATGGATGTTGAGGCTAACTCAACCACGAGGCTCTAGAGACCCAGCTCCACCATCTCCACTTGGATTTTCCTCGTGACCACTGACATGCCTACAAGAATCCTTGTCACTTGCTCTCACACATGGTTACAATCCTAACCACATAAATGAAAGGAAGTGGTTTTAATATTACACGAACTTTATGAAGGTTCACATGCCTTACAAGGCTTACGAAACAACTCGAAACTCATAGATTCACAGGGGTAAATATGTTCGAACCACTGCAAAACATCACAGACTTGCATATTAATAAATGTATGTGACACATAATGAACTATCATCATGAGCATATCCCACAAACTCACACAAAATTTAACTTATCCATCATCCTTTGATCTCTGATGTAGCTCCTTTGATACATATTCGGTGTCATTTCTTCATCATATCTGCAATTTGTTGTATTGTTGGAATGACCAGTTCAGCACACACTCATAATTGTGGCAAATGATTGGTCAAACCAATGTCAATGACAACCGGAAATACCATGACACAATATACTAATGCACAAAAAATGCACCACAAACTTAAAATATGCAACATATTGCAAAATAAATAGCTACAAAAATTCATTGGGCAGGTAGAGTGATGACATGACTCAGCAAGCCTTCACTAAACGAATGCAAATAATAGTGGCTCACATGGCCACACACACTGATACCTTCTCACCGGACTTAGGCACACAAACTACATAATCACCTACATTGTATCGGTCATGAGTCGATCTGCTAAATTCTCTTTCTCTTGTAATGCGAACATACATGCGATGAAAATAAAATACAAGACGATTACATTTCCCAAAATTTTCTCATACACAAGAGAGGATTGTGATGCGAGAAATGGGAAAACTAGTTTTGATGTCTTTAGCTCCTCATCGGTATTAAATAAAAAAAGGGGTAGGATCGTCTCGAGTGCAGAAAGATGTGAAAAGGGTTTATGTGTCGAGTTTTGTGTATTTTATGAGCAGTTTTTAAGTAAATTAGTTGTTAAAAAACATGTACAAAAAATAAATTGCGGAAGAAATAACCTGCAACAAACACATTACACGATGGTGATAACGAGTTCACCCCCTCCTGAGGCTACATCTCCATGGACATGCTTCAAGCTGGATGAGCCCTCTTTGGATTAATGGTCTGTTTTCTCTTATTACATGCCACCTACAATACTCCGGTGTCTTTGCAACCTTCTCCATTGGAATCGAAGACCCAAAAACCTCAAAATAGACTCTTCAAGCTCTGAAAATGGTCTTCATATGGTCTGGGCATGGCCTCCTCTCCTGGTGGCCATAGGCTTCGTTAATCTTCAAAGTGGAAAATCACTTGCAAAGTGCTTACTCCAACGCATTTGTAACCGCAATAACATCATGCTCAAAGCACATCCAAATCATCTAGGAATGACCCTTCTTGAGCAGAAATTGGTCGAAAAATACCCAAGGGCTATGGCTCCTTCGGTTTCCTAGAGCTCCACTAAAAACTAGAACATCTCCGAATTAACCTGGAGATTTTAAACAGAGTTGTGAATCTAGGGACTTCGCCATTTTCTACACCTTGAGATTAGCTGCGAATTGTTAGTGGTTAAGTGGAGTTTTAATCATCAGTAAAGCGAAAGTTTAGTGCTTTAAGCGTGATTAAACAAATACGAGATTAAAGAAATGGATTAGCCGTGTTAAACATTGTTTTATGGTTAAAAAATTAAACCAACTCAAAACTTAACAAACGTGGCGCACGTGGTGTAGAGTGGTCGGTGATGGGGGTGCCTTGCAAGGCACTCCATGCAAGAATCAGCAGTTTTGAAACATTGGATGATTGGGATTAGTATAAACTACCACTTAACTACGTTGATTAGCATTGGCCTCACTTTGGTTAGATGCAATGGTGTCGTATGTTGAGAGTACGACACCCCTCCTTGCCATTGGTTCAAACTGCGACTTTAAATAAACGTTAAAAGGCATAATAGTTAAGACTTGAGAGGTGCGTGTATAGTGGTATGTCATGTGAGGGTTAGTGTGGGGAGGTCGCGGAGTTGGAAATACAGGCTCATATACACGATACATAATCTTTCTCCAACACTGTAAATTCGTATTTTGACCCAAAATTAACTTACATTTTCCTTGGAGAGAGAACACGCAGGCTGTGGCCTCACATGCTTGCCACGTGTTAGCACCCAATTGAACTCTCCACAAACCAATGAAATTGCGCCATGTGCCAGAGAAATTTGGGCCACTTAGGGGTGATGACAAGTGTCATCACCTCATTGACGCTGAAAACCCAATTTTTCTCTTTTGACTTTGTTTGACCTAAATTCTTGTTTGACATGATGGAAGCAATGAGGCTCTGCTTTCACATCGCGTGCAATCGATTTTTGATGAAACATAGTACGTTGGATTACTAACGGAAACCTTATCGGTCATTATGGTTTGGTGCGATTACGATCACTTTGAATTTTTGGCAATTTTTTTCCCCCAATCAGTTAGTCTGAATTTACATTATTTTCCTTCCCAGAAAGACATAAAGGTGTATTCACATCGGTAAGGTCGAGTTGCTTCCACTCTAAGGACATCACAAAGGTTCTCACATGTTATATTTACTTGTTGTTTATATGGTGATATGACAACCACTTTAGATCCCTTCTTCAAGTTCACGATATTTTGCCACCAAATTTTGGTACATGAGGAGAACCAATTTTGACTCTTCAATGTTTACCCAGAACACTTCTTGTGGGTTAAAGATTATTCTCCTTCTATATCAAAAAACTGACCATTTAAAAAGAAACAATATTCATGCCATGCACACCTTTGTTTGATGTAGAACATCCTCTCCATCTTCTAAAGCCTCTAAGTAGAATTCCCTTGAATAGAACTCCCTTATCCGGATGCATGGTCTGGGTTGCAAGCATCTGTTAGATAACCAACCAATTGATACACATATAAACAAGTCTCATAAACGCGTGATGCGGTTTGTCGGGCACACACCTTCCATTTTTATTACCAGCAGACACACGCTTTTATGAGGTATCAACATCACCCATGATGGTGGCTTGCCAATGTAAGAGGTCTTCTCCAGACCTGTGACTGCCATGATGAAGGCGGATCTCTTTGCAAGTCCACAGGCTTTTTTGTATTTTCTTTGCTGTTCATTTTTAATTCACGCATCAAACAAACTATTACCCAATTCAACGACAACCCAAATCATTTTTCTCCATTAAAAAAACTTGCTAAAAAAACACGTATATGCCCCAAAGAAAACAAGTTGAAGGATAAATAATAAAATTAAACTAACGATTCCTATCAAAATAATCAAAATTTCATTCTCTAATATGCAACATTTGAATCGGCCATATCGAATATCCTACCTTTACACTTTCCACATCGATCGACGGATGAAGAAAATGGTCCCGACATAAATGATTTTCCATTCTCCTACTGAGCTAAAATTGCTTGCTAAGATGCATTTTAAACTCTTGAAGGTTCTCAATATTCTGACCAAATTTGTTTAAGATCCTCTTAGTTCCGTTTGAATTCTTCATCGATGGCTCCAGGTCAAGGCGAGGTTCCCATAAAATGATAGCACCAAATGGAAACGATTAAAGGCCAACGATTAGTCATAGTGATTGTTACAACCTGAAAACACATGACGAAAATATATTTTGTTATTTCCCTGCGCCCATGAGGGCCATGGCCAGAGCCACTTGACCAAATTTGATAATGAAAACTACATTGTATATTCATCAATAATGTTACATATAAATGCATCTGATATTTGTCTCGAATGGGTAAACTAAATTGGACACACAATCGGGTTAGTTGGAATATGTCTCAACCACACAAATCAGGAAATATCTTGATATAAGCAGCTCCTAAACATTAGGAACATATAAATGAAAAAAGAATGTATTTGAAGGATAGTATGAATTACATTTTCCAAGTAAATCACCCTACAGAGTACGTCAAAATCACAGGATGACACCGTGCAGGCCACCTGTGGAAAATTTTAGGTGGAGGCTAATTTTCCATGGTTTTTCAAAAAAGAGTAAGCAATTTTCATTTTTTTCTAAAAATAATTTGCCCAAGTTTTATAATACAAAATTATATTACCTTAAATATCTCCAAAATTATATAGAGAGTATATACAAAAACATAATAAATTTGAATTTTTTTACAAATATATCACCAAATATTTTATGGTTTTCATATTAAAAATTATGAATTCGTTGAGGTTCATCATTTCAAATTTTCCCTAGACGAGCCGGCACTAAGCTAATTTGGTTTTAACATCCTCCCTCCCCCTAGCACATGGTAACCTCCACCTGAGGGTTTGATCCTAAGTTGTCTTTACGTGAGCCCATCTCTGATTGTGCTAGTCGGACTTGCCTATATTGTAATTTCATTCTTATTAATAAAAATTATGAACAATTTTTTAGATAAAAAGAAAATCCTTATTAAACATTGCATTCATCTAACATATGTTAATAGTTGTAAATTAACACCAATTTTACCATATAAGTACTAAAAATAATAATTAGAACCATATTTTAAATTTAATTAATAAGCACTAAAAATTTAATATTTATAATATAACAAGATTCTGTTTATGAATATTATCATTTTATCATGGATATTAGTAACTTCTACATAGAGCTTTCTTATAATATCATGGGTCAATACCATGGATTATCAATACCACTTACCCAATATAACTCATTTATATATATATATATATATATATATATATATATATATATATATATATATATATAATTTTAATTTTGTTTATAACGTTTTTAAATTAAAACTTATTACTTACGATAAGCATATAATATAACAAGATTCTTAACCATGAATATTCCACCCCATTTTACCATGGACGTTATTAACTTGTAAATAGGATTTATTACAATACGAAAACATAAGTGCTACTTTCCCAAAAATCACCATAACTCGTTGCTTAAGTAGTTTATTTCTAGACTATAATTTATGAAAAGTTCTTAATCATGGATAATCAACTTGTTTCAACATGGATATTGTTAACTAGTAAATAGAATTTTTCACAATGCAAAACACTCGAACTTTCCCAAAAACCACAACATTTTAAAATCTAAATATTTCATTTTAATTTTATTTTATAACATTTTTTAAATTAATCTAAAAATAAAAAACTAACGGAATTCAGTATAGAATTTCAAATCTTAGCCGTCTAGAATTTGGCTGGTTTTCTTAACTCTAGTAATACCGCGCAAAGCAAAAAAAAGTTATGGGATTAAGGGTAGGAATTTCAAATCTGCTTGTAGGTCAAGTTGTGGCTTCCAATAACTCAATATTTGTTTCAATCACCTTGTGGCAAGTTATTTTTTTTAAATAGAAAAAAAATTTCTATTACTAAATTTAAAAAATGCATTGTCGTTGGATCATTGTCATTGGATTAGGAGGATCGAGATTAAATGGTTGTGGCATGAAATTTTTTTTAATAGAATCTCCACGGGAATCGATAAAAATTGGAAACTTGTGGAGCACAAATACCTCCCTCTTGAAAGGAGATTCAAAATACGGATGTCCCCATGACTCTAAAGTTTTTGTTTCCAACGTAATTAATAAGGTATCCTTTGTCCCCATAGAAATTTGAAAGTTTTTAGCATATTTTTTGGCATCGTTTGTTATTTTTATCCTTGGTGTTCACGAGTGTGGGATATTTTTTGTGTAATCGGTGAGTCAAATAACCCCCAAAATCTTGAAGTTTGACGGTTGTAACCTAGGTATACAAAAATGTTCTTGAATCATGTCTTTTATGGTGGAAAATGATTCAGCACCATCAAAAACCCCTAGGGCACCCAAAGATATTGAGAGACTGACAATTATTAACCTAGATATACAAAAAATGTGTGTGAATAGTTTGTTGGTGAAATGGATTAACACACCATAAAAAACCTACGGGGCACCCAGATCTTGAAATTTGTTCATAATAACCTAGGTATACAAAAATTCTTATTTGGATTTTATTAAAAAATTTATCGGAATTTCGATAATTTACAAAAGGGTTATTTTGCCTTTTTTAATTTCCATTTTTATAATTATGTTGATAAGCATTTTATGAGTGGATTTTTTAATAACAACGGCAGTATTCGTCGTCCTCAATAGGTGGCATGAATCTCAACGGTGTCTGATATGTTAGCTGACAAATCATATCATAATAAATTGTGTAAATCTTGGTAGGGGATTCACTCTTTCCTTGGCGATGTGGGATTGGATGGAAGGAACCAATCTATCATTCATGAATGGAAGACTAAATCAAGCACTTGATTTGGTTATATGTTGGCCAGTTCGTCTCTCTCCTTTATGCGTCGGGTTAATTTGCTAGCAGAACTCGAGTTATCGATGGTTTATTCCCCTCCGGGATATATGTGGGTGGGTCGATCTCTCCTTCCTATGACGGGTTGATTTGAACAACGAATCTCTTCGAAAAATCCTATGTCTTGCCTCTTAAGCTTGTGGGTCAAGCTGCTTTTGAATCAGCGCCATAACCATTCAATTAGATATTGTCGATCAATTAAGAAGCTACGCAACACGTTACGTTTCATCCAATAGTCTATTGAGTAGCTCTCCGGCGGCTTTGGATACGTAAACTATAAATATGCTCGTCACGGAACACTTTTCTACGGATCTTTATTGATACAATTTTCAATCCACGGAGAAGTTCATCAACACGCCTACAGCAGAAATCAATCGATTACGCAGATGAAATGGACATGTGTTAATGATGACGGGATTTTCTATCGGCCTTCTTAGTGCACAACGTGAATTTCAAAGCTTTCGAAACGAGGTGAGTAAATCCATGCATGTCATAAAAAAATGATTTGAGCCTTGTAAAAAGCTGCAAGGTAGTAACACAGATTACAATGTATGTTAAGTAGCAGGAGCATGGGTTTTGCACATCAAGTGTTTGATTAAATTTTGATGCAAGGCTTTCGGTCATGGAATGATATTGTGGCAGTTACACACTTAATGGGGATGGTGACGAGCTTTGAACTTTTCGTGAAGGAAACTCTCCGAGATATGAAACTAAACGAGTTCACCTTTAGTAAGGTCAGAGTTCTTTACCAGGACATAATATTGAACTTAACACTCGAGTTGGAAAACGGAGTTCATGCCCATTTTTTAAACAGTTGAAGCGGGAATAAATTTGTTGCTGGTTCACTTGTTGATATGTATCGAAATGTGGGAAAATAGAAGATACCCGTCATGTCTTTTGAACATTCGTAAGAAAAATATTGTCTACAATGATTGTCGGATATGCTAATACAGTTAAGGTGAGGTTGCCTTGAGTTTCTTTTGCCACATGCAAAAATTTGGTGACATGCCAAATGGGTTCATGTTCATGAGCCTTTTTTAGGGCATCCTGAAGCTTGGCTACATTGGAACTTGAGGAGAAAGCAGGGCCATTCCTACATAATAAAAGCTGGAATTGAGTCGATTTGTTTTTGTTGGGAGTGCTCTTATTGACATGTCATGGAAGTAGAAGCATAGAGGATACATATACAATTTTACGCACTCTTCTTGAACGCATTCTTTGTTGTGTAAATCGCTCACAGAGTAAATTGTGATATGCTCAACATGGATATGGTAAGAATCTCTCAACTTTTTTGAAGGATGCAAGAGGAAGACATGAAATAACTATATTACATTTGTGGGTGTCACTGCCACATGTAACCTTGTTGGCCTTGTGGAAGCCAAGCTCGTTACTACTTTGATTCCATGAGTGCGATTATAATGTTTTTTTTCCAAGCATGTGTTGATTATAATATTATCCCCGAGAATGCAACACTATGTACATAACGACGTAGCTCCTTGGTTATCTTGGCCATATTGATGGACAAGGGACTTTATCAATAAAATGCCCTTAAAACTTGGAGCATTGTGGAAAACACTTATGGGTTTTTGTGAATTTGTGGCAACGTGGAGGCTAGGAAGATGTACATTGGCGAGAATGTGTCTTCTTGGAGTTGGAGCACAAGACTCACAGAACATATGTGTTACTATCAAATATTTATGTATTTGGGTTGGAAAGATGGAGTTGATGTAGCAAAGGTGAGAAATTTTATGGAATAGAGGGAGTGAAAAAGAAGCTATTACCGGCGCTGAATTTAGGTCAGCTTCATGTCACTATGTTTGGTGACATAAGATAAGTCACCCACAGGCATGAAATTTATGCAATGAACTACATAGGGTATGTTCTGACACAAATTTGTGCTATAAGATGCGAGAGGCAGAAGCATAAGGAACCTCTCTATTCCACCATAATGAGAAGCTAGCCATTTCTTTTGGTCTAATTAGCAAACATCCATACTCCTATTATAACTTTTAAAAACCTTCATGTACGGAGACGAGTCATACATCATCTAAGTTCTTCAACTTCAGTTGTTTAGGTAACGAATGGTATGAGGATGCGAAATCGATTCCATTATTTCAGGGATGGCCCTGTCTTTGATGGGGACTATTGGTGGCTCTTAGTTGAATGCTCAAAAAATCTAGAGAATGCACATAATTATCTTGTAGAAATAACGGGCACACTTTTCGTTTTTGATGAACATTTTTATGTAACTTTACGTAACAAAGTGTACATCAAGTTATCCTTTTTCATAGTGCTTGGCCCAGGTAAGTTGTTTAGAATCTACATTTTCTAATCCCAAAAAATCCCTAGATTAAGAGGCCAAATCCACAGGCCTTGGCTTCTGGATGCCTTTTCTTTGTCTATGCTTTAACTTTCTTGTCCATTATGTTCCCACAACAATGAGGTATTCCTAGCCAATTATACTTTCTTAATCTTTCCTTTTAGCTTCTTGTGCGACGAACAAATCGATGCTCTGTTTCTTACTCGAAGAAAATAAGGTGTAGTTTGTAGCAGAGTTTTCCATTCTGATACTTTGGCCTCTTCCATATCGGTGGGGATAGGCGGGTGGGTGAGATTGGGTTGCCCCGATTTTTGGATGGGGCCCGGAGTCGACCTTCCTCCCGGCGAAAATTGCTTCCTCCATGTGCTGGACCAAATCTTGTTTAATGAGCTCACACCTTCCGTAATGTCATCTTAGTTAATTTTGTTTGTTGCAACCGCTACGTGGTAGTAAGTCGAACTGAGAGTCTATGGTTGTCTAATGAGATAACACTGCTTCTTTGTTTCAAACTGTATTTGATCGGGGATTTAAAAATAAGGGCTCCCATTTCAACACTAATTCTATGGAAAAATTGTTTGCTCTGTACAGCACCAAAGAAATAGCAATCATAGAAAGTGAGTATTTTTTTACAATCTGTTAATAATAAGTGATGATTTCTGCGATCATTTGGAATTTTCTTAAACTACAATTAATAAATGGAGCAACACACGGAGATTAACGGGCATGTTTGGATCGAGGATAATAAATACATTTGGGTGAAAACAAAGTTGTGATTAGAACGTACCCATGACGGAGATGGAGATAATAGCTTATGCTTGAAAAGCAGGTTTCATAATGTAAAAATGCTTGACCCATTTTCAAAGGAGTTGCAAAACTTTGAAGTATGGTGAGGGAATTCTTGCTTTCAAATCTGAAGTGCTTGGAAGAGGAGATTTGGTGCATATTAAGCATCAAGTTTTCAAAAAATTTCATTGTTTTGTTTGAAAACAGAATTTTTGTCCCTTTTCAACCTATACGAACCACTCCAGAGCTTCATTTTCTAAACTTTTCGCAAATATAATGAGAGCACACAATCCACTTGTTGCCCATCCAAAATCACAACATGATAAAAATACTCGAAGTTGTAAATTGCAACAAAGGACACCAATTCAATTTGTTTTGGAGAAACTTTCGCATTTGATAAATGTGTGTTTCCAAATTGCTTTTTTTCTCCTCATCCAAATACTTCTCCTTGACATCTCCAGTATGTTGTTTGAGAAGATGGTAGAATATCGTAGCAATATATGCCTAGAAGATTGCTTCTAGTTTAATTATAGTTACGATGATAGGGGTGATATACAGTTCACAATGTGTTTACCTGCCACACCAGCTCTACCTTACGATACTTTAGCCTCTTGATTCTTAATGCCTTCTCGTCCACATCTTTGTTTCAGCAGCACGCATCCTCTGCCATTCATACATGTTTCGTCGTGCTACTTCTGTGTCACTCTACATTCATCGCATGTTTTGTGCGGTGCTACTTCTACATCACTACATTCATCTACACTTTTATCGACATGTATTTACACGCTTTTTGATACAAATATTAGTATAAAGATCTTGCGAGAGACCATATTTATGTTTATCACGAGAGCATTCCCTTTGTTGGCTTAGGGCGAGCAAACGGCGCGCCACCCGACGGTGAAAGCCTTTCTTATCGCCTTCCAACCACTAAAATTTAGGAAATGGCACCTCCTCCGTCGTCCGGTTGCTGCGGGGAGCAGCGACGGAATACGGAATAGCCATAAACATAGAGATGCAGTGGAAATAGCTCGTCATTTCATTAATATCAAATAATAGAAATATGCTTACGGACATAATGGAAATACCAGCCAATGAAGAGATGTTTTGGTAGCGAATCTCTAGAGATGTGGTGGCCTCGACCTGCGAGCTTGTGTTACAATAAGGGCTCGAGGGCCTATTTATTGAGGAAGCAATGGAGAACTCTCGCGTCCAAAAAACCAAACCCCTGAGGAGATGAAGCGCAAAACTATGGGCCCGGTTGCAGGTAAAAGTTGGTGGTTCGACTTCCTCGGGGGACGTAACACGGCATACGATCTCTGCGTTTGATGCGCTCGATAGCTCGTTAGAAATATCTGTCGAGGTAAGAGCACCGACACGAATGTCATTAGGACGAGACGACGTTACATTTGAGCGCGATGTGAAAAAACGTCGTGTTCCATTTCATCGCTTGGCACGGCATATCACTATGCGCGAGATCGACGAGGGGTAGCGAAGAAGCGAGACTTTGGATGCGCAAATCGAAAGGTGCCCCAAGACAAGAACAAGGGACAAGGCCAAAGAAATGCGACTAGAACAACACCACAAATCCAAAGAAGGACACGAGGAAGTGAATTGTGAATTTCATGTGACCCCACTCACGAGCTGGAAATGAGTGCGGGACGAACAATCTTTGGTGGCCGGACTAAAAGCACCGAATCGGATGCATTTTACGATCCTGGATTAGAGAACCGAGCGATGACAAAGGGGAAGCGGATCATTGATGTGGATCACGGCGCCATTGTGCCTGCAGATCCGGAGAAGGAGGTCCGGAGGATCCCGAGGAGGAGGGGGAGAGCGCATCTTCCGGTCGCGGATGTGGAGTGGGTTCTCGGCTGCAATTTCATCGATGACGGAACGAAAAAGAACCTCATTTTAGCGGTCGTGGAAAGCGGGCATAAGCCCTACGAACGCCTATACTTTACCGCGTGTAGTATACCATCGGAGTGGCTCCACCCGGGGAGAGATCTCACGAATCGCGACGATGTTGTGTACATGCAGTCAAACCATTCACGGATGAGGTATTATGTGATGTTGCTCACTCTTGATGTATTATTGGGCCAACCATTCTTGTGGAGCGACATGTTTGTGTATGATTCTGGAAAGCCTCGTCTTGTTATTATTACTTTGAGGAAATAACGTACGGGGATACCGGAGGCAACGTCTGCCTCTGTCATCTCTTTGACTACTAAAAAACAACCTTGTTCAGATTGTTCCCGAACGAAATTCATTTTCCTTACGGCTAGCTCACAGGGGAAAGAAGAATATTGGGGCTTTTAACCCTTGACAGGGCTCCACTGTCACCGAAGCTGTAAATGGACAAATTCATGGAGGAATACGGACATTTTCTCCTCACTCCCCGGAGGTTCCTCTGCTATCGGGACAAGCACTCCCGCTGATATGACTCCCCACGCACCACGCTTGATGTTTGCCGCCACATCTGCGCAACTACACATACATAATCCAAACATATAACGACAAAATTTGATAAAGCCAAATTTACTAAGCATCCGGCATGTCACACAGCGAGGTCCATGACATCTTGACACATCTAATGCACTGGGTTGGTAGGTGCCTCATCTCATGGAGATCTCAATGTGATAGGGACCATTGCTTCCTGAAGGGAGAATGATCCGAGGTGGATATCGGTGGCCTTCCACCTGTTCCATTTGGACCAGCACCATCAATTCTTGCTGACTTTTTCACCTTCTAACACAACTTACTATTTTTAGCGAGGTTTTCGAGTCTCTGCCCTCGAGCCGTTTTGGGGGCTTAGCCAGTCAGGTGGATATTGGTGGCTTTACCTATTCCATTTGAACCCCCATTCCTCTGAATGTGTTTGTCGAACGTATGATGCCCGAGCACCAAATGTCTCTCGAATCTTTAATACACGCTTTGTGCGTAGGGTATGGAACAAATTCGTCGGATTCGTGCACATCTTCAGTCCTTTTGTTGCCCTGCAGTGGTCCATTGGATGTATTTGTCCTCATAGCTCCCCACGGGAGGTAATATTGTTCCTTGATGCGCGTCTCGGAAGACGAATTCCAAGTGGGTGTGGTAGGTAATGAGAGGTTCCCCCTTTGCCCTCTTGCTCGGTGGGTTTTCCACCGGTCTTTGACATGGGGCGGCTTTGAGAGTGCGTATTCTTTCTTGGTCGGAAAGTCATGGTGAGAAATACCCTTCCGGCAAATTTAACCATCTGTCTACCGAGCGTACGCATCTATTTTTCCTTCAAATATAGGAATGTCAAAGTTTGTACCTTGAAGGGAGGTGACGCCTCATAGGCATTGGATCACGGATCTCCTCGCCATATGTGGGCGGGCTGTTGAAGGATTTGAGCAAGATTGTCATCATCGCGTTCCTTTGTTTCTAGGGCCTCCTCGGCGGCTTGGAGGTATTTTGATAGGATCTCATGCTCCCTCCTCTTTCTTTTCTTCGACCGCGGGAGGTCGTCGAGTTTGTGGGGGTCGGTCTTGCGAGGTTCGGCAGATCGGGCCCCTAACTCCTTATACACGACCGCGTTGGGGACATGCGAAGAAAAACAAAGAAAAGAGCGGACCCCCTCGTCCCCGCGAGTACGGTTGTGGAGGAACGCAACGAATATAGAAATAACCACTGCGCTTATAGAGATGCGGCGGAAATAATGCGTCATTTCATTAATAATAAATAAGAAATAACTTCTGAGACATCTGTGGAAATACGATATTTCTAAGGTCTGCGGTGGCGTGCGAGAAGAGATGTGGTGGCTACGGAAGCCTGCGAGCTGTGTTACAATGAGGCTCGAGGGGAGCCTATTTATTGAGAAATAATGGAGAACTCTAAACGTCCAAAAAAACCAAGCCACAGGAGATGAAGCGCCAAAAACTATGGGCCTCGTTTGGGTAAGTTGGTGGTTCAACTTCCTGAGGACGTAACTTTGGCATACGATCTCTAGTTTGATGCGCTCGATAGCTCGTTATTAAAAATATCTGTCAGGGACTACAGCTTTCGACACGAATATCATTTTGTAGCTTGAATGATAGTCGCTAAGAACGATACCCAAACGTCGTTTAGGGCCTCAAAGCAGCTCCGAAGTTCGGGACCGAAAAGCGCTAGAAATACGTAAGTTTTGTTGCAACTTGAAAAGCTGAAAGAGCGGTGATGGGGGTTCAAAAATGGAATGGGTGGGGTGACACCAACCATCCCCTGGATCATTAAGCCCCCAAAATGGCTACGAGGGTGGAGGACACGAAAACACCTACTAAAATAGTAAGTTGTCTTTGAATGTGAAGAGCTGCAAAATTGAGTAATTATTTGGTCAAATGGAATAGGTGGGTGGCCACTGATATCTGGATCATCCAACCAATGAAAACCTTCCATTTGGCCCTCTTACCAATTGTTACTTTGAAAGTACGTTTAATTCTTGATTACACTATTGATAATAAAAATATTAATTCAGATTTTATGGTTGAAATCATGGTTTCCCCTCCTCTCATTCAATGGCAATTATGACATGTTGAAATTTTCGCCTCTCTTTGCCAATCTCTATTTCTTTCTATCCTTCCTTTGTTTCTGTATTAACTTCTCATATGATGGTTTATCAACTTCAACCACCCAACCATTTAATGCATACATTTAATGGAAGACATGAGTCTCACATAACTGAAATAGCAGTTTGGTCTACGCAATTACGAAGGTGTATAAATAGGATCCAATAACAAATTTTTTACAAATAAAAAAAGAGGCTTAGGTTAAAAAAACTGGACTGATAATGGTGAAACATTTTCTATGCTTTTTTGAATGTTTTTATTTTGGACTTGTATGTGTTTAATATGCATCGTTACAAATTTGTTAAAAATTTCGCCCCGATTTTATCTTTTCACAGTAACATCAAAAGATTTGTTAATTCCATGTAGGATCGACTCCGGTTAAGCGAGGAGCAATTCTCCATTTTGGCCGAACTTCCGGGGAGGGTTGTCAATTCCTGGCTCCCCTCTCCACAGTGTATGCTTTTCATCCCTTTCTGCGCAAGTAACCACCCATACTTCGCATTCATTTCCATTCACCTTCTACGTAGCCACAGTCACTTCATTCTCCCCTTCTCATATATTCTACCCTCTCCTTCCTTCTTTGTTTCGACGCAGCAGACTTAACACGGCCTCGACGACTTGTGCCGGTGACTTCCGGCTTGAAAGGACTTGCGATTTGAAAATGACGATGGCTTTAAACACACCACCAATAATCTACATTGTCAACATACTGTGGCAGTCTGGTTGACGAAGATAGGAGTTTCAAAACCATCCTTTATTTTTAAGTTCTTCCTTCCATGGCTGCATATATTTTCATGTTCATCAACTTGCCAGCTTCTACGATAGGGGCTAATTTGTACCAGTTTTCACTTTGTTGTTGATGCGTTATTTGTCTGCAATCAGTGTATTATTTCTTTCGGGAATTCTCTTCCAATGCAAGCAAAGCTTTGTATTTCTCAAGTTTGTAAGAAATGAGGTGGTAAGGAATTGTGATTTTGGGCAAATATGGATGGAGTCCCGGTAAAGATATCCATAGCTTCTCTGGTTTAAAATTATAACTTGGAGTGGATATATGCGCCTCCACCAAGCATTAGATTTGAGCATTGCTCGGACAATATAAACATGTGCTCATGTGACGAGATTGGAAACATATTAAACAACAACATGGAACCATTAGATGGACATATTTGCATTTTCAGATTTATACTATCTCACGGTAGTTTCTCATTTTTTTAAAGGTGTTGACAGTTGAAAAGCATAACGGACACAACACGGACCAGACAAAAGGCAATGAAATATCGAGATAGTGTTACCCATCACAGGTTCCATTATCATTGTGGTCTACTCCACCGTTAAGTGAGTTTTAGGGATGAGGCTGGAGCATGTCACAGAGCAGTGCTTTTGAAATAGACACTCCTCTGAGTCAAACCTGTACTTAAATAGCAGGAAGAATACATCGAGAGAATCTTTGAATAACCGAAGTATATATATATATATATATATATATATATATATATATATATATATATATATATATATAGAGAGAGAGAGAGAGAGAGAGAGAGAGAGACGTACCCCATTACCATTGAACCCAGTAGTTTCGAGGATGAGGCCGGGGAGCACTCGGCAAGAACGGGTATGTTGAAAATAGATACCCTCGAGACTCGAGCCTAGCCGGTTAAGCGAAGAAATCGTGAACGTGTCTCAAGGACTCCATATGTATGGTTACCCGAGAAGAAAAAAAGAAAATAAAATCCCCACGAGTCATCTAACGATTGAGCCATCCTGATCATGATTGGGGTTCACACCTACTTCGACATAAAGGGCGATTGTGTGTATCGATTGGTCAGTTATTGATCCCACCAGAAAGTGGGCACTGTCAGCCATAATATGAAGTTGGGTCCCAACTCCCCACACATCATAAACAATCATTCCCCTTACAAAAAAGCAATAATCGAGCATGATCGGGTTTTTTCACAAAGGTTGATACCCAGGGTTAGACGGTGAATTGTAACAACATAAAAGCCCTAGTCAAAAACTATTGAGCAGTACTTTTTCATAGGTATTCTTGTATTTACTTGCTTTGTCTTGGTCTAGAGAACCTATAATATGCCCTAGCTTATTTACACCACATTACGAATCATTGCATATTTTCATCCATTTAAATATCATTACTTTGAGTATTGTATTTGGTGTTTTACATTACCAGTAGAAAAATAACGAAATAAAATATGATGCGGAAAAATTGAAGAAAAAATTGTTGAGAAAAACGTGCTGGGACTGTAGTCGGTGGGTTGAAAAGCTGGATTCGCAGTGTTCATGGTGTTTTTCAGAGATTTGAAATTTCTGTTGTGCAATGCTTTTACCTAATTTGAGAACCAAATTTACGAGCATAATATGCTTTATGAGAACAGGAAATTCTATGTAAGACACTAGTGTTTATTCGGTTGCAAATTTTAAGTAACGAGATAATAGAGGGACTTACATTACGATCGAGGTGATACTTTCTTAGAAAAACCAATAACTTACCTATTGCATTATTTGTTTGTATCCATATGTTCTCTTAAAAAGTAGTAGTAAATAGGTAACAAGTACCATAATGTTTATTTTTGGTGTAAACCATGTACTCAACATTTGGTTGTGCAGCAGGTTTGCATAGGTGCAAAAAGTGAACAACGATCAAAACTATTATAGTAAGGTAAGGAGATCGAAACGATTCTTATTTTTCTTAAATATGCGTACGACTAGTTTTTTGTCCTTAAATCTTTACGTCGGGAATTAACATTTGCAACCTTCATTCATTCATTAGACGTTTCTACGTAAACCTTGACTTCTGTGATTAAGTTACACAAAGTTATTCCTCGTCTTTAAGGGCTGCCTGGCGAAGGATTTGACATGCTTTTTTCATGTTTTTCTTGCAATCTAAAGTCTGCTAGATTTGTTACCCTCTCTTTTTTATTTTGGTTTTTGTTTCTCCATGTGCCGAAACATTGATTAAAGCCTAACAAGATTACAAATTGCTATTCTATGTTTTCCAGGAGCTTATATGCATGTGCATAGTTGTATGCCATTCTTGGTGCTTTCATATTTAAATATTTCTAGAAGACTATGTTCATTCAAATGCCAAATTATCCTCGGTTTTGTCGGATGTTGCTACGGAGAGAAAATTTGCTAAAGTAGTCTGTTGTCTATGCAAAATATTCATGAGAGTTTCCATAATTCATAAAAAATTGATATCACTTTTGTTTATTCATTTTTTTCTGGCTTTTTAAATAATTTTCCTTTAGGTGGATAACTTAAAGTGAGAGTTTCACATTGAATTAGAAAACTGCTCTGAATAATCTCATTGCTTTCCTTTAATAGAAGAGTTAAAAAAATGCTTGCAATATTAAAGTTATACGGTTGCAAGTAGGATTTTACCGACGGAATTAAAAAATATGATTACTTTTGTTTTAGTATGTACAAACATATTCTATATGAGCATAATACATAGTTAATTTATTGTTCACAAGTTATAATGTTTAGGCCTACATGAATATCTTTCATTTCGAGGAGAAATATCCGAGTTCTATTGCAACCTTCAGTCAATCCTTTGGACTTACATCAACCTTAGCTTAATAGATTAAGTTACACAAAGTTCTTTATAAATATTCAAAGATGATGCCCATATGGCGGTTATTTATGATATTCATTTTCTTACCAATTTAAATTCATGAGGAATTGTTACCATGGGTTTCTTTTTCTCCATGTGAAAACATTCAACAAAAAATTAAAAGAAGCTAACAGATGCAAAATTATTCATTTCCAAAGCTTATATGCATGTGCCAGAGTTGTATGCCATTCTTCCAGGTGCTTTCAAATTTCAATATTTCTAGAAAGTATGTTCATTTAAATATTTGGTGTATATCAATTCAAGATATTTGTTTATGAGGCAAAGCTACTAAACTAGTCATTGTTAAGGAGAAATGGAGTCACTTTTTCTCACTAGAAAATATTCATGAGAGTTTCAATATTCTGCTTAATTGATATCATTTCCTTTGCCATTTTTTTCATTTTAATGTGAGCTTTCCTTTAGTGGAGAACTTGATGAGGTCGGATTGAATTAGAAAGTTGCTCTAGATAATTTCTATGCCTTCCTTGTAGAAAGAGTTAAAAATAACATGCTTGCAATATTAAAGTTATACACATATGGAAGTAGCATTTTTTGAACATCACATTTAAAAAATATGATTAATTTTGTGATGTTAGGCTGCTACTTTTTATACGTACGAACCAACATCCTCTTCTTGACCATTTTAATGCTATGGCTTCTTTGGTAAATATTTCAAAAGAATGTGTTCTGATAATGAAGTTATGCAACTTCCGGTAGTGTTTTTGAAAAAACCGAGATTTAACAATATGAATTCTTTTAGAGTAGGGATTCCTTTTTAGTTCAAGATACAGCACAACGGAAAAAGAAAATTATTATTTTTTTTATCAACCCATCACTTTTCCTACGCAGTATATTCAGCAAATTTTCTTGGTGCATCCCTTTTCTACCATACATTTCCCAAACTCGTCGACATCCTTCTCTTTTCCCTTTCAACATTACTCGTGTCTTGTCGTATGTGCATCATTTATTAAAAAACAAAAATAACCCTTCCCATCACTTCTACCTTTCACCTCCACACATTTCTTTGTTGCTTCGCTCGAGTTTTAACAACATATCAAAGCTGCACAACATATTTGTGCTTCCATTTCTTCCTCCTCTTGTTAGTTTGCCTCCATTCGAAATAGCATCTCCCCCTCCATTTTTACTATAGACACCATTCACTTTACGAAATTAAACCTATTCAACCTTCGAAGATTATCAAAGATACGGTTTATTTCCTTCATCTCTCTTAAATTTCAACTTATAACTTTTCCTTCCTTTATGTATACGTCTTCTTATTCGGTTTATTTACCTTCGTAATATACCATTTTCTTGTGACCTTGTTTTAACAAAACTTGCTTGGCGCCTCGCTACATGGAGACATTCTTAACTCGCGATCTTTCGTCGCTCCTCATGAGCACTACGGAAACCTGCAAAACAACCTCTAGGTCGTTGCACTTGAGCAGAGAATAAGTTTTTCCTAGGGCTACGACGCCTCTCTTCCCGCGTATCACTAGGTAAGCACTCCATAAACCCTGTAGTTCTACTCCCTTCTTCGCATACGGGGCTTGCATAAACGAGAGACTTACCGAGATAGTCTCCATTGTTCTCTTCAAAATAAGCTCGTCTGTATGCGCATCATTCCATGTACGACGCGTACGATCCACCTCCCCCCTTCTTCCCCTTTAATGATTCTCCTCTTATGTCCCTTTCTTATTTCTATTGTCATTCCTAACGTTTTACTTCCCCTCTTTTGCTAATAAATTACTCATTCTTGCGAATTCGCTTTGTCTCCTTGATCTCCAAATACTCCGATTTGTTGCACCATTGGTTGGTGACCCATCCCATATTATTATCTGCGTGACGGATGCTCCAATACCTTGCCCTCCTCTTCTTCCTCTCCTTCTCATTGCCACCCTCCCTTGAGGTCCTCACCCACTCCTCCCAAGACTCCACCCCAACATCTACAATGCTCCATGCAAAGCACTCTCCCTACACGAAAATCTTGTTCCATCGACGAGTCATACTGAGAGCACCCTTCATTAATATAGCCAATGCCGTGGCACTAGAAAATCACTGGGGTTTGACCTTGTCGACGCGACGATGATCAAATCACAAGTCTGCCTTCGATGAGTTGTGCCGGAATCTTTCACTGTACTCTCATTGAAATTGGCCACATTTACGATGTTGAAATGGTTTTCATAAAGGTCTGACCTTCATATAACCATCTCGGATACCGTTCGAAATCCTCCTCTTCTACTTCATCATGGGTGTCCTGGGCATGTCGGCGATGACCTTACGATACCTTCCCATACCTATCGATTAGTGCTATAAGTTCCCTCGGAAACTTTCCACTACTAACTCGATACGTTGATGTCACGTGTGTTGCCTCCCTCTCTCTCACTTCTCTTGTTATTTCATGACGCGATATTTCCGAGACTCCAAAAAAAACTATATCTCTTAAGTGATATGTCGGGGAGTAGCATCGATGTCACCTTGTAGGGCGAACAGTACCATGTTAAAGGCCGCACTCCGAACTTCGCAGCTCGGTAGAAATTTACGTACTTGCAATTAAGGGGAAGGATGATTTAATTCAATGTCAAGCTAGTGGCACAATCCCTACCACTTCTGTATAAATCCGGATATGAATTTTGAAACACAACAATTGAAACAATGGTTTACGAAGAAGGAAATAAATCGTCCTCGCCCTCCCTCGATCGAAAATACACGAAGCACGAAGCATGAGGCAGGTTCAAAAACAATTGCGGAAGCATTCTCTCGGTACCACACAATGAAAAAATCCCATGGATTTCACTACGTACTCTTGCTACCTCATTTGACATGGATGATTTCTACTTCCTGTGTCCCCTTCTGGTGATGGGATGCGATGTCGCCGAAGAAGAGCTTTACGAAAATATGAAAACACCTACAGAGTGTTCGAAATGTGAAGGCTCCTTCAACGAGAGTGCGACTACCTTTCGTCTATCGACTCTAGTTGCACAACCACACTCGCCACCTCGAAAACGTGGTCGCTTTCGACGAAGGCACCTCGGCCCTTCTTGGCATCTGCCAAAGGACCTTGCTCTCTCAGTCTTGGAAGTGTCCTAGACATACTAGCAAATCAAAGGACGGAAATTCTTCACACTATCTTTAAAGAAGGGCGAAACTGTAGTGTTGAATGACTATGTGACTCCTATGCAGAAGAAATCACTTACGGCGATGCATCGACTCTCCTCCTCTAGTCTTGCAATCGGCTCCTCAACCCGGTCACAGCCATGAGGCTTTAACCGTGCATTTCCGGCTCCTTCCATTTCTCCCCCTCCTCTCTTTCATTCACCTTCAATTTCCCCCTTCTTGCCTTTTTGCTAAAATTCCATCCTCCCCCCACATTCTCCATTGCTTCCCATTGGTCCAATGTAGTCTTCTTAACCTTACTTGCCATTCATCATCGATTTTGCATACATCTTTTGTAATTGTTCTTTTATATCTTTTTGGCCCCTTTGATTTTCTTGTAGTTCTCCTAGTCGTTTGAGCGCCCACTCGTTTCTTCACATTACATTTTTTATATATGTCATTTCACTATGTTGTAATGGATCTTCTTAATATATGAACATTTACTCGCATGGTTTGCCTTTTTTCCTTCATTGTTTCATATTATTTCTTACACACATTTTCTACGTACATATCAATATGTTATGATTAGTATGGAAAATAATACGAGAAATTGCTTCTTCTCTTTTTGTAAAATACAAAATATGGCTTTGCTTTACTCCTGGCAAATACATGCAACATGTTGTTGCTTTCAACAAAATTTTCCATTTCAAATATCCAACAAACATTTCTACACAACTTTGTACTCAACATCCATTTCCGCTTCCAATAATCACTCGCAATTATGCTTCATGCATTTGACATACTATTCCATATTTGCAACAACTATGCCAACGAAGCTTTTAAATAGTGTACGAGGAACATGATAACCGCCACTACACTTAACAAAGAAATAATTAGTATACTGCTCTTTGTGAATCGTCAAGCCAACCTTCACTCTCAATCCAACACGAAGCCTAACTCCATTCCTTCACAAAATAGCACCTCCTTCCCCTACATCCCACCCAAACTTTTCCAAGTTCTCCTTCCATCTCCACTCGACGGCGAAGCCCAACTTTCCAAACCCTTCAACTCTTTCGGATCTTGCCTACCACAATGCATATATTTATGTTCTTCCCCTTTCCACCTCCCCAACAATTTCTCCCCATCCCTCTCCAACATACACATCATCGCTTTCGTGCAAGGATCAATGCACTTTGTCCCATCGAGTTTGTATAAATTGTCATGAGCTTACTGTCAAAAACAAAAACAAATAATGGAATCATTTCTTATGGGTTATTGCGGAGAACAAACAACCCATCGTTTCTCCTCGCAAAAACATGGACCCGGGTATCAACGCACGCATGTCCTCTCTGCTGACTCAAAGTTGAAAGAGATGCTCATTGCTCGTATCGGTCGTTCTTCAGAGTCACCCATGCATGTGGTGACCCGACTGAAATATTAAGCCGCCACTATTAGCTTTCTAGAATATCCTATTCTTGTCCACCTCTCTTCCTCGCATGTTGTCGAACGGACATCCTTGTTGTAAACAAAACTGATTATGACGAAAAAATCCTATGATTTTTTTGTTAGTAGATCATGTGTTCATGCAGCTTTGCAATTCAAACTACAAAACGACCCATACTACAAAGATGTCCATATTAACCAACTTTCACTCTTGCTTTGCACAATTTGCACTACCAACATTTCCGGCATGCTACAACATATCTAACTTTAACTTCTATCCCACTCCATGACCATTCAGGAAAATTCTAGTGTTAACTTACTTTGTGCCGTCCCAACACTACACATCCTCCTTTGTTTCAACTCTCAAACTCTCATTCGAGAAATTGATGAAATACTTGCTACATATGTTCCTCCAATTCCACACCCACCCATTCACTTCAATGACCCTCATTGGCCTCTCCCAAATCAATGAATACAACACGAAAGGGCTCTTCTCCATGGCCTTCCCCACCCTCTTCCCAGGATGCGCAACGATTAACCAACGAGGTGAAAAAGTGGATATGCAAGAATACACTTTGCATCGTACGCTACAATGACAAGCTGTTTTGCACAACATCCTTGCTTTCACTATTACTTGTGCAACCTTATCATGCTACATCGCAACCAAGCTTTTGTGTCTTCATTAAAGGGACCTTTCAAATACCCTTCCAGAAACAATCAACGTCCTTCACCATGACTTCAACAAACCCCACCTTCCACCATTCCAGTTGAGATTATGCGTTTCGCTCATCCTTACGTGAGAACCATTCATTATGCAGACTAAGTTGAAAGGGGATCTCACGAGCATGATCATTCAACAAGGTACCCATGCCATATTCACAACTGAGCGGCAAGGCGATACCAAATGGCACGACTTGCATAATGTCATGCCTTCCAACCCACCATCCAATTCACATGATCACACTCGATGGAGAATCCAAAAAATTGTTGGAAACACACATCGTGCATCTCAATACATCTATTGCGATTCACGTATTCACAGAAGAGGTCCTACTTAAGGGTTATTGTAAGATGCAGGTAGGGTATGTGCATGCTATTCCTTCGCCAATATTTCTCTTTCATTAATTTCACTTCCACACATCCATCTTACTTTTTCTCCCCTTCCTTTAAAAGGTATGAATGGCAACATCACGACTCCGCACATATCCATGGTTTCTTGTGGCTTCCAAATGCACACCATTATGGACACTCTACATTGGACACGGCCACTACGGATATGCCATGGTGGAAAATTTTTAGATACATACATCGCCCTTTAACCCTTGCCCCTTCACAGGTCGGGCTTTTGGGATAAATCATTCATCTCTACAAGGCCATGCCTCCTTGGCACACATGAAATTTTTACGGCCAATGGGTTGCGAGGACTGAACGGCTTCTAAATTGGTTAGAGACACACAACTTTCCCTCTCTTTTACATGTTTACTTAAAATAAATAACACCACAACTTGTTGCTGTGGGCCCCATGGAGAACCTCATCTCTTCACATTGATGCTACTAGGCAAGAAAAATGCACTCCTATTTAGAAATGATGACAAACTCGGTAATAACACCAATGCTCCCTTAAAGCACGTACTGGAGGAGACCAACATTGTAATTTCAACCTTGGTTCTCTCCACTGCTATTTGTGTTCAGACATGCCATTTCAAAGTATACGACAAAAAACGAGAAGCCATGGTTGAAAGCTACTACCAAATACTCTCCCGTCTCTCACAATGCTCCCCCACAGTGCTCCTATAAGCATCGTCGCAAAGTCCTAACGAAATGATCACTTCGATCGAGACATTGAACCACTGAAAACATACCATACTACAAAAACTCCCACTAACAAAGTGCGGTCATTCTTTTGTCTCCCTCAATGTAAAAAAACAAGTCTTGAGACGTGTTTCACGCGGGAAGTAGATGGTCATTTTCCATCAACAACACCATCGCCTCCTACATACCAAAGACCACACTGCACTTGCGAGATTTCCTCTTATTGAAGTTCACGCTCATGGTCCTTCTCCCCGTCGGAAAACATCCTTGTTGAAATAAATCTTCCCTCCACATGGTTGTGCGCGTTCTTCCTCCCATTACACCTCCATTCCATTGAAAGAATCATCATCCTGTAGACTTATAGCACAGCGAACTCATACTGTGTGCCCTTTCGTAGCCTCCCTAACGACATTGGCATATACGACGCGGTCATTGTTACTGCTGAGGAACAAATTAGACACACATATCAACCTTGGCATGTTCACCCTGTTGTCTACCCACGACCTTTCCGACTCTGTCCTTCATTGCTGAGTGACCTCCCATGCCCACCTGATTGGCCTTGGATGAATGGCAATTTCTCTCTCAACTCCACCTGAGTAACAACCTTCCTCCTCGATGAGCTTGAAATGCATGCCCATCATGACTTTGACGCAAGCCATAATTGGGAGGACCCTCTATAATCCCTTCACACTTGCAACAAACAACCATCGCCATCGACACAACGGCTCCTCCACAAATTCCACCAACTCCCGACTCCATGCTCACGACATCCCTTTCTCGTTGTCCACAAGCCAAACCATTGCATTCAATATCATTTTCTCACTTTATGACATCGTACCGCCCATGACCAATTTTATGATAATCCTAAGGCATTTACGAGTACCCGAAAAGTTGTTCCTAATTAGTGCCTAAAGATGCATTCCTTAACAACTCCCACCACTAAGAATACCTCCTCTTGCTTGCTCCAACGTGCGTTACAACATTTCAAATTAATATAGGACGATCCACTAACAACCATCCCTATATCCTCTATGGAACCTTTAGAGGTCAATCCACTCTGAACATTCCAAAGAACAACTTCGGCATGTCAATTACATTATAATTAGCCAATGAACTATTGAACCCTAAATTTCTTTCTCAAATTGATGATCGCTTGTCAAGAGCATTTCCCCATCGAAATAAAACAACCCATTTGGTGAACGGGCAAGGTCACCCACAGAGGATTATAAAACAACCCCATTTGGTGAACGTTCTATAATCCTTGTAGGTAGGCTGTAATATACAAGCACCACATCGAAGACACGGTTGTGTAGGCACTTCTTGTGGCACGTTGTCAGCAAAGCTTGATACGTGGTTATGCTTTCACGGTGTTTGACAACAAGGAATAAGCCACACTCCTTGTTCCTTTTGCGAACTCCTCTCCGACCTTCGCATGGTCTGAGATCCTTATTCTTGTGATTGGAAGCTTCTTATGACACGTTCAAAAACAAACCTTCTTGGCCAGCTGAAGTCCAGCCATTCACAGAATTCAATGCATCTTTACCTTGCTGATAAATCCATGTTAAAAACACTAAACTAGCCGGTTGCGCGTTGCTATCTTTGAAGGAAGCAACTCCCATCCGAAACGGAAGATGATCGACTAGGCTGAAAATACTCATGTGTTGAACAACGTGTTATTCTCACCTTCGTCAATTTGTGGAGTTGGTGGCTCTTGATGCAATGGTTCACTCTAGCCTGATAAACGATCGTATGTCACGACGGTGTAAACCCCTCATTACCCTCATTGTTGTCGTTGGCTCCTTCACTACAAGGGTCCACCATAGGTTGTAAAATCCCTGGACTGACCTGCAATCCCCATAACAAAAAGAGGGGTTCGCGAACCTGGTAGCTCACATGTGTGCCATGGGGCTTAGCAAATCCATAATCGCAAGGCATGACCTTTAGATAAGCGATAATCGACATCACTTCGAACGTTGATCGGCATCAGGCTAACTTTCAAGCGTATCGAAGTTCGATTGTTGAATGATATTTATCTCTTTTACTTCTCCTTCCATGCTGATAGGATGCGGAGAGGCTTAGATTTGTCATGCGGAGAAGAGACGTACCTTGCCTCCAAATCTATTACTCAAACTCTTGAAGACCTCCTACTATTGGTACCTTCCACTTTGTGCATTCTACTTTTACATCTTCCATCTTCTTTCATCATAATACCTTGCAATTTTCTGCTTATTTAACGTTTCCGATTTCCCGTGTAATTTCATACAAAAATAGTTCCTACTATTTCTTTCTTGTTGTGCTTTCCTTATGAGTGTTTATTTTTTACCTTTTCCACTTGTACTTTTCCTTTCCTTGAGAAAAATATGGATCGTAAATATATTTCTAAAACCACTGAATTAGGGAAATCATTTAGGAATAGGGGCTTCATGTCAATATAAAAAAGGCGGTTCCTACTTAAAACTACTCTGTACCCATACGTTTGTACTGGTGACCACAACTAATTAGAAGATAAAAAAGTTTCATGCATCTCCTCATCCATGTACAAAGGATGCAGAGCAAATGCGAGGCATTTCTTGACCACGTCCCAACTGGACATCAATTGGTGTTGTTGTTGTGAGGCAACACCCATGCTGTGATTGGGAATCCTTTTCTTGGCTTTGATCTCTTGCATGCCTGATAGAAGTCTGTTGTCTTTTATTCCTTCTCTTTCTTCCAAATGGGTTTCTTCTATGTGAACAATATCTCTCTTACTCACTGCTTGTACAGAATGATGTTGCCTTCAACCTTCCTACAACAATATACCTTCTCATTGCATACCATGTGCTTAAGGTATATAAAGATGATGCTACTATTAACAGGTATAGATGACATATACAATTACCTTTGCTTAGATTAAATAAACTCTTGCCTATTGTTGAATTTTGTTTCCATATACTCATACATTAAATTATATTCCCTCTATACTTTATCACATACAATTCCCTCCTTCATGATAATTCCCCTCTTGCATAGTGAAAAGCTGATGAGCAATTCAAATGCATTAACTAGCTATGATGTGGCTTGGCTTGGAGCTTAATAGCGTTACATATCTTCAATAAAAGGTAGTGATGTCTTAGAGAAAAGATCCTTACGATGCATTGGAACAAGAGATTAGGTAGCTCTCTTGATTATTCTTTCTTATATTTATTTATGTCGTATTGGTTGTGCCTATATTTAAATATAAAATTTATTCTCTTTATATGCTCTCATTTTTAGTCATATGTTTTGTAATAATCGACTACTTTCTTTGCCATATTTTTGAAAATTAATACAATCTAGGCATACCCTGTTCTGTGTTGAAAAAATTTTCCATGAAAATTTATAGATTTATTTATTGTTTACAATGGTAGAATGATTTATTTGTTAAGTAATTGAGTAGCCTAGGAATCAAACATATGACCAAACAACCTGTGAACCATATATACTAGAAACTTGCTGTCAACTAGAATGAGAGACACACAAGAACCATAAATCTGTATTTACTATAATTGTGTTGGTAAAAAATGAAACCAACAAAAACAGAGTTGAAAGTTCAATTTTAAGGATAAGAGAAAGTAGTTTAAGTTTACATTAGAAGCATTTTTGATTTGCATTAGATAAGTTCATAAATAAGTTACAAAAATTTAGCTATTGTTTAATTTAAATTAGATTGCTTGTAGTTAAAAATTAGATTGATGCTAATAAAAGTTTAAATTTTATTTTTAATATTAATAATTGGTATTTATATGTATTTAGTAAATTAATACTTTTGAATTTTATATTAAGGGAAAATGAGTATTAAATTTGTTGGTTTGAAAAGTTGAAATTTAATTATATAAAGTATTTTTGTTATAGAAATTTGAAATTTTTAATGAGAGCATAATGATTTAAAAAAGAACCACAAAGTTATAAAATTAAAGTCATGGAGATGAAATTACTAGCAGTTAAAGTTGAGTAAAACATTAAACACAATATAAAACTTCAATGAATGGCTCTAAACTCGTGTATATCCTTTAAAAATAACACCAAATAGTGTATTTATGGTTCACGTATCATCATGTAATCAATCAATGTCACATTTTTACACCTCACCGTTCACATAACATACATCATGTACCTTTACATGTAGCACAACACTAATTTACGACGACGACTCGCTTTCGCGACCACTTGCACTTGCCCTTGTACTTGCACTTCGGTGCAATTGTCAGTACTTAACGTTGTTCAAACAAAAAGCTCTTGAAAGGCAACGACGATATCACTTAATGATGTTCGATTCGTTACGGGTGTGCGTGTAGAACATTGACGTTTTACCGACTTCAACATGAAAGATAAATGTGGAGAAACTGACCTGGGTCAATTTTCTACTTCACGGTTAGCCATTTCATGAGCTTCCTCAGTTGAGTGGAACATCAATTTCATGTCTACTTGATAGTTGTACATTTTTTATGGTGCCAAGTTGAGCAGACATCGTAGAGACTTCCATTCTGCTTGACAGTTGGCCATATTTTTATGAGGTATCTGAGTGGAACGTCCAATTTCATGTCTGCTTTACGGTTCGCCATTTTGAGAGTTCAACTTTTTCTTGCATGCAGAAGAATCTTCACTTTTGAACAGGGGATACCTGTCAGAAGTTTCATTACATGCAACAAGTGATGTGAAAATTCTCTATGGGAAAGAAACACGAAAAGTTAAACCAGTGTGAACCCGACATAAAGAGAGCAAGTCAAAAAGTTGTTGTCGAAGAACAAAAAACATGAAAGTTAAACCTTTATGGACCTCCACGGAAGAGAGTATATCAAGTTAATTCTTGAAAAGCACATGAAAGAGGGATTAAACCCCACGCAATGTGATTACCCTGAAAGCTCAGGGAAAAAACATGAAAGATAAACCAGTGTATGGACCCCACACGCAAAGAAGAAAAGATTCGCTGCAAACCATTCGCCCCGTGTGGTCCCCACGCGCAAGAAAATGTTGCGGTAAACCATCAACGGTGGACCCTGGTAGAGAGAATAGAAATTCCACGCGGTTCATCTGTGCGAGGATCTATGTATCTCCCACTCCCAACTTTTCTCCCGCCAATCCTCTACATTTTTCTAAAGTCTCTTGAATTCATTTCCCACCCTCGCATTTCGGAGTCTCGGTGGCTTTGGCCTTCAGAGTTACCCACTTTCTGTTCTGCTCATTTGGCATTCACACACCCAACGCCTTGTAAATACTCGTTTCAAATTGATTAGTTTCCGTTTTTCTCCTACAACAACTAAAATGGACGCCTTCTGGCGCCTCCTCCTCCACTGCTACTGATCCAACAGGTGTGTTTGTCAACTACCGTGCTTCCGACACCAAAGACCTTCGCTAGTTCTCTACCGTCGATGTTCTTGCATGGATACAAGCCCTTTTTGAACCAGCAGGAACTGAAAGTGGGATCCGATTTTCCTTCCCAAATGACCGACGCTATTCGGAGTGCCTCCGTGCATCTGCGGCCATCTTCTCTACATCTTACGCAAATTCATGGTGCCTGCGCGAACTCGTCCTAATGTTGGAGTCCAAGGCTCCTATTGTTCCTATATTTTACCATGTCGACCCTGCTGACCTCAGGTGGATAAAGGTGTATACTGAGGCCATCAACAACTCCAAATGAAGACAACGGTCGACCCTCAAACTCATGAAGAAGCCACGATATGACTGCCACTCTTCAAAAATGGAGAAATGCTCACTTTCTTTTCTTTAGGAACACAAATGGCTTTTTGGGCTTAAAAGGCTGCAAGTTCAACGGGTGAGACATTCAACTCCTCTCTATGGATAAAATATATAACGTGTATATGAATTGGTAACATGTGATCGTGCTTTGCCTGCCGTTTTTCAATTATGATATATACTAACATGATGCTTGTCTGTGGTTCCAATTACTGTTGTTGGTATTTTTGGCTGAATGACCAGCGACGAAGGTCTGTTGCTGGATGAGGTTGTCAAACGTGTGGAGAACGTATGCGAAAAAAACAGTTGTATGTGGCCGAAGTCACCGGTTTGGATGACAAAATTGAAGATACCAAACTGCAGTATTAACAGCAACACAGGGAGAGATTCGATTTGTTAGGCATTGTTGAATAGGCAGAATCGAAGACGACTTTGGCAAAAAGAGATTTTAATAGAAAGCAATCAGTACAGCTATTCTACTTTTTATCAGATGTAGAAAAGGCTACAAAATCTCCACATTACATTCCTTGTAGAGTAAACTTTTGAAGGTTTGTTTCACCCGGATCGGCAAATAGACGACATTCGTAGGTACAGAGTTGCTTAAGCAATATCTCTCATCTTCTAAGTCTTCTTAATTTTAGATGATATAGATCACATGGACAGGTAGATGCGCTTTTACAGATAGAAATGCTCTACACAGAATAACTAAATTGATAGCAACATCTCGGGACGAAGGTGTCTTAGCGAGGGCAGGGTGAAAGAGTCATCCATGTATAAGTATGGCCCTCCCTGAGCAGCATTCTGAAAACTATTTTGCTTCCTTGCCTTCTGTCAAGCACCTATCCACCCGATGTTTAGGGATCTGGTAGATAAATTTCTAATATGTGTGAATGGTTCTTTCTCTGTCGTTAATAGTGTTTGAAGCTGCTTCTCTGAATATGACGACAGATCTGATTGGGAGGCCATATGACAAATTAGAACTTCCCAATGAGATAAAGGATCATTAAAGATTGGTTATGATGCACTTGGCAATGAGGAAAGACCAGATATTTTTAGATATAGCCTGTTTTTTCATAGGAGAAAACAAAAATAGTGCCATAACAGTATGAGATGGATCAGGCTGGAAAGGTTCGCTGGTTTAAATTTGCAGCTTAAATGCCTTTGCAAAAACGGACAATAAAGTCATACATATGCATGATCACCTGCGTGATTTGGAAGAAAAATTGCAGAAGATACGAATTACCGCGCCGTCTTTGGCGTCCCACGGCGGGCAACATTAAGATTGGCTGCCCAACGTCATCTGGGAGTCGTAATTTCAAACTTTTAAAATAGTTGTATTTTTCCATAGAAATCTTGTGCCAGTTTCCAACATACTCCATCAGTTTGTTCAAAAGAATTAAATTTAACCGCAGCAAGCATTCGCATGAGCAGGTTATAATGGAAGCACGAGGAATCAGAATGCTTCCACAGAGGATATCAACGATTGGCATCGTACCAATCGTGGAGTCGCAAAATGTTGGGGAACCGCGTGATATTGAAGCTTTGCAACAGACTGTCCAATAAACGTTATCGTTTTCATGGTTTTGATGTCATGAATTTCCAGCAGGCTACGCAAGGGCATTGAGTTGGATCGAATACTGCAGGTGCGCTCGCGCTCGCCAAATCTCATATGGCTTTCTGGCGTTATTGTCCCTACAAGTACTTGCATTTCGTGGCTTACAATTAAGAATTTAGGTTTTGAGATTGGAGGGTGTATTAGGCTTATTATGGCAAGGCAAATGGCAGTAAATCTAAACTTTTTGAGTTAAAGTGTGTAGTCATTGAATATTGATAATACACTAACAGGATCTCCAATGATTTCTGACAGTTTTCCTCACGAGAATCATATGTAAGTACTATTACACTCTAAGCTTGATCTTTGAGCTGCTTTGCAGTTGCGGGTATTAGAGATAATTGATGCGAATATCTCTCTACGTTGAAGTCCATAGGGCAGCTGGAACGCCTGGAAAGGATAGTCAGAGATTCCGACTCTCTTGCAAATTGCCCGAAGGATGAGGATCTGAACTCGTTGAAGGCCTTGGTGTTACATGCGGCTAGATTGAAATCATTACCGACTCTTTTGTTAGAATTGAGGAACCTCTACCACATGGATGTGCGTTAGTGCTCTCAATGGGAGAGGCTGCCAGATTCCTTCGGCAGCTTGTCGAACCTCCACAGCTTGCACATGACATACTGCTATCTATTGGAGAAGCTGCCAGATTCGCTGACATCAAGAAACTCCACACCCTGGAAATGACATACTGCATCAATTGGAGAGGCTGCCAGATTCCTTCAGCAGATTGTCGAACCTCACAGCTTGAAGCTGTATGAGTGCTCTCAATTGGAGAGGCTGCCAGATTCCTTCGGCAGCTTGTCCCGACTCACAGCTTGAACATGGATGTATGCAAGAAATTGGAAAAGGCTGCCAGATTCCTTCGGCAGCTTGTCGAACCTCCACAGCTTGAACCTGTATGAGTGCTCTCAATTGGAGAGGCTGCCAGATTCCTTCGGCAGCTTGTCCGAACCTCCACAGCTTGGAGCTGAAGTGGTGCGAAATTGGAGAGCTGCCAGATTCCTTCAGCAGCTTGTCGAACCTCCACAGCTTGGACCTTCATTGTTGCAGGAAATTGGAGGGGCTGCCAGATTCCTTCGGCAGCAGCATCCGACCTCCCCAGCTTGGACCTGTCTATGTGCGAGATATTGGAGAGTCTGCCGATTCCTTCGGCAGCTTGTCGAACCTCCACAACTTAGACCTACGTGGTGCAAGAAATTTGAGAGGTTGCCAGATTCCTTCAGGACTTTAAGTAGCCTTGAATATTTTTGATGTTTCTTGGAACGCTAATTTAAGAATCTCAAGCGAAACATTTGGAAATATAAGAACACTAAAGCATGTAGATCTTGTAGGCTGTGAAAAAATTGGAAATGTAGCCGTAGCTACTGGGGCATCAAAGTTAAAGTACTGACGCTGGTGGGCACAAATTTCAAGGAAGAATTACCGGGAAGCTTTGAACTCCCTGTGATTTGGAAAGTTCTGTGGATAGGAAACCCTTTGTTGGACACGGTGATGCCTTCGCTAGCCGGTGACTTAGGGAACTTGAAGGAATTGGGAATTGAAGTGTTTGTCGGCTTCAAGTTGAACGATCGAATGAGTTGAGTTGGTTGCAAGTGGCTGGTTGCTACATAATCCACACATCAGAGGTATTCCTATGATAACGTTGAATACCCCAACCTTAAAGAGTTAATATTAGAGGAGTGTATTAATTTGGCGGAGGTTGGAACATTACCAAAAACTCCACACATGTGAGTTGATCGGCTGTTGATCGGCCTTTGTGCTCTTCAAGGCTTCAATGGGTAACGAACTGAGTACCGCCGAGTGTAGAAGAGGCTGACGCAGAACCGTGTGATGACAGGAGACATTAAAGTTTTCAATTTGCAATTTAAATCAAGACAGACTAAACTATAACCAAGCACATTGTTGTAATAATATAAATTATCTTTTAAGCATGAACAGAAATGGGTAAAATATTTTACAGTGAATATGCTTTCCATATATTTTAAATATTTAAAACATATTTTAGTAAAATTTCTTATTATTATATTTTCATTGAATATGAAAAATAGTTATATGTTTTATTTTTAAAATATTAAGATAATGAAAAATAGTTATATGTTTTTTTTTTTAAATAATAAGATTATAGTATCAACATATTGTACACGAGATAAGCATTTTTCCCAATTAAATAATTTGTTTCAATTAAATGAATTAATTGAAAGAGTATTTTAAGTGGAATGGATTTGTTTAGTCTTTTAAAAATTTGTTTTTTAATATTTGTAAAATTTAAAATTTAAATATGTAAATTAAATAAGAATAATAATGATAAATAATTTTTAATTATAAATAAAAATAAATATATGTTTTAATTATATATATATATATATATTTGGAAAATGCCTATCAAAAAATGTTTTTGAAATTCATGGTTTAATATATATATATATATATATATATATATATATATATATATATATATATATATATATATATATATATATGTTTGTGAAAATGTTTGTTGTTCATAATAAAATTGTATTATGAGTTTGAATTGTATTAATGTAATTATATTGAGTGTTAAGTTAACATGCTAAAAACCATATTAACATAAGAAGGAAAATTTATAGCTAAAATAGCATGTATATTAATACAAGAAGGAAAATCCATGGCTAAATTAAAGATGCTACGGAAGACTTGCTTTTCAATTTGGGTTGTATAATTTGAATGCCGTCCTTAGCAGCATTACTTCATTAAGGAGGGTCATGAGCCTCTTGTTTATCTGCGCTTGTGTATTTCATTTTTTTTCATTATGTCTTTGTCTGAGAACATTGGTGTCGAAAGGAATTTGACTTGGAAGACTAGTGGAGAAGGGTTATCCCTCTCTATTTGACTTATGTAGGGACCTTCCCTATGGCCATTATTTTTTTTGAGGAAAGCAGGGTTGGTCTAGATATAGGAACCATCTCATATTCAACCAAATACAAAGTGATACAATTTAAAGATGTACAACATTGAAAAAACCCAACATTCAGGCGATCCATTTTATGTAAGTCAATCGTTAACCACATCCTTTATGAAGTTGCATATTAATTAAAGTACATACGATATTGAAAACACCTAAATTTGAGATACATTGCTCAATAACCATATATTTGCAATTCAACCATCATAACATTCACTTTTATAATATGGTCATTAAAGATATCGATAATCATAACAAACTTTATGGGCTGAAATTATTGTTCACGGAGAGCGGAGGTTTGATTCTTTTCTTTGTTGTTGCTTGCACTCCCTTACTGTCATTGCATCCATGTGTGGCCATATAATGCTTTCCCCCGACGACTCCTTGACTGACTGCGGTTGACCTCCTAGCCTACTCCTCGGGGTACTCTTCCTCCCTACGGACCCTCGAGATGTAATGCGGTTGTAAGTAGAAGAAGAAACACTAGGCCCAGTGGAGGCAGAAGCACTCCTAGCAGCTTGAGCTCCCTCTCTAATCACCTCCACCTCACCAATCTCCCTATAGTCTTTGTAGTCGATGCGACAGCTGTGCCCTCTCATCCATCTAAAAGGATGGACCCATAAATATCCTCCACCCATAGTTTGCTCCTTTTATATGAGGTTTTGTAAAGGGGAAGCACTGTTCTCAAAATAACCATTTTATTAATTTAAAGTTTGATTATTCACCCACCCATATGTCACCCTCTCACCAGTCTCCCCAATTTCTTTTATTTAATTTTTGCCTCGAAAACCAAATACTATCACCCCAAAATGACTCCCTATTTCTTCTCCTAGATGTCTCTTGATCCCCCTTTTCTACTCCTTAATTTGTGTTTATTCTTGAAGTCATGACAGGTCTCGGTTGATTACCTCACTTCACATCCTAGTTTAACTCAAATTGACTCTTGAATGGGGAATCCTTGTGTTGGCTCTTTCCACATAAAAGGTTCTCATTTTCCTCTAATTTAATTTATTAATCTTTTATTTTCAGCTCTCACCTATTTTCTTAATGATGTACGTTATTCTAGGAGTAATGTTCCTAATTAACTTTATGACCTTTCTCTACACTGCTTATTAAAACCTTATGTACTTTGGACTTACTTTATATGCATATTCTCTACATAAGATTTCCCAAATGTGGGAAGGGAGTGATTCTAAAATTGTTCCAATCTTTAATTTCTTATAATCCCCTTTACCCCTAAGATTTACTCTTGATTTAGTTTACTTGGTTTTAAAATCACTTACTTTGTTATGTGAATTGGTATGATTACCTTATCTTAAATATATTTCGGTGTGGACATACTTTTATGCCGAGGGGTGCCCGAGTCGGTATGATGCCCTTTAAGAACACCCTTTAAGTTCAAGGGTGTTACCAATACCTTGTTCTTTCTTGATTCCAAGGGTGTTACCAATATGTTCTTTCTTGATTCCCGAGGGTGCAGTCGGTCGTGCCCCTTGAAAATCTCCCTTTGAAGTTTGGAGGATCCTGCCACCCCGCCTTCAAACATCCCGGTGACTACGAGGGGAAGAGACTGGGCGTGACGATGGATGCGCTATCTTCCTATGATGCCCTTTATGGCGAGTCTAATGTTGTTGGGGATTCGGGTAGTAGCCGATGCGCTGCTGTAAAATCTTCGTGAGCGACACGATCTAGGGCTCGGTCCTGACATCACGATCTTTAAGGTGAAGGTATCAAGATGGCACACAGCGAGTCACGGGGGGGTGCTAACGGGTGGAATCGGGAACATTATCCCACCCCTCCCGCAAGGTTAGGGTATCTATCCGGGCCCATCACCCATGCTTGAAGGCGATGGAATGACGGGTTGATTTTGCAGAAGTAGAACCATTGTTGAAGCTCATTCATAAGAAGCGGGTTAATTCCTTTTGTACCTCCTTACACGACATCTTCACCCATGATATGCTCATTTTCATTATATCTTAGCATCTTTAGTGCCTTATTACAAATGATTTTAGGGTATATTTGTTGTGGCTTTGTTTGCATTTTCAGACTTGAAGGAAAAAAAAAACATGTCACCCTACATGGTGATCTTGTCTCCTTGGTGGTTCTCACTCTCCACCTGTGTGAAGTAGGACCATCTACTTTTCTTTTGATCTACTCCAATAACCACTTCTTTGCTCAACTATGGGCGTTAATCAATATAACGGGGAATGTCACTCCTAGCTTTTCTAGCAACCTAATATTTAACATTTTATGATAGTTGTCTAGGGTTAAGGTTGGGGTTTTGTTCATATACCTAAAATATCGATTAAGGTTAGGATTTTAGACCCTCCATAAGCTTCTTAAAATTCCATGTAAACCATGTGTGATTGTTGGGAAAAATAACATTTGCTAAACGTTCCGTGATTGATGAAGTTTTTAGGGTCTTTAATCCCTATTTGAGATGTGATATATGATCTTCTCGGGTGTAGCTTGAAATAAATATATGATCGAAGACACATAATTACAAATGACTCTAGAAAAGGATATAACACATCATTTATCAAGTATATATGCCAATAGTGCATTATGTAAACCTTTATCTTAAAGAGCGATCATCTAGATGATGTATGTTATTCATACCTAGCGATATCCCAAGTGAGATCAACTTGGTAAAGTATTAGCATGTTGTGGCTATTCTGCAAGTCATCGACCCTAAAGGAAAAAAATGTTGATTCTTGAGGTAATCTTATTAAGAGCTTTGTAGTTGATGCACACATTCATTTTTTAGGTGTCTTCTTCTTTTTTACTCATACCTAGTAGACTACAAGCAGATCAGTGGTAAAAATATTTAGCTTATTTGCTGATTTGTAGTACTTTACTTAAATTATTCAACCCTAGGAAAAATGTTGATTTAACAGGGTAATCTTATTAAGAGCTTTGTATTTTATACACATTCATTTTGGAGTGTCTTCTTCTTTTTATATTTTAAATACAGTATACCAAGTTGAGATCCATCTTACAGTAAGTATTTAACTTAATAGTAGTTTTAGTTTCTCTATCAGAATTAAACAAGCCCTAGGAAAAAATGTGATTGGGGTAATCTTATTAAGAGAACTTGTATCCAACTTTATTATTAGGTCCATCATTATTTTGATTATATTGATAAATGCACCATAAAATGAAGTAATTCTTAATATATGTCAACGTTACTATATGCTTTAATAGTTATTGTTGCTGAAGTTCTTCTTATACTTCCTATGGGATGGTGTGTTTATGTAGTCTAGTTTGCCTTTGGCAATGGGAGGAAACAAAGAAGCACATGTCTTTTTTGTATTCCCTCTTAAAGTGGCAACTAATTGTTTTGAAGGCTTCACAAACAAAGTGAAAAGTTTTTAGAATATTTTCCTCAACAGTTTGGATTTTAATCTTGTGATTTTCTACTATTAGATCTTTACCTCTATGTTATATTTGTTCATTTCATTTACTTTAATGATTATAATGTCCACCATTTTAAATCTGAACTTTCTGATTACAGAATCTGGTTTTCAAATTTCATTGAGTAAGTAAACAATTGAAGATTGTAGTACCTAGTCTGAGGGATGTTATTGGTGTTATAATAGTATCTTTGGGGATGAATGGTGGTGAAAGTACATAGATAAATATGAAGCTAACAAATATTTTGATAGAATTTTTTAGAAACTTTTCTTAAAAAACATATTGAGGTTACGGGGAAAACATTGAAATGCAGTACACATGGGTACATGTGGTCTGCTGCCGTGGGGAGTGTAGATATACGATCTCTAGTCAAGATTTTTAATAAGTATGAATTAATTTATTTTTTTGATTTTTACAACTGTGATTTCTTATAATGTTTTGTAAAATTGTCAAATGATCTCAACTTTCAGGTGGTTTGCTAAATAGTGCCTTACTCACTTGACATAGGTTCAAGTCTCGGTGTTTATGCTTGGCTCATTAGTGGCATTCTGAATAAATTTATATTTGGTGTAATAGTGATAAATTTATCCATCAAGTTACCAATTCCCAAAATATATAATAATAATAATAAATTATGAGAATATTATAAATGAAAAAATAGAAAATTTTAAAAAAATGAAATTTTGAATTTTGAATTTGATTTGAAAACATATGAAAGATTAGTCAATTCTTGATTTATGAAAAGATTAATATTTTTAGGTTCATACAAAATGATACAATTAATAAAAAAAATATGCCAATGGCCTTTAAAAAATAATTTCCATTGATGTATTTTATGTTTCCAAATAAAAAATGGTAGTCTACGATATCTTGTGTAGGACAACACAACATTCAATAATAGCCAGGTAAGAAAGTCTCATATAATTGCATTTGGAGCTATATATGAAGTCAGAAAGGAGAAGATCCCATTTGTAGATTTCATTTTGTGATGGAATTTGGCTTTGACTACTGACACAGAAGGTGTAGACCCCAACAGCATTTGATGGTATTTATCAAAAGATAGATTCCTTTAAAACTGGTGTTGCATATTGTAGAACATCAATTGATAACTACATTAAACACCTCACTTTGTTAGACTGTTGATATAGAAGTGTCTAAAGGTACCATTCTATGACATTTATGGGCATATACTACATTTTACTAGGGAAAATTACAAGGTGTTTAATATTAGAGGAAGTATAGACTATTTTGATGATTTTTTCAAAAAAATGATTCACCAATTTCCATTTTCTAAATTATTCCTAATTTTTGTAGTATAAAATTATTTTGGTATAATTAATTTTACCTTTGAAATTGCAAAATTTTATAAAGACCATATATAACAATTTTGAAATTTGAATTATTTTACCACAAGGATATTAACAAACATTTTACATTATGCATATTTAGGACTAGTGAAGTTAGCGAGGTTTCTAAACTTTAAGATAAGATTTCACATGCAGAATTTTCCTAATTGTTAGAAAGTGGCAAAAGTAAACACTTAACGCACAAACATGGGCATCTCAAACCTATAACACAATGTAATGATAAGATAACACAATTATAGCATTTAATATACGGTATCAATTGTAGAATAAATATTTGAAATCCTACTATAATACTTGTTATGGGGAAGTGGATATTCAATTGCAAAGTCCATCAAGTCATTTGAAAATATTGCAGACTATGAAAGATAAATGTGGAGGATTAATGCCATTGAGTGGTACAGACAATATTTGTAGAAATAGAAATAGAGATTAATGTAACTGTTAAATATATCACTACTATTGCTTTTTTGTTTGATTACATGCATTTGACTTTTATGCATTTTTAAGGTTGAATTCGATTAGCTAAATTCATTTTAAAACATTATAAAATAGGACAAAGATATGGTTAAATAAAATATGTCGTTTTAAATTTCACCATTTTGCTGTAAAATATACCCTGGTGATGCTTTACCATTTGCTGAAGGCATAGAAAAAAAAACAAAGAATGTGGAATTACAATGTTTAATTGATATTCTTATAGAATTTGAGGAACTCATATAACTAAGATTGCTGACTTATACACATTCTTGGTATAGGTGGGTTGAGTAATAGCATGTACGTTACTACGTATTAAGCCTATTTAAACCATGTTAACATCGCCCCTTATTAGGACATATCTTGGTAATTAAATTTCTATTCTTATATTGTTATGTAGGTTAGAATCTTTCATTACGTTCCCATTTTATTATGATTATACCTTTTTCTATATATATATATATATAAGGATACCTAGTCTTAGGATGAATTAGAGAGTATATTGCCTTGTATATTGCACTTATTGTAAAATGTTTATGTGAAGAGAAATTTTGTAATTATTAGTTTCATATTATTTTTAGTGCAAGGTTCATAAAATTTGAGTATCAAAGTTCATGATCTTATGTTTTTGCTACTTCAAACAAGTCATTGTGGCATTTTTATTATAAATTTTATGGAAGGTTTTAGATGGTGAAATTTAGAGAATATTATGGATAAATCTAGAGAGTAACATTTGGTTCAAATTGCAGATATTTTGTTCACTGTATTTTCGGAGATATGTATAAAGATTTGAAGAACTCCTACAGCCTCACAGAAATCAGTAAATAGGCGAGTTCAACATTTGCTATACTTTGTCTATGAGATTTCACCCAATGTGAAACTTGGACCTTATTGAGGCGAAATTATTGGATGTACGCTATATACTTTGCGTGTCTTATATGAACCATGAATATAAAGGGGTTTGGGGGTGGTGAGGAATTAGTGTCCCATTTTGCATGGGAGTTTAGGATAATGTCTTAAAATATTTTTCTTAGGCGGGGTTATTTTGCGTTCTTGTTTTGGCATTTTAGGACACCAATTTTACTAAAAATGGTTTGTGGTGCATGGTGGTTTTGTAGCTTCAATTATGGAACTACATTTTCTAATTAGAGATTCATATTCCATAGTGTATATTGTGTGTTCATATCTTTACACAAAAAATTTAATTAAAAAAAATCTTGTTGGTTTTCTTGTTTTTCGGTTTTACGGATAGAAACATTCATGTAAATTTGTGTGTCTTCCATTGTATATTTTCTAGTTTTATTAAGAATATTGTTTGTGAAAATAATTGTACAAGGTTAAAACTTAATTTGGCATCGTTAATTTTTTGGCTTGAGGGACACATTTATGGCTAAAAGGTTTTTTCTCAATCAGGTGGTAAGATTACTGTTATAGTGGGGGATTTGTGGGAGTGATTCATGTGGTGAAAGGAAATGGAAAGAGTTCAAAAATGGAGATTGAGAAATTTAATAGGAAATTTTGGTAATGAAGCTCAGAAATGGAAGACTTGTTGGTGGACAAAGATTATTGGATTGTTGTGGATCCAAGTATGGGAATAACGGGGATGTCAATAGAATATTAGACAAAGTTGGATTAAGAGGAAAAGAGCACAATATGATTGTATCTCAGATTCGGTATTATTAAATGTGTCGGGAAGCTATGAAAAATCCTTGTAAGACAAGTTATGGGCTTTGTATCGATTCTGATCCTTGGCGAACAAACAATTCTGAGAAAAAGATATATAATATGAGGATGAAGGATGGAGACTTGGTGACGGAGAACAACAAATCACATTCAATATACATGGTGATCAATTATTATATGTTGATATTAATATTTTAAATGAGGCCATGTGCATTAGTTTGTTTTATTCTTTACTAGATTTGTGGGACGATTACGATTTTTTCCATAGGTAATAATACAACCACTTTGAAATTTGATGAAATAGTCTCATCCTTGTTATCGGAGGAGATGAAATGGAAAAACATGGAGAACTATAATGGAGATGCCTTGTCTATAAGAGGATTCTCCCAAAATATAAATAGAAATAAGTCCTCAAGTGGGAGATCTAAATCTAGAGGGAGATTTAAATCTCGAGAAGAATTGTAAAGGTATGCTAGAAAATGTAAAAAAAAGGGCATTACAAGAAATATTGTAGATATAAAACTCTACGAGAAAGGGGGAAACAAAATTGATGATGTCCATTTTGCAAGGAAAAAACCACCTCGGACGAAGGTGGGGATTTTTTTACTTGGCTTATTCAAATACACATGTTAATTAACTCGAGTGCATCCTTTCATATGACTCCCCATAGGGAGTAGTTTTTAGTATAGAGATATGACGATGGTGATGTCTTCCTAGGTGATGAAAAGGAAGACCATACTCATGGGATATGAAGAATTCAAGTTGAAGTTTGATAGGTTGAAGTTAGAACACTTCCCCGGTGTCACTACACATTCTAGTATTGGATAGAAATCTAATTTATGTAAGAAATATGGATGATGCGAGAATAAAAATAGTATTTTTGAAGATTTTGATAGGTGGTTGTCATTTATGTCAACCAAGCAACACCGGGAGCTACCTTGATATTCCATGGAAATTTTGACATGAAATTAATGGAATCTTATGTCAATATATTTCTAGATAGATTCTCCTCGACGAGATGTTTCCGTTTATAATTGTACACCCCATGCTTCCTTAAGTTTGAGAAAATTAAGTTTAAAGTTGAAGACCTAATTTTGTCGGCTAAAACCCGGTAGATACATGATACCTTATTCACCAAAGTTGTCAAAGTATATGACAAGGATTCTCACCCCAATCTCACCACGTATATGTTGAATAAATTCAAGAACCAAGTAAACCAATCATTGACTTCACCGCCGAGGTGGGGCCATATACTTGCTAAGCCAATAATTGATTTCCAAATATTAAATAAGGCTCTTAATGGTTAGTCATTATTTTTATTAATTATTAAAGGGTGTTATTTATTTTTAACATAACATGATTTAGGAATTATATTAATTTAGAGATGTGCTTAAAATAATAAAAACATAATAATAAAAACCTTATAAATTTGCTCATGGCCGATACTCCCTCTTTCCCTTTATTCGTAAGGTATTTATTATTAAAAAAATTAATTGATTTAAGGCATTAAGAGCTTAATGCTCACCTATTGAAACCCTACTAATCCTCTAATGATTAAATTTTGAAGCCACTGCTCTTCCTATCTTAGACAATCACCCATAATTATAAAAACTATTCTCTATCTCACAAAACCAAAGTGCTTTAAGTCTATTCAAAAGAAGGTGGTCTCCTGGAAATTTGGGCTTCATTGAAGATTAAATACAAATATCTACGGTAGTGTTGTGAACGTTTTCATATCACGGTTTGGATATTGGTTTTTGTGGCATGTATTAAAGATCTAACTATTGTATGCCTTGACCGAGACTTATAGAACCTCCTTTTAGGGCACCGTATGCTACAACATTTACGGGAAGTAGGAGAGACGATGTTATTTAGAGGCCAATGAAGGCATACAGTTTGTTAAACTTACCTAATGATCATGGATTGATCTCTTTTCTTGATGAACAAAGACATGTAGGGGTTTTAAAAGACACTTGTGAGCAACGGGTATTTGGGAAGGCTACTCAAGCTGCGAATCAATACATAAAGACCTAACCACATGTTATAAAATTCATTATTAGGCGGAGAATGGATTTTGAGGAAACCTTTGTGACGTTTGAATGATGTTTGGTGCATAAATTTTGAAAAGAATCAATAAAAAATAACGAGAAGCCAGCACCGATTGGAAGGCCATCCAAACTCTGCAAGAGTATAATACTAGAAATCTGATTCCAAGTACAATGCATGTAGAAGATTTAATCGAAGACATAAAATTGTATGTGTTTGGGCTTTGTATTAATCCTTTATTAAATGACTAAAATGGTGCACATAAATTGTAATCCGGGGGCAAATATTTTATTTCAATGGCAATTTTGCTTTCTGTCTGCAAGTACATCAAACGAGAAGCAAATCAAAGTAAGAAAATGGACTATTTGAATCCAAATGATGAGATAATCACTCATGCGAAGTAAAAAACGATGCAGAATGCAATCATGCCTCGATTAACACTATATCTAACGCCACACAACAATTTCCGGCTAGTATCTCTGTCCACATCCGTGTAACAACATAATAATATTGAAATTAGACGGTGCCTCACGGCCAGAATAGAAACAAAAACACTTCCACCAATAAATAAAACAAATGAAAATATGTACGACTACCTTAACCCGCGCAATCCTGTAAAGAGGAGGGCCCTTCCTCCCTAGCGAGGTGCAAGAAAGAAAGAAACTTAAACGAAAACTAAACCGGACAATGCATGTAACGAGCGGCAACATGATAACTTTGTATTAACGTGGCCAAAATTACCAGGCCCAAATAAATATTTTTCTCTGCTAACCCCTTCAATTCAGGTCGAGGAGGCTATGTAAATGGTTACATGTTCATAAAAACGAAGGAAAAGATCGGTCATGAGAATCTTACAATTCTAATAAAGTCTAAAATAAGAATACATATAATTAAAAACACTACTTAATAAAAATTTTCATTGGAAGAATACGGATTACAATCAAAAACTTTGCAAAAGTTGTCATCCTAAAATACATATAATAACTTCTAAAAAACTATCCATGGAAAATGACAAGCTGGCAGCATAACAACAATTCCAGATAAGTCGACATCAGTTGAATGTGTCTAGTTAGAATTACCGCTATAACAATAGTTTATGTAAGGTCTTGTAACAACACCGTGATGTAACAACATCGTGGTGTAACAACTAATTAAAAGTACACTTTCACCACTTCTATATGCCTCATGCTCTAGTTCTTTGTGCTAAAATAACATAAGACGACAAGCAAAGACCAAGAACTTCTTCCAACATTTATCCCAGTTAGTCATAAAAAAAGACACAATACATCATAATAATCGATGAAGCAGAGAAGATAATGAAAATAAGGTAAAATAACATTGTTTAGAATAGAAAAATAGGAAAAGAAGCAAAGATAGTCCTAATGGTTGTAGCCACGAGGTAAAAATGGAAATGATGTAGGAAATAAGTGCAAAACTAGCACCCAACATCTCCCACCAGTGAAACGCTTGCGCCTATCATGCAAAAATATCATCTCCCATGAGAATATCTCTGAGTGCGAGTCGGTGAGGTCATAATGGCTGTGTCTTCCTGCAGGGCACAGCACGCCAGGTAGCCATCGGCTGTCATACCCAAGACTGCACTTCATACTTGCTCAGTGTGTCGTCTGGTAATCCTCTATTGGTAGCCAAATCAAAGGGAATTTGAATCTTAGCCCAAGCAGAGACGCAAGAGTACATGGCTGTCTGTGCATATGATGGTACATGTGTAACGGTACCACAAAGTTTTGAAATGCAAATGGGTCCCCTTCCAACAACTCAGCATTGCGCGAAACACGGCTAAGCCGGACTTATTGAGGACTCGACTCTTCATTAATGAAAATTGATTAAGGAAAAAGTTCACAATCCTCCTTCTATAAGTGGCGAGCGGTTCCCTTATCCTAGGAGTAATCGAATCCTTCTAAATTCCCACCTTAATTCGGCGGCTCATCCTGGTTACTTGCACGGATCCTTAATGTTACTTCTTCTCTTCCATTGACATCCATAGTTGGTGGACAAATGCCCTCCAATCGATTCCTCATAAATGACATAAAGGTTCGTAACTACAAATCCCACATGTAGGAGAATATAGTCACCACCATTTTCATACTTACGTGCTCACAAATGGTAATATGCAAAAATAACTCACACAATAGGCTTTGTTCGCCATATCGGAAGCTAAAAGACATCCAAAAATGTGATAGTCGGAAGAACCCAAATAGGACTGTTCTCCATGATAGCTTTTCGTAGGCTTGATTCGCCATAGCGTTCCCATAGGAAAATGGGGTAATATGGGAAGTTTTCCACCCCAACAAATTGTGGGCAAGCTCATGAGTTTTTGCTTATCCCTTGGTCGGATCCACGAGCCTACTGTTTGTAACAACAACAACTATTATCTTCCAGTTCTTTATGGCTTCCTTCCGCTTATACTCTTCCCAACCTTTCTTTGGCTCTTATTTCATCCATTTTTCATATATAAAAAACCTATCTCCTTCGATGTTCTTTCGGTAAGGATCACCCCCTCCCAAAGGGAGATTTCTTCCTTTTCCTGCATAATTCGAGAAATCAACAAAATTTTCTTGGAACTCCATCTGCGATGGGACCGATGTTCCTACGCATTCAACATCAGCATCAATAATCAATGTAACAGCCTCACATTGGATGGGTCTACTCCACCTCTAATGCTATTTCTTGTGTAAAAACAACACCATCGGTGGGTTCTTTTGTGTAGTGCCTTCATTTTCGCCTAGGGTAACTCTTTGTGTCCAGCTGCTTGGTTCTTCTTGTAACAATAGTGGCCTCCACATGTTCTTGTGTATCAACCTCTAGTTCAATCACTACAATAGGATATGCTTTAATTGTTGGTTCTTGTTATAACAACGGTATCCTTGCGGGTTCTAGTGTAACATCCTCTGATGTTTTTATTTTCCATTAAGGTTTGGTGTTTCCCCACGGACTTTATACCATTGTTGTTAGCCTTGAGAACATGATGTGCATACGGATACTAAGATTTCCTTCCCCCTCGAGATAATATTTCTTTCAAATGTTCATTTCATTTCTTAAATTTTCAAGTTCTAAAGCGAACATGAGTTTGTCCCCTTTGATGAGAGGGGGTTCTCTTTCTTCTTCTTCGATCCTTTTTCTTCTTTACGCACTCGGGGGGGTTGTAGGGCAATGGTTATGTTGGAAGATTATCTCCCTCTATTTATTTGTCTGTCCCCAATTGGCCCATCGGTGGCTTCTTTTCCCGATTCGACCTAATGGGCCGGTACGGACTTGACTTACCATGACTTCCTTCGAAGTCGCGACTTATTCTCTTTGGTTTTTTTCCCTGACCTTTTTCATTTAAATTCTTCCTAGCTCCTTCCTTGATGGCTTGGGGAATCCAACACGATCAATTTAAACAAATTGGCTGGCTGGTCACACATGCTTCGGGATGTCTTTCTTTGTCTTCTGCTTCGCCACCATATGCTTAAAATTTCCCAATAGGAAAAATGGGATGTTTTCATATTTTCTTGGTGTTGAAGATGATTAAGTAGAGGGAAGTGGTAGCGAATATGATTGTGGATACTCCTCGCAATTAATGTACTTCGGTCAAACCCTAATCTGGAAAAGCATCTTCCATGGGTAGGGAGTAGTAATGTCAACTCATAATGTTCTTCCCTTCTTTTAAGCTCCCTTTCCTCTCCCTTCAAGAAAATCTTCCTTGAAAGAAAGGGTCATTGATTTTCCTATTAGCTCATCTCCGTCCTTCTACTAGCAATGTGGTCACTCGGGAATCCCACTTATTTTGTCACTTCAATTTGCGGGCCCACGACTCGAGGTCTCGTGGTTATTCAAATTACGGCGAATTCAATTGCAATAGCCTGGTAAGGCAGCTTCCAATTTCTGAAAATAATCAATCCACCCGGCGTCCCTGAGCATGATAAGATTTTGGATAGTTATGCAAAGCTTCCATGGATTCGACTCGTGTCGTCTTGTTTCTCTCCATCTTGTTATGACACGGATATCCTTAAGCTCAAACAGCCAGCAATATAACTACACTTCCTAGGCACCCTGCCTTTATCTCAATGAAGAGTTTCGGATGAGGATGTAAGACTTTAGCTAAGGAAGGTGATGGGGGGGGGGGGGGTGTCAAGTTTTGCAAATTACCAAATCGTACTTCGCACATTCAAATATAAATGTCTACTTATGGAAGGTAACGGTCTTTAAGTACAAATGCCTTTCAGAAGGCCGGATTTGGTCATAATTGGCTATCGTGCTATTTACTTGATACATGCGGGATTAATAGGTTTTGTGACTATGGATTTATTTCAATGATTACGAGATTTATCCCCCCTTCTTTGGGTGGCCCCACGGCGTGTCATACTTGCCATTAATCACCAAAATATTAAATGATGTCGTTACCTTTTTTAATGGCCAATACTAAATGATGTGGACAAGGAATTTGAATTGATGGTGTAACCTCATTTAGTGATCATGGTGGTCACACTTGACTTTTGTAATTATTGTTGCATGTGACAAAATAGAAACATTGTTCATGGTTGTTGAGTTGTTACATGTGTAACAACCAAGACAACCTTTGTGTTATTCTTCGAAGAAAAACATGAAGATTAAGAAAAATAGATACGAGAAAAGAAACGGAAAATAAGTAACATCATCTTGTAAAGTATATTGGGAAGGAAGGATGATGTTTTGGAAAAAGGAAAAAAATTGGGTGTAACGGCCGCTACAAAAGTGGTTTTTAAACTGACGCTTACAAATTGTCTAATTGCGCCTCGAAAAAGGTTTTTTCACAATCATATTTTTTATTATTATTTTTATTCTTGTTATTTATGTTTTTTTTAAACGGGGTGTAACAACTACCACAGGAATTGGTTTTGGTGACACACTTATTGGAATTTAAAATTTCGAGCTGTGGGGAACATTCCCCTATTTGCGCATAACATAAAAGATCGAGAGTCCGTGAGAATGTTAACAAATGATTCCTTCAAAGTAGGTTGATGATATAACCTCGGACGGTGCCCATTAACCGATTAATGGTGTGTGCTTGCTTTGTCGATGAGCATTTAATTGTACGGTCCCATTTTCAAATACCGTGTCTACTTCGTAAGGACCTAGCCATACGGTGGAGGCTGCCTTCCAAATCCTTGAATCTTGAATCATGCAAAGAGAGTCAAATCTCTCTTTCTGGAAATTTCTTCTTCTTAATGAACACAATGTACCATCTAGCTCTTTTATTATTTGAATGATCTTTCTGTCTACTAAATGGCGGCCAATTGTTTCTTCCAACTCATTGAAATTTGGTTCAATCTTTGTCTTTGCGGCTGTGCTTAAATCTAGATTGACTTGCAATGTTGTTCTTAATGTATTTATTTAAGTATAGGAAAAGGATTCTTACCATACCCAATTCATATGGTGAGAAGCTCGTAGTATTCCTCCATGTTGTTTTATCGCCTGACACCTACGGGATTTCTTGCTTCAATGATTTCTTTGGTGGGCGCTCTTGTCTTTCGGTAAGATTCCCTCAATAACTTTGTTAATTGCTCTCCACTTGACCATTTTCTTGTGGGTGATAAGGTGAAAGTGATCTGTGATGAATTCCATACTTCTTAATCAAATTTTGGGATCAAATGAGATGTGAGCGAGGTCCTCCATCTCGGTACTATCTCTCGGTATCTACAAAGACGAACAAAAATATCTTCAAACAAGAGTACGAAACATCCTGCTCTGTAGCTCTAGTTAGTGCCTTTGCTTCCTTCCATGTGACATAGTTAGTGCGAGACCAATATGCTTCTATTTGATGTGATGAAGGATTAGTGGCCACTGCAAAATCTAGGGCCCATTTCTCAAATGGTTCTATCACTTATACGAAGGCTGCCGATGACATCTCATTTGATTTCGAGAGGTTTGTTGGGTATATGTTATATTCTTGCCATAATTAGCCCCATGTGTGTATTAGTGGGGCGTGGCCCCACGGGGGGTCACGAGGGGCGGAAACAATCCCCACCGGGCGGGGTCGGGGGCGGCGCGCCCACGCCCGGGGCTTGTTTTTTTGTGCGGACCCACTCATGGCGGATCCGCCCATGGTTTTGTGCATGGTTTTGCACATGGTTTTGGGGTTCGATGGTTTTCGGCCCTTGGTATTTTTATGAATCCGGCCAAGAGAACTACGGATTTATGTTCTAATCCGAAGTTAATGGATTGGGGTTTATGTATGCTCCGGCATGTATATATATGTGTTGTAACACTAAAGAGGAATATAATGAATAGTAATTTGGTCGTCCCGATTTGGGATCCGGGGGAAAATCTCTATGTTTATCTGTTTTATGTTTTATGCTCTTGCTATTATTTGTTACCATTATAAGGAGTACGTGTGTAGATATTTCTATTAAAGTTTAAAACCTACAAGGTTGGCCCATCCTTTGGAAGCTATCATTATTTCACAAAATTCTTGGAATCTTGGAATATAGTTGGCCTAGTAGTACCTTGTTGATAGTACTTTATATCTCGTCCTTTTTTAAATAAAGTGCCCTCCACGGGGTTCCTCATGACAAGATTTCAAGATATCAAAAACCTCATCTTCTCTAACACACCTTTGTAGAAATTTAAACAATCTTACAGCAGTGTATTCACACGGACTCCCCGATCTAAAAATTAAATCCATTGTTAAATAAAGAATCCTTCATAATTCTTTACAGAAATTAAATCACCAATTGCAAACACATGAAGAAAAATCAATCGCACATAGCAGATGTTTTTACCGAGAAAGCTTAAAGCTAAAAACATCAACTATCATATATTATGTATATCAATGGGTCATGAAACAATCTCATAAAAATATCTGCTCATAAAGCTCTCGGTACAATATATAATCGTCTCACCTTTGTTATGCATAAAAAATTGGTCCACACATGCACCAATTTACTACCTCTGACAACACACTTCTTTGCTGATCTTGCTAAAGAAGATCCTGAATGAATGAAATCTTGACTTCCTTGTTACTTTAATCCTCATTGGTATCTCCAATGTGTGTGTAGATACGTTGGTCATCACTATAGTCACAAATGATATTCAGCCACACCCTTTCACCTATCTCTCCAACGGGTCTCCTTTGGATGCGACATGCAAGTAGTTACTAGTTATTTCTTCGGTTGCATGTGAGACACTGCTTGCGAATTAATTAAATAATTAATTCAATGATATCTCACTAGTGTATCATGAGTTACGACTAGCACAAGCCCAGAGTTTAACTCACTAAATAACAACTCCCATGACTTCTCTTCCTTTCTGTACAACTACCTTACAATCGGTTAAAAATGTGAAGTCCATTGTCATGTCCCACCAACCAACCTTGGAATGCGTAATTCCTTTAGCTAGCGGTTGCCACATCGATTTAACGAAATAAGTACTTCAAGAGAATAAGTTATTATTTATTGTCTAGTTATTATTAAGGGCTAATAATAATCAACATGCATTCTATTTTTAGATGATATGCGATCTATTAATGAACTTAACTTACATATATCTAAAAATAAATTTTTCTCTGTCATCTAAATTAGTCTTCTACTAATTTTAAAATATGCTCACCATTCTAAAAATAGAAATACACCTAAAATAGCATAACGGGCCCCACCTAGTGAAGGTGCCTTAATTTTTCATGGAATCGTCATCTTGTTGAATCTCAACACTCCTCTCTCAACAAGAAAGGGATTATACTGCACCTTATCCTTGTCTCTATGGTATTCGAATTTTCTCACAGTGAGCTCCTTCGTTAGAATATCTACATCTCTGATCTTTAGTAAAGATATGTGAGCAACATGATCTTTCGACGCACACAATCTACGATATGATGATACTAGATAACTATATGCTTAGATCTATCAGCAAACACAAGATTAATCGAGTTTAATGCAACTACGATTATCACAATGAATCGTTGTAGGATCAAAATGAGAATCAACAAACCCGGCCGGGATCTTCCTCATCCGGAGTAGCCTCACATACGCTTGACTTGCTACCATGTATTAACCTGCTTGGGCGAGTACCACGAGATCTATGTTTCTTCGCTGTGCCAAGAAACAATTATCGTCCGTCTTAAACCCCTCACGATGTGCTCTTTTTTGTACGATGGGTTTCTGACCAATACGCATCCATGAAGCCATGCAACTTCACACCTCATACGTTTATATATACGATAAGACATACTCATATGTGCCTGTGATATCAGGACATAGCACTTCGCCTTCCAAGAGCTTTGTAGGCTTAACCATCACTTGAATAAGTTGGTTCACCACATAGCATATGTCCGGTCTTGTATTAACTAAATACATGGCGAACCCACCAACAACTCGATGAAAGTGGCATCCGCTACCTCTGAGTGCGGCATCCTCTTTCCTCTAGTTTCCTAGAAGAGGAGAATCCATGGGTTTGATTTCTCCCGGAAATATCTTTCCTTGAGACACAAATAGTTCAACATCTCGTGCCATATTTCCAATCCAAGGAAATAGTGAAGGAGGCCCATATCCTTCATGTCAAACTCCTTTTGCAAGATCCTCCTTGCATGAGTGTATCATTGCGCTCATCACCGATTAGTATTAAATCATCGGCATAAAGAAAAATGATTAAATCTTACCCTCCACCACAATGCGGTATAGGTTTGCATCTTGCCTCAATCTTGGTGAAGCCAAGTCCCGATTGAAATAGCGATTCAGTCAGAGTGTACCAAGCACGGGGTGCTTTCTTTAGACCATACAATGCTCTTTTGAGTACGCACATTCGACTCGCTGCTTTGAATCTCAAATACTTCAAGTTGCTCGGTTTACACTTCTTCCTCGAAATGATCCCGGTAGGAACGCGGTCTTCACATCCATGCGATGAATGTGCCAACCCATCTACGGCGAGAAAAGGATGGTCCTTATGGAAGAATGTGTCTTGACAGGTGCAAAGCTTTCTTCATAATCAATCCCCTCAATATGTGAGAAGCCCCGGCCACAAATCTTGCACTATACATCTCAACACTCCCATCGACTTGCTTTACCTTGCAGATCCATCTTGAACCTACCATTTTTTTATCTGGCAAGCCTTGGAACAATTTCCTAAGCAGTTTATTTTTTTGACAATGGAGTCTCACTCACTCACCAATGCATCTACCAACAGGCTCCACTAATTCTTGAAAGGAATATGGCTGCGATAAAATATATTTTCTTAGTGACTATGTATCTAGTGAAACGGTCGGAATCATATACATTTTCAACGTGAAGTAGGGACTCCTACATTTTGTGCCACATAAAGCTTCAACCTCTCGGCTTACGCGGTATTTGCTCACACTTCCCCAATGTTTGGCTGCGTGACGAGTGGACTCCTCCACTCACATGAACTTCCTCACATGGGTGATCCACATCTAGAGGCTCATCTTTGGGAACAAGTAGTTCCTCCTCTTGCATGCGAGTCTAGCTCCCTCTCCAAGCGACAACTTCATGGCTTTCTCTCATTTAATTTTATATCCCATTGCACCACGGTCATTTGAATTTTTGGAAAATACACCCGATAATTATGGGGTGTTTACGTATCTTACAAATATCCCAACTTCATCGGTCGTATAGCTTCACTTTACGATGTTCTTGGTCCTGAACATAAACGAGATGAGCCAAAAATATTTAAATGAGAAAGAAACATCCGGCTTCTTACCCGGTAAATATTCTTACAAGTGCTCATGCCAAATACTTTATGAGGGAAAACGGTTTTTCACATAAACCATAGTGTTGTGTCGCCAGCCCACGAATTTTAGTAGGCCACGATCATGAAGCATAGCTCGTGCGGCACCCACGATCATTTTTTGTTCTTCCTCTCCATGACCCCATTCTGTTGTGGGTTATGAGGCGCTATAGTTCTCTCTGAATTCCTTCTTTGCTACATAATTCTTTGAATTCAGGCAGAATCCTACTACACCACCATTATTGCTCGAGCCTTCACTTTCTTCACGAATCTTTCTCCACCAATGCTTTAGCTCCACCAGAACTTTGAGAATGTTTTCTACTATTACCGCATGAAGAAGATCCGCATCTACGAGAATAGTGATCAACAAAAATAACATAATACATGTGTTTTTAAATTTGAAGCAACTAAGAATGGCTCACACACGTCTATATGAACTCTCTCCGGGATCATGAAGCACAGTATACTTACTTGAAAGATGGTCTTCAAAAACTTACCCATAGTACATCCTTCCATGAAATTAACTACCCAAGTGTACCCATAGGGTATTATAAATATATTGCAAAATCTTGGGGGCACCATGGTGAAGATGGCCCAATCACTGACGCATAAAAGTGCTTCCATCCAGCTCACCCTTCTGACACCACTTTTCCCTTATTTACAACGCGAGGCCATCTATCTCCCATTGCAGGATTCTTCGACTTCGAATCCCTATCTTCTTCTTTCGAAGCCTATTGTTTTATGTCACCACGAAAGCTTTTCCATCGGCGAAAACAACGTCATAACCTCTATCCTCCCAGGTAGCAATGAGACCAAGTTCTTCTTTTAGACTTGGAACATATATAAAAATTTTCAACATAATGGTTTGAAAAATACCTCTCGAAGGTAATGGGTACCAATGCCGGTCTACATTGTATGCGTCCATCATCGGCCATATCTATATGCATTTGAAGATCTTTCTCCTTCAAGTTGTTGAAAAGCTCCTTATCTCCCATCATGTGGAAGGAAGCACCGGTATCAAGATACCACCATGATCCCATTGTGCTTGGAAACCAAGCATACAATGAAAAGAAGAAATCGAGACCCAAATTTCAAGGAAAAGGGCCTCACCAATGTAACTCGGCTGACTTTCTTCTTCTTCTTTTTTTGTGGGCGGTTAGGGGCGGCCTTACATTTCGTGACGGTGAAAACACTTGACTTGGACAAATCCAGGTCTTTCTTGGCCTCGGATTTTAATTCCTTCCCCTTCCCTTTCCTTGCTTTGGCAATAAAACAGGAAAATCCTCTTCATCATCATGCTTTGATGAAGAGCCATCCGCTGGTGTTCCACCTTGTCTCCTCTTTGCACTATGAATCTAACCAGATCGCTCTAATCCGGTAGTTTTCTCATGGTTACGAGTCTTCATAAACGTACCAACTCTTCGAGAAGTCCAGGAAGTTCAAGCTCACAAAATCATCATCAACAACTATAATTCTCACACTCCCCATTCATCCGAACATTGGAAAAACTTCGTGAGATACTTTGGAATATTGTGCGTATTCTCCATTTTGATTTTTACGAGTTTATCTTTTAGCGCCAACTTCCTATGATGCCCTTTGGAAAATATTTTTCAAAGCCTTCACGAAAATGGAGTGGCTTTCCCATGAGCTTGACACAATATGGTCTTTCACATATTCCAACGAATCCCTTCTCATCTTCGCTACTTTCTTTTGCCGGACGTCCAAGTAATGGCTTGTCTGTCGAAGTGGGCTTAGAGTCCTCATCGTATTGAATTCCTTCAAGCCATTATCTTCGAAGCACGCCTCCATCCTATCCTTCCATGAAATTTAGTTCGAGGCATCCTCGAGTGCATACTCCTACCGAAAACCATTGAAAGTCATTTCAATGTTTACTCAGCTGTCGCACCAATTCTTGCGAAGGTCGAATTGTTCCACCAACAAAACTCAACAACGCTTCAGTATTGCAATCTCTTCTCTTTTAGGTAAACGCAGAAATTTAAGCAATATTTTGATGTATTATGGAATCTCACGATCAAAAGTTAAATCCACTTTGTTAAATACGAGAATCCTTCTCGCAATTCCTTGCGGAAATTAAATTTCCAATTGCAAACACATGAAGAAAAATCAATCACACATAACAAGATGTTTCTAAGAGCTTAAAGCTAAAAACCCCAACTATCATATGTGTAACTATCAATGGATCATGAAACAATCTCATACAAATCTTTGCTCATAGAGCTCTCAATACAATATACAATGGTCCCACATTGTCATACAAAATTTGGTCCACACACTTTGAACCATTTCTGCGCCTCACGACGACTGCCTCCAGCAGCAATCCTGTGAAGAAGATCACGATAGACCCAATCTTTCCTTCATGTTTGCACAATCCTCAGCTTGCATCTCCAATGTGTGTGTATATGTATACAAAGATGCATCACTATAGTCACGAGCGATAGGTAACCACACCCTTTCACCTATCTTTCCACTAGGTGTCCACTTTGGATCGACATGCAAGTAGTTAACGGTTGTATTTCTGATTATGTGTGTGACACTTATTGTGAATTAATTAAATAATTAATTCTTGATCTCACTAGTGTATCATGATTTACAACTAGCTGTTGAGTTTAAATCACTTAGCAGGATTAAAATCGATAACAACTCCCACGCTACTCTTCCAACTGCAGTACAACTGCGCGAAATCGGTTACAACGAAGTCCATTGTGCATGTCCCACCAACCAACCTTGGAATGCGTAATTCCTTGACTAGCGGTTTCCACATCGATTAACGTTTGAATTCAAGTGTGAGAATAAGTTATTATTTATTGTTTGATTATCATTAAGGGCTAATAATAATCGACATGCATTCTGTTTTATGAATATACGATCTATAAATAGACTTCGCCCATATATTTAAAAATATAATTTGATCAACCATCTAGAATTAGTCTCTGCTAAGTACAGAATGTTAACTCCTCATTCAAAATAGACATACACCTAAAAATAGCCACATGAGGCCCTAGTGGAGAAGGTACTAAATTTTCCACTAGGATCATCATCTTGTTGAATAACATAACCTAATACGAAAGTCTAGCCCAACATGATGATTTCCCTCTATCAGAGTAGAGTAGCACTATGTTGTACGATCTTCCCCTTTTCTTTGGAAGATAAATGGTGTGGGAATTTTCTACAACAAGATAATTGGCTATATCTACATGCCATGACGAGTGAGTAGATATGGCAAAAAGATATTCATCACAGAAAAATCCTCGGTAGGAGTGCAATCATCACCTATAGTTAATCTAGAAAGAAAATTAGCAACCATTATCTTTTTCAGTTTATCTAAAATAGTGATATCAAGTGCATACTTGACAATAACCATCGTGTAACTCTACCATTATTCGCAGGTTTGACCCCATTTTAAAATCAAATTGCGGCATGGTTAGTGTATACAAATACTTAATAAGGTGATGTAGTGTCGAAATTTGTTGATAGCATATACATTTACTGAGAATTTTATAGGTCATTTGTATAGTTGAGTTCATCTAGAGTTAAATTCTTGTTGATGTAGTAAATGGCATAAGGTTTATTTTCCTCAGTGCCCCAAACAACACCCATGACTATAATAGATGCATCAGTAGTGATATTGAATGGAAGTCTCTAGTTTGGCTATAAGCAAGGGTGTTACAATGGCTCCAAGCAGGTTCTTTAACTTCCAAAGGCTTGCTCCCCCGCTTTCTTGTCCACACAAATTCCGCATCTTTCATGAGCAAAACGGAGAATCACAATCTTTGCAGAATGCCTATAAATCTCCTATAGTACCCTGTGCTTTATTGAAAGCTACGTACCTCTTTTGAGTTAGGAGTTGAGATTCTTGAGATTACCACAATTTTTGCATGAGTCCTACCTTAGTTCCATTTGCCGAAATGAAATGTCCTAGCACAATCCTGAGGTCATCATCATGTGGCATTTTCTCCATGCCTAGAAAGCAACTATGTAGTTTGTTCACAACGTTCCAGCTTACCTTTCCAATTAGCTAATGTTGTTTCAAAAGCATCCCCATAGGGGTGTAAATTCATCCATGAAAATTTCAAGGCAGGTCATTCAAGGGATCCGAAAGATGCCCAATATTTCCCTTTGAAAAGTTGCTAGTGCATTGCGAGAGACGAAAGGACTGTTTGTATGCGAAAGTACCCAGAGTAGGAAAAGGTTGTCTTGTCTGTGGTCTTCGAGGCAATTTGTATTTTATTATAACTATGAACCCATCCGGAGATGAAAAAAACTTTTTTGAGGAGAAGTATCTAAGACCTGGATTTTAATGAATGGTAAAGAAATGGTCCTTTTGGGTGTGCCTTAAACTCTATATAGTCTACACGGACTCTCCACTTGCCGTTCTTTTTGGAACAATGACAAGCGAGAGACACCCAACAGGCATCGGAAATGGGGTAGATGAAATTAGCATTAAGGAGTTTCTATAATTCCTCTTTCTTTTCCTCTCCTTACAAGTGTGAGAAGTTCATTAAATGACTGAGTTGTCTAATTGGTTTGTAGTCCTCTCTAAGGTAAATGTGAGTGCATAGACGAGAGTGGATTCCTTTCTTATTAGTATAGTGCCATGAAAATGTCATTTTATATTTTTATAGCAGTTGTATGACAATCTATTCTATTCGAAGTCAAATTAGGATTAATTTTTAAATATTTCCCAGACTCAATTTCACTTCGGGAGGCTAACGGCATTATGGGGGTAGATTTCAAATGTTCAATAATTGCATCATCTACCTCATCTTCTTCCCATGGATCTCTAATAGAGGTAAAGAGAGTGAATTTCTTAAAACCATTAATAATATCATCCTTTGTTTCATCCTTAAGTCTTACCATGCTTTCCAAGTGTGAGGAGAGGTAGGGAAAAAGAAGAATGGGACTCGGTTCAAATTCATCCCACCGGGGACTATTCAAATCCATGTGCGGTTTTGCTAGGGGTAAAGGTTCGGGTTCTTAGTGGTACACCCATACGGGGTCACCATGAATCCAAACCTATATGCGATATATGTGTCTGCAGAGTGGCTAGCCATGGTCTTCCCAAAATTAAGGTAGCCCCCAAATTGGATTTGGGTTTGTAAATGAGAAAATCAGCAGGATAATTCCAAGAAGCTTCAATGATCACCACATATTCTATCATTCCTCGGGCTTGACACGGGACCTATCTTCTAATTCAAGCAGCATGGCGGTATAGGTATAATCTGTGAAGTCTAAGGAGATAAAGAGATCTTTGGTAATTTCGTGGCAAACACCTAAATGAATCAAAGTGTTAGTTGTCGATTTTGGTCATCGGTAACGGATGATCAGTATGGGATTCACTGGGTCATTATATTAAGTCAACAAAGGTTGATGGATATGAATTTGGCTTCGGTTCCCATAACATGGATAGTAGTAGGGTCTTTCGGTTTTCTTCTGTAGTTTTTGGTACACACCTCTCACTTTGTTATGGCATAGATAGGTACTTCATCAGAGCTTGTAACGGTGGAATCCAAACATAAAAATTATGCCAATTCCTTGAGGAACTTGGATTAGGTTTGTGAGGCACGACGGTTCAGTGTCCCGTTGAGGGGTATGGAGGATCACGAACCTTAACGGCTGATTCGACTATCACGGATACATGACCCTACTTGGGTTGGGTGATGTAGAAACAACGAGCTTTCCAGAGTTGGTTTCTACGGGTGTAATAACGAGTGTTATCGGTATTACGAGTGTAACAACTATTTCGAAGTCAACTATATACTTTAGGTGACTCACATTCTTCCTCGGTAATAATGGGAGTATGTTCGAGATCGATTAATTTTCCCGACGAAGCGAGAACCTCGTTAAGCCCCAATAAAGGTGATAAGATAAACGGAAGGTAATCGGGGCATCTATGCTGCGAAAGTACATATATCGCGGTTAGGGTTAGATTTTCGTGGTGGTGGCGGACGGGGTGCGAAATTTGAAGAGGAGAGCGAGTTGTAGCTAACGCTTCATTGGTAAGTGCGGTCTTGGACCCAGCCCATTACCTCTCCAATCATCGCTCCAAGGATGAGATTGCGATGGGGAGATATTGCATTGGTTGAGAGGCCCTTGGTTTCATGGTGAAGGAAATTGTGTTGAGGAAGGAGTAGGATACGACCATGGAAATTGCTGACTATTGTAAACATTATTCCAAGGATTAAAAGAGGAAAAATATGGAGGCATACCTCTAGGTCGTGGCTACCATGGTATCTTTGATTCAATGAAGTAGGAGGAAATTTGGACATCCTCGCTTGATTCTTGAAGTACAACTTTCAATGCAGGTAGTTTCGTGCATTAGTGGTAGAATGTGCCAAATGTAGATTTGCACAAGTTGGCGCTATTTAGTCCACATTCTCTTTCTAAATGTTTCTTTTTGCATCAAGGACAAAATATTGCCAAAGTTGCTTCAACTTTTGCTTGTGCCTTCTTAACTTGTACCATAGTGATACGGGTGGAGAGAGTACGAGGTGAGTTTTAAAATCCTCAAATAGATTTCTCTTGTTTCTTCTCTGGTTACTCCTCCACTTGTGGTTTTCTATCCACACTAAAGGGTCCCAAACTGAACTTCTCCCTTTGGTGATCCTCTTGAACTCTGAAACAGAGAGCTTCATTATTTCTTTAAGCGGTTCTTGTGATATGTCTCCCTTTTCCCAATAGATTTAAATGATCTGAACGGTCATCTCTTATACCCCTTAAGGATATGGGATTTTCACAGAATTTCTAGGGGCTAAGTTACAAAAACTTAGACCTTTGTAAGTATAATGGAGATGGGTCACATCAGGTCTTCAAGCTCTCCTCCCCCTTCTATGCAATTCTAAATATTTCTTCCTTCAAATCCACAGTTCGATAGTAATTTTGATACTTAAAAGAGAAAAGGCCTGCAGTCATGTCATTCAGAGTTCGGATCGATGTAGCACCCAATCTCATGAACCATCTTAATAATGCCTTTCGAGTAGGGAAACAATTTCGGCTTGAGTGTGCGAGTGTAGTATAACCTCTACACAACACATCGAGCTCGAATAGAAAGGTATCGGGATCTTCAAAAGCCATCCCTTGAAAGGACGATAGAGATGATAAAGGAATGTTTTCATAGGAACTTCATCTCGTGTAGCCACTTTTAGAAATTAAAGAGTGGCTGTCCCATACGCCAACGTTCGTCCCCCATGGCCTCGCTTCGCTACGATGGGATGAACTAACACTAGCATTTGGTGAAAGTCGACACTTTAGTTCCGACACTTTTGACAAAATGTCGGAGGAAATTTCCCAAATTTTATCAATTTTTTTAAATCCCACCACAAAGTGTCACTATATCAACGTTTGGAGACAAGTGTCGGTATGGCCGTACCCAGGGTAGCTGTCGGTCTTGTGACGTTTCCAAAAAGCGTCGTAAATTGCGACGGATTGCGAAATATGTCATTGTTGTGACACTTAGACAAGGTGTACAATTGCGACGTTTGAGGAAGGCGTCGTTATTGTGACGAGTTTGAAGAAATGTGTCGCTCTTGCGATGTTACGGAGAGAATGTGTCGCTGACGCGCGTTTAGAGGCATGTGTCTACATTGCGGCGTTTTAGAGCAAAGTGTCGCTCTTGCGACGATTTGGTGGCAAAGTGTCGCTCTTGCAATGGTTGACGAGTAGCAAAGTGTCGCTCTTTTGATGGTTGGTGGAAAAGTGTCGCTCTTGCGACGGTTGGTGGAAAAGTGTCCTTTGTTGTGACGGTTGGTGGCAAAGTGTCGCTCTTGCAGTTGGTGGCAAAGTGTCGCTCTTGCGACGGTTGGTGGCAAAAAGGTGTTCGGTGGGATAATCCCATTCACCGGGCGTATAAGCGATATTGGTGTTTATATACGTGTTGAGGTTTTACATGTTTAGAGCTACGAGCGAGAGAGCTATTCACACTCATACAATCAATTGGGACTGCGCATGCGCTCGGCCCCTCTAAGTGACTTGGATTTGGTTGTGGTTTAGCTTGCTGGTTCTCGGCCTCGGTCACATCGTGATTAGTGTGGGTGCTTGGGCTAAGCTTGAGGGCTTGACGGAGTAAAAAGCCCACAATTTTATTAAAAATATAAACATTTATATTAAATATAAAATTGATATACACTTTTTTATTTTCCCAATAAAATAAGCTAGAATACGAAAATTTTTATATTAAATATAAAATTGATACACTTTTATTTGCCCAATAAGATAAGCTAGAATACGATAGGATTAGGGCATTTTGAGATTTTTTACAAAATGGCAAGGAAATAGATAGGAAAATCATTAAGGTAGTTTAGGAAAAATAGGATTTCATATATTTTAGCATGCAAATGGCAGGATTGGGGTAATTTAGGGGCTTTTAGAAAAATCGAGGTATATGAGAACGACGAGAGAAAATGGTGGAAATATAGTGAAGGCATAAGAATCTATAGCTAAAAAATGATCATGAAAGACGACTTTCGAGGTGAAAAAATGAGTGCTAACAGATGCATGTAGTTTCTAAGTCGAGGAGAACCACGGTAAGGGAATGACAAGGAAACATATGATTGATGTAGGGCCGGTGCTGCTGTACCACCACGAAGACCCATAAGGATGGGCTTGAAGATCTAGAGGAGGGGATCGCCTCTTCCAATCATAGATGTGGGTGAAGGGTTCTCATTGTGATTCATTGTCGAAAACAAGAGCCGGAGAGCCTCATTTCGGCGGAAAGTTGTGGTGTTAAGGTCTGCCGACCACAAAACACTCGCGAGCATACACCATCGGGTGGCTTCACCCCTAGTAGTCATACACCATAAGCCCGTTTTCGGTTGCCGCCCTTGTGGCATATTCGTTCGGTCGGGCGCGCCAATTCCGTGCGCCGTGTCGGGAGTCGCTGTTGGGTGCGGTCGCGGGTGGACGACCATTGGGTCCCGAGGAGGCACCCATATCGAGTTTTTGCGAGTTGTGACCACCGGGTGCACGCGCACATTCGGGGCGGCCCGTTTTCGTTTACTCCCTTGTGGCATCGTTCGGTCGGGCGTGCGGTGTCGCGCGTGTGAAGATGCTTGGGCGGGCCTTGTTCGGTCGGCCTGTTTCTTTGAGGGCCTCGTATCAGTTTGCTAGGTTGTGACTGTTGGGGGTTCCACATGTTTTGGCAATAGTGGCAATACCAAAGATGAGACAACATAGAACCACTTTCGGACCTTGGATCTAGCCCTCCTAGGTCCCGAGGAGGGATCTCTCTATAATAAATAAAGGCCTTTGGCTTGGAAACTCAAGTTTAAGATATTAGGCTAGTTATAGGCACGGGGTTTGTTTTGTTTTGATTTGAAGTTGGTTGTTGAGAATGTCGAAGGAAGGGTTCGTCATAAGACAAGGCCGCATAACAAAGGATATCGACGGAGGAAATAAGTCCGGGGAATACCAAGTCCATTGAAGCGATGGAGTCAGAAAGGATTTACTTGCTATTCAACATACGAAGCTTTCGGTTGGGCTAGTCATCTAAAGCCTTGGATCCTAAAGATGACCGTAGAATGAAACATTAAGGGCCCAGAAAGATGAAAGGAGAAGAGCCGTCCAGTGTTTGTCTATAGATCGGGTCGGGAGGTCATTTAACTCCGGACACCGCGAACACGATCGGGGGCAACACGAGGCATCTTAGAAAGGCTTAATGGAATGGAAAGATCCTAGTGAGGCGAGGACGAAGCTCTAGACCTCCCCGGTGTTCTCTTCGCCTGATGGGTGGAAATCCCAACAAGAACATCTAGGCACTGGTTTCTTAATTCATACATCGGAGAGCGAAATAACATCCACTACAACACGGTTAAATCCATTGAAATCAATGTTATTGAGATACACATATAAGTAGAAAACATATAGAGTGGGGGAGAGCGACAACATAAGGCACCTAACATGGGTGAAATCTTACGCCAAATTTCGATGCGAGCCGGAAGAGCGAAATGAAATGAAATAAACACGAGAGATAGGAAAACATCACCTTGACTTTAGATCATGATCCAAAGGAATGTGCTCATTATATTAAATATCAACACCAATACGGGTACAACACCCAATGACAATTTGGTCACTTAATGCGAATACATCTCACTCGGCCTACGTTACAATTATACACGAGTCCTTATTTCGGGAGGAAGCCTTGCAATTTCTACGATAACTCATCAACCACCTTTACAGCAACCTCATAGTTTTTATAGCTGAAAAGAGTAGAGGGGGGGGGGGGGGGGGGGGGGGGGTATAACATACTAAATATAACATTAAATTCGGAAAAAGAAGGAAAAGGGCCAGAGCCCATTCGTTGGAACTACGAGCCAGCAATTTTTGGCACTCTTTGGAAAAAGGAGGGTCCTTGGCAATTTCATTAATTCACAGTATGTTTCGGATGCATCCTGGTGTAGTACCTTCTGGTAGATAATAAAATGGTAATGAAAAAACGGGCTGAAAGTGCACGCCGCCAACGGCGACACGTATAGGATCTCCTTAGACTACGTGCGCGGAGATATCCTCTAGAGCACAACATGTAATCAAGTGGTAGGGGCAATTTATCCTTCTTCGGACGAAGACATTCGTGGTGTGCGTTTGCCTTCATTAAATTATTTGCCTTTAATAGGTATGGAAAACTTGCGGTCGCCTCCATCGTACGGTTATGGTGGTGTTTCAGCATATACTGCGGAAAAAATCACAGGCTTGTGTGAGAGCGTCGATGCAATGGAAGACGGTGGAGCGGAGGGCAAAAAATATGATGGCGCGGCGACGGAGATGAAGCTTTGCACAAACAATGGTGACAAAATGCAAGAATGTGGAGGGGGGCTTGATGACATGCGATGAGGAGGAACCCGGCCCCGCGGCGGAGTGGCGATTTGCTTCGGCCGTTGGATCTTAAACCCAACGGTTGGCAGTTTAGGTGGGGAATCACGGTCGCGATGGACGAGGGGGGATCGCATACTTATAATTTGCGATTGCGATCGTGGAAGGGGAAGTGGTTGGGAATGCGATCACGGTTGGAGTGCCCCGCGGGGAATCAGCGGTGGAGGTTTTGCGGCAGCGATCGGATCGCATGGCAAATATTTGCGATGGATCACTCGAACGGACAAGTGAGAATGCGATAATGCGACGGTGCGATTATGCGATTGAGCGATGCTCGCATCGAAAATATTTGCGATGCGGTCTGTCGCATCGCAAATATTGCGATGAATCAGCAAACGAGCGAATGGCTTGCGATGCGCGACTTGCGATAGGCGGCGGTTATATAATGTGATATAAACTTTATAATAAAGTTTATAACAAAAAAACGGGGTATGCAATGGGGGAAGGCTATAAATTCATATTTTGTATTAAAATGGTTTATAACGCGATGGAAGTCGAGAAAAGAGGGAAAGAGGGGTCCAAGGCTGACAGTAAAGATAGGAAAAGTGGGTATTTGTCCCTTTAAAGTGATACGAAGGTTAGGAGAGGAAGTAATAAGGGAACAAAGGGGAAGATAGCCTACAAGGGTTGGGGGAAAGAATTTAAAGGGACTTTGAGGGGAAATGAAAGGCAAGTGGGGGAAAAGAAGAGGAGACAAAGGGGATAGAAAACAAAGGCTTAGGGGGAATGAAATAAGAGGGAAAAGGGGGCCTTTGGGCATCTCTTCCTAAACGAGAGAGGCTTTATGATGGGAATCAGCGAAGGGAATTGCTCCGAGAGGACATAAGGCACAAGGAGGCTTCAAGGATGATGTGTTTTCCGGGGAAATGCATTCCTTGAAGGCTCGAAACATCTTAGCCCCTTATTTGCTTGTCAAAAAAATTTATGGGGAGCTAACGGTCGCTCCACATGGGGATGGCTTCTTCTTCGGAAGGAGTCGAGTCGGAAAATCTTTGGTGTGGGCCGGTACACGCCGGTTGCTTGGCACATCTCTTTCTGCGATCAACAACCACAATGTGAATATGTTACATCCAGCGAAACATTTTCTGACCAAACTTCCTACACTTTTTAATCCTAGCATTTTTCTTCTTTAGGTGCATTTGAGCTAGCGAACCTTTGTCATTTTTGACTTTACAAAAGCAAGAAAATAAACCTATTCTAAATCTACCCTTATTGCTCCATGAGACCGAGATTAACTTGATTGGTCCCACGACGCTGCCTACACTACCACCTTTAGAGATTAGGCCCATACAGCGGGTTTCTCCTCTACATTCTAAGACGAAAATGATGACTTCTTTTGCTCATAGGCGAGAGCTTTAGTGAGCTTTTCCTACCTACCTATTCTAACTTGACATATTTACCAAGACTAGCTTACAAACACTATCTTCCAATGTAACGGTCCATCAAGTGATCCCATGGGCGGTCCTTCTTGCTCAACTCCTTGAGCATCTTGGATAAGCGGGAGCAGCTCCCTCTTTTTTGTTCAATAACAACATTTAGAAAAATTTTCATACATTTGCAACATGTTGCTCAAAGACCTTTGATCCTTCTTCAAAGGTATACGGAAATGTGCATAAGGATCATGAAAAGATACCTGGCTATGAATATTTGGCGAAGTGGCTTCGAAACCCGGGGATCTCTTCTTCTTCCTTTGGATCGAATGAGACTCTCTTGAGAAAAAGAGAATCTTCTTCATCTTCGAGCTGGAGGACTCGTCATATATGGCGGTGTTATCCTCTTGGAGCTACGATATAATGCTGCTTTGGTGTCTTTGAGATACGCGAAGGAATCCATGTATTCTTAAAGCGAGGTCTTGTTCCATTTCCTCCTCTTTTTCGAGGGAAGCTCATTATTCACATCCTGCTCAATAACCTCTTCTTTGTTTTCCTCTTCATCATCTAAGATGAAATGCTGCGAGAGCTCCAATCATGTGAAAATAATTCTTAGTGAGTTGTAATGGGGTGAAGCAAAGATCTAAGTCCTTCACCTGATGCACTCTTAAATCTTTTCTTTATCCGTAATTATCATAAATAACTTTTGCATTGTCTGGCTCATTACTCCTGCGGAAGTAAATGGAAATGATTTTCCTCCCTTAAATCTACTAACGATGACCACTGTAAGATCCTCTTCCGTTAAGAGACATAATATCGAATGATCAAAAAGCAGGGGAATCGAGATATAAGTAATGTTACCCGATCGGATATCTTTGGTTAATGGGTAGATTTTTAATTACGATTTACATGTGAGCTTTCCAACTCTGTACAATGGCTGTGGAATGAATGGACAAATTTCTTAATAAAAATTTCGGAAATTTGTTTGTCTATTGATGACTTGATCTATTTCTTCTTGTCAGGGAAGGATGGTCTTGTGTCCCTTTGTGCGAAGTGCGGCGGCTCTGTTTCCTGCGGCCCGGATTTGAGGCTGGATGTCATCTTGAGCCTCAACCATAAGGAATGATGAATCAGCAAGCGAGTTTTCGGGAATATGCTTGAAAAAGTCCACGACCTCTTGTTGTTTTCTTCTCGACCGATTCGTCCATGTTCTTGTGATAGCTAGGATGCATATGAAATTCTTGAATGGTACATCCAATGAGATCTTCGAGATTGCGTATTAACGGAAATCATATCCAATGTCTAACGGAGTGCGCTGATATTACGAGATTGATCACAACGGTCCCATGATAAGGGTGAAGAGTTTCCTTTATAATTATTGTAAAATACTTGGTGCATGTCCTTTAAGAAAACAAACTCCGAGGTTCTAACCATTCATACTGAGACCCTAGCCTTTCCTTCTAACATTGCCATGTTGAACATTTTCAATAGGTAGTCTTCATGCCATTCAACTTTAAATTTCCACATGTATATGAAACTTGATGAGATGCGACAAGGGGTCTCGAGCGTTTTCACCACGAAAAATGGCGGCTTTTTAACTTTGTCCACTTGAGGAATTTTGTGTGGAAATCTGGGAATGTCTCCTACTCATTGGGGCATATCTTCTCTGTATGCATGGAAGCATGTTTGTAAATTAGAAATAGGTCAACGTATCTTCTCAACCGGTTCGGAGTCTTCTGCAGTGGAGTCATTTGGTCTTTGGATCATAGGGAGTGTGGAGTCGCTAGGTGGATGTATATGAATGTTTGAAGCAACGAATCTTTGTCCTGTCTGGCTTAATTGAAAGCCAATCTAACTTGAGAGATTGAAGGGTTTCTAAGGTCCTTGGCTATGGAATGAAAATGCTTAGAATCTCCCCAGTGGGATGCATGCATTATGTTGGGGTTCCCATGTTTTGGAAAGATTTGGCAATGCGAAAGATGAGACAACATAGAACCACTTTGGGACCTTGGGATCTAGCCACTCCTAGGTCCGAGAGAGGATCTCTATAATAGTCAAGGCATATGGCTTTGAAGCTCAAGTTTAAGATATTAGGCTAGTTATAGACGGGGTTTGTTTGTTTGATTTAGAGTTGGTTGTTGAGAATCGGGAAGGAAGGGTTCGTCATAAGACAAGGCCGCATAACAAAGGATATAGACGGAGGAGAAATAGTCAAAGGGAATACCAAGTCCATTGGGCAATGGAGTCGAAAAGGATTTAATTTCTATTGACATACACCTGTGACTTTCGATTTGGGCTAGTCATCTAAAGCCTTGGATCCTAAAGATGACCGTAGGAATGAAACATTAAGGACTGAAGATGAAAGGAGAAGAACGAGTCCAATTAAATATAGATCGAGTCCCGAGAGGTCATTTAACTCCGGACCTACTTGAACACGATGGGGCGGCACGAGGGATCTTTAGAAAGGCTTAATGGAATGGAAAGGTCTGATGAAGCGAGGGACAAAGCTCTAGACCTCCCGATTATTAACACATTAGATCAAATCCCAACAAGAACATCTAAACACTGGATTTCCGTAATTCATACATGAGAAGCGACATGCTGTCCTACCTTGGTTAAATCCATTGAGTATTAGAATGCATATAAGTAGAAAACATATAGGGGGTAGGGAGAGCGGCAACATAAGGCACCTAACATGGGTGAATCTTACGCCAAATTTCTGATGCGAGCCGGAAGAGCGAAATGAAATGAAATAAACGCGAGGAGATAGGAAAACATCACCGCGACTGGGTCGGGGATCCAAAGGAATGTGATCATTATATTAAATATCAACACCAATCGGGTACAACATAGCCGATAATTTGGTCACTTAAATACGAATACATCTCACTAAATACATGCAATTACTGAGTCCTTATTTCGGGAGAAGCCCTTTACATTTCTCGATAACTCATCCAACACCTTTACAACAACTTCCTCATAGTTTTTATAGGCCGAAAAAGAGCGAGAGGGAAGTAGGTAGGGCAACAAATATAACATTAAATTCGAGAAAGAAGGAAAAGGGTGAGGCCATTCTGTTTGGAACTACGAGAGCCTTAATTTTTGGCACTCTTTGGAGAAAAGGAGGGTCTTCGTCGAGGCTTCATTAATTCCCGGTATGTTTTCGATGCACATCCTGGTGTAGTACCTTTGGTGAATAAACAAAATGGTAATGAAAAACGGAGTGGTTCACGTACTTGAGCAGCAAATGCTCGGATCTCCTTATCTTTTGTGTGCTGAGTGGAGATCTCCTGCGAGACACGACATGTAATCCAGTGGTAGGGAGCAATTTATCCTTCTTCGGACGGGGCGTTACTGCTTCGGTGTGGACACACACCCTTCATTAAATTCTTTGCCTGCGACGGTGGAAAACTTGCGTGCCTTCCATCTTTTGTGCGGTTATGGTGGCGTTTCAACCCTTGTACTACGCGAAAGGATTCACAATATTGAGAAAATCGATGCAATGGAGAAGACCGGTGGAGCGGAGGGCGAAAAATATGATGGCGCGGCGACGGAATGGAAGCTTTCACCAAACAATGGTGACAAAATGCAAAGGAATGCGAAGGAAAGCCGGTGACATGCGATGAGGAGGAACCCGGCCGCGGTGGTGGCGATTTGCTTCGAAACCCCGTTGGATCTTAAACCCAACGGTTGGCCAAGGTTTCGGCGAGGGAATCGCGGTCGCGATGGACGAGGGAGATCGCATCGCATCGCAAATATTTGTGATGGATCACTCGAACGGACAGAAGTGAGAATGTGATAATGCGACGGTGCAATTATGCGATCGGCCGATGCTCGCCATCGCAAATGGCTGCGATGCAATCCCATCGCATCGCAAATGTTGCGATAAGATCCAATGAACAAGCGAACGAAACTGCGATGCGCGACTTGCGATAGGCGACGGTTATATAATGTATTATAAACTATAATAAAAGTTTATAACAAAAAAGCGGGGTATGCGAGGGGAAGGCTATACGCATATATTTTGTATTAAAATGGTTTATACCTTGGAAGTCGGAAAAGAGGGGAAGAGGGTCCAAGGCTTGTGGTAAGATAGGAAAGTGGGTATTTGTCCCTTTAAAGTGATGCGAAGGTTAGGAAGGGAATTAATAAGGGAACAAAGGGGAAGATGACACTACAAGGGGCGGGGGAAAGAATTTAAAGGGGACTTTGAGGGGAAATGAAAGGCAAGTGGGGGGAAAAAGAAGGGGAGACAAAGAGGATGAAAACAAAGGCTTGGGGAATGAAATAAGAGGGAAAAGGGGGCCTTTGGGCATCTCTTCATAAATAGGGGGCTTTATGATGGGAATGGGCGGAAGAATTTATCGGAAGACACCAAGAGCACAAAGGAGGAGCACAAGGATGATGTGTTTTCCGGGGAAATGCATTCCTTGAAGGCTTAGAAACATCTTAGCCCTTATTTTCCTTAAGAAATTTGCGGGGCTAACATGACCACGAGGATGCCTTGTGCACGTTCGAGGGCGGCCCATTTGTTGTTTTCTCCATTATTGGCATCGTTCGGTCGGGCGCATCGTGTCACACCATGCGAGTTGGAAATAGGGCGCGTTCGGGTCGAGGTCGTTTCATTCGAGGCGCATATCAGTTTTGCTAAGTTGTGACTGTTTTGAGTGCCGTGTGCACGTTCGGGCGGCACCTGGCTCATTGCTCATACATCGTTCGGTCGGGGGCGCACGTGTGGCATGTGTGTGAGGCTCGCCGGAAGCTAGGCACGTTCGGTTGGGCCGTTTTGTTCGAGGAGCACACAATATTATTTTTGCTAAGTTGGCATTTGCCCGGGTGCCTTGTGCACGTTCGGGTGGCCCGTTTGCTGTTTGCTCCCTTGTGGCATATTCGTTCGGTTAGGCACGTCGTGTCGCGCCGTGTGAGGTCGCGACCAAGCGCGTTCGAGTTGGGGTACATTTCGTTCGAGGCTCTGTATCGATTTTTGATAAGTTGTGACCGCGGGTGCCTGTGCACATTCGAGGCGGCCCGTTTTCCATTTGCTCCCTTGTGGCATTGTTCGGTCGGGTGCGTGTCGTGTCGTACGAGGTCGCCCAACACAGCGCGTTCGGTTCGGGCGTTTGTTCGAGGGTGCTGTGTCGGTTTGCTAACTTGTGAAGCCACGAGTGCCTTGTGCATGTTCGGGCAACCCGTTTGCCATTTTCTCCCCTTGTGGCATCGTTCGGTTGGGTATGCGGTATGTGGCAGGTAGGGTTGCCCGACCGAGCGCATTTAGTTCGGGTCGTTTCGTTCGAGGGGTGCCTGTCAGTTTTGCTAAGTTGTGACCACCGGTACACTGTGTATTCGGGCGGCCATTTTCCATTTTCTCCCCTTGTGGCATCGTTCGGTCGGGCGGCGGAAGTGTCGCGCCATGTGATTAACCCCGGCGGAGCACGTTCGGGTCGAACCATTTTGTTCGAGGGTGCCCGTATTAGTTTGTAAGTTTTGACCACTGGAGTACCTTATACACGTTCGGGCGGCCCATTTTTTGTTTTCTCCCCTTGTGGCATATTCATTCGGTCGAGGCACACGGTGTCGCATCGTGTGAGGTCGCCCGGCCGGCGCGTTCGTTTGGGGCCGTTTCTTTCGAGGGCGGTGTGCTCGGTTTCGTAGGTTTTGACCACTACGGTGCCTTGTGCACGTTCGGTGTCCAATTTTCTATTTTCTCCCTTGTGGCATCATTTGGTCGGGCGCATCATGTCGTGCCATGCGGTCGCCCAGGCCGGGCACGTTCCGGGTCGGAGTCGTTTCATTCGGGGGTGCAGTTGCATTTCTAAGTTGTGACGCCTAATTGTCGTCATGTGCACGTTCGGGCGGCTTTGATTGTATTTTCTCCCTTGTGGCATTGCTCGGTCGAGCACACCATGTCGTGCCATGTGAGGTTTTACGACCGGGCGCGTTCGGGTTCAGGCCGTTTTGTTCGAGGAACACTGTCAATTTTGCTAGTTATGACTGCCAGTGCCTTGTGCACGTTCGAGCGACTGTTTTACGTTTGCTACCTTGTGGCATATTCGTTCGGTTAGGCGCGTCGTAATAACGCCTGTGTGGGAGTGTGGGGCATGCTAGGAGTCGGGGCCGTTTCGTTCGAGGGCTCCCATATTCGTTTTAAGTTGTGATTGCTTGGGTGCTGACGGGTCGGGGCGGCCCGTTTATTTCGGCATTTGCTCCTTGTGGCATCATTCGTTTGGGTATTGTCCTTTCTTAGTGTGAGAGGGTTGCCCAGCAGGAACTCATTTGGTTCGGTAGTTTTGTTCGAAGCGCCGTGTCGGTTGCTAACTGTGGCCAGCTCGGTGCCTTATGCATTCGGTGTGCGCCGTTTACTCCTTTGTGGCATCATTAGGTCGGTGCGTTGGCTCACGCGGGTGCAAGGTCGCCGACGGAGCACGTTCGGTTCGGCCGTTTCATTCGAGAGCACCGTATCGGTTTGCTAGGGTGGCGGCCTTAAGTGCACGAACGCGTGATCGGGTGGCCGTTTCTGGTTTCTCCCTTGTGGCATCGTTCGGTCGGGCGCACCATGTCGCGCCATGTGAGGTGGCCCGACCGAGCGCGTTCGGGTCGGCCATTTTGTTCGAGGTGCCGAAGTATCGGTTTTCTAAGTTGTGTTGCTGGTGCCTTATGCACGTTCGGTGGTAGTTTACATTTTTCTCCCTTGTGGCATATTCGTTTAGTCGGGCGCATGTGTCGCGGCCCAGCATGGTCGCCCGACCTAGCGCGTTAGGGTTGGGCCGTTTCGTTCGAGGGCTCTAGTACCCGGTTTTGCTAAGTTGTGTTGCCCACGGGTGCCTTGTGCCGTTCGAGGTGGCCGTTCCATTTGCTCATGGCCATCATTGGTCGGGCGGCGGCAGGTGTTGCGCCGTGCGGGGTCGCCAGCGCACGCGTTCGGTTCGGGGCCAATTTGTTCGGGCGCCCGTATCGGTTTTCTAACTTGTGACACCGGGTGCCTTGTGCATGTTCGGCGGCTTGGATTTCCGTTTGCTCCCTTGTGGCATCATTCGGTCGGGTGTGCCGTTTGAGGTCGCTCGGCCCAGAGGCGCGTTCGGTTCGGGCCATTTCGTTCAGGGGCGCTTTGTATCGGTTTTCTAAGTTGTGACCCCCGCCCGAGTGCCTTGTGCACGTGGTGGGCGGCGCATTTTTCCATTTTCTCCCTTGTGGCATTGTTCGGTTAGACACCTTTGCGTGTGGTGCGTATGGTGGCCCGATCGGGCACGCTCGGGGTCGGGCATTTTGTTCGAGAAGGTGCACATGTCGGTTTTCTAAGTTGTGACCGCTTGGTGCCTTATGCACATTTGGGTAGCCCATTTCTGTTTGCTCCCTTGTGGCATGTTCATTCGGTCGGACGCGTCGTGTCGCAAGTGTGGGGAAGTGGCAAATAGGGTGCGTTCGGTTCGGGCCATTTCATTCTGGGTGCCGTATGTCGAATTTTCTAAGTTGTGACTACTTCGGTGCCTTGTGCACGTAATTTGAGTAACCCATTTTCCGTTTTCTCCCTTGTGGCATCGTTCGGTCGGGCGCGTAGGTGTCGCACCATGTGAGGTGCTTTAGAGAAACGGCGTGTTTCGGAAATAGAACCATTTTATTCGAGGAGTGCTGTATTAGTTTTGCTAAGATGTGACCACAGGTGCCTTGTCACGTTTGGGTAACCCATTTTCTATTTTCTCCCTTGTGGCATATTCGTTCGGTCGAGCCGCGTCATGTCGCGGCAGGTGTGAGGTACCCAGCCGGCGCGTTCGGAAGTCGGGCTATTTCGTTCGAGGCGCCCATATCAGTTTTGCTAAATTGTGATTGCACTCAAGTACCTTGTGCAAGTTCGAAACGACCCATTTCTGTTTTCTCCCTTGTGGAATCGTTCGGTCGGGCGCGCAGGCACGCCATGTGAGGTGGCCCGGCGGGCTTGTTCGGGTCGAGCCATTTTGTTCGAGGGTGCCGTATCGATTTTGCTAAGTTGTGACCCTTGGGTGCCTTATGCATGTTCGAGCGGCCCACCCCATTTGCTCCCTTGTGGCATACTCCTTCGATCGGAGCACATCGTGTTGCGCCATATGAGGTCGCCCGGCCGGCCACCTTGTTCAGGTTGAGTCATTTCGTTCGAGGGCGCCATATCGATTTTTCTAAGTTGTGACCACCCGGGTGCCTTGTGCAAGTTCGGGCCCATTTTCCATTTTCTCCCTTGTGGAATCGTGCCCGGTTGGGCACGCCGTGTCCGTGTTTGTGCGAGTTTCCGAACGGGCGCAGTCGGTTTGAGCCATTTTGTTCGAGCACACAGCCATCGAGTTTGCTAAGTTGTGAGGCGCGAGTGCCTTATGCACATGTTCGGGTGGCCCGTTTGCCAGTTTGCTCCCTTGTGGCATCGTTCGGTTAGAGGCGCGCCGTGTTGCGTGCAAGGTCACCCAACCGGACGCGTTCGGTTTAGGCCGTTTTGTTCGAGGGCGCCCGTATTGGTTTTGCTAAGTTGTGACCACATGAGTGCCTTGTGCATCTTTTGGGCGGCCCGTTTTGTTTTCTCCCTTGTCTGGCATCGTTTGGTCGAGTGTAAGTGCATACATTAACCCTAACCCATGAATTAATTAACCCTAAACCCCAAACATCTAACCCTAAACCCCCTTAACCACTTGATCTGCTAGGGGCTGGTTACCTTGATATTAACGATATTGGTGTATTCATACTCCTTCTGAATTACCAATAAAGGGTCAAGGAAATTGACCAATATGTTGTCAAGTTTTATCTTATCCATCTCTGTGGTAAGCTACTTATGTTGTCACTATCTCCCTCTATTACCTTTCTCTACTTCTCTCACTCCTCTCCCTCTCTCTCTCTCTCCACTGATCCATTCCTTCTCTCCCCTCTCCTTCAGTTTATCTCCATCTCTCCCTTGTGACTCCCCTTGTCTCACCACCTGATCTATCAATCTATGTCCTTATAATTATTCCTTCTCATATGTGTCTAAAGTTAATATATATCATAACATATTTTTACCTACGACTGGGTTAATTTCGCCTTGTTGGCAAGGTTAAAATGGTTAATATTCGGTAGACAAATTTAGACCAAATATTTCATCAAAAAGAGGGAACCATACCCTATATTCTTCCAGGCTATGACTATCAATCACTTGGCCTCTTCTTGCTCTCACATGAATGTAGTCTTGCTTGAATGGTATAGAAGAAGGTTATGCATTATCAACTATTTGTTTGGGACAACTTTTAGTTGTTTCAACACTGCGTCATTCTAATTCAGTTGATCCTTTAAACCATCTTAGTATTTCTTACTCCAACTTTGTAGTGCTTTCCATTCCTCTTAGTCACATATGTTTCCTTGGTCTGTTAAGAGTATAAGAGCCAAATTTCTCATGATTATGGGACACTCGAACTTAAGATTTTCTGGAGTGGTCATGAGGTGCAGTCTGGCTATTAAGAATTCATCAAATGACCATTCTCTGGACTTAAATTTTGTGACAAAATTTTGGCTGAGTTTGAAACTAGAGATTAAACATACATTTGGTAATTTTATTGCAATAGATCAGGTCATCAATAAATGTAAAGCAATGGCTAACCCCCTAAACCCCTAACCCATTTAACCCCGTAAACCCTAAACCTATAACCCCTTAACCCCTAACCCATTTAACCCCATAAACCATAAACCTCTAAACCCCTAACCCATTTAACCCCCTAAACCCTATACCTATAATCCCTTAACCCCTAACCCATTTAACCCCCTGAACCATATTAAACCTCTAAACCCCTAATCCCTAACCCCCAATCCCCTAAGCCCTCCAAATTTGAATTAGCTTTGAAGAAGTAATTGTTTTCTTAATTCTGTCTAATTCACTATATAATCAGATCATGATTGTGAGAAGGCTTCTGGTTGTAAGCATGGTTGTGGTATGTTGATGTTCAAATGAAAACTACAACTTGTAGCCCTTGATCTGCTAGGGGCCAATTACCTTGATATAATTAACGGTGGTGTAATATTCATACTCCTTCTGAACAACTAGTAAAGGGTCAAGGGAATTTACCAATATGTTGTCAAGTTTTATCTTATCCATCTCTGGGGTAAGCTGCTTTTCGGCTTATAACTCCACTGCTTTTTATCTCAATTTTTCCAATTGCTTCCTCCTCTCATATGATACCTGAGCGTGTTTGGTTCAAGCCCTTTTGTTCGGGGGTGCCCATATTAGTTTTGATAAGTTGTGACAGCCCGAGTGCCTTGTGCACGTTCGGGCAACCCGTTTGTTGTTTGCTCCCTTGTGGCATATTTGTTCGGTTAGGCACGTCATGTCACACTGTTTGAGGTCACCTGACCAGGCGCGTTCGGGTCGGGCCATTTCGTTCGAGGGCGCCCATATTAGTTTTTCTAAGTTATGAAAACCCGGGTGCCTTATGCACATTTGGGTGGCCCGTTTTCCGTTTTCTCTCTTGTGGCATCATAATTTGGTTGGGCACATGGTGTCGTGCCATGCGAGGTCACCCAGTCGGGCGCATTCGGTTCGAGCAGTTTTGTTTGGGGCTGCCCGTATCAGTTTTTCTAAGTTGTGATTGCCTGGGTAGCTACTTTTTTTGGAAATAACTTTCCCACTGGCTGAATGTAACTGCTCCAAGACAAAAAAAATGGCCCAAAGTATCTTGTTTACAATATTATGGGATGTTATTGGATGAATTAAAAGTGCAAGTGTTGCACATGAAATCACCAAAAAGCTACAGAATCAAGCATTGTGTGTATATCATATTACAACAAAATTGTAGTACACCCTCTTAGATTCAATATCCTTGACCCACAGGTAAAATACTTGCATAACCTCATCATACACTTTTTATGGTAACACAATACTTTCCAAGTGCTTCAATATCCTGAGATAACCATCAAAATGAGGGCTTGTTTGTACACATCACTCGTTTACAGAAAAGCTATGACGATTTGGATAGATCTGGCACAAGGCTGAAAGCCCATCTGATCAATGACATGAATCTTAGCATAAGATAGTACTCCCTTTGTTAACAGATCACGAGAGCTAGTTGGATCTCTCTAGTAAAATTGATCAAGTGATATAAAAATTCCTGGGGTAAATGATTTCTAATTTGAGTGATCCATGAGTGGCACAAAAATGGAAGGATTCATTAGAATCAAAGCCCGGAGTCTCCACAGTTCTCATTTTTAAGTCTACGTTTCAGATCTAAAACAAGACCCATCATCAGAACTGTGGAGACTTCGAGCATTGATTCTAATAATCTACACCACAGAAACGTAGACTTAAAAATGAGAACTGTGGAGACTCCGAGCTTTGATTCTAATAATATACACCATAGAAGGATTCATTCTAAAATGGGAAACTATTTCATCATTGCATCTGTCCATTCTAGTCCAAATAAATTAATATAGTCTTCCTATTTTAGAAATGAATGTTTTGAACATGCATTCATATTTTCTCCACTAAGAATGGAGAATAAGGGCATATTTAACAAGAACTAGGTTATGGATAAAGAAGGTATGGATATACTAGGTTATGAGGGTATCATGTGTTTGTGGGTAATGCCTTTATTACCATGTGTTTGTAGAATAATTAGTAAATTTTAATTAAATTTAATAATTCATAATTAATCAATTGATGCATGATTAAAGGCCCCTAATTAATAAATTGATATCATTAATACATTATTAATCATAATTAATCAATTGATAGCATTAATACATGATCAAAGATCCCCAACTTAGCCTATTTTTTTAAATTCCAACAAATTAACCTAATAAATTTACCCATGCGCCCTTTTTCCAAAAATTATTACCAATCGATTTCATTACCCACGTGCCGTTTTTACAAAAATTCTTACCGAAACAATTTCATTATCTTTGCAACGGTGTTGAGAGTTCGATTCTCACCTAATCGATTTCATTATCACTACAACAGTGCTGAGATTTCAACTGTTTGTTCAACTGTTCAGTTGTTTGTTGGTTCGAGGGTTTAGCAGGGAACCTGTTGGTTCGACCACCAAAATGGTAATCATACACTAATCCTTTAGCTGTAATGTCCCAAATGTTATAAAAATTTTCAATTTCTTGAAAGTATAGTAAGGAAACAAACTGGAAAATTTCAAAGAATTTTCACTGGATCCTTTTGACAAGAAAATGCTACAAAAAAAACCCACAGACTGACTATAGCTGGTGTCTCGACTTACAAACAGTAGTTAGCCCATTCCTGTCCATTTTCTATTGAATCAGCTAATTCAATTACAACCAACGAAGTTATTATATAAGTCTGTAATGCCAAGTTATAGGATAGTTGGACCCTTTTCCTAAAGCAAGAGTTATTCAAATTAAGAAAAGAGGAGGGTTTCAAGGTTTCAAAAGTTTAGTTCTTGACTCTAGCTGAAAACATGGAATGAAGGGAAACCAACGAGCCTTGTTATATTCGACCTATGGAGGAGAAGCCCTAAATAAGCTAGTCAGGTGATGTAGTGCCTAGCCCCCCACACACTATTTTTTAGCTTCGATCACCTTTTTATTTTTCCAGAGTATCCTAGACAGGGCAACCTTGCCACTTTATAACACTTGTATATTTTACAATTTATTTAATAGCAGTCTCCCAATCATTCACTGCTTTCTTGAATACCACAAAAAATTTGTCCATATCCAAATTCAGGATTACTAACATTTATTCATGGCCATTTACACTCTCACTTCTACACTTCCTCCTCCACCTCATTATAGATCATGAAATCTATGTTACTAAAAAGTTCATTGATCGATTAATATTGTTGTGAAGTAGTCAACACAAATAATTTGATTTAACTCTCAATTTTTCTACAAAAGCATATTCTAAGAGGCACGGGTTTTCCAAGATCCAAACAACTACATCATTCATCCAAATACAGAGTTAAATGCAGAGTTTTAATCACCTATAGTCATATAAGGGACTAGTTGTATCCGAAATGAAGCACATGAGAATGATGGTTGGTTAATATAGGGTCATATACAAATTTTCTTCATATAAGGTCTTAGTTTTTCCTCCTTTGTATATGCATGTGTTTTATGGTGTGGCTCTAATGTATCAAAATTTGTATAGAGGTTGACATCCACTAGGTGTTCCAAGAGGATTCTCTACTACATCAAGCTCAAACCTCTATCTCATTTATTTCTTGGAGCTCAAATGTTGTGTGAACCTTAGGCATCATTGCACGCTAAATAAGCCCCGAGAAAAGGTAATTAATAGATACCAAATAATTATCTCTACATGGAGTTACAACACAAGAGAACAAAAAACATATTAAGATAGGTCTAATGGGAAAATATAGGTCTTTTGGTGAAAATAATGATGTTTATTTAGTGGGTTCCACTGCCTAAAATTGATCTGCCATTTTCTCTTAATGAGTGGTGATTCATTGCCTTGAAATCTACACTTTGCTAACTAATCTCTTGGGAATACTCATCAATTCATTTCAAATCTCGATTAATTCCCAATCTGTTGAGATAGGGGAATACTCATCAATTCATTTCAATAGATGGAGGGTAAAATTTGTTAATATGGGTGGAGGGTTTCAATAACCGAGCTTTATATTGAAATCGAATGGTTACAAAATCTGTGATTGGGGTTGGCTCATTTATAAAATTGAGAAGGGACTCAAACACTAGATAAAAAGTGGATATCTCTTGGGGGTAGACTTGTTTTGATAAAATCCATCCTTCATAGCATCCCCATCTACTCGGTGTGCATCTTCAAGTTACTCAAGGGTGTGATCAACAGATTAGAAACCATTATTTATCAATTTTTTTGGGTTGGCACAAGTATATAAATGAAAATTAATTTGGTTAGCATGTATTTGATTAATCCTCATACCGCCCTTAGTGGTTGGGGGAATAAAGACACCGTGACTTTTAATATGGATCTCCTCTTAAAAACTTTCTGGCCAGCAATATCCATCAAAGGACTTTGGAAACAAGTAATTTGTGTTAAAAATATGCAAAATAGGGAATTTATTATGTGTTTGCGTAATGCTGCTTTGGATTCCTCAAGTCTCATATTGTCGGAATACCCTTCTATCGACAAAACACTAGTTTTATGGTAATCTAAGGTGGGTAGTTGGTTCTGGCTCCACTCCTGCAATAGGCCTTGACTCACTCTCATGCATGATTGGATCACATATCCTATCATATGATCTCATTATATGCCTAAAAAAAATGGTTTTATATGTGATTAGCCAACTATTTTAACTTTGATAATTAGAAATACCCGGAAAACAAACTGACATTAAACCTATATTTACCACTAACCATATACGAAATATAGTTGTGCTAGAGATTTGATTTGTGCAACCTAGTTTATATGAAAGAAACTAAACTATTTCATTCACTTATGGTGATTCTCCTTTTAGATATTAACATCGAATAACATAAAACCAAGGTATAAAGTAAATATATAGAAAAATAAAGAACGTAAAGACAACTAAACTAGATTGCATGTAGATAAAACACACCATAAAAAATCACACTAGATATGGGATTAAAAAACTAGATGATACTATTCTAATGGAGGCATGTCAAGCTTGGTTTGTTGGGCCTTGACCAGCCATCTTGCACCCTCTTAAAACGATATTAGATTACATAACACAATAGATAATCACATAAAAAATGACAATAATAGAGAAGAACCTAGCATTTAGCTTATGTATTAATGAAGTTCAGTATGTCAATACATGATGAGATTAGTGATTCATACCCAACTAAGAAAAATTGATACTAGATTTCAAACTAACAATTCAACCATACCATAACATCACTAACCTATCTCTAAGCTTTAACTCATGTTATAAATTTTGATTACATTACAAATCTCGCCAAAATGAAGCCAATCACATATAAAGAAAAATAGGAAACAACGTCCCTCCAGTGATCAATCTGGTACAACCATTATCTAACTAAAAATATTTGGTCCATTGTGTGAGGGTTTCTTTGGAAAAAAGTTACTTCCTCCTTAGGCTACTATGTTGACTGTAGGGGTGGGGTAGGTACACACATTCCTTCAATCTCATTTCATAGATATATTCACAAATATTCAATCATCTAGTTGGCCACGATCCCCTTTATATATCTCCAATAACCAATAGTCTTGTGCCTTGACTGTGGTGCACAAACTCTGTAACTGGTGCAAGAATCCCGTAACAAGGGCATCAATCCCATGACTAGTTAAGGAACACCAAAATGAGTACAAGAGCTACACCTACTTAGGTAAGTGACTTGTAGAAGTTTTAAACTATAAAAATATAATAAATGAGGCATTTTGATCCAAATTAAATATGTACCTACCACATTTCAAACAATAAGCAACCTATACTCAAATCCTCCAGATTACATCAAAAGAGCATGGAAATACGAGGCATATCCTTTTAAATTGGTAAAATAGGGGAGTGGTGAGGGTATTAAATTAAAAAAATGAGACATTTTATAATATTTACATCCCCCAAACTCGACTTCATTGTGTGTCCTCACACAAATAGGGGTGTACCAAATGACTCCATTAAAAACCAAAATTTTGAAGCCCTAACTCCATCACTTTTTCATTAGGATGTTGATTTCTAATCTTCTGCCTTGAATCTTCCTCAATTGCCTCTTGTCCCTCCTATGTTTAGTTTTCATATATTCTACATGCATCCTCTAACATTTGAATTTTTATTTTAAATATTATGTCTCCTTTACCAAGTTGTCATTTCTAGCCCTCAACAAAGAATTCTAAGACTTCAGGTGGCGGTGCAGAATCACAATTCATTCCACTTTTCTCTTCAAATTTTGAATTCTATTCTCATATTTAAATATTCTCATCAAACACTTAAGTGGAACCTACTCTTCCTTTTTTTCAGAGACTTCATACATATAATTGTCACCACAGTCATCCAAATCAGGTGATACAACTCCTAAAATGGAGATTTTTTCTTTCTCAAGTATAAGTTCCCTACCAAACAGTAGTTAGCCCATTCCTATCCATTTTCTATTGAATCAGCTGATTCAATTACAACCAACGAAGTTACAATACAAGTTTATAATGCCAAGTTCTAGGATAGTTGAACCCTTTTCTTGAAGCAAGAGTTATTCAAGTTAAGAAAAGAGGAGGGTTTCAAGGTTTCAAGAGTTTAGTTCTTCACTCTAGCTGAAAACATGGAATGAAGGGAAACCAACGAGCCTTGTTATATTCGACTTATGGAGGAGAAGCCTTGAACAAGCTAGTCAGGTGATGTAGTGCTTAGCCCCAGACACACTATTTTTTAGCTTCAATCACCTTTGTATTTTTCCAGAGTATCTTGGGCAGGGAAACCTTGCCACTTTATAACACTTGTATCTTTTACAATTTATTTAATAGCAGTCTCCCAATCATTCACTGCTTTCTTGAATACCACAACAAAGTTATCCATATCAAAATTGAGGATCACTGACATTTATTCATGGCCATTTACACTCTCACTTCTACACTTCCTCCTCCACCTCATTATAGATCATGACATCTATGTTACTAAAAAGGTCATTGATCAATTGATATTGTTGTGAAGAAGTCAACAAAGATCATTTGATTTAACTCTCAATTTTTCTATAACAACATATTCTAAGAGGCACAGGTTTTCCAAGATCCAAAAAACTACATCATTCATCCAAATATAGAGTTTTAATCACCTATAGTCATATAAGGGACCAGTTTTATCCGAAATGCAGCACATGAGAATCATGCTTGATTACTATAGGGTCATATATAGAGTTTTCTTCATATAAGGTCTTGGTTTTTCCTCCTTTTTATATGTATTTGTTTTATGTTGTGGCTCTAATGTATCAAAATTTATATAGAGGTTGACATCCACTAGGTGTTCCAAGAGGATTCTTTACTACATCAATCTCAAACCTCTATCTCATTTATTTCTTGAAGCTCAAATTTTGTGTGAACCTTAGGCATCATTGCACACTAAAGAAGCCCTGAGAAAAGGTAATTAATAGATACGAAATAATTATCTCTACATGGAGTTACAACACAGCAGAACAAAAAACATATTAAGATAGGTATAATGGGAAAATAATGTTAAACAAGAAGAGAGACAGGGCTTAACGAGAATAATGGAGTTATTAGAACCACCAAAGATTTGATATCATGTCATATAAAGGTGTAACTCCAAACTTGGATCATATTCCATTAACATGAATCCATATTTAATATGGTAATATGACTCTTTATTTCATCTTTCAAGAGGTTAATTGACCTTTCTTGTTGACCTATCTATTCATATTTCTCCTATTATTTAGAAATGTTTAAAATGACAAAAAAAATGAAGAATTATATGTTCAATAGCACTAAACCCAAATTGAGCTATGATCTTAGCTTGCCAAAACCCGCTGAAACTTCTTTCACTAAGGTCTATTGTTCTACTTGAATTCACTTTACACGAGTTCACACTTTTTATCTTGTACATGTGTTATGCCTTAAATTTTTGTTATCTTGTACATGTTTTATGCCTTACATTTTTCTCTTCATCATCCTTGTCTCTCATTTTTTCTCTCACAAAAAGTACCTATATGGAATCATGTCACTCCT